>CM047005.1:32328651-33617579 GCA_025698465.1 Gossypium longicalyx
ACCCAAGTTATGCTTAGAGAACCAAATAAAGCTACAGTTATGATGAGATAGTTGAAGGCCTTACTGGTATGGATTATGTAGTTGCAGTTCTGAGATATGGGAAAAGTTTGCAGATTGATACCCAAAACCCAACTAAAATAAGCACGGTTTCTGTAAAAGATGAATCTGGAATCAATTTTAGTGATATTTCTAATCAACATAATGATTATGACAGAGCATTTAATATGCAAAATTGCTGATAAAGTGAAAAACAGAGCATTTGATTTTTGAAGATGAAGAGGATGGGGAGAGAGAAATAATATATATTTTATTTTTACAATTTAATTTTAATAAATGTTTTTAAGTAAAAAATTAAAAATATAAAATTATGACGTGTCATTTTTTAAGGCCGTAGATTTTTTTCTAACCACTGTAAAAGAAACTAAAAACTATATACTATGACTTGCTTTCTACTTCTTAATTCTCTTTGCAAAGAAATGGAGGGCATTCTTGCGAAGTACGGGTGACAAAAATGATATGATAAAATGGGTATTCAGTAGTGTGAATGGATAAAACTTTGTGGTTTAAAGGAGAATGGAGGTATTGACTTTCGTTGCTTAACAAAATTCAATTTATCTTTATTAACAAAATAGGGCTGGCGATTAATTTGTTATCCGAATTCTTTGCTTGCACATGTATTGAAAGCTAAGTATTATCCCGAAACAGATTTCATAAATGCAAGGTTAGGGAGTCTACCTTCCTATACCTGGAAGAGTATTTCAGCTACCAAAGGGATACTCCAAGATGGGATGTGCTAGAGAGTTGGGAACGGGGAAAGAATCCCAGTTATTGGAGCTGCATAGGTGCCTGGTTCAGGGAATCGCAAAATTCAAACTGTTAGTTGTATTCCAAATTCAGTGATGGCAGTAGATTTTATTATTAAGGAACCTAGGCTTTGGAATGAAGAACTTATCAGAAGTACCTTCAGTACGACTGATGCAGAACGTATTTTAAGCATTTCGTTGGCTCGTATTCCTCAAGATGATTTTTTGGTGGCATCTGGTGAGTATTCTGTCCGCAGTGCTTACAAAATGCTTTTACAGTTATCAAGTGATCCTAATCATTTACAACAGCGAACATAATATAAGCCTTTTTACAAGAAATTATGGGGTATTAATTTGCCCTCTAAATTGAAGACTACAATTTGGAAATGTTGTAAAAACTACATCCCTACTTTGTGTAGTCTACAGTACAGAAGGCTAATAAGCAAGGTTGTGTGTCCAAAATATGCAGCGTCAGTGGAGACTCGCGAACATGTGTTTAGGGAGTGTCCTGTTACAACGGATATATGGAGATATTTAAATGTATGTTGGCCTGAGATACGGGATGAAATACACTCTATGGATCGGGTTACCTGGTACTTTGCATCCAATACCATAGGCCAGTACAGAATCTTCACATGCGCAATATGGGTTTTATGGACGAAGAGAAACAAATGGATTCATGAGCGGAAAAAAAAATCTGGTTCAAAAATTTCTAATTTTGTAAAAAATTACATTGCTGAACTAGATGGGTTAGAAAAAGCTTTACCTATGAGTATGAAGGGAAATGAGATTTGGAGGCCACTGTGAACTCCGTTTTTCAGAATCAATTTTGATGCAGCTTTCAGCAAAACTTATAACAGTTCTTACTCGGGGCTTGTAGTAAGGGATTCTAATGGGGAGATATTGGGAGTCAGATCTGTTCCAAATCAAAATATACCTTCTGCATTTGCAGCCGAGGCTCTTACTGTGTCCAGGGACTCCAGTTGGGTGTGACGATAGGAGCTAGGGAAGTGGAGGTTAAAGGTGATGCGAGATCTGTTATTAAAAAAATACAGAGTAGATGGGCAGATAAATCAAAGATACAAGCTTACATTTCTAATTGTCAAGATCTGAGTAATAGCTTTCAAACCTGTGTTTTTCTGTTTAGGCATCGATCGAAAAATGAGATTGCTCATTTGCTTGCAACTGAAGGTTTGCGTAGGGAAGAACAATGGAATTTGGACCGGGGGTTCCTGTTTTTGCACAAATGGAAGCGGAGCGTGATCGTCATTTGCTGGGAATGGGATGAGTTCCCTAGAAAATCAGAAGAATCAGAGGATATGAGAGGGAAGCGGGAAAAGTAAAAGTCATATGGTGCGTTGAAAGGATAATGACTATGTGTATCAGGAGGAGTGCTTAATTAATGCTACTGTTAAAGTTGTAGAGATGCTTCTAGAGCAACTCTTGAGTTTAGCTGGGTTGAGCCATGCTTCTTGGTCCGTTTTTTCGCTTTGTTTTTTAGTTGTATTAGGTTGTGTTTCTTTAATAAATAATCCAACTATTTTATTAAAAAAACTATAATAAATGGATATTTTAGATACCAAATTAAGTAAAGAAAAAGTTAAATATAAATATACTAGTGAATTAAACACAAAATAAATGTCTTCATGACAACCCAAAAAATAAACTTAAAATACTAATTAAATATTAATAAACATTAAAAAACAAAAAGGCTATGAAATCTGATGCAATGTTGAACATGGTTCCATTATTTTGAGCCAAGCATTTAATATCTCTTTAGTTTTGAGTATAAACAAAGGTTGGGTAATTCTTCATTGGGCACCATAAGTGAGTAAGTTAAATTTGTGTGTTTAATGCATTTGTTTTTAGTCAAATCTTGAATAGAATGTTACCGAGTTTATGATTTTTTGTTTAAATTTTATCATGACGCAATTGGATTGTTGAAGTTCAAAAAATCAAGTAAATTAGGCTAAATTAGAACAAAAAAACAAAGAAATGAGCCAAAGAAAAAAAGTTGTAAAATTGGTAGCTAATGAAAAAAAAAATCAAATTTTGATGTTGCCAAATCCTATAAATATAAAAATATATGATTTTTTTGTTGAATGTTAAACATAATTTTAGGGGGCAGTGATGCTAAAATTAACTTTTGATAAGTGTATAAAAGCCTTGTAATTTTAGCTTGAAAACACACAGACTTGATCCTTCAATTCAAAGCAATTTTTTTTCTTCCTTACGCCTGTAGGTTGTTAAAGCATTTTGTCGATTTCTTTTTTTTTTTTCTTATTTTTGTACAATTGCTCTTCAGGTCCCCTCCTTTTTTCGCCTATCAACGTTACATTAAAATCAATTTTCATAATCTTACAAAGCATGATTAATATCATGCTCAACTAATCCCCATTTAGCTTTAGTTTAGTCATCGTTCGGAAAGACAATTGCTCTTCATAAATGAACCCGTACTAAAATCTTGCGACACAATATTCATTATCTTTCCAAAATATGAGATAGTCACATTCGTCTCTCAAAGTTAATCCAATTTCAGCTCAAAATGCACATTGGGAGGAAGTTATTTTGGCGTACAGTTGGGAAAACAAGTCAGTCGTCTACCGTATCCGAGTTCCCGCAAATAAATTGGCATGTCTAGTTGGAAAAGGATAGTTGGATTCCGTCAAGGGAGATAGTGATCGAATTTAAATGACCTATACGATTGAGACCGTTAATTTGAGCTGGGCTCTTCTAGGTCACAAGGTTGCCGAGATATTAAATTGCGGATGCGTGTTACGTGGTTAGATAACAGGTAAGGGTTGATTTGTAAGTCGTACCGGAACTAACTACATAAGGAAGAGTTGTCAGTTGAGGCATCCTTGATCGCTATAACCAGCTTATTGTTTGGAAGGAAAAATCCACTTTTAAGGACCGATTCGAGTTCAGAGTGTACCGAGGCTAAGGTTAAGCATTCACATATTTAATTTACCTATTTAATTTAAATTTTAAAATTTTATTTTACAATTATCATTATGTTATTAATACGTTCTATTCATTTTTATTTTTATTTTCCTTTACCAACTAAAATCCCTTTTTATTTATTTTTTTCAACTCTGCACGTACAAGTCGTGGGAACAACAGTTGCCTAGACTTAAGGAATTAGTCACGTAAACATGAAAATTAGGAGTCCCAGTCCCTATAGGATCGACCCTACTTTTCTATGCTACTGTTTACTTCAGTTAGAGTGTAGGAAATTTATATTTGATGGTTTCGACGCCTATCAATTTTGGCGTTGTTTCCAAGGACTAGAAATAATTATAATTTTTTATTTCTTTTACTTATGACCAGGTCAGAAACGGGGACTTTAAAGTTTGAATCAGAAATTGAGAAGTTAGCTCGATCACTACAAAGAAAAACTATTCGACCTGAAAAAGAATCGCAAGTAAAAGAATCTGAATATGAAATATAGTTTTACACGGAAGAAATTAACAATGAACTAGAAGAAATGGTGAATCAAACCATTCGACAGTTCATTGTGGCGCCGAATAAGCAACAACCACAATGCATAACTTATCTGATAAGAGAAACACCATTTGAATTAAAATTGGGCTTAATTTATTTATTGCCCACTTTTCACGATTTGCAAAATGAGAACCCCCACACTCATTTTAAGAAGTTTCACACAGTTTGCCTAAGCATGAAATCTTAGAGAGTAACTAAAGATCAAATTAAACATCGAGCTTTTCCTTTTTCGCTAGTCGAATCTACTAGAGAATGATTGTTTTATTTACCTCTAGGATCAGTTAATACATGGTCTGACATGTCTTGTTTGTTTCTTAACAGATTCTTTCCAATAGCTTGGGCAGCCGAATTAAATGGAGATATTGTCAGAATACGATAAAAGGAGATTGAATCACTCTATGACTACTAGGAGCGATACAAGAAGTCGTGTGCAAGTTTCCCACAACATCACCTAACTGAACAATCACTTCTTAAATATTTCTATGAGGAGTTACTCCCTATTGAAATGAAGATGATTGATGTTGCTAATGGAGAACTTGTTAACATGACTCCCTAATGAGCAAAGGAATTAATTTCAACCATGGCTATGAATTCCCAACAATTCTGACCAACAATAGAATCTACTGGACGGGTTCATAGGCTAAATACTCCATCTTTAGAAGATAAAATTGACAAGCTCACTAATGTAGTTCAAAATTTACTTGAAAGAAAAATGAACCCAGCTCAGTTGTGTGGGATTTGTGCTATGCCTGATTATCCAACAGACTCATATCTGGTTTTACATAAGGATACAACAACACGAGTAGATGTCATTGGAAACTTCCCGGAGCCACCCCAAAGGCGTTATGATCCACATACAAATACTTACAATACGGGTTAGAGAGATCATTCAAATTTGAGTTATGGATCGAATCCTCAATACAACCAACCGTATCAACCAATGCCATTTCTAACTCAACAATTTCAACCACCAAAGTCATCTCTTGAGGCCATAGTAGAGAGATTAGTTGCTAGTACCGAAAAGTTCCAACAAAAGATTGAAGTGCACCTACAAGAAATAAATCATCAAATAAGTAACCTTACACTTACAGTTAGTCGTTTGGAGTCCCAAGGAAAGTTGATGTCTCAAACAGAGCCAAATTCATGACAAAATATAAGTGTTATGACCTTAAAAAATGGAACGATTTTCGGGCCAAAACTTGGCACGAATCGTGACCACAAAACTAGACAAGAAAGGCAAAAACATGATCCAGCAGCTACTACGAAGTCGGCTTCACAGAAACCATTGGTGGTACCACCCTCATTCCTTAGTAGGCTCGTCCAACATAAAAAGGAGCGAGAAGAGAAAGAAATCATTGAGACATTTCGAAAAGTTGAAATTAACATACCCCTGCTCGATGCAATAAAACAAGTTCTACACTATGTGAAATTCTTAAAAGAATTATGCACTGGCAAGAAGAAGCTCATGAGTAACGAAATAGTAAGTGTAGGAGAAAACGTCTTTGTAGTTTTACAAAGGAAAATTTTATCTAAGTGTAAAGACCAAGGTATGTTTGTTATATATTGCAATATAGGTAATGTTATCATTAAAAAGGCAATGTGTGATTTAGGTGCATCTATTAACGTTATACATTTATCTATTTTTAAATTACTAAACACAGGTTCTTTGAAAGAAATAAGGGTGATCATCCAATTAGCATATAGGTCAATTGTGTATCTATAAGAGGTGTTAGAAAATGTCCTCGTCAAAGTAAATGAACTAATATTTCCTGTAGATTTTTACATTGTTGAGATGGAGGATGAAAACTCGACAAATTCTTTTGATATTTTACTCGGGAGACCATTTTGAAGCACTGCGCAAATGAAAATTGATGTTCGGAGTAGAACACTCACCATGGAATTTGACAGTGAAGTGGTCAAGTTTAATGTTTATGAAGACATGGGCCCGCCTAGTACAATGACAAATGTCTCTAATGTCGATATAATTGAATGATAATATGTTTATTTTGCATATTTTACGTGCTCAAATCAATTAATTCTTGAATTAATTTATGTTAATTGGTGATTTTATGTTTAAATTCTGTCATGAACGAAATTCGGATACCTTAAATAAAAAACAAGTAGAAAATGACTAAATTGGAGCCCAAACAATAAAAGATGTGTTGAATTGAAAATTTTGGGACATTTAAGGGTTGACTAGATTTTTGACTTCGTAAAAGTCATATTTAGAAAAGAAAAATCTGATTTTGATTTCATGTAATTAGTGGTTAGCTGGGTTAGCTAATTTTAATATATGGTTTATGTATAAATAGGGGGTATGATGGACTTGAAATGACACACTTGACACTTGAATTCACTTGGAATTAAATGAAATTATTTTTTTCTTCCAATTTCATGAGTCAATAACATACTGTCATTCCATTTCCATTTCCTTGTTCCTTTACAAAATTGCTTAATTGCTTTCCAAGTCCCTTCCCTTTCTAACTTCCACCATTTCCTTAAAAACCATTTCCATACACCAACCAAGCACGATTAATTTCATGCTTTACTAAAATTCTAACTTAGCTTTAGGCCGGTATTCTTTCCGGTCAAGAATCGTGAAAAATGAATTTGCACTAAAAATCTTTCTTAACAGTATTCAGCATCTCTCCAGAATATTAGGATAATACGAATTCGTTCCTTAAAGTTAACTCCATTTCAACACAAAACGCATGTTGGGTTGGAGTCGTTTTGGTGTACAGTTGGGAAGACGAGTAGGCCGTGCTGTATTCAGATTTTCACGAATAAATTGGCATATTTTGGTGGGGTCATACTAGTGAAATTTTTGTCAAGGGAGATAGTGATCGAATTTAAACGTCTTGCGTGGCTGGGGCTGTTGATCCAAGTTGGGTTCTTTAGAATGCAAGGCTGCCGGGGTCTTCAATTGCGAACGCGTGTATCGCAGTTAAACAATCAGTAAGGGTTGGTTTGCAGGTCGTACCAGAATCAACTACGAAAGGAAAAATTGACAATTAGGACGTTCTTAGCCGTTATAACTAGCTTATTATTTGGAGGAGAAAACTAATTTTCGAGAATCAATTCAGAAATTGAAATTCACCGAGTCTAGGGCTAAGGCTTTATAATTCTGTTTACAAATTTCAAATTCATTTTCTAATTTTATTCTATTTTCGATTAACATAATTGTTTATTTCTACTATCTCACTTATTTAATTTCTAAATATTTTCAACCCTCCTAATTTATTTTGTTTATTATTTTTCAGCGAGTTAGTTTTAAGTCGCAGGCACAACTATTGCCACAACAGAAATCATGTTCACAAGAAAAGACGGAATTGGATAATAATAACCAATCCCTATGGAATCGACCCTACTACTATTTACTACTTTCTAGAGTTAATTTGTCGTAGGAATTTTTATTTGGTGGTTTCGACAACCATCATTGAACCATTAACAAAGTTTCATTTTGAATATCACAAAGAGGATGAATTACAAACTGTGTTATGCAGGAATTTAGATCTCAATGAAAAATCACTAACGATCAAAGAACTATGTGAAGCTATCATTCGCATGGAGGCCTAAAAATTGGAGCTCAAACTGTTATAGAAATATTTAATAATTCTGATAGAGGAGAAGGCAAACTCGAACAGAGTAGCTCAAAGACACCTCAATCCACCAATGATGGAGGAATCTAAAAAGTGCTTCAAGGTCAATAGGCAAAGATTGAAACCTTTCTACGAGAACTTCCAAATGCACGTAATGGAAGAATTAATTCTTAAAGAGCCAAATGGATAAGACTTTCAAGTCATCGAGCTAACGATGTTAAATAAAAGCTCTTTTTGGGAGACAACTCATATTTATTTACTTTATTTTGAATCCGGTTTAATTTATGTTGAAAATAAATAAATAAAAATTATTAAATCTAATTCAATGTTTTGCTTTCTAGGAGACACAATGGAGGCTCAAATCTCAAATATCCTCACTATATTGCAAAGCAGCCACATCCGCTACCCTCCGCCAAATTAATATGGGGAGTACACTTGATCCTTCTCTTTATTATTATTTAAAAATTGCACATTGTGGGTAATGTGGGTTAAGCAGGGGGATTCGTAGGACATGTCATGCTATTACTTGTTCTTTGTTGCATGTGTTAATTCTTATATTGAGATTATTCTTTAATTTGTTTTGAAATTGAACCTTCAATTCCTATGCTTGGTTAATTCAAATAATTGAGTAATTCATGAATAATTACTTATTGTTTAATTTAATTGCCAAGTGTTTTGTAGAACTAAAAATATTGTGGCTAAGTCAACATTTCATGGAAATCGTTAGCTCTTTAAACTTGCTTAATAAAAGTATCGAGTCTCATATAAGTAATTTTATTTTCTGTAAAAAAGAATAAAAATAAAAAATGAAATAAGTAAAATATATATACACATACTTGACTAACGACTTAGTTATGAATGAAGATTTCAAAAATGTGACCAAATTGAGTAACTAGGATGAGGTGCTTGGGTTGTCATCTCATTTCACATCATAAGATTCGAGTGACGAATCAAAACTTGCAACACTCCGTTAACCAAGCTACCATGAGTAAGAAAAAATAATTTGCTTGAGAGACGTGTGAAATTAAGTAACCAGGGTGAGGTGCTTTGTTTGTCATCTCATTTCGCATAAAAAGATTTTACCATGTCCCAAACTTGCTGAAAAATTGATTGAGAACGATCGCCTTGCAAGTTTGGTTACGCTTTAATTTAGTGAAATAATTGGTTTTTGCATAATGTTAGAATTTTATAGAACGCTTGTTGGTTAAACCTAGCACTAATTTTTCATGCTTCACTTAAATTGTTTGCATTATACTTGGTTGTGGAAGGAGACTTGATTGCGGAAATTTTTTTTTGCATGATCTCTAGTATGGGAATACGCAAACATACTTGAGGACTCCTTTAATTTTTCTTTAATCTATAATTCAACTTTCACCCTATATGCAATTTAGTCCTTATATCTAATTACTCTTAATTCATGCAAATTCACATAACCAAAACCTAATTAACTACACAACTAGCTTTGTAAATATTTTTAATAAATATTTACGAGTTCGATTTATGGGAACGGAGTCTCAGGAATGCACTTTTCGACACCCCTGACTATCGGGTCATTACACAAACATTGACTAAGTAGGGGGATTTGATAGCAAGCTAATTTTGTGTGTTTAATGTACTTATTTTTGGTCAAATCTTGAATAGATTGCTACTAAGCTTGTGATTTTTTGTTTAAATTTTATCAAGATGCAATTGGAATGCCAAAGTTAAAAAAATCAAGCAAATTGAGTTAAATTGGAACAAAAAGCAAGGAAATGAGCCAAATAAAAAAGTTGCTGAATTTGGTGGCCGATGAAAAAAATTAGATTTTGATATTGTCAAATCCTATAAATAGAAATATATATGATTTTTTGTTGAATGTTAAACATAATTTTAGGAGGTCATCATGCAATAATTAGCTTTTGAGAGGTGTATAAAAGCCTTGTAATTTTAGCTTGGAAACACATAGACTTGAGACTTGAATTCAAAGCAATTTTTTCCTTTCCTCACGTTTGTAGCTTGTTAAAGTATTTTGCCAATTCCTTTTCTTTTTCTTTTTTTCTTAATTTTGTACAATTTCTCTTCCAGTCCCCTTCATTTTCCACCGTATCAACATTACATTAAAATCAATTCTCATAATCCTACAAAGCATGATTAATATCATGCTCAACTAATCCCCATTTAGCTTTAGTCTGGTTATCGTTTCGATCGAGAATTGTGATAAATGAATCTGCACTAAAATCTTGCAACATGATATTTATTATCTATCCGAAATATGGATAGACAGTTGTGGGAACGATAGTTGCCTAGATTCAGGGAACTGGTCACGTAATTGAGAAAATTAGGAGTCTCATTCCCTGTGGGATCAACCCTACTTCTCTATACTACTGTTTAATTAAGTTAGAGAGTAAGAATTTTATATTTGGTGATTTTGATACTCATATTGATTAAATTAATGGTGGAATTTTTAGTAAATATTTAGATTGAATTTGAAATGATAGAGATTTTGGTGAAATTCTCCAAATTCTCTACTTTGTAAAGCTTATTACTACACATTTTTCTAGCTATCTTCACTTGCTCTGCTTTAAGCAGAAGAAGCAAATGTAGAAACAAATTTGATAGAAGATATTAAAAAAACACAAATAAGAAAAAGTAGAGAAAACCCAGAAAAATAATATCAAAATTGCTTTTTATCTTTATGATTATAATGAACTTACTTGGTTTTTCTTTTCTATCTTGAAGAGTGGTGAGACAAACAGACTCTTAACAAGAGAAAAGTCTTTAACTTCCCTCTTTTGATGTGGGTACTTATCGGAGAAGATGACGAGAGATCAAATTAATGCCGGAGAGACGTATCGTGAAAATTTTGGAGGAATGTAGAATGACTTACCAAAAATTTGGGTGTAAGACGTTTTAAGGAAATTGCACCTTATTTTGCATTGACCACCAACATTGAAATATAAATTTTATTCCAAAGAATAAGCACAAAATTTATAACATAGAAAGTCTTCTACCATAGCCAATTTTGTTTCAAGAAAATGAAAAAGAAAATTGCATTTTAAAAGAAGGAAGGTGTACAGCAATTTACAAGATAAAAATTAAAAATAATTGTTGGGTGTGTTAAATGAGGGTTAAAAAATAATTTGTGATCAAAAAGTAATTTTTGTACAAATTAAAAGTTGATAAAGTATGCTTACGAAAAATATTTTTGATTTATAATTAACTGTCTAGCATTACTTATTATTTCAAAAATGTTTTTTTTATAATTTTATTTTATTTTTCTTTTATCAAATACTAGAAATATTTTGTTGCTATCAAATACTAGAATTAATTTTGTTAGTATGGTAAGAGTAAAATTTTCTTTAAAATGAACTCATTTTATCTCTAAAGAATAAAATATCAATGGCAAAACTAGCAATCAGCACTTCCATGTTGAATGAATCTCCTTTCAGTTTTCAAAAGAGAAAAAGGAAATGGTTATTAGGCTCTGCCAAATTTCTTTATGGTGTGGGCTAAAGAGCAAACTAAAATTTTGGGCTTTGCTCCAAACTCAAAGTACATTTATCAATAAAGTGGGCTCATAGTTTTGTCCACTTCGAAGTTGCTAAATCACTCCCTATAATCAAGCAAAATTTTACTTCCATGGTACATAGTGGAACTCAATTGTTCAACTTGTACTTCCAAGAAGGTATACGAAAATACTTTTACTTGTTGAAGGGATAAAAAGGAAAACCTTCTAAATTAATGATCAAATAACATTCAGTGCAGGAAATCATACTAGCTGTCAATTTTAAAACACATGATATCAATCTTAACCTACGTTACCTATATGAGTAGGTATCCGATAAGAATAAAATCTAAGGCAAGCCCTTTGGATTATTTAATTAGCAAAGAATCTGAAAACAGATCGCCAGTTTGACTGGCAAAACAAAACTAATCAACCTAGGAAGCATCTTTCCATGGCAAGCATGTGATGTTAATCGGAGGGCAAATTGTCTGTTATTATTACAGGTCTATAAACCTAAACCTACAACCGTCCTTCATAGATGATTTGACTTGGAATCCCTCTCAACGTTTATAGTATGCGATGAATTTTCTGTGATTTAAATCAATGTCGTATAAGGAAGGAGCAGAGATTCTTCTTATCGTCAAAACTGTCTCAACTTGAAATCCAGAAAGGCCAAGGACCAAAAAGAACAGACTGGTCAACACAGCATTTCCATTATTACAGACTATCCAAGGCGGAAAAACCTAAGGATCTATAGGTTAAACATGAATAGCTTTTTTGGTTAAACTGATTTTGTGATAGGGGTGTGGCTGATTGTTGACTCACCCCAGGACAATTGGATGAGTAGAGAGAGAGAGATATTGTAATCTAGCATAAATTAACCCTAGCCCGGGAATGAAATGATATATTAAGTTTTAGATAATATTATATATCAAAACATTGTCTAGGAACAGATTTAAATCTTTATTGATTAATTCAATAAAATCAATCCAAGATCTTGCTTACAATTTGGTCTCCACTCTCCAACAAAACCTAAAAATGTTGACAAAAATGTCGATATCTGACATGCTACGACTGATCTGCTTAAATGTGTCCATGTATACCGATATTTTATCCATGTCCTAGCTTCTTATAATTGTCATTATATCTTATGAGACGGTCTAGGTAAATACTAATTTAATTCAGAAATGTTTTGAAGAGAACAAATAATTAGTGAGAAGGAATGAAAGCGAAACCATATGAATCATATCATTGAAAAGGAAAATAATAAACCCATGGTTGTTTCAGTGAAATAATCTCAAGGAAATTAACAGAAAGCAACATTAAATTTCTTTGTATTTGAAAAATAAAATCGATTTTCATGAGCCTCTTCTACCTACATACGTTTTCTTTTGAAAAATAACAATGTTGTCTCCGAATATCTCTTTCTTTTCTTTGTTTCTTTCTTCCCTTTGCACTTTCCTGGCAAGTCATGATCATCACAGGTATTGGACCACACTGAGAAGATCAAACAAGGAAAGAGAAAGCATGCATGCATACATACATACATGACAATCAAAATATCATGTTGTCAAAACCTCGTTCGCAAACAATATATACGAATTGAAGGACGAGCCGATAACGTTTTCCTTTTGTTGTTTTTCAGAACTATTTTGAGAAGTTATTAATGGAAGAACGGTACAGCCAAAATGCCAAATATTATATGAAAATGTTTGGCCTTTTTTTCTAAGTTTTTATGTTTCACGTTCGAAATAATTCCATATGTAAAGATAAAACAAAATAGTGTTATATTATTAGTCTTCGCATAGATAAGGACTCTGGCCCTTTAATAATGGAAATTCATGTTATAGTCTCGCTGAAAATTATAAAATATATGATAAAATTGTATTTGGACAAAAAAGAAAATGATAAAATCTTAATGAAGTCTTAAAAATTTTTAAATTATAAACCAATATAATTTATGATGAAATTCACAAAATTTTATAATTCAAAAATAAAAATTATTTTCTAATGCTAAAATAAATGAGTGGACATAGAAGTTTACAACTTCAAATTTAGTTTCCCACAATAGGTAAATTTGTTGTTCTTTATTTTTCTGTGTACAACGTATTTGGTTCATCCTTTCTTTTTGTCGAAACATGGGGGGCTATATGTTGGACGATATCATTCTTGTTTTGTATTGGACGAATATAAATTATGAAGTGAACGTCTCAAATGCGAAATAATTGATTAGATTTCCTCCTCTCCGATTCTCACATCAAAAGTAGTAAGAGTGAGTATTCGATCGAATCGAATAAAACTTTTTTGAATAAGTCGAGTTGACGAATCCTATTTTAGTAACTAAATTCAATTTGAATTTTTTTCGAATCGAATTGAGTCAGAAAATTTCGAATCAAGTCGAATCGAGTTAACGAATATTATGATTTATACTTAATGTTGCGTTTATATAAATCGATTATTTAACCAATAGATGAAGTACAAAATTATTTAATTGTATAAACAATATAATAGTTTTGATTTTAACTTAATAGGCAAATATTTATAATTAAAAAAAAGTAGTTTTGCTTTTTTATTTAAGAAAAGGTAAACATTTATCAAAATAACATAGTTTTACTTTTTCTTATTCGAATTTTCGAATAACTTAAATTGTATAGTTCGTATTCGAGTTAAATAAAAAATTTTAATTTATTTAACTCTAATAACTCGAACTATTTAATTTAAAATTTAAAATTTTTATTTAATTTTTCGAATAAGATAGAATTTTACTCACAAAAGGCATTATCCTTCAACCAATTATTCCATCCTCAAAAAACACGTAATACACATACGCCGGCGTTGCTTTTGCAAATTGCAAATTTGAGAATGCAGTGAACCTGATCATGCGAGATTTCGTCGCGACCAACCTGTCAGATAGCCCTTCGAATAAATTGCTAAAACCACGTGAGACCACCTTCGTCACCAAAAAGTCTTTCCAACTCTGGTCGGTACTTCAATTCAGGGCCTCTATTCAATGTCATTCGGTGGCTAAAGCTTCCTATTGTTGGGCTAAAGTTGTTTGAGAGATTACAACCCATTTCGTCAATATATAATTTATATTCTAGGTTTGATATTAGTTACTAATCTTACAATGTTAATTGAACAATTAGAAATTGAAAATTAAAAATTTTATGATAAGTATATGCATATAAAAATTGAATAGGATATATAAATGTTTTTAAAAATGATAAAATGTATGGTTTTAAAATTAATTAATGATAATAGCATATGGATTTATATAATATTGAAATAAAATTTTAATTTAGTGGTAAATTTAAAGTTTTATTAATGTATTAAGAGTGGGTTCAAATCCAGTCACATATAAAATTTTTATTTATTTAAAAAAAAAAGAGACTAAAATACATTTGAATAATGTAACTTATTTTAATTACGAAAAAATATTTTTATAATTTTTCTAGCTAAATTAATCCGGTGAATTCGTGACACCAACTCAAAGAATGTTTTATGTTGACAACATATGTAGCATGACCAATCTTGCTTGCTAACCCTAGTTTTAGTAACGTTTCAAATAATTTTAAAATAAATTAATCACTAGAATGTTGATGGAAGGGGAATGGAGATATAAAAAAAAAAAGATTTTAAATTCGTATCATTAAGAATCCAAATAAATAATTGTAAACTAATTAATGGTCAGTAGCTATGAATTTATATTTGATTTATTGTCAGTGTAAGAACGTATTTATTATAGATAAATCCATAATACATCTTCCGAGTGACATTGTTTGTATAATATAGGTTTTTGATAATCACTTCATCAAAATTGTAAGGTTTTCGACACTTACAAAAATAGAATTTACTTAAAAATATTAATTAATAAAAGCAACAAATAGGGTGTATCCTCATAATTTTATTTCTTTAACCAAAAATAACACAAGTAAATTAGAAGAGTGGTGTTATGAAATAAATAAATAACTTAAAATTAAACTAAAACCAAATTTAAATTGAAAACTTATATTGAAAAAAGCAACAAAGCTCTAGAAAATCAATGGGACAAAGCTCTAGCTAAAGATAAATCTCCATTTGATTTATGAATTTAATCATCGACGCAAAGATAACTTCAATGCCATTAGTAAATTAATTCTAATTACCGACTCAATGCCGAACAACTAATCTCTCCTTACATGTTCAGTAACCAAGAGGCAACTCGTTTGAAATTACTTTCCTAACCGATAAATAACCTCGCAACTCAACGTCTAAGATTTACCTTACTGATAGCATTGAAAACTAGATAGACCTAATTCTAACCAACAAACTCATCTCAACAAAGTTTTTAAGCTAAGATCACACATCCACACCACAAAAACGTAAACTACGACATAAATGAGTTATGTAGTTTGTCACTAATATTAGAATAAATTAAACAATTGTAGATTTCATTATCCTAATTGTCTCAACAACCATTCTAAGCTATTGAATATTGATCATCTATTCAATAAACCTTAGCAATTGTAATTAAAATTGAACATACATGAATATCAAAGAACAAAGAAGAATTAAAGTGCAAATTAAGTCTCACAAATTTATTAAATCAAACTTTGATAAAATCTTTTACTAGAAAAGGGTCAGTTTAGCAAACAATAACATCGAAAGAACACAAAGTAAACAAAGTAGCTATTTGATCTCTAAATTGCCAAAAGTCCTATCTCCCTCTCAAATTAGAGTATTTATAATATTTTTTCAATCCCAATTAGATTACAGAAGCTTGATTTAAGTCATAAAACTCATAAACAACCAAAACACCTTTGGGACATGATTAAAATGAGGAGTTTCGTGCCAAGATGGGGTGACTCGACGTTGGAGTGCTGAAATCAGTGCAAGGGCGCGGGGCTTTTGGCGTTGGGTGATAAATGATAAAGGTAACATGTTTTATTCTCATTTTTAAAGCGTTTTTAGATGATTATTCAATGTAAAATAGTGAATTTTATGCTCTTAATCCTTTAAATTCATATTCTTATACTTAGGAGACCATTTGGGAGCAAAAGGAGCGAAAATAATATTTTTTTTATATTTAGAAATTTCATGAATTAATATTTTTATAATGGTATTGAAAGATGTATAATTATTAAATATTAAAAAAACATAATTATGTTTTTTTAAAAACTTTCAAAAATAATAATGATAGATCTAAAGGAGTTTAATCAACCATTTATTATTGTAGATGAATTTGGGTAAAATTTGATATTCATATTTTAAGTTTGTCGAGCCTAGCCACCTAAACATGGTATTAATACAATGCATAAAGGATAAAAATCGTGTGCCCCTCTTTCTTCACCACTCATAATTTTTTTGACACGTATTTAAATTCATATTTATTTATTTTTTCTTCACTATAAGGTTTCAACTGTGTTAAACTTGTCAAAACATATGGAAATTTATCCTGTAAATTTTGAAAGAAAAAAAAAAGAAAAGAAAGGAGGAAACTTTAAAATGATGAGCCGGAAGTAAAAGAGACCAACAAGAATGGTGATAATCCTTCCCAACAGGAAATTGACATTGGAAGAAAAAATTAGCAAATGAAACTTTCACATATTTGTATAGATTTGTTATTGGTTAAACCTTAAACAAATCTTCAGATTTGTCTCCTTCATTAAATTATTAATTTCATTAGCTATCATTGTTGCATTCAAATGATTGGATAAAACAAGAACCATGGAAGAGCCAACCAAACATGTTTTTCAGTACACTAAACAGGCACAACATAAGCAGATGAAGAATATATAGGAAAACTTTTATTCCATGGAGAATTATCAAGATCTAGGAAAACACAACATTACAAGACATAAAAACAAGTACTTATTTGACAAAGATAAAGGAAAACAATTTTATTTTTAAGGTTGATTTATCTTGCTCATCATGGA
The DNA here is from genome assembly GCA_025698465.1 of Gossypium longicalyx. NCBI lineage: Eukaryota > Viridiplantae > Streptophyta > Magnoliopsida > Malvales > Malvaceae > Gossypium > Gossypium longicalyx. Next base: position 32,345,957 of record CM047005.1, read on the forward strand.
GATGAAGAATGTGAAAGAAAAATAATTATGGTTTATAAATGTTGGAAATACTAAAATCCCGTAAAAAAAATTATGAGAAATTTAAATAAATTTATTCTTTAATTTAATGTATAATAATTAATTTAAGAAAAGATTCAATATTTTTAGAGTCCAATCTAACTCAGAACAACATCTATCTTACAATTATGAATTAATTTTATTTAGTTGTGCTCTGAACGAAGAATTATGTTTAATCTTAACCCAATTCTGTATGCTCCAAATTTTTAATCATTACTCTCCCTTCAGCTGAGACAAAATCATACTCTTGATATCTTGTGAAAATAATCGAAACGATAAGGGGGGAAAATGCATGCAAGGAATGTGAATCACAAACTTATCAATCTTAGACATATTTGCAAATCAGACGTCAATAAAGAAGACAACCTGTCTGTCTGAAAACCCCTTTTTTTCTTCTTTGCAGTGGAGAGACAAGTGGCAATGATGTTGAGAGAAATTGAAACTAGACGAGAACAAAAAGTTTTCTACTTTGGAAAGATTGTAAAGATGTATATATAGCTGAAGGAAGACAACGGAACAGCGACGATTAGAACAAATGTTAGCCAATGTGCATGAATTGTTCCCAATGATCAGAAACAGGTAATGAACCAGAGATTACAATGTTTCAAATTGTGGAGCAATAAAGATGAAAAACATGGTGAGGGTAAATGTTCTTGCGTTATCCTTTTTGGTTATTTGACTTTGAAAAGATGGCAGGGGCCATAAAAGTTAGCTGTATACCCTTACATGTTCACTTGTTCTTGAGCCCCCCTTCCCATGACTTTGACCTGTCATTTTCATGTCCTTGCTTCTCCAGAAATTGTTTCTTTCTGCCTTATCCTCGCCTTTCATCTCTTAAATTAGTATTTGTTATATATATATATATATATATAAAATAAAAAAATACTTGTTAATTTCATCATATTTATAAAAATTGATGATATAATAAGATAATTTTAATATAAATGATTCTCATATGCTTTCATCTCCATCCAAAGACATGCATGCATTGAAGCCAAATCGTTTGGAAAAAACCGAAATCACGGCCGGTATCTTTTGAGTTCTGACTAATTTGTTGGCTCATATTTGGTAAAGCAATTCACAAATTCTACTTTCCTTATTTTATTTCACAGGATTCAATGTATGCCGTGATCGATAGGTTTGTTTGTTTTTCGAAGGGGCTAGTATATCGTTGCAGCAATTGGTTATGTTGACTCGAGAAATAAACAAAGAATTTCAGTCTCTACAGCCAAATTATTAGTCTGTTTTTTTCAAGGGCAATAAAATTTTTTTTTTTTGTAAACTATTAAATAGTTGGTAATATCTCTAACCTAATTTGTCCAAAGGAACATAAACTCAAGTTAATTTAATTTTATTATTATAAAAAGAACAAATTAAATGAGATGAGATTCCATGTATACCACCCCACACGTGTGTAATTAATTATACATTGTTTGATTGATTTGACTTGGTTTGGTTTCATTACAACCAAAACGTACGAAACAGTCCACTCCAAATTAAAAAGAGTTGTGCGCCTGTGACCTCTCAACTTTCAATTTTCCCTACAATTCATTTCCAATCTTCCAATATACCTACTTTTATATGTTTCTATATTAAGGATGATCTAATTATTACTGCATTTTTATTTAAATTTTCTAGTCATAAAAATTTTCTAATGTTTCTAACATTTAATATTTTAGTCTTAATGAAATATGATATCATCTTTTTTTTAGAGTAAATTACACCAACAGTCACTCAACTTTAATGTAGCTAACAAAATAGTCACCTAAGTTTCATTTCAGTCACCCAATTTTTGAAAAATAACAAAACAGTCATTAACGTTATAAAAAAGTGACAAAACAGTCACTAACTAACAGTTTCTAGTAGTGTCTTAACAGAATCGCTAATGTGGCAAGTTAACTAGCTGATGTGGCCAATTAACTTGCCACGTTGGATGAAGAAATTGAAAAAAAAAAAACCCTAAAAAAACCTTTAACAGAGAAAAAGAAGAAGAAGAAGAAGATGCAACAGAAAAAGAATAGACTGTAAAAAAAAGAACCCCCCGTATTGCTCTCTCCCATCCCTCCACTTTTCCACCCAACCAATCACACCATTAAAGTGGATATCTCAGATGATGAATGTTTCTTACTTGGTAGCTTCCTAACAGTAATAAAATTCCGTCTCTTATCACCATAGTATTGCTCTGACACAACTTCAACCAAAGTTCCCAAGTCCTTTAGTGCAGATATGTACAACCCATAAGGGAATGACAAAGGGTCAGCCAAGCCAGTATGGCTCTCTTCAGGGGCAATATCGATTATATGCTCGTTGATGGCAGTGAGTGTGCCCAAAGTTGCAGTTACTGCATAAGTGTACCAAATTGTTCAATATTGGAAAAACTATAGACAACGAAAAAGAAGATACAACTTGAGGAAAACTTTTCATCTTCTTTACTTAGATATGCAGACACCAAGGAAGAAGGGGATAGGGATGCCACATTTAAATATTTAATTGGATCCTAATTCCTAATAAAAATATACTCAAAACACTACAATTAAAGTGTTGTGTGCTAATGCATTTCTTTCTCAGCCTCAGAAGCAATCAATTAGATGATTAGTTTAAATCAAGTAAGGGGAAGAGGTAGGGGAACTCTTTATCAGTTTCTAGCTATACATAAGTATCCAATGTTACCAAAGTTTCACAACAACCTGCTTTTGGACCTATCTTTGAATTGGAGAACCTTTCAGGAAGCAGCCATGTCAATCCCTGTAGGACAAACTTCAATAACAACATAAGATACCAAAACTCAAAATTCAGAACACAGTCCAAAGTCTTTCACAAAACCTTACTTGCATTAGAAGCTCAAACATAAAAATCCATAGTCCATAGATACCAAAAGCTTGGGAGATATATTATCCACAATGGTATCAAATATTAAATCTACCAGAGGTGCTAACTGGAAAACTGCAAATTTGTAGAGATTAGCATGGTATACAATTACACTCCATTTAATAAGAGCTTTCTGATCCAGTATCTCAAATAATACATTCAAAAGGTAATTTCTTTGTTCTTTTCATTTAATTTTGTGTTGCAAATTGATGTTCCTTCTTCTTCTGCTTCTTCTTCTTCTTTTTCTTTTTCTCTGTTAAAGGGTTTTTTTAAGATTTTTTTTCAATGCCTTCATCCAATGTGGCAAGTTAACTGGCCACATTGTTGGAACATTTTCAAATATTTATAGTGTTCCAATAACTATAAATGAATGGGTGTAATTAATCAAAAGATTATATTGTTTGATTTTTTGAAAAAGAATTATAACTATTTAAATAATTTTATTTGAATGGTTATAATTAAATGAATAATTATGTGTTTATTTTAAAGACATTATTATTCAGAAAGACACCTATTGATGAAAGATGTCTCTATGAAGAGACATGAAAATTCCTATAAATAGGAATGAGATTTCATTTGGAAATCATACCAATAAATTCTAATATTCTTTCTTTCTTTCCTTCATTTTTTAATATATTAGATTATTCTATAAAGTATTATTGCAGAAATCCTTTATAGAAATTGAGTTCCTTGTCATACATTGCTCAGTGTGTAGTGTGCTATTCTCGTCAGTGCAAAACGCAAATAGCCATTGGCTTCATTGTATCCTCGAGGTTATTTGCTTGAAACTCGTTTGCACACCGAAGATAGGTGGGGGCGAATATAACCTTAAAGATAGTGGCTTTATACACGCCTTGGAGCCTTGTCCTATTTCTTCTTCTGTTCGAGTTCCGTTCGTGTGTTTGAGATTTTCCTCACCGGAGATTTATACTAACACACATCAGCCAGTTAACTTGCCACATCAGCGTTTCTGTTAAGACACTAACAGAAACTGTTAGTCAGTGACTGTTTTGTCACTTTTTTATAACGTTAGTGACTGTTTTGTTATTTTTCAAAAGTTGGGTGACTGAAATGAAACCTGGGTGACTATTTTGCTAGCTAACCTAAAGTTGAGTGACTGTTGGTGTAATTTACCCTTTTTTATTGACAAGATAATAAATTTAGTCTTTATACACAATTTGTTAACGTGGGATTGATTCTAAAAAAATTCAATAAATTCAACTTTCAACATTTATACATTTAGTCATGTTCTAAAAAATTCAAAACAGATATATTAAAACTTGGAAATTTTTTTAAATTGGAAATTATTTAAAATCATTTTTCTATAAAAAAATTCTAAAATTTTATTTAAAAAAATAAAATATATATTAAAACAAAATACATAAAACAATGCAAAAGAAAATGGCTTGGAGGAGGAACACTACAAGGAGGGATATGTATGGTTTCTAAAAACATAGGAAAATAGCTATTAGGCAAAGCAAGCTTACCTTTTACCTTCAATTCTCCATAAAGAATAAGCTTTTACAAAAATATGTGGGAGTTAATTTTAGTATTTGTGTTGTTAGTGTAATTATTTTATCATTGTATTTGTAATTTTTGAATTAATTAAATAAATAAAAATTTATAATATCTTTATATGATTGTTTTAATGGTTTTTGTAAGTAAAATGAATAAGTAAAGATATGTTCATTGATTACCTACAGTTTTAACTAATATTAAGTTGCATTATATGGAAAAGATTATGATACTATAAGACAATTTATATTAGTAGGTAATCTAAATTGTTTGTAGTCCATAGGAATCAAAATGATCAATTGACTCATGGAAACTATTATGTTGTTTATAAGTTTAATTAGAGAGACATCTTGTCTTGGTATTAGAACAGTTGACTCTCAATAATAGGGACATATGTATGATTGATACATTAGACTAGACCCAAGTAAAATTTATCCTAAATCTATTTATGGAGTTATTCACTTATGTCATTCATAATACCACTTACCTTAATCTGACCTTGTGTATTTATCTCATGTACTTTGATATATTGAAAGTTTGTGCTCTCATGGTAGTGAGTTGAAAGTTGGTATATTGGGTGCATGATTTATGTATGACATGACTTCACTTATAATAGTGGAACTCATAACTCGATTAAAGAGTTAATGGAATCCTCTCATAGCATTTTATAAATTATGAAAAAGAAACGTGACCACGAATCATTTGTCAAGAATAAATGATTATCATTACTATTTGTTAGCAATGGTCTTTTTCATCGTGGAAGATGAATAGCGATGATGAGATAAAATAGGATCGAATTGGGTGAACATATTTAACCCAAAAGGATCAAGGATATCCTATGAGAGTAACACTCAAGTGAAAAGGTCATTGGACAAAAGCATAAAATCTAAGTCGCTTCCGAAGTGGTATATAATGGGAAGATCAGTCATGGTACTTTTAATGGATTAAATTCATGGATAAATAATTTGTGATTAATAGATGTAGAGTCAAAACTTAATTGTAAATTATTTGAACCCTAATTTGAAGAACCATTAATTGAGGTCACTTCCCCTATTCACTAAAGTAGATGCTGAACCTTATTATGATTCACCAAGAAGTCTTGGCTAGTTGCCCTAGTGCAACCACATAATAGTTCAAAACCTCTCCCACGATTGAATGGATAAGGAAGTGGAACCCTACCTTCCATACATAGAGGGAAAAATAGAAATCTAACTTCCTACCATCGTGTTTGGGTCCACTCACAATGCTTAGGGAGTTGGCCCAAACGAAATGTTGATTTCAAACTTGTAGTAGTCTAACTCTAGCCCATGGTAGCGAAGAATGTTGGGAAATGTGTCCATATTGTAGTAAACATGTAATTGTTTTCTATGTATTTGAACAATAAATAAATAAATTTCACATTTCATTGTTAAATCTTTTATATTTATGTTTTTCATGTTTTGCATACATAGTGAAATTGTGACAAACAAATATTAGCTCATTGATTGTCTAACTTCAAACTGATGATAAGTGGCATTATAAGAATGTTTACATTGCGAGAAAGACAACTTACTTCTGTAGATAATCTAAACGAGTCTGTAATTCTGTAAAAGAATCAAAGTGAGCATTTGATTCAAATACTGAGAAGGATTATTATGTTGTCCACAATTCCAATTGAGGAGATGACTAGTCTTGGCTATCAAAGTAGTTGACCCCACGGGTAAAGACGTAGATGTATGCATTGGGAGAATGATACATTGGATTGGACCCAAGATGAATTAATTCTGAATCTGTTTGTGAATTAATTCTCTTGTGACATTCATGGTGTGATTTACCAAAATCCTGAGTTAGTCACTGGCCATGCGTATGTAATTCATCTGCTTTGATATAGGTGGAGGCTTATGCTCTAAAGACAATCAAGCCAATAACCGGTATGTTGGGTACATGACTTGTGTATGGTATGGCTTTACAAGAATAGTGGAATTCATAACTCAATTAAAGAGTTAACGATATCCTCTCATTGGTATTGTGTGGATTTAAAAAATATAGAATGTAGCCTCGAGTTGCTTGTTCTCGAACGAGTAATTTATTACATTCATTTGTTGATAGTGGTCATATTAATCATTAAAAAGACACAATGGTGAAAATAAGATAAAATAGAATTGTAAGGAGTGAACGGATTTTACTCAAAGGAATTAAGAATATCATATGAGGATAACACACACATGACGAGGTCATTGGACAAAGCAGTTGGATGAATTGCTTTTGTAAAGAGTATACAATAAGGAGTTTTCAATCATGATACTTCTTGTGGATTGACTCCATGATTAAGTAATTGTGAATTATCAGAATGATACTTCTGCATATAATTGCAATTACTAGAGCCTAATCGTATATGTCTGATTGGTCCCTCCTCTAGCTCAACAAAAGCTTGATTGGACTGCCTGTAACAGTCTGGTTTAGACTCTAGTCGGAATAGTAATTTTGGGACCACAAATCTGAGTCAAAAAATATTTTAATATTATTTTTTGTGTTTATAATATGTGAATTAGCATGTGTGAAATTTTCGTATAAAAATTCGATAATTTGTGTGCTTAATTTGTGAAAAGGACCTAATCGCGTAAAATGTAAAAGTGGCATTCTATTTGTTAAAATGTTTAATTACTATATCTCTTTAATTGTAAGGTCCTTATATTGTAAATAGACCATTTTAAGTTTGAGTGGACATTTATGGCCTTAATTAACATGAATTATACGTTAATTTATAAAAGGCAAATTTGTAAATGAAGAATTATTATGTATCAAATAAAACAAACATGAAAATAAGTTCATATTATCACCATTACCACCGAAATTGAAAGAAAAAGAAGAATAAAAAGGAGTTTAGGGTTTTGACACACACAAGGCTTAATTAAGGTATGAATTTTGATCGGTTTTTGATAATTTCTACGTTTTTGTAATCTTTACTTAGTAATCTATCAAGCCTATGTCCTAATTTCTAATTTTTTTTGATGATTTTGAGTTATGTCATTGTTGATAATGTGATATTTATGAAGTTTTATGATAGTAAATTAAATATATGTGTTAGATTACTAAGTTGTCTTTGAATTTTTGATGAATTTTAGTAATTTGGGCTAAATTATGAAATTTGTAAATTGAGGGACTAAAATGGGAAACAAATTAAATATGTGGGCTTATATGAACATTATGAAAATTTGGCTAGGCATGTGTGCAAAGAAATTATGTGTATTTTGTGATTTTGTGAATTAAGGACTAAAGTATCAAAATGTGAAAATGTGAAGGCTAATTTGTAAAATTCCCTAAATATGTGTTTTTGGATTGATTTGAATGATTTGGTGAATAAAAGAGTTAAATTTGAATTTATATAGATCAAGAACCAAAGAAAACAAAATTAGATCGGGGAAAGTTGAAAGTCGTCGAATAGTCAATTCCGTTCGTTCGAATCCGTACGAGGTAAGTCGATATACAAATAAATGTGTTTTGAATTGAATTACTATCGATTATATGCTATTGAACTATGATGAATGATTATATGAGTTAAGAAAAATGAGACATCTGAGAAAGTATCGACAAAGTTCCGACATCCGAAAAGCCCCATACGAATCTTATGAATAGTTAGGATACATATGTCATGACATAGGATCCGATATGTGTTATCGTGTAAGACCACGTCTAGGACGTTGGCAACGACTTATGATTTACGTGTAAGACCATGTCCAGAATATTGGCATCATATTTGATTTCATGTAAGACCCTGTCTGGGATAGAGGCATCGATATTTGATTACATGTAAGACCACGTCTGGGACATTGGCATTGTACGAGCTTTCTGAGTTATCCGCGTATTCTTATGATTCCGAACGGTTCAACGGTTATTTTAAGAAAAAGAATGACTATGTGAATGTGTATCCGATTTAGGTACGTTTGAATTGTATATTATGTTTGAGAATGAAAGGTAAGTACATGTACCTTTGTGAACATATGATATAAGTATGAGAAAATATGCTATATGTATAAAATGAATTGGGATATGTATAGTGTATATAAACCATGTGATTCATGATAATATTCGGCTATGGAATATATATATATATATAATTTTGATGATGTTTATATGTTTATATGTTTATAAAGTTAAGTCTATTTGTATATGGCTTACTAAGCTTTGGAAAGCTTACTTTGTGTGTTTATCATCTGTTTTATAGATATTGAAGCTATCGAAAGCTCGGGGATCGTCGAGGATCATCACCACACTATCGAACTTCTTTTTGGTACCTTTTGAAAACGTGAATATTAAAGCATAGCATGTATAGGCTAGAAGTACTTTGATTATGTTTTGTAATGTGTATATCATGCCATATGATATGGCTAGAATATGGTTAAACTTATGGTTTGAATTTGATATATGATATGTGATGCAATGTTGCTATTATGAGGTGTTTTTGGTTGGCCAAGAGAAATGGTCAATTTGGTAAGTTATTGGTATATGTTTGATTATGGATTTAGTAAGAATTTGGCATGAGAATGAATGAGGTAAATTGATGTTACAAATCATATGTTTTGGTATGCCTTTGGCTTATGAATGTTATGTTTTGATTTGTGAATTATGAACAACATAGGTTGATGAATATATGATATGAATGATGTATGATTTGGGTTTGAAATTGGTTGAAAATATGATGCCTACTTGATACTTGTAGGGAAGATTCTTAATGGGTGGCAATTTGGCCTTGCAAATGGCCTATTTTTTCCCATACGGGTAGAGATACAGGCATGTGTCTCAGCCGTATTGCTCGAGGGCCATTTCGAAATGAGCCCGGGCAGACCACATGGTCGCACACACGGGCGTGTGCTAGGCCGTGTGGCCAAGTCAGTTTCGACGACGGGCTAGACACACGGGCGTGTGGTCATCCGTGTGGCCAAGTCAGTAGCCTCCCTAATTTTCACACGGCCTGGCACACGGGCGTGTCTTGTGGCCGTGTGGACAAGTCAGTATGTATGTTTTATTTTGACACGACCTAGACACACGAGCGTGTCTAAAGCCGTGTGAGGCACACAACCTGTTCACATGGGCGTGTGACCTATACAACATTGAAAAATATTTAAGTTTTGAAAAATTTTGTATAAGCTCGGTTTAGTCTCAACCCATTTCTAATGCATGCTTAAGGTCTCGATGACCTATGAAAGGGACTTAATAGTGATATTTGATTATGATATGTCAATGTTTGATTTTTTTATTATGAATTTGTTTGTGAAATGTTTCGATATGTCCGTAATACCTCTTAACCCTAGTCCAGCGACGAATACAGGTTAGGGGTGTTACACTGCCTTTGAACTATAAGTAAATTCTACGACTTTGAAAATAATTTAATTGAGTCGATCTATTCGTTCTGGAATTAAATCGGGTGGTCGTAAGAATTGTTCAATTAGAAAATTTGATTAATGAATTGTTCAATTAGAAAATTCCTTAAAAAATTAATTTAGAAAATCTAAATGATTTTTGGAAAAATTAATTTTGATGAAGTAAAATTAAATTAATTAAATTAATTAAAATTAATATGATATTTTTTTGAATTAATTTTCCAGTCAAACGATTGGCCCAATGGGTAATTGAACTTAAAAATTAGACCTAAGATCGTAAATTAGATCTGAGGGCCCAAAATCGAGATCAAGACCCAAAAACTAGTCGAACCAGGTCTAGCATGTGAAACCGGGTTGACGGTCCAACCGGCGGTTGGATCAGACCGGTCGGGTCATCACTAGCCAAGACCGAAACAGCAAAAATTGAACCAGCTTGAGGTGCCGACGGCTACTATGGCGACATTCAGATGGCCTAAAATGGTCGATGGCGGTGGGTCTTCAGTGGTTGAGCAATGGAAGAATTACACTCTTATTGGGATTCTATAAGAGAATTTGATTTCAGATTAAATATTTCAAAAATAATATTATTTTAATAGATTTAATATTCAATTTAATTTAATATTTATATTAATAGTATTTTATTAATTTAATAATAAAGTGATTATCTTAATGTAAAATTTAATTAATGTTTATCTTATAGATAAATATTTTATTAATTTAATAAAATTTAATATTAAAAGTGATTAAGTTTAATAATAATTGAACTTTCTAAACTCTCCATATATAAAGAGAGTATTGGGTCATTATTTTTCACACACTTGAATTCAAGGGAAAGTTGTAAAGAGAAAATTCTCTAAAGAAATTATTTTAGAAATTTTCTAGAGATATTTTTTTTATTTATAACTTGGCCCAAAAGTTTAGAGAAATTATGAAATTACCTAACTGATAATTTTTGTGAAAAATTTTATAATTCGAAACGAGTCTACACTCGACAGACGTGAGCTTGAGGATAGTGGAAAAGATTACTCGGTTGAAACGTTCATCCTAGACAAATTGAAAAGGTACAATTTTGATTAAGTTTTATTACTTTAGATATCACAACCAAGTTCTTGTTTTGGAAAAAAATTAAAACTCTGGTTTTTCCTTAAATTTATTTTTCACTGTGTTTTCTAAACCCTTTTTTCCAACAAAGTAGCCACCTCATCTCTCTTTCAATAGAGTTGCCTCGGAATTGCCTCCCTCCACATGCTCCCTTTCCAACCTCAAGCCCTTCCGTACATTTTTTGCAACGATGTTAGAGGTGCTGGTTTCTCCACCATAATTATCTTTAACCATTGAAATCAAATACAAATAAAGAACAATCGAAATTTAAAAGGCTCAAAAGTCAAGCCTTACTCTTAGAAGACCTAAATCCAAGAAAAAGATTATGGTAAGAAAAGAACAAAAATCAAGAATAGTGAAGGTAAATGACAAACAAAAAAGAAGAAGAAGAAGAAGAAGAAGAAAACTTAGAAATTTCTACAAGTGGAAAACGCAAGAACACTTGGAAAATTCATATAAAGCAAATAGGCTTCAACTACTGAAGATGGGGGCTATTTAAAGGGTTTCTTAGAAAGCATGTGTTTAGAAACCCAATAGCCTTAGTGATTCATGTGTGACTCTCAACAAGACACGCGTCCCACAAAAGGAAACAAAGTCTATTTTATCATTGGTCTTGTTGATTGAGATACTAGTGTAGCACTTTACCATTAATGCAACCATTTCAAAACTTTCGATGCAACCCCCTTCCCATGAAGCATCCTTAATATGAACAAACTACGCCACTCTTCATCTACCACCCCATTCATAGTTTGGTTGGGTAACCTTCCGCCAAGTAAGCTATTCAGAAAGTTTCGAAATAGGCTACTTTGTAACCTACCTCTAGACCAAGATGGGCAATTGTTAAACCCCTACTTTGACAAGGACACATGGCAGAGCATAAGGCGACCTACCAATGACCTTCCGTTAGGAATGAACTATGATTAACCCTTCGCTAAATACTCTCTGTAGTGACCCTTCCACACAGAACCATTCATGATTGACCCTTCATAAGTGTTGTCTAAATCATTTTAGATGCGATCTATTATGGACCCTTTGTAAGGACCACTAAGATACCATTTAGGCACAACAACCTTATATAACCTTAGCAAGGAGAATGTCAAAGCAATACTACACAATACCATATATGACGACGTCTAACTTGTATTGACTCTACCGCCTAGCCGACCACACGGGCGAGCCTACCCTTCATATTGTCAGCTACATGGCACTACCAAACAAATGATAGCCCTCCTATAAATACCCCAAAACAAAAATAGCAAAGGATCTCTCTTCCTCCTTCCTTAAGAAAAACCTAAACATCAACCTCCTTCTACTTATCCTATCCCTCTTATTGAATCCTCCAATTCTGGAGGCCTATCATATGTGAATCAACACTTCTATCTCCACAACTTCTTCCTTATTGAAATCTTGTATCAACATAATTGTAGAAACTTTGATATTATTTTCAAGTAGTCTTTTTTATTTTACTCTTTCTTAAATTTTAAGAGTTAGATTAAATTTTTTTGTACTATATTAAAAACTTGAAAAGACAAAAAATAGCCAAAGTAACAAAATTCGTAGCAATAGAAACTCGATATAGCTTTTAATTTAAGAACAATTTGATAGTTTGATTCAATAAAGAAACTTTGTGATATTTGGATTTTAACAATTTCAAGTTTTAAAATGGATTTTATAATCCAAAATTTATCTCTTATAAAATTGAGCTTGGATTTGCTAAGATCCAAATCTATACTTTTATTGGATATCCAAACAAAGAATTTGGATTTGAAACTCCAAAATTTTTGTCCAAATCTTAGTTTCTAATAGACATATAGAAAATATATCATAAACCATTTGTGGAACTATTGACTACAAATTTGAAGCTCTTTCACGAATATATATATACCAGTGTGGATTTTAACCATGCTTCACATTTAAAAATTTAGGCAACACTTGGACCACGAATATATTTTTAAATTCGAAAAGTACAAAAAATTGAAGTACTAAAAATTTGAAGGTCTTTCACGAGTATATATACTCTAAGTTTTTGTACTTTTCAAATTTAGAAATTCAGGTTTAGTTATTAACGTTGTTAATGTTTATCTGTTAAATTCGCTAGATATGACATTTAGAAACTTTAAAAAAAACTCAATTGGTAGTCATTTGACAAAAATTGACATAGAAATGAACCTGAATTAACAAACAAATTTGATGATGTTAATAATTTTTAAAATTCATGTTAGCATTGTTGGAAAAAATTCGGTTCGAAAATTGTTTTCTTACATAGCAAAAAATTAAAATTTTGAAAATCGACTCGGTTTGTGATATTCATAGCAATAAACCTTAGACCGGATTCGTACTTATGCTTTCGGGCAGGGAGATCTTTGTCATTTTCGGCTTTCAACCAAACAATCTTCTTTGCTATTTTCATACCACGAGCTACTTCGAGTGTGGGCTCGAACAAATCGAATCAAACACGGAACCATAAATATTTTCTTTACTTTTACTGGGAAAGTAAATCTCTCTTAAATAGAAACCGGTAGAATTGCAATTCTCAAAAAATAGAATTTATTCTTAAAATAAATTTTTACTACTTTTTGCTAGAATAGCAATATTGAAAAATTCAGAGAAACTTATGTTTTTCTCTTTTTGTTCATGTGATTTGAAGCCTATCAATGTCATTTATTTATAGTGAGAGTTGGTAGAATCCTAGTTGAAGTGGTAGAATACAAATAATATTATTTTGATTAAAAAAATCTCCAACTCCCAATTATTTAGGGAGAGAGGGGGCAACCCTAGATAGGAATACGAGGGTTTGTTGTCCCATGTAGTCCATATAAGGGGAGTTGGGCTTCTCCCGTAGTGAGTCCAATTATATGTGCTTATTGACTTTATCCTAGCACTTTATAATCTATTCCAATACATGTTCTTTCTATTTCTCAAATTAAATATTATTTACTCAATTAATTTAAATAAATTAATTTCTCAATTAAATAATTTTCTCAACCCAATTCTAATTCCGTTAAAACTATGACAACTTTACTGTAAAAGAATATATGAGAAAATATATTTAATTTTTCTACATTCATTTGGATTCACAATGACCAATTAATTTAAATTCATTTTCGAACTTCAATTATTTAATTAATTAAATAATAGTTCAGAAAATCATAAATTAATTCTCAGGTCATTTTCATATTTAGTGAGAAAACTTCATTCATTTGCGACTGTAACCTATTTCTCTAGCTTTATCATTTCTATCCATTTTTGTTTATTTGATTCCTCGTGCAATTCATTTTCGATTTCAACAAACTAGCAAAGGAACCGATTGGACATATGCAATTAAGGCTCAAATGATTTATAATTAAGTTCCAACTTTTCGCCTATTAATTATAAACTTATTAACTCACGAAGTCATTCCATTGTAGTATCGTAACTGAGCTCTTCCCAGCAGCATATCATTACAAAAGCAACTTGTTCTATGCTCGCCCAATGACCTTGTCATAAGTGTGTTACCCTCATAGGATATCCTTAATCTCTTTGGGATAATATTCATTCTCCCAATACCATCCTATTTTATCTCATAGTAATCATTACATCTTCATTCATGAAAAGTCAATTACTATCCAATAGAAATCAAATCATTCATCACAAAGACGAACGACTCGTGGCGACGTTTACTTTCATCAACCATGTAATGCTAATAAGAGGATATCATTTACCCATGTCTTAAGATATTAATTCCATTGTTGTGAATGACACTACATATTGCAGAAGTCGTACACAGAACACACCAACTTTCAGTTCCTTATCTATTCGAACTCACGCTTTTACTTATATCAAACTGTACGAGTCATGCATACATAGTTCATCATTCACTTAGGATTTAGGTATGCCACACTATGAACGTCACAAGTGAATAAACCCATAAACGGATTCAGGGTCTATTTTTCTTAGGTCCAGTTTGATGTTTTGTCAGGCCAGTCAGTAACATCTATGTATCTATCTTCTGGGAGTTATCCACTCTAATGCCCAAGACAAAATATGTCCCCAGTGGGACTTGATAGACGACATATTAGTCTTTTAATTGATTTGCTCATTTCCGATTAAACTAAAGACATGTTTAGGTTCGTCTACTAATATAAATTATCTTTTCGTATTACGATCTGACCATGTAATACCACTTAGTATCAGTTAAATATAAGACAACCAATGAGCAACATTTGTTTCCATTTTGCTTTGCATGCAAAACTCATATGAGGGCATTATAGAAAGTATTAATGTAATTCATGAATAATTTTATTAACCAATTTATTTGGAAAAAGATACAAATATATATCGAAAAATACTACACTTAGAGCACCAGATCCAACTAATATTTTAATAAGAAAATATATATATATTTAGATTAACTAATGACCTTATAAAAGTTGAAGTACCAAATTATGTAAAAAAAATTAAAGCATAAAGGTTAAATCTCAAATTTGAGCATAATATAACGACCAAAATTAAAATTTGATCTATAACTTGAAAAAAAATAGAGCGACCAAATTTGAAATTTAATCACTTTTAATGATGTAAAAAAATAAAGAGACTTGTAGGAAAGCATTTTATATGTACTAGCTTCTAATGTCACATGTGCATGTGATTTTACACGTTTAATATTTAATTAATTTTTTAATTATATTTTAAATTGCAATAATTAAATAAAATAATATATATTACTTTAATTATGGAATATAATTAAATTATGTTAACTTATCAATTGAAATATTATAATAGAAAATATTCAAACAATAATTGAATCATTTTAAATATATTCAACATACAATATAATTTTTTTTAAATAACACCCGACTAGAATATTATTAATAAGAAAAATAAGAACACAACACATCCCAAAAGCAAAACAAAAGAGTAAACAGCTCCTAAACAGCCCAATACCAACACAAAATAACACAAATCAAAAAGCAAAAAAACAAATCTAAAAAAAAAACCTCCAACTAAATATACCAAAAGACCATTATCTCTCCAAAATAATCTTCAATGCTTCGATGGTCCAGTTACCAAAACTACAACTTTTCTAAAAACAAATGCCTCTTTTGCTCCTCTGCTTCCAGAAACTACCCAAAGATTCCCTTAATCAGACTTTCTTAGACGTCTTTTCTTCCCAGCATTAGCGAGGGAATCTGAAACCCCTCCTAACAAGTAAGTATCCTAATCAGATTTAAGACTCCTCGTGTAATGCCCATTTTTAGTCAAATCAGAACAGTGAAATCTGAAGTCAGAATAATCATTTTATTATTATTTTAATGTCTACAACATGAAAATATGATTGTGTGAAATTTTTGTTAAGAAATTTTATCATTTGAGTGTTTAATTTAATAAAAATGACTAAATCGCGTAAAGTGCAAAAGTGATGTTCTATTAGTTAAAGGTATTCTATAGTTATAGAACCATAAAGTTAAGGTCCTTATGTTGTAATTAGACCACTAATAGTTTGACTGGACAAATATGGTCATTAAAATGATATTATAAAGGTTAATGAATAAGGTTAATTTTGTAAACTGGTAAATAATGATAATTAAAAACGAATAAAATAAGCTATCATCTTTTCTTCTTCATTTTGGAACTGATTATTAGGGCTAGAAGAAGCCATTTTTATTTTATTCATTCAGCTAGGCTATTTTTCTCATTAAGGTACGATTTTTGTCCCGTTTTTAATGATTTCTATGTTTTTAATATCGTTGCAACTAGGTTTAGCTAGCCCAGGGACTATTTTGTAAAACTGTTAAAGATTTTGAATGTTTCCATTGATGAATACATGAGTATTTTGATGTTTAATGATAGATTACGAATGTTTGATGATAGTTATACAAGTTTTGTTAAGTGATTTATAGTGAAAATGTAAATTAGGGATTAAATTGTGAAATGTGAAAACTTTGTGGTTAAAATGTGAAATAAATAGAAAATATGGGCTGTTAGGGACATAATAGTAATTAGACTAGCATGGGTTGTGGTTAAATTGCATTAATTTGTGTTTTTATAAAATAAGGACTAAATTGTAAAAGATGTGAAACATTAGGGGCAATTGTGTAAAAATGTCTTAAAGTGAATTTTGGACTAAATTGAATAGAGAAATTATTAAATAAGCCAATTTTGATTACATATAGATCAAGAAAAGCGAAACTCGAATCTAGATCGAGGGAAAAACAAAGTTTTCGACTAATCAACCAATTTAGCCGTTTTTACATCTGAGGTAAGTTCGTATGTAATAAGTTTCATTGTAAATATATTTTAATTGCTTTGATATTGCATAAACTGTGAATATGAGACTACAGATATATTTGACAATGATTTGACGACGATTCGGCATTAGAAATCCTGGTTGAACTTCAGGAATAGATTTGGATACTAGTGACATGTTATTAGGGGATTATTGTGATTATATGATCCGGATGCTGGTCCGTAAGTCCTACTGGTGGCTGAGTATACCGGCATGTTTGTGGGTACTTGACAGCTTGTGTGAGTAACACCGTGTAGCTATGTCTCGACTGATAGCTTGTGTGAGTAGGCCCGTTGATAGCTCTAGTGTGAGCAGTATATGTGATACGATATACATTGAGTTGACTTCGGGTCATGATATTGGCACTTAGGTGCGAGTTTACCATGTATTCGATAGTATTCCAAATGGTTCAATGGGTAAATGAAAGACGTGGTTGTGAATGAGATTGATATGATATGGTACAGGTATGTACATGCACCATATAAGCTTAAATCGAAGAAGTTGTGAAGTTCATACATAAGATTGTGATTGAAAATGTGAAAGGTTTGTTAGTTAAATGAACTATATGTTGATATGTTCAAATTGATGATTTGTATATTTATGATAAGATTGAGTTTATTTCATACGAGCTTACTAAGTTATATAGCTTACTTTGTTTAATTTTCCATATTTTTAGTGACTTTAAAGCTAGCTCGGACTTGGGGATTGTCGGAGACATCGTCACACTATCCTATTATCACTTTGGTACCTTTTGAGCTTATGTTTTGAGTATATAGCATGTATAGGGACTTTGGTTATTTTGGTATATTTGGTAATGTGTTGTGGCATTTGAATTGGCTTATAAATGCTTATGTTTTGGTTTAAGTATATATAGTCATTAGTGATGACTCATTTTGGATTTTTTTGGTATGCTTGAATCATGTATATATATGAGTCTATGTCTTGTGAAATGTGTTGAATGACAGTTGTGATGCTTAATGGTAATAGGCATTATGTGTATCAAATGGTTGATTTGTGGATATTGGTTTGCTTATGAAATTAGGCTAAATGATACATATTTGGAAGTGTAATTTTAATTGAATTGTATATGTGATTTTGGTCTAAATGGTATCGTATGTTTTGTGTCTTGTTAGTATTGAGAAAGGTGGTATAGATTATGTATGAATTAAGCTTGAATTGGTTGGTTAAAATGTCATATTATGCTATGTTTTAGTGTCAATTGGGTTAATGTAGGTGTGTATAAGATAGGGTGGCAAAATGGCTTGGTAAATAGCCTATTTTTGTCCACACGGGTAGAGACACGGGCGTGTGTCTCAGCCGTGTATGACACACGGTTATGTTACACGGCCGTATGTCCTCTAGTGTTAAAATTAAAACCAAGTCAGTATGCTCTACACGGGCGTGTGATTTGGCCGTGTAGCATAAGTCAGTATACCCTACAACTTTGGCACGGCCTAGCACACAGCCTAGAACACAGACGTGTATGGCCATTTTTAAGGCACACGGGCATGTGTGTTGGCCGTGTGACCCAAGTCAGAGAGTTACACAGGGTTGAACACGGGCTGGGACACGGCCATGTGCTTCCATTTCGAATGTCCACACGGCCTGTGACATGGGAGTGTCTGTTGGCCGTGTGTCGAGCCACACGGGTGTGTGTCCCCTGTTTCGAGAAAAATTTTCTAAGTGTTCAAAAAGTTTTCAAAGTTATCGGTTTAGTCCTGAACCACTCCCAATGCATGTTTAGGGCCTCGTAGGCTCGTATTAGGGACAAAAATGTTTGGTTGTGAATGGAATGTATATGATTTGATTAATTGTATGTGAAAAGTATGTTTAAAATGTGGTATAAGTATGTAATACTCTATAACCCTATTTCGGCGTTAAATACAGATGAGGGGTGCTACACCCTGATGCTAGGAAATTAGCGAGATATTAACAGATCTGTAGACATGCTTGAATGAAATGCTATGGAAAACCCATTTTAACTGTTGGATTTTGTAAATGATAGCACAAATTTCTGATTTATCAGGATTACTAGATTCTCATTTTTGGATTATTGACTTCACATCACCTTTAAAAATTACTGACGAAAAACCCAGTTGAATACCTAACAGCAAAGCCTGAAGATATGCAAGCCCTTCTACAGTAAATGGAGACGCCACCCTTTTATGTATGATAGTTTTCGACACAATAATCTCACCTCGATGATTCCTCACCACTATCCTCGAACTTGAAATGTTTGAAGACTGATTAAAGGCCGCATCAAAGTTGAATTTAACATACGGGACAATCAGAGGATGCCATTCCCCGATGCCCTTAACAACAGTAGGTTTTTGTACACTTACACCCTCTAATTCTTTAAGGTATTGACATATCCATTCAGCGATACCCTTAGCAGTGTTTTGATTCCTATCATGCAACCATTAATTTCTCTAGAACCATATAGCCTAGATAGAACAACAAACCAATTGTGCTTGCTTATCCGTACTACTCTGAAAAATCCAGGTAATCCAATCCCAATACTCTGATTCTAAGTGAGATAAAACCCAATCACAATTTAATTCTTTCTAGGCCTCTATTATTGTAGGACACTTTCTAAAGACATGGGTTAGATTTTCTATTGCTCCTTCGCGTCTAGGACATAAAGCACCTGACACTAACCTTCTCTGAAATAAGTTAGCTAGAGTAGGAAATAATATCATGTTATTCTCCACATCAATATCTTAATTTTTTAGGGGAGATGTAGTCTCCATAATTTTTTATAGAAACTTGTAATACTATTTTGCAAAGTTTCTATAATAGATAGAAACCTCTCCCCATGTAGAAGTCTATAAGCACTCGTAATAGTAAATTCCTCGGATGATTATCCTCGCCAAACCAACACGTCATCGTGAACTTTTTGGGCTAAAGGGATTTGGAGAATCTTTGCCGAAACTCCCTTAGAAATGTAGCTTTAATCAACTCAACTTTTTATTCTCTATTCTGACAATAAATTAAGTTCGCAACCCAAACAAGACTATCATTACTAACAAGTTCATTTCTTTTGTGACAAACCAAATCCAGCAATCAAGTTTCTTCCTGAATAGATATCCACTCCCCTAAGCTCACTCTCCAATAGAGACCAGATTGTAAAAGCCCTTTAGCAGCCCAAACGCTCTTCCAGGTATAAGAAGGTAAACTACCCAACCCTGCATTAAGAAAGTCTGAATTTAGGAAATATTTTACTTTCAAGATATGAGCTAACAAAGAATTAGAATAATTAAGAATTCACCAACCCTGCTTTATCAATAAAACAGTATTAAAACTGGCTATACTTCAAAATCCCATCCCTCCAAATTCTTTCGAATCATATAAGTTTTTCTAGCCACACCAATGGATCCCTTTTTTCCCTGCCCTTTTTTGCCACCAAAATCTCCTCATAACACTCTCCAACTCATCATAAAAAGATTTAGAAAGAAGAAAGCACGCCATAGAGTAAGTAGGTATAGCTTGTAAAACAGATTTAATAAACACTTCATCTCCACTATAAGATAGAAATCTAACACTCCATCCATCAATCCGCTACTTAAAACGGTCTTTCAGAATTTAAAAAATAGTTTTTTTACACCTCCCAACTATATTGGGCAATCTAATGTACCTCTCAGGATCAGTTGAGGACCTCATCCCAAGAATCTCAGCCACCGTCCTTTTATCATCATCGGAAGTATTGGTGCAATAAAAATTTGTCGACTTATCAAAATTCACACATTGACAAGGAACTTTTTCATATTCCTTAAGGATACCTTTCAAAGTGTACGCACCCTTACCAGTAGCCTCGCCAAAAAGAATACAATCGTCTGTAAATAGTAAATACGATATCTGTGGACCCCTTCAGCTCGCTTTTGCACCATGAATCAAATCATCCTCACCACTAACCACATAAGGGTAAATGGACCTTCACTACAAATCAATAAGAGAAAAGGACTTAGGGTTCACCTTATCAAAGCCCCTTACTAGGACGAAATCTTTACCCCAATTTACCGTTGATTATAACTAAATATGACACTGAATAAATGCATTGCATAATGGTCTCAATCTATCTACTATCGAATCTCATTCAAGTCATCATCTCCTTAAAAAATTGCCACTCGACTTTATCATAGGCCTTACTTATATCTAGCTTTATGGCTATGAACCCTTTTTTCACCAATCTTTTATGACGAAAAATGTGCAAAAACTCATAAGCAATGAGCACATTATCCAAAATCAACTCTCTTGGGACAAAAGCGCTTTGAGCACTATCAATACATAGCTCTAACACATCTTTAAACCAATTTACAATCATCTTAATGATTAGTTTATAAAGCATATTACACAAACTAATAGGTCTAAAGTTGGCCAAACTTTTTGGATGAGCACATTTAGGGATCAACACTATATTAGTAATATTCAGAGGCCCAAGATCCATACCTTTATTTAAGAATTCCAAGAAAAAAGTAGAAACGTCACCACCTATGATGGACCAACACTTTTGATAGAACAAAGTTGGGAATCCATCCTCACCAGAGGCCTTCGTTGGGAACATACCTTTTAAGGCTGAAACAATCTCATCTTCCATATACCTCACCAATAGTCTTTCATTCATCTCATTTGTAATACACATTTTTATCCCCAAAAAGATGTGAGATGAATCCCCCACACCTCTTGACGCAAGAATATTTTGAAAATACCTCCAAACAATTGCTTCAATTTCCCCCTCCTCACGAGTCTTCCTGCCAAACTCATCTTCTAAGCACCTAATAAAATTTCTCAGACGCCAACTAGTCGCGACATTATGGAAGAACTTAGTATTCTTGTCCCTCACTTGTAGCCAATTAGCCCGAGGTCGTTGTTCCCAATACAATTCTTTCTTTTCAACCTCTAAATTAAGTTGAATCTTAGTGTTAATCATTTGCACAAGACCTTCATCATCAACTTTAGCTTGCATTTATTCTTCTAATTTTTCTGTCAAATTCTTTTTTAGCTCATTCCTTTTATGACGAATCTCATCTGCCCATTTCATCGAACTGATCTTTAGGCGGTCAAGCCTACCCAAAAATTCTCCATCCATAGACGACCATAACCGGTTCACCTCATCATCAAAAGACTCTTCCATAACTTACCAAGCCTCAAACTGAAACTTTTTTACAGACAGTCTAATTATATCCTACTTTAAACCAACAAGAAAGGGACAATGATCAGAGAAAGAGTGAGGAAGATGATGTATGGTAATATTGGGGAACTTCTCCATCCAATTGGTATTAGTCACGCCTCTATCCAAACGTTCTCTTATATTAGTCTCTAGTAAATTCCCACTGGCCCAAGTATACCAAACCCCATAATAATCAACATCCACTAATTGATAATCCTTCAAAACTACCCTAAAAGCTTCTATCCTCTATTCTTCTCTTGAAGCACCTCCAACCTTCTCAAAAGCATATATGATCTCGTTGAAATCACCACAAACAAGCCAAGGCAAAGTCTGATCCTGCCCTAACTGATGTAACAAATTTCACAATTCTCCTCCATTTCTACCATATGGTGAACCATAAAACCTTGTCAGTCGCCACCTTCATACCTCATCAATCTCCTCCACCTCAGCGTCAATGTGATTACCCGAGTAGGTGATAAGACTAACCGAAACATTCCTCCATGCCATGCATAGTCCACCTCTAAAACTCATAGTTGACACATTGATATCCTCCAAGAACCCAAAACTTCTTCTAACATTTTCCATTTGAATAGCATTAATTTTAGTCTCCATGAAAAATGTTAACTGAGGATTATACACCTTTAGCACATGTCGAAATCTTCTAACGGCCCGTGGACTCCCAAAACCATGGATGTTCTAACTTAGGAGTTTCATTGCGCCTGGTCGGTTTGCCCCTTAGCAGTCGCTAATAAAATTTGAGTATTATACGAATCCCTCCCATTTCTAATCACTAAAAAGTCCACCGTCTCACCTTTATCCATTTTATCCCCATTTTCTTGCACCTCTCCTTACCATCAACCTTAATACTGACTTTATAATTCGGTCCTAGAATAAAAGGAGTTGAGTAACTTTCCAAATTTCCCAACAACCCAACATCGATTTGAGCATCATCGAAGGTGATATCCGCATTCCTCGCTCTCTTAGAACCAGTCTTATCAAGAGGGCAAGAATCATATTCCCCTTTGCTCTCCACTCCATACTATACTACTAGTATCCTTCTTATCAAGCATTACATTCCTTGCTAATATTTTCCAACTGGGCCTTTTTGGCTTTTCTATTAATACCCCATTGAACTTTCAGGCCCACAATTAGAAACCCACTATTAAAGCCCAAATCTTCATTCAATCTAGAATTACCAGAATTATCCCTTCCCCCAGCTTCCCCTTGAATAGGCAGAGAAAAAAATGATCTAAAATCCCTAGAACTTTTCCACAAACTAAAAAGATCCAATTCCAACAAGGACTCCTTGGACCCCCACCATTCCATTTGACATTCCACCATCTCCTGAATCTTGCGCCACCACGTCTCTGCCATCATCATTCACCTCACCGTCGATAACCATCTCTACCCCACTCGTGTACTGACATTACTTTATATTTTTTTTTGAAAATTCGAACAGTAGACTTTCCTTCCATACCAAATTCAATTCTGCCTTTAGCGCCACAAAATATGGGAAATCTCATCCGGTCTCTCTTTCTTAATTTGAACAAAACCTCGCACTCCTTAACCCTGTGTCCCATGCATCCACACCCAAAACAAAAGATAAGGAGATTTTCATATTTGAAAGGTACCCATATATTCTCCTGAGAATCCACCGCCATAAAAACTCCTCTTCTCAAGGGTTTCTACGCATCAATTTGAACCCTAAGTCAGCTGAAATCACCTTTAAATTTAGATCTGATAACTCCCCCCAAAGTCATGCCAATCGCATGCAAAAGATCTTTTTTATCACAATCTGGTGGACACGAACCAATTTTAAGCCAAACAGGGGACGTAACAAGCCAAATCTAGGATTGCTCAATGGGAGCAGTCAATCGAACAACAATAATAATTTGTTTATGAAAAAGCCACAGCCTCCTATCCATAATGAGTTCCAAGTCATTCTCATCATCGAAAGTAATCAAGAATAAATTTTGCCCCGCCACTTGAATATCAAACTTTTTTGTTGTCTTCCAAATACTTTTCATTTGTGCTCTAAAACTATCTGGATTGTAAGACTGTCTCGTCCAAACAAAACATAACAGCATTAGACTATCATTCAGAACAACCAACGAACTTTTAATCGACAATTACACCAACTCCTCCTCCAAAAGAGAGATTTTGTCCCTCCCTATTCCTGAAAAAGCCACCACCCTTTTTTTACCCCGGCCACAGTAGTCACTATTTCTCTGGGACACTCAGAGAAAGCACTCTTGACTTTTTGTGTTCCTAATTTCAAAGTTTACATACAATATAATTTTACTTTATGTAATTAATGCGAAGTAACATTATTCAAAACAATAAATAATTAAGAAGCTTAAAATTCTATCCAAGTAATAACTCTATTTTAAATTAATAAAATTAGCATAACTTTTTTAAAAATAAAATTATCACAAATTTTGTTTTTTACATCAAAATTTATTAACTAATAATAATTATAATTATCACAGCATTTTTCTATATATTATACTTGGAGTTGTATTAATTAATAACTCCGTGATTTTAAACGTGTAATTATGAAAACATTTATTTTCAAAACTTGTTACTTTATTTAATTATATTAACTCTAATGAACTTAGAACCCAACTCCATTGAAACCTAAAAGGCTTATTTTGCTTTCACATTTCAATAGGATTGTGGAGAAAAGGGACCTTTGGACTCAGGTAATTTAATTAACACTCACGAAATGCCTGGTTTTACGAAGAATTTTCAAAGCTTTCCAATTCCGTACACTAATAAGTATCCAATTACTTAAGCCATCCGTCTTGACTTCGTTCCTCCAAGGCTGTCAAACATAGTAATCGTTGAACATTCAAAGTTGTGTGTAGTAAGACTTTGAAACAAGAGTTTGGCGGAATTTGATCGGAGATACATTTCTTGTAAACCCAAAACTTTTATTCTTTATATTTCCCTTTAAAATCAAGCCGAGATAAACAAGCGATCACAATCGTATAAAAATATAATAGATTATCACATAAAAATTTCGTGCTTTTTAGAGGTCAACATCGCTGCCTTGGGTTAGTTCGCAAGTCAATATCCATGAAATATGTTCCTATATATAAATTCAAAACCAAAAAAAAAAAAAAATCATAATGGAATTAAATATCAAAGAGATTAGTGTGTTCGAGAAAAACAGCAAAAGTCTTTCTTCTAAATAATCCTTGTTAGACTTTTACGACTTACTTCTCTAATCAATGAATAAGAAAATATAAATGTCTTCCACAAATGAATATTTTAATCCCCTATTGAATTTCTACCATTAGTTTATTACATTAATCAAACTATATAGATTGGATTAGAGTTGAACTTGAGGGATGCTGGGATTATAATTATTCATTGCTGGCTTCGAATTCAGAAAATAATTTTATTATTTAATTAATAATTTTATTGAAATGAAATCACTACTCTATTCCATGTAATGCTAAATATGATATGGGATTTCTTTATTTTCCATATCATGTGAAGAAACAGTTTCATATTTTCTTTCTAATTGTAGGTAAGTTCACCCATTGCTGTCCACAATGGCAGCTGTATGTGAAAGGGCAATAAGATGTCTTTGCAATTGTAGTGTGTGTTTTTTACCCAAAGAGATTATATAGCTACATTGCTATCGTAAATATTTTTAAATTTTAGGTAATTTCACTAACACAGTTAAAAAAAAAAAACCCTTAAAACAAATATATAGATTCGATTAATATATGTTGTTCGGCTAAGCAACCATTAACAAATCTAAAATTGAGGAGGCTACCTATGCGTCTATATATAGCATTCTTAGCTAATATTCTATAATATATATATATATATATATATTATGTTTGTGTTTCCTTAAGATTCTTTTACGCTATGATTGTTAGGATAGGAATTAATATTTGGTTTTATGATTTATTAGTTCAATTTGAGAAATACGTTTAAAGGCATTTGAAGCAAACAATGTTGTGTCCCCTACTTTTCTTTCTTATTGCCAAAGATAGTATGAATGTGAATGTTTGAATTTTGATTTGAAATTTTATAATGCAATATTCATGTGGTTTGCAAGTTGCAATGAAGATGGTGGAGAAAACAATGGCATTTGTAATGCAAATCCCATGCATTATATATAATCAAATGCAAAAATGTCGTCATATTAATTTGTTACTAGTGAACCTCCACATCGGCACCAATAAAATTATACAAAAACACAAATTCTAACCATGCTTTTAAAAACACCGAGAATGTTACACATATTTTAAAAAGATAAGAAATAAGATCCTTTCAGTCACTTTCACGTGATAACTGCAACCATATGTTGTAGTTTAATTAAAGAATCCCAATTTGAAGAGATGGGTAATTAATAAAATAATGATTAGGGTTGAGATTAATCAAAAGCCCTAGTAGTAGTTGTTGATTTCCCCCTCCTAAGCAACAACAAATTGCAGCATAGGCTTGGGCCGCCTCTTTAATTTCCTTGGGAGAGCCGGCAAGGAGTCGCCATCGAGCAACAGAAGAAGCAGAAAAAGAGCCGCGTGTGGTCCGGCTGACGTCTAGGCTTAAACAATTTTAAAATATAAAGAAAAACCCACCCTCGAGCTGACATGGCACAACACGTAGGACCCGCATGTCGGGGTTCTTACGACTAGTTTTACGTGTCATGGGGCTCACGTGTCTCCTTCCCAAGCTACACCTCGGGGACACTCTTAAATATTTCTGCAAACAACACATAATTCCATCGGCTTCCCTCCAAAAACCATCTATTCCTGTCTTTCAAGTTAACGACGTGGCACATACAAAATGCTTGCCTCCCCCCCTATATAAGACACCCTTACCTCCTTCCCCTTCCCTCACACCTTCCATTTGCTTTAGTAATCTTCTAACTTTTTTTTATAACTTTTATGATATCTCCACCATCATCGATCATGGCTGTTGATTCAACTCTCTCCTCCGCAGTTGGTGCCTCCGTTTGTGAGAAAGACGCCAAAGCTCTTCAGTTCATTGAAGAGATGACAAAGAATGTTGATTCTGTTCAAGAGAGGATTTTAGGTGAGATCTTAAGTCGAAATGCCGACACTGAGTACCTCAAACGCTTCCAGCTCAATGGAGCTACGGACCGGGACACATTCAAGTCCAAAGTCCCTGTTGTCACTTACGAGGATCTTCAGCCTGAGATCCAACGTATCGCCAATGGTGACAAGTCTCCCATCTTATCTTCTCACCCCATTTCAGAGTTTCTGACCAGGTAAAAGATTTTAGGTTTTTTGTCCTCGTTTTTTCGTCGTATTGTTATTTGGGTATGAAGTTTTCTTGGGGACCTTAATTTGCAGTTCTGGGACTTCAGCTGGAGAAAGGAAGCTCATGCCAACAATTCATGAAGAGTTGAATCGTCGTCAACTCTTGTATAGTCTTCTCATGCCTGTAATGAATCTGTGAGTATATTTGTTCTACCTTTTTCTTCTTCTTTGGCTTCTTTTCGCATATGGAAAAAAGATATTCTTTGTTGAAAACAAAGTTTGATATTTTTGTCTTTTTGGTGATGATAGTTACGTGCCGGGATTGGACAAAGGGAAGGGTCTTTATTTCTTGTTTATAAAAGCTGAAACAAAGACCCCTGGAGGGCTTCTGGCACGCCCTGTTCTTACCAGCTACTACAAAAGCGACCACTTTAAGAGCAGACCATATGATCCTTTCAATGTTTACACCAGCCCCAACGAGACCATTCTTTGCCCCGACTCTATCCAGAGCATGTATGCCCAGATGCTCTGCGGCTTGATCATGAGGGAAGAGGTCCTTCGTGTTGGTGCCGTCTTCGCTTCTGGCCTGCTCAAGGCCATTCGTTTCCTGCAAGTCAACTGGAAACAATTTGCTCATGACATCGAAACCGGAACTTTAAACCCTAAAGTCACTGATCCTTCAGTTCGTGAATGTATAAGCAAAATCTCGAAACCTAACCCAGAACTTGCTGCTTTCATTACCAAGGAATGCTCAGAGGAGAACTGGGAATGCATCATCACTAGAATTTGGCCCAACACAAAGTACCTTGATGTGATCGTAACTGGAGCTATGGCTCAATATATTCCCACCCTTGAATATTACAGTGGTGGCTTGCCAATGGCTTGCACCATGTATGCATCCTCAGAGTGTTATTTTGGTCTTAACCTCAAGCCAATGTGCAAACCATCCGAGGTCTCATATACTATCATGCCAAACATGGCCTATTTTGAGTTCTTGCCTCATGATGACTCGTCCGCTCAAGATTCATCTCGTGACTCACCCCCACGCCTCGTTGACCTCGCCGATCTAGAAGTTGGGAAAGAATATGAACTCATTGTCACTACTTATGCCGGGTTGTGCCGTTACAGAGTCGGCGATATCCTCCGAGTCACCGGTTTCCACAACGCGGCCCCGCAATTCCGTTTCATTAGGAGGAAGAACGTGTTGCTGAGCATCGATTCAGACAAAACCGACGAGTCCGAGTTGCAACAGGCCATCGAAAACGCTTCCGTCTTGCTAAAGGAATTCAACACCAGCGTTGTTGAGTACACGAGCTACGCGGACACCAAACAAATACCAGGTCACTACGTTATCTACTGGGAATTATTCATCAAAGACGCTGCTAATGCCCCAACGGACGAAGTTTTGAGCCAGTGTTGCTTTCAAATGGAGGAATCATTGAACGCAGTGTACCGTCAGTGCCGAGTTGCAGACTCAATCGGCCCACTGGAGATAAGAGTAGTGAAGAACGGCACATTCGAGGAGTTAATGGACTATGCAATTTCAAGGGGTGCTTCCATTAATCAGTACAAAGTTCCAAGATGTGTCAGCTTCACTCCAATCATGGAACTTCTCAACTCAAGGGTGGTTTCAAAGCATTTCAGTCGAGCTTTACCACACTGGACCCCAGAACGTCGTCGTTGAGCACACTTGGTATGAACGGAAAGAATAAAAGTTGAAGAAACAATCTGCCTTGCTACCAACCAAAACAGCAACAGCATCTTTTCTGCAACAGGAAAAAAAAATTCAGAGAGACAAGTAACAGTGGTCTCCTTATGTTGTAAAATTTTTAATTTAGAAATGTGTCTTTTCTTCTTTCACCATGTAAATGCTTTTAGGTTTGTTGTCCATTTCATGTTTCTCTGTCACTGCCTGTCGTCCTTTGCAATCGCTTCTTAGATCTGTCTTTTCTTCCTTATCATCACGATGATCAAGAAAAGACATTAAAGTTGTAAGTCATGAATATGAAACTACAATAATAATGTCAAACGTTTGTAAATCTGTTGATGTTTTCAATGTTATAATAATTTTTTTCATTGTATAAGCCATTTTCTGCATGGATTTTAGCTCACATGCTACAGATTCCTATCTCAATATTCATTTAGTGGATAGAATTAGTTTTGATGAGGGAGTATGTTGATGAAATCATTTGTTTGGAAGCATGTAAGAGATTTTAAATGGGTGGAAGGATATGGAGATTTGGGTTCCCTTGATTAATTTTGGCTTTTATTATAAGCATTAGATCTGTTTGTCTGCCGTATTCTGTTTGTGTGCAGTACACTACTACTATTATTTTATTACTTTTAGTAATAGCTAACGAATTTGGTTTATTGTTTTTCTCTTTCGTAAAAGCATATTCCTCTTCAGTCCAAGGCTCAGAAGTTTAGAAAGCTGGTTACTGATTAATTAATTTATTCCTTTTTTTTCCAAATTTTTCGTGAATGATTTCATAAGGAATCTATATAACAACTTCATTTATATATCTATTCAAATTTTATTATCTCAATCATAAAATTTATATTATGAATTTTTATAAAAATTATGATAAAAAAGAAAGAAAGTGAAAATCAAATTAACAAAATTAAAATATGTACAACAGGTGCATATGATATTGCTTTTGTGCTTCTTTCGCATGATTGATTATAAAGTCCACAAATGTAACAAGTTTAATTATTAATTAATGCGTTATCAGATTAAGTTAATTAGTTACTAAATTCAAGTAATCAATTTATAAGTTTATAATGTTTCAAATTTATAGTAAAATATTTAATTTGAAAACTTTATAGTTTATTGAATTGATATTTTTAATTCTTTTATTTAATAAAATATTATTAATAAATTTCTTCACATGATATTGAAATAATGTTTTAATTAAGATCATTTTTATTTAATAAATTATAATTAGTAGGTTTACTTATATGAAATAGCTATAATTTCACTTAAAAATTTAGACCATATATTATCATATATAATTAATTTAATATTGTTGTTATAAGTGAAAAGAAGTGATTATTATTAAGAAAGTTGATTATAAGAGTTTGAATTTCGTTCAATTTTATGCCATGTTCAAATCTTTTATTTTTAATCATGAAGTTTGAATTTCGTGAATAGAATCATATAAGTGTTGAAAAAAGCAATGAGAAAAAGTGGAACCAACATACCCAAATTATTAAATCGCTATAGCAGCTACCTATATATATAACAAAGTGAATTCTACATTGCACCTCATTATTTTCTTCAACTAGCCAACCCTATGTATGCATGCCACTCTCTTCTTACCAATATTAATCCCACATATTCTAAACCTCATTCCATCTCACTATCAATTAGCTAGGCCTTTTTAAGAGGGTAAATTCACTCATCTGTCTAAGCTTGTGCTTTTAACTTTAAAACGGCTATAAAAATCAACCTCTTAACATGCATGCACGATGTTGCCGCTTGCTTTTAACATTGTTTAGCTTTTTATTTCCAGGAAACACAGCAGTAATAGTGTATTTCAAAAAGCCTTTTAAATATTAAAACCCAAAACGGGGAAATTATAACATATAGAATCCAAGTCTTTGATGCAAAATATTATTATATCAAAAGTTGTCCCACCCTAGTATCTATTCACTCCTCGGCTTAGGCAAACAGTAACTTGTTTTTTTTTTTTTATTGAGGCGGCCAAAGCAAAAAGATGGTAATGTTCTTCACGTTCAACCGAGAAACCATAAGCTGGAGTCGGGGTTTGAACTATTGCCGCTCCTCCAATTCTCCGCCTCCGCTTCCGCTTCGCTTCCTCTTGGCGCTGCCTATATTATTCATGATCAAATATTAATGTTTTGTTTACTCAAATCAGTAATTTTGCATTTTTATTATTAACATTGCATAAAACTGAGAGCATGTAATGAGTAACACGAATTATACTAACAATTGACTATATGAATTTAAGAATATTTAAGTATTTTTTTTTATATTAAAAGGGACTAGCTATCAGATTTTATTTAAAAAAAAAATTTAAGATATAGGGTTTTAAACAAATATGATTATAGTATATATTAACATTTTGCAGGAAATCATCACATATATATATTTCAGTCTTACCTGGGGTATGGTGTCCATATTCATGGGAGGGAAATTTGCATTGACAATCGGTGGCGCCGGACGGTACACATAGTCATCAAAATTCATGTTTGGTTGAGTGCTCACTTCATTTCCGCCCAAGTGCCCATGCCCTTGAAGATGATGAGATCTCATTGGCAATGGCAATCGCATTGGGAATGGCAGCCTTTCAACCAACGGTTCTGCTAAATTTCTACAAACATGAAAAAGAGATGTAAAATGGTAATCTATGTATACGGGATTGGATTTTGTCTCCCTATTCAATAAAGAGTGTTCAGGAAACCATGTGAAGAATTTGATCATGGTCTAACTTGACCCATGATCTATGACATATAAGTCATTGATGGGAGCATGCTATCACTTGAGCTACCCAAGTATGGTTTGGAGACAAAATCTCTATCAAAGACAATACTAAACTTATTGAGACCTTAAGGGCTGTTGAAGACCGATTGATTGATCAGTAAAATTGGTTGGAGCTTGAACATCATTCAGTGATGGCCAGTTCATGAAGTTGTAGTTCAAACCTCGCTCTAAGCAAGCCTGGGCACTAGCATTCTGCGCATGAAGCGGAATCTAAATGTTACAAACAGCAAAGCAAAGTACATAAGAAAATCAGTGATAACAATCACTTTCATCGAAACCCAATACATGAAATCACACACTCTTAAAATTCTATATTCAATACCATTAATCATAACAATTTATAAATAGTTCTGGGTTACATTTAGCTTTTTACCTCACTGGGATCGACCAAATTGGGCACAATGTTAACTCCAAATTCCATTCTAGTCGGTCCAACAAATTCATTTGCTTCTAAAACTCTCTGTAAAATTAGAAAAGAGACATAAATAATTAGGATTTCATCTGTAAAGAAAGAAATGTTAAATCAAATAGGTGTGTGTGTGTGTGTGTGTGTGTGTGTGTGTGTGTGTGTGTGTGTGTGTGTGTATCTTGCCTTGCGCAAACGGACAAGTTCCAAGGTCTCTTCCAAGATCATTTCATGGTACATAACCTCGGTTATTGTATCAAGAGAAGTAGGATTTTTCAGAAAAAACCTACCAATCCATATAATTCAAAATTAATTTCTAACAACAGAATGAAAATTTCAAGGATAATTAAAAAATTAATTCGATGGTCCCATACTGTAGGTTCCTTTCCACTTGTTCCAGCTCAGTACTGCATACTACTATTCCATTCTGGATTTCCTGCATTATTATTGATATGATTTTACATTAAAGTCAATAAAATTATTTCTTTTTGTTCCATATTTACTCGTCTACTGTTTCATTACATACCTTCAATAGATTTTCGCTGTCTCTGTCCCTTCTATAATATCGGCAAGTAAAAGAAAATTAATCAACCAGTCACCATTAAAAATTAATATAACCATTAATCTTAATTAACTACAAGGCAAACCTAATGACGCCGTAAAAGCTAGCTTCAACGTTCAACTGAGTAACAATGCGTCGGATCAACTGAAACAAAACACACACACACACACAAACGTAAAACTTGTACTGAAATTTTGTAAATAATTGTTTAATTAAATAGTTACTTACCTCTTGATCAAGCACCCTTTGTATGCCAATTGAGGGGTTCACCACCAAAATGAAAACTCAAGAGTTGTTAGAAAGCAAAAAAAAAAAAAAAAAAATCCACGGCATTTTAAATGAAAGACCTTTAAAAGATTTTAAATTTTTGTCGCGTCTGTATCACTAGAAACGTATC
Organism: Gossypium longicalyx; assembly: GCA_025698465.1. Taxonomy (NCBI): domain Eukaryota; kingdom Viridiplantae; phylum Streptophyta; class Magnoliopsida; order Malvales; family Malvaceae; genus Gossypium; species Gossypium longicalyx. The sequence continues at coordinate 32,379,402 of CM047005.1, forward strand.
TTTATTCTATAAAATGGCCGCGATCAAATTTGTATAAACCTAATAAGTACAAAATGTGATATGACTATTGACGGCGCCGCCGCAAAAATTCCAACATCCATCTAACTGTTATTATTTTTAAAAAATCATTGTTAATATGTAATCTTGCACGATCTGATTAACAAATTTTTTTTTTAAATTTCTTCATTCATTGATATTTGTTTAGAATTTTTGCAATTTTTTGATGTCGAAAAAAAAAGCATAATTAAAGATATATAAAACAAATTATTGTAGATATTTAGATTCAATCAAACCCTCCATTAAAAAGCCATACCATCCACGTCGACGAGCAGGAAGTTCCATGTATTCAGCAAGAATTTCTTCAATCCTACACATACCCCAAAATCAAATCGGATACAAAAATTCAATCAAAGAAATAAAACTCAACAAATCATTATAAAAAAAAGGAAAAAGTAAGATATATATATATATATATATATCATAAGATTAAAAAAGTCAATAAAGAAACAAGATATTATAATCATAGATCGGAAAAAGCAAAATCTAAAAATGCGCGCACACACACAAAATCACACCTTTTCTTGCCATCAAAAAGGAAGAGTTTTCCAGCTGGAGAAAATATAATAAGAGCAACCTCAATATCACAAAGAGTCGAAAGTTCATAAGCTTTCTTAACAAGACCACTTTTTCTTTTGGCAAAAGTTATATGCCTATATGTTCTGTTCTCAATCTTTTTCAGCTCCACTTTAACCCTACCCATTGTTTTCTTTTTTTCTTTTCTTTTTTCTCTTACTGTAACTTGTTTTTTCAATTAACCAAATATGTGTTTATATACAAGGAAAAAGGGGGTGAGGGTTTGATTCCTCTTTTTCCGTCTTTAATTTTGTTGAGGTCCACCGTAGACTACAAGTTAAAAGTGTAATAAATTTAACCTTTTTTTTTTTCTTTTTTTCTTTTGTAGCCTTAGCTGCCATGCAAGGATGATTTGGACAACTGTGTTACTAAATAACCTTTGTTTAACCTATTTAAGCAGATTCTTTTATTAAAGAGGTATTAAAGAGACAGAGCAGCAACTTGTTTTAACAGATTAATACACATTCACATACCATATTTGCCTATATATTAAATATTGTTTTTATTTGGAAAGTAAAAGTCATGTTTTAATTCAAAGGTTAAACTTTATTTGGTATTCAAATTTTAAAATTCTAGTCTCCACTAAATGGTAATTGTTAAATTTATTGAGTTAAAATCTATTGTTTTCAAAATCTGATACTATAAACATATTATCAAATGTGTAATATCATATCAACTTACTATTTTTATATATTACTCACAAAAAAAAAAGTCACTTAATAGATTTAATTATTATCGTTGAGTATCAAGATTGAAATTTCAAATTTTGAAATGTATAAAGACTAAAATTTATTCCATTTGCAAGCATGGACTAAATCTACAACTTTACACATTGTATAAAACTAATAGCATGACTTAATTGCTCATGTTTAGGTTAAGACTGGAATTTTAAATTTTAAAAAGTACTAATTCAAAAAGAATAATTACTAAAATTAATTAAATTAAAGTACAAAAAATATATCTATAATTTATACAAAGTACAGAAATTAATAGTAGAATTTAACCTCGTTTCAACCATAAACCTGTCCCAATGCATTAGTTTTTAAATTTGTCGTTAAAATTCTAGACTTTTTCAGAAATACAAAAAATCTTTAAAAGAAGAAAAAAAGGAAATTATGTATAAGATGCAGTTAATTGAGGTAATTCACCAACAAGTATCCATACTAGTAAAATTGGTTATTCCTCAATTCGATTGGTTTTTGTCCGCATAGATTATTCAAAAGGTGAAGCTCAAAACATTGCCCAGCATATAACTCTTCGCTTGTTGGCTCGGGCATGACATACTTCCCACGGCAGCTCGTATCGTGGCGACACCTTTAGTCTTATTACCAATAACAACAGAGCAACCTCGACACTTACAGTTGAATTGTACAACTGTTTTCTTTTGTTGTCTATTTCCATATTTTTTCTACCGAACAAAACATTGTAGGCTGAAAATAGGAATAAAATGCATAAGTAGAGAGGAAACGGTTTCTATGATCCATATTATTACGTGTTTAGATCAAAATACTAAAGCATTTGATATTTACATTTGGATTGCAAGTACACCAACCAAACCAGTTTTCCTATAGAACATTTAGATCGAAATATTATTGCTAAAAATTAGGCACTATTAGCTATTAGGAAATCCCAAAATTGTTGCTGGTCTAAAATTAAATTTAACTTTAGTTTATAAGCTATAGTTAACCTACATAAGTAAAGACTTTTACTTTAAAGCCTCTTTTGACCTTGGGCGTCTTTACTTGTATGTGCTTTGGTCAAATTATAAGAAAGCACCAACATAACAAGTTCCCAAAAAGATACTTAGCCATATAAAATCTTGACAATTGCGACATTAAAACTTAAGATTATTAACCTTCTTTTCTTTTTGGGTTAAAAAATTCGTAAAGTTCCCACAATATTAATGATCTTAGCTTAAAAAGGAGGGAGATGGAGTCTTGTAGAAGACAAATCCGACGTTGTTTCCCATCTCTTTTGGCGTCGGCAACAACAAAGATCTTAGCTTTTTATGGAGCAGTGTATATAGTGGGAAGAATTAGGACAGTTTTGTGCAAATATAAGGGGCGCCCACAATGTGTGAATTTGGTAAAGGCAAGTTCGTATGTGTCTAAAAGTGAGCGCCTTGCTGCATAATTTCATGCTTAGAGCCTGGCTTGACTTGGTTTTTGTTGCATTGAATATGGGGGATTATAGTGGAATGGAAAGCTCTCCCAGATTTGGGGTTTGCTCCAAAAATCAATGAAGACTCGGGAGGTGTACTAACGAATAGGGTGGACTTGGAAGCCACTACTTGAGGAGTTTCAACTCCCTTACGTAATTCATACGCATTAGGATCCAGCAGTTGCCTGAAACAAACCCAACTTCTTCCCCCAATTTCATATTCATTTCTTAAAAAGGTGTCGGCTGCTGTGGACTGTGGTCACCTTAATATTATATTGATGATTTTGAAGCATGTAAGATACAGGGCTGGTAATGGATAGTCCGTACTTTGATATTTATTAATATATATTTTTAATTCCAATTGTACAAATTTAGATATTCAAATTACTGTTTACAACAGATTGAATATTTATTTTGATATATTCGCTTTACTTTAATAGGTAATATGATTTAAATTTATTATCGAAATTTAGAATTCAAATTTAAATGTAGATATTACTTAAATTTTTAAAGTGGACTTACATAATTCAATTCGGCTTGACAAAAAGTACAAGTATTTTACTAAAAAATAAACAAGCGATGTGATAAAGTGTTGATTCGGACAGATAGTACGGAGATTATTCAAGCCATTTAGGAAGTTTTTTCATCAACATCTAATTCAATACTTATCAAACATATTCAACTGATTTTGTTGAAAAAAGGTCAATAAGATCTTGATTATATTCTTAGAGAAGAGAACTTAAAAGTGGACTACATCATTAAATTAGCTTTTAACAAGAATAAAAATCTACAGCTGTTCTTAGAGAATCCATTTAATATTACTAGATAATTATGTTTAATTTATATGTTTCTCTCAAAGAAAAAAAAAAACTATTCAGAGCACCACACTAACTCTTTGGTAATGTGAGTTGCAAATATTGTTGGATGACAATTTTTTAAAATTATGTATGAATAATTTATTTATTAAAATAAATAATTATGAACTAATGAAGAATTTATTATAAACAGTATGTCATGATTTCTATAATATATATTTTTCTAAATTTATCAAATAATGATTTGTTACTACTTTATAAAAAATTTATTTTAGCATTTTATTTATTTTATTTATCTCTTTTTGTCTTTAAACTTACATTGTTTAATTTTATTGACGTGACATACATGTTGATTGTCATGCGGATGCCACATCAACAATTAATTATTTTTTTAATATTTAAAATGCAAAAATGCAAAATATATAAATTATTAACATTATTAAAAATATAAAAAAATATACTTTTTAATCTTTTAAAAAATTATTTAATTATTGGCGTGACATATACATGACATTCACATGGTAGCCACATTAACTTTTTCATCAATTTTGGGGTGATTTGACAAACAATGCAAATTTAAAGGCTAAAAGAGATGAAAAATTAAATGAAAGGCTAAAATGATTTTTTTTATTAATTTGAAGGATAAAATAAATCATTATCCAATATAAAAGAATATAAATATCCTCATAAAAATATTTCTTCTTTTGTTAAAAGTATAGCTTTTAATAATTTTAAAACTAAATTAAAACCTCATTAATGGAATTAAAACCTAATTGATTACTAATGCTAACATTATGAGAATATAAACAAATATGTAATCATAACAATATCTGAAATTATTAATAAAAAGTTGGTAAAAGTTGATAGCATTAACACAATTGCAAGGAACATGTGAAGATTTAGAAACGGTCCCCTCCCCTCTCCAGAACGCTTTTACAATTGTGAACTCAATTGTAGAATGTAGAAACCTCATCAAAGAGCCCAATGCTGAATTTAGCCATATACTTCCATGGCTGCTGTTAAGTGACATCATTAGGCCCAACAATGGAGTGATTAGCTACCCATAATTGAAAAAGAGAAGGAAGAATTCAACCCATATAATTTACCAAATCCAACTCACCTTCATCACCTCATAAAATAGACCAACTCTTTGCTTCAAATCATTTGGCAATAAAGGGAGAGAGTTCCAGGGTTGTACTAAAATTGGGTGATCCTGGCATATCCTTAAGAGTCCTATTTCGTCTTTCTATTACACCATTCATACTGGGTAATCCTGGCATGGTGTATTGTGAGATAATACTGTATTCCTCTAGGAATTTCGTAAATGGTCCTGCATATTATTCATGTAACACCCCCTACCCGTATCCGTCGCCGGAATAGAGTACGAGGCATTAACGAGGACTACAAAAACACTTACAGATAATTTAAATATATTTTCATAACAACTTGTCTTGATTTCATACTATTTCATATTTAAGCTTTACTCACCAAAGTATTTGAAATATCATCTTTATGCAAATAGCACACATGAGGTACATAATTCCATAATTAAGAATGAACACATTTATCAAACATATTCCACATTCATATATCAATGTCTCACATTTTCATATATCAATAACCGTCATTTTTCTTGTTTTTCAGATAATTATGTATAACCATTGATAAGCATGCAACTCACTGTTTCTTCTTGTCAATCACAATTTCAAATGACAAATTCGTGTGAATGAGCTCAACCTCATTAGATATTTAAATTCTGTCATTTTGATTCACATACTCATAATTTACTAACATATCTGTCAAACACAATCTCTACGAATGACAAAATCACATAATTGAGCTCAATAATAATAATGATAACATTACTTACATTTCTTTTTCCACATGTTACATTTACGACTTACCAACTTGTCCATTCAAGGAACAGCTTACGGATTTGAGTACATCATGATCTGAAGCCCGAAGTCTAGTGAAACCCCAAAAGGGTTAACTGAAACTCATATGAGTTAACGAAAGCTCGTAAGAGCTAAACGGAAAGCAAACACGAGAATTCGCAACAAATGCTGAATCTCGGTTTACTTGGGTAATTTACCGTCAATTCATCTTTTTCACTGAAAGATTGTACTTATTTCCTGCGTTCCGTTCCTCCAAAATTCTCAATTCAATTTCATAACTTTTGTACATAATTTACTTATTTTCAACAATTAACATACATAAATATTAATCACCATTCATAAAATAATATTGAAATTTAATAATATTAACAAATGGTCACTAAATTTAGTTATATAAACTCACAAGTTCGATTTTTATATTATAGCGATAATCATAATTTCATAATAAATATTCCAAATAAAACATTATATCGTTTCTAATTCAACACTTATCGATTATAATCAGGCATGTGATCAATTTATACACGAGTCATTCATATATTTTTGTATATTTTCCTCCTCCTCCTCTCCATCCACATCCTTAGTATAAACAACACACTTGTAGGTAACATTATCCATAATTTTCACTATCTACTTATGTGAATATTCAAGCTGTCCATCTGTGTCATAGTCACTAAATTATTTATATCTGGAGCTATAGAACTCCAAATTAAGTTCCGCTAATTTTTCCTGAAACTAGACTCATATATATTCTTACCATAAAATTTTCATAATTTTTGGTTAGGCCAATTAATACAGTTTATTCATTGAAGTCTCCCCTGTTTCAGAGTACGACTACTCTGACCTCTGTGCACTACGAACCAAATTTCTCCCTGTAAAGAATTCCAACGACCATTCCGTTTGTTTCCCTTAATAATAGACTCAATAAGGAATCCATGAATGTAAAATATGACTCTTAATAAATTTTTTTACAATTTATGGTGAATTTCTAAAGTCAGGACAGGGGATCTCGAATTCATTCTGACCTTGTCTCACAAAATTTATCATATCTCATGATTTACAATTCCATTGCTTACATTATTTCTTCTATAAGAGACTAGACTCAATAAGCTTTAGTTTCATATTTTATTCATCCTATAATTCCATTTCTAAAATTTTTGGTGATTTTTCAAAGTTAGACTACTGCTGCTGTCCAACACAGTTTTAGTGCAAAATGTTGATTTCCATTTTGCCCCAAATTTCACAATTTATACAATTCAGTCCTTGCTCAATTAACCCCTAAATTAAGATAATTTTCTCAATTAATACTTTTAATAAACATTATAAGTTATTTCATAACTATTAAAATTCAGAATTTCCACATAACACTCTAACTTCAAACTCTTTTACACTTAGGTCCCAAACATTCACTTTCTATTCAATTCTTTCAATAAAATCAACATATAAACAATTTAAAGCTCTAATTCCATGTCAAGTCATCATATACTTCCAGCACATATTCATAGAAACTTTCAATTTCTTTCATGGAATCAAAAACTAATGAATTCAACAAGTGGACCTAGTTGTAAAAGTCACAAAAACACAAAAATTTCAAGAAATAATCAAGAATTGAACTTACTTGCAGTAAAAATATGAAAAACCAGCTTGAGGGAACTCTTTCCTGGTGTTTTTGCTGATGAGAATGCAGAAAAATAAAGAGAAATCTAGATAATTCCACTTTAGTCCTAACTTTATTAAGTAAATTTTACAATTTTCCAATTTTGCCCTTAATTCTCCTTGTTTTCTTGCTGATTTCATACCCTTGCCGTCCAGCCCAAATAGACCTTGGGTCTATTTTCCTTTTAAACCCTCTTTCTTTTATCAATTAAGCTATTTAATCATTTCCTACAATTTTACATTTGATACAATTTAGTCCTTTTTGTTCAATTAATTATCAGAACTTTAAAATTTCTTGTGAAACTTTAATACTAACATATTAACACTCCATAAATATTTATAAAAATATTTATGGCTCGATTTAAAATTCGAGGCCTCGATACCTCGTTTTCGATTCTAATTATTTTAATATTTATTTTTAGTACACTATTCACTATTTCAAAATTTTTCCTAACTTCACATTTAATTTATACTCACTAAATTAATAATATTTCCTACTCATTTGTCGGATTTAGTGATCTCGAATCACTGTTCCGACATCACTGAAAATTAGACTGTTACAATTCACCTAAGCCATCATATCTACCGTAGTACTCACCACCACGATCAAATATGACGTTCTTAATCCTTTTGTTGAGTTGATTCTCAACTTCAACTTTATAAGCTTTGAATATGTCTAGAGACTGAAATTTCTCATGAATAATATATAGGTACCCATAACATGAGTAATCGTTTATAAATGTTATGAAATATTGTTGACCATTCTAAGATGCCATAGGGAATGACTTACAAATATCAGTGTGAATTAATTCTAAAACATCTGAAGATTTGTTGGCATCCAATCTCTTGGTTTTGGCATGTTTTCCCTTAATGCAATCAACACAAACATCAAAGTTTGTGAAGTCAAGGGACTCTAAAATACTATCAGACACAAAGCATTCAACTCTATCTTTTGAGATATAACCTAAGCGCTTATACCATAATGATGCCGAATTTTCCTTATTTGATTTGCGTTTAATACCACGTGATTCCACATGCAATGTTTCATTATAGGATGCAACTATTTCTAGAAAATAATGGTTGTCATAAGTATTTAAATAACCAGTTCCAACAACATTCAAATTTAAAGACAAATTAAATTGATTGTTTCCGAATGAACAATAATATCCAAATTTGTCCAACGAAGAAACATAAACTAAATGCCGTCTAAACGACGGTACAATAAAAGTATCTTTTAAATCCAAATAAAAATCAGTTCCTAAGAACAACCTAAAATGGCCAATTGCTTTCACTTCTATCGATTTTTCATCGCCGACGAAGATGTGTCTTTCACCATCATTGGCCTTTTAGTAACTCAAGCAACTCTGTATAGAAACACTTATGCGAGTAGTAGCACTAGAATCTATCCACCAAGTGTTTCTAGGTATTGAAGCTAAATTAACCTCAGAAGAGACCAAATTAAGAATTATACCTTTCTTTGCACGCCAGACATGATATTTGGCACATTCTTTCTTCACGTGTCCATACTTGTTACAAAAGAAACAACTCTTTATAACTTGTTGTTGTTTCTTTTGAGTTGGACCCTTAATAGCTTCTTTATGATATTTTCTTTTCTTGCCCTTATCTTTTGGGGCATTGTTCAAATGAGTACTTTCAAATTTATCACACTTCATCCTTTCTTCCTCTTGCACACAATGAGAAATGAGCTTATTTAAAGTCCATTTATCCTTTTGACAATTATAACTAATTTTAAATTGATTGAACTGTACAGGAAGCGATACCAAAACCATAAGAACAAGCAATTCCTCAGAAACTCGACCTTAAGTGCCTTAAGTGCCAAGAAAACCCTTGGCCTGAGTAATCTCTTCAGATTTTGTGCCCCTAAAGACTTTTGGAATGTTGTGTTACATGGTCATTAGACTCATGCGATTTGAACGATCCCACCTCTCAAAATCCATCTTAACATCAGGGGTGCTTTTTCGCAGTGAGGGGTGCAAGTTGTTCTTCCCATAGTGAAAGGTCTATGTCCATACAACCAAACACTATAAGTAAGTGCTTTTTCTATTCCTTAAAATTAGTTCCATTAAGTATGGATATAAAATTTGTATTAGCAGATATTGTGGCAACAGAAGATGAGCTAGCCCAAAAATAAATAAAAACAATCTCACATCAATATTCATAAGGGAATAATCTCATCTCAAAATACTAAACATAACATTAATATCAAGTCTTTGGACAATAATATTAATAGTAAGCGATACTCTTGTTGTAGCAATCAAATATTGACAATAAATTATGTCAAACAATTAATCAATTTTTGGACTAACTTATTACTTACATAAAATACCTTATAATTGTCACACATTTATCACCAGAGATGTTGTTGAAATTCTACTAAATATTAACTTACCTTTGGGTCAATTAATAAACGTATGAATCGCAAAAAATATATAATCATTTGAATATTTTAAATAAATTAATCTACGTAAAAGAGGTCACTTTGGCGGTATTTTATTTCAACTAATCTATTTAAAATATTAGACATCCTTAATTAAAACTTAAAGCCAAAATCTGAATTTATTTATTTCAAAATATTTATCTTAATTTTATCTTTTCAATTTTTTTTAAAAATAATAATATTCTCATAAAATAACAATAAACAATATTCACATGAAATTATTAAATCTAAATCATGCAAATCAATTAAAATTTGAATCTAACAAATTATCTAACAATATACCAAAACACCAAAAAAGTTCTTGAATCTATTGCGAGGTAACGTTCAATTGCAATATATATCGAATTCAATCCTATCTGACTGTATACAAAAAAAAAAAAAAAAAAAAAAAAAACATTAAGTGATACAATCAGTATATAAAGAATTTTAAACATCATCGCTTGCAATATTAATGGCCGACTTCACCTTCATGCATTATTTATTTATTTATTATTAAACTAAATGCTAAATAGAAATTGAATCTCAAGATTTGTAGATACATAGGATTTACAATTAATCAGTATATAATAAAAATAATATTTCATTTTCAATAATTTGATCGGATGCCACTTATTAGAATTATAAAATAAATTTAAAATAAATTTTAATAAATTAGTATTTGTCATTTTAGAACATTAAAAATACTTGAATCTATTATTAAAAATTACCCAAAAAATTTTGGTCTTTTAAAAAAATAGTTAATTTTAATCTTTTAAGAAAATAAATTTTCTCTTAATATAATTTTTGATAAAAATAGAAAAGATAAATTAGATAATTATTACATTAGAAATAACATACGTGACAAAATGGTGGCTATTATAATAACTCTCATTTTTTTCATGTCATGTATTTTTTAATTAATTTTTTTTCAATAATCATAGCTATATATTTGATAAAATTTCTGGCATATTAGAAAATTTAAGTAGGTTTTAACAATTTTTATTTATTTATATTATTTTTCGAATTGTTTGATATTTTGATTATTTATATTTAAAATGAAATAATCCTAAATTTGGTGTGATATATTATATAATAAATAAAATTATAAAACAAATTTAATTTAAATAGAATAGCATATTGCAACAAATTGCGATTAGCTCATCTTTTAAAACCACAATCCCTTGATAACTAAGGTTTGAGATAGGATAATATTTTCCCTTGAATTTGAATTTTTTTTAAAAAAAAAATTTAATTTGTTAATCTCCTAAAAAATATATAAAAATAACATAAAATCATAATTTTATATCATTTCTTCTCTAACTGTTTTCACTTTTATGGTCTGTAGATGATTGTAAAAAAAAAAAAAAAAAAGAAGAAAAAATTGTAACTTTTAAGCCTAACATATGACAAGAATAAGAATAGAAAATGAAAAGCCAAAATTGAAAATTCTAAAAAAAAAAAAAACAACCAGCGAACAAGGGAGTGGAGAGTAGACTGGTAGTTTTTCCTTTCTTAAGCCAAGCTTCCTTGCAGTTGCAGAAACCAAAAACTAAAAGCAAAAGCAAAAGTAAAAGCAAAAGCAATCATCTGTGGATGCTGCCGCACTCGAACATGCCACGGGAAGACAACCAGGTTCCATTACTATCCGACCAGGATGTTGCGTACGAGTCCGGCGAAAAAGTTCACATCCTCGGAATCAATGAACCGGGCGAGGAAGGGTCATCGGTTGTCCCACCTTTTTCCTGGAAAAAGCTATGGCTTTTCACTGGACCTGGTTTTTTAATGTCAATCGCGTTTCTGGATCCTGGGAATTTAGAAGGGGACCTTCAAGCCGGAGCAATAGCCGGTTACTCCTTGCTGTGGCTGTTGATGTGGGCTACGGCTATGGGATTGCTGGTTCAACTTTTGTCGGCTCGGCTTGGTGTGGCGACGGGGAGACACTTGGCTGAGCTGTGTAGAGAAGAGTATCCGACTTGGGTTAGCATGGTTCTGTGGGTAATGGCAGAGCTGGCTTTGATTGGAGCCGATATACAAGAAGTTATTGGAAGTGCCATTGCTATTAAGATTTTGAGTAACGGTATTTTGCCTTTGTGGGCTGGCGTTGTTGTTACAGCTTCTGATTGGTCAGTTTTTTTGTTTTTTTATGGGATTTTATGCTTATTGAAGTTTTTGTTTTTTTAAATCTGAATTTTCAAGGTTTGGTTTATTCCTTTAAAACTATGGTAAGTTGAATCAGTGTTTGTCTCTGAAAATATTATAGAAGCTAATACTAATCAACCATTAGTAAATTTAAGAGGAGGCTTGTTTGATGTTATAGTTGAGTCAAATCCTTTTAAAATCCCATGCCTAAGAGTGCGAAACAGCAGTATGCTAACCTGGTTCTTACTTTCTTTTCCCTGTTGCAGTTTTATCTTGTTGTTTCTTGAAAATTATGGGGTCAGGAAGCTGGAAGCATTTTTTGCAGTCCTTATTGCAACTATGGCAGTCTCATTTGCTTGGATGTTTGGTGAAACAAAACCCACTGGCACTGAACTTCTTCTTGGTGAGGAACTACCCTCCATTGGCAGTAGCGGTTGCTTTTTTGGTTACCTTTCTTTTCCTTCTCTCTATTTGTTAATAAAATTTATACCATATTCTCAGGTGTTTTGATTCCGAAACTCAGCTCCAAAACCATCAAGCAGGCTGTGGGAGTCGTTGGCTGCATTATTATGCCTCACAACGTATTCTTGCACTCTGCTCTTGTGCAATCAAGAGAAATTGATTACAGCAAGAAGGGTCGGGTGCAAGAAGCTCTCAATTATTACTCAATAGAGTCCACTGTTGCACTTATAATTTCCTTTATAATCAATCTTTTCGTTATGACTGTGTTTGCCAAGGCATTCTATGGTACAGAAATAGCCAGTAGTATCGGCCTCGTGAATGCAGGGCAATATCTTCAAGAAAAATACGGAGGTGGATTATTCCCAATTTTATATATATGGAGTATTGGGTTGTTAGCAGCAGGACAAAGTAGCACCATCACCGGCACTTATGCTGGCCAGTTTATCATGGGAGGTTTCCTGAACCTGAGAATGAAAAAATGGCTAAGAGCATTAATCACAAGGAGTTGTGCAATTATTCCTACAATTGTAGTTGCTCTTGTTTTCGATACTTCTGAAGCGGCACTAGATGTCTTAAATGAATGGCTTAATGTGCTTCAGTCAATTCAAATCCCTTTTGCTCTTATCCCACTACTTTGTCTGGTATCCAAGGAGCAAATCATGGGTACCTTCAAAATTGGCCCTGCACTCAAGGTATGCTGCTAATTTCACAGTATGCATCTGTATGCTTGCTGCCATTAGTAATTTTGTCTGTGTACTTGCATCGACTGTGGCGTGAGTTAATATTCTTCTATTGGTAAAGTTTGATCAGTGGCTGTTTGTAGCGATGACCTAGAGATCATGATCGGCTCTTATTTAAGAACAACTCATTATCTCGATGATCTGGAGTTCTAGATTCACTACAATTCCACTCTTGTAAATTGTTATATTGGGCTCCTTGATGTTATACCTGGTGCCTGTACTGTTTCATTATGAAAACTATTGACTTGTGTTAGTTTATCAGTTAGACTCGCTTGTTGGTAAAAATTTTCATCCCTGCACCAGTCACGAGAGTGCTATTTTATGCAGTTACACTTTCCCTCTCTCTTGTGCAGATAGTTGCATGGCTTGTGGCAGCGCTGGTGATAGTGATCAATGGGTACCTTTTACTTGACTTCTTCTCCTCCGAAGTCACTGGCGTAATCTTTACCACCGTAGTCTGTGCATTTACAGTAGCTTATCTTGCATTTATTGTTTACCTTGTTTATTGGGGATTTACTTTATCTGCTCGGCGCCATATGTTACATGCTAAACTGGCACAAGGCATGGAGTGATAGGTCTTAGACAAACTTGTCAAGCTAAGATATCAGAAACCATAGGGACACCATCAAACACAGTCTTTCCACTGATGATTTTGTCTAGTTGAAGGCTTGAAGCATGTCTTTTTCGTGTATGCATCCGTATACGGGCTTTATGTACAGAGTTCATTTTAGTAGCTTACTTCTCGACATACTGTATCAAACAACACGGTTGTAGGTTTGGATAGTATCCTGCCGTATACAGGGATTGAAGATAGAGGCTGTAACAATGACATTCTTTTGAAACATTTGAAGGAGCTAAACTATGTATTATAGACAAATGAATTAGAAAAAAATACGAGGAAGCTGCTATCGACTGTTTGCTTGTATATTGCAACTGGTTTACGAGGATGGTTGATGTCTTCCATTGAAACTTTCTGTCTTTATATTATTAAATTGTTTTTTGTTTCTTTATGAATTTATTTGTGTAATTAAGAACGGTTCAACTAAAGCTTGTAGCAATGCCCTTGAACTACTAGTGACGTTTCTCAACCATGGCCAGCAGCATTGGGCAACATGTTAAACACACAAGTTGTCATTAAATTAGGATAAACTACATTAGTAGTGATCCAACTATTAATAATTTTTTTAGTCATCTAACTATGAAAAGTTATAAAATAGTTACTCAACTATTTAGTAAATCTCTTTTTGGATCACCCAACTATAAAAAGTTACAAAATAGTCACATAATTATTCAATTTTGTCTTTTTTGGTCACTAGTTGGCCAATGGTGTCAACTTTTAAAATTGACATAATAGCAACTTTAACATTCAGCATTTATAAATTATGTCAATTTAGTTTTGATTCTAAAAAAAGTTTAACCCTTATCATTTATACATTATGTAAATTGTTTTTTTTTTTGTGACATGGAGAGTTCATTTTAAAAGAATGAGAAAATATGAAAATTATTATCTTAAATTTTTGTATATTTTCAATCAATTTTACTTGATAAATTTATTTTTTTTTAGCTTTTTAGGTGAAATAGTCACAAACAAAAGCGAAACTGTAAAAAAGACCAAAGTACACAATATATAAATGTTGAAAGTTAGATTTTTTTAGAATCAAGATTGAATTTACATGATATATAAATGTAAAGGGTTAAAGCTGCTATTATGCTAATATTAAAAATTGTTATAGTTAGTTTGTTGATAACCAAAAAAGATAAAATTTAATAGTTGGGTGACTATTTTGTAATTTTTATAGTTGGATGACTAAAAAGGATATTTACTAATAATTCAGTAACCAAAAATGAAATTTACTAATAGTTGGGTGACTACTATAATTTACATATAAAATTATTAAATACATCAAAATATGTAATTTACAAAAAAAAAATACAAAATAAAAAACGACAACGTTTGAGACTCATTCAAACGTTAGTAGTTAATGTATTTTTAAAAAGTAGAATGCGGAAGTTGGTTAGAGAAGAAACAGAAACATCCAAATATTCTAAATTTCAATTCCATTCAAACGCCTTAGTTCCAATTTTTGTTTTGTGTTTCATAATCATCGTCAGTTTTGGTGCGAAAGCTTATTTGTTATACACTCCACTGACTGGCCTCTCATCTGGCATGGCATGGCCACTCGTTAACCTCACCGTCACTTTCGTCTTCCTCATCTTTCTCCTCTCCCAATCATGCCTCTCCATATCACTGCCACTCCTCCTCCCTCCACCTCACCCCCGCGCTCGCCCCGCCATGGTCCTCCCTCTCTTTCCTTCTCCCAAGAATACCTCTACAACTTTTCCCGACTCTTCTCATCGCCTATTGAGATCCGATTCTAACTCTTCTCATCCCTACGCTCGCATGCGACTCTATGACAACCTCCTCAGCCGCGGGTACCCTGTTATTTCTTTTATTAGTAGCAGTCTTATTTTCTTTAAATCATATTTTTTCCTTTCTTAAAGGTAGATTTTCGATTATTTGAAATTTCTAAAGGTATTACTCTACGCGTCTATGGATCGGGACACCTCCGCAGAGATTTGCGCTTATAGTGGATACTGGAAGCACTGTCACTTACGTTCCTTGCGCTATGTGTGAAAAATGTGGTACACATCAGGTGATGTTAAAATTTCATTCATCGATATTAAAATGTTAGACTATTAAAATCGTTAGGGGTTTCAAACAATCTATATTAAAATTAAAAAACAATGTAATTGTAAAATGTAACATGTGTATAGATGTAATGTATAATTGTATAACAAGATAGGTGTAAATGTAGCATTAATGATTATTTTTCAAATTCATGTGTGGTTACCTTTTTAAATATGCAAACATATGTCAGTAAAAGTGTGGTTTTGGGTGCCCTGAAATAATTTTTAAAAAACATATTAAATTTCAACTAAGGTTAAAATATGTTATTAGTCCTATATTTAAAAAAAAAATTCAAAATTTAAAATCATTAGTTTTGTTAGTATTTTTTTTTTGGTCAAAATTTGCCTGTTTATTAAATTACCCTTAACATTTCATTTCGTTTACAAAATATAATAATTAGACTAGAATTTTTAAATTAAAAAAAAAAAAGGAGGTACTTTTAAACTACATGACTAAATCTCAAATTTTGGATGAATACAGGGACTAATAGCATATTTTAACCTTCAGCTAATATAAATATGCATTTCAATTGAAAAGAATTGGAATCCAAATCTTTAAAATCATATTCCCAATCTCAGGTAATTAGTGTATTCCGAGCATATTAGCGCTAGAGAGTAGAAAAACTTCTATCTCATTTCTTTAGCCATTACTCTACTTATTGAGATATTCGATTCTAGGCCTTATTTGGTCGTTGATTGCATCTTCTTTTAGAAGCAAAAATAAGGGATGGTTTTTTAAAAAAAGAAAAAAAGAAGTTAAATGTAAAAAGTTACAGCCTTTACATATAATTTATTACATATGTTAAGATGCAAAATCGAACTATTTGTTTATAGCAATTTTTGTGGGACAGAAAAAGCACGTAGCAATGCAGCCTTAATGATTTGCAGCGAAAGTTTTAATCATGTTGGCTCAACAAAACCTTCTTAGGTGGTCAAGCTAATAGGTTTCTGATATGTTTATATCAGGACCCAAAGTTTCAACCCGAGTTGTCCAGTACTTACCAACCTGTAAAATGCAATTTGGATTGCAATTGCGACAAAGACAGGGATCAATGTATATATGAAAGACAGTATGCTGAAATGAGTGTCACTAGCGGTATCCTTGCTGAGGATGTTATTTCATTTGGGAATCTAAGTGAACTTTCGCCCCAGCGTATTGTTTTTGGTTGTGAAACTGAGGAAACTGGTGAGCTTTACAGACAACATGCTGACGGCATTATTGGATTGGGCCGCGGTGATCTCAGCATTGTTGACCAGCTTGTGGAGAAAGGTGTGATTAGCGATTCATTCTCATTATGTTATGGTGGAATGGATGTTGGTGGGGGCGCTATGGTTCTTGGTGGTATATCCGCCCCATCAGACATGATTTTCAGTTATTCGGATCCTGTACGCAGGTATGTTTTGTAAACGTTTTGATCTCAGAGGATAGAGTACCTCGTCAACTTCCTAACAAAAACATTCGATACATCCCACACATTTACTCTAGTTTCGGGATGGAAACAGTCCATATTACAACATTGACTTGAAAGAGATGCATGTTGCCGGGAAGAAGCTAGATTTGGACCCATCTGTTTTTGATCGAAAGTTTGGAACTGTTTTGGATAGTGGTACGACATTTGCATATTTTCCAGAAGCAGTGTTTGAGGCGTTCAAGGACACTGTAAGATTTTGTTCCCATAAATTAATCGTAGTTAAAAATTTTGTTAGGCCTATTAATGCATTCTCACTAGTCCGTTTTTCTCTCCAGCCTAAGGGACTTAAAATTTTCACTCTTCATCCTTGATGGCATTGATATGGGGATCATTGAAGCTTTATTCCAATAATTTTACGTATTTACATGAGATGACTACATGCTTTATAGATTAACATATTAAACTTCAAAACTTGATTATGATTGTTCTTTTCCCTCTTATCTCATATTTGCATCTTTATATTGAAGATTATGAAGGAACTTAATAGCTTAAAGCAGATCAGCGGCGCTGTTCCAAGTTACAATGACACATGCTTTTCTGGTATTAGCAGGTATTACTTATATTATGTACCATAACAGAAAATTTGAAATATTTGTAATCTACTTGTTATATAAAATGATTAGTTATGTAATATTGTTAATATTGTTTTCTGCTTCAGTGATGTCTCTCAACTCTCAAAAACTTTTCCAACAATTGAACTGGTATTTGAAAATCAGCAAAAATTGTTGCTTACACCCGAGAATTACTTGTTTCGAGTAAGCTTCTCACAATGTAATTGCTTTCTTGTTGATTGAACTTCTTTATTTCTCAAGGAAACCTTCTTAAGGTTATACTTGATGTTGGTTTAGCAATAATTGCATTTGATTCAGTCAAGTATTTTGCCCTGTTCTCAATGTTCAATACATGACTAGGGGTTTTCCTCTTATCTTACATCTTATTCGTGAAGCATTCAAAGGTACAAGGTGCATATTGCCTTGGGATCTTCCAAAATGGAATGGACCCAACTACCCTTCTGGGAGGTATGTTTAATTTCAGATAACTTGTATTCTGTGATGCTATTCATTTTAAGTTTTCATGAGACTGTTTTTGGTTGCTGGGTCTTAGTATTGGAATTTGATGGAACTGGGACCATCTTCTTGGGCAAAGCTTTAGTTAGACTGCTGTTTTGTTGTTTTCTTTCGTGTTGTAATAGGAATCATTGTGCGGAATACTCTTGTTACATATGACCGCAAGGATTCAAAGATCGGTTTCTGGAAGACTAATTGTTCTGAACTATGGGAAAGGCTTCATGTAATCAGTGCACCATCACCATCACCATCACCATTTCCATCTCCATCTCCATCTCCATCTCCATCTCCATCATCTTCAAGTGGGAAGGAAAATTCAACCTTTGAAATGCCACCTATATCAGCTCCTGAGGAATCACCTATATATGCTCTTATAGGTACTGTAAACCATGGTTATACCTGGACCTATCACAGGGTTAGAAGTTAAAACTCTGCTCTGCAGTTCATTTTATTGAAATGCATAAATGATAAATTTTTTAGAGTATGCTTTCCAAGTGCTATTGTCATACTATAGTGACATTTTCTTGTTGATATATAGGGGAAATTGAAATTGGTGAAATTTCATTGGATTTGGCATTGAACGTCAACCACTCGTATCTAAAGCCTCGTCTTGTCATGCTTCTTGAGTTCATGGCTAAGGAGCTAGGCGTTAATGGTTCACAGGTTAAACAATTACCATCTTCGAAAGCTGTAATTTATGTATTATTAATGTGAAATTACATGTTAAATACCGAAGGAATTTTCAAACTATCTTACTGAACAGTTGATTTTTCTGCCTATGGTTAGGTTTCACCTTATTGGATTAAGAAAACTTTTGGATGATTTCAGGTACATTTATTGAATTTTACATCTGAAGGAAACATATCTTTTATTAAATGGTCCATAGTCCCCTCAGGATCGGCAACCTACATTTCTAATACTACTGCAATAGTAAGTTCTCTTTTTAGATCATTGCATTTCCTTTTATGTACAAGAATACAATTTATTTGTTTGATGAGTTCCTGCTTCCAGAATATAATATCTCGGCTTGCTGAACATCGTGTGATGCTTCCTGATGACTTCGGAAATTATCAGTTGGTGCAATGGGAAGTGAAGCCTCCTTCGAAACAGTATGTTTCCACCTCTCTCTCTCTCTCTCTCTCTCTCTCTCTCTCTTTCTCCTCGTACTTTTGCATGGATCTGAATTAAGAAAGGCTGGCTATAAATTATAATTTCCAGAATTCCCTCACTCTTCTCGTGTCTGTGTAGATCTTTTACAAAGTTAATTGGTGATAATGGCTGGATCAGTGAATGCCGTCATTCTATAGGGTGTAGATCTTCTGTTTAGTACATTGGTGCTAATGGCATAACATATAGTTATATTGTATAAGAAACAGTTTGTATATATGCATGCAGGATATATATTTAATGACCCATTCCAACTCCATTTTGATTTGCTCCATTATACTTTTGCTGATATAAGGTCTAAATGGATTTGTTCATTTAATAATACAGAACATGGTGGCAGCGGCAGTATCTGGTGGTTCTTTTGGGTATTATGATGTTTATAATTGCAGGATTAATCGCTTTTGGAATATGGCTATGGAGTCGCAGACGACAGGCGCAGATTCCATATCAACCGGTTGATGGAGCAGCTCGAGAACATGAACTCCAACCCCTGCAGTCTTAAAAAAAACTCTGAAAGAAAGAAAGAAAGAATATTTTTTTTTTTTCAGACAGATTTGGGGTATGGATTCTGCACCCAATACAATTCATTGCTCTACAGTTTTGTTGGATGAGGAATCTTCGCTTTCTTTGCTTTTTAGAAGAAAAAATATATTAAATTAAATAAACGCAACATCCAAAGCAAGACTTCTTAATGGGTCAAAACTGACGGATGCTAATTTCAATTTTGCCTTACGAGTGAGTTAGGACCACACCTGTTTTCAAACATTGACTTTCAATTTTTGTATTTACTCTTTATTTATTATTCTGATGTATCAACTTGGAATTAATACCACTTATAATATTTATTTTCTATTGAAACTTTTATTATGTTGTGGGATTTTAATTCAATTATTCAAATATTTTCTTTTACAAAACATAATTTAATTGAAAAATTATTAAAACATAATTGTTTTACAAAATAAACTATATGATTATGAGGAGGTTTTTGTTTTTATATTTTATAATTCAATAAAATTTGAATGGAAAGCACAATTTATGCAACTTTTAAACATCATTTAATTTTTATATAATATTTTTTAACATTCTTTTTTTTTTTACCTAGGTGTGCTATAAAATTAATTATTACTAAACCATTTTAATGAGATTAATTTTTTTGAAATGAATTAAGTTTCAAAGGAGTTTTTCAACTCATAAGTAATACAAAATAATTAGTTTTTTAAATTAGAAATAATCAATTAAGGTTTGACATTTTAAGTTAGGGTATTAATTAAATTATTAGTATGTTTATAGTTTGATTATTCAACTTTAAAAAGTTGAACTATTCAAAAGTTTTTATTTAAGTTATTGGGCTATTAAGTTTTATTTATTTTTAAATATGATTAACAAGCTCTAAGTGACTATTCAACAATCGGTATGATGCGTTAGTTCCTATCGATGAGTAGAAGAATATATCTTAGATCCAAATCGATTTGACGATTAGTGTCAGGGATTAGAGAAGAAAATTGTTTGGATGTTGGTTCGCATATTCGTGATGTTCAAAGATATTTTATGAAAAAATTAAACTACATAAGAGAAGGAAAATAAGAATTTTCGATTGGTACACACAATGCGAATAAAGAAAGCCATACAACAATGGTTTTAATAGTTGAATGAATTAAATGAAAAAATCACAGCTCAATGAATTAAATAAAAACTTTTGATAGTTAAATGATCATTTTATAATTTTTTGAAGTTGGACGAGCAAAACGTAAACTTAATAATAGTTTAGAGATCTTCGATGTATATTACCTTAACTTAATACGATATCTAAATTTAGGATTCATCTTTTATAAATTTAATTTTGATTTTACAATATTATATTTAAATTAGATATTATTTTTTAAAAGTATTTTTTTATTTTATTTTAAACAACAATGTTAAGCATTAAAAATTTAAATCATATTTGTTTAAAGCACTTTCTCTTTCGGAAAAAAATGGCAACCGGCGCTAAGAATACCATAAAATCTCTGTACTGAGGAACTTCTACCGGCAACCGGCTCTTTTGGCGGTTGTCAGTAGTACCGTTCCCAAAATCCAGTCAAAAAATGCGTAAGAAAATTCAGAAAATGACGAGAATGTCCCACCCTTTCTATCTAAGTAATCACAGCAAACAATTAAAGAAACTTTAGCTAAACCCCAGATATTTAATCCATTGAAAAACGAAAAAGAGAGCAAAAAAAAAAAAAAAAAAAAAAAACAACTGCTAGAAATAAAGAAAAAAAAAAAGAAGAAGAAGAAAAGATGGCCTGAAGGCGCAGCAACATAATAGCGAAATCTGGGCTCTTTTTAAAATATATTCTGCTTCTTACAAAAATCAAGAGAAGAAAGGAAATTCCAACATTCCACAAGTCTAAGCTGCATTTAGGTACCAATTCCTCTTTTTCTTTCTGTTTTCCTTTCCTTCCTTTCTTTTTTTCTTGTTAGCTTTTAAAATTTCTTTATGTTTTTCCGAATTTATTTATCTTTGAATTTTGATATATGAATCCGGGTTCCTGCTTAACAAGTTAGAGAATCAAAGCTTCGTTTTTGGGTTCCTTGTTAAGATCATAGAGACCCATAACAGTGTTGAAAGATCTTGATTGAGGTCTCTCTTATTTCCCTGCAATTTCTGAATGTTTTGACTAATTACTTCTTTGGGCCTCGTTATTTTCAAACCATAAGAAAACCCATTTGATCTATTTACTTTCTGTATGACCATATTGTTTGATAGTATGATTTTTAAAGGCTATGTAGGTCTTTGGATAAATGAAATTTTAATGTCTGAGGGGGTTCTTGTGTTAACTTTAGTTATTAATTTGTTTTACTGTTGTAAAAGTGTAAAAGAAACATATTAAACTTGTACTTCCATAGGTAATATTATTTTTTCTATGATTGGGAGGCCAATATGTATGTATGCCTGAATCATTAAGGTGTAAAAATGATTTTATTAAGTTGTTGTTTCACTATTCTGTTCTCTTGAACTTGCTAGTTATTTTAAAATATAAAGCCATGTAAATGACGTAAGGAACCAGTTGGAGATAGGTTTTTGAAGTAATGATTTGGGTAAATCTTTTGTTTTCATTATTACCGTGCTAGTTTCCATCTAGCAGCATATGTTGTTTAGCATCTGGAATTTGAGAGTGGTTGTTGAACCATTTTATGTTTATTTTGCAATTCTTGTTAAGGTCTTTATATCCTTTGATTTGCAGCATCGAAATAATACTGTAGTCTTCTTGTTTCTGTTTCAATGTTGTTTCATTCTAATCCATAAGGTACATAAATATATTGATGTCTCTGGATTGAATTTTAATTAAACCGCAAATGATTACCGAAAATAAGAAAATACATCCAAATAGTTAACTTGAATATCCTAGAAACTAGGGCTTTAGTAGAGAGTAACTGTACAGGCTACAGAAGCTTACAAAGTCCTGCAGTAAAGACAATTCCATTGAAGGAGCAGTCACGGAATTTCAATTAGTCCTTGGCTTTCATTCATCTTCTCTGAACTTCAGAGAACGATTTGGCTTGCTATTAGTCAGCTAACTCCCTTGTCTGTGGTGGGTGAATGGGGATCATGTTATGTTTAACATGAACTGTGGAGAGCTGGTTTTTTTTTCTATTACCTTTTTAGGTTTACCTTAATAACATTTTAATGGATACTTGGAAGGTTATCAGCATAATAAACACTAAAAGGAAACTTTGTTGTAATTTGATTGGGTTTTTTGGTGGTAAATATTATATTTGAAGGTTTAGAGTTTCGATGTACTTATATAATTATTTTTATTAATCTTATTTTTTACTTTAAAATTTTGGCTCCCTATAAGGATTGCTAGTTGGCGGATTTGAGATTTCAAGAATCTGTGTGGTTCTTTTTCTAGGTTTTGGTATGGAGTTTGAGAAGCTGTTTCTTCAGTTTAACGGAATAATATGGTTTTCCAAGGATCACTGATGAGAAAGAATTTTGCTGTCAGAGTTTACAAGAACAAGTATGTACATTACAATGTCCTTTATCTGGACCTTCGTGGTTCACTTTTTTCTTCAAACTTGGTCAATGAATTTATGCAGTTTGGTAAATGAATTTATCATAGGCAGTATAGGTGATTGCCTGAGTTCACTGATGATTTACTTTGGATTTAGTTGAATGCTGAGAGGGGAATCTGTTGAACCAAAATAATTAGGTTGTTAGCTTTCTCCAATTGTTCCTTGTGATTTATGTTTAAATCAACCTAATCTGATTTGTATTGGAGGTTTATTCAGAACTATGTTCTTTAGTTTCTCTATTCTTCCTTTCATCCTTATTCTGTTTGGCTCAATGATGACATTTTAGCTCGTCACATCTTCTTTGATTGGTTCAAAAACATTGAGCAGTTAAGCTCTTTGATGAAATGCCATTTTCTAAATACTAACAGATCTAGTGGTGATTGTTACCTTGAAAACAACTGATCCTTTTTCTGGTATTTTCTTTGTTGTGCCACACACCTGTGACGTAATTATTTGAAATTCTGGAATGACATCTAAGTAAATGGAAAAAAAATGTTTAACTGAGAAGTAAACTTGTTGAATTTAAAATAACATGGGCTGTTGGCTATTTATCTTGAACTTTAAGAGGGCATTATTACTTTGAAGTTACTGACAGGCTGGTAACTTCAAAGCATTAAATGTTTTGCGAAAACTTATACCTAATGAAATGTTTGCCTAAATCTTGTCATCTCAATGCAACAGTATTGACTTCATTTGTTCTAAATCAGTATGTCTCATGTGGAGCTTGAAACTTGATGAATTGGTTAGGATCAATGTTAACAAATAAAAAGGAGATTTGATTAAACTTGATGATATTATCTGTTCTATTCATGCTAACTTGCCTATGATATCAGTTTTACCCCTCTGGTTCTCTTTCTTGTGGTCTCTCTGACCTTTTTTTTTGTTGTTGTTGACACAGATCATATGGAGATATCTTTGTTAAAAGCACTTCTTAGCAACATTTCCTCATTTTTAAATTTATCGTCTTTTGAGAAGATTAACTCAGAACCAGTTCAGAAGTACTACCAAAGAGCAGAAGAGATACTAAAGTTGTTGAAGCCAATTCTGAATGCAATTATTGATTCAGAAGTTACTTCTGATGAAGTGCTTATCAAGGCATTCGAAGGACTGGGTCTCTCTATAGAAGAACTGAGAGAGCAATGTGATAGCTGGCAACCCCTCTTGAGTAAAGTTTATTTTGTAAGTTATAAGTTCTATCTTCATTTCGCAAGTTCTCTTGGCGAGTTTAGTTCACTTGTGCCAGGAAGAAGTGCTTAACCTAACTTTACCATACTACTGATATGGTAAAGCTTTGATCAATTACGGATATAGTAAAGCTTTGATCAATTACAAGAAGTTTTCTTGTGAGGTGCTTGTTTTAGATTATTGTTGCCTTTTACACTTGATTGTTATGCAATAACTTGTCAAATGTATGTGTTCTTTTTCTTCTCACCTTTTCCTGCTTGTTAGTTTATAATGTTTTTCATAGAAGTATTTAGTGAATGTGTAGCTTTTGGAATAAGCTATAGCCGCAAGACCTGAATCCTAGATGTTCAATCATATTCAGGTGGAAAATTGCTATATATGGTGCTTTTTTAGAAAAACAAAATATAGAACAGAAACTTTCTTATCATCGTACTCGAATAACCATCTTCTTCCACTTAATATATAGGTTCTGCAAGTTGAGTCATTAATATCGAAGATTCGAAATCCCAGCCTGGATATAGTCCAGTTCTTGAAGTGTTCTCATCTGCATCTGCCTGATGAATTGAGTTCAGCATCTCTGGAGGTAATATATGACCAAAAGTTTTTGAAGCTTTTACTTTTATTTGAAGCTTGTAATTTTCATCTTGTGTTATTAATAAAGCATAATATCATATTCTCTCAATGATTACCAAAGTGGATTTACTTGAGAAGTCATCTATTGGAGAGTGGTGGCATCTGACCTATACAGTTTTGCGATGTTAGAAAATAAATAGCTGTTCTTTTGATTTGATTTATGAGTTTAAAGAATGCTAAAAAAGAATTCACATTTCAGGATATCTAACAGTTGGTATGATTGATTGCAGCACTGCTTGCAGAAAATTAAGCATGTAGGATATGAACAAACATCATCTGTCATTAGGGAAGCCATCAGGGATCAAGTGGATAGTGTTGGACCAAGCTCAGAAATACTAGCGAAAATTGCAGAGAACTTAAGCTTGAGGTCAAACCAGGAGATTCTGATAGAGGCTGTGGCCCTTGAAAAGTTGAAGGAGAATGCTGAACAAGCTGAAAAAACTGCTGAAGCTGAGTTTGTTGATCAAATCATTGGTCTTGTAACTCGCATGCATGAACGGCTTGTCCTAATAAAACATTCGCAGACTTGTAGCCCGGTTCCCATACCTGCTGATTTCTGCTGCCCCCTTTCCCTAGAGCTAATGACTGATCCAGTGATTGTGGCATCAGGACAAACCTATGAGCGGGCTTTCATCAAGAAATGGATTGGTCTTGGGCTCATTGTGTGCCCCAAGACACGGCAGACTTTGGCTCATACCAATCTTATACCTAATTATACAGTGAAGGCACTAATTGCAAACTGGTGCGAGTCAAACAATGTGAAGTTGCCTGATCCCATGAAGTCCATGAGCCCCCTTCTTTTGCACGCAGAGTCTGGCTTGTCAAGGGACTCAAGTAGTGTTCCACGTTCTAGAAGCAGCCAACCAATTTCACCAGAGTCACGGTCTACAAGTCAAACTGATAAAAACCTAATCACATCCAGTGGACTTAATCGGGAGGGAACCTCCCCGCTACATCCTCGATCTACATCAGAGGGTTCTTTGCCAGCTATTGATGGAAATGGAGAGTATCTGGATGTTGCAAGAATATCACTAAGTAGTGCTGAAGAGGGATCCAACTTGGAACAGAGAGGTAGCGAATCAGTTGGCCAACCCCCTTTGTCACCTTCTATTAATGAATTTCATAACAATGGACAGTCATCTCTGAATCATGCAAGATCTGACTCAGCATCTAGTACACTTTCTAATTCAGATTTTCCTCAAGGACCAAGTGGAGATGCCAATGAGAGTTTGGAGGCGTCAACTCATCTCAGGGCCAATAGTGATGTTAATGGAGAGGTGAAATCTGACCCGCAGCCTGTGGCTAGCTCAGCCATCCCACAGAGAGAAGCTGAGTTCTCTCCTCGATTTATGGATCCAAGATCTCGAAGCCAAAGAATCTGGCGCCGACAATCAGAGAGATTCATTCCAAGGATCATTTCTTCTCCTGGTATTGAGAACAGGGCTGACCTTTCTGGCACTGAAACCCAGGTTAAGAAATTGGTAGAGGACTTGAAGAGCACTTCAGCCGATACTCAACGAGAGGCCACTGCTCAACTCAGGTTGCTTGCCAAGCACAATATGGATAATCGGATTATAATAGCAAACTGTGGGGCCATTAGCATGTTAGTTGATTTGCTTCGTTCACCAGATACAAAGACTCAGGAAAATGCTGTTACAGCACTTCTTAACTTATCAATTAACGATAACAACAAAACAGCCATTGCTAATGCAAATGCAATAGAGCCTCTGATTCATGTCCTCGAGACAGGAACTCCTGAAGCTAAAGAAAACTCAGCTGCTACTCTTTTCAGCC
This sequence comes from Gossypium longicalyx, assembly GCA_025698465.1. Taxonomy (NCBI): domain Eukaryota; kingdom Viridiplantae; phylum Streptophyta; class Magnoliopsida; order Malvales; family Malvaceae; genus Gossypium; species Gossypium longicalyx. The sequence goes on from CM047005.1 coordinate 32,406,404, forward strand.
TTTCAGTCATCGAGGATAACAAAGTCAGGATTGGAAGGTCTGGGGCAATCGGGCCTCTTGTTGATTTACTGGGGAATGGTACTCCTAGGGGAAAGAAAGATGCTGCTACAGCCTTGTTTAATCTGTCAATATTTCACGAAAATAAGGCCCGAATTGTGCAAGCTGGTGCTGTTAGACACCTTGTGGAGTTGATGGACCCAGCTGCTGGAATGGTTGATAAGGCTGTTGCTGTTTTAGCAAATCTTGCTACGATTCCTGAAGGGAGGACTTCAATTGGGCAGGAGCAAGGGATTCCTGTGCTGGTTGAGGTCGTTGAATTGGGTTCAGCAAGGGGAAAGGAAAATGCCGCTGCTGCTCTTTTACAGCTCTGCACAAACAGTAATAGGTTTTGCAGTCTGGTTCTCCAAGAAGGTGCTGTCCCACCGCTAGTTGCCTTGTCCCAGTCTGGTACACCCAGGGCTAGAGAGAAGGTATAATGCTTCTGCTTTTTTCTTTTTTCTTCTTAAATATCACTGCCTTTCTTCTACGTTCACAGAAAATTGTCATAAGCTTCTATTAATTGCAGGCACAGACACTTCTGAGTGTCTTCAGAAACCAACGACATGGTAATTCTGGAAGAGGCTGAGAGTAGGAAAACAAGCTTCATTGCCATTCAAGGTTTTGGGTCTATACAATATGTATACATTTGATGTTGCAAATAATGCATGTGAAGGTTTTGCTGCTTTGATTTACTGGGTCTATTGTAGAGAAAAAAAAATTATTATTTTATGGAGGATTTGATTGAGACCTCTTGTCAATTACTTCGTGTTTTAAATGTGAAATTTGTAAATGTGGGGAAGAAATATCATTTCATACACGCGAGTCTGTCTGGTCTGTTGCAGCGAGCTTTGTCTGAATGATAACCAATGAATGGTCTCTGTCCTGGTTGATGTTCCATGATTCTTTTTCAACGTCTTTTTTTGATACTACAAATATTGAGACTGATTTGTAAGCTATGCTTCTCTGCAGGGCCACCAAAACTAGGCATTTTATTGGTGTATTTCCCATAACTTTGAGAACCCAATATAACCTCTTTTTATACTTTTTTGCTTTCATTGGAAAACCTTCTAACCAAGTCCATGAGCATTTTGTTTTAAGTGATTTTGCAGTTGATTTTAATCCATTATTTTTCTTCAAGTTCTGATCATCAGTTTCACAATGTCCATACAATGATTTTGACGGTTTTTTTTTTGTGGGTTTTCTGTTTTACTACTAAAATTGCAATTTGGAGATATAATGAACCGATTGGGTTCCATTTTGTCTTTCCTCGACCTTGTATAGCACATCAATCTAATCATATCTAGATAGTTTGGTTTAGTCTTTCCATTTGTTCTAACTTTTCCATTCAAATCACCAATAACGTCATTTAATGAATGATTCTTTCATGATGGTCGAGGTTGAGAAACATCATTCGCTTGATGGTCTTCATCATCATTTATTTCAACAGACTGGTCAACTACTGGTGCTTGAGACGTAAGGTTAAACAGTGGCTCAGTTGCAACTTGCTTAATATCTAGCACAACTAATTCATCATCTGCATCTTTAATGAAATCATTGGTCTGCTCATCTTTAACAAACACGTTAAACGTCCCCCATAACAGTTTATGTGCTTATTGAACACCCAAAATGCCTTGCTATTGTTGGAATATCCGAGGAAGATGCTTCATCACTTTGTACATCAAAATTTCCCTGATAAGCATGATCTTTGAAAAGGTAATAAGTGCTCCGCAAAACATAAAAATAAGTCACTATAAGCTTTCTTCCTCTCCACATCTCATATGGTGCCATCCTTGTTTTAGGCTTCAAAGTATCAAAATTTCCCTGATAAGCATGATCTTTGAAAAGGTAATAAGTGCTCCCCAAAACATACAAATAAGTCACTATAAGCTTTCTTCCTCTTCACATCTCATATGAAGCCATCCTTGTTTTAGGCTTCAAAGTACATTGTTAATCACATTAACTATGTTAACAACTTCAACCCAAAACTTATGAGACTCTTGGAATCTAGTATCATTTTGGCCATATCTTGAACGGTTTGATTTTTTCTCTCAACCACACTGTTCTAGAGAGGAGGTCTCAGTGCTAAATAATCATGTTGGATCCTTTTGTTGTCACAGAAATCACAAAACTCTTTATTCTCAAATCATTTCCTTGATTGCTCTTGATCCTAATGGTTTTCCGAATAAGCTAGCTTTTTCTCATTCATCAACTTCTTGCATAACTTTCTAAAGGTCTTGAAGGTTTCAAATTTTTCCCTTAGAGACTTTACTTAAGTGTACCTTGAATAATTATCCACACACACTAAGACATATCTCTTACCACTCAAACTCTTAGTCTGCAACTAGGGATGTGCCTCACATTGTTGCTTGCCCTTCATGCATTCTCCACACTTTGGGAATGCCTCCCTTTAACTTTGGTAATCTCCTTACTGTATAATACTTCACTAAATGTTGTAGGTCTTTGAAATGAACATGACTTAGTCCCTCATTGTAACAACCTGATTTTTAGTGGTATAAAAAAAGGCAGTTTCAAAATTTCATTTCTATAAACTGAGTCCGTAAATATTAAATATGAATATTTACGACGTTAATATAAAAATATATTGATGTTTGGTCCATCAATTTTTCAATTAAATAGTTAATTTAGGTACAGGGACTAACTTGTAAAAGTCTAATTGTTATAGGTTTTTAATTGACCAAAGGCTTAAGAGCTTAAATGGCAATTAACCAAAGGTCTAAAATGGTAATTAAACATTTTCCATAGGAAATTAGTGGATGGTGATGAAAGAATTCATTGTGTATGTTTAATGAATTATTAAGTTAAACAAAGCATTGTTAGTTTAATTAATCAAGTTAATTAATCCTTAATCTTACTATATAGGTTAAAATAGTGTAAAAAAAATGTCATCTTTTTCGTTACTCTTTCCATTGCCGAATTTGAAAGAAGAAAAAACCTTTTGAAGCTTTTTACAATCTGCCACTAATTAGTAAGTGATTTCATGTCATTTTCATGTAATTTTTATAGATTTGAGGTCATGAAAACTTGATTTAGCTAGCTTATGTACCAATTTATAAAATTGTTAAAGTTTTAAAAAGTTTCCATTGTTAATTTCTTGAAGAATTAGGCTTGAAATTGATAAATTTTAAGCTTAGTTTATGAAAATGATTAGATTGTAAAGTTTAATTGTTAGTTTTGTACATTAGGGACCAAATTATATAAAATGTAAAAATGTTATGAAATTTTTGTAGGGATAGGAAGTAGAGGGTCTCTAATGAATATATGTGAAATCGGATTTTAAACCGAGGCTCAAAATTAAAAGTTATGGCTATTTTGAATTCAAGGATTAAATTGAATAAAATATAAAATTTTAGGGATATAAAAAAATGAGTTTATGTAGGTTCATTCATGTCATGACATAATATGAAAATATTTAGTATTGATGGGTTGTATAAAATAATTTTATAGGTCAAGAATTAGATCAAAGAGGAGGTAATTGTGAAAAAACTAAAATTGTTTATTAGTCTTTAAAGAATAAATTTGTTTGGTGTTTTGAATAGGCAAGTTCATATGGAATTTATTATTTTAGGTTGTTATGTGTTTGGTTTTACATATGTATGTTTGATTATGGATTGGTTAGTTGCAAATTGGTATGAAAGGCAAGAGTTAGACTGAATTGAAATGTGACGTTTATGTTTAAAAGATGCCCGTGTAAACTTAGTAAAGAGTTAGGATACGATTGGTATACCAATAGGATTTTGTGCATGCTTGTACGTGATTTATTACAAATGTTAACGAGATCCAACATTCGTTACGGATTCTCGAGTATTATGTAACACAAGTTTAACTCGGATGAGTAACTTAATGTGTCATGATATTGGTTTAGCCCAGACGGGTAACCATATATATAGAAATGTACTTAGCTCGGATGATCAACTAGTGTGGTATAGTTACTTGTGTATCTAAGCTTGTTTACTAGGGTTCATCGGGCGAAACGATTTAAAGGAAATTGAGAATTTGAAATGTGATGAAATGAACTTGATATTCAAATTGAAAATTCATTGAATGGATTGAATTGAAAATGATAAAATTTTTATGATCGATAATAGCACCGATGATTGATTTGAACTATGTATACTCGTTAATATCTTATGATTGTTGATCAAATATGCCTTTGAGATAAGTTACATGAAAGTGACATGAATTGACATGTTAAGTACTTGTTGTATTAAATGATCTTGATTATAAATCAATGCTCACTTTGTTGGTGTTCCAATTGTCATGTCTAGCCAAAGTTATGCCAAGTTAAGGTAGCTTAAAATGTTTAAGTAAAAAATAAGGTAAGCTATGTAAAGTACATATCAACTTACTAAGAATTTTATATGCTTACCCTTGTTGTTTTCTTTCCCTTGTAGATTGTCATCTTGAGGAACTCGTCAAGCCGGACCGCCTCGGAGCTCACACTATCACCAAATTGGTAGTTGTGCAATCATTTTGAGCCTAGTGTTGTGGCACGTATATAAGGGTCATGGTGTGTGCCTTAGTACTTAGAAGAGTTTACTACTTGGCAAGTATGGCATAACCTATTTTTTATAATGTGTTGCCTTTTTTATTTGCTAAATACATGGTATTGGCTATGTTTTATGCTAAATTTAGTGATAATATATGTTTGTATGTTTGGCATGTGGAATGATATAAAGTAAGGTAGATAAGATAACTAAGTTAAGGAATGATTAAAATTGATATATTTCAAAGTATGTAGGAATATGTATTTGAGACTTGATTGTTGTTGTTCATATTAAAGGCCTATAAGTCATTAATGCATTTAAGGTAAAGAAAAGTATGTATTAAGGTTGTATGGCGTGCTTTAATGTGTTTTGAAATAGGTTTATTTGACATTTGATTGAATGTATTAAAATGAATAGATCTGTAACAGGTTGAGCTCATGTTGAATTGGTTTTTATTAGAAATGGTTAAATGATTTTTTCATGCCCAATTTATATTTGTTTGCTTTGAGAGCTTAGACAAGAACAATTATCTGGCCTAGTGGTAAAGTAGTAGTAGAATTGCTCTTGTGACCTGAGTTTGAGTCCCCTCGTACATGTTTTTTTTTTAAAATTTCGACAAACCTTGTGGTTAACCCTTGATTGCCACCCATGATGGTGGAGGTGGTATTGGTGTTGACCCATCACTTGCTTATCTTGTCCTTACCTTTCCATTCTCTTTCCTTGTCTTTTATTTCTTTCCTTTTGCAACATTTTGTTTACATCTCTCCCGTTTTTCCTGTTTGACTTTTCTTTCCTTCAATCTTTTCTTCTCTGTGATAGCTCCTTTCTCTTATTCTTGCCTTTCTCTCTTATTCTTCTTTTCCCTGCTCTTTTTGTTTGCACCACCACCCATACCACTGTGCATCTCCATTTCTTCCTTTGTGCTACCTATATCTCCACATTGTACCACCAATTATCTTCTTTGTCGTCATCCCTCCTATTGGGAAATGTGCCCATATTGTTGTAAACATGTAACTATTTTCTATCTATTTGAACGATGAATAAATAAATAAAGTTAATTTCACATTTCACTATTATTTCTTTTGTATTTATGTCTTTTATATTTTGCATGCATAACAGAATTGTAACAAACAAATATTAGCTCATTGATTATCTAAAGTTTAAACTGAAGATAAGTGGTATTGTAAAGAACGTTTACATTGCGAGAAAGACAACTTACTTCAGTAGATAATCTAAATGAGTCCATAATCCCGTAAAAGAATCAAAGTGAGCATTTGATTAAAATACTGAGAAGGATTATTATGTCATCTACAACTTCAATTGGGGAGATGGCTAGTCTTGGCTATCGGAGCAGTTGAATCCAAGAGTAGAGACTTAGATGTGTTCATTGGTAGAATGATACATTGGACTATACCCAAGATGAATTAATTCTGAATCCATTTATGAGTTAATTCACTTGTGACTTTCATGGTGTGATTTACCTAAATCCTGAGCTGGTCACTGACCATGCGTATGCAACTCATGTGTTTTGATATAAGTGGAGGCTTATGCTTTAAAGATGATCAAGCCCATAGGTGGTATGTTGGGTACATGATCTGTGTATGGCATGGCTTTACTAGCAATAGTGAAATTCATAGCTCAATTAAATATTTAATGATATCCTCTAATTGACATTGTGTGGATTGAGAAATATGGAACGTGGCCACGGGTTGCTTGTTCTCGAACGAGAAATTTATCACAGCCATTTGTTGACAGTGATCATATTAATCATTAAGAAGATACAATGGTGACAATGAGATAAAATATGATTGTATTGAGTGAACAGATTTAACTCAAATGAATCAAGGATATCATATGATGGTAACACACACATGACGAGGTCATTGGACAAAACAGTTGGATGAATTGATTTTGTAAAGAGTATACAATAAGGAGTTTTCAATCATGGTACTTCTTGTGCACTGACTCCAAGATTAAGTAAATGCGAATTATCAGAACGATGCTTCTGGACATAATTTCAGTCACTAGAGCCTAATTGTATATGTCTGATTGGTCCTTTCGCTAGCTCAACAAAAGCTTGATCGGATTGCATTTGAATTAGAAGAAAATTCTATGACTTTGGGAATAATTTAATTGAGTCGATTTATTCGATGTGGAATTAAATTAGGTAGTCGTGAGAATTGTTCAACTAGAGAATTTGATTAAAGAATTTTCTTGAAAAATTAATTTGGAAAATCTAAGTAATTTTTGGAAAAATTAATTTTGATCAAATAAAATTAAATTAATCAAATCAATTAAAATTAATATGATATTTTTGGAAGTTAAATTTCAAGTCAGAAAATTGGTCCAATGGGTAATAGGACTTGAAAATTGGACCTGAAATCATAAATTGCGCCCGAGAGCCCAAAACGAGATCAAGACCGAATTGGGTTGACAATCTAACCAATGGCTAGACCGAACTAGTCGGGTCGTCATTGACTCAGACTGAATTGGCTCGGGGTGCCGTACCTGCATCACCGGACACGGCAGTGCCGGGGGCTATGACGACGGCGTCCCGATGGCCAACGGCGGTTGGTCATCGATGGTTGAGTAGTGGAAGAGTTACACTCCTATTAGGACTCTATCAGAGAATTTAATTTTAGATTAATTATTCCAAAAATAATATTATTTTAATATTAAATTAAATTTAATACTTATCTTAATAATATTTTATTAATTTAATATTAAAGTGATTATCTTAATATTAAATTTTAATTTAATGTTTATCTGTAGATAAACATTCTATTATTTTAATAAGATTTCATATTAAATTTAATCTAATATTGTATTAATTTAATATTAAAGTGATTAAGTTTAATAATAGTTTAACTTTCTAAACTCTCCTTATATAAAGAGAGCCTTGGGTCATTTTACAACTTGAATTCAAGAGAAAATTGTAGAAAGAAAATTTTATAGAGAGATTATTCCAGAAAATTTCTAGAGATATTTTTTTAATTTACAAATTGACCCAAAAGTTTAGAGAAATTGCAATATTACCCCACTAGTAATTTTTGTGAAAAATTTTCTAATTCGAAGTGAGGCCACACTCGACAGACGTGAACTTGAGGATAGCGAAGAAGCCTACTCAGTTGAAGCACTCATCATAAACGAATCGAAAAGGTGCAATTTTGTTTAAGTGTTTATTATTTTAGATATCACAATCAAGATATTGTTTTGAAAAAAAATTTAAAACTCTAGTGTTCCATAAATTTATTTTTCGCTACGCTTTCCAAACCCGTTATTCCAACACCTCCTCCATTGTCGCCCGTTTTGCACTTCACCACCCGTCGTCGTCGCATTGCCACTGCTTTGCTATCGTGTCACTGCTGCACAGCCACCACGCCATCGTCGCACCACCACTACCATTCTTCTTCTTTTGGTTGTAGCTGAATCTCTCATTGTCCTTATTTCTTTTTATTTTTCTTTGGCCAAAACTCTATTCTCTTTTCCTCTTATCATCCATTTCAAATTTGTGTAGCGTAAGTGTCCTCTAAAAGTAGATATAGTAAATAGATCTTATTTATGTCTTGGTCGAATCTAATGTTAGTGTTAGCCGAATCTAACATGTGATGTTTGTTATGTGTATTTGTCGATTAAGGTGCAGATTGTTAGAGTATGCCCAAAGACCAATCATGAGATGATTGTAATCACTTACTTGTTTTACCTTGTTTATTAATATAAAGCATTGCCATTATTATTTCAGTTTCTTTTTCTGTGTATATAAATAAACTGAATTGTAATAAAGTCGTAAGAAGTCATGATTATTCTTAAAAGGTCCTTAGTCAAGTATTATTGTGGGCTTGGATAATAATAATGCATTGAGACTAATGTGTAGTTAATTGATGACAAGAAGTTATCATTGACATAGGGATGTCAAAATCAATACATGAGTATGTGTTATAGAACAATATATTGGACTAACCCGCTATGAGTATGTTTATTAGATTATTATGTAATAGTCACAATATTGCTCATAGTGATAACTATGTATATGATCCTCAAACTTGAGATCATTATTGTTCCAACATCGTGAGTCGTATATTTTGATACAGTCAAAACGTCTGCCGTGATAGGTTGTACTATAAAGACTGATGTTGGATATACCACAATCCATGTAGTGGGATATGGTTGATCAAGATAAGATTTATCCTTCCTACATAATGGGAGCAATATCTTAGGCCTCTTGATGGAGTGAGACTAGAAATGCATGGCCATGCTTGAATAAGTTTATATGAGATATCACACTTATTTGTTTATTGTTATAATGCCATAAAATTTGAATATTTGATTTGTTAGATTTTATCATAATTAAGTATCTGCTTTAGTGGTTAGGGGCCTTGGTTCTGTGTTTGAGGTCATGGGTTCTAATCTCATTTATTGGAATTTTGCTATTTTTGTCCCTATCCCTAACTCTAGTTTTTGGATTTAAATTTTATTTTCGGTCATTCCATATTAGAATGAGCCTGTTAGTTCAGTGGTAAGGTGTTAGCTTACCCTTGAGTTTGGTGTTTGAATCCTTGTGTAAGCAGGTTGACAATATTTTTGCTATTTTTGTTGAGTTGACCATGTAGTGGTTGTGGTTTAATCGAACTCTATTTGTGGGGGAAATCTGATAAGTTAACATATTATTTAGTTGGTTTGAAATTGGTTTTTGTTAAAAAATATATATTATTATTTATGTTATTTTTAATTTTAAATTAATTTTATTTTATTTTACTTTATTTTCTTTTTCCAAATTCCCCTAATCCCACGTCTCCCACATTTTCCTATCTTTCCCCATTCATTGTTTTACGTTTCTTCCAGTAAAGGAATTTCAAAATCTATTCCTTCTTTTTGCCCCATTTCTTTAATCTTTGTCTTCTAATCATTTAGTTTTGGATTGTTGCTTATTTGATTCTATTTTATTTCTTCTTTTGGCTTGGTTGGCTTCAATCTTGGTAGGTAAGGGTTCTTTTTTTTTTTTTTTCTATTTTCTTGTTAAGGGTGTTCGTTTGGTTTGGGGGTTTTAGAGTTGCAAAGTTGTGTTGTTAAATCTGTGTTATATGTTAGCTAATTAATTCGATGTGTTTTAGGGGAAGATTGAGAGCAGTTGGGTGTTCCTCCAGCGACCTAAGTTTCATGTAGTTCCTATTCCTTTAATGGTAAGCGTATGAATGCATTTTTGATAGTGTTGAATGAGTTTGTTGTGTTTGATTCTTGATTAATTTTGTCTCATTACTGGAATTGGTAGTGTTAAATATCGTATTTAGGTTCTGGGAGTCTTTTGTTCGCATTCACATCAAAATTGAACTAGGTGTGTAATGAAAAACCCAAAAATTAGCAAACAGTGAAAGCCAAAAATCAGTGTTGTCGATGCCACACGGCCATATGCCAGGTCATGTGGTAGGTCGTGTGTGACACATGGTCGTGTGAGCCATACGGTCTAGGCCAATTGGACCATGTGGGCCATACAAGCATGTGTGTGATCGTGTGTCAAGCCATGTGGCCCAAAAAATCAAAATTTTCCCTAGGGTCGTAAACATCATTGGATTGATCGTAGGCCTTCTATAGGGTCGATATGTTATAAAATAAGCTATAAAACAAGAATTTTGATCATTTGCTAGCGTAAAATTAGATAAAAATACATATGTTTGAAATGATATAAGATAAGTAAAATCTGTAATATGTTGTGTATGAACTGAAAAATGTTATGTATGACTTGGTATCTGATAAGCATGACTAGAGTTTGATATTGAATATGTATGATATATACATATCTGGCATATGATATTTCTATATGTGCATTTGGGATGAGATTTGTGTATATGGAGGAAGTGTGGGCAGTATAATAACCTGTCGTATTTGGTGGCTCAACCACACATATATTTATACACGACGATAAATTGCCTAATGATCTGGCAACTAAGCTGCAAATATTCTAAAAAGTGTCATACCGACACTAAGCGATGTGCAGGGTTGGATGAGTATTTAATACTGTAACATCCCAAAATAGAGTTTAGTCTAAATTATGGTTTTGAAACCATAAATTCGATGTTGAAATATTTATTTTATGATTATTATGAGGCCTAGAATATGAAAATATGCATGTGTTAAAGTTTCATGAAGGAATTTTATGAGTAAGGTGTCCAATTGGAAAATAAGGATCAAATTGAATAAATTGCAAAACTTGGGTTCTAGAAGCAATTTGTATGAAATTGCTTTAGATTATTAATTAGAAGGTCTTAAAGAGAAATTTTCCCAATTTCTAAGTTTTTGGACAAAAATAGGCATGTATGGAAAAATTTGAAAGTTTAGTAAGGAAGGGCATTTTGGTCATTTAGTAATAAATGAAATAAAAAGGGGAAATGAAGGCAAAATTCACTCATCTTCTTCCTATATATGCAGAAATTTCAAGGGTTCCATAAGCTAGGGTTTTCAACATTTTCAAGCTTAATAGTAAGTGCTCCCTAGCCCCGTTTTTAATGTTCTTCGTTTTTTTGAAGTTCCGATAACTTACTCTCTCTATTTCTACCCATATTTCATGCTAGGGTTCATATTTAGAAAACTACCCATGAATGAGATGCTTGTATTTTGATGTTTTATGGAGGAGTATAAGAGTTTAAAGGATGGTAAACAACTTTTACTAAGTGGTTTTTCATGGAAGTGGCTTAAAGGACTAGATTGTAAAAGTTGTAAAAAATGGGTAGAAAAATATGAAATAAAGGAAAATGTGGCTGCTATAAGAATGAAAAATATTCGGCTAGGCTTGGGTAACCAAGAAATTGCATGCACTTCATTATACGAGCCTAGAGATTAAATCGTAAATAATGTGAAAGGTTGGGGGCAAAACAGTCATTTTATCTAGGGGTGAGATTTAGACTCGAAAAGAATAATGTGAAGTATTAATGATTCATTTTTATTGCTATAGACCCCGAGGAACAAATTTCGGAGGTCGATCAAGGAAAACGAAAGGTTTCAGAATAATCGAAACGCGAAACCGAAATGAGTACCAAATAAGTTCGAATAACTTAAAGTAAACTCTTAATAAGCTTAATTGCATGTATTATGAATGTATGATAATTTTTTGTAATGATGGTATGAAAATCCATGAAATGTGTTAATAATAATAACATGATAATAAATGTCCTGGTTGAAGTCAAAAAGGGAAATTTGATGGATAAACCATGGCTTATATGACTTGGGATCCTGCATGTGTTGCAGAAAAGGATTTAGCCCGGACGGGTAATCCGTTGATCTTAATATAGAAAGGACTTAGGCCGGACGGGTGTTCCTTGAGTGATCAAGCCTCCCGAAGAATATGTGTGCATTATGGATTTAGCCCAGACGGGTAATCCGACTAGGGTCTGAATTTAGCCTGGACTGGTAATTCAGATCCGAGCTCATTAAGGGTATTTGTCGCTACAAGGGATTTAGCGTAGACTGGTAATCTCAACATCTCCCAATGAGTTTATATTACGGGGGATTTAGCTTGGATTGGTAATCTCGCAGTAAGATGTGAGGTTCGTGGGAGTGTGTACACGAGATGATCGCTCTTATGACTTGACGATAAATGGATAATCCATTGAGATTTTTGAAAAGCTCAACGGGATTAACATGAGATATAAAATTGAAAATGTTGGATGATGAGCTCATCTAAGACAAATTTCATAATATATTGTTTTGAGACTAACCTGTTAATTGAGTGCATGTGATAGGGAAACCATTTCATGCTTGTTGGTTATATTGCCTAATATGGTTGTATGCTAATTAATCGATGTTGGTTATATTGCCTAATATGGTTGTATGCTAATTAATCGATAAGTTTACTTTCCAGTTATTCGGGCTTACTAAGCATGTAAATTCTTACCCCCTCTCTTTTTCCTGTCTTACAGAGCTCATGGACTCGTAGAAAATTGGAAGACGATTGGAGAGTCAACACACTATCATCTTGTCCAGCTGTGGTATATAGATATTTTTATTTTGTTCAATGGAATGTATAGGGCTTTTGTTATTTTTTTATATGTGTCATTTGATTTGCCAATATCAAGGCTTGTAAAGGTATACATATCCACTTGTAGATGGCCATGAGAATCGGCTCATTTTGATGTAGGTTATGACCTACAAATTTGTGCATGTTTATGTTCAATTGTTCTAGTGAGGATGAAATATGGTATATCACATTTAGATACATGTAATGTGACCAAATCACATGGGATGGCTAGGCCATAATTGGCAATGAGTTATAATAATGAGCCAATTTCAAAAGTGTTATAAGAAATAAAAATCCTTAATACAAAGGGGATAACCTAGCATGTGTAAAACCGATGAGATGAGTTTTACCTGCAATGAGGTTTATCAAGGTCGTTTAAAAGTATAATTAGGCCATGTTAAATATTATTAAAACCTATAAGTGTGTATGGATGTTAGAGGGTGACCAGAGGCTTGAAAAATGGCCTAATAAGGTCCACACGGGTAGACACACGGGGATGTGTTTAGGCCATGTGTGACACACGGATAGCCCTATGGGCATGTGGTATGGCCGTGTGTCCCCCGCACAAAATTTTTTTAAGTTAGAATGCATGGTAGTAAACACACGGGTAGAGACACGACCGTGTGTCTCAACCATGTGGTGGACATGGCCTAACACACGGGCGTGTGTCTTGGCCGTGTGCCCCTAAATGCATGTTGATGTCATAAATAGAATGCTCAAGTTTTTGGACACGAGCGACCACATGGGCATGTCTAGGCCATGTGAAGGACACGGGCCATGGACATGGGTGTGTGCTTGGCCGTGTAAAATCCCCTGTAGGTTTGAAGTAGAAAATAAATTCAATTAATTCCACACGAGTAGGGGACATGGTGTGTCCCAAGGCACACGGACATGTACATTTTCTCTACATGGGCGTGTGAGACATTAACCTAGAAATTTTCTTAAATCTTCCTTGGGACCTCAGTTTTGTCCCGGACTGTTCACAATGTATGTTTAGGGCCTTGTAGGCCCATAATAGGGACACTAAGATGCGGTTTGATTGGTTTTAATTTGAAACGAAATTTCATAGTCCGTATTTTTTGAAAATGTCCGAATACATGTATGGTAATTCCTCGTACCTTGTTTTGGCGTCGGACATGGGTAAGGGGTGTTACAAATACCCTATATGATGTGTAGGGATGATTGAAGATGGTGTGTAGTGGATGGGGGTAGGATTGTAAATTTGCTTCTGATTCAGTTTCTGTATGTGATATATGTTATGTATTTGCTCTATTAAGAGTTATGTCTAAAATTTAATTTGTGATACTGATTTAATAAGCTACACACTGAGTTTCGAAAACTCACATTTTGTTTGTCTGGCACTTTCAGGTAACCTTTAGACTTAGGCAGATCGGTGCGACGGGAGCTTAGTTATAATATTTTGGTACATTTGATTTATTTAAATTTGGAATTAATGTGTTTTGTAAATTTTGGACTGTTTGGACACTTGCATCTTTTTTGGTTTTGAACTTTAATATCGTTGTTCCGCTCAAAATTAATTAACTGTTTTTGTTGACGAAGCTTGGTTTTCTTGCAAAACAATGGATTTTTAAACAACAAAAAGTGGTTTCCAAAATTCATCGTGCTAAATATTTCTGCTGCAAACTTATACGATTTGGAAAATGTAAACAAACAATAGTTTCATAAATCAAATAAGAAAGAGATGCTTTCAAACAACCAGATTTTCATGTAATAAAAGCTAACAATGGTGTCTTTACAAAATTATCAAATTTTGGGTTTTCAATTAATTTACAATGACATCTCTAGATTTGGCTATAGCGTCTAGGCCAGGTTTGGGGTGTTACATTTGGTGGTTTTAGAGCCATGTTGCAACCATCAGCTGAAAGTTAAGGGAACTAATGTTCAGAAAACTACTTTTAGGACTCATTATGGGCACTATGAGTTCCTAGTCATGCCTTTCGATTTGACAGATGCTTCGGCTGCATTTATGGACTTTATGAATTGGGTTTTCCAGTCGTAGTTGGATTAGTTCATCATGGTCTTTGTTGATGACATTTTGGTATACTCTAAGACTGGGGATGCTCATGATGATCATCTTAGAGTAGTACTTTAGATACTCTATGAGAAAAAGCTTTACGCTAAGTTGAGAAAATGTGAGTTCTAGTTAAAGGATGTTACTTTTCTAGGGTACGTGGTGTCTTCTGAGGGGATTTCAGTCGATCCTAAAAAAATAGAAGTTGTGCTTGAATGGAAACAACCAAAGAATGTGTTTGAGATACACAACTTCCTTAGGTTAGTAGGTTATTACTGAAGATTTGTTGAGGGGTTCTTGCTTATCACAACTCCTCTAACTAAGTTGCGTAAGAATGCACCATTTATCTGGACTGATGAGTAGCAATCGAGCTTTGAGAAGTAAAATCTGTTTTGACTCGAGCTTCTATTCTGATATAGCCTAAATCTGAAAAAGAATTCATGGTTTATAGTGATGCGTCTCATGTTAGATTGTGTTGTGTTTTGATGCAAGATGGTAAGGTAGTTGCTTACGTATCCCAACAGCTTAAGTCACACAATGGCAACTATCCTACACACGGTCTTGAGTTAGCTACGATTGTCTTCGCATTAAAAATCTAGAGCCATTATCTATATGGTGAAATGTATATCATTTACACTAATTAAGAGAGCCTTAAGTATTTCCTTCCCGAGAAAGAGTTGAATCTTAGGCAACATAGATGGTTGAGTATCTTAAAGACTATGACTGCACTACTGAGTGTCATCCCTGTAAGGCCAATGTGGTGGTCGATGCTCTTAGTCATAGAGAAATATCTGATTTGGGGGGCGATGTTTGGTCAACTAAGTCATGTTTGCTCATCTAAGTTTGTTTGATGATGGGAGTCTGTTAGCCGAGTTACAAGTTAAGCCGACTTAGATTGATCAGATTCGAGTTGAACAGTTGGGGGATGACTCTTTGGTTCTGCAGTTTCGCCAAGTTGAGGAAGGTAATTTTGGGTTGAAAAGTGATGGGGTTTTGTGTTTCCGAGGTTGGGCTTGTGTGCCTAATGATTCTGATTTGAGACAATCTATTCTACGGGAAGCGCATAGTAGCCCTTATGCTATGCATCTTGGAAGGAATAAGATGTATCAAGATCTCTGAGAGTTATACTAGTGGACTGTTTTGAAATAGGAGGAAACATATTTCGTTTTTTATTGTTTAACGTGCTAGCAAGTTAAGGCTGAGCATCAACTACCGTCGGGTTTGCTTCAACTCGTTAAGATTCCCCTTTAGAAATGGGAACATGTGACTATGGGCTTCGTCAGTAGGTTGCCCTTGACACCCACTAAGAAGGATTCTGTTTGGGTTATCTTGGATCGTTTGACCAAGTCTTCTCATTTGATTCATGTCCGGACAAACTAATTCCTTTAGAAACTAGCTAAGTTGTATGTTTTCGAGATCGTTAAACTTTATGGGGTTTGAATTTCAATTATTTCTTATAGTGATTCTCATTTTATTTCTAGGTTATGGAAGAAAGTTCATGAGGCTCTGGGTACTCGATTGGACTTCAATACTATGTTCCATCCTCAGATAGATAGACAATTTGAAAGGGTGATTTAGATACTGGAAGATATGTTACGAAGTTGTGTGATCGACTTCTGAGGTAGTTGGGAGGAGTTTCTACCACTGGCTGAGTTTGCTTATAATAACAGCTTCCAGTTTAGTATTTAGATGACACCTTATGAGGCTTTGTATGGTCGTAAGTGTCGTACCCCGTTGTGTTGGACTAAGCTAGGTGAGCGTTGAGTTTTGGGTACTGAATTGGTTTTTAAGACTGAAGATAAAGTTAGACTGGTTTAGAATTATCTTGAAGCGATTTCTAATAGACAGAAGTCGTATTCAGATCTAAAGAGGAGAGATATCGAATATTCTTTGGGCGATCATACCTTTCTGAAGGTATCTCTATGGAAGAAAGTTTTATGGTTCGTATGTAAGGGCAAGTTGAGCCCTAGGTTCATTGGGCCGTATCGAATTTTGAAACGTGTAGGACTCGTCACCTATTAGTTAGAGCTACCTCTAGAGTTGGACCATATCCATGATGTGTTCCATGTCTCCATGTTGAGGCGATATCAGTATGACCCATTTCACATTGTATCTCTTAAGAAGATTGAGGTGAGATCGGATTAGACATTCACTGAGGAGCCTATTTAGGTTCTAGATATAGACGTTAAGGTCTTGAGGAGGAAGATCATTCCTTTGGTAAAGGTTTTGTGTTGGAATCATGGCACTGAGGAAACCACTTGGGAACTTGAGGACTCGATTCGACAAGAGTATCTGCATTTGTTTGAACCAGGTAAATTTCGAGGCCAAAATTTCTTTTAGGGGGGAGGTTGTAACGCCCCAAAATTTAAATATTTGATTTGTTAGATTTGATCATAATTAAGCATCTACTTTAGTGGTTAGGGGCTTTGATTCTGTGTTTGTGGTAATTAGTTTTAATATCATTCTTTGGAATTTTGCTATTTTTGTCCTTATCCCTAACTCTAGTCTTTTGATTTAAATTTTATTTTCGGTCATTCTATGTTAAAATGAGCTTGTTGGTTTGGTGGTAAGGTGATAGCTTACCCTCGGGTTTGGTGTTCAAATCCTTGTGTGAACGAGTTGATAATATTTTTGCTATTTTAGTTGAGTTGATCATGTAGTGGTTGTGGTTTAATTAAACTCTGCCTGTGGGGGAAATTTGATAAGTTAACAGATTATTGAGTTGGTTTGAAATTGGTTTTTGTTAAAATATATATTATTATTTATGTTATTTTTAATTTTTAATTTAATTTAATTTACTTTATTTTCTTTTCCCAAATTCCTCTAATCCCATGTCTCCTATTTTTTTCCTATTTTTTCCCCATTCATTGTTTTACGTTTCTTCCAGTAAAGGAATTTAAAAATCTATTCCTTCTTTTTGCTACCTTTCTTTAATCTTTTTCCTCTAATCATTCGGTTTTGGATTATTACTTTTTTTTAATCTATTTTATTTCTTCTTTTGGCTTGGTTGGCTTCAATCTTGGTAGGTAAGGGTTTTTTCTTTTTTTTTTTTTCTATTTTCTTGTTGAGGGTGTTTGTCAAAGTTGTGTTGTTATATATGTGTTATACATTAGCTAATTAATCTGATGTGTCTTAAGGGAAGATCGAGAGAAGTTGGGTGTTCCACTAGCAACCTAAGTTTCGTGTAGTTATTGTTCCTTTAACGGTAAACGTACGAATGAGTTTTTGGGAATGTTGAATGAGTTTGTTGTGTTTGATTCTTAATTAATTTCTTGTCTCATTACTAGAATTGATTGTGTTAAATATCATATTTAGGTTATAGGAGTCTCGTGTTTGTATTCACATCAAAATTGAACCAAGTGTGTAACGAAAAACCCAAAAATTAGCGAACGAAGAAAGTCAAAAATCAATACCTTCAATGCCACACGGCCATGTGATGAGCCGTGTGTGTAACACCCCGAACCTAGCCTAGACGTTACGACTGAATCTGACGTGCCACATCAATTACCCGAAAACCCGACAAGCTTATGGTGTTAAACCGATTGTCGAAAAAGCCATTATAATTTTAAAGCCCGTGTATGCCTAGTGTTTCATGCTGTTTAAAACGTGTATAGTTTACAATACGTTTGTTTTTATCCGAAATAACATTGCAGGTTTGCTTATAGAAAACATTATTATTTTGAAAACCCAATGTTCCTACTCTTGCAGTTGATAAATACCCAATCATAGCCCAATTAATAGTTAAATCCCCAAATGGCCTTATTATAAAAACAAAACCCAAATATAAAATCATTAAATAATAAAGTCATTCGTGATCGTGTGGCCACCCCGAGTCCCTCGCAGCTCCAAATCGTCTAAGGCTGAGGATTACCTGTACAATTAAAAGAAAGGGTGAGTTTACAAAAACTCAGTGTATAATCCCTTATCAGACTATAGAAAACAGTGCATGCAATATCAGTCCGGGCCTGAGCCCTATTCAGTATCATCACAGTCTGGGCCTTAGCTCTTAAACAGTAGCAGTATGGGCCTAAGGCCAATACAGTTTCAGTACAGTGCAAAATGTAACCCATCCCAAAACCATCCAGCACACCACCCGTACCAACCAACACACCATGTGGGGATATTAATCGACCCACCCAACCAGCATACTAATATTGTAGCAAAGCTGCCAGTAATAATAACGCAACATAGTTGCCAATAGCAGTAAGTGTGGCAAGCCACCAGTAATAGTAAACGTGACATAGTCACTAGTACAGTACTTCCTCCATATCATAAACCCAACCCCATGCAGATGTCGTGTCATAAATATTACGTGTATGCAGTATGTCATACTCAAAACCAGTCATATAAATGTCATACACACATCAATTAACCTACCACTAGCGTTATAAAGGTCATTTCGTCAGTTAGGGGTAAAATAATATTTTTTTACCTCTCAGGGGTATTTCAGTCATTTAATTGATCTTAGGGTCTCGGTACAGATAACGACCCATCGGAAGGTCTATAGTCGTCTCGAACGACTCAGGTAACCCTTATGGCCAAAACAGTGTAAATGGGCTCAAGGCCCATTACTCGGCCCAAGTGGGCCCACACGCCCATGTGGCCCATTTAGCTCAAGTTCAGTCATGTCAATGCGGTTTCCATGTCCCACTCCATACTTTGTCACTTACCGTATAACCTATCCGTGTGTGGTCCACGGGTTTATTGAGCCCACACGGCTCATCTCGACCCAACAAGGCCCATAACGACCCTAGTCCATGAGCCGTATGCAACGGTCTTATAGTCTACCGTCCATGATATGTGGGCTCGATTACCCCACGAGAAATCGTACGCTCTCAAGGCCTCAAAAGTCGAAGCACTGGCTTTTCGGCTTTTGCCAATCTACAACAGCCTTGGTGTGGTTACACACTTACGTTCATCATTGAATAAAGAGTAAGGTTGGGTGTACGACTACACACCTTGATCTGCGAGAGAACAATGCACTCCACATGCCCAACCTTGATAGCACAAATAGGGATCAAACCACCTCTTCTTCCACAACCCAGTTGTCTACAATATGCAATAACAACTACATCCATTATAATACCCAACTTAATTGTAAACTACTTAACTTTGAGAACTACTTACCGAAACAAAGACTAAGAGAAAGAAGTAGCAATATTTGGCATATCCCAGCAACCACCACTGTCAAACATCCGACGCCAAGTACACCCTTCTAGAGCACACCAATAGAGTAGAAGGTTTACGAAAAAGAGACCATCATAGGAAAGATGAGAAAGAAACGGCACAACCATAGCATACGTATGGAAGAAACAATAGCCAAGCTCAGCTATTGCAAGAGAAAGCCAAAATTCAGCTTTTACCCCAAAACCAAAAATGCCGAAAATGCTAGCCAAACTCCCCTAGCCAATTTTGCCTCTACAAGATGTACAATTCGGCTACAACACTCCCCCCACCAACTCCTTGAAACTCTCCACAAATCACTCCCCTTATCCCTCCACAATCTTCTCCCAACAACCCAGATTAATTCAAACTCCCATACGGCAGAGTTTGAATTTGCCACAAACTCTTGCCACCCCCATGCAGC
The DNA here is from genome assembly GCA_025698465.1 of Gossypium longicalyx. Lineage (NCBI taxonomy): Eukaryota > Viridiplantae > Streptophyta > Magnoliopsida > Malvales > Malvaceae > Gossypium > Gossypium longicalyx. Next base: position 32,426,575 of record CM047005.1, read on the forward strand.
AAAATGACGCCCTCTGCAGCACATGGGATTCGAACCCCAGTCCTTCCTAAAGCCAAAGCACGCCACATGCCACCAAGCCATAAGGCTTTTTATGGTAATAAGTAACTACAATTATTCATAAAGCCTAGGTGCCCACGTTCAGGTTCTTTTTAAGAGAAAAACAAAATTTTTGTAAAAGCCAGAGCTTGAACCCAGGCCTTCTCAGACACCCCCAAACATGCCCAAATCATTTAGCCACCATACCAAACATGCGATTTATGCCTAACCCGGCTAAATTACAAACCCTAAATTTTTAGGGCGTTACAGTGTGAGTCACACGGTTTGGGCCAATTGGGCCCTGTGGGTCACATAGGCATGTGTGAGATCGTGTGGGCCCAGAATTTTAAATTTTTCCTTAGGGTCGTAAACATCATTTGGATCAATTGTAGGCCTTCCGTAGGACTAGTTTGTTATAGAATAAGCTATAAAACATGAATTTTGACCACCCATTAGCATAACTTTAGATAAAAATACGCATGTTTGAAATGATATAAGATAAGTAAAATTTGTAATATGCTGTGTATGAAATGAAAAAATGTTATGGATGACCTAATATTCAATAAGCATGACTAGAGTTTGATATTGAACAAGTATCACATATACATATCTAGCATATGATATTTCTGTATGTGTATTTGGGGTGAGATTTGTGTATATGGAGGAAGTGTGGGCAGTATAATAACCTGCCATATTTGATGGCTCAGCCACACACACATATATATATATATATGTAAATGGCGATAAATCGCCTAATGATCTGGCAGCTAAGCTGCAAATATTCTGAAAAGTGTCATACCGACACTAAGCGGTGTGTAAGGTTGGATGGGTATTTAATACCCTATATGGTATGTAGGGATGGTCAAAGATGGTGTGTAGCGGATGAGGGTAGGAATGTAAGTTTGCATTTGATTTAGTTTTCGTACGTGATATATGTTATGTATTTGCTCTATTAAGAGTTATGTCTGAAATTTAATCTGTGTTATTGATATAATAAGTTACACACTGAGTTTCAAAAACTCACTCTCTATTTTTTTGGCACTTTCAGGTAACTCTCAAGCTTAGGCAGATTAGTGCGACGAGAGGTCGGTTATAATATTTTGGTACATTCAATTTATTTAAATTTGGAATTAAGGTATTTTGTAAATTTTGGACTGTTTGGACACTTGGCATTGTTTTGGTTTTGAACTTTAATATCGTTGTTCCTCTCAAACTTGATTAACCATTTTTATTGATGACGCTCGTTTTCCTGTAAAACAATGGATTTTTAAACAACAAAAAGTGTTTTCTAAAATTTATCGTGTTAAATGTTTCCGCTGCAGACTTATACGATTTGGGAAATGTAAACAAACAATAGTTTCACAATTAAATAAGAAAGAGATGCTTTCAAACAACCAAATTTTTACGTAATAAAAGCTAACAATGGTATGTTTACAAAAACAACAAATTCTGGGTTTTCAATTGATTTATGGTGACATCTCTAGATTTGGTCATAACGTTTAGGCTGGGTTTGGGGTGTTACAATTGTAGTTTGCTTAGAAAATCAATAAATATGAGATTGGACTATACAAGTGTGACTATTCCATTACTTGTGTCCAATCTAGATATTAAGGATAAAAGGATATAATAAAGGAAAAGATTATTACAGAAATGTTATGTCAAATCACGACTTCTTCTAACTTGGGTGGCAGTGATGCATTGCTAGATGCCACTCATTGCTTGTAGTTTTAGAAATGTTCTAGTATTACTGCCAACATTACAAGATCCTATAGGGCCACACCTTATAGTTGAAACGAACAAAATCCAAATACATTAGGTATTGTATTTAGTTGTCACAAGAATTAAATTAATTGTTGAATTAATTTAATTTGATAGTTAAACATTAAACACATTATATGTACAAACTTGTTGTACACAAATAGAGAACATAGATATAATTAATATATGAATTTAATTCATACAAAATATTAATTGAATATATTTTACCGAATTTATTAATATAAACAATTATATTAATTGTTATCAGTCAAAATATAAAAGACATGAAAATTAATATTCTTTTGGAAAGAATATAATTAATATATGAATTTAGTGCATACAAAATATTAATTGTATATATTTTTTTGAATTTATTAATACAATTATATTAATAAATTCGACAAAATATAAAAGATTTGGAAATTAATATTCTTTTGAAAAGAAAATAATTCTTTTTTTTAACTGTTCATTTACATTGTCTATTAATAAGGGAATAATCCTATATTCTATTGGAATAATATAATTCTTTTTTTTGACTTTTCATTTTCCTTCTTTATTAATAAGGGAATAATCCTGATTTTCTTTTTTAATTTGTGATATCAAAGAGAATTAAAGGATGATAATCCCTTAGTGTGTTAATGGTACCAACTTAATAATTTTAAAGGTCTAGCAACTGGGTTTAATTCTCTCTGAAAAGTTCAGGAGAATGTGGTTTTTTGTTTTTGACGGGGTAGACTACGTTAAGGTCGGGACATTTTCGTTATGGCTTGGAATCGACATCGAATCAGCAACATCCTTTTAATATTTTCACTAAAGAATGTATATTTTCAACCCGTTTCGTTTCTAGTACGTGGATCTGTGGTTAATAATCGCCGGAATATTTTTCCATTACGCCAAAGGGCGTACCGACGATCCAACATAGATTTGGACGTGTTAGGCCAGATCTGAGTTGTTGGAAGTGATATCATAACAGGACTGTAAACAAGAGATAGTGTAAGTTGATTTTCATCAAATTTCATATTTGGATCTAGATAAACTACTTTAGTCGAATATGATATGTGTGTTGGTGTGTGTTTTGTTGTTCAGTGATCAAATCTAGGCTAGATCTGATCAGATCTGTAGTAAATGAGTACATTGGTTTAGATCTAGTCTTGTGCGGACGTACATAATAAGGTGTGTGTCTTACCTAAGTATATATGTAAGACCCCATTTTTGACGAGTATAAAGTTTTGGCGTATAGAAGTAAAGAGTCTTTCTAGCAAAGTGTGTAACGGCCTATTTTCGGTAAAATCGAAACAGTGGTTTCGGGACCAAAAATCTGATTTCAGAAGAAAATTTATTTTTATATTATTTTATGGTCTATAGTATGATAGTCATGTTGTATAAAAATTTCGTAAAGAAATTTTACCGATTACATGTTTAATTTGATAAAGGACCAAATTGCACAAAGTGCAAAAGTTGAGTTCTAATAGTTAAAAGGATTAAACAGCTATGAAATTCAAAATTTGAGGTCTTTATATGACAAATAGACCATTAAAAATGCTTAGTGGTTAAGGATGATAATTCATAAATGGAAAATAAAATAAAAAAAGGATGAAATTGGAAAGTGAATTAATAAAAGATGATGAATGATAAAAAAAATAAAAATATCATCATTTATATCATATTTCCCAAATTAAAAGCATGGAAACGCTAGCCATGGAAACCTAAGCTCAAGCCAACTTATTTTGCTTGATTAGGTAAGTATTCTTACTCCATTTTTAATGATTTTTATATTTCGGAGATCGTAATAGCTTAATCTAGCTATCTCGGGGATTAATTTGCAAAGTTATCAAGGCAATAGGGTATTTCCATGGACAAACATAGATGAATTATGAAGTTTTATGGTAGAAAATAAAAGGTTGTTGATAGATAAACAACTTCTATAAAGGGAATTTTGATGAATTTATGATTTAGGGACTAAATTGAAAAGATATAAAATTCATGGAAAAATTCTAAACTTTATGAAATAAATGGGCTGTAAATTTTACATGTAAAAATTGGCTAGGCTTGGATCAAGGATTAAATTGCATGAATTTCATTTTTCGAGCCTAGGGATGAAATCGTCATTAATTAAAAGTTTAGGGGCAAAATGGTAATTTTTCCTAATATGTGAATTGATTTGAAATGAACATGAATTAATATTAAATTCATTCATATAGATTCGGATAGACCAAATTTGGAGTTAGAACGAGAAAAAGATAAAGTGTCAGATTAGTAGATTTTATGTACATGAACATTTGTCGAGGTAAGTTCGTGTAACTAAATTGTGTCTATTTATATGTTTAAATTGAATGTTATATATGTGAATTGTATAAATGCCAAATATATGAAATTTGTTATATATCTGACAAAGCCTGATAAATATTAAATCCCGTTTGAATAATGGAATTTGATGGATACAGGATTTCCCGATTGGTTGTAGTCCTACATGTGTTGCGGACACACCATAGTTCCTACGAGCATCCTATTATAAGCCCTCTCGAGCTTCCCGTTATATGGTTCATGCGAGCATCATGATCGGTAGTGATCTTGCATGTGTCGCGGACTACCGTAGCTCTTTGTGAGCGTCCTGTTATATGATCGGTCGTGATCCTACAAATATTGCGGACACAAACGTAGCTTTTTGTGAGCGTCCTGATATGGCTCGCTTGAACTTCCCGATATATGACTATTCGGAGCTCCTGATTAAAGGCTCATGAGATTCCTGATTAAAATTTCTTTGTGAATTTCCTGATTATGACTCTTATGAGCTTCCTGTTATATAGCCTGGATAAGCTTCCTGATAGGCTCTTTGTAAGCTTTCCAATTAATGGCTCTTTGTGAGCTTTCTGTTATATGGCTTGAGAGAGGATTTCGTGATTATGTGTTTTAAAGAGCACTCTTGAATATGAATTGACACAATTCTAATTTGTACACTTCGAGTGTACTACTTGCGTATCTATCGATGTTTTCAATGATTCAACGGGCAAAATCCTAACATGAGAAAATATGAACATGAAATGAATTAATACATGTATTTTCCTGAAATACATGAAAATGATGATACATGATATATGGAAATACGATAGGATAATATATCAACATGGAGTTTGTTTGATGAATATGTTCATCCATGATTATAGATTTGTACACCTTGAGTGTATCACCCTTGTGACACTGACATTTCAAATGATTTAATGGACAAAGTTTCGACATGAAATAATCTGAACTCGAGATGAATTATTATGAAAATGTACTTGAAATACAAGGATATGATTTGTAGATGTTATATGAATACATGATGTGGAAAGTATATGTATATAGAAATCTAATTATTGTTGAGCCCATACATGTTTCTTGATATATGACTAACAATGGTGACAAGGATATATGTTAGGGCTCGTGATCAAGTTGATTGAATGTGCTTTGTATGTTTATATTGAATTGAAATGAGTGGTAATTTAATTACCATGTTATACAAACTTACAAAGCATTTCATACGTACTCTATTTTATTTTCCCTTGTTCTATAGTAATTTAGAGGCTCATTGTATTAGAAGCTTGGCGGAGACCACTAGCACTATGCATCAGCCCATTTCGGTATATATATGGTAAATTAAGTATGGTTATAATGGCATGTGTAGGTTAATTGGCCAATATCGACATATAAATGCTTTAATTGCAACTAGCCATTGGAATGGCTTGTGATGGATATGTTTGGTATGTGTTTGAAATGGTTAAATGATAGAAATTATATTGGCATATTGATGATTGAATTAAGTTAGCATATTTGATAAGATATGCGTATATGTGAATTTGGTAATTTAAGTAAGTGTGTGTATACTTGATTATATGAGGTATTATATCATGTATAGGACTTGATTTTGAGTTGGGTTAAATGACCTATAATAGACTATGAATGTGTTAAAGTGTTGGTGTAGGAGGATGACAAAATGGGGTGAGAAATATGGCTTGGAAAATAACCTATTTTCGTCTACACATGCAGAGACACGAGCGTGTGACCGAGCCATGTGTCCACTGCATCTTCAAAATTTCAAAATAGAATGCCCAGGTATTTACACACGGCCTAGTACACAGGTATGTTGCTTGGCCATGTGACCCAAGTCAGAGAGTTACACGGCCTGAGACATAGGTGTGTCCCTTGGCAATGTGAACCACACGGTCTGACCACACGGGCGTATGACCCCTGCACCTAATAAAAATTTTGAGATTTTGCAAAAAATTTTCTGAGTACTTGGTTTAGTCCTGACTCGTTTTTATGCATGTTTTAGACCTCGAGGGTTCATTTAAGGGACTTTATGTTTGATTTTTGACATAAATACGGTGCAAAATGAAATATCTGTTTACTTGATCTGTATATTCCGATAATGCTTCGTAACCCTATTCCAGCGACGGATACAGGTTAGAGGTGTTACATAGTCTAATATGCCCAAATGATTATTTGGCGTATACGTGTGGATGTATATTAATCACCACAAGAGTAAGTAAGTAAGTAAGAATTTGATTTCCTGGTCTTCTACCATATATTAAGGAGAAGTTTACGTTAAGTGGTTAAGAGTACGTAATAGCCCATCCGACGAAGTCCCAGTACCTTCTTATTGTTTAATGAGGTAATAACCTGGTGGATAGATGATTTCGAAAGGAGTGCTCGTCAAAGGCATAGTACGCCATGTTATTAGAGGAACAATGCTAGTTGTGTTGTGAGTATAATAATTAGGACCGCTCTAGTTAGGGTAACCAGGTATTGTCCATACTGGATTCTTATTTATATTTACATTTACAGTTGTAGACCATAAACAAAGATATTTTGAAAGGGTGTGACATGTGTCAAGTTTCTATGTGAACATGAGTGTAACACCCCTAACTCGTATCCGACGATGGATTAGGGTTACGAGGTATTACCAGAAAATACACATTACTTGAATAATTATAAATATATATAATCACATGTCTCATAAGCAAAGATATTCAGCATATCAAAAATATACATGTCATACGCACATACCAAGATTTATATAAATATTTCATTCCATCATTCAAACATGTGTCATATAAAAGTAATTCTTTCAAGGTACAAATCATTTAAAACAAAATGATTTCCATTCAGCACAAAATACAAATGTATATGCATATGTACATTCGACTACTACTCCAATTACCATCCCAAATTTAAAGTTTATACATGAATAACTACTTTAGCTGAACTTATAAACCAAATATACATGTCAAAACATGCTACTCGTAACATGATTTAAACACATGAAATTGAAATACTATTCATGGCTAAAAATAAAAATTACTATTCATTTGATAATTCTACAAGCCTTAACCAAATATATATGTTCATGCTTACTACTCATGCCATTTTAATATTTACTTTAATAACCATATATTCCGCTAAATATCATATTAAACAATTTAAACCAATTTAACTATTTAGTCATTAATCAAACATAACCCTCATCTAATTAATACCTAATATGGCAAATATGTCCAGCCAAATTTCACTTATATAATTCAATTAACTTGCTTTAAACATAACTCAAGTATGTTTTATATACATAATATACACTTCACTACCGAACATGATTATGCCACAACCAAATACTTACATCCATTAACCATAAATACTCCACATAAATCAAACCACAAGTTCACCTCATATCATTTATGCCATTCATATATATATACCTTGACCGAACTTCATCACCTTTACCACTTATATTTCTATCACTTAAATTAATCACATAATCAAATCATCAAGGTCACATTCAATTCAGTCCATCATCATTCACGCATAGCACACTTAAAAATTATACTCGAAATAGCATAAATTCATAAATCAACTTAGCCATTTTCGTATGTCTTTAGTTATGCATAACTAAAGTTCAACATTTCATATCAAAACATAATTCAGCCTATACATGCCATACTTCAAGTTTGATTATTTAAATATCGAAGCTGTAGATAGTGTGATGAACTTTGCTGATGATCTCCGAGCTTGTAACTTGCTTCAAAATCTATAAAATAGAGTATACAAATACACACAGAGTAAGCTAACTTAGCTTAGTAAGTCATAAGCAAATATAACTAAAAAATATAGTCAACTTCTTAAAATTTAAACTGAACCAATTTACTATATCAACATCAAATTTAATCTCAACTTAATCAATCCACAACCACACATGTTTAATATAACTATCACTTTGGCCGAATACTTATAAGGTTAACATTTTACAAATTTTCATTCAACTTTCAAAGCCAAATATCATTATACATTCAAATATACTTCCACACATTTACACAAGCTCACAAAACAAAATTTAACTTCATATACCAACATCACTCGTTTAGCCGAAAACACAAGATCAAATATAACATCACATATGCACATATCTATGTGGGCAAATATACAAGATCTAATATAACATCACATATGTACATACCTATGTGACCGAATATACAAGATCAAATATAACATCACATATGTACATACCAGTGAGGCCGAATATACAAGATCCAATATAACATCACATATGTACATACCTATATGGCAGAATATATACAAGATCATTTAACTCAGTTTACTTACTCAATTACCACTTCAACATGAAGTCTTGTAGGCATAGGCTTAAAATAAATCACCGGCATAAAACCTGCTAGGCATAAGTCTGAATCACACACCGGTACAAGGCCTGCTAGACTCAAAGTCAGATTTTATTCACCGGCAATAAGCCTGCTAGGCATAAAGCCCGATTAAATTCACCAGCATAAGGCTTGCTAGGCTCATAGCCCGAATATCATTGTTATAAAGCTATCTCATAAACAATTCATATATCGAACATTTTAGATATTCCACATAATTCATACTGTATTCCAAGTGTTATAATTCAATCGAGTTAAACTCAAATACATTATCTCTATGCTTTATCACATTAGGCTAACTATACCATAAATCCATGAATTCCAAATCAGCATATTAAACAATGTTACATTCAAAATTAATGATGTTTAATTGTTTAAAGATTTACCTCGGAAAATGAAAAATTGGTACGGATCGGCTAGTCGAGAACTTTATTTTTCCCCCGATCTATATTCTTCTTGATCTAAATTAATATAAATTAAACTTATTAAATCAAATATTCAACCAAATTCATCCAAAAACATACAAATGGGCAAATTACACTTTTACCCCTGATATTTCACATTTTTCACAATTTAGTCCTTATTGCATAAAACACAAATAGGCAAAATCTCACAACAACATAATTAGGCCGAATCTTCCTTATACTCATACTAGTCCATATATTTCATTTATTTCACATTTTATTAGTCCCTCAATTTATTATTTTTACAATTTAGTCCTAATTACTCAAAATCATCAAAAACTCTAATACAGAACATATTAATCTAAAACATATCTTTAATATTTCATCATCAAACATCACAAAACACAAATATTCGTCAATGACATAACTCAAAATATTCATCAAAATCAGAAATTCTAGCATGGGTCGAATAGCATTCGAAGCAACGATCTCAAAAACGTAGAAATTATCAAAAACCGAAACCAAACTAACCTTGAATTAAGCTTCCAAAGTGCTGAAATTTCAAAATCTTTTAACCTCTTTTTATTTCTTAAGATTCGGCCAAAAACATGAATAAAATGCATGTCTTTTAAATTTTTTTTATTATAATACATAATATTTCATAATTTACTTTAATAACCTTTATAAATTAATATAAAATCTTTATATTAGTTGTCCACAACCGTCCAACTTATTTAATAATGGCCTAATTGCATTATAAGTGCTTCATTTTAATAAAACAAGTTCACTTAAGCACTTTGATATTTAACTATTAACTTTTCACTTTACGTGATTAAATCCTTTTATTAAATTAAGCACACAAACGATCAAATTTTCATACGAAACTTTCACACATGCAAATTCACATATAATAAACACGAAAAATAATATTTAAATATTTTTTTGACTCAGATTCATGGTCCTGAAACCACCGTTCCGATTAGGGTCTAAATCGGGCTGTTACAACTCTCCCCCCTTAGGGATTTTCGTCCTCGGAAATCTTACTAGTGAATAGGTTGGGGTAACATTCTTTCATTGAATCCTCTAACTCCCAAGTTGCTTCCTCAACTCCGTGTTTATGCCATAATACTTTAACCAACAAAATTTTCTTCTTTCGTAATTCTTTAATCTTGCGAGCCAGAATACGAATTGGTTCTTCCTCGTAAGTCAAATATGATTGAATCTCAATCTCTGATGAACTAATCACATGCAAGGGGTCGAATCTATATCACCGAAACATCGGAACATGATATACATTATGTATCTTTTCTAACTCTGGTGGCAACAACAATCTGTACGCTACCGGCCCAATTCGTTCGTTAATCTCATACGACCTAATAAATCTCGGACTCAATTTTCCTTTACGACCAAATCTGAGTATTTTCTTCCACGGTGAAACTTTCAAAAACACTCTATCCCTGATTTGAAACTCTATATCTTTACGTTTCAAGTCCGCATATGATTTTTGACGATCTGATGCTACTTTCAGACTTTCACAGATCACTTTCACTTTCTGTTCAGTTTCTCTGATCAAATCGACCCCGTGTATCTTATTTTCACTGAGCCCAGTCCAATACAATGGTGTACGACATTTACGACCATATAAAGCCTCGTAAGGTGCCATTTTAATACTCGATTGAAAGCTATTATTGTATACAAATTCAATCAGAGGTAGGTATCGTTCCCACGTACCTTTAAACTCGAGAATCCAACATCTCAACATATCCTTAAGTTTCTGAATGATTCGTTCAGACTGACCATCTGTCTGGGGATGAAAAGCAGTGCTAAAATGTAATTTCGTACCTAGTGCATCTTGCAGTTTCCTCCAAAACCGCGATGTAAATCTCAGATCTTTGTCTGAAACAATAGATATAGGTACTCCGTGTAGTCTCACAATCTAAGAAACATATAACTCAGCAAGTTTATCGAGCAAATAATCTATAAGAACTGGAACAAAGTGATCCGATTTAGTTAATCTATCCACAATAACCTAAATTGCATCTTTCTTGCTCGTTTTGCTATCAAATCATTATCAACCTTTTGAGCTTCGCAAATCTGTTGAATAAATAACGGTCTTGCTTTTAACTCGGCTATTATCGTACCATCATCTGACATAACAATATGTGCATTCATTGCACACAAAGCAAACAGAGATTTTCGACTTAGAGTATCAGCAACAACATTAGCCTTTCCTAGGTGATAGTCAATCACAAGATCATAGTCTTTTAACAATTCTAACCATCAGCGTTGTCTCAAATTCAGTTCTTTCTGAGTCATCAAGTACTTCAAGATTTTGTGATCAGAATTAACATGATATTTTTCACCAAATAGATAGTGACGCCAAATTTTCAACGCAAATACAATAGCTTCCAACTCTAGGTCATGTGTCGGATAGTTCTTTTCATGTGGATTTAACTGTCTCGAGGCATAAGCTATAAATTTTCCTTCCTGCATTAGTACACAACCCAAACCATTTAAAGATACATCACTATAAATAACAAATTCTTTACCCGATTCTGGCTGAACTAGCACTGGAGCTTCGATCAAAAGGGCTTTCAACTGATCAAAGAATTTTTGGCACTTTTTTGACCATTTGAATTTAACATCTTTCTGTAATAGCTTAGTCATCAAGGTTGCAATCATAGAAAAACCTTTCATGAATCGTCTATAGTAACTAGCAAGTCCCAGAAAACTTCATACTTCAGAAACATTTCTCGAAGGTTTCCAGTCAAGTATTGCTGAAATCTTACTCGGATCAACCCGAATACCTGATGCTGAAACAACATGTCCCAGAAAGCTAACTTCGTGTAACCAAAACTCACATTTACTAAACTTTGCATATAATTTTTTTTCTCACAAAGTCTATAACAAAAGTCTCAAATACTCGGCATGTTCGGTTTCATTATGGGAGTAGATCAATATATCATCAATAAACACAACCACAAACCGATCCAAATACTGTCTAAAGATCCGATTCATCAAATCCATAAAAACAACAAGTGCATTAGTAAGTCCAAAAGGCATAACCAGAAACTCATAATGTCCGTAGCTCATTCGGAAAGCAGTTTTTGGCACATCGGAGTCTCTGACTCGCAACTGATAATAACCCAATCTCAAATCTATCTTTGAAAACACTGAAGCCCCTTTCAACTGATCGAACAGGTCATCAATCCGTGGTAATGGATATTTATTCTTTATAGTCACCTTATTTAGCTGGTGGTAATCAATACACATTCTCATAGTTCCGTCTTTTTTTTTCACAAATAAAACTGGCGCACCCCAGGGAGAGAAACTCAGTCGTGCAAAACCTCTATCAGTTAACTCTTGCAACTGTGCTTTCAACTCTTTTTATTCAGTAGGTTCCATCCGGTACAGAGCTATTGAAATCGGAGTTGTCCCCGGTACTAACTCAATACCAAACTCTACCTCTTGGATAGGTGGCAAACTCGACAATTCTTTAGGAAACACATCTGGATACTCGCACACAACTGGTACGGATTCAATCTTTTTTTCAATCACTTTACTATCAAGCACATAAGCAAAGTAGGTTTCACAACCTTTTCTCACATACTTCTGAGCTAACATTGAAGATATTACTGCTGGTAAACCATTCAGATCATTAAATTCAATCTGAATAATCTCGTTGTTCTGACATCTCAAATCAATGGTCTTTCTTTTGTAATTAACAACAGCATCATGCAAAGTCAACCAGTCCATACCCAAAATTATATCGAACTTATCGAAGGGTCACAACATCAAATCGCCAGAAAGCATGAATCTCGAATCATCAACGGGCAATTTTTACACACTTTGTCAACCAGAACACACCGGCCCAGGGGGTTTGATACTCAAATTACAAACTCAGTAGACTCAACAGGCAAAGTCTTACTAGATACTAATGTTTCACACACATAAGAATAAGTCGAACCAGGATCAATCAATGCAATACCACTAGTATCATAAAGAATAAAAGTACCAGTAATAACATCTGGGGAAGAAGCATCCTCGCGAGTGCGTATAGCATATGCTCTAGCAGGTGCATGAGCCTCTAATCGAACTGCTGTATCTTTCGTCCCTCTCTAACTACCACCTACATTACCCAAATGCCTGGGTGGTCTGCCTCGTGCTGACATATTACTCGGTCTTACATTCTGAATAGTGTCTTGCTCGACTAACATCGGACAATTTCGGATAAAGTGATCCATCGATCCATACTTAAAACAAGACCGATCATGTAATCTACAATCTCCAGAATTACATTTATCACAATGCTTGCACTCGACTCTATTCTATCGAACATTGCCAACACTAGCTATCGATGTGGCTTGTGAACTCACAGGGGCTCGGTCTCGATCTCGTCTAGAAAAGCCCGTAGTATCTCTAGATCGACTAGAATCATCTCTGAACTTCTTCAATGCTGAGTGAAAAGTCTTACCCGATGATCTTTTACAGGAATCTCTAGCTTCAAAATCAGCTTTTCTTTTCTCTTTCCCGAGCTCTTCAGCTTTGCAAGCTCGCTTGACAAGTACCACGAACTCTTTGATTTCAGGTATGCCAACCAACAATTTAATGTCTTCGTTCAAACCATCTTCGAATCTTTTACACATGATAGCTTCAGTTGAAATACACTCACGGGCATAAAGATTGAGTCTCACAAATTTTTGCTCGTATTTTGTCACAGTCATACGACCCTATTTTAGTTCGAGAAATTCCTTACGCTTCTGGTCAATGAATCTCTGACTGATATATTTATTACGAAACTCAGTCTGAAAGAATTCCCAGGTCACTTGCACTTTCAGAACCACCGATACTAGTATAATCCACTAGTGATATGCGGTGTCTCGTAACAAGGACATAGCACATTTTAGCACTCATCTGGGGTACAAGATAACTCATCAAGTACACGGATAGTATTATCAAGCCAAAATTCAGCTCGCTCAACATCATCATCATCAGTAGCTTTGAATTCTTCAGCCCCGTGCTTTCTGATTTTATCAACAAGAGGCTTATTAAATCTCATCGGATCAATCATCAGAGGTACCACAAGTATCAGAGATGAATTATTCGGGAGTGGAGGTTGTTGTGTAGCCGGATTATTTCGGATATATTGAGTAAACCAATCATTCTTATTTCAGATATATTGAGTAAACCAATCATTCATCATTTGATAGAAGGCTTGTTTAGCCTCCCTCTCATGGCTACTCGAGATCGGTCGAGATTCAACTGGCGCTGTCCCATGTGCGGGAGCAGGCACTACACTCTCGACATCATTAGCTACAGCTTTGTCAGGATCCATTTAATATATGAAAGCACATTTTCAAATGTTAGAAGTTATCACACTATCACAATAATATTTATGGCATGTATAGCTAGACTCACACGTGCTACGTTAGTCCTAGAATCGACTAAACCATAACTCTGATACCAATAAAATGTAACACCCCTAACCCATATTCGATGACAGATTAAGGTTACGAGGCATTACAAGAAAATAAACATTACCTGAATAATTATAAATATATATAATCACATGTCTCATAAGCAAAGATATTCGACATATCAAAAATATACATGTCATACGCACATACCAAGATTTATATAAATATTTCATTCCATCATTCAAACATGTGTCATATAAAAGAAATTCTTTCAAGGTACAAATCATTTAAAACAAAATGATTTCCATTAAGCACAAAATACAAATGTATATGCATATGTACATTCGACTACTACTCCAATTACCATCCCAAATTTAAAGTTTATACATGAATAACTACTTTAGCCGAACTTATAAACCAAATATACATGTCAAAACATGCTACTCATAACATGATTTAAACACATGAAATTGAAATACTAGTCATGGCTAATAATAAAAATTACTATTCATTTAATAATTCTACAAGCCTTAACCAAATATAAATGTTCATGCTTACTACTCATGCCATTTCAATATTTACTTTAATAACTATATATTCCGCTAAATATCATATTAAACAATTTAAACCAATTTAACTATTTAGTCATTAATGAAACATAACCCTCATCTAATTAATACCTAATATGCCAAATACGTCCAACCAAATTTCACTTATATAATTCAATTAACTTGCTTTAAACATAACTCAAGTATGTTTTATATACATAATATACACTTCACTACTGAACATGATTATGCTACAACCAAATACTTACATCCATTAACCATAAATACTCCACATAAATCAAACCACAAGTTCACCTCATATCATTTATGCCATTCATATATATATATCTTGGCCGAACTTCATCACCTTTACCACTTATATTTCTATCACTTAAATTAATCACATAATCAAATCATCAAGGTCACATTCAATTCAATCCATCATCATTCACGCATAGCACACTTAAAAATTATACTCGAAATAGCATAAATTCATAAATCAACTTAGCCATTTTTGCATGGATTTAGTTATACATAACTAAAGTTCAACATTTCATATCAAAACATAATTCAGCCTATACATGCCATACTTCAAGTTTGATTATTTAAATACCGAAGCTGCAGATAGTGTGATGAGCTTTGCTGACAATCCCCGAACTTGTAACTTGCTTCAAAATCTGTAAAATAGAGTATACAAATACACACAGAGTAAACTAACTTAGCTTAGTAAGTCATAAGCAAATATAACTAAAAAATATAGTCAACTTCTTAAAATTTAAACTGAACCAATTTACTATATCAACATCATATTTAATCTCAACTTAATCAATCCACAACCACACATGTTTAACATAACTATCACTTTGGCCGAATAATTATAAGGTTAACATTTTACAAATTTTCATTCAACTTTCAAAGCCAAATATCATTATACATTCAAATATACTTCCACACATTTACACAAGCTCACAAAACAAAATTTAACTTCATATACCAACATCACTCGTTTAGCTGAAAACACAAGATCAAATATAACATCACATATGTACATACCTATGCGGCAGAATATATACAAGATCATTTAACTCAGTTTACTTACTCAATTACCACTTCAACATGAAGTCTTGTAGGCATAGGCTTAAAATAAATCACCGGCATAAAACCTGCTAGGCATAAGCCTAAATCACACACCGGCACAAGGCCTGCTAGACTCAAAGTCTAATTTTATTCACCGGTAATAAGCCTGCTAGGCATAAAGGCCGATTAAATTCACCAACACAAGGCTTGCTAGGCTTATAGCCCGAATATCATTGTTATAAAGCTATCTCATAAACAATTCATATATCGAACATTTTAGATATTCCACATAATTCATACTGTATTCCAAATGTTATAATTCAATCGAGTTAAACTCAAATACATTATCTCTATGCTTTATCACATTCGGCTAACTATACCATAAATCCATGAATTCCAAACCAGCATATTAAACTATGTTACATTCAAAATTAACAATGTTTAATTGCTTAAAGACTTACCTTGGACAATGAAAAATCAGTACGGATCAGCTAGTCGACAACTTTATTTTTCCCCCGATCTAAATCCGATTTTCTCTTTTCTTGATCTAAATTAATATAAATTAAACTTATTAAATCGAATATTCAACCAAATTCATCCAAAAACATACAAATGGGCAAATTACACTTTTACCCCTAATATTTCACATTTTTCACAATTTAGTCCTTATTGCATAAAACACAAAATAGGCAAAATCTCACAACAACATAATTAGGCTGAATCTTCCTTATACTCATACTAGTCCATATATTTCATTTATTTCACATTTTAGTCCCTCAATTTATTATTTTTACAATTTAGTCCTAATTACTCAAAATCATCAAAAACTCCAATACAAAATATATTAATCTAAAACATATATTTAATATTTCATCATCAAACATCACAAAAAACAAATATTCATCAATGTAATAACTCAAAACATTCATCAAAATCAGAAATTCTAGCATGGGTCGGATAGTACTCGAAGCAACGATCTCAAAAACGTAGAAATTATCAAAAATCGAAACCAAACTAACCTTGAATTAAGCTTCCAAAGTGCAAAAAGTTCAAAAGCTTTTAAGCTCTTTTTCTTTCTTAATATTCGACCAAAAACATGAATAAAGTGCATGTCTTTTAAATTTTGTTTTATTATAATACATAATATTTCATAATTTACTTTAATAACCTTTATAAATTAATATAAAATCTTTATATTAGTTGTCCACAACCGTCCAACTTATTTAATAATGGCCTAATTGTATTATAAGTGCTTCATTTTAATAAAACAAGTTCACTTAAGCACTTTCATATTTAACTATTAACTTTTCACTTTACGCGATTAAGTCGTTTTATTAAATTAAGCACACAAACGATCAAACTTTCATACGAAACTTTCACACATGCAAATTCACAAATAATAAACACGAAAAATAAAATTTAAATATTTTTTGAATTGAATTTGTGGTCGCAAAACCACCGTTCCGATTAGGGTCTAAATCGGGCAGTTACAATGAGTCCTATTTGTAAATAAATAATAGTTGAATAGGTTGGAGAGAATGAGAAATTTGAAAAAAAAATTTTGGCTTTCTTTGGAGGCCATATAGGGTTTACTACCCTTGGGCTGGAACTAAAGATCAGATCTAAAGTAAAATATTACTTCGTGTTCCCGTGAGTATTTCGATTATGTAGCTGGAGTCCTGAAGAGTAAGTTTGTTTATTTCAGTTGAACAATAAGAATAAAGAAAAAAAAGGGCTTTGTATAGGGTTGTTAATGTTTGTGAAAATGGTTAAATGTACGTAAATAAGTTTTGATGATATTTCTATGTTCCGTGAGCAGTGATTGCAAGTCAGATTGTTGAATCTGGTGTGCCAAGTACTTTAGGTGAGGGTCTAGTGAGTTTTTGCACTGAACCTTGTATGTATTTTATTCACACTTAAATATATGTATATGAAATTAATGAAACTATGAATCTAAAATCATGGATAGTATAAAAATGAAACTTTTGCGACTATTGGGATGAAGCTATGTTAGGATTGATAGTGTACTTGAGTGATTTAATTCGATGGTATGTGTGTTGGATATGGGGCCCAGTGATTCTAAATTCATGAAGGAATGAGTATTATGTTCAGGGATAAGTAGTCTGGTCAAATGTGAATTATCTTATATGGGCTCATGTGAATCTTTTGGATAAATTTTTTATAATCTAAGTTTCGAAAATAATGAATGAGTGCATAAATGATCTTGAAGATAATAGGAACATTTGATAAAGAATCTAATGAGTCTAGTTTATTATGAATTGTGCACGTGTTGTGACATTTAATTATGACTATATATATGTTCATTTGGAATGTATACTGTGAAATGTGACCTTGTTGATATGGTTGAAATATGTATTGCGTAACAACTATCTTCAGCAGTGTCAGAAATAGTGGTTTTGGGACCACCATTTCAACAAGTTATTCGGTATTTTATTATTTATATAATTTTTATAAAGTCATTATAGGGCTGTATTAAAATTTGGTTAAAAAATTCTAACGTTTAGATAGTTAATTAAGTAAAAAGGACTAAATTATAAAAGTTGTGAAAGTTAATTTCCATTAGTTAAAGGTGTCAAATGACTATATAATTTTAAGTTTATTGATTTAAATGGTAATTATACCACATATATAGCTAATGGACGGTTATGACTATTGTTTGGTTAATTATTAAGGTTTATATTAAGGGTAAAATAGTAAATAAGTAAATTAAATATAAACAAAAATAATTGGTGATAATCTTCCTCATTCACCCATCCATCAGTGAAAAAACAATTGGAATAAGCTTGGGAGAGTTTGGTTCATGTCCTAGCTTGCATGTATGTGTTTTCGATTGCCATTTTTATGTTTTTTGAGGTCGTTTTATCTTAATCTAGCAAACTCAGGGGCTAATCGTAAAACTATTAAACATTTTTGATTATGTCATTGATGAGTTGAAGGTGTTTGTGAATTTTTATGGTAGATTATTAAGTTTGGTTGAGAAATAGAATTATTTTGTAAAGTAGTTTTTAGTAATTTTAATGTTAATCGTTAAAATGGTGAAATTGTATGAAATTCTTGTAAAAAATTAATAGATGTGAGCTGAATAGGGACTATATAGAAATCATCTAGCTTTTATTTTGATTAAATGTGAATAATTCATAAGTTTCAGCTTTAGAAAGAGGTGCTCATGGGCCGGGCTGGGCCGGGTTTGGGTCAAGGCTCAACTAAAAATTCAGGCCCATTTACTAAGCTCGGACCCGTCCCGTTCCAAAAAATGGGCCTAAATTTTTTTCAAACAATAACAATGAAATAGTATCAACATAATGGTAGCAAAATAGGGAGAAAACAACAAGAAAATAACCTTTTTGTCAAAAACAAAAGAAAGAGCAGTTTTTTGTCTTTTTGTGAATTCGGCCGGGCTTAGGCCAAAAATACCTTACCTGAGGCCCAACACTTTTTTAAACGGGCCTTATTTTTTGTTCAAGCCCATTTTTTGGGCCTATATTTTTTCCCAAACCCTCCTACATTTCGGGTGGGCCTTCGGGCCAAGCCGGGTGGCTTGACCCATGATCAGGTCTAGGTTTAGGGATTAAATTGCATAAAGAGTAAAATGTTGGGGGTAATTTTGTAATTTTATATTGAAAAGGGTTATAAGCTTAATTTTAATTATTTAAGATATTTTAATTGAATAATTGAATGAAAATTTATTATTTAGATCAAGAAAGAAATCAATCGGACTTGAACTGCGAAAAAGCTAAAGTAATGGAATAGTCATCGGCCTTATTTTTTTTGCAAATTTTTTTGTCTAGGTAAGTTTGTAAATTGGTTAAATTAATTAGTTTTTGTTTTGGTAATTTAATACATGTTTATATATTTGAAGATCGAGTGCATTGGCTTGAAAAACAAAAAAGACCATAGTTGAAAGACATTACGACACTATATCGAAAACAAATAAGATCATATATAGTTGAAAGACACTATGACACTATATCTGAAATGAATAGGACCATACTTGAAAGACACTATAGAAACATGACGGAAATGAATAAGACCATAGTTGAAAGGCACTATGGCATCATGTCGAAAATAAATAAGACTGTGGCTAAAAGAAGTTATGGCATCCTTGAACAATTGTTTATCAGGTAATATGTATCGGACGATAAATGTGTTATATAATATGAACATGAGATGGATGTTTTGAATTGCATAGGTTATTAATGAATATTAAATGATATTGTGTGAGTACAAGTTTTATATATATATGAACTCATTAAATTGTAAGATTTGTGGTGTGTATAGGAATTGAATGAATTCATGAGCTATTAAATGAATTTTATACATGAATTGTTAGTTGAATTCTATTTGGTAAGTTTACGTTTACGATTTATACAAATTTACTAAGCACTAATTGCTTATGTTAGTTGTTTTCTTTTTCTATAGATCAACGGAAATATAGATTGGTTGGAATCAAGTTGGAGCACACACACTATCTGCCCTTCATCTTGGTAGAAGTTTTGGTCACTTTTAAGTTGGTCATAAATGGCATGTACTAGGAGCTTTTAGGTCCTTTTACTTTAATGATGTTGTTTAAATTTGGTTCAAGCATACTTGTGTATATATCTTTGTTTTGAATTTTATATGTTCTTTTATAAGTGCCTTTAGTTGTGTGTTTATTGCTTCTTGAAAGAGGTTGAAATATGGTAAATCTCATGTAAATGGAATGGATGAAATGGCATGTTTGATATGTATACAAGGTAAGAGTTGTGATCTTTGAATGTGATTTTAGTTTGGTCTATAAAATGTAGGGCCAATGAGGGCACATTGGTTAGGCACTTAGGTTGAATATTTTGGTATGTTTGAAGCTTGTTTGAGTGTGTTTTGAAGGCATGTTAATGTTTGATTTTGGTTTGGCTTTGTAACAGCCCGGTTTAGACCCTAGTCGGAATAGTGGTATCGGGATCACAAATCTGATTCAAAAAAATATTTTAATATTATATCCCATGCTTAAAGTATGTGAATTGATATGTGTGAAATTTTACAAAAATTTCATCGTTTGAGTGCCGATTTGTGAAAAAGGACTTAATCGCGTAAAATGCAGAAGTGACTTGCTAATTGTTAAAGTGCTATATTGCTATGGCTTTTATTATGTGGGGCCTTATGTTGTAATTTATCCATTGAACATAAACATGGACGGTTATGGACATTGATTATAAAGTTTTTATATTAATTTATAAAGGTTAAAAAGGTAAATTATGAATAATATGTATTATAATAAAACATAAATTAAAATGGCCATGCATTTGTTCATTATTTTGACAGGAATTAGCAAAGAAAGAAAAGAAGCAAGCTAGGTTCGGCCATTGCTATCTTTGATTAAGGTATGTTAGTTGATCGGTTTTTGATAATTTTTACGTTTTTGAGATCGTTGCTTCGTGTTTTATCAAGCCCATGCCTCAATTTCAGAATTTGATGATGATTTTGAGTTATATCATTGTTGATTTTGTGAGTTTTGAATTTTTAATTGATGAAATATGAAAGCTTGATGATAGATAAATATGTTTTGTATTTGAATTTTTAATGAATTTGAGTAATTTGAGCTAAATTGTGAATTTTGTAAATTGAGGGGTCAAAGTGTGAAATAAATGAAAGAAATGGGCTGCTAGGGACCTTAGTGAAATTCGACCAAGCATGGATGTGGTCAAATTTTGAATATTTTGTATTTTGTGAAATAGGGACTGAATTGCGAAAAATGTGAAATATCAAGGGCAAAAGTGTAATTAACCCATTTATGTGTTTTTGGATGAATTTGATTGAATATATAATTAAATAAGTTGAATTTGTATTGAATTAGATCAAGAAATGAGGAAATCAAATTTGGATGAGGGAAAGTCGAAAATTATCGAATAGTCGTTCTGATCCGTTCGTGTTAGTATGAGGTAAGTTCATAAGCAAATAAATGTTGTTAAATTGAAATGTATGTGGATTATATGTGCTGAATTGAGTTGTAAAGAAATAGATATATGTGTGATGCCGAATTGAATCAAGCTTTGGAGGATCTGTTCCGATCATGGATTGTTCAAATAGGTGAAATTAAGAAAGTTTCGATAATGTGACAATGTTTGAAAAGCCTCGTACGAACCATAGGAGTAGTTACGGTACATATTTCATGACATAGGATTCCGATATGTGTTATCATGTAAGACCACGTCTGGGACGTTGGCATCGATTTGTGATTTATGTGTAAAACCATGTCTGGGACATTGGCATCATATATGATTTCATTTAAGACCCTGTCTGGGACAGTAACATCGATATTTGATTACATGTAAGACCACATCTAGGATGTTGGCATTGTACGAGCTTATGAGTTATCCGAGTATCCTTATTGATTCCAAACAGTTCAACGGACATTCCGAGAAATGAATAACCATGTGAAATTGTATCCGATTCTGGTACGTGTGATTTGTTATGAAATTCAGAAACAAAAGGTGAGTATGTATCATATGACCATGTGTGAAATATATGATAACTAATGATATGAATGTACATAAATGAATGATGTGTTATATATGCTCATTATATGAAATTGTGATTCTATATTTCAGACTTGAGATTTATGAAATATGAAACATGGCTTTGATGTATGATTTCTTGGTTTGAAAACTTGAATAGATAATGAAATTAAAATGGTTAAGTTGGCTATATGGTTCATGTATGAAAATTTGGTTTATGAGAATAAGGGAATTATGTATGTTCGAGTTTAGAAGTGTTTATAAAGAAGTTGATATAACCTTATGTATGATTTGTATTTGTGAAAAATAAAATAAAATAGAATAAAGTAAAAATAAAATAAAGAACACACAGATTTTACGTGAAAACCCTTTCGGGAAAAAAACCACAGGCAGAGGAGAAGAAGATGCACTATGTCGAATTTGAATTATTACAAGAGGAATAGACTGTCTATTTATAGGCTTGTAAAGCCATATTCTAGTAAGACTGAAATACCTTATTCTAATCAATATCAAATAGATGGAATTTAATAAGGTTTAAAAAACCTTATTCTAAAATAAAATAAAAGAAGTGTAATTCTATATGGATTCCTTTTTTATTTTATTTTACCACCGTATTTTATTTAAATAAGGATTCGGTTCATTTAATTCTAACAATCTCCACATTGACACGAATTCTCAATGAACGAGTTCTTCATCGCAAACTCTCAACGAACAAGTTCTCCACCTCTTCCATAAAACCCCTTAAGGGTTTAACTTCAACAATGAACACCAACCAAGTTTAAGCAATGCTCAAACTTGGTTATAGGAAGTGATATAGTCATCATATCTACAGGATTTTCATGAATACTAATTGTGCTCACAACAATATCACCACGAGCAATAATATCATGAACAAAATGATACCGAACATTAATGTGTTTTGTTCTCCCATGAAACATTTGATCTTTTGTAAGAAAGATGACACTCTGACTGCCACAAAATATTGTGCTGATTTGAAGGCCTTCATTGAGTTCACTAAAGAGTCCCTTCAACCAAATAGCTTCTTTACAAGCCTCAGTAATCGCCATGTACTCAGCTTCAGTGGTAGACAAAGCGACTGTAGTTTGCAAAGTGGCTTTCCAACTGATTGCACAACCTTCGATTGTAAAGACATAACCT
Source organism: Gossypium longicalyx (assembly GCA_025698465.1). Taxonomy (NCBI): domain Eukaryota; kingdom Viridiplantae; phylum Streptophyta; class Magnoliopsida; order Malvales; family Malvaceae; genus Gossypium; species Gossypium longicalyx. Next base: position 32,450,171 of record CM047005.1, read on the forward strand.
GTGAGAGATCTTCGTCTATCAAGGTCTCCAGCAAAATCAGCATCAACATACCCAATGACTCCATCTTCAGTTCTTCCAAACTGTAAGCAAACATCAGTAGTACCTCGTAAGTATCTTAAAATCCATTGAACTGCTTTCCAGTGTTCTTTACTGGGATTCGCCATATATCTGCTAACTGCACTAACTGCATATGATAAATCTGGATGTGAACAAACCATAGCATACATGAGAGATCCCACTGTACTAGAGTATGGAGCATGTGACATGTACTCAATCTCATCATCTGATTGTGGAGACAAAGCCGATGAAAGTCTGAAATGGGCTGCTAAAGGAGTACTAACAGGCTTAGCACTTTGCATATTGAACCTGCAAAGAACTTTCTCAATGTACCCCTTCGAACTTAGGTGCAATTTACTTGCTTTTCTATCTCTGAGAATCTCCATACCAAAAGTATCTTCTTTTCTGGTCCCAAATCTTTCATCTCAAATTCTTCACTTAGTTGGGCTTTGACATTTCTTATCTCTCATTTATCTTTTGCTGCTATCAACATGTCATCAACATAAAGAAGTAGATACACAAAAGAACCATCACTATTTTTCTTAAAGTAAACACAACTATCAAAACTACTTCTTTTGAAATCATGAGAAGTCATAAAGGAATCAAACCTCTTGTACCACTGTCTTGGTGACTGTTTCAAACTGTAAATGGACTTTTTCAACAAGCAAACATAGTCCTCTTTTTCTAAGACTGTAAAACCCTCTGGTTGTTGCATGTAAATGTCCTCCTCAAGTTCTCCATGTAAAAAATACAGTTTTTACATCTAACTGCTCAAGCTCTAAATCATGCATGGCCATAATACCAAGCAAAACTCGAATCAAACTATGCTTCACAACTGGGGAGAACACATCTGTGAAGTCTACTCCTGGAATTTGACTGTAACCCTTTGCAACAAGCCTTGCTTTATATCTGGATTCTTCAACTCCTGGAGTCCTTTCTTTCTTTTTAAATGCCCATTTACAACGAACAACCTTTTTACCTTTAGGAAGTTTTACAAGATCCCATGTTATGTTTTTGTGAAGTGATTCCATCTCCTCTTGCATAGCAAACATCCACTTTTCTGAGTCTTCACAACTAACTGCCTCAGAATAATTAGATGGCTTTCGGTTTGCATCTATATCTTCAGCCACATTTAAAGCATAAGTAACTAGATCAGCCTCGGCATACTTCTTTAGAGGTTTAATTTCTCTTCTAGTTCTGTTTTTGGCAATAGAATATTGTGGTGAAGAAGCAACTCTATTCTCAATTTTTGTACTGGCTTGAGGAGTCAACTCTATATTAATCTGATGCTCCACCTGCAGTTTCATCAAAAACAACATCTCTGCTATTCACAACTTTTCTATTTTTAAGACACCATAACTTATACCCTTTTACACCAGCTTTATAACCAAGAAAAACACATTTAATGGATCTCGGTTCCAATTTTCCATTATCAACATGAGCATACGCAGGAAACCCAAAGATCTTTAAATTAGAATAATTAGCGGGATTACCAGACCATACCTCTTGTGGAGTCTTTTTCTCAATGGCAACAGATGGTGATTGATTGATCAAAAAAAATCTAGTAGAGGCTGCTTCTGCCCAAAACGACTTTGGTAAGTTGGCATTTGACAACATACATCGAACCTTCTCCATGATCGTTCTATTCATTCGTTTTGCAACGCCATTTTGCTGTGGAGTATGGCGAATTGTCAAGTGTCTCACGATCCCTTCTGACTTGCATAATCTATTAAACTCATCAAAATAGAACTCTAAGCCATTGTTTGTGCGGAGGTATTTTATTTGTTTTCCCGTCTATTTTTCAATCATAATCTTTCAAGACTTAAATACAGAAAACACATCGCTTTTCTGCTTCAAGAAGAACGCCCAAACTTTTCTGGAAAAATCATCAATAAAGGTTAGCATATAATTAGCTCCACCACTCGAAGGCACTCTGGATGGCCCCCACAGATCAAAATGAATATACTCCAATGTTCCCTTCGTGTTCTGGATTCCTCTAGTGAATCGAACTCTTTTTTGCTTCCCAAAAACACAGTGCTCACAGAAATTTAGTTTGCAAAATCCTTGCCCATCAAGAAGTCCTCTTTTGCTCAATTCTACCATGCCATTCTCACTCATATGCCCTAGGCGTATATGCCAAAGTTTAGTAATATCATCATCTAACAAGGAAGAGGAAGCGACAGCTGCATCACCAGTAATAGTAGAACCCTGCAAAACATATAACTTGGTAGTCTTTCTTTGCCCTTTCATCACAACAAGGGAACCTTTGGAAATCTTTAAAACCCCACTTTCAGCTGTGTATCTGTACCCTTTTGAATCAAGAGTACTTAAAGAAATTAAATTTCTCTTCAATTCTGGAACATGTCGCACGTCACTAAGTGTTTTGACAACTCTATCAAACATCTTAACTTTAATTGTTCTAACACCTGTGATTTTACACGAAGCATTATTTCCCATCAAAACAACACCTTCAGACACTGTTTCGTAAGTTGTAAACCAATTCCGTTTGAGACTCATGTGAAAGGTGCAGCCTGAATTAAGTATCCACTCTTTGCTTACTTTAGAATCATTGACAGAAGTGACTAGAAGTTCACCATCGCTGTAGTCTTCTACAACATCAGCTTCACCGAAATTTTCTAGTTGTTTTCCCTTTTGATTCACAGTCTCCCTTTTAATCTTGTTCTGTAGCTTATAGCACTCAGATTTAATGTGCCCTTTCTTCTTGCAGAAGTTACAAGTTTTACCTCTGTTTGAAGACTTTGATCTACCCTTAGATTTACCGCGAGGATTCTGTTTCTGTATCCTTTCACGATCATTATCAACATTCTGATCTTGTCTCCTACGAGCAATGAGACTCTCTCCTTGAGAGTCGAGTTTAACCACAAGATGCTTCATCTTATCATACAAGGTCAAAGAATCATAAACCTCATCAACTGTGAGAGACTCGCGACTATATAAAATCGTGTCTCTAAAGGTTGAATAAGACAGGGGTAACAAACAAAGTAGAATCAACCCTAGATCTTCCTTATCATACTGAACCTCCATGGCCTCCAAGTTTGAGAGAATTTCTTTAAACACTATTAAGTGTTCGTGTACAGGCGCACCTTTCTCCAAACGATGAGCATAAATACACTGCTTCATATGCAACTTGCTTGTTATAGTTTTCGACATACATATTTGTTCTAGCCTCTTCCATAATGCAGCGGCGATCTTCTCTTTCATTACATCCTGTAAAATTTCGTTGGACAAATGCAGATATAATTGTGTTAACGCCTTTCGATCCTTACGCTTCATTTCTTCATCTGTTAAAGTCGAAGGCATCTTATCTATCCCTAGCAGGGCATCTTCCAGATTCATCTTTGTAAGAACTGCTTGCATCTTAATCTGCCACAACGCGAATCTGGTGTTGTGATCCAACAGCAGAATTTCATACTTCAAAGACGTCATTACCGTGATCGAGATGAACGACCCAGAAGCTCTGATACCAATTTGTGAAAAATAAAATAAAATAGAATAAAGTAAAAATAAAATAAAGAACACACAGATTTTACGTGGAAACCCTTTCAGGAAAAAAACCACGGGTAGAGGAGAAGAAGATTCACTATGTCGAATTCGAATTATTACAAGAGGAATAGACTATGTCTATTTATAGGCTTGTAAAGCCATATTCTAGTAAGACTGAAACACCTTATTCTACTCAATATCAAATAGATAGAATTTAATAAGGTTTAAAAAACCTTATTCTAAAATAAAATAAAAGAAGTGTAATTATATATGGATTCTTTTTTTATTTAATTTTACCACTGTATTTTATTTAAATAAGGATTCGGGTCATTTAATTCTAACAGGAATAAATGAACATAGTTTGATTGGCGATGTAATGAATATGTACGAGCTTGACTTATATGATTGAGTTAACGGTTGTTATTCGAATTTGAAAGCATGGTTATACGTTCATTGATAAATAGGATAAGTGGAGTTATTTAATGTGGTTAAATGAATTTACGATTACAATGAATGTATATATGATTGAGATTTGTTAAATTCAGTTTAGTAATATTGGTTATAAATATTATTGAAATGATTTATTTGCTTATGGCTTACTAAGCTTTCAAAGCTTACTCTGTGTGTTTTTCCTATGTCTATGGAGTTTTAGAGACTTGTTCGGCTTCTAAATTGTAGGAGACGTCATCACACTATCTGGTTATCGCTTCGGTAAATAAAAACTTTGAGTTTTGGTTATGTGGCATGTATAGGCTAGTTTTGAGATGTTTTGTTTTGATTTGAATATATATATATATATATATATATATAGCAATGCGAAAATGGCTTAATTATGATACTAATATTGTGTATATTTGGTTATGTATTGACCTCATTTTTGGAAGTATGATTCATGGGTTATGTATGGTGTAATTTGTTATATAATTTGGCTTGAGCATTGAGGTGAAATATTGGATGTATTTTCGACTTATGGTTCATATTCCTATAGGTAAAATAATGAGTATAACATTGATGATGCATTAATTATTTGAATACGATTTGAAAAGGAAAATAATGTGATATGTTTAGATATATATATGTATATGGCCAAGTGAAATGGTAATTTTGGTATGTTCATAGTTGGGAATTTGGTAATGTTTAGCTTGTGATTTTAATATGCTTTGATATAGAGAATGAGCATGAAATTGGTTGATGATATTATGGATTGATTGATTGATGTTTGAAGTTGAATTTAGTTGAAAATGTTGCATATATGATGCTTGATTTTGGAATTGTAGGGAGGACCCAAATTGGTGGCATATTGGCCTTGTAAATGACCTATTTTTGCCCACATGGGCAGGGACACGGGCGTATGTCTCTGCCGTGTTGCTCAAGGGCAATTTCGAAATAAGCCTGGGCAAGCCACACGGTTGCACACACACGGGCGTGTGCCAGGCCATGTGGCCAAGTCAGTTTCGACCACGGGCTAGACACACGGGCGTGTCTTGTGGCCGTGTGGATAAGTCAGTATTTATGCCCTGTTTCACCACGGCCAAGACACATGGGCGTGTCTAATGCCGTGTGAGGCACATGGTCTGCTCTCACAGGCTTATGACCTTTGTAACTTAGAAAAATTGTTAAGTTTCGAAAAAAATTTGTATGTGTTCGGTTTAGTCCCGACCTATTCCTAATGCATGTTTATGGTCTCATTGACCTAAGTAAGGGACTTAATGTTGATGTTTGACTATGATATGAAGATGCATGATTTTTTATTGTGGAATGATTGCGAAATGTTTCGATATATCCAGTAATGCCTCTTAACCCTAGTCCGGCTATGGTTTAGTCAGTTCTAGGACTAACATAACTAATGTGAGTTTAGCCATACATGTCACATTTAACCTGCGATAGTGTGATATCTCCCGTCTCTGACGAAAATTGTTTTGATGAGACAGATAAGTTTTCTAACCGAGCTAATTCTGATAGTACGAAATGTGCACTCAAATGTTTGAATGGAAATGTGTTGATTATGAGTTAAAACTCATAAAGGTAAGGATCAAATTGTATGACATGTTGTTATTGATAAATGTTGTAGTTATATGAGCATATGAGATATGATATTTGAGTTATGATTGCTATCTGAAATGTTTTGATTGTGAATTAGTGATTTGAGTTGGTATATGAACTATGTGTTAAGAACAAAAGTGATTAAAAGCAAATGTTTATTAAATGTTTTGAGAATGTGAAATTAGAAATGAACTGACTATTTGTGATAATATGTGTTAAGTGCATGAATGAGAGAGTTAAATTTGAGGCTTTACTACCCTCACCCCCGTATCCGTAAAATGTTACAATGAAATCTATAAGATTTGGGTTGAATAAGCCTACGAGGGTGGAATTACAGAAGCCCGTGTTTGGAAGATTAATAATGTAGTTAGAGAAGTGAATGAATCAGCAAATAAAGATAGTACTAAAGAAGATATTAAAAAAGTTCTGAAGACTATTCAAATTATGTAAAGTCATTGTTAACGAAGAAGTTGAATTCGATGAAATAAAAGTATTCAGGTATGATATCTAAAGAAAGGTATTAACTGAAAGTTTTTTTGAATTGATTTTTGTTATTGATGGGATAATATGGACTTAATGATGACAAAATTAGACAGTTGAATAATGTTTGAATTATACTGAAGGCTGAGTGCAGTGTGTAATAGCCCAAATTTAGCGATGTCGAAATAGTGGTTTGAGACCACCAAATCCAATAAATGAACTCGTAGATTATATTATTTAATATTTATGAGCCAAATGTAACTTTTAAAAGATTTTTAAAATAGTAAATTGTGTTTTATAAAGATTTATTTGGTCAAGAAATTGAGAAAAAAAAGTATCAAGATCTTGGTGTTATAAACTGAGCCATAAATATTTTTATAAATATTTACGAGGTGTCAATAAGGTGGTATTGAAATTTCGTTAGAAAATTTTGACGTTTCGGTGATTAATTAAATAAAAAGGACTAAATTGAAAATGTGTAAAAGTTGCTAGAAGGATTAAATAGCTCAATTATCAAATGAGGAAGGACCTAAAGTGCAAATAAGCCCAAAGAAGATATTTTGGGTGGCAATTGCTCATAAAAATCAGGAAATAGGTGAAATAAGGGCAAAATTAAAAAATTGCCAAAATTAGTTAAATAAAAATGGGACCAAATTGGAATATCTAGAATTCTCTTCATTTTCTCTTCATTTTCATCAGCTGAAAAACAGCCATGGAAGAGGGTTCAAGTTGGTTTTCATACTCTAGCTTCATGTAAGTTTAATTCTTGTTTTCTCCTTGAAATTTCTAAGATTTTGGACTTTTACAATTGGGTCCAACTTACTATGTCATTAGTTTTTGATTTCATGACTAATTTTTAAAGTTGTTTTGGATGAGTGCTGGAAGCATATGATGAAAAAATATATAATTGAAGCTTTAATTTTGATATATGATGATTTTATCAAGTAAAATTGATGGAAATTGATTTTAGGACTAATTATGAAAGAGTTTGGAATTAAGGTCTAGTGCTAAAGTTCTGATTTTCAGGGGTTATGAAGTAGTTTAAAGTGATAGACCAAAGTATTAATTGAGAAAAATTATCTTAATTGAGGGTTTAATTGTGTAAGGACTGAATTGTATAAACTGTGAAATTTGGGGTAAAATGGAAATCAACATTTTGCATTAAAATAGTTTTGGACAGCAGCAGTAGTCTAACTTTGAAAAATCACCAAAAGTTGTAAAAATCAAATGAGAGGATGAATAAAATATTAAATTAAATCTTATTGAGTCTAGTTTCTTATAGAAGAAACGATGTAAGCAATGAAATTGTAAATCATGAGATATAATAAAATTATTGAGACAAGGTCAAAATGATTTCAGGTTCCCCTGTTCTGACTTTATAAAATTATCAAAAATTGAAAAAAATAATTAGGAGATTAAATTTATATTTTTAGAATTCCAAAATGAGTCTATTTTCAAGAGAAACAAATGGGAACATTATTTGAATCTCATACGAGGAGATAATTAATTTTTAGTAAAGAAGGGTTGAAACTATTAGACAGCAGAACAGGGGTGATTTTAAAGAATAAACTGTACTTATTGGCTAAACCAAAAATTCTTAAAATTTTATGGTAAGAAGATATGTAAGTCTAGTTTTAGGGAAAATTAGCATATTTTAATTTGAAGCTCCATATCTCAAGTTAAAAATAATTCAGTGACTATGATACAGATAGACAGCTTTAGAATATAAATATAAGTAAATAATGAAATTATAGATAATGTTACTTCTAAGCGTGTTATATACATTAAGGATGTGGAATGGAGAGGAGGAGAAGGAAAATATGTGAGTGACTTATGCATAAATTGATCACATGCTCAATTATATTTGGTAAATGTTAAACTTTGTTAAAATTAAGAATGTTATAAATTCATGTTTGAATTAAATGTTATTTATGTTAAAGAATAATTTAAATATTTGGTATTGCCTAATAAATGAATATCCGATATTGCTTAGTAAATGTCAAGCCAAATATAAAAAAAAATATGTTATAAGTGGAACATGTGTGAAAGAATGTGGTAAGTATTTTTATTGTTATTATTGAGCTCATTCACATGAATCTGTCATTTGAAATTGTGATAGACAAGAAGAAACAGTGAATGACATGCTTATGTATGGCTATATGTATTTATCTGAAACACAAGAAAATGATGGTTATATATTTGATATATGGAGACATGAGACTATGATATATGAACATGAAATATATTTTATAAATGTGTTCGTTCATAATTATAGAATTGTGCAACTCAAGTGTACTATTTGTATAAAGATAGTATTTCAAATGATTTGATGAGTAAAACTCCAATGTGAGATAGTCTAAAATCAAGACAAATTGTTATGAAAACGTATTTAAAATACATAGATATGATTGTTATAAGTTATGTGAATAAATGATGTTTAAAAGTATATGCATATGAGAAATTTAATGAAAGTTGAGCCTATACATGTTTCTTGATATTTATATGAATTATATGACTAACAATGTGATAAGAATAGGTATTAGGGCTCATGATCAATTCGAATAATTATGCTTTGCATAATTATGTTGAATATAGAGGAGTGGTAAGTTAATTACCATATTATACGAATTTATTAAATATTACATGTTTACTTTGTTTTACTTTTTCCCTAATTAATAATGATTTGATAAGCTCTGGTAATGCCTCGTATCCTGTTCCGATGACAGATACAAGTAGGGGGTGTTACACAGTGGTTATAGTTGGGCAGTTACTATGACTTCTTCTGGACATTCTATGTGTACAGTTATCCTTAGAAGTATATGTGACTATTTAATTTCAGAAGAAATTCTTATCGTATGAGAATAGTAGCTAAACATGCTAATAGACGAAAGTATCATTGGTCTGTTTGAGTTATGTTCGACATTGCTATGTCTTTCTCTGGTATTTATTCTATTGTATGGATATGAAAGTCGACGGTAGAATCTGTATGATGCTAATACTCTGTTTCTGCTGGTTGTTGTTCTGTTGAAAATATGTGAAGATTATATCGCTTCTGTTACTATGGATTCTAGTATTTATGAGTGATATTGTTCTTTCTAGACATTTTCTGAAATATCATCGGAGTTGATATCATTCTATATGGGTTGTAATTTTCTGATATTCTGTGTAGCTACAGATGTTGAAAATTTCGCTATTCTGGTTTTCTTATGATTCTATGTGATTATCTATAAGAGATATCTATTTGACGGAAATGGCTATATTTGTTATATTCATAATTTCTGTTCTGAAATTTGGGAAGTACTGTAGTACCGTTATTAGAGTTATAAAAGTTGTGCTTCTACAGTGGGTGCTGTTCAAATCATACCTGATTTTATTCTGGGTTCAAATGCTTTATTAGCAGCTGGGATAATATCTATTATTACAGGTAAGATGTTGGTCTTATTATGACATTATGATTTCTATTTGATGATTGTGGCATCTGTATAATGATATGTCTAGGTTATCCTTTTTAACGAGAGGAAAAGATTTCTTCGAAAAGACCGATTCAGTAGTTTAATCTAATTTGAAATTATTTGATTGAAAAGTTAATTGGGTTATATGTGTTTGAATCTATCCACCGAATTGGAAATAAACTTTGAATGCACATGTGTAAAATGAAGGATAGTTTGGAGGAAGAATTCGTATTCTTGAAGACTTGATACAGAATTATATCTATTGGAATAATTCTATCTGAGAAATGTTGTGGTAAATTAAAGTTAGTTCGATTGTTGAAGTTTTCTTTTTTGCACGGAGACATTGTCAATCGAAACATCAGTTAGTTCGATTGTTGAAGTTTTCTTTTTTTCACGGAGACATTGTCAACCGAAACATCAGTACTAGTTGAATCTAATTTGAAGAAAAAGTTTATGATCTTCAGTCATGCGTCAATGAACGGTTTGAAGTGTGTTATAATAATAGAGTGTACAGAGATATCATGTGATTCCATTCGGTTAAAGCTACGTGAAAAGAGTTATGTGACATATTTGATAATTACAAGAGTTTAAAATGTTTGGCGTTGCAGAGTGAGATCCGAACTTGGCACAGCAAAGCTAGCTCGAATTGTCGAAAAACTTTTGATTCTATAAGTAAATATTATTATCCGAGGGAAATGATTATAGTTTTAAATGATCTGAATAAGAAAATTTTGTGTGCTTTACGAGCGATGAATACGTGATTGATCTTATCAGAGGATGATTATATGTTAGCTAGACTAGAAGTTAAATTGATGCTTACTAAGTGAATTCGTGAAACTTAGAAATGTGTTATCAAATTATAAGTTAAAAAGGGGTTCAACATAAATTAATTTCTAATTCAGAACTTCAAATGTGGAATTGATGATTGCTTGTTGCTTTGAAATAGAGTGTGTATACCAAAAAGCTCTGAGATTGTATAACCATTGTTGCAAGAGACTCACAGTGTCAGTTAAACTGTTCATACTGGAGTAACAAGATGCTTGGTAATCTGAGAAAGAGGTATTGATAAATGGGTATAAAACGTAATATTTTTGACTTCGCGTTTAAATGTCTGAGCTATCAAAAAGTAAAAGTTAATTATTAAGCGTCTTCAGGACTAATTCAGCATGTTTTGATATCTGAGTAATAGTGAAATAGAATTTTGATGAAATTTTGTATCGGGATTATCTCGTATCATTGAAAAAAAAATAGATGTTATCTGCATTATTGTTAACTGACAGAATAAGTCTTTCCGTATGCATGGATTTCTTTTTCGATAAATCAGTTGAGTTATTCGTACAGAGACTGTCAGTTTGCATATGGTGTCAGTCATCATTATTTCAGATTAAAATTCTAAAAAAATTATATGGTAATTCTGGGAGAAACTATGATAAGCTATGAGTACGAGGTTGTTTTAAAAATTCTTGAAATATTTATTTGTCACTGTGTTTTATAATTTTAAAGCAACTAAGAAAGACTATTTGTTTGATAAACTACCATGTGATTTTAAAAATGACATTGTATGAGTGGAAACACAAAAAGCTACACACTTTCTCATACCCTTTTTAACTTAAATTCATTCGAATTCAGTTAAATTCTTGTCGAAAAATAATTAATTTTTATAAAATAATTAAAGTGCACTTAAAATATGAACATGTTGAAATTTAGTTAATTTTATAATTATTTTTGATGAATTTTGGTTATTTTCGACAGATTTGCACAAAGGGCGAAAAATGGCTCGGCAAACACTACTAGAAGCACAAAATCGAGAAGCAATTTGAAGCATCGAGGCGAATTAATTTCCAGCCTAAGACAGTCTAATTATGTGTATTAATTCATAATATAATTAATTTTAATTTATACCCAATTTAATTTGGGCTAAATAAATTATTATTAATTAATTATGGAAAAAGTGGTCCAGTTGAACCAAACCGATTGAACTGAACCGGCCAAGGATTGGGCAGCCCAAAACCGTCCATATGCTGACCCAAATCAGCTTATTAGCTGATTAATTAAGCTTGCAAATAATCTCTTGAAAACTTGTCAAAGTTGCATTCAGGCCCCTCCACAATTGGTGGCTTTATGGATTTGCCTCAAGCCATATTTAGCAAAGTTGAAAGCATCAACTTTGCCACTTGTGTGGCCGGCCAAGGGAGGTCTCTTTGGCTGATAATTTTAGCTATTTTTAGCAGCCCTCTTCAGCTATAAAAACCCCCTTGGCTGATCATTCAAAACACACCACAATTCATTCACATCTCTTCTCTCTTCTCTCACTTTCCACTCTCATTTTCCCTTCCAAAATCCCTTGCTCTTGTTCCCCTTGGGAAAGGGTTATTCTCCAGCCATTTTGGAGCAACATTTAAGTGTTCATAGCATCCTTTATCGGCGAGGGCAACAAAGAACGAAGATGGAGCAAACTAGTCAAGCCTCGGAAAAACCCCAGATTTGATTCTTGTTCCCTATCTCTTTAATTTTTGTTGTTGTTATGATGAACAAATCTATGAATATTTATGTTGTTGGAATGGTTAATTTAATCAGCTTAGATTGAATTTAATTCGTGTTTGTTTGATTGCATTTCATCTACTTAAATTATTAAAATTGTGTTTATGTTGTTATAAGCCTCGGTAAAATGCTTGATTAAGTAAAATCATGCCTAAGTTATTCTTGCATTACAATTGTGAGGTAGCTAATGAATTAACTATTTAAACGGATTGCAATTGTAATTAATGGATGTAATACTTATTCAGTGCATGTTTATTCTTCTAAGGTAGCTGAAGGTTAAATTAGTAATGTATCTGGCGATACACTTGCCTCGCATAACTTGCAAGATTATTGTGATTAAACTGTTTCAAGGTAGGGATACCTTGTTACCTCACGTAGTCTTTTATATGCTCTTTAGATTTTATTAATCATTTGAATTGACATAGGGATATGCAAGAGATTAGTTCAATTTAATGAGTATGTATGTGCCATAACATGTTGGCTTATTAAAATTTGTTTAATCGTTTGAATTAACATAGGGATATGTTAAGAGATGAATGGATTTGTGTAGGTGATTATGTTCATAAGTTAGCAAATTACCGAGTTGTCGTGAATTTATTCGTAACAGCATAAGCATGAGCTTAATAATTCTAAGTTACAGAAATGTAATTAAATCAATAGAATTATGTCATCTTGATTAAATCATATTTTGAAATCGTGCATTTGAGATTTATTTCTTTAGTTTACTTAGTTTAAAATCTTAGTTTTTAATCACCCTCTTCAAACAAAATATTTTTCCCACTAAAGTGTTTTAAATAACATTCATAAATAGTTCTTTTCACAGTCCTTGTGGGTACGATAACTCAACATTTACTTGTCACTTTATTACTTGTTGCGATTGTGTACACTTGCACATTTCAGTCATTCCAATGAGGTATCATATGGTTGCAATTACCGAACTCCATTGCTTCGAAACAAAGCTTTGTGAGAAAAAGGATTCACGAGTTTAAATTCATCAATGAAATTGAGCAGAAAATAAAAGTAATTTAGTATAGTTATAATCAGTTTCAGCTTGTTATGATGTATAACGGAAGACAGATAAGAATCCTAATTGTGATATTAAATAGATATGAAATCTAAAGCCATGTGTGAATTTGAAACGTACTATGTGGAAGCAAATATTTAATCTACTTTCCGGTAAGATTTTCGAGGACGAAAATCCCTAAGGGGAGAGAGTTGTAACAACTCGGTTTAGACCCTAGTCGGAACAGTGGTTTCAGGACCACAATTTCGAGTCAAAAAAATATTTTAATATTATATTCCATGCTTAAAGTATGTGAATTGATATGTGTGAAATTTTCGTATGAAAATTTCATCGTTTGAGTACTGATTTGTGAAAAAGGACTTAATCGCATAAAATGCAAAAGTGACTTACTAATTGTTAAAGTGCTATATTACTATGGATTTTATTATGTGGGGCCCTATGTTGTAATTTATCCATTGAACATAAGCATGGACAGTTATGGACATTGATTATAACGTTTTCATATTAATTTATAAAGGTTAAAAAGGTAAATTATGAATAATATGTATTATAATAAAACATAAATTAAAGTGGCCATGCATTTGTTCATTATTTTGACCGAAATTAGAAAATAATAAGAAAGAAAAAAAAGCAAGCTAGGTTCGACCATTGCTATCTTTGATTAAGGTATGTTAGTTGATCGGTTTTGATAATTTTTACGTTTTTGAGATCGTTGCTTCGCGTTTTATCAAGCCCATGCCTCAATTTCAGAATTTGATGATGATTTTGAGTTATGTCATTGTTGATTTTGTGAGTTTTGAATTGTTAGTTGATGAAATATGGAAGCTTAATGATAGATAAATATGTTTTGTATTTGAATTTTTAATGAATTTGAGGAATTTGGGCTAAATTGTGAATTTTTTAAATTGAGGGTTCAAAATGTGAAATAAATGAAATAAATGGGCTGCTAGGGACCTTAGTGAAATTCGGCCAAGCATGGGTGTGGTCAAATTTTGAATATTTTCTATTTTGTAAAATAGGGACTAAATTGTGAAAAATGTGAAATGTTAAGGGCAAAAGTGTAATTAGTCCACTTATGTGTTTTTGGATGAATTTGATTGAATATGTGATTAAATAAGTTGAATTTTTATTGAATTAGATTAAGAAATGAGGAAATCGAATTTGGATTGGGGAAAGTCGAAAATTATCGAATAGTCGTTCCGGTCCGTTCGTGTTAGTATGAGGTAAGTTCATAAGTAAATAAATATTGTTAAATTGAAATGTATGTGCATTATATGTGCTGAATTGAGTTGTAAAGAAATATATATATGTGTGATGCCAAATTGAATCAAGCTTTGGAGGATTTGTTCTGATCATGGATTGTTCGAATAGGTGAAATTGAGAAAGTTTTGATAATGTGACAATGCCTAAAAAGCCCCATACGAACCATAGGAATAGTTAGGATGCATATGCAATGACATAGGATTCTGATATGTGTTATCGTGTAAGACCACGTCTAGGACGTTGGCATTGATTTGTGATTTATGTGTAAGACCATGTCTAGGACATTGACATACTATATGATTTCGTGGAAGACCTTGTCTGGGACAGTGGCATTGATATTTGATTACATGTAAGACCACGTCTGGGACGTTGGCATTGTATGAGCTTATAATTTATCCGAGTATCCTTATTGATTCCAAACGGTTCAACGAGCTTTCCGAGAAATGAATAACCATGTGAAATTGTATCCGATTCTGGTACGTGTGATTTATTATGAAATTTAGAAATTAAAGGTGAGTATGTATCATATGAGCATATGTGAAATATATGATAACTAATGATATGAATGTATATAAATGAATGATGTGTTATATATGCTCATTAGATGAAATTGTGGTTCTATGTTTTGGACATGAGATTTATGAAATATGAAACATGGTTTTGATGTATGATTTCTTTGTTCAAAAACTTGAATAGATAATGAAATTAAAATGGTTGAGTTGGCTATACGGTTCATATATGCAAATTTGGTTTATGAGAATAAGGGAATTATGGATGTTCGAGTTTAGAAGTGTTTATAAAGAAGTTGATATAAACTTATGTATGATTTGTAATAAATGAACATAGTTTGATTGGTGATGTAATGAATATGTGCGAGCTTGACTTATATGATTGAGTTAACGGTTGTTATTCGAATTTGAAAGCATGGTTATACGTTCATTGGTAAATGGGATAAATTGAGTTATTTAATGTGGTTATATGAATTTACGAGTACAATGAATGTATATATGATTGAGATTTGTTAAATTTGGTTTAGTAATATTGGTTATAAATATTATTGAAATAATTTATTTGCTAATGGCTTACTAAGCTTTCAAAGCTTACTGTGTGTTTTTCCTATATCTATAGAGTTTCAGAGACTTGCTCGGGTTGAAAGTTGTAGGAGACATCATCACACTATCCGGTTATCGCTTCGGTAAATAAAAGCTTTGAGTTTTGGTTATGTGGCATGTATAGGCTCGTTTTGAGATGGTTCATTTTGATTTGAATATATATATAGCCATGCGAAAATGGCTTAATTACGATGCTAATATTGTGTATATTTGGTTATGTATTGTCATTTTTGGAAGTATGATTCATGGGTTATGTATGGTGTAATTTGTTATATGATTTGACTTGAGCATTGAGGTGAAATATTGGATGTATTTTCGACTTATGGTTCATATTCCTATAGGTAAAATGATGAGTATAAAATTGATGATGCATTAGTTATTTGAATACGGTTTGAAAAGGCAAATAATGTGATATGTTTAGAGATATATATGTATATGGCCAAGTTAAATGGTCATTTTGGTATGTTCATAGTTGGGAATTTGGTAATGTTTAGCTTGTGATTTTAATATGCTTTGATATAGAGAATGAGCATGAAATTGGTTGATGATATTATGGATTGATTGATTCACGTTTGAAGTTGAATTTGGCTGAAAATGTTGCATATATGATGCTTAATTTTGGAATTGTAGGGAGGACCCAAATGGGTGGCATATTGGCCTTGTAAATGGCCTATTTTTTCCCACACGAGCATGGACACAGGCGTGTGTCTCTGTCGTGTTGCTCGAGGGCCATTTCAAAATTAGCCTGGGCAAACCACACGGTCGCACACACACGGGCGTGTGCCTGGCTGTGTGGCCAAGTTAGTTTCGACCATGGGCTAGACACACGGGCGTGTCTTGTGGCCGTGTGGATAAGTCAGTATTATGCCCTGTTTTGCCACGGCCTATGCACACAGGCGTGTCTAATACTGTGTGAGGCACACGGTCTGCTCACACGGGCGTGTGAGCTTTGTAACTTAGAAAATAAGTTTCGGAAAAATTTTGTATGTGCTTGGTTTAGTCCCAACCTATTCCTAATGCATGTTTATGTTCTCATTGACCTAAGTAAGGGACTTAATGTTTTTGTTTGACTATGATATGACGATGCATGATTTTTTATTGTGAAATGATTGTGAAATGTTCCGATATGTCCGGTAATGCCTCTTAACCCTAGTCCGGCAATGGATATGGGTTAGGGGTATTACAGGCTTGGCATCTAAGGAATTGGTATGGCTTTGCCATATTTTGGAAGTTATTGTAGGTGCACATGGCCTGGGACACGGGCTGTTATATGGTCGTGTGCCAGACACGGTCATACCAAACAGTTGTGTGGACTATTAAATTTTGGTGCAGGTTTGATCCACACGGTCACAAGTTGTTACATGGCCTGAAGATACAATTGTGTGATCTTATTTCGAATCAAGCACAGTTTGCGACATGGTCGTGTGACCCTATTTTTGAATTGTACACAGTTTAGCCACATGGCCTGGGCTATGCCACACGGCCGTGTGACCCTTGTTTTCAAGTTTTTCTACATTTTTTTGTTTTGTTTTAAATAAGTACTTGTTTGTTCCCGAATTGATTTTTAGGTTACGTAAACCTGATATAACGCCCGTAATTGTATATATGCTATGAATTATGATTGATTTTGAACATTTGGTAATTAATTTAATAATTAAATGATTTATGTTGTCATATGATTCGATATGTGTCGTAATACTCTAAACCCTAATCTGGTGACGGAGATAGATTAGGGTTGTTACATATTGAACTATAGTTTGGCTAAAGAAATGAGTTAGTCAACCTTGATGTGAGTTTTTACTATGAACTTTGCATGTGAATTATTTATATAGACGATTAAATAATAACAAAACTTGAGTACTGATTAGACAAGTAAAACATAAGGGAATTGTGCAAGAGTAAAGTTATTATGGGAAGAATTAAATGAATGAAAAGTAGAATGATGACTATGCAGGTAAGGTCTGATTAAGAAAATGGTATAAATTAAGCTAGTAATTTGATGAAAGGTTAGACAAGCCTGAGTGTATGGTTATTTGTGATGATGAATTATATCTATGAATGTATGAATGTTTATTGAGTATAATATGTGTTTCTGACATTCAATTTAATAAGTTTAGGTATGCAATAATTGTTGTATAAGTATTAACATCTTGAAATATGGCTGTAACAGTATATCTAGAATGAATGATGTGAGATGTGTGCTGTGTTGATTGTTTGTTAGTAATCTAAGATGATTGTGCTAGTTTATTTCAGTGTATGAAGTGAAATCTAGATAGAATCGAGCTTCAATATTTTCTGCGGACTCGAAGATACATGTGATAAAGATTTAGCCTAGACTGGTAATTTGTTGACGTTTTAAAAGTTTAGCCTAGACCAGTAACCTTACATGTATGGTACCCTCTGAAAAGGAATTATGAATGATGATTACCTAATGGGGTTCTTTGCGTGTCCCAGGAAAATGATGGATAAACCTTACGAAATGTATGTTTAGGAAAATTCATATCGTAAACACGCCAGAAAAGGAATGCCTTTGTGGCAATATATGATGGCCCGTGTAGTGGGTCTAGTGTAGCTTTTTTGGCGTATTCTACTAAGACTTTCTAGTTGTTTTGTAATAATTACTGATAGGAGAAGGTTATGATAAGTTCAAGATCAGGGGTTGAATAAGATCCATGATATAATTGAATAAGCCTAAAAGGGGATTTCTTGAAAAGAAAAGTGTATTTGTATGTTAATAAGGGCATCCACCATGGTAATCTGCTAGTGTTGAATATGAATGTGTTCGTAGCTATGTGGGACCTAAGAAGTTATTAATGTGAGTTCTTCTATGTTAAGTAATGGTTGAATCAATTTTATCTGGAATCTACCACCTCTGAGTTGTATAATGACTTCTAATGAATTCATATGCAACTTGAGTTTTGGTTATCTTGAGTATTTGGGGTCTTAAAATAAAGTGGTGTGAAATTTATCCGAATGATATATGTAGTACATCATCAATATGGGTTTGTGTCGTATTGAACCAAGGTATGATTTGATTAGTAGTTTGAAAATATCATTTTTGCGTAAGTATTTGTGAATATGTGAGTATCTGTCTGCAATAAATGTCAATGAGCAACTATTTGAAATAGGAAAATGTAACACCCCTCACCTGTATTCAACGTCAGAATAGGGTGACAGAGCATTTCCAAACATATTAAACAATTACACATACAATTCACATACATTTTCAAGTTTCAAATAATCATCATTCAACAACATACATATCATCCCTAGTATAAGCCTACGAGGCCTAAAACATGCAATCGGGAAGGTTCGGTACTAAACCGATAACTCAGGAAACTTTTGGAACACTTAGAATTTTTTTTCAAAATACAGGGGAGACACGCCCGTGTGGCCCGACTGTGTGTCTCACATGGCCAAAGACATGTCTGTGTCTAACCTTGTGTAACTCTCTGGCTTAGGTCACACGGCCAACACACAGGCCCGTGTGGCTAGCCCGTGTGTAAGGCTGTGTGCTAGGCCGTGACAAACTTGTAGGGTATACTCACTTATGCCATACGACTAAGTCACACACCTGTCTGCTGGGCTGTGTGGAGAATACTGACTTGATTTTTAATTCAACACCAAGGGACACACGGCTGAGACACACGCTCGTGTCTCTGCTCGTGTGGACAAAAATAGGCTATTTACCAAGCCAATTTGCCACCCAACTTGCACACACCTAAACCAACCCATTTGGCACCAAAACATAGAATATATAGACTCATCCAATCTCAACCAAGCATAAAAAATACCATTTCAATACCGAAAACAACAAGTCTCACATGTATCACAAAATGCTATTGCATTTTATACCAAATTCACATTCCCAATTCAACTACATAGCCACTTTCAAACATGCATCAATTTGTCTAAACTCACAAGCATACTTATTCTTAATTCATCAACCAATTGACATCCATAATACTTGTTATCAACAAGCATCACATATATCCATCATCAAGTTCACACACAAAACATATGCACAATTATAAACACAAACAAATCAAACCAAATTAAGCCAACTTCCATGTTTATATACAAAACCAAACTTTAGACATTTACAAGCCAATTTAAATGGCTAAATTCATAGCTAACACATATGTACCAAAATAACCAAACTCCTATAGATGCCATATACTCAAAATACTTAAGTTTTAAAAGTACAAAAGTTATAGTAGGATAGTGTGATGAAGTCCCCGATGATCCCAAATCCAAGCTAGCTTTGATTTCACTATAAAACACGGAAAATAAACAAAGTAAGCTATAAAGCTTAGTAAGTTCGTATAGCATAAAAATTAATTTATCATATATGCACAACTTAAACAAATAATGCATAACATAACATAGTTCACACTGAATCATCAACTTACCACATATTCATTCACAAAATTTATATAACTTTCATAATTTCCTCATTAAAACACTTGTAAGGTTCATGTACATACCTGTACCACTTCGTATCAACTTATACTTATCCACATCTTTGATATACCCGTTGAACCATTCGAAATACTATTGGATACTCGATAATTTCGCACCCTAAGTGCCACTTATATATAGCCGAAGCTATCTCAATATCATATCTCAATACTGCTCACTCTCGAGCTATCAATGGGTTTGCTCACACAAGCTGACGGTCATGATGAAGCTACACGATGCTGCTCACACAAGCTGAAGAGTATTCGCAACACATGCCAGATAACTCAGCCACCGGTAGGACGTACGGACCAGCACCTAATCATAATATACCCCCTAATGACATGTCATTTTGTATCCTAATCTATTCCTAAGGTTCAACCGGGATTTCCAATGTCGAATCTTCGTTGAATAAAATTGTAATTTTGTTTTCACAATTTATACAATATTAAAACATTTAATATACAAGTATAATAATGTTTAACACATACGAACTTACCTCAGATGCAAAAAGGGCAAAACGAGTCGACTAATCCAAAACTTTGTTCTTTCCCCGATCTAAGTCCGTACTTCATTTTTCTTGATCTATATAATATCAAATTTAGCTTATTTAATAATCCCTCTATTCAATTTAGTCCAAAACACACATTAAGGTACTTTTACTTTTTTACCCCTAACATTTCACATTTTTGCAATTTCATCCTTATTTCATAAAATTACAAATTCATGCAATTCAACCAAAACCCATGCTAGCTGAATTTCAATTAGGTTCCTAGCAGTCCATATTTTTCATTTATTTCACAATTTAACCACCAAATTTCAACATTTCACAAATTAATCGCTAATTAGAATTTTACTAAAAAAATCACTTAATAAATGTTGTTTGTCTAACAAAAACCATGCATTTTATACCATTAAACATCAAAATACATCAATATTCATCAATGGAAAAACCCTAAAACTTTAACATTTTTGCAAATGAGTCCCTGGGCTAGCTAGATTAAGCTGCAACAACTCCAGAAACATAGAAATCATTAAAAACCAAGTCAAAATACATACTAATGCAAGGAAGTAACTTGACCGAACCCTAGCTATGGCTTCCTTGATAAATTTGGATATGGATGATGAAAATGAAGAAGATGGACATATTTTACTTAAGTTATTTTTACATTACTTACTAAATTACAAAGTTATCCTTAAGTTAAAACATTAAAACTACATAATGCATGTCTATAAATTTCCACTCATATTAACAATGGTATTTTTACCACATAAGGACTTCCACTATTTAATTTAATAGCCATTTAGTACTGTTAACTAATAGAACAACACTTTTGCACTTTATGTGATTTAGTCCTTTTTATTGAATTAAACACTTAAACAATAAAATTTCTTAACGAAAATTTCACACAAACATATTATCATGATGTAGACATTAAAATAATAATAAAATAATTATTTTGACCTCAAATTTGTGGTCCCAAAATCACTGTTCTGATTTGACTAAAAACGGGCTATTACAAAATATGAGTTAAGACATTAATAGTTGGAAGGGTTTTCTGAGGGAGTGTTCTGTTAAGAAAGAATTATGGAACAAAAGATTTATGAAACAATTGAAGAGATTTCCTCAATTTACTAAATATAAAATATTATGCGTAACAAGGGTTTGATGACTGGCATATATAAGAGTGATAAAAATGTAATGGTATCAACTAAAGTAAATGATGCAGAGTAATAGTCGACTCATAAAAGTTCATAAAATATTTGCAAAGTATTATTCAAAGGTATGGTTATAGAGTTCATTAAGTACTCTTGTACTTACACAGTTTGTTATTTCATTTTAGGTATTTGACAAAAGTCTGCGCTTGGAGGGACAACGCTAGGAGTTTGTCAAGATAGTGGCGAAGTGGGCTATTATGCATACAGTGGAAATTTGGGCGTAGTCTTAGAATACACCTTTTTTTGGTTTATGTTGTTAAACTTTTTTTTGTAAAGATTTGTATCTAGATTCACATGATAAACTATTGTAAGGCATTTTCTTTTCCTACATATATTAAGGATTTCAATTGGAATGCCACAGGAAATGTTTTAAAGAAGAAATTATGAACTGATTTTGCTAAACAGTTAAGTTTTATGTGGTAACACACAAAATCTGAATTCGGTGAATTGGGTTGGGTTGAGGGCGTTACAATATATGCATGGTTGATTATATCTGAATGATTATATATATTAGTTGTAACCAACTGATGGCATGAATGCCTTTGGAGTGATAGTGGAATAAGATCGGTACCCTTTGTTAAGGTTGGTCGTATGTAAATGTCCCTAACTAAAAAGTTTATTGTTTTGGTTGAAATTGTGAACACTGCAATTATATGTTTTGTACTAGTTTGCATGTTCTGTGATGCTAAAACATGTATATTGATATTGATATTCCTGTTACATGTTAATACATGTCTATTGTTGCTGTTATTATTGATAGTATGATAAATCATGCTCACTACTATTGATATACTGAATGCATGATAATCATACCCATTGTTTCTATTAGATCTAATTGTATACTGAAAACATACCTACAGTACTGATTCTACTACTGTCATTGTATGTTGTATTGCATTGCATTGGGGTTGGGTCGATTATGAAAGGAGGAAGTTCTGGTAGTTTATCTGCACTACTGGTGGCTTATCCTTATATTTCTGGCAGTTTATTTACATATCCAGTGGTTTATCCACATATTTCTGGCAGTTCATCTGCAAATACTGGTGGCTTGTCCACAACATGGTATGTAGGTATAGATGAGTTTTGGGAAACTCTTACCGTGGTGTGTAGACACGTTGAGAAGGATCTTTCTCTGTAACTCAAAATTGCATGGTCATACATGAACATGTACATATTTTTTTTTTGTATTGTTCTGATTACTTGAGTTATGACTCACATTGAGTTTCTTAAGCCCACTCTTTAGTTTACTATTTTTTAAGATAATCAATGACATTAGGATTCAGATTCGACAATCAGTGGAGTATCTCGGAGAATTTTTAATAAACATATTTTTAAAATTAATATTTATATATTTTTGTTATTTGGGATTGCGACATGGGACTTCAATTTGGATTTATTTTGGCATGAATGACATTTAAGTTTTAAATTGTCTAAACGTGGAAATTGATTTCATTATGCAAGCAACCTGGTTTTCAATTACAAATCTATCAAATATTGCTTTAACCGTTGTAATAAGGAAAATGAGTTTTGAAAAGTAAATAAGTTAGAAATCAACCAAGTTTTCAAAAATAATCAACCTTTGCAAAGTATATATATTTAAATAAATTGTTTTATGTTTGAAACTCATACGTTTTGCAAATGAGATTCACATGGTTTTATATGGAAATATAAGCAAATGGTTTTTTAAAAAATGCATTTTGAAATCTGATGATTTTACTAGGCCATTTCAGTGGTCAATGTAACCTCTAGAATCTAGGCATAACATCTAGGTCGAGTTTGAGAGGTCACATATTTGTTTGGTCTGAAGAGTCATGAGTTTGGGTTGTTTTTAAGTGTACCAAGTTGTATAAATCATATAGGTTGTTTGGCGCATCTTGAATTTGGATTCAAGAAGGCTTTTTTTTATTACCAAAAACAGGGTTCACATCATTACCATAATTATCCAACACTGCAATGTGGTGCCGACAGTGAGTGACGTAATGACGTTGCTATGCTCAAAGTCGCGACATGACTTACAATTTGGTGATGTCACGATGTCGATCCTAAATTTTCAAAACTTTACAATTTGGTCCTAGTTCAAGCTCGGGTTAACAAAAGAGCTTTTGTAAGCTCGTGTAAGACCAAAAAAATGATTGTGCAATATTTTATGTATATGAATGATATTTAATTATGTATTTAAATGGTTAAATTTTGGTTGCATCTCGTAGCTCGAAATCGATGATCAGGTCGAGTATTTAGGGTGTTACACTCATGTTGTAGCTCCAAATCGAGATAGCTCACATGATTGCATGTCAATATTTGATCATTTGTAGTTGTTATCAAATGTCTTTGCACATTCCATGATTGGTTCATTTGACTTATTAGTCACCAAGCATTTGTTCATTGTGAAGTTTACAAGCATCCCCTGTTCACAAAGTTGATTAATGCTTATAAGATTCACATTCAATCCCTCTAATAGAAAGACATTATGTAATTAAGGCATTCCATCAACATTCAAAACTCATTTTCCAAGAATCCAACCTTGTTCGCGATCACCATAGGTCACCTTACCTTCATGGTTTTCTTAGAAGATCTTGAGAAAAATGTCGTTACAAGTTATGTGCATGGTGTAACGATCTAATTTTCAGCAATGTTGGAAAAGTCAGTTGTGGGACTGAATTTATTAAATCGAGTAGTCTAAAATTTCAATTGATATAGTTATGAAACAAGTAAGGAACTAGAAAATAGGAATATTATTAATTAAATTATTTAGTAATTAATTGATAGAATATTAAAATAGTACAGGGACTAAATTGTAAGGTGATTAAAATAGAGATAATTAAGTAGGAACAAAGTATATCCCTAAAAAGATATTAAGCTAAGGATTAATGTACAATTTGACTGTTGATAAATCTTGGATAGTGAATGAGCTTGATACAAGTTGAGTGTGTAACGCCTCAAAATGTCTAGTGTTCTAATTGATGTCTCTTTCGTGACTAATTAAATTAAATTTTTAGAATTTAACATCACATCAAGTGTATAATAGCCTATTTTTCAGTGGTGTTGGAAATAGTGGTTTTGGGGCCACAAATTCGACGAGTACATTCATAAATATTATTATTTAATATTTATGAGTCAAATATGGTTTTAAAAGGTTTTTAATATGATAATTTATGTTATATGAATGATTAATTAAGTTCAAGTGGTAAGACATTAAAGTCAAGTGGTTTTAGAAAATGAGGTATCGGGACCTCGTTTCTATAAACCAAGCCATAAATATTTTTATAAATATTTACAGAATGTTATTAAGGTTGTATTAAAGTTTCATTAAGAAATTTTAATGTTTAGATAGTTAATTAATTAAAAAGGACTAAATCGTAAAAGATGTAAAATTTGATCACTATTAGTTTGAGTGATTATATGGCTTAATGAATAAAGGTAAATGGAATTGAATGGTAATTAAACCATTTAAGGAGTTAGTGGAAAAATATGGGCATGGATTTTGTGTTTTATTTATATTAACTAAGGTTAAAATGGTAATTTGATAAATTAAATTAAATTAAACCAAAAGCTTTATCATCTTTTAATTGTCTTCTTCACTGATTGTAAAAGAGAAAAGGGAGACATTTTAGACCTAGAAATTTTGGCAAGTTCAAAGCTAAATTGGTATGTGATTTTTCACCCGTTTCTAATAATTTTTTATGTTTTTGAGATCGTTGCAACTAGGTCTATTTAGCCCGTACCTTTGTTTTCTGAAAATTTTAAAGATTTTGAATTTTTCCATTGATTAACCTTGTGATTTTATATGTTACATGATGAATTTGAGGTATGATTTGTTATTTATAAGTATTATGTTAAGTGATTTTTGATGAATTTATCGATTAGGGGCTAAATTGTTGAAATAGTAAAAATATAAGGATTTGATGTGAAATTATTACAAATGTGGGTTGTATTGGATGCCATGAATATTCGGTTGGCATCGGTTTGCATTAAAAATGGTTAATTTGCATGTTTTAGCTCAATGACTAAATTGAATAAAAATAAAATGTTATGGGCAATTTTGTAAAAATGTAAAAAATGACTAAATCGCATAATGAATTAGTTTTACTATCTAAATTAATAAATTTAATTAAATTACTAGTTTAGATCAAGAACGAGTGGAAATCGAGAAAAAGAGAAAGTTACCAAATAGCCCCTATACTTTGTCATTTATGCATTTTAGCCAGGTAAGTTCGTATGAACTAAAATCACTTAAATGTTGATTAAATTGAATGTTTAATGTGTGATTCTATTGTAAATGAATCAATATATATGTTATTATACAATTTATCAAGTAAAGAGACGATGGAAATGCAACGATGTTCAACGACTATCGACCCCTATTTGAACCTTAGGAATATATAGAATACAAATGACATGTCATTAGGGTTACCATGTATTGAGGTTCTGGTCCTGAATGTCCTACCGATGGTTGAGTTCCAGCATTTGTTACGGATACTCGTCAGCTTGTGTGAGCGGCATCGTGTAGCTACATTCCAACCATCAGCTTGTGTGAAGAAACCTAGGTTACCATGTTTCGGGTGTTAGTCCTGAATGTCCTACCGATGGCTAAGGTCTAGCATTAGTTTCGGATACTCATCAGCATGTGTGAGCAGCATCATGTAGCTACATTCTAACCTTTAGCTTGTGTGACCAGGCCCATTTTATAGCTCGTATGAGAGCTACAACTATATGTTTAGCGCACTTTGTGTGAGTTTTCCTACATATTCAATGTTATTCTAAGTGGTTCAACAAGTATGAAAAGGGAAGGAACGATAAGTATTCAAATGACTTATATAATGAAAACTATAAAAAGGAATGAAAAGGAAATGTTAAATGAAAGTATGACTATGTTCATGGAATTGATGATTTTAAGTGAGGTTATTCATGTTAAATAACTTGTCTTATGTTATTCAAGTGAATTATGAATTGATGCATTAACATATGTTGTTGATGATGCTTAGGCTTGTGCCAAGCTATTGGTTGGATTGTATTATGTTAGTTGTAAAGAAATGCATTGAAATTGTAAGTGACCAAATGGAAAGATGCTTATGTGCATGAAAGAGTGATAAGAATCAAAGTATGTAATTTCTCATGAAATGGTTTATTATGTAGTTGATTCTAAAAGAGTTATGCTTAAATGCATTGGCTTGTGGCTATGGTTAATGTTATGTTTATGTCTTGTATGTTATGCAAATGAAATGGGTGAGAATAGGTAATGAAATGATAAGTTCATAGTTGAGATGTAATGTGATGAAATAAAAGGATTGTTAAGTTAAAAGACTTACTTGTAAGGAAGAAATTTACTTATGCTATATGTGAGTTTACTTATGTGATGAATAAATATACTAATTCATGAGTTCATAATGTAATTAAGCTTATGCTAAGTAAATATAATGGTAAGTAAATAGATGAAATGGTTCATCATTTTAAGGAAAGGTTGATAATTATGTAAGTCAACCTATGAGACCTTATTATGTTATGAATGAAAGGTGTATATGATGTTTATAAATATACTCAATTGTGAGTTAAATGGTGTTCAATAGGTTTATACTAAGTTTAAAGTATTGGAGTTGAATCATGTTGAATCTATGTATGATAATATTGAAGTGATAAGTTATGTTTCAAGTTTATATGAACTTACTAAGCTTTCATTTCTTACGTAGTCATCTTCCTCTTACTTTTTAGATTATCAGAAGCTCGATCGATTTGGAAACTTGTCAAAGATCTATCACACTATCCAGCAATTTTATTGGTAGATTTTGATCTCTTGATCAAGGTTATAATGGCATATATAGGTGAACTTGTGGTTCGTGTTAGTTGATGAGTTTGACAATGTATTAATGTATGTTTGAATGGCTAAAATGGTAGGTGATGGATTGACCACAACATGGTCAAGTTATGGTATGCTTTAGAAAGGTTTTGAATAGATGTGCATGAGTCAAATTTGGTATGTATATAAGTTGGTTGTTGGAACCATTTGGAAATGGCTAGTTTAGTGTCGTTTAGATGGTTTTGATACATGTGAGAAGTGGTCTAAATGGTAAAGTTATTTTGATATGACATGAATCTAATATGATATGGTTGATGTGTATCAATTTTGATATGTTTTGGTATGGAAACAAATTAGTTGATAAATGGTTAAATATTCACATTTTTAAGTATGTTTGATGTATATTGAGGTGCCTTATGGCATATTGACAGTATGGATAAATGACCTATCGAATTGGTCTTAATATGCATGATTTAGGTATGTTTTAAGGCTTGATTGTACGTGTAAATGGCTTGTAATGTTTTAAGGCTTGATTATACGTGTAAATGGCTTGTAAGGGTGTGTTCAAATTGGGTGAAAGAAATGGCTTGAATTTGGCTTATTTCTTGTCACACCGCTTAAGACACGGGCGTGTGTCTCAACCATGTGTGACACAAGACCATGTGACATAGCCATGTGTCCCCTGTAGGTTTTAATGGTTTCTTTTCGAAAGATAGACGGCCTAGCACACGACTTGGACATGGGCAGGGACATGGGCGTGTGTCCCTATTTCGAATGTTACACGGCCTGAGACAGGAACATGTGTCTCATTCGTGTGACTTACACAGCCTAGCCATACGACCGTGTGACACCTACAGTGTGAATTTTTCTAACGTTTTCTTCAAAGTTTTAAATGTTTTTTATTTAGTCCCGAATCATTTCTAAAGTGTTTCTAAGGCCTCAAGGGCTCAAATAAGGGACGATATGCATGTGTTTGAATGGATTATGTTATGATTTATGAGATGATTGGAAATGAGTGATTTGAGTTATGGTTTTATGGTAATGCTCTGTAACCCTATTCTGGTGACGGATACAGGTTAGGGGTGTTACAAAGTGTCATTAATTCATTATTCTGTGACACAGAGAAAAGACATCAAAAGTGAATTATATTTGAATTTATTAAGTGATACAGGACTTAATCGTAAGATTTAAGGATTGATGGATGGCTTTCAATTATCAAAGACTTGAATGATAATTAACCAAAACCCTTAGTGACTAATAAATCACCACTGATCATGACTTATTTGATGGAAACAATTTGTGTCATGGATTTCCACTCTAGATTTTACGAATTAATTAAGATTGTTAGATCAGATATCATGAAGATTAAACTAAAGTTATAGTATATATATATAGAATAGGAGATAATGAGTGGAGATTTTAACCATTTTCATTTCATCTTTCTTTCCACTGAAATTGAGAAAGGAAAATGGAGCTTGAATGGATTTCTTCTTCATAGTGCAGTGAATCAATTACCACAGGTTAGTAGGGTTTTCATTTGAATTGTTAAACTATAGCTTGATTTTCGTGGATGAAAGATAAGGATAATTAAGAAAGAAACTTGATTATGAATATTTAAAATATATTGTAAACTTGAATTAGATCCTTATTAGCTTGATTGGTGCTAGAGAATAAAAGGATTGGATTGGATCAAAACTTAAATTAGTTTGAAGTTCAATAACCAATTATGTGTTAGTAAGGACCTAAATGCAAGGAATAAAAACTTTGAGGTTTGATAGTGATTAATGCTAGAGTGAAGTGCCTATAGTATATTTACAAAGTCAGATTTAGATTTGATCAGATAAATTTTGAAATATAAGCATTTTAGATATTAATGTTACAAACGACCTAAATGTAAAGACATACAAAAATGCTTGGTTATTGGTATGTCTTTATTAAACAAGGAATTAATGTTATTTCTATAATCAAATCTGTCATACATACTTAACGATAAGATTGAGACGTCGAGAATCAAAGGTGAAAACAAGTAACAGATGACGAACTCAGTTTGTGCTAGCATAATTTGCATTCATTGTATAAGAAAATTTAAAATTTGGTTCGTGAATATATTGATATTAATTATTGTATTAATCATGATTTATATTTTTTGATTCAAAAATAAAATGTCAAATAATGAACTAGTTGTAATAGCCCATTTTCAGTGGTGATTGAAATAGTGGTTTTGGGACTACGATTCCGACGAGTGAGCTATTATTTTAAAATTTATTTAATGTCTACGGGATTATATTAAGGTCGTATTAAAATTTCATTAAAATTTTTTTTATGTTTAAATGGTTAATTAAGTAAAAAAATACTAAGTCGTAAAAGGTGCAAAAGTGAGTATCTAACAGTTTAAAAGGCTAAATGACCATGGAAAGGAAATATAAAGGATCTAGATAGTAATTATACAATTCTTAATGTTAGTGGACATTTATGGGTAAGATTTTGTTAAATTTTAAGTTAATAATCAAGGTCAAAATTGTAAATTAATAAATAAACTTAACCTAAATAAAACAAAACTTGCTTCATCTTTTTCACTTAGTCTCTCCACTGAAATTAAGGAAGGAAATAGCCATTTTTAGGGCTTGAAGGTTCAGCCAAGTATTTTCTTTTCATGGTATGTGAATTTGAACCCGTTTTTAATGATTTTTTTTTGTTTTTGAATTCGTTTTAGCTTAATCTAACTAGTCCAGGGGTTAATTTGCAAAATTGGTAAGGGTTGAGGGACTTGCCATGGATGTTTTTAAATAAGTTTTGATGTTAGTTGATAGATTTTTAGTTATGGTTGTAAAAAAACATGTTCTGTTAAGTGATTTTTGATGAATTCTGGAAATAGGGATTAAATTGTTAAAAGTATAAATCCATGGGTTTTATTGTGAATTGTTGATAATTATGAGTTGTTTCAAGGTTCCTTGTAGCATTGGTTAAGTTGGATTTAAGCTAAAATGGGTTATATTTAAGTTATGAGCTTAAGGACTAAATTGTGAAAAGTCAAAGAATTAGGGGTAATTTTGTAATTTTTCATAAATATGAATTATGGATTAAATTTAATTCTAGAAGTACTTAATTGAATAAAATTATTTATTTAGATCAAGACAAACCCCAATCAGACTTAAATCGAGGAAAAGCTAAAGCTTCGAATTAGTTCGACTTTACTTCTACGCCCTAGTTGTCGAGGTAAGTTCGTATGAATTATGATCGTTTTAATGTTAGCTAAGTTGACTATTTGCTATGTTGTTTTAATATAAATGAATCTATAAATAAATGTATCCATGTTAAGATGAATTGACGGATAACGAGTCCCTGTTGAACCTTAAGAATCCTTAAGTTACAAATGACATGTCATTAGGGATTTCATGTTTTGGGTGCTGGTTTTGAATGTCCTACTGATGGCTGAGGTCCTGCATTTGTTGCGGATTCTCCACAGCTCGTGTGAGCAGCATCGTGTTGCTTACATTCCGACCCATAACTCGTGTGAGCAGGCTCGTTTTACAGCTTGTGTGAGTATTGATATAAAGGAAAGGTTAAGGTTATATGGAAAGGCTGTAACGCCCCAAAATTTTTATTTTGGCTTTTGTGGAAGTGTGACACAATTGACTATCTGCTTTAGTGGTTATGTGTTCTGGGTGTGTGTGTGAGGTCCTAAGTTCAAGCCTTGTTTTTGGCAAATTTTGGTATTTTTTTTTTACTTAAGCTTTATACTTGCTCAATGAGCTCATATTTAATTATTGATAGAATCATATCAGAATGGGCCTGCTGGTCTGGTGGTTAAGTTGAGTGTTAGTTTACTAAAGGTCCTGTGTTTGAATCCCTGCGCGAGCGTGGGTAGTAATTTTTGCTCGTTTAACTGAAAGAGCTCTGATTGTATTAAAAGACTGAGAGTGGGTGGTTAGGATGTGAAGTAGTGGGGAGTTATCAGGATATCTCAAAGAAAATTTTGTTTCTCTCTCCCCAAGCCTTCTGACATTAGTTATTGTTTCCCTGTTATTATTCTTTTTTATTTTTTCTTTTTTTTCCCTTCTTTCCATCTCATTTTCCTCCCCTCATTGCTGGTTTTTCTTTATTTTGGATCAATATTTCGTGCCTCGTTGTTCCGGCATTATCGGTAGGTTGGTGAGTGTGTTTTCTACATTGATTAATGAATCTTAGTTTAATGGAATTTGTTTTATGTTTAGGAGAGGTTTAAAGGTTGGAGGCTTTCAATTGGCGTTTAGATTGCTAGTAAGCATCGTTGTTCGCTCTAAGGTAAGAGTTCTT
Organism: Gossypium longicalyx; assembly: GCA_025698465.1. Lineage (NCBI taxonomy): Eukaryota > Viridiplantae > Streptophyta > Magnoliopsida > Malvales > Malvaceae > Gossypium > Gossypium longicalyx. Next base: position 32,481,911 of record CM047005.1, read on the forward strand.
GGTAAATCAAAGGCTTGTCTTTAATGAGACAGTTCAGTTTAATGTAGTTTTAAGAGATTAGTTCGGGCTTTAATTGGTCAATTTTAGGTTCTGGTGATCCCAAAAGTGCTTTTGCGCCGAAAACGTACTAGGTGTGTACCCAAAAATGCAGAAAGTGGGATTCAGCGAAAGTCGAAATTGCAAACTGTCAACATCAGTGCACTACGACACAGTCGTGTGATCGGTGAAGGCCAAGCTGTGCACAAGACACGGACGTGTGATGGCCAGGTTGGCCGTGTGCGAGACATGGGCTTGATTGATTGGGTCGTGTGGGGCCACACGGGTAGTCCATATGAGCATGTGGAATTTGGGCCAGGCCGTGTGGTCCACATGGGCCAAGGCCAATCTGGGCGTGTGGGCCCATTTAGCTAAAATGTTTCCTAGGGTTGCAAGGGTCGCCCAAGTCGACTGTGAACCTACTGTAGGGTCGGTAAGCGCTTCTTAGACCCTAAATCGTGTGATCTGAATATACAATGTATGAATTGAGCATGTTAAACTTGTGTATGTTTACTGATTTGTATGTATGACTGATAACTAAATTTTAGCATATAAGCATGTATTTCGGTATGTTTGCATTGAGCATGTTAGTTGCATCTGCATCGGGGTGGGATGATTGATTATTGGAGGAAGTGTACTGAAAGGCTTTCATACCTATTATCTGGCAACTCAACTACAATATTACTGATAAGTTTTGCATTCGGTACGACTTGGAGTGTAAGGCTAGGTGGGTGTTTTAAACCCCACTTGGTGTGTAGGGATGATCGGAGATGGTAGGTAGAGGCTAGTGGGTAGGATACTGATTTCTGTTACTGTATGCATATTGTATCTAAGATGGACTAAGGCTCTAATTTATATTTAGAACTGTATCCGAATACACTAAGGCCTAAACTGCATCTGAAGCTGTAATGGGCTTAGGCCCAGACTGCATTTGACTGATAACTGTTATTTGACGTATGCATGTCATCTGTGGGGATTACACATTGAGTTTACGCAAGCTCACCCCTTTTTTGTTTATCTGTTTAGGTAATCCCCAGACTTAGATGGATCAGTGCGGCGGGCGACTCAACGGTGACCACATGTCAAGTGAATGGTTTTAATTTTATTTAAGGTTTTTAATTCCTATTATTTTTGGGGTATTTTTTTATGTAAATTGGGACTTTTGGACTATTTGCCTTAGTTCTAGATTTTGACTATTTTCAAGAACTTTAGAACTGCAACGAAAACTCAGATTTATTAAATACAACATTTTCCTAAACACGAACTATTTTCTTAAAATATCACGGTTTTAAAAGCTTCCGCTACATAATATATTTTTAAGCAAATCAAATTAACGAGACAATAGTTTTGAAATTGACAAAAGATAAATAAAAGCTAATAAACGGAAACAGTTTTAACTTGATAAATTCGATTTCAAATTACATTCCATGTGACATCGCCAAATTCAGCCATAAAATCTAAGCCGGGTTTGGGTGTTACATTTAGTGATATCAGAGCCAGGTTGCAAAAATCGATTGTGGATTTTAAATTTTTAAACTTGGTTTTAAGAATTTATTTTCAAATAATTTGTAATGATTTAGCTAAGAATGTGGTACACCGAGTCTCCGGCGCCGATCCTGTAAGTATTTTGATAAATTGTTATGATAATGTAGATAGCCTGTTCTGAAAGCACTCTAGTTACATCGATACTCGTAGGTGTTCTTTAAGTCTGCATTCCAAGGGAAGTATGTGGGAGCTAGTTACATCGATACTCGTTGCTATGAGTTTCTGAACCTCACTCAGGGAGACCGATCAGTGGCTGAGTATAAGGCTAAATTTCTGAGACTGAGCCGCTATGCGCAAGGTATAGTGGCGTCTAAGTATGAGAGATGTGTTCGTTTTAAGGACGACCTTAAGGATAATCTAAGGGTGCTGATAGCTCCGCAGAGGGAGCGAGAGTTCTCTGTTCTGTTAAAGAATGCGAAGATCGCCGAAGAGGTTAAGCGCGTTGAGCGCCAAAATAGAGATCGTGAGATGGGCTAGAACAAGAAAGATTCGATGCCCTCGAGTTCGGTAAAGAGGCTTAAAAAAAAGGCCAGAATTGATGGGCCGGTCAGAGCTGGGCCCCCTGTTACTCCTACTAGATTGCAGCTATGTGGAGATTATGGTAGATGCCATTAGGGCAAGTGTTGGAGGAAGACTGGGGCGTGTTTTAGGTGTGGGTCATTAGAGCACTACATTCGGGAGTGTTCGCTGAGGGCCGATCAGATGCAAGCTCCAGGTTCTGGTACTGTACAGCCATAGAGGCTATAGGCCGTGGTTAGTGAGCACCTAGCATATGTGTTGGACAAACTGAGGCGAGGCAGGCTGCTCTTGTTTATGTTGCTCGTCCCCGGGAGGACACAGAAGTTCCAGAAGTCATTACCAGTACGTTCTTAATTTATGATGTACCTCACTTTACTTTGATAGATACAGGTTCCATACATTCCTATGTAGCTAGAACTGTGTCTGGAAACTTGGGGATTTTGGTTGAGAGTACTTTTAGTGAGGTGATAGTACTGAGTCCACTAGGGCAATCGGTTGGGTTAGCAAACTATATAGAGATGTTCTACTAGAGGTTTAAGGGTCGGTATTTCTGGCTAACTTGATGGGGTTACCATTCGGGGAGTTCGACCTAATTCTGGGTATGAACTGGTTGGTCAAGCACCGTATCAATCTGGACTGTGCGACTGAGAGGGTCGTCTTGAGAACTGAGGAGGATAATGAGGTAGTCATGATTGGGGAATGTCGGAATTATTTGACTAACGTGATCTTTACACTGGTGGCTGAGAAACTAGTTCGTAAGGGATGTGAGGCGTTCTTGGCCTATATTAGTGCTTCCATTTTTAGGGACTCTACTATAAAGGATATTAGAACTGTAAGGGATTTTCCGGATGTCTTTCTTGAAGAGCTACTAGGTTTACCTCTGAATCAGGAAGTGGAATTTGGGATTGAGCTTCTTCCTGGCATAGCTTCGGTGTCTATCGCCCCCTATCGAATGGCACCAAAAGAGCTTATGGAGCTTAAGGCTCAACTTCAGGAGTTGTTAGACCGTGGCTTCATCTGTCCAGGTGTGTCTCCGTAGGGAGCACTAATTATGTTCATTAAGAAAAAGGATGGGACCATGAGGATGTGCATAGGTTATCGGCAATTGAACAAGCTGACCATTAAGAATAAGTATCTGCTTCCGAGGATCAATGACTTATTTGATCAGTTCTGAGGGGATTATGTTTTCTCTAATCAGGGTATCACCAAATAAGTGTTAACGAGGTGGATGTACATAATACTACATTTAGGACTTGGTATGGGCATTACGTGTTCCTAGTTATGCCTTTTGGGTTGACGAATGCATCGGCCGTATTCATGGATCTGATGAACCAAGAATTTCAGCCTTATCTAGATCAATTCGTTATGGTCTTCATCGATGACATATTGGTTTATTCTAAAACTGAGGATGAGCATAACGAGCACCTTAGGATAGTTATTCAAAATTTGAGGGAAAAACAGTTCTATGATGAATTTAACAAGTGCGAATTTTGGTTATGAGAGGTAATATTTCTAGGACACGTGGTTTCTACTGAGGGGATCCGTGTCGATCCTCGAACGATTGAGTCTGTACTATATTGGAAATAGCCTAAGAGTGTGTCTAAGATCCGTAATTTTCTAAGTCTGGCGAGTTATTATCGGCGGTTTGTGGAAGGTTTCTCACTGATTGCAGTGCCCTTAACTAAGCTACTACGTAAGGGTGTTCCGTTTGTCTGGACTGATATGCAGCAAGAATGTTTCGAGAAGCTCAAGACTGTTCTGACTAAGGCTCCTGTTCTGATATAGCCTGAACCTAGGAAGGAGTTTGTGGTTTACAGTGACGCATCGCATGTGGGTTTGGGTTGTGTTCTGATGTAGGATGATAAGGCTGTGGCATATGCGTCTCATCAGCTCAAGACGCATGAGGCAAACTATTCGACGCATGATTTGGAATTAGTCATTGTAGTTTTTGTTTTAAAAATCTGGAGACACTATCTATGCGGTAAGAGGTGTATTATCTACACTGATCATAAAAGCCTTAAGTACCTCCTAACTCAGAAAGAGTTAAATCTTAGGTAGTGGAGATGGATTGATCTGCTTAAGGACTATGACTATAATATTGAGCATCATCTTGGCAAGGCTAATGTGGTGGCCGATGCGTTGAACCGTAAGGTGATGACTGATCTGAGAGAAATGTTCTCTCGACTTAGTTTGTTCGATGATAGAATTCTGTTGGCTGAGCTGCAGGTTAAATCGACTTGGATAGAACAGATTCGAGATAGGAAATTAGAGGATGATTCGTTAGGTCTTCGGTTCCATCAGGTTAAAACTGGCAGCACTACGGACTTTGGGCTGAATAATGATAGGGTACTCTGTTTCCGTTGTCAAATTTTTGTACCGAATGATACTGATCTGAGGCAGTCTATTCTGAGAGAGGCACATTGTAGCCCTTATGCTATGAATCCCAATGGGAACAAGATGTATTGAGATCTTCGAGAACTGTACTGGTGGCCGATTTTGAAGCGTGAGGTTACTGATTATGTGGCGCGATGTCTGATGTGCCAGCAGGTTAAGGCTGAGCATCAGTTACCTTCAGGTTTACTGCAGCCGGTTAAGATTCCATTATGGAAGTGGGAGTGAGTAATGATAGACTTCGTTAGTGGGTTGCTCTTGACACCCACTAAAAAGGATTCTGTTTAGGTTATCGTGGATCAATTAACCAAGTCTGCACACTTTATTCCAGTTAGGACCGACTATTCTCTTCAGAAGTTGGCAAAGCTCTACATTTTCGAGATAGTGAGACTGCATGGGGTACCGGTCTCAATCATTTCTGATAAGGATCCTCGCTTCACGTCTCGGTTCTAGAAAAAGTTACATAAAGCTCTGGGTTCGAGATTAGACTTCAGTACTGTGTTCTATCCTCAGACCGATGGGCAATTTGAGAGGGTGATTCAGATACTGGAGGATATGTTGAGGAGTTGTGTTATCGATTTTTGAGGCAGTTGGGAGGATTATCTGCCGTTAGTCGAGTTCACCTATAATAACAGTTTCCAATCGAGTATTCTGATGACACCTTACGAGGCTCTGTATCGTCGTATGTGTCGTACTCCTTTGTGTTGGACTGAGTTAGGCGAACATCAAGTTTTGGGTCCTGAGTTGGTTTCTGAGACTGAGGATAAGGTTCGACTGATTCGAGATCATCTAAAGGTTGCTTCTGATAGACAGAAGTCTTATGCTGATTAAAAGAGACGTGAGATTGAGTATTCTGTGGAGGACTTTGTTTTTCTTAAGGTCTCGCCATGGAAGAAGGTTCTGAGGTTCGGTCGCAAGGGCAAGTTGAACCCCAGGTTTATTTGGCCTTATCAAATTTAAAATGAGTGGGACCGATCACTTATCAGTTGGGGTTACCTCCAGAGCTAGACCATATTCATGACATATTCTACATCTCGATGTTGAGGCGTTACCGCTCTGATCCTGCTCATATTGTCCCTATTGAGGAGAGTGAGGTTAGGCCAGATTTGACCTTCGAAGAGGAGCCTATTCAGATTCTGGATCTCGATGTTAAGGTTCTTCGGAAGAAGTCTATTCCATTAGTGAAGGTACTGTAGTGGAATCATAGAACTAAGGAGGCCACGTGGGAGCCTGAGGACTCAATGCGTTGGCAGTATCCTTATTTGCTCTGATCAGGTAAATTTTGAGGTCAAAATTTCTTTTAGGAGGTAGAGTTGTAACGCCCCAAAATTTTTATTTCGGCTTTTGTGGAAGTGTGACACAATTGAGTATCTGCTTCAGTGGTTATGTATTCTGGGTGTGTGTGTGAGGTCTCAAGTTCAAGCCTTGTCTTTGGAAATTTTTGGTTTTTTTTTTACTTAAGCTTTATACTTGCTTAATAGGATCATATTTAATTATTGGTATAATCATATCAGAATTGGCCTACTGGTCTGATGGTTAAGTTGAGTGTTAGTTTGCTGAAGGTCCTGTGTTTAAATCCCTGCGCGAGCGTGGGTAGTAATTTTTGCTCGTTTAACTGAAAGAGTTCTGATTGTATTGAAAGACTAAGAGTGGGTGGTTAAGATGTGAAGTAGTGGGGAGTTATCAGGATATCTCAAAGAAAATTTTGTTTCTCTCTCCCCAAGCCTTCTGACGTTAGTTTTTGTTTCCCTGTTATTATTCTTTTTCTTTTCTATTTTTCTTTTTTTTCATCTTTCCTTCTCCTTTTCCTCCCCCCATTGCTGGTTTTTCTTTATTTTGGATCAATACTCTATGCCTCGTTGTTCCAGCATTTTTGGTGCGTTATCGGTAGGTTGGTGAGTGTGTTTCCCGCAATGGTTAATGAATCTTGGTTTAATGGAATTCATTTTATGTTTAGGAGAGGTTTAAAGGCTGGAGGCTTTCAATCGGTGCTTAGATTACTAGTAAGCATCGTTCTTCACTCTAAGGTAAGAGTTCTTGGTAAATCAAAGGCTTGTCTTTTACGAGTAGTTCGGTTTAATGTATTTTTAAGAGATTAATTCGGGCTTTAATTGGTCAATTTTAGGTTCTAGAGATCCCGGGAGTGCTTTTGCGTCGAAAACGTACCAGGTGTGTAAAAATATAGAAAATGGGATTCGACGAAAGTCAAAATTGCAAACTGTCGACGCCACACAGGCGTACGATGACACAGTTGTATGATCGATGAAGGCCAAGTCGTGCGCAAGAGACGGCCGTATGATGGCCAGGTAGGCCGTGTGCGACACACGAGCTTGGCTAATTGGGCCGGATAGACGAAATAAGTGTGTGAGCCCACACGAGTAGTCCACAAGGGCGTGTGGAATTTGGTCCAGGCCGTGTAATCCATACGGGCCAAGGCCAATCTGGGCATGTAGGCCCACACGAGCAAACCAGATGCATGTGTGGGCCCATTTAGCTAAAATGTTTCCTAGGGTTGCACGGGTCGCCCAAGTTAACTGTGAACCTACTGCAGGGTTGACAAGCATTATTTAGACCCTAAATCATGTGATCTGAATATACAATGTATGAATTGAGCATGTTAAACTTGTGCATGTTTACTAATTAGTATGTATGACTGATAACTGAATTTTAACATATAATCATGTATTTCAATATGTTTTTATTGAGCATGTTAGTTGCATCTGCCTTGGGGTGGGATGATTGATTATTGGAGGAAGTGTACTGGAAGGCTTTCATGCCTATTATCTTGCAGCTCAGCTGCAATATTACTGATAAGTGCCGCATTCGGTACGACTTGGAGTGTACGGATAGGTGGGTGTTTTACACGCCACATGGTGTGTAAGGATGGTCGAAGATGGTATGTAGAGGCTGGTAGGTAGGATATTGATTTCTGTTACTGTATGCATACTGTATCTGAGATGGGCTAAGGCCTTAATTTATATCTGAAACTGTATTTGAATGGGTTAAGGCCTAAACTGCATCTGAAGCTGTAATGGGCTTAGGCCCAGACTACATTTGACTAATAATTGTTGTTATACTGTATGCATGTCATTTGTGGGGATTACACACTGAGTTTACATAAACTCACCCTTTTTTTTTGTTTATCTGTACAAGTAATCCCCAGACTTAGATGGATCGATGCGACGGAGGACTCAACAGTGACCACATGTCAAGTGAACGTTTTTAATTTTATTTAAGGTTTTTAATTACTATTATTTTTGGGGTATTTTTTATGTAAATTGGGACTTTTGGACTGTTTGCCCTTGTTTTGGATTTTGACTATTTTCAAGAACTTTATAACTGCAACGAAAACTCGGTTTTATTAAATACAACGTTTTCCTAAACACGAACGATTTTCTTGAAATATCATTGTTTTAAAAGCTTCCACTACAGAATATGTTTTTAAGCGAATCAAATTAATGAGACAATAGTTTTGAAATTGACCAAAGATAAATAAAATCTAATAAACAGAAATGGTTTTAACTTGATAAATTTGACTTCAAATTCCATTCCATGTGACATTGCTAGATTCGATCATAACATCTAGGTCAGGTTTGGGGTATTACAAAGGCACACTATATGTGTGAGTACTCACAAGTATCCGATGAAATTCTAGATGGTTCAATGGGTAAGAAAATAAAATGAAATGGTAAGTATGCAAATGGATTGAATCATGATCTTATGAAAAGATTTATGAGCCAAATGATGTATTTACATATGGAAAGCTATTTTTCTTATGGTTGAATTCATTTGTATCATGAACAAGTATACTAAGTTGTGAGTTGATGATGTTGTACAGGCTTATACTAAGCTTATGGTATTCGTAATGATTTATTCCTAATCTATGAATTGTATTAATTTAATGGTAAGTTATGTTTAAAGTTTATATGAGCTTACTAAGCATTCATTACTTACGTAGTTACTTTACTTTGTTTTATAGATTATCAAAAGCACAATTGGTTGGTAACTCATTGAAGACATATCACACTATCCAATAATCATTTCGGTAGATTTTGTGTATTTTGGAAAAGGTTAATAATGGCATGTATAGGTCCTTCGTAATGGTGTTTCATGATTGTAATGCATGTGCTGGTATGTTTAAGTTTTGATGTTAAGTTTGGTTTGATGAATTTCAAGGTTTTACCAAGTTATGTCATTTTGGTCACTTGCAAGTGCTTGTAAATAAGGTTCTTTTAGTATATTTTGATGGCTTGGAAATGGTCATGTATGGTAGATAAGTGAACTAGGTTGCGTGTTTGAGATATGGTCAAATTGCTTTGGCGTGATTCTTAATGTTTGATACAATTGTGGTGCCTTTGAATGGCATATTAGTTAGGTGACTTAGGATGTTTGAAATGGCATGTTTATGTATGTTTGAATGATGTTTGAACCCCTTGAATGTGTGCCCAAATGGTTTGAATGGTTAGGTATGAATTGGACTTGAAATGGGTTGATTTAGGTAAATTTTGGGTTCACACGGCCTTGGACACAAGCTGTCATGACCATGTGACACATACGGCCTAGCAACACGCTGTGTGTCACTTGCAAAATTTTAATGTTTCAAGTCAGTTAGTTAAACGACCTAGCACACGGCCTGGCACCCGGGCGTGTGTGGCAACTCAGAAAGTTACACGGCTTGCAACATAGCCGTGTGATCCTTCTCAGTGAGTTACACTAGTGAGGACACGGGTAGGGACACGACCGTGTGTCCCTTGTTTGATGTCACACGGCTGTGTGACCTCTGCTTTCTAATTTTTGTAACTTTTTCTCAATATTCCTGTTTTGTTTCAAATTAGTCCTGAATCACTTTTAAGTTATTTTTAAGGTCTCAAAGGCTCAATTTAAGGACAAAATGCCTATAATTGATTAGATTATTATGAGTTTAATTTATTTAATGATATGGCGTTAATTTTTTTCGATTTTATGATAATGCTTCGTAAACCTAATTCAACGACGGAGAATGATTAGGGGTGTTACACTAATTTTTTGTAACAACTCATTTTTCAGTGATGTTGAAAATAGTGGTTTCTGGACCCCATTTCTGACGGATGAGTCCATAAATATTATTATTTAATATTTACAAGGTTATTATAATGTTTATTTAAAGTTTGGTTTAGTAATTTTGGTGAATTGTTAGTTAATTAAGGTACAAGAATTGTAAATGTGGTAAAAGTTAATAGCTAAGGATTTTCAATTAAATGAAGGCCTAATTGAGTAAATAGACCATCAGTATATGGCCCTCCAAAATTGGTAAGAATACTATTCTTTTTCTTTTTCTTTTTCTTTTTCTTTTTCTTTTTCTTTTTCTTTTTATGTTTTTGAGGTCCTGAGAGCTTGATTTAGCTAACCCGTGTACTAATTTCTAAAATTGTTAAAGTTTCAAAAAGTTAGCTTCGTTGAATCTTGAAGCTTTTGGCATTGGATTGATAAATTTTGAGCTTAGATATGAAAAAGGACTAGTTTGTAAAGTGGAAATTGTTAAATTTGAACTTAGGGACTAAAGTGTGAATAGTTTGAAATTAGCATGAAATTACTATAATTATTGTTAATATAGGGCTGTAGAAGGATGTAATTGATATCGATTTCAAAATCGAACCTCAAATGTGAAAGTTATGAACTGTAGAGAACATTCAAGAACTAAAATTAAGCTATCATATCCATTAAATAGAATGTTATAAATTATTTGACATCGATAATTGAAATGAATTATTATTATAGATCAGGATTTGGACTAAACCCTAGATAATCACAAAAAAAGGCAAATTAGCATATTAGTCCTCGATGTTGCATTGATTGTTGATCTTATCTGGAAAGTTCATATGATATATGTTTATTTATTTTTTAATTGTTACATGTAATGTGAATGTGTGTGTTTATTATATTTTGAATTGTTTACAAAAGGTTAGATTTGGACCGAATTGAAATCAAATGTTGGTATATGTTTAAAGTAATGTCTGTCTGAACATAGTGAAGAATAAGATATAGTTGGCATGCCAATAAGGGTAGTTGTGCGCTTGTACGGGTTTGTACTTTCATAGCTCTGTATAGCAATACAATGCTTTTTGGTATGGTGTAGTTATCCGCATATCCAAATTTTTTTACTAAGGTTCATCGGCCTAAATGATTAATACAAATTGAGTAATGAAATTGATACGATATTAGATTAAAAGGTATATGGCTAAGCCTGAGATTAACTATGTAAATAATATTGAAATGTTGTTTAATGATGGATGCATGTTGACTTATCACGTAGTATGCTAAATGAGAACTCACCTTATGAAATTGGATTGCCATGTTAGGTCTAATTATCTAGTTGATTATGTTATCACATATATGTTTAAAGTGAGGTAAGTTTACCATTTTATGTTTATGAACTTACTAAGCATTTGAAATGATTACCCTATTGTTGTTTCCTTTTTCTATAGTTTTCCATTTGTGGAACCTATCAATTGGATCATCTCAAAGTTCACAATATCCAGCCGTCAATTTGATAGTCTTTTGTTTATTTTTGTTCAGTTATATGGCATGTACTCAATGTCTGTAAATGTTAATTTAAACTTCAAGTATGTGAATGTATATATAGTTTCAGTTAGCTAAAGTTTGAGCTTATGCATTCAAAACTAAATAGTATGTGTCAGATTGAATTTAGAAACATGATGTTTGTTTTGAATGCTAGCTGACATGTGTTTAAGTATATGGCAAGGATTGGCATGAAGTGTTGTTGAAATAGTAACTGATGGTGGTGGTGGTAAATAAGTGTATTTAAATGTTGAGAAGTGGTAATTCATTATAAGTGTCATTGATGTTGAATGGTGTTTTTGAATGGTAAAATTGGTGGAATATCATGTTTTGGTGCACTTTTAGTTTTCTTATTTGATGACAATGGGCTTATAAAATGTTTTGATGTTTGGTTTAGCTGATGGCGGGTAAGGACTTATTTGAACATTGAATTTTAAACATTTTTGTTTCAAAGTATCGATACCTTGAGATAAGGTATCGATATCTAAACTTTTTCATAAGCTTTTTCAACAAACAGAAAGCTAAAATGGTATCGATACCGAAAAAAGTATCAGTACTTTTAACAAAGTATTGATACCAAATTCTAAGTACGGTTCTAGAAACTTTTGATGAATTTTGTAAAACTAAAAAAATGCCAAAATGGTATCAATGTTGTATTTAGAATCAATACTTCTTAATAGAGGTATCGATACTATATATCAATTATTGGTACTTGTGTATTTTTACTCGAATTTTTGGAAACATCAAAGTTAAAATTGGCACCGGTACCTATACTAGATATCAATACCTAATCTCAAAATTTGAAAATTTTATGAACTGGTCCTTTTATATGTTCGGGTCAACTCGAGAGCTTTTGTAAGCTAGATGTAGGCTCGTGTTTAATTGTGTATTATAATATGCCTGAATTTTTGTTATGAATTGTGTTAAATTGTTTAGAACGTTATGTATCTATCTTTGATTCCTCATTTGCGGCTATAGCATCTTGTAGTTGGACCTGCGTCTGGGTCAAGCAAGAGGTGTTACATATTTGTTGATGTGAGAACTTAGGCCATAAGTTGTCAATTAGACTTGTGTAAGCTTTAATAGAACTATATGAATTGAGTTATATATTTATGATATCTCGGAAGTAACTTATTAAATTAATAGTAATGGAGAGACATTAATGGCTAAACTCTTAAAAATGTAGATTTTGCTTTATTAACTTTCATAATATAATTGTAAAGTTAGCATAATAAAAATAGTAAATAGTTTCATATTGGTGATTTGTCTTATAAGTGTTAAGATGAATTTATTATTTGATATGTGATTGAATTTTTTATTTGAATAATGGTTGAAATGATATGATTATACATGTAATTGAGTTCATATTATAATATAATGGTAAATTTATGACAATTAGGTGAGTAAAATAAATATTGTATAATAACGTGATCCATGATTGATTTATATTAGAGAACATGATAATTAAATGTAAATTATGTGAAAATGTTCTATAATTAGTAAGTGATATGTAAATTTGTATATAGTGAAATGATGAAAGCCTTATTAAACGGTTTTGAATAGAGGTAGGTGTAACAGTTCGTTTTCTAGTGGTGTCGAAAAAAATAGTTTCGAGACAACAGATTCAAAAAGTGAGTTTTTAAATACTATTATTTAATATTTACGAGCCAATTATAATATTATATTAGATTTTTTGTTTAATAATTTTTGCTAATTAAACAAATAGTTAAATTCAAGTGATTTTGAAAAACGAGATATTAGGACCTCGTTTCTATAAACAGAGCCTATAAAAATTTTATTAAATATTTACAGAGTGGTTATATAGGTGTATTAAAATTTGGTTCAAAATTTTTGACATTTGAATAATTAATTAATGAAAAAGAATTAAATCGTAAAAGCTGCAAAAGTTAATCGCTATCAATTTTTATTAATAAAAAAGGTTTAAAAGGTAAACATTTGAGGATTTAAGTGGCAAATGGACCATTTTATTTGAAGTGGGCGGTTACTTCATGTTAGCTTAGAAATTTCAATAAAATAAATAATTAATTAAAGTTTTATTAATTAAAAATATGTTACAACTTAAAATAAAGAAAAAGAATAAAAGGTGTATCATCATCATTTATTATATGTTACAACTTAAAATAAAGAAAAAGAATAAAAGTTGTATCATCATCATTTATTATTCTCTTTCACCGAAACAATAAAGGAGAAAAACAAAAGAAGCTTGAGAATTATGCCAACTTTCACCATTGCATGGTAAGCATATGTTGATTTATTTTTCGTAAATTTTATATTTTTGAGATTATTGCAAGTAGGTCCAGCTAACTCGTATCATCTATTTCAAAATTGTTAAAGATTTTAAAACTTTCCATTAATGAATTTTAGATATTTTTTAATAGAAATTGGTAGATTTGGAAGCTATGAAATGTTTTAGGACGATTTTGTTAAGTGATTTTGGTTAGTTTTTAGGTTAAAGAGTAAATTGATAAAATAATAAACTTGGAATGAAATTGTTGTGATATGTTTATAAATATGGATTGTAATTGCTTAGGGAAAAAATCGACTAACATAAAATTGGTTTAATAGTGATAGATTTAAAAGTTTCAAGTTTAGGGATTAAATTGAATTAAAGGTAAAAGTATAAAATATTGATAAATGGTCAAATATGTGAATTTAAATCTTTTACGATATTTGAATCGACTAACTGAATAAAATTAATATATTTAGATCAATAAATGGATTAGTCTATTGATAAACGCGAGAAAGGAAAAATTGTTGATTAGATATTGGAGTTGTTTTTGTTGCAGAACCAGTTTAGGTAAGTTTGTATTAGATTTTGGTTATGTCTATTGATGTTTGAATTAAATTTCGATATATGTGAATAGGTATATAAATATGTATATGTATGTATTTATGATTTACATTCTTAAGGTAGGTTTTAAAAATGGAAATAAAGAATCAATTAGTAAAATATGGCAAATGTATATGAACGAATTGAATTGTAACATTATATGGAATGCAAACGTTTATGTTGGATATGGTACAATATCATGGAATATAAAGGATTATGTGATCTATTGAATAGTTATGAAATGGAACAGTAATGGATCGAAATGTAAAGTAAATAAATCTTATATTATGACATGGTATGCGTTGATCTTGTGGAATATGTATTATGCTATAAAAATGGAAAGAGTATGGATTTTATGTGATCAAGGTTAAAGCTGTAAGCATGTAAAGGTTATGGTATAAAAGATAAACACGTATGAACTTAGTGAATAGCTAGGATAGAAATGACATGTCATTAGGGCGTAGCAGGCTTCATGCTGGTGTATGTTTAGTAGGCTTCATGCCAGTGTATATTTAGCAGGCTTTGTGTCGGTGTTTCTAGTAGCAGGCACTTTGTGTTGGTGTTATATTTTTGTAGGTACTACGTATAGGTGATGGATATCGTACTGATGGCTTGAGATCTTGCATGTGTTACGAATTCTCTGAAGCTTGTGTGAGCAACATCATGTATCGATTAATGTCCTTATCTTAGCTCATGCGAGCATTACCCTTCCATGTATCCGAAGTCAATTTACTATTGTCTCCAGGCAAAACAGGTAGCTATCAAATTGGAAATGGAATAGAAAGATATGATGATTTATATCTTGATATATGATTATCAATATGTTATGTTAGGTTATATGAAAATAGATATATGAAATGGAACATTGTATATAGACATTTGAAATGAAATGTGAGTCTTAAATGTGTTTACGTGTAATGTTTATGACATGATAAAGTTATATGTTTCGCATATGGAAACTCACTAACCTTGTGAGATTTGTGGTGTATATTGGAAGTAAATGAACTCATGACCTTATTTATGAGATTAACTGCGAAAAGTTTTAGTTACAATAGTTACGGTAAGTTAAAGTTAAAGTTTAATACGGGCTTCTTAAGCTTTACGTAAGCATACTCTATTAGTTGTTTCTTCTTTGTAGATTGTCAAAATTTTGTTGTCGATTGGAATGTCGCTGGAGATCACACTATCCGACAACTTCATTGGTAACTAACAGTTCACTCTTGTAACACCCCTAACCCGTATTCATTGCCGAAACAAGGTTACAGAGTATTATCGAAGTTTACAGTACAAACAAACAGAATTTCGTACATTTCATAACATATCAATATTCATATAAAAAACCAATCCAAAATATTCATATTGTCCAATATAAGATCCCTCAAAGCCCAAAATATGCATTAGAAACAAGTTGGGACTAAATCGGAAACTTAGATAATTTTTTGAAAAACATTGAAAAATTTCAAAGCTGCAGGGGTCACATAGTCGTGTGACTCACACAGCTAAGAGATGCGCTCGTGCCTTAGGCCATGTGGGCATTCGAAATGGAGACACATATCCGTGTCCCAGCCTGTATCCATGTCTGTGTAACTCTTTGACTTGGTCACACGGTCAAGCCACACACTCATGTGCTAGGCCCTGTACCCTTCAGAGTACCCTCACAAGCCCTTGTGACAGTCTGTGTAACAGCCTGACTTGCAACCCTTTGAACACTGCAGAGGACACATGGCCGTATCACCTGGCCATGTGTCACACACGGCTGAGACACACGCTCGTGTCTTTGCCCGTGTGGACTAAAATAGGTCATTTTACAAGCCATATTTCTCACCCTATTTGGCATAAACCTACACCCAACATTATGCACATATACACAAGCTATAATAAGGCATCCAATACAAGTGGTATGATCACATACAACCAATATGCCTTTAGGCACCTCAAATGAAAACTTATAAACATGACTAATCTTGTGTTCAATATAACAAATTGTTCAACTAACATATATGTATATTTACACCAAAATTTACCATATAGATCAATGATCAAAACATACCATTTGGTACCAAAACACCATTCTAAGACTAGCATCAAATGACCATATAAATCATATCCACAAAAGTGTCAATTTACTATAATTTCATTCCATCACAAAGCACATGCCATAGTTCTCATCTTCCATAATTCAAGCATAGCAATCAAAACATCAACCATTAAAGAGAAAATATTTACATATCATATACTAAACTCATACTATCATCAAAGTGCCAAAACACTAGCCAAACAAATGGCCAAATTATCAACAAAGCATTTAGGCCAACATTCGCCAAAATAACCTATACATGTCATTATAACCAAAATTAAACCAATTGAAATTACCAAAAGAGCATATGGATAGTGTGATATAGCTCCAACAAGCTTCTAACCTGAATGAGCTTCTGATT
Source organism: Gossypium longicalyx (assembly GCA_025698465.1). NCBI lineage: Eukaryota > Viridiplantae > Streptophyta > Magnoliopsida > Malvales > Malvaceae > Gossypium > Gossypium longicalyx. The sequence continues at coordinate 32,498,249 of CM047005.1, forward strand.
TACTATAAAACACGGAAAATAACATAGAGTAAGCATTTAAGCTTAGTAAGTTCGTATGACAGAGAATTTAACTTACCATTTTGTCACAATTTAGATAAGTAAACATAGCATATCCCAACACAATTTGGCCAAATGCCTAAGCACATATTCATCAACATGTTAGCCATGTAAAACATAAATAATAGCCAATAATCATGGATGAACACAACAACTAATCCAATTTCATATACATGTATTATCCATTTCATGTTCATATATACAAAGTAATAACATTTCCATACAATTCATGTATATAGTTGTAATAGTTCGTACCGAACTCTTATTATCTCGTATCAGAATAGTGCGCATTAAACCATTTAGAATATCATTGGATACTCGGGATAACTCACACATAGTGTACTAAATTATAATCTGTCAATTCCTGTACATGTATACTCATACAAGCTATGAATCAATATGCTCTCACAAGCTATAAATCTGTAAGCTCATATGAGCTGAGAATCGGTAAGCTCTCACGAGTTGCAAATCAGTAAGCTCATACGAGCTGAGAATCTGTAACCCTAATGACATGTCATTTGTATCCTACAAATTCCTAAGGTTCAAATGAGACTCGGTCATTATCATATGTCGTCTGATATTTGATCAGTATTTATACATGGTAATTATACAAATCATATACATATAATTCAATTAAAACATATAAATACACAATTTAATTACACGAACTTACCTCGACGAGTATACGTAGATACGGAGGCAATTAATTCGAGATTTTCTCTTTGCCTCGATCTAACTCCATACGAGGTCTGACTGGATCTATACGGATAAATTTAACTCAATTTAATATATTTATCAATCAAATTATTCCAAAACATATTTTTGCAAAATTACCATTTTGCCCCTATACTTTTAATTTCTTTGCAATTTAGTTCCTAGGCTCAAAAAATAAAATTCATACAATTTTACCCCTACCCAAGCCTAGCTAATTTTTATACATACTAATAGCAGCCCATATATTTCACAAATTCACAAATTTACCACGAATTTATCACATTTTTCAATTTAGCCCCTAACTGATAATTTTATCAAAAATTCGTTTACAAAAGTTGTTTATCTAACAACAATCATTCGTTTTCTATCATCAAAATTAAAAAATTAAATATATTCATCAATGGTAAAACCCTATTAGTTTAACAGTTTCGCAAATTAGTCCCCGAGTTAGCTAGATTAAGCTATAACGATCCCGAAAACATAGAAATCATCAAAAACGGGACTCAAATACATACCATGCACCTAGAAAAAGACTATTCAAATGTTGAAGCTCCTCCAATGGCTTCCTAATCCTTATTTTCAGTGGATGATGAAACAAAAAGATGATAACTTTGCTTTATTTTATTTAATTTGTCTTTAATTACTAATTTACTTTAATAACCTTTTAAATTATTACTAATTAGACAATTGTCAAGTCATTATCATCCACTAACATAAAAATGGTTTAATTACCATATAAGGACCTTCAATTTAAATTCCTATAGCTATTTAATACCTTTAGCTATTAGAACTCAACTTTTGCACTTTACGCGATTTAGTCCTTTTTATCAAATTGAACATGTAAACGGTAAAATTTCTTAACGAAATTTTTATATGGTATTTCTATCATGCTATAAGTAATAAAATAATAATATTAAAATAATTTTTATGACTTCGTATTTGTGGTCCCAAAACCACTATTTCTGATTTCATTGAAAATAGGTTGTTACAACTCTAGTCCAGTTATAAGTGGCATGTAAATAGGGTTTTGGTATATATGTATGTTTTAAGCAATATGGTTATATTTTGTGTCAAATGAGGTATGAGATGTGTATATTGATGTGAATCTCAATTAGTATTTGGTTGATTGTGATGTGTGATGGAAATGGTATGTCTTTGGTTTTAAATGCATTTTGAATGGTTGATTTGGTACAAATGCTTAGGTAGCTTCATAAACCATGGTTGATGATTTTGGTCATGATAAATGAGGTATATTTAATATTTTATTAAATATGAAATGTTAAGTAGTAGTATTTGAATGGATTATGTTTTAATGTTTGAGTTGTGGTGCCAATAAGGGCACATTGGTTAGGCACTTAGGTTGAATGGTATTTGGTATATTTTAACATGTATAGGCACTTTTTAAATAGTTTTTATTTTCGATTTTTGCATAGCTTGGAACCCAAGCATTTGAATATGAAATGGCTTATTTTTTTAAGGAAATTTTGGGCATACACGGCCTGAGACACGAGTTGTCACAAGGCCATGTGCCCCACACAGTCTGATGACACGGCTATGTGGTTATATATATATATATATATATATATATTAGCAAGATTTTCCACATGGTCTCAAAGAGTTACATGGTCGTGTGACTCTTGTTTAAACTTTTTACTCAAAATTTCGTAAAAATTTCAATTGAACCCAGTTTTGATCCCAAGTTGTTTTAAATGTTCCGTAAGCTCAATTTAGGCCCCGATTTGATTAAATGGCATGGAAATGATTTTAAATGAATTATTTGGTTGTTATTAAATGGTTTTATTAAATTTGTTCAAAGTTTATTATCGTAACATCTTATAGCTCAGGCAGGTGACCAGACCGAGTATAGGGTGTTACATCGGGTATAGTTGGCAACCCATAGGATTTGTTATACGGAGATTTATTTACTTTGGTTATCTATCAATGAGCATTGGATGCATATTACTTCGGAAGTATCGATATATTGATAAGCATTGAATGCATATTAATACCAATGAGAATTGGATGTAATTTTTATTGGTGTGTTGGTGGTTTAACCTGCGTATCAAGCCTTGAGTCCATGTCTAGTTAATATGGTCCACAAATTATGAAATACATAATTGATTATATTAATTGACATGAAAAACATGAATGATTTATGTAACACCCCTAACCCATATCCGTCGTCAAAATAAGGTTACGAAGCATTACTGGAGTTTACAGATCAAGTACAAACATTTTGTAACATCTCGAATTAGGGTCTAGTCAAAATAGTGGTTTCAAGACCACAACTATGAATTAGAAATAATTAATTTATGATTATTATGAGATCTATGATATAATTGCATGCTTATGTAAAAATTTCATGAAGAAATTTTATGGGTAAAGTGTCCAATTTGACATTTAGGACTAAATTGCAAAAGTTACAAAATGTGAGTTCTAAAACCTTTAAGCATGAAATTGCCATATATTGTTAATTAGAGGTCTTTAAATAGCAATTTGCCCAATTTCTATTTTTATGGACAAAAATGGGCATGAATAGGAAAAATTTGAAAGAATGGCCTCAAGGGCATTTTTGTCATTTGGTTAATAAAAGAATAAAAAAAGAAAAATAAGTCAAAAATTGTGTCCATCTTCCTCCTCCTTAGCTGAAATTCTCAATGAGCTATAGCTAGGGTTTTGTTCATCCTTTCAAGCTCGATTGTAAGTACACCCTAGCCCTATTTTTAATGTTCTTTATGTTTTTAAGATCTTTGAAACATGATCTAGCTATTTCTACCATTATTTTGAGGTAGGGTTCATGTTCAAAAACTTACCCATGTGTGAAATGCATGTATTTTGGTGTTTAATTGAGGAATATAAAATTTTGATGCATGATAAACATCTTTTACTAAGTGGCTTTTCATGAAAACACCTAAAAAATGACCTTTTTTGGAAAAATTGTAAAATAGGTGGTTAAAAATCTAGTTTGAAAGAAAATATGGGCTGATATAAGTATGATATAAGTTCAGCTCGGCTTGGGTAGCAGAGAAAATGAACACATTTCATTTTACGAGCCTAGGGGCTAATTTGTAATTATGTGAAAGATTAGGGGCAAAATTGTAATTTTCCAAAGTATGATTTATGGACTATTTTGAACAATGTGATAATTAAATAAGTTAAATTTACTATTATAGATCAAGAAAAACAGAGTCCGGACCTAAACTGAGGAAAGAACAAGGTTGTGGACTAAATTGAATAGTAGCCATATTTTGGGTACCGAGGTAAGTTTGTGTGTAAATAATGCAACGTTACATTATTATGTATTTAATGCTTTAATATTGCATGAATTGTATAATTGTATTTATGGATTTAATTAATGATGACTCGATGGCGATTTGATGAGTCCGATACTTCAAAATCCCAGTTGAACCTTGGGAATAGTTAGGATACAAATGTCATGACATTAGGGTTATGTATGATCCTATGTAGGACCATGTCTAGGACATGGCTTTGGCATCGATATGTAATCTCGTGTAAGACCATAGCTGGGCTATCGGCATTAATATGAGATCCCATGTAAGAACATGTCCAATATATGGCATTGGCATCGATATGTGATCCCATGCAAGACCATATCTGGGATATGGCATTGGCATCCTACCATGTGTATTAGAGTTCCCAATTATCCTTTAGTAATTTCGAGTGGTTCAACGGATAATCCAAAGGTTACGACAAAGAGATGACAAGGTAAGATCATGTTGAAAGGGGACAAGTATGTACACAAAGCTCATAAATATTGAGATTATGAATCGATAAGACCTCTGTAAGATTTGAATGAATGTATTATGATCATGAGTCTTATTGTACGTTACGCAAATGACATGACTTAAAATGTAACTATAATACTTGATGACATTATGATAAATATTATTATGTTATGTGTATAATAATGTATAGTTAATGTTGTTAATTATTTACATGCAAACTTACTAAGCTTTATGCTTACTCCCTTTCCTTTTCCATTTCCTTATAGTGTTGCCAAGCTAGCTCAGTAATCAAAGGACGTCGGAGTTCGATTCACACTATCAAACTAATCTTTTGGGTATAGTGAATCTAAGTATTTTAAGTATGGCATGTACAGGGACTTGGTCTTTTTGTTATATGTCATACTGGTTTAGCCAAATGTGTTGGCTTATGATGATATTGATTCATTTTGTATAAGGCCATGAGATGTGGCTCATATTGATTATTGGGTTGTAAACCTATTTATATATGCATGCTGTAACGCCCCCTTACCCGAGACTATCGCTGGAGTCGAGTATGAGACATTACTAAACTTATTTTAGCATTTAAACAAGTTCAAACAATTCTCATAGTAAATTGTCCATCTGCGTCACAGTTGCTAAAAAATCATATCTCGAGTTACAAAACTCAAAATCCAATTCCGTAAATTTTTCCTAAAACTATGCTCATATATCTATTTACTAATATTTTTTCTAGAATTTTTTGTTGGGCCAATTAGTACAGTTTATTAGTTAAATTCTCCCCTGTTTCAGGGTTCGACTACTATGACCCCTGTGTATTACGAATTAGATATCTCCCTGTACAGAGTTTCAATAATTATTCCCTTTGTTTCTCATAAACCTAGACTCAATAAGGATTTCATACATGTAAGATACAACTCCTAATTATTTTTTTACAATTTATGGTGAATTTCTAAAGTCAGAACAGGGGATTCAGAGATCGCTCTGACCCTATTCCACCAAAACTAAAATCTCTCATAAAATATAACTCATTTACCTATTTTGTTCATTCCACATAAAAATAGATTCATTAATATTTAATTCTATTTTTATTCATCATCAAATTCTATCTCTACTATTTTTAGTGATTTTTCAAACTCATGTCACTGCTGCTGACTGATTTTGTTTTGTGGCCAATTTTCCCTTTCCAAGGATTTTCATGGTTTAATTAAGACATAAAGCATACATGTTAACATATATAAACTTGATTAGCCATTCCAATAGCTAATCATTCTCAAACATTTCCAATCCATCCATGGTCATATCTTAAGATTATACACACAAAATGATTGGAATGCTATACATGCCATATTTCCAAAAACTATAAGTCATTATACCGCAATTGTCCAGTGATAGTGTGAGCGTGCCTCCGACCATCCCGATCTCCAAATTGACTTGTCAAAACTACAAAGAATGAAAAGGAGGGAGTAAGCATAGATGCTTAGTAAGTCCATATGCAAATAACAAATAACTTAACAAAGCAACTATACCAACCAATATTAACATAATATCACCAAAACATATATCACATTTCTATTCATCATTCATCATATTACCATATTATTGTTGTTGTATCAAGTCTCAACTCGAGGGTTAAGTACATACCTGTCCAAAATGCCCATTCCACAACACTTACCAATACGTCACTTGCATCTTGAGTATTATTCCATATTACAAGAATTTTACCCGTTGAACACATCGAAATATAATTCGGATACATGGAAAGTTTACACATAAGTGCCACATATGTAGCCAAACTACCATATAACCCGCCCATAAGCGAACTCGGACTCAACTCAATGAGCTCGGGCGTTCGCATCCATAAGTGAACTCGGACTCAATTCAACGAGCTCGGATGCCTAGTAACATCTCACGAACTCGGACTCAACTCAACGAGTTCGGACATTTGCATCCATAAGTGAACTCGAACTCAACTCAACGAGTTTCAGATTCCCAAGTATCCTAATCTATTCCTAAGGTTCAACGGGACTTTCCTCGTTCGTACTCCTTTATCATTCTCCTTGGAATACCAATGACGATACTTTGGTAGTCTTTCACATTTTTCACATAATTCATAAAATTTTTGTATGTTGTCCAACAATTACCACAAAGCATAGAATTGCATGATAACAAATCATAATATCGTATAAATAGCATTAAATGATTTAAAATAACAGTTATATTACAATATTTACATATGAACTTACCTCGGTACAATATGTTAGAAATCAAGCCTATTCCTCGGAAACTTTATTTTTCCCTCGATCACGACTTGAATCTCGTTTCTCTTGATCTATAATAAAAAATTTAGCTTATTTAATACTCACATTTATTAAAATAGTCCTTGACTCAAACTTTGGCAAAATTACATTTTTGCCCCTAAACTTTTGCATATTTACACTTTTTCCCCAAAGCTTGGAAATTAAACTTTATCCTATTTTCTTATGTTTTATGACATGTTGATAATTTTTCCCTTCGATAGCAACATCAAATTCTCACTCTATCATGTATTTATGAACATTAGATATTTTTATCGATTTTGTCGTTTTACTGGTTTTCACGTAAAATCGCTTAGCAAAAGTTTTTTAACACATTTTCAAGCTTCATATTCTACCATAAAATATAAAAATAAACACATTTCACCTATTTCAAAAGTCTCCCCTGCTTCAGGGTTTGGCTACTCTGACCCATTTGTATTACGAATCAGATATCCCCCTGTATAGAGTTTGAATGACTATGCCCTTTGTTTCTTATAAACCTAGACTCAATAAGGATTTCATACATGTAAGATACAACTCCTAATTGTTTTTGTTCAACTTATGGTGAATTTCTAAAGTCAGAACAATAGATTCAGAGATCGCTCTGACCCTATTCCACCAAAACTTAAATCTCTCATAAAATATAACTCATTTTACCTATTTTGTTCATTCCACGTGAAAATAGATTCATTAAGCTTCAATTCCATATTTTATTCATCATCAAATTCTATCTCTACTATTTTTAGTGATTTTTCAAACTCACGTCACTGCTGCTGACTGATTTTGTTTTGTGGCCAATTTTCCCTTTCCAAGGATTTTCATGGTTTAATTAAGACATAAAGCATACATGTTATCATATATAAACTTGATTAGCCATTCCAATAGCTAATCATTCTCAAACATTTCCAATTCATCTATGGTCATATCTTAAGATTATACACACAAAATGATTGGAATGCTATACATGCCATATTTCCAAAAATTATAAGTCATTATACCGCAATTGTCCAGTGATAGTGTGAGCGTGCCTCCGACCATCCCGATCTCCAAATTTACTTGTCAAAACTACAAAGAATGAAAAGGAGGGTGTAAGCATAGATGCTTAGTAAGTCCATATGCAAATAACAAATAACTTAACAAAGCAACTATACCAACCAATATTAACATAATATCACCAAAACATATATCACATTTCTATTCATCATTCATCATATTACCATATTATTGTTGTTGTATCAAGTCTCAACTTGAGGGTTAAGTACATACCTGTCCAAAATGCCCATTTCACAACACTTACCAATACGTCACTTGCATCTTGAGTATTCTTCCATATTACAAGAATTTTACCTGTTGAACACATCGAAATATAATTCGGATACATGGAAAGTTTGCACATAAGTGCCATATATGTAGCCAAGCTACCATGTAACCCGCCCATAAGCGAACTTGTACTCAACTCAACGAGCTCGGGCGTTCGCATCCATAAGTGAACTCGGACTCAACTCAACGAGCTCGGATTCCTAGTTACATCTCACGAACTCGGACTCAACTCAACGAGTTCGGACATTTGCATCCATAAGTGAACTTAGACTCAACTCAACGAGTTTCAGATGCCCAAGTATCCTAATCTATTCCTAAGGTTCAACAGGACTTTCCTCGTTCGTACTCCTTTTCTATTCTCCTTGGAATACCAATGACGATACTTCGGTAGTCTTTCACATTTTTCACATAATTCATAAAATTTTTGTATGTTGTCCAACAATTACCACAAAGCATAGAATTGCATGATAACAAATCATAATATCGTATAAATAGCATTAAATGATTTAAAATAACAGTTATATTACAATATTTACATATGAACTTACCTCGGTACAATATGTTAGAAATCAAGCCTATTCCTTGGAAACTTTATTTTTCCCTTGATCACGACTTGAATCTCGTTTCTCTTGATCTATAATAAAAAATTTAGCTTATTTAATACTCACATTTATTAAAACAGTCCTTGACTCAAACTTTGGCAAAATTACATTTTTGCCCCTAAACTTTTGCATATTTACACTTTTGCCCCAAAGCTCAGAAATTAAACTTCATCCTATTTTCTTATGTTTTATGACATGTTGATAATTTTTCCCTTCTATAGTAACATCAAATTCTCACTCTATCATGTATTTCTGAACATTAGATATTTTTATCGATTTTATCGTTTTACTCGTTTTCACGTAAAATCGCTTAGCAAAAGTTGTTTAACACAATTTTCAAGCTTGATATTCTACCATAAAATATAAAAATAAACACATTTCACCTATTTCAAAAGTCTCCCCTGTTTCAGGGTTCGGCTACTCTGACCCATGTGTATTACGAATCAGATATCTCCCTGTACAGAGTTTCAATGACTATGCCCTTTGTTTCTCATAAACCTAGACTCAATAAAACTTTTGTCAGTCAACTCTTGCAACTCTATTGGTGTCATTCTATACGGAGCAATTGAGATCGGTGTTGTTCCCTGTATCAACTCAATACCAAATTCTATTTCTCTGACAGGAGGCAAACCCGACAACTCTTCTGGAAATACATCCGCGAATTCACACACAATCGGCACTGATTCCACTTTCTTCTCAGATTATTTTGTATTCAACACATATGCCAAAAAAGCTTCATAACCCTTTTTCAAATATCTCTGAGCCGACATCGAAGTAATCACACTAGGCAATGCCTCTGATTCATCCAGTTCAATCCGCCAAATTTCACCATTTTCACATTTCAATTCAATAACTTTCTGTCTACAATTCACTATAGCATCATGCAATGTTAACCAATCCATACCCAAAATGACATCAAATTCATCAAACGGCAACAACATCAAGTCGGCCAGAAAATAATGACCTCTAATCATCAAAGGACATTTCTTGCATACTTTATCAACTATGACACATTAGCCTAACGGGTTCGATACTTTAACCATAAATTCCGTAGACTCAATAGGAATATTCATATTAGACACCAATTTCATACACACATACGAATGAGTAGAACCAGGGTCAATCAAAGCAATAACATTAACATCATAAAGAGAGAAAGTACCGGTAATCACGTCGAGAGACGAAACATCTTCACGCCCCTTATGGCATGAGCTCTAGCCGGAGCTCTAGCTTCAGATTTCGGCACTGATTCTCTGACTACATTCTTGCTGTCTGCCTCGTTCCCAGCATTTCTCGAAAATCTTCCTCTCAAAATAGTACCACTTGGCTTTGCACTTTGAAATTTTTCTTTCTTGATCATCTCTGGACAATCTCTAATAAAATGATCCGGAGACCCACACTGGTAACATTCATTAGTTCTACAAGGACCAAAGTGACTTCTACCACATTGTTGACACTCGGGTCTAGTAATTCTCAAATTTTCTACACTAGCCACTGAAGTAGTCCGAGATCTGGAACCCGCATTTTTCTTCTTATGATCCCCATATGAATGTCCCGCTGATGCCTGAGAATGAGAATACATATCCCTGGACTTTCTAGACTGCAGTGGGAGTGTACTGCTCATCGGTCTTTTCTTCCAAATTCTTTTCTCAGCCTCTGTCCTTTTCTTCTCTTTAATTAGTTCTTCAACCTTACAAGCCCGATCAACAAGTACCACAAATTCTTTCAACTTAAGAATACCCACAAATACCATAATATCTTTATTAAGTTCATCTTCAAATCGTCTGCACATTTTAGCTTCTGAAGGAATATATTCTCGAGCATACTTGCTCAATCGAACGAATTCTCTTTCATACTCGGTAACTGTCATGTTGCTTTGCTTCAATTCGAGAAACTCTTTACGCTTCTGGTCTACAAACCTTTCACTGATATATTTCTTTCGAAATTCTTCTTGAAAGAATTCCCAAGTCACCTTCTCTTTTGACACCAATGAAATTAATATTTTCCACCAATGATAAGCCAAATCCCTCAGCAATGATATAGCACACTGCAATCACTCTTCATATGTACAAGATAACTTATCAAATAACCGAATAGAATTTTTGAGCCAAAATTCTGCTTTTTCAGCATTATCATCAACATTTGCCCTGAATTCTTCGGCTCCTTTCTTGCGGATACGGTCAACCGGAGATCTATGGAATTTCATCAGATCCATACCTGAAGGCATCTGGGGTATAGGTTGAGGAATCTAGGGTGGTGGGGGAGGTTGTTGAGCAGTAGGGTTTGTACGAACGAACTCTGTATACCAAGCATTCATCATTTGGAGAAAGGCTTCCCGAGCCCTATCTCCTCCTCCTTGACCAACAGTAGGAGGTCGACTTTCAGTTGGCACCGCCCCTTCAGTAGGAGCTGGCGCATTGCTCTCTACATGTAACACTCCCTACCCGTATCCATTACCGGAATAGGGTACGAAGCATTACCAGAGTTTACTGAACATTTTCAGAAAATTTTGAGTCATTTATTATTCATATTTTGAAAATAATCATAACGTCTCTCTATTGGGCCCTCGAAGCCCCAAACATATAATAGAAACTAACCGAAATTAAATTGGGATCATAAAAAAAAATTTCGCAAAATCTTAAATTTTATTTTCATCTAAGTACTTACCATTTCAATGCTCCTTATAATTAAAAATGTTACCATTCAATCAATAGCTTAACACTTGTCTAAGCGTCAAACAACATCATTGTTAGTATACTTGCACATATTTCATCTAAATTCAACGTTGATATACTTAATTTCTCGACATGTCACGGTTGAGTTTAATAATTGTCTTTACTTACATAATTTCCTTGTATCAACATATCAAAGATAATCATATATGCACATGTTATGAAACATATCATTCTCTTACCGTTTCTTCATAAGTGTATATCAATCATTTCATTATATCAATATTTCATGCTCCATCATTTCCATATATTTTATGTATATTCGGTAAAGTTTATATCAAACTTAACATAAATTATATTCCATGTACTTATTCTTATTTCGTTTATCTATCTTCATAATTATTTCAAACAACTATTTTGTACATATATTTCTATATGACCAGTTCTTGTAAATATTTCACACAACCATTTCATATAACCATTCGTCATCTGATACATATTACCTGAATATCAATTATTCAATAGATGTCATAGCGTCTCTCATCCACAGTCTTATTTATCTTTGACATGATGCCATAGTGTCTTTCAACTATGGTCTTACTCATTTTCTGTCATGTTGCCATGGTATCTTTCAACCATGGTCTTGTTCATTTCATATCACATTGCCATGGTATCTTTCAACCATGTTCTTATTCATTTCATATCAGGTTGCCATGGAATCTTTCAACCATGGTCTTACACATTTCATATCAGGTTGTCATGGTATCTTTCAACCATGGTCTTACACATTTCATATCAGGTTGCCATGGTATCTTTCAACCATGGTCTTACACATTTCATATCAGAGAGCACACTCCCGCGAACCTCATCCTTACAGTGGGATTACCAGTCCAGGCTAAATCTCCTGTAATATAAACTCATAGAGTATTGTCAGGATTACCAGTCCAGGCTAAATCCCCTGTAACGACAATTACTCTAATGAGCTTGCATCTAAATTACTAGTCCAGGCTAAATTCAGACCCTAATTCGGATTACCCGTCCAGGCTAAATCCATTTTTCACATATTCTTCGGGAGGGCTATATCAGGATAGGATCACCCATCCGGGCTAGATCCTTTTTATCGTCAATTCCTTTTCAAAGATCCATCGAATTTTCCTTTCATTCAACCGGGATTTCTTCCCCTTTTTATCAATATGTCAGTATTTCATAAATTTTCATATAATGAACATTCAAATCACATTCATATCAAAAACATGCATTTCAAGCATTTAAGAATATAATTCAAGTTACATGAACTTACCTCATTACTTGTTTGTGTTTATAATTTTATTAATCCGATATCTTTTCTTTTCCACGATCAAATCTCTTATTTGAGTCGTTTGGATCTTTATAAATAAATTTGATCATCATTTTCATTCATTTCATATTCTAATGTATTTAATTAATGCTCTAGACAAAATTACCATTATGCCCCTAAACTTTTATTTAATGATGATTTCATCCTTAGGGTCAGGAAAATAAAATTCTTGCAATTTAATCCTTATTTCCAGCTATTATTCTCATATATATTGATAACAGTTCATGATTTCTATAAAATATCAGAATTTCCATAATTTTAACACTTTTCAATTTAATCCCTGAAACATGTTTTCCCCCGATCTTGAACTAAATTAATAATTTCATTCAATTTTGTAATTTAAATAATAAAATAGTTCATTTCATGCAATTTGGTCATTTCTAACATTTTTACAAAATTACCCATAAATTTTTACTTTTATTCAATTTAGTCCCCGAGCCTAAAACATGCAAATTAGCCATGTTAGATTAATATTCATACATATTTTCCTCCTCCTCCTCTCCATTCCACATCCTTAATGTATTTAACACACTTGTAAGTTATATTATCTATAATTTTTATTAATTACTTTTATGAATATTCAAGTTGTCCATCTGTGTCATAGTCACTAAAATATTTATATATGGAGCTATAGAACTCCAAATTAATATCTGATAATTTTCCCTGAAACTAGACTCATATATCTTCTTACCATAAAATTTTAAAAATTTTTGGTGCAGCCAATAAGTAAAGTTTATTCTTTAAATTTATCCCTGTTCTGCTGTCTGACAGTCCTGACCCTTCTTCACTAAAAATTAATTATCTCCTCGTACTGAATTCAAATGATGTTCCCGTTTATTTAACTTGGAAATAGACTCATTCAAGATTATAAAAATATAAATTTAAGTCAATAATTATTTTTATCCAATTTTTTATGATTTTCAAAAGTCAGAACAGGGGAACTCGAAATCATTCTGACATTGTCTCACAAAATTGATTATATCTCATGATTTACAATTCCATTTCTTACATAATTTCTTCTATAAGAAACTAGCCTCAATAAGCTTTAATTTCATACTTTATTCATCCAATAATTCGATTTATAAAATTTTTGATGATTTTTCAAAGTTAGACTACTGCTACTGTCTAAAACCGTTTTGGTACAAGATATTAATTACCATGTTATAACACCCTTATTTTCTTTTTCTACACCATTTCTCATCACTTTCTCTTATTTTCTCTTTACTAACATATCAAGAACATAGGACCTTATGTAAGAAAACTCTACTATAACATTATTTCCATGCTTTGTCAATAATATCAAACTTAAAAACATATTGAAATCTTGATGTACTTACCTTGTTCTATTGATACTAATCTTTAACTTGATTTTCTCTCTCCTCCAGCTTCTATTCTTGAATCCAACTTGATATTTTAACTCCCCATGGTCTTCTTAACATTTCTCTCTCTTAGTAGCTATGGAAATTCTTTTGATTTCTAGGTAAAAATGGTGAATTTTTTGTGGAAGGACCAAATTGTAAAGAAAAGAAAGTTTCTTTCCTCCTTTTCTCTTCATACGTTGGGTGCATGGAAAAAAAAATGATGATTCTTCATCTTTCTTTCCTTATATATACTAAGTAAAATAATAATAAAATAATAAAATATCATTTAGAAATTAAATTAAAATATTAATAAACTATTATTTATTTATTTAATCTAAAATATCTCCAACATCATCATTGTTTTCTAGATTTCTCTCTCTTCCAATTGACCATTTTGCCCTTCATTATCTTTTAAAATTCCATCCTTGAGTCATCATTTAATTTGGTAAAATTGCAATTTAGTCCCTCATAGTTCTTCATCTATTCAATTTGGTCCTAATTCATCCATTTTCCTTAGTTTCTAGATCATTCCACCCTTAAAATATTTACACTATTGGTCTTTCAAATTTTTCATATTTACACTTTAACCCCTCAAATTTTGAGTATTTACTCTTGTGCAACAAAACTTTTCTCACTTTTACAATTTAGTCCTTTCTTGAATTAATATATAATAATATACTTCCCAATATTGACATAACTCAAAATTTCCCTTTTTGTCACTTTATTTTCTTATTTTACTATATCACGGATAATATTTTACTGTAAAAATTTTCGGAATATTACACTACATCATCAGCCACAGTTGGATCGGGATCCATTTACTATAAAAAATCATTTAAAAAGATCAGGAGTCGTCACACTATCACAATATATAAATATGGCATGTATAGCAAAATTCGTACTTACACCACATTAGTCCGAGAATTGACTAAACCTGCTCTGATACCATCAAATGTAACGCCCCCTTACCCGAGACTATCGCTGAAGTCGAGTATGATACATTACTAAACTTATTTTAGCATTTAAACAAGTTCAAACAATTCTTATAGTAAATTGTCCATCTGCGTCACAGTTGCTAAAAAAATCATATCTCGAGTTATAAAACTTGAAATCCAATTCCATAAATTTTTCCTAAAATTAGACTCATATATCTACTTACTAATTATTTTCTAGAATTTTTGGCTAGGCCAATTAGTACAGTTTATTAGTTAAATTCTCCCCTGTTTCAGGGTTTAGCTACTCTGACCCGTGTGTATTACGAATCAGATATCTCCCTGTACAGAGTTTCAATGACTATACCCTTTGTTTCTCATAAACCTAGACTCAATAAGGATTTAATACATGTAAGATACAACTCCTAATTGTTTTTGTACAATTTATGGTGAATTTCTAAAGTCAGAACAGGGGATTCAGAGATCGCTCTGACCCTATTTCACCTAAACTTAAATCTCTCATAAAATTTAACTTATTTACCTGTTTTGTTCATTCCACATGAAAATAGATTCATTAAGCTTCAATTCCATATTTTATTCATCATCAAATTCTATCTCTACTATTTTTAGTGATTTTTCAAACTTACGTCACTGCTGCTGACTGATTTTGTTTTGTGGCCAATTTTCTCTTTCCAATGATTTTTATGGTTTAATTAAGACATAAAGCATACATGTTATCATATATAAACTTGATTACCCACTCCAATAGTTAATAATTCTCAAACATTTCCAATCCATCCATGGCCATATCTTAAGATTATACACACAAAATGATTGGAATGCTATACATGCCATATTTCCAAAAATTATAAGTCATTATACCGCAATTGTCCAGTGATAGTGTGAGCGTGCCTCCGACCATCCCGATCTCCAAATTGACTTGTCAAAACTACAAAGAATTAAAAGGAGGGAGTAAGCATAGATGCTTAGTAAGTCCATATGCAAATAACTTAACAAAGCAACTATACCAACCAATATTAACATAATATCACCAAAACATATATCACATTTCTATTCATCATTCATCATCTTACCATATTATTGTTGTCGTATTAAGTCTCAACTCAAGGGTTAAGTACATACATGTCCAAAGTGTCCATTCCACAACACTTACCAATACGTCACTTGCATCTTGAGTATTCTTCCAT
The DNA here is from genome assembly GCA_025698465.1 of Gossypium longicalyx. Taxonomy (NCBI): domain Eukaryota; kingdom Viridiplantae; phylum Streptophyta; class Magnoliopsida; order Malvales; family Malvaceae; genus Gossypium; species Gossypium longicalyx. Next base: position 32,514,512 of record CM047005.1, read on the forward strand.
ATGACTAGAATTTTACCCGTTGAACACATCGGAATATAATTCGGATACATGGAAAGTTTGCACATAAGTGCCACATATGTAGCCAAGCTACCATGTAACCCGCCCATAAGCGAACTCAGACTCAACTCAATGAGCTCGGGCGTTCGCATCCATAAGTGAACTCGGACTCAACTCAACGAGCTCGGATGCCTAGTTACATCTCACGAACTCGGACTCAACTCAATGAGTTCGGACATTTGCATCCATAAGTGAACTCGTACTCAACTCAACGAGTTCGGATGCCCAAGCATCCTAATCTATTCCTAAGGTTCAACGGGACTTTCCTCGTTCGTACTCCTTTATCATTCTCCTTGGAATACCAATTACGATACTTCGGTAGTCTTTCACATTTTTCACATAATTCATAAAATTTTTGTATGTTATCCAACAATTACCACAAAGCATAGAATTGTATGATAACAAATCATAATACCGTATAAATAGCATTAAAAGATTTAAAATAACAGTTATATTACAATATTTACATATGAACTTACCTCAGTACAATATGTTAGAAATCAAGCTTATTCCTCGGAAACTTTATTTTTCCCTCGATCACGACTTGAATCTCGTTTCTCTTGATCTATAATAAAAATTTAGCTTATTTAATACTCACATTTATTAAAACAGTCCTTGATTCAAACTTTGGCAAAATTACATTTTTGCCCCTAAACTTTTGTATATTTACACTTTTGCCCCAAAGCTCGGAAATTAAAATTCATCATATTTTCTTATGTTTTATGACATGTTGATCATTTTTCCCTTCTATAGCAACCTCAAATTCACACTCTATCATGTATTTATGAATATTAGATATTTTTATCGATTTTGTCGTTTTACTCGTTTTCACGTAAAATCGCTTAGCAAAAGTTGTTTAACACAATTTCAAGCTTTATATACTACCATAAAATATCGAAATAAACACATTTCACGTATGGTTATTTTTCCAAATATAAACCCTAGGTTAAATTATTGCTAGAATAAGCTAAATCAAGTTACCGGGACTCCAAAAACGTAAAGAACATTAAAAACGGGGCTTGGAATCACTTACTATGGAGCTTGGAAGCTTGAAACAAACCCTAGCTATGGAAAACCCTTGAAATTTCGTCCTAATGAAGAATATGGACATATTTTGCCATCTTTTTCCTTTTTTTAATCTTTTAATTACCAAATGACTAAAATACCCTTCATTACTAAACTTTCAAAATTTCCATCCATGTCCAATTTTTGTCCAAAACTTAGAAATTGGTCAAATTTCTATTTAAGACCTCCTAATTAATATTCCAAAGCAATTTCATACTAAAAACTTCTAGAATGCAAGTTTTGCAACTTATTCAATTTAGTCCCTAATTTCAAATTAATCACTTTATGCATAGAATTTCTTCACGAAATTTTCACACAATCATGCAATCATATCATCGACCTCAAAATAATCATAAAATAATTATTTATATCTCAAATTTATGGTCTCGAAACTACTATTTTGATTAGGCCCTAATTCGGGATATCACACATGCATGTGCCTATGCAATTGTGATGTGGTTGGTTTTTGTGAGTATGTGATGAGACGTGTTGAAGCTATGAATGTTTGTTGATGGAATTGTGAGTGAATGGCATGATGACTACTAAGGCATGAGTATGTTAAATTAAAGTAATCTACATCTCTTAGTGCATGCAAATTCATAAAATTAACTTGACCAAGTATGAAGTCTTATGCATGTATTAGTAAAGATGAAATGATCATTATCATGTTTTGTTTATGTACGTTTAAGTGCTCAATTATGCCATGCTTAATTGCCTTTGAAGTCATGTATGTGTTTGTGCAAATAAGGGTGGCAATTGGCTTGGAAAATAGCCCCAAAATTGTCCACACGGATAGACACACAGGTATGTGTTTAGGCCATATGTGACACACAATTTGCTCCATGGTCGTGTGATATGACCGTGTGTCCCCTACACCTTAATTAGGTAAAACAGAATGCTCTGTAGTAAACAAACATGTAGAGACACAGCCGTGCGTCTCAGCTGTGTGAAGGACACAGCCGCAGGATATGGGTGTGTGCCCACGCCGTGTGAAGTCTGCACTTAATTTTTGAAATTTAACTCGCCACACGGCCTAAGCACACAAGCGTGTGACTTAGATGTGTAACCCTAATTGTGTTGATTACATCATAAACAGAGAGTTAAACGGGCTGAGGACACAGGCGTGTCCCAAGCCACAGGGGCGTGTGACCCTATTTCATGAAAATTTTCTAAGATTTCCCAAAGTTTTCTAAAGTTCTCGATTTAGTCCCGAACTATACCCGATGCATGTTTTGGGCCTCATAGGCCTATATAAGATACAATTTGCATATGTATGAATGGATTTAATTTGAACGAAATTTTATGGTCGGTTTCATATGTTGCTTGTGATTAAGTCTGATAATGCTTCGTATCCTGTCCCGACGTTGGGCATGGGTAAGGGGTGTTACACATTTCATATCATTTCTCATTCATATCATGAATCAATTAAAATCAATCATATTGTCCCTTATGTGAGCCCTCAAGGCTCAAAATAAGCATTAGAAATAAGTTGGGACTAATCCGAGCACTCAGAGAATTTTTACGAAACTTTAAAATTTTTCCTAGGTGCAGGGGACACACGCCCATGTGGCCAAGCCATGTGCATCACACGGTCAAGAGACACACCCGTGTGGGCATTCGAAGTAGGGCACGCGGCCACGTCCCGGCTCGTGTAACTCACTGACTTGGATCACACGGCTAAGCCACACGCCCGTGTGCTAGTCTGTGTGATAAATTCTGAGCATTTTGTTTTGAAATTTTAAAGATGCAGGGGCACACGGCCAAACCACATGCCCATGTGCTAGGCCATGTGTCACACACGGCTAAGACACACGCCCATGTCTCTGCCCGTGTAGATAAAATAAGGGCATTTCCAAACCTTATTTTTCCCCCAATTTGTATTCCACCTACATCAATACTTTAACACATTCACAAGCCAATTCAATACAACCAAATCAAGCCAATACCAAGTATCATGCAGGACATATCAATACATATGACCAAGTCTTTATTTTTATCAAGTTAACCTAATATTTATAAACATCTTTATACTAACTATACCATTTTAACCATTCATCAATATATATCAATATGATTTCAATCACTTATTTATTTCAAACGCACATCAACCATACATATACTTAGAATTTTATATACTCACCAAAACATATCTATCAAAAGCCATTCTAATGGCTAGTTACAACCAAAAGACATATATTCCATCAATAGCCCAAATTCAACTTATACATGCCATTATAACAAAAAATTTAGTTCGTTACATATTTCGAATTGAGCTGAAGGATAGTGTGATGTAGCTCCAACCAACTTCCAACCTTTACTGTAACACCCTTAACCCATATCCATTGCAGAAATAGGGTACGAGGCATTAACCAAACTATGGAACTAATTTCCATTTATCCGAACCAAGTACCATTTATTTATCAAAAATTATTATTACGTCCCTTAATTGGACCCTTGAGGCCCAAAATGAACATTAAAAACAAGTCAGGACTAATCAGAAACTCAGAGAATTTTTCGCAATATTTTCATAATTTTCTTATGAACAGTACCCTGTGGATTACACATACCCGTGTGGCTTGGGACATGCCCGTGTCCTCCGCCTGTAACTCTCTGATTATGACTTCATCAACAAGTTAGGGGCACACAGCCAATTCACACACCCGTGTGCTTAGGCCGTGTGGCACATTAATTTCTCAAAAATAACTGCAGACTTCACACGGTCAAGGCACATGCCCATGTTCCAAAGTCGTGTCCCTCACACGGCCAAGACACACGGCCGTGTCTCAGCCCGTGTGGCCAATTTTGAGCATTCTGTTTTGCTAATTTGAGGTACAGGGGACACACGGCCAGATCACATGCAAATGTATTCAGACAAGGATGATAGTAAATGATCAAATCATAATCCTTTATTAGCTCGAGCCACCTGCGTTGTCTCAAGTTTAAATCTTTCTGTGTCATCAAATATTTTAAACTTTTACAATTAGTGTAAATATGACACTTTTCATCATATAAATAATTCCACTATATCTTCAATGCAAACATTATAGCTACCAGTTCAAGATCATGTATCGGGTAATATCTCTCATGTGGTTTAAATTGTCTTGAAGCATAAGCAACTACTTTACCTTCTTGCATTAAAACACAACATAAACCATTTAAAGATGCATCACTATAAATCACGAATTCCTTACCCGATTCAGGTTGTACTAACATAGGTGCTTCAGTCAGTAAAGTTTTCAGTCTATCAAAACTCTATTGACATTCATCATTCCACTCAAATTTTACATCTTTCTACAAGAGGCAAGTTATAGGTGAAGCTATCATCAAGAATCCTTTCACAAATCTCTAATAATATCCGACTAGGCCCAGAAAAATTTTGACCTCTGACACATTCTTTGGTGGACTCCAATTAACACTTGCTGAAATTTTACTTGGATTAACTCTGATGCTTTCAGCAGATACAATATGTCCAAGAAAACTGACTTCCCATAACAAAACTTCACATTTGCTAAATTTAGCATATAACTGTTTCTCCCGTAAAGTTTTCAACACAATTCTCAAATGTTCAACATGTTCATCTTCATTTCAGGAATAAACTAAAATGTCATCAATAAACACTACCACAAACTTGTCTAAATGCGGTCTGAAAATTCTATTCATTAAATCCATAAACACTGCTGGGGCATTTGTTAGCCATATGTGGTCCTAAAAGCTGTCTTTGGAACATCTGAATCTTTTACTCGGAGCTGGTAATAACCCGATCGAAGATCGATCTTTGAAAATACAGTAGCTCCTTTCAACTGATCAAATAAATCATCAATTCGAGGCAGTTGATATTTATTCTTTATGGTGACCTTGTTGAGCTGCCTATAATCAATACATAGTCTCAGTGATTTGTCTTTCTTCTTTACAAATAACACTAGAGCACCCCATGGTGAGAAATTAGGCCGAGCAAAGCCTCTATCAATTAATTCTTGTAACTATGCTTTTAACTCTTTCAATTCAGTAGGAGCCATTCTATAAGATGCTATCGATATAAGTGTTGTTCCTGAAACTAAATCTATAGAGAACTCCACTTCTCTAACAAGTGGTAAACTAGGTAATTCTTCCGAAAACAAATCTGGAAACTCACATACAACTGGCACGGATTAAATCTTTGACTCGGTTACCTTTGTATCCAGCACATAAGCAAGATAAGCATCATATCCTTTCCTGATACATTTCTGAGCTGCTATTGCTGAAATCACATTAGTCAATCCATCTAATTTGTCAGATTCAACATGTAGCAACTCAGTATTTTGACATTTCAATACAATGTACTTCTATTTGTAATTAACCACTGCATCATGTTGAGTTAACCAGTTATTCCTAATATTGCATCAAATTCATCAAAAGGCCGTAGCATCAGATTAGCCAAGAAACATTTACCCTTTACCATAAGTGGACAGTTCTTACAAACTTTATCCACCCTTACACATTGACCCAAGGGATTTGAGACTTCCACCACAAATTCAGTGAATTCAACAGGTAAATTTTTAACATTTACTAAGTTCATGCATATGTACAAATGTCTGGGACCAGGATCAATTAATGCAGTAACATCAGTATCGAGTAAAGAAAACATACCAGTAATGACATCTGGTGCTAAAGCATCTTCCCTAGCACGTATGGCATACGTTCTTGCAGGAGCTCGTGCTTCAGACTTAGCTGTTGACTCTTTTGTAGCACTTTGGCTACCACTAGCATTCCCAGGATGTCGGGGTGGTCTACCCCTCAAAACAGTGTTACTTGGTTCTGAAGCTTGTTCAACATCTCTTTCAACTATTTCAGGACAATCTCTCTGAACATGATCAAAAGAGCTACATTTGTAACACGCACCAGTCTTCATACGGCAGTCTCCATGATGAAATTTGTTGCAGTATCTAAATTTTGGCTTTATTTTCCACACTTACAACACTAGTCACTGATGGTGATGAAGATTTCGGATTAGAGCACTGAGATCCATGCTCTTTACCAGGATACCTAGCAAAAATAGTAGATCAATCTTGGTACCACTTTGATTTCTTTGAAGCAGATGATTGAGACCTATCCATAGGTCTTTTTCCAGAGAATCGGGCTTCTCTATTTAGTTGCTTCTTCTCTTTATTCAACTCTTCTACTTTCTTTGCCCGAACAGTAAGTGCTGCAAATTCTCTTATTTCAAGAATACCAATCAGTAACTTGATATTTTCATTTAATCCCTCTTCAAATCGTTTGCATATTTCAGCCTCTGTTCAAACCTATTCATGAGCATACTGACTCAGCCAAACAAACTCTCTTTCATATTCTGTAATAGTCATGTTCCCCTGTTTAAGCTCTAAAAATTCTTTTCTTTTCTGGTTCAAAAATCTTTGACAAATGTACTTCTTTCTAAATTCTACTTGAAAGAATTCCCAAGTAATACTTTCTTTTGGAACAACTGAACTTACAGTTTTCCACCAATGATAAGTCGTGTCCTTTAGCAGAGATGTAGCACATTTCAAACATTCAGCCAAAGTACATGATAATTCATCTAATACTCGGATAGTGTTTTCTAGCCAAAACTCTACTCTTTCTGTATCATCATCAATTGTAACTCTAAATTCTTCAGCCCCATATTTTCTGAGTTTATCAACTGGAGCCTTTCCAATTTAACAGTTTCAATACCCGATGATTTCTCAAGAAAAGTCTGTGTAGCAGGTGGGGGAGGTTGTGTTTAAAAAGCAGCTAGATTTCTTCTCAAATATTCAGGAAACCATTTATCCATCATTTCAAAGAAAACCTCTTTAGCATATTCACTTCAGCCCTCTGATTCAGACCTTCTACTACTACTATCTGTAGCTCGTCGCACGGAAGCTTGAGAAGCACTCTCAGCTTCCTCTGATTCAGCTCTTGCTTGGTTGGAAGACATTTACTATTTGAAAAACACATTTAAAAAATGGTCAGGAGGTATCACACTATCATCATTTATATAACGGCATGTATAGCTAAACTCATACTTGCTATGTTAATCCGAGAATCAGCTAAACCGTAGCTCTGATATCAATAAATGTAACACCCCTAACCTATATCCGTCACCGGAATAGGGTACGAGGAAATAACGGAACTACGGAACTAATTTCCATTTATCCAAACTAAGTACCATTTATTTATCAAAAATTATTATTACATCCCTTAATTAGACCCTCGAGGCCCAATATGAACATTAAAAACGAGTCGGGACTAATCAAAAACTCAAAAAAAAATCCTAATATTTTAATAATTTTCTTATGAACGGTACCATACACGTCCGTGTGGTTAGGCCGTGTAGATTACACACGCCCGTGTGGCTTGGGACATGCTCGTGTCCTTCACCCGTGTAACTCTCTGATTATGACGTCATCAACAAGTTAGGGGCACACGGCCAATTCACACACCTGTGTGCTTAGGCCATGTGGCACATTAATTTCTCAAAAATAACTACAGACTTCACACGATCAGGGCACACGCCCATGTTCCAAGGCCGTGTCCCTCACACGGCCAAGACACACGGTAGTGTCTCAGCCCGTGTGGCCAATTCTGAGCATTCTATTTTGCTAATTTAAGGTGCAGGGGACACATGGCCCGATCACATGCTCATGTATTTAGACCGTGTGGACGAAATAAGGCTAATTCCTAGCCCCATTTCTCACCTCAATCCTAACCATTTTCCTGCACAAAAATTCATATAAATTTACCAAACAATTTCCATCATTCAATTTGATATATTACCATTTTTAGTCATAACCATAAACTTGCCTTTATCTTACTTATTCAGTTGTGTTTTGAGAATTGCATTTCTCACTTGTTTAACATATAAAAGCTTATGATATTATGAACCATATCATACCATTCCAAAACATATATCATTAGCCAATCCAATGACTAGTTTCAAACCAACACTTCAATTCATCTTATGGCCATATTAGTCTATACATGCTATTATATCAAAATAAGATCATCATTATACCAAGATTAAAATGTGGATAGTGTGATGATTGCTCCGACCAAGTTCCAACCTTCGCGAGCTCCGAGCACTATTAAACAAAGAAAAATAAACCTAGTAAGCATTATATGCTTAGTAAGCTCGTATAACCAGTATTATACTTACCGATCACATTTAGTCAATAAAACAAAAATAAGCATATTATCCATCAACTTGGCAATTTAACAAATATTACCTATTCACAATCATTTAATTCAATAGGTTAGTTACAATAATACTAAAATGCATAGATGAGCTCATCATGCCACTTCTTTTTGTATCACTTATAAGGCCATTTCCGTTGAATCATTGAATTTCCAATAGACATATCATTTTCTAATTGTACACTTTAGGTGCACATTCCCTTTTCAAGTGTACACACAAAGTGTACATCTTTTTTTCAAGTGTCACCCTTACGGGCTATTTCCCTTTTCATAATGAGATCAAAGATTTCCTTTTCAGGATCTTTACTGCAACACATGCAGGACCTCATTTATAATGGTAATCACCTGTCTTATCGGAAATCAATATTAAAACGGATTTTTATGCCTTTTCTTCAATCACACATATACCATATTTCAATATATTCATGCTACATATACATATCATGATTCACACAATTCAGCCATCATATTAATACATTATTCATACTTAATTAAGTTATATGAACTTACCTTGACAATTGATCGTATCTTTTAATCTGAAACTTTTTCTTTTCCCCGATCTTTTTCTTTGTTCGATACTTCTGGATCTATATAAATACATTTAATCATCAATTCAATATTTTTCACATTAAATTAAACTCATTTCACTTTCTAGGTAAAAATATCATTTTGCCCCCAAACTTTTAATAAATTCTAATTTCATCCCTAAACTCGGAAACTGAAATTTATACAATTTACTCCTTATTTCAAGCCTAAATAAAATTCTAATATAACTTTTATAGCACATATATTTCATGAATTTTAGAATTTTTCCTAGAATTTCACCATTTTTTAATTTAGTCCCTAAACATGCTTTCACTAAAAATCACTTTCTAAAAGTTGTTCATCTATCAATAACCTTTCATTTTCTATCATGAACTTTCAATTTACAGCATATTCATCCATGGAAAATTTTCTAAACCTTGATTTCTTTTCAAATTAATCCCCCAAATAAAGAAATTAAGCTTTCCCGATCTCAAAAATATAAAAATTACTAAAAATGGGACATAGAACTTACCAATTCAAGCTTGAAAAGTTTCTTTCTCTCTCCTAGGGTTTCCATGTATTTTATGGAGAAGATGATGATACAAAATGGGTTTTATTCTATTTAATCATTTAATATATATTAATTAATTTAATTTCTAATTTAGTCCTTACCCTTTTTCAACTTTTCCATAGATGACTCACCAAAAATATCTACATGTTTTTCATCAATGGTCTAATTGCTATATAAGGACCTCACATTTGAATCCCCTAGCTATTTGATCCTTATAGTTATTAGAATCCAAATTTAACATTTATTCAATTTAGTCCTTTTTGCAATTAGACACATATTCGATAAATTTTTTCCATAAAAATTTTCATGCAATTTTCCTAACATATTACCTATCATTTTATGAAATTTAAATAATTTTATTTTTTAGACTCAGATTTGTGGTCCCGAAACCATTGTTCTAATTTCACTGAAATATGGGCTGTTACATTTACGAGCTTCCAAATTACTATAAAACAGAGGAAATAAAACATAGTAAGCATTTAATGCTTAGTAAGTTCATATAATGGGAAATTAACTTACCATTCATTTTCATTACAATAAACATACAAAATGCATCCAAGCAATTTGGCTAATAGCCTACACACACAACTTCATCAAACAAGTTAGTCATTTATTTCACATGAATATCAAGAATCATGTATCCATATCAAATTTCTATGTACATCATGTATATACAGGTAACTATTCACTTTGAATTCATTTATTTTCTCATATCAGGATTTTGCCCATTGAATTATTTAAAATATTGATAGATACCCGGGTAGTACACATGAAGTGTACAAATCTGTAATCCTTCAATTCATATTCGGGAATACTCACACTAGCACATAAATGGGAAGATCTTTCGAGCCATATAACGAGAAGCTCATGTGAGTTGTATAACGGGAAGCTCTTGTGAGCTATTTATCGGGAAGCTCAAGAGAGCCAAAATCGGGAAAGTTCAAGCGAGCCAATATCGAGAAGCTCCGGAGAGCCATTAACGGGAAGCTTACAAAGAGCCTTTAATCGGGAAGCTCACGAAAAGTCATTTATCAGGACGCTCATAAGAGCTACGGTGTGTCCACAACACATGTAGGATCACAACCAAATCAAGATGCTCCGAAGAGCTATTAACGGGAAGCTCGCAAGAACCATATAACGGGAAGCTCATGAGAGCTAATAACGGGACACTCTTTCGAGCTGTGGTGTGTCCGCAACACATGCAAGATCATAACCAATACGGGAACCCTGTATCCATCGAATATCATTTATTCAAACAAGACTTAACATTTATCGGACATTTTGAATATGTGTTCAATACTTATACATGGAAATTATACATTTCACACACAACAATATTAAATTTAAAACATTTAAATACACAATTTAGTTACACAAACTTACCTTGACAATGTTCGTGCACACAAAAGTTACTAAATCGCTACTTTCTCTTTTCCTCGTTCTAACTCCGTATTTGGTCTATCCAGATTTATACGAATGAATTTAACATCAATTTAATACATTTCATATTCAATTCGATCCAATTCACATCTTAGGCAAAATTACTATTTTGCCTATATTCTTTTAATTAATTTTGATTTCGTCCCTAGGCTCGAAAAATGAAATTCATGCAATTTAATCCTTATTCCAAGCCTAACCATTTTTATATATTACAATAACAGCCCATGTATTTCACAAAAATTAGAATTTTTTTCATAAATTTCACATATTTTCAATTTAGTCCCTAAATTATAATTTCATCAAAATTTCCTTTACAAAAGTTGTTTGTCTATCAACAACCTTTCATTTTCTACCATAAAACTTCATAATTCATGCATACTCATTGGTAAAACTTTAATATCTTAATAACTTTGCAAATTAATCCCCGAGATAGCTAGATTCAATTATTACAAACTCAAAAATATAAAATTTACTAAAAACGGGACAAAAAACATACCTAATTGAGCCAGATAAGTTTGCTCAAAACCCATTTTCCATGGCTAGGGTTTCCATGTTTTAATTTTGGGAAAGATGATGAAATAAGATGATATTAGATTTTTATCATCTTTAATTATTTTTATTTCCAATTTAGTCATTTTCTTTATTTAATTTTCCATTGATGAATCATCATACTTATCTACTAACTCCTCTTAATGGCCTATTTGCTATATAAGGACCTCTAATTTTGAATTCCATAGCTATTTGATCTTTTTAGCTACTAGAATTCAATTTTTGCATTCTATGCAATTTGGTCCTTTTATCAATTAAACATGTAATCGGTAAAATTTTCTTAATGAAATTTTTATACGACATTTCTATCATAATGCAGACCATGAAATAATATTAAAATAATTTTCCTTTTCAATTCAGATTTTTTTCCCGAAACCACTGTTCTGATTTCACTAAAAACGGGCTGTTACAACTCTCCCCCTTAAAGAATTTTCGTCCTCGAAAATCTTACCAGTAAAGAGGTTTGGATATTGCTTTCTCATAGTTTCCTCTGATTCTCAGGCAGCTTCTTCTATTTCGTGTCATTGTCAAAGGACTTTTACTAAAGCTACCTTTTTATTTCTTAACTCTTTTGTCTCACATGCCAAAATTTTGATCGATTCTTCACTATAAGTCATATCGGGCTGAATCTCAACCTCTGTCGAGAAGATAACATGTGAAGGGTCTGACCGATACCGTCGTAACATAGGCACGTGAAAAATATTATGAATCTTTTCTAATTCTGGTGGTAAAGCCAACCAGTATACAACAGGTCTAATTCTTTCAGTGATCTCATATGGCCCGATAAATCGTGGACTTAGTTTTCCTTTATGGCCAAACTGAAGAACTTTCTTCCAGGGTGAAACTTTCAGAAATACTTTATCGCCAACTTGAAATTCTATTTCTTTTCGTTTAAGATCCGCATAGGATTTCTAACGATCAGAAGCTATTTTCAAACTATCTCTAATCACTTTCACTTTTTCTTCAGTTTCACGAATCAAATCAACCCCATGTATCTTTTTCTCACTGAACTCAGTCTAATACAACGGAGTTCTACATTTACGACCATACAGAGCTTCATACGGTGCCATTTTAATACTTGACTAATAGTTATTATTATATGCAAATTCAACTAAAGGCAGATACTTTTCCCAATTGCCTTCGAATTCTAAAATACAACACCAAAGCATATCTTCTATAATCTGTATCACACATTCAGATTGACCATCAGTCTGAGGATAGAATGCAGTGTTGAAATGTAATTACGTGCCCAGAGTATCTTGTAACTTGCTCTAGAATCGGGATGTGAACCGTGGATCTCTGTCTGAAATAATGGAGACTAGCACACCGTGTATTCTGACAATTTCAGAAACATATAACTCTACTAATCTGTCCAGGAAGAAATTCATACGTACCGAAATAAAGTGTGCAGACTTCGTCAAACGGTCAACAATCACCCAAATGGCATCTTTTTTTCGTCCTTCCTTTTCTTTTTTTAATAAATGACCCCATACTTTTACTTTTTGCGTAAATGGCCCAATATGTTTATACTTCTTCTTCTCCATCCCAACAATCTCTATTTTCAAATATGGTGATCTGTTTCACTCTACCATCAATCTCTTTTGTCTTCTTCTCTACTTTTCAATCTCTTCCCATCTAGATTTTGTCATGCCAAAACCTAAACCACAACTTCCAATCTATGCCCTCGTGGCCACCATTGTTTTGTCGCTAAACTACAGTTTCCAATCTTGTGTCACCAAAACTAGAAACAAATATTGCAACCCAACTATTTGTGGAAATGTCACAATGAGATACCATTTTTTATTACCAACTCAACCTCCCAAATGCAACGACTATAGATTTGAACTTGACTGCAATAGAAACAACCCAAACCATGTTTTTGAAAACCAATAAACCTGAATCAATGAAAATGACTTTGTGATACCATGTTAACAACCATATTCAGAGCTTATTGTAATTCCATTCGTTGTATGAACCTTTCTCCGTAAAAGGGGCTTCGAATCCATTTAATTTGTCTTGCTTTCCAACTGACAATTCTTAATCCTATTAAGGATCTAAAGGATACGTGTTCATCGTGGAGAAGCAGTAAATCTTTTGTTGAATTGGTTCGAACAATGCTTTGTGCCAAAGCTATGGCGCCATATACATAAGCTTCAAAGAAGTGAAGAACTGTTAAATATGCTTCCCTATGATTAAATTACTTATTTTTCAGCTTATTTTACCTTGCATTATCTATGGAATAAAGATAAAATTTTATTAAAAAACAACAATTTAGGCTTTGTTTGATGAAATTTAAATAGCAATTAGTCCAACTCCCTAATAGGATTTAAAAGATCCTTTCTATTTGATATGAAAATTTTCTCTTATTCTCCTCCTCCTCCTGCTCCTCCTCCTCCTCCTCCTCCTCCTCCTCCTCCTTCTTCTTCTTTTATTGCCCAGCCTAGTTAAGGTTTTAAATTAGGACCTTTTACACAATAGGATGTCATGTCACTTTTCCATTACGTTTGTAACGAAAAATGGTTAAAAGTACTGATTTGTTATTTTTCGAAAGTTGAGTGACTGAATTGAAATCAGAATGACTATTTTGTCAGCTGCCTGTCATGTCACTTTTCTATTACATTTGTAATAGAAAATGATTAAAAGGGCTGATTTGTTATTTTTCGAAAGTTGAGTCACTGAATTGAAATCAGAATGATTGTTTTGTCAGCCACATCAAAGTTGAGTGAATATTGGTGTAATTTACCCTAAATATTTAGCATATAAAAATTAATCTAGAGCATCTGATTGATTTTTAGCTCGATTAGCATGAACATTATTACTAATGCAAGAAAACGTCGGTTTGAATACTCCTATAATGATATTATTAAAAAGAAAAATATTCAAGCAATTTTTAATACAAAACTTAAATTAAGTTTATACAATAGTATAGCGACTCTTAATAGAGTTTGACTAGAAATCCTTACTTTTAAGCTAACATTTGATATGGTCCTTTGACTTTTATTTAATTTATTTTTTATTTCAATTTGCAAACTATTCAATAAATTCCAGAAAAATAAAAATAAAAATAAAAAAAGAACCCTACGTCATTGCGGCGTAACACTCTCCTGCGCATGGTGAACTTGGCTCCCTCGCTCACCAATCAAAGTTCAACACGGAAACAAAGAGACTCGAATGCCAGGTTCTTCTCCTCCTCTTCTCTCTCCCTATTCTGAGGTTTAGGGTTTTCTGATTTTGTGGATTTCCGTTTTTCTTTTTTGTAATTTTTTTATTTCATCAGAATAATTTTCCCTTATGGTTTTCATTGATCACTTTTACCATCTATTGTGGAAATAAACGAGTCTTGGTTTATCATTAGCTTTTCTTTTCCCTGCTACGTCGATGAATGTTTTACCTTTTAAAAGGAAAAAAGGAAGAAGCAAAGGTTAAAATTATTGATTTGAATTTTGCAGGGATTAGTTATTAACTCACTTATAATGAATTTAAGGAGTCCTTGACTTGGAGCTAAAAAACAAGTCGAAATCAATGACGGAAGTGGTTTCGAATAATAACGAAAATGGAAACTTGCCCTTTGATTCTAAAGATAAGATTATGCATTGTGTGAGTAATTGTGAGGACAATGGCTTTGTTGAGGAAACCTTCAGTGGAGTAGAACCACCAAAGATACACGAAGGAAACCAGGATGTGAACATTAACATAACTGAATCTACAAATTCTGGCGTTGATAGGTTACCTGTCACCGAATTTCAGGACGCCACTGATAATTCGAGTTCTTTCGGTGGCACAATGTCTGGGGATGAGAACGACTCTGCAATAAGTGATGCTGAAGTTGAATCAGCATTATCTGGTGGCAGTCCGTTCGGATCTCTGTTTGATGGATTGTTTCAAATGAGGTACTTTTTGTAGGTTGAACTATGTTATGTTTTTTTGAAGTGTTATTTGCTACTGTCTTACTGTTCTGTGGTGTGTATTTCTTTTCTCGATTTTATGTCCAATTACATGGTGCACTATTTAGATTGTTTTCTTTTTCCTAAATTTTCCAGGAAGAGAAAGTTGACGGATCATTGGAGGAGGTTTATTCATCCCCTTATGTGGCGATTTAAATGGTTAGAGCTGCAGCTTAAGGAACTTAAGTCTCAAGCATCAAGATATGATAGAGAGATTGTGGAATATGATCAGAAAAGGAAGTTTGAATATGAAAAGTTCACAATTGAAGGGCTTAATGTAAAGTCACAACCCTTTCAATGTCAAGTTCAAAGGAAGAAAGTAATGAAGAGGAGGAAAAGAAAACGGATTGAAAATACGACTGATTTAGCATCTTACATGTCA
The DNA here is from genome assembly GCA_025698465.1 of Gossypium longicalyx. NCBI lineage: Eukaryota > Viridiplantae > Streptophyta > Magnoliopsida > Malvales > Malvaceae > Gossypium > Gossypium longicalyx. The sequence goes on from CM047005.1 coordinate 32,530,230, forward strand.
TGTCATAACATCTACTCGTATTATGGTATGATTTTCATAATCATTCTTTGGAATGTATTTTCCAAGTGCAAATCTGATGAGTTTATTTTCTTTGCTCCCAGAAAGTAAGAAATCTGTCATTGCTGCTGCCACTCTAGATGATGATAATGGTAAATTAGGTAAGAGGAGTTATATTTAACTCAGATTTGGTGATTGTGTAGCTTGTAGGTAATAGGGCAAGGTTCAACTAATAACTCTTGTGATGTGTGTCTGCAAACATTGGCTTTCTCCCTCTACTAGATGAGATTTTGTTTATTTTCTTACATGATAATTTCTGCAGGAACCCAAACAGACTACACCAATGATGACTTTGGATTTATTGATGACTTGTCTCATCTTGAATTCAGTGATTCTGATACTTTGTCGGAACAGATCCTTAGAAAGATTGATCTTCTTCAATCGCAAGCTCGTAAACTAAAGACCAGAGTTGACAAGATGGTGAATGAAAGTCCTCGAAAGTTCTCTTCCATTAATATGTTGAGTTCACCTGCATTAACCAGTTCTAGAAATCAACCTTCTCCAACTCGGAGTGGAGATAGAGCCCTGGTTAGATCTCAACATACTTCATCCCAGCATCGATCTGAGAGTCACTTTAGAGTTCTTTTTAGGCCTGGAAGTGCAATCTCAAGCCATGGAGAGGTGACACCCTTTCCTGATATGATTGAGGGCTCCGGTCAGCATCTTGCTGGGATTTCTTATGAAAATGTGAGCTCTCTTTTCACACATTCTTCTTCGTCTTGGTCTTTTGAAAGTTTTTTCTTCCATCATTTTCTATTGCTAACAATTCTTCTCTTATTTTAAGTTTTACGCTTTAATTTGTTGCTGTTGCTTATTGCCATAGTAGCAGAACAAGATTTTACTTGGATCTGGATTTATGGTTTGATTCTTTGCTCCTGCTAATTCGGGTCCTACTAAACTGCTAGCTTTGTTTCTTTGTGACTAATGACTAGGAAAGAAAGCTTTTTTGTTTCTCTGTCTAATATGAAATTGAAAAACATTCTCCTCATCAATTTTCTTTCACTCTTCTTATTATTCCCTCCTTACTAGCTCTTTTGCACATCTAATCAGGATCCGTTTTTAGTTTTTCTTTTTCTTTTTTTGTAATAGATGTTGTGTATGATAGCTAGTATTAGCTTCTAAATATCCATTTTGACCATCTAGTTTTCATTTATAATGCAACTGCCATCATTATATACGCAGACGGAGGATGATATTTTGATACATAATCAGGCTGCCAAGGAAGAGTTGCAAAATTTTCAAAGTGGTTTAACTCAGCAGGCAGAGGAATCGCGGATTCCAATTGAAAAGCCTAAGATAGTTTGTACTGCTCTTGCTCCTGCAGATAACCCCCCTACAAACCCTCCTGTTCCACCAAATGTGAAGTTAACTTCTACTTCCAAGTCAAAGGGCCCTAGCAACAAAAGGAAGAGAGGAAAAAGAAAATCAGGCACAGGTAAGTGGAGTCGGAGATCCTCAGGTTAGATAAATTTATTAAGTTGGGATTTTGTATGTATACATGTTATGAGAAAACAACACCTGGAAGGGCAGGGGTAAACTTTTGATGCTATCTAATTATATCTTTGTACATGCTTAGTGTCTATTTCCCAACCTTCTTGTTGCATCAAGTATGGTTTGTACATGCACTTCTCACCCTGAGGGGACACACTTCTTCAGTATAGATGCCATGTGGTATTCTAAGTATGACATTCTGTACAGTGATATTACTTTATTTTGGTGACTTACATATAGCGTTTCTCAATCAATTTGTCATTGCTTGGCATTTCTCATTTAGCTTGAAAAGTAAAGGGTAATGTTTATTGAACAAACAAAACTAGGGTCATTTTAATTGTAGAGTGTACCAGTGAGATTTTACAAGAAGAAGAAGAAAGAAACCAAATGTGATTTGAGAAATGAGATGGGATATGGCATTAGTAAATGAAATGAAGTGCAGTATGATTTCAGGTTTGAAGGAACAGTAAAGAAAAAGGTGTAGCATTGAATCATGGGTGTTGTTCAAACCCTTATGGTTAGTGAAACATAAACAAAGTCCCTAGCATAAAATCAGCACCATCTTAAGTCTTTCCAGTTTAGACAAAATCATTAGATTTATATATTTTCATGTCAAAACCAAGTTTAGCATATACTTGTGTTACTCACGTCTTAAGCTTCATCAGCATCGTAAGCTATCAAGATGTCAAATTTTGCATCAAACCGTACACTTTCTGCAATGAAAAGCTCTTTTGGGGGCAACTATTTGACTTCTTGGCGTAACAATATGCGTATATGCATCCTATTGTTCTTGGGGCCAACTGACATTTGCCCTAGAAATTTGCACACTTTTATATAAAACCTAGGAAATCTTCATTTATCTCATATTGCTATATGAGCTGGACTGTTTGAGATCACAACTTTCTTCATTTTTTTCCCATCTCATGAGCATCTTTCATTCATTTTCAGGAAGAGACATCAAATTGAAGGGGGTGTTTTTCTTTTCAATTTTTTTTTTCTTTTACCATAATAATTAGCATGAGATGGGAAGAAGAAAAAAAAAAAGATTAGAATTGCCTTAATTTTGAACCAGACTAGATCAGTCGATCGGACTTGTTGGATGTGGAACCAGTTGGGGTACCGGTTCTAAGAGAGAAAAAACTGGATGACCTATGAATCGGGACGGATTTATTGAATTGGATTAAAAAGTTGGTTAAACCAATGGTTGAATTGGATTTTATACTCTTTTTCTTAATTTTATGATTTTTTAAAATAATTTATTTAACTTGAACTGAATAGATTAATGAGATTAAGAATTGATGGTTTAAACAATTTTAATTTAACCACCTATACGATTTCGAAAACATTGATTTACCATGTTTTAGAGACACAGTTGAACCAAACGTATTTAATAGTGTCTGGGAGAGTAAGATGTGGAAATAGTAAAATTAGAGATTATATAGTATGTTTGTTTAATTAATTAAACAGTTAGATAATTAATTTTGTTTTGTTCCATTCCCTAGAAACTTCAAATCCTCGCAACTCCAATTTTATATAACTTGGGCTTTTCTAAGAAAAAAAAATTAAAAAGGAGTTTGAAATTTGTCTCTCTTTTGGAGAAATCCATTAGATTTCCAAATATTAAACTGAAAAATAGAGTGAATTGAGTTTCTCATATTTAAAAATAAAATTCATGAAAACATGAAGTGAATGTCTTTTTTTTTCCCCTTGAATATTCCGGTCACTCTTTAATGCATAATTATTGTAAGGAAAAATTGCATCTCAGTAATGGCCAACTTCTCTTCTATTTTCTTAAAAACACACGTTTATTTTAAGGAATCACTTATAAAATCTATAAAATGAATGGATGTGTATAACTATTAATTATTACCCATGATACTTCGCTGCCACCATACTATGATTTTTATTTAATAAATCCATTTATTATATAACATAGGAGACAATATTTGAATATGATTAATTCTACTTAATACTTTCCAACATCTCATAATTATACAACGAAACACAAATACGATAAAAAAAATAATAATATAAATAAATACATTTGACATAAAAAAAATTCTAATGTATAAGAATTATTATAATATAAAATATAATATACATTATTGACAAAATTTAACCAAAGGATACGTGTCACAATTTTCTTTTTAAAGTTATTGTATTTTTAATTTTGTCATATTTTTTGTATTTATGTTATCATCATTTTTATATTCATGTTTTTATATAGATTTGAATGCTTTTTTTTTTTTAATACATGTCATAATTATGTTATTTTTGTATCATAGCCATGTCTCAAATTTATAAAATAACTTGTGTGAAAAATATTTTTTCATCTATTTAAAATGTTATGAATTATATTTATAAATTTAATACAATTTTTTTTATTCGTACATGTTATGTCATGTTTTAATTATTTTACGGATTAAATATTAATTTTAGTTTCCTTATTATAATAATTTAAATTTTTTTAAATAAAAAAAACTAAATAATTACGCTTTGTAATAGCTTAATATTATAAATATCATAATTATCTTCCTACTTTCCTTTTACGAGACATGCACATTGCTTAGTTGCCATGAAACTGAAGGTTCCAAAATTCAAATTCTGGCTTTTCATTATAGTAGATTAATGATTTTATTATTCCTATAATATGCCTTCCTTATGAGGTCGGAGAAGGCAGATAAAAGGTGGCAGAAGCAGTACATAATAACCAGAACAGAAGTGATAGTGTAATGGCAAAAGAATTATAATAAGAAGAAGCCTAAGACGATGAAGAGTTTGAAGTTCAAGGGCACTTGGGCTGGTGTTTGGAGTTCTTCTTGTCTCGATAGCAAGGGCATTCTGACTTGTTCCCATAGGTCCCTGAAGGAACACACTTACATTCTTGGCAGCATATCCCACAATACTTCAAGCACCGATCTTTCATTCCAGCCTTGGCACACCTCTCCCCGCACTTCCCATCACAGTAACCTATTTATTTTTTCACACACAAAAACCAACAATCATTTACCACATATTTTCTATTATAATCCCCCAAAAACAAAGATAAATTATATATATATATATATGTTTGGTAGATTTGTTTAAAAGGAGAAATATGTCAAATGCATGCATGGGTGAGGAGAGGAGAGCGTTACTTGGAGGAGCAGGTGAAGGAGCAGCAGCAGGTGAGGCAAAGGAGAGTTGAATAAATGATGAACTCAAAACTAGGGAAACAAACAACAAAGTAGCGATTATAGACTTCATTTCTTTTTCTTTCTCTTCTTCTTTTATAGTGTGTGAGGATAATATAAATATATCAAATGTGACTTCCTCTCAAGAAAACAAGCTGTGAGGGATTAGTGAGATGTTGCAATTAAAGGTATTTATAGGGAAGGGGAGGAGGCGGTGAATTTGGGATTTGGGATTGAAAAGGAAATGGCGTGTACAGCTAAGGCGCAGCTTAATTTGCTATGGTACAGACTGTAAGGCTGCCCTTAATATCCTTTTCTGGGAGTGCGGGGACCATCACCATCGCCCCTTTTTCACAAACGTTGTTCAAACTTCAAAAACCTACTATTAATTTGTACTATGAACCAAACAAATTCCACTACCTACCTACTTTCCACTTCCTCTTGCAGCTTGCCAACTGAATCCTATGTTATGGAATTAATAATTCAATAGATGGTAAAATTGTGGACTACGATATTATACTTACTACTATTTTCAGCAATATTTGGTGTAGTGTTGTAATTGTTTGTAAATGGTGGCACCCATCTACAATTTAGACTCTGTGAATCCCCATCTCATCCCCTCCCCAGGTTTGTAAATCAAGAATAAAAAGCAAAAGAACCTGCATAAGTGCACTAATCCAGCACTGAACAATGTGCCAACCCTAGCTTTGTTCAGCATTATATTCCCTAACATAAATTTCTGGACTATATTTCGGTGTTCAAATATCTCTAGCATAATTTATGAATTTAGTGTTATAAATAGAAATAGGATTTATACCTAAAAGGTATAATAAATGATTTGCTAGACAAACCTTTCACTACTTTTGTAAGAGAGAAAAACAATTTTCTTTTATTATATAATGAAACCCTAATTTTTTTTTTTAAAGAAAATTTAAGATATCTATCTAACCCAACTTAAATTTTTATGTTATAATGAACTCCTTAGTTGTTGGAATCAAATCAGTTAATTGAACGGAATTAAAAACCAACCGATATATCAATTTAAATAAAAAAATTAAATTAATTTTTAAGTAAATTATGTAGGATTGATTTTTTTTTCTATTATTTATGTATTTATTTAAATAAAATTGAACTGACATTAAAAAAAGGTTATTTACTAATAGACACTTATACTAACTGTTCAAAAACTATTATTTAATTTTAATAATTCAATCGCAAATTGATGAAATTGAAAATTGATAATTTAAGAGAAGTGTATAATTTTGAAAACGTTGATATAAGTGATATTTTTTTTATTTGAATGTTGGTCATTTTTCTAGTATTTGTGGATCACCGGGTTCATAACAAGACAGAGTAAATGGCAAGTACATCGATCGTTTTCCAAGTAAGCCATTTAAACTGTTTATGAATTAAATCAAGTCAATATCCCATCCATAATCCATTACCTCTTGTTCTTCGAGGAGTCCAGGCTGTCCGAGTCCATCAACTGGCCCAATTTGCACTAAAATTTTCTTTACAGCTTGGGAATAATATTATCATATAATCCATAAAAATAAAAATAAAAAAAGGAGTAAAGCCAGAAACATGTAAAATCCCCATAAAATGAAAATTATGATAGTGGAAAACAACTGGCTGTCGAATCCACATCCAATCTTTGTACATTGCCCTCGTTTGGCCAATGGTACATCACCTCAGTCCATATGCAATGAAGCTTATGTCTCCCGGAGAGGGTGAATAAATTCAGTGAGACTATAAATTAATAATGAAAATCCTTTGACTTATAATTGCACTAGAATAAATTATGCACATTCCTAGTTTTTCTGACCTCCAATGACTAGCTATAACCAGCTGGATCTCAGCATTTAAAGAAATATAATTACTGAAAAGGACCTTAGTTAATACTTAATACATATCTCCATATCCAACCTTCATTGTTAGGTCCTTAAGGAAATTTATTATTATCAAATTATTATTACCGACTATTCTTTTCTGACTCCCGTTTCAACTACTCCCATGTTTATCTCCAGGTACAGATAAAAAGAAAATCAAACTTGGAACGGTGCAAGATTTCGGCTAAATTATCAATAAATGTCGAAAAATTAAAAAATTTACTTGATTAGACCATTTTATGTAAAAATTACAAGAATATGTCGATTCTATAAAAATGCTTTCAGGTGGACGTGTTTTCAGGTGAAATATAAAAAAAAAAAAAGTTTTCAGGTGGATGCATTTTTTACTAATCAATTGAAAGAGCTTCCAGCTGGAAGCGTTTTCAACTTGTTGGCAGGAGAACGCTTTTTCAGGTGAACGTGTTTTTGACAAATCAACCAAAAAAGCTTTTAGCTAGAAGCGTTTTCCTCCTATATTTTTTTGGCATTAGGGTTTTGTATTTTAGGACTTGAGATTAGGGTTTTTGAAGTAGAGTTGTTTAAGGTTTAGGGTTTTTGAAATATTAAATAATTATTATTGTATTCGAAATTTAAAAACATCGTATTTTCATCGAAACTCAGAGTACTCATTTGGGATGAAATATTAGATTTTAATTTTTTTGAACATTTTTAATACTAGTTTGATCCAATATTTTAATAAATTATTTACCCCAGTGCATTATTATTGACGAGATGAGTTCTGGAAATATATTCCTAGAATCTCAAGATATATGATGGGTTTTTTATCCCAAGTGGGGGTTGAAATTTGTAGAGAGATAACGCTTGCTTTCAGTACTTTTGCTAACAGTATGTCCTGCTTGGAGCGTTATCTTTCTACAAATGTCAACCCCTCACTAGTCGCGAAAATTTTTCAAAATCAACTTAGAGCTCGTCCCTTGATCTATAAATGAAACATATTTCAGCCTCGATTGGCATAAGCCATTTACGAGCAAATAAGAAGTTGTTAGGGAGATCAGAAGAAGAGAAGTTCGTGGAGAAGGTATAAGTTGAAGCAACAGCGCAATTTGCATAAAGGCATTGATTTTTGTTGTTCATATTTAGTTATAGCATTCATTTTTTGCATAATGTTTTTATTTCGAACGTCTATCGACAGATTATTTGGTTGAAAATGAGTGGACGGATTAATGTTATTGTTTATTATGACGATGAAGTGCGTGACACCGAGAACGGGGTGGTTATTTTATCAAAGAACACAATGTGACTGCTTTTAACGAAAACATATAATTGTCAGAACTACGGACAAGAATTAGGCAGAAAATCGTCAAATCCAATCAACTGAGAGTATCATCCCTTAAATATCGATTTTGTGCTTCGAACGACCCTGTTAAATATGATGCTTTCGGTATCAAAGGTGCAAAGGGATTGGACGCAATGGTGCAAACTCATATGGATAGTGGATCACTGTTTCTTAAGTTATATTCTAAGTTTTCAAGGATAGACCAAGGCCCTCGAACGTCGACATCTGTTCATGCTCGAGATGAGAGAACGGATGAACATGCCAATATTCCAACGACATAGTTGTGTAGTGGGTTCACCACTTTGTTAGGAACTTCTCATTATGATATCCCAGAATCATCAATGGGAAGACACTCATCTGTCTTAGCTCTAGATTTCAACCTTGGCAGGTAGAACACCGAACAGACAGGTTGAGGTGGTTGGACGGAATACATGACCTATGCACGACACTCAATTAGTGGTATTGATTTGAACTTCGGTTAGTTGATGTTCAATGTTAGGAAGTCTTACAAAGGAATGACATCAACTTCTAGCAGTTGGCTATCAACAAATGATTTTGGACATTTCGGCAACTACACGAGAAAGGATGATGTACTCCCTACAATGTCCACCAACAATGGGACATCTAACACAGCAGATGTTGTTGGTTCTGATAATAAAAATAGTCCAATCTGGGAGCTTGGTGTCGGTGGTTCAAAAATTGCATTATTTTCTGAACCATTTCCAATTCTAACTGAACCAGAAGATGGTGAAAGAGGTGAATATCCCAATAAAGATCCACGATTTAGGGCATGCTCGCCTCCAATCCACATGCATAATATGGACCTATTGACAAAGGATGGGATGGAGTTTGCAGAACTACTACACAGGCGGCTGGGCTACGTGAGTTTTTCGTTGGATTCGGGAGATTTGGAAGTGGAGAAGGAGTTTGCAGAACATTCTATCTGACTAATGGATATTGACGGTAACATACAGTACCAATTCATTTTCACGTGTCAGATGTTTGGATTCCCAAATAATTTCTCAAGGATGCATTCTCTGATTGCCAGATCCTCGTATAGTATTCATTCAAACTATATTAAAATAATAATAAAATATTAGTTATATATATTACTAAATCTCAAATCGACTACATTAATATTATATGATTCAAATTTAAATAAATACATAACAGAAGTCGTATATCTCGAAGCTCATTTGGTAATCCCGTGTAACTCGACCCATGGTTCCACCTATTGAAATAACTTGTTAGCATAATAATTTAAATTTTAATTAATTTTATTATGGTAAATATATCATCTAATGAATTTCAAGTTTATTTTACTTTTAATCTATTAAATTTTGTTTCTTTTATGTTTCTTACCTTAGATTTTTCTGTTAAATGCTTTTAGTTTCATGCTATTTAAGTTTTCTTGAATAAAAATCTTAACTTTTATCTTTTTCTTAAACTTTCCTTTCATGGTTGCTTTGTTTTTCATCGTTATGTTTATTTTCTTAACTTTGAGCATGCATAACTAAACCTTTAAGGAGGTTGGTTGATGGAGATGTAGGTAAAATAAAATCTTTGGACAAAAGGCTAAATTTAACAAACTGGACTAGTTTAAATAGAACTAAGGACTTAGGTAGTGACACCTCTAAGGGAATATCAAGATAAAGTAAGACCAAAAGGTAATCCTGTCGAGCACCCATTTGTTAGTCCCGGATTAACCAACAAGATCGAAAGATAAACCAGACCTAATTCATCTAAGTCGGTAAAATTGAGATTGAAAGCTAAATGAAGCCACTTGGTAATTTACACAATTTATGTCCCTAGTCTAAGATTTGGTGAACCATATCGAAGTCAACCAACCCCGATTAGTTAGTTGCTAAATAGTTCCTCTAGTTTACATTTCTTGCAATTTAGTCCTTAAAGTAGCATATTTAATTTTCTTGCAAACTCATCTTTTTATGAATTTTCGTACTATAAAATCGTATTAGTAGCCACTTAGACTCTATTGTGTATGTTAGTTATTGCTCAATCGCCTCTTCCTTCGTGTTCAATCCTTGGAATACTTCGATGTTCCATTGTAACACTATAAATATTACAACTGACTTGTACGTTTGTAGTAAAATTGGGCTTTAAAAAAAATTTCATAAATTTAATGTTTTAATGCGCACGCGCGCAACTGGTCAGTTCTCATGCATGAAAATTGTGGGCACATCTGCTCCGCGAACTTGTTACTTACATGGTCTAACCCTTTTATGAATAGTAGGTTTATTGTTTATATTTTTCATGCAACATGCATCAACTTATGCACCATTTTCTTATTCTCTCCTACTCCTTTCCTTATGTTAGCTTTTGATCCCAATTCCCAGAGAACCCATTGTTTCTTGGATATTCATAACTTCTCATTTGATTCATAGACAAACATTATGTATCCTTCTCACTCCTCTCCTTATTTGGACACATAAATGTTCCCCCACAAGGACTAGTTTTTATCAATTACGGTTTGCATTTATGTTCTATACTGAAGGTGAATAGTTCTTCTTAAATCTTTAATATCAATGTCCATATCATTCCACCGATACCTCTTCATTTCAGTCTGGATACAGAGCTTATGCACAAAGGAAAGTGTACTCATACTTTATATATACTAGGTCTTTAAGTCTTTTTTATCGTGTTTGACCATGCATGCATCTCACTCTGGGAACATATTTCTCTAAACATGAACACCAATGATAAGGGACAGTGCTACTTACCTTGTTGAACGATGGAAACTATTAAACGAAATAAGACAAACTATAACTTTAGATACAAAGGGACTCACCAGAATACTTTACTTTAGATATTTATCTACTCTATTGGTTCCTTGCCTTTTATACTAGGGCTTTCTCTCGTGTCTTTAGCTAAACAATGAAACAACTCTTTTAATCATCAAGAACTACCAAAATGCTATGATAGCAAAATCTATAGACATGCAAACAATTTTTTGGTAGAAGTTTCTTTCATACCCAATATTCAAAATATACTACCACATTTCTTCTGTTAACATCTATCTATCTATCTGGTAAAACTTAAAGAAAGGTTTAAGAATTTACCAGTAGGCAACTATCATAGAAGCTCTACTAACTTTTAATAGTTAACACCTTCGTTAGCAAGGAAAAACTCTTCTGATTTCTTTAATGATAACAAGGTCCAATGGAGAAAATGATTCAAAACTTTTCTCTCCGCTACTACACTATCTTATTTATAGTTAACTCACGGACAAATCCTAATAAGGATTATCTCCAATCATTACTAGTTTTCGCACGCTTCTACTAATTAATCATATCATATGAGGCCATCCAAGTGTCCTAATTACAGACACATTGTCTCTACTAGGACGTTAAATGACTTAAATGTGTCACAAATCTATTTTACTTACTCTAGCCATTATGTAAAAACACAGGTGGCGATTTTATTAGTAAAAAATCCCCCTAGTAAGGTCCCCGCCCTAATCTCTACCTCGCCATTACTCACCAATATACCCCATCATGTTGGCAAAGTTCTATAAAGTATTTCGCCATATAATCACCAACCTTCATTGGGCTAAGTCCAGTAACCTAGATGTCATTTACTAGCGTAGTCTTCCCAATCTGACCTAGTTTGTTAAATCAGGGTGTTACACTGAAGGTTAAACCTAATCTTGAATCGAGGATTAAGACATTGAAAAAGGAATAAGCAATCGTTTACGACATACTCAAAGGAAAAGGCAATAGTAGCTTTGGTTGGGATAAGCATATGCAGATAGTTGTTGCTGAAGATGTTGTGTGGAACTCATATATGTGGAACTCATATATAAGTGTAAGAATTATTTCCTGATATTATTATATTGTTTTGACCAAACTTATATCAAATGTGGATTCTTTTTTTTTATAGTCATAAAAAAGTTGGTCAATTCAAACATCGTAGTTTCCTTTATTATGACAAACTTACTTCCATATACGTAAAAGATCGAGCCACTAGGAAAGATGCTCAAACAACTATTGATATTGTTAAAGAAATAGATGCTGAGAATGTAGCTACTGCAAAGAATCCTGGAGAAGGAAGCAATGACCATAGATGTGAAGCTAATGTTTGCTTGGATAAGATGCATATCTCGGCTACACAAGCGCAACTATCAAAGTTAAACCAAGATGATTCTACATTTTCAAAGAAGAAGAAAAAAAAGATTTCTGATGTAAATGAACAAATTTCTTCTACTTCACTTATTGGTGCTGCACATTATTGGGGGAAAATATGCGGACTGTTAGCTTTGAATTAAGTAGGATCATTGCCTCCGAAGTGCTAATTGAAGAGAAGTCAGAAATGCTCATTCAAAAAAATGCCCAAAAATTATATCTAACCTTATGTGAAGTAGAACGATTAACTAAGGATGAGTGTTTTCTTGCATTGAGCAAAATACTAGACTATCCAACGCAAATGCTCGTTTTCTTAAATCTACCTTCTTCTGTGCGATTGGAATAGGTGAAAAGATTTATTTGTACCCATTAAAGATCATGCTTATGTTGGTGATGTTTTGGTAATTTTTTGTATATGTAATATTTAAATGGTATAATGACATGATAGAATGCCACAGAATGTTGTAACTTTTTGATGTTGTAAAATTTAACATATAAATTATGACATATAAGTTAATGGCATCACGTAACTTTTTGTTAATGTATGAACATTTTATTTGGATATAAAATATAATTCTCAAGTTATTTATTACTTCTAATCTTTTTCTTTTTAGTTTATAGGATAATTAAATTATTTTTTTCACTAATAGTATTCTAGAACATTAAATATGCATTGTAGTTTAAAAATAATAAAGTAGGTTATATATTATTTTTCTAATATTATTAATTATTATTTTTATTAATTTATATTTTAATAATAATTATATTAAGAATGTTATTAAATTATATATTTTTATTTTTATTAATTCATATTTTAATAATAATCATATTAATAATGTTATTAAATTATATATTTTATTTTTATTAAATTATATTTAATAATAATCCTATTAAATTTTAATAACAATAACAAATTATTAACTTAATTTTTTTTCCTAAGGGTACTTTAATCATTTTAACTTTTTTTTTAATATGCTATTATAACATTTATTTTACTCAACTAAACACAAGAATACTATTACAATTTTATTCCATTCCATTCAACCAAATAATTAAATTATTGATTACAGTTCTATTCCATTACAACCATATTCCATTCCAGTAAACCAAACGTAATGTAAGGCTCCGTTTGTTTCACTGAAAATGACTTCCGGAAAATGATTTTTGGAAAATGATTTTTGGAAAATTATTTACTTCTCTGCAAAAGCAAATATTTTCTGGTATTTGGATAAATCTGTGTAAAATATTTTCTGTTGTTTGGTAGATTTTTTAAAAATATTTCATAACAGTTGTTTTCAATTAAACAAACATACATTTGAGATTTTTTTATTTTTTCATTGTTTAATTGAATTTATTTTTATCTACAATTTTATATTTTACATTGTATTTGCATATATTAAAAATATTATGTTAAATTCAGATTCATTACAACGTCATTTTTTAATTATAATACTACTAAGTGAGTATTTTTTATTTAAAAATGTGACATTAACAAAATTGGCAAAAAAAAAAGTTAACGATGTCAATAATTGGACTTGATTTTCAAATTTGAAAAGTAAAGGGACTAAATTCTTGAAAATAAAAGTACAAAAACTAAATTACAAATATGTGAAGTGTACATAGGCTTATGACATATTTTAACCTTTATACTACAAAACATTTATTATCAATATATTTATAATTGTAATAAATATTTATTATTAAAATATTAATATTGAATATTTTCAATAATATGTGAATAATATTATTTAAAATTATTATTTTTAAAATTTATTATTAAAATAAAATTGAAATATTAAATAATTTATTAAAATAATAAATTATATTTATTATATTAATAATTTATTATATGACTAAATATAAATAATTAAATATGTATGTTTAATACTATTGAAAAATAAACTATTTTAAATATTTTAAATATTTTAAAAATAAAAATAAAATTTATTATCAATATAATAATATTAAGCTTGATTTAAGTTAATTTTTATATAAAAATAAAATTATCTATAGATGAGCTCTTTTCCGGAAAATGACTTACGCTTTTTAAAAGGGGTAGTCATTTTACAGGAAAAGGGGCTTATTTACCTTGACCTGTAAGTCATTTTCCGTTGACCAAACTATTTTTTATGAAACAAACACAGGAAAATAAAGAAAACATTTTCTGTAAAACCTTTTACATGTAATCAAACGAACCCTAAATGTCTAAACCCCTCTACTCTGAGCTCTGCAAGACTCTCTTTGAGTTACTTGGAGAATCAGTAGTCTGCCATCGTAATTCTTTATTCTCATGTTGCTTCAAAATTGCATTGAGTTACTTTTGTTTGTTTGTTTAAGGGAACTTAATGCTTAATGAAAGAAGTGGTTTTAACTTTTCAAGTTCTACAGCCATGTAATCACAAGTTGTAAAATATCAATTGGTTGTTTTAGTTTGTTAAGAGGTACGGTTGCAATGACTTAATAACTATGCTAGAACATTATTCTGAAAATGAAGATGAAGTTGAAAATCTGGAATTACTCTATTTCTGTATCACGAATCAATTCTTGACTTTGTTCATTGTACACATTGTATATATAGAGAGCTTGCATAACTGCTCTTTAACAATTTAACGACTGAACAAACCAATCTATAGAGGTAGACAAATTTCCAGTGATTATAATATCATCTACATACACAAGAACATAAAGAATGAAGCCATATATTACCCGAACAAACAGAGATGCATCAGATTTTGAGACAACGAAGCCAACTGAGACAAGAAACTGTTTTAGTTTCTCAAACCAGGTACGAAGAGCATGACGAAGACCATATAAAGCTTTCTTCAGACGACATACAAAGGGTTTACCATTTGAATCACACTATTCATATCTTAGAGGTTGATGCATGAAAACCTCAATATCAAGATCGCCATTTAAACAGGCATTGTTCACATCAACTTGCCTCAGTGGCCACCCTTTGGAGACGACAATTGACAAAATAACTCGAATAGTAGCAGGTTTTACTACTGAAGTAAATGTTTCCTTGAAATCACACCCAGGGACTTGAGAACATCCTTTTGCAACTAGCCGAGACTTTCGTCGGGCAATAGTACCATCAGGAATGTTCTTGATCTTGAAAGCCACTTACACCCTATGACCTTACAATTAGATGGTCGCGAAACAAAATCCCATGTAGAATTACGAACCAAGGCATCAAATTCACCTTGAGCTACCGTACACCACTCGGAAGTAGAGAACACTTCCTAAATTGTAGAAGGTTTTACAGCTTCAACAATCATAGCTTTGGGTTTAAAAATACCAGCCTTTGATCGAGTCACCATCGGATGAGTATTGGTTATGGGTATAGCACGCGTCTGACCATCAGAAGAAGACTCACGACCTTCATTAAGCATGGTCCCAACATCACTTAGCATAGGAGAACTACGTGGCTCACAGTCAGACCCAACCCAGGTTGACCCGCGGTAAGAGTAAAAGTTACTAGGCAAACAACTGATTGAGAAAATGATGGAGACGGTTGAGCAGATGAGGGCTCGGCAGGCCGAGAAGAAACGGGCCAAACTAGTAGAACGAACATTGAGATAGACTGACTATGCCTCGACAGACTCCCCTTAGGAGCAAACTCGATTGAGAGAAATTGATTCTTATCAAACACAACATGCTGTGAGACAACAATCTTACCAGTTGGTCGAAGACACTGGTACCCCTTGTGTTGGGTACTATAACCCAAAAAGGTAGATGGTTGAGAATGAAACTCCAACTTATGTACCATAAACAAACATAAATAAGGAAAGCAACAACACCCGAGCACTCTCAGATGATCGTAAGTGGGTTCGCATCCATAAAGAGCCTTAAACAGAGTTTGTCCTTTTAGAACTGAAGTGGGAAGTCGATTGATAAGGTGAACCGCATAGCAAAACGCATAGCCCTAATATTCCATAGATAGATTCGCTTGAGCCAAAAAGGTGATGCCCATGTCAACAATGTGGCAATGCTTGCACTCAACCACTCTATTTTGTTCGAAAGTATGTGGACACGTCAATCGATGAACTATCTCTTATGAAGCTAGGACAGACGTGAAGGCTCGATACTCTCTGCCCCAATCGCTCTGAAACTGTTTAATAGTCTTTCCAAACTGAGTTTTAACAAGTTGCTAAAACTAAACAAAATATTGCACAGTTTGAGATTTTTGGCAAAACAGATAGATCCACATAAATCAAGTGCATACATCAATAAACGAAACATAATACCAATTATTTCCACATGTAACAAACGCAGGACCCCAGAGATTAGAGACAACCAAGGTAAAAGGATCACTGTAATCTGTAGTAGAAACAGGAAATGGCAGTTTATGTGACTTCCTTATTTGACATGCAGTACATATAGCATCAAGACAGTATTTATTCGAGGCAACTATATTTGTCTAACACAGTTTTAACAACACTAGCAGATGGGTAACCCAAATGTTTATGCCATAAAGAAAAAACATTACAATCCTTGGACATATTCTGGAGTACAGTGTAACCAGCAACTGGAGCTTCGACTGACTGAGTAGACATCACGGGCACTAGAAAATGGTATAGTCCATCACAAATGTAGCCCTTCAGTAAAGTTTCCCGGATCATAATGTCCTTAATAACATAGTAGGTCGGATGAAATTCAAAAAACACATCATTATTATTGGCAAATTGTGATACCAATAAAATATTCTTCCTTATGCTTGGAACACATAAAACATTAGATAAGCACAACAATTTAGACTGAGTAGGTAAAAAATCATGACCAACAAACGCGGTCGTGGCGGGTGTTCCATCACCTGTTAAGAGAGAAGACATACCTAAATACAGGGTAGCATCATACAGAGCCAATGGATCCTGACACACATGATTACTAGCTTCATAGTCAGGATACCATGAAGTGGTGCCAACCGGCATAGGAATATATGAGTCTGTACCATCACCATTAGATCCAATTTGCATGGTATTGATATGAAACCCGGAAGAGTCGGAGTAATCAAACGGGTGAAGATCACCTACTCAATGAAGTTCAATGCACGGATTAGACCCAAAGTAGACACAAGCACCCAATTGTTTAGTATGCTACGGGACTACAACACCACCCAATTGTCCATGATGCGGCCCTACACCAAGAGAGGAATCAAGTTGAATATTATTAGTAGGCCCAAGAGGCAAAGGTGGAGCATTTGGCCTTGTAGTCCCATGCAAAGGCCCAAAACCATGCGGCCCACTAATGGGAGGCCTTGGTGCATGTAGAAAATATAGAGAAGGCTCAAGCGGTGCATGTGGCCCACGTGCTAGGCAATTTGGCACCCCAAAATTCGGCCTGGCATAATTTGGGGCTAAAAATTCCCTTTGCCCCATGAATTGATGTTGACCAACATCAAAATAATTTTGACCAAGGTTGTTGGTAAACCTAGGTCGTCTATTTAACTGAGAGAACCAATCTTCTCCCACAACAACAGGTTGCGAACCAGAAGCCGGCTTTGCAATCGGGCCTTCGGGATGTGACGCCGGAACCACCATCGACACGAAATTATCGTGATGATATCGGTAATAGCACCGTTAAGCGACATGGCCAAAGCGTGCACAAATCTGACACTAGAGACGCGGCCAAAAGCTCCTTCCACGACCATGAGAATATGAGCGGGCACTACGAGCAAAGTCCTCCGCCGTCTGCGATGGAGAACTTTCCACTAGATTCATAGCAAAGACAATTTCTTGGACTACCCGTTCTTGATGACATTCACCCTCGAGAAGAGCATTAACAATACGTTGAAGGGGTAAGAGAGTCGGGGAGAGAGATGTCGAGGATACTACGGCATCAAAGTCAGAGGGTAAACCCACAAGTAATATATCCGTTCGCTCAGCCTCGAAGATTGGAGATCCGGATGCTTCCAAAAGGGTACACAACCCTTTCACTTTTGCAACATAGCTCTTAATCGAGAGAGTGCCTTTTTTGAGAGAATGTAACTCATCGATCGCAAAGAGCATACCCGCCGTCATCCATACATCAGAGGTTGTTTGCACGTCTGTGAAGAATGAAAGGAAAGATGGGCTAATCGTGGAAAGTAACCACAATGTAAGGAGATTGTCTTGTTGATTGAACGCCGAGGCGGCCGAATTGGCCACAAGAGCACTGTCTGGTGCTTGAACGAATCGCGTTGGTGCTGTTATCGAGCCATCTAAGAAGCCGGCCAAGTCATAACCAGCGATGATAAATCACACTTGTTTCTGCCACTGTACGAAGGTACCCTCGTCAAGTTTAACCACCTCATGTCGAGGGAATGAGTTGACGAGTTGATCACCGGTGAAAGGAGAGCCATGAGGCTCAACGGATTCGGAGTCAGCAGAATGCATGGTGGTCATAGCTGAGGATCAATGAGTTATGATACCATGTTGAGAGGTACGGTTGCAATGACTTAATAACTATGCTAGAACACTATTCTGAAAATGAAGATGAAGTTGAAAATCTGGAATTACTCTATTTCTATATCACGAATCAATTCTTGACTTTGTTCATTGTACACATTGTATATAGAGAGAGCTTGCATAACTGCTCTTCAACAATTTGCTAGCTGTATCAACAACTTCAGTTGCTAACTAACTAACTGCTTGAGCTAGAATATTTGAACTCTAACATAATTGACAGGTTGATTCATCTAAACTAGTAATATTTGAATTTAATGTAAGCAATAAATAAATTTGTATATCCGAATTTAATTTTAAAAATATAATAGGCTGTTTTAGCAAGTCAAATGTTTACCAAAGCCACCATCTAACAATCTCCAATGTTGTCTTATATATATTCCTGATACATAGTTGCAACTAACTTGCTTCATAGCTTCAGTCATTAGCCAAACCAATTTGAGAACATATCTGCATTTGATCAATTGTAATTACAATCTACGTGATATTATGTTTATTTAACAATCTGGTATATGCTTCTAACAATGTGATTTTATTATATTTTATTTTATTGGAATTTTAATGTGAATTATGTACCGTAATTAATTTTCATTTTTTTTAAACTTGATTAATTTTCAACTTTGTTATAAAAAAATTGGCTTAACCTATAAAATTTTGTTTTCATTTTGATTTTTCAAGTTGGTACATCTTGTTATTTTCTCTTTATATATGTTTTCCTTTTTACTTTAGATAACTTTCTTTCTTTCTCTTTTTTTTTTTGGGGGTTTTTCTTTACATGGGCAAACATTTTGAGTTTGATGATTTTATTAAAGTTTTCAGAACTAGACTAATAATTAAATTAGTTACCATCAATTTTTAACTTAATTAGTTCGCTTGGTTTGATCAGATAATTTATTAAAATTCATAAAAGTAAAATATTTAAAAAATAGAGAAAATCAATTCAACGGGTCTATATTAGTTCAAGGGACAACTGGTTCAACCTTTATCTTCATGTCGGTACTTCAACCGGTCCTGGGTCTAATGGCCTATTCGATTCTGAAAACATTAGTTTCGATTGATGAAAGAACTTTTTTTTATTTTGTCAAGTTGAACAAGAAAGCGGTGAAGTTCAAAAATAGAATTAGTCTCCAGCTCGACCTCAGGAGAGCGAATTTCAAGTATTGTCACCATTGCCAAACATTACAAATGAAGAAAAAAAAAAAGGAATCAAATAAATATAGAGAAATAATGAAAACAATAAAATAAAAGAATTTAAAAATTGATTTTTAAAGTTTATATGATGTGGTAGTTTGTTATTGGCTAGAATTCTTTTTTACGGATATAACATTGTGGTGTAAAATAGATAATGTAAGAATAATTTAAGTATCACTTGTCACAAAAAAATAGGTACCAATTTATGTAAAAGAGTATAATTTAGGTACTAATTTGTGACTTAAGCTCAAATTTAACATTAGGGCTAATTGGATTGGTTTTGCATCAATTGGATGAAGACTTAATAATGAAGTTCTAGGTTAACATATTTTTAGAATAATAAATAATAAACTTACGACCCAACTTAAGTGGTATAAAATTAAGGGTGTGTTTGATAAACTAAAAATTTAAATGCTAAAAAAGTAAGTATTGAATTTTTTATGGCTAAATTTTATAAGTGTTGAATTTATATTAAAAATTTATTTGGTAAATTAGTAAATTTAAGTACCGAATATAATTATGTTATTTACTAAAAGTAAATATTAATTTTTAAAAGATTGTTTATTTTTACATTTAATCTTATTAATATAATATTTTAGATAGTTTCGGATGGAAAATAAATATTGTAATTTGAATATCTAATTTTTTTTTTACAAAAAAGGATAATTTATTTCAATTTTTAATAAAATAAAATAAAATAAATATTTTCACCTACTTATCTTATTCAATATTTTTTTTGTTGAAAACTTTATATAAAATATTATCTTATTCAATGGTTTATCAAACACACCCTAAAACGATATTATTTTTAAAATAGGTGTTTTAAGATACTAAATCATATCGCTTATGAAATCCTACTCTAAACTCAAATTTAGTAGAGTAATGAGTTTATTTCATTTATGGTCTTCATAAACAGATTAATTATATTTTTAATATAAATTAATTTGAATTTGAATAGTTTTTATAGATAAGTAGCTCAAAATGAGTAATGAGGACTCATTTATTGAACACACAGCAAACATGCGTAAAAATAAACATAATGGAGATCTAAAGATTAAGTTCCATGAGCAGGGGAGTGATGGAATGTCTTGATGATTGTGGGAAGATCCCATCATCGTAATTAAGGGGAAACCAAATTGAGAAAACTACTAAATTTGAAGCAACCCATTTTCAAATACAGCTAGGAGCTAAGGGTTCGACCCAGGATCACCTCATCAATCCTAACGCAAACGCAAAAAGAAGCAAAACCAAGCAGCTGATATCATATGTGTACTGCTGATGTTATATCAAATTTATGATTGAGGCAATACCCAAAAACAACTCTAAATATAGCAAAAACAGATATGATTGAAAATGGGTCTAATTTCTGACACCTCTAGACTCTCTTAAAAATGGGTCTAACATTTCGACTTTTGGGTTAAGCTTTGGGCTATCCATTTTGACTAATTTCCCGGCGCAGGCTGCAACCTGACCCACACTACTTGTTAAACATGTACTTTAATTGAAGCACTTCAGCAGCTTATGGTTTGAGGTATCCACGCGTTCAGCATTCAAGGGTTTGAGCTTGAACTCTCATCAATCATTATTATCAAATCTTTGTTGATGCTTATTCATAAGCAGTGTTAGCATAATGATATATCTTTTTTAAAAGATAATTTTCTGAAGACGCAAGTCATCATCATTATAATCCTATCACTAAAATTTTGACCGAGTATATTTGCCAATTTGTTTGATTATGGTCCACAAAATAATTGTGAAATAAATAGGACTTGTACATAAGGTAAGTGTAGGTGCAGCTACTTGGATTTGCAGCGGCACCAACCATAGGAATCTCATTTGTAGGCACTTGGTAATTGGTACGAAGATGCCTTCAAATGGACGACCCCCCAAATCATTAACATTCTTCATTCCGCCCTTTTCTCTTGCTAATACCATTCTTCTGTTTTATTATCATATTATATTTTTAGAAAAAAATTAAATTTAAATATATATTAAAGACGCATTGTTAGGAAGAACAATAATGTATTCAAAAAAAAAATTATTTTTCATATAATATAACATGTACTTTTTTATGAGTTGAGATAAATTTTTAAGAAAGTAACTCTTGATTCCGTCTTTGCTTAAATGTCCCGCAAGCAAACTATGCACTTCTTTTGGTCTTTCATTATTATTATTGGGTTTCAATTTTACTGTTTGGTACGACAAAAAAATAAAAAATTAAAGGGAACTAAAATGTGTAGATGTAGAACCCGTATGCATCTCTTTCACAGGATTAGCACTACACATCCATGTGAGAATTGGGTTCACCACCATAAAAAAAAAAATAAATAAATAAATAAATAAACAAAGCCTTACAAAAGGAAGGTCCTGTTTAATATTCTACTGAAAATTAAGTAAAACAAAATAAAATGGTTAGGGAAGCTGACAAGTGCATTGATTGTGAAATAAAGAGGTAAGAGGAATCAGGTTTTGAATATTTGGGCTCAACTTTTCTTGTATGCATGTCTTCTCTTTTTCCACATGAAGACAGTATGAGTTTTAGCTATTCCTATTTCTCCACAAATACTTGTATACATCCTTTTATAAATTATATTATCACTAAATATTAAAAATTTCACTAGAATTAAGATATAAAATATTATTAAAAAAATCAAACCTTCTCCCATAAGTAAATAAAATAAAATAAAAACAATTTTACACTAGTTGATAAACATTCAATTGTGCAACATTTAACTCTAAATCTTATACCCTCACAATTGCCCAACCCTCTCTAATATCAAAAACTTTTTATTTATATTTTTTTTAATAATTTATAAAAGATATAAATTATTAAAATAGTAAAATTATATTTTTACTATCATAAAAATTAACAATTTAATTTCAACTTCTCAACAAAATTTGGATTCACCCATCACTCTCACCAGCGGAATAATTAATATCAGAAAAAGATAAAAATTCAAATATCTTTTGGACTTAGATGAAATTAAAGAAAGTAAATTAATTACATTCTCGTTTAATTATACAGTATTTTAACACAAACAAAATTTTCCTTACAAACGAAATTTTAATTATTTCATAAGTATTAAAATAATTTACATAATATTAAAATAATTAATATATATATATTTAAACTTAAAATTGTAAGAATGTATAAAACTCTAGTAAAAGAAAAAGACATTTTCAAAATAAATTAAAAAACATTCTTCTCTCTTTATTGAAAACAAGTCAAACATTCACTAAGAATTATTAGGTGAAGTTAAAAGATAAGATTCCTATTAAACCAAACATGTATAATATATATATATATATATATATATATATATATAACCATAAATTTGGAAAAACTTTTGAAATGATAAGAATCTCCTTTATTTTTTTTATCATATTACTAAATTTATTTTTAAAAAAAAAACTTGAGGTAAAATGGAAGTTGTGATAAGTATACTTTTTAAAAATAACTATAATTTAATAGAAGTTTTGATAATTACACATTTAAAGATAATTTTAATTTTAATTCACAATTATTAGTAAAAAAACTTGTGCTAATTTTAAAATAGAGATATTACTTGAATAAAACTCTAAGCATAAAATATAGAAAAAATTTGCAGTATTTATAATAAAAATTAAAATTACTAAATAAAATATTTTTATATAAAAAAAAGTCGTGCTACTTTTTTTTTAATTTGTACTAATTTTATTGATGTAAAATTAAGTTATTACTCAAATAGAATTTTAAGTATATTAATTATAACTTAACTATTATTAGAGTTAATTATGTTAATTAATTTTTTTTAATAATATAACTTGCATTAATTACTTCATGTACAACTATGTTGAATATATTAAAAATATTTTAATTATGATTTGAAAATTTTCTCAATTATAATATTTAAATTAATAAATTAATATCTTTTAATTATATTAAATAACTTAAATAAAAAAATTATGTATGCTAATTACTGCAGTTAACATATAAAATTTTAAAAATTAATTAAATATTAAACACATAAAATCATATGCAATGCATGTGCTATTAAAAACTAGTATATATAAAAGCATGGATTTTGAAAATTGTTTGAATCGACAAAAATAGCCTGTATTTTTCTTCATATTACTAAATTAACATTTAAAAATAATTATAATATTTAATTTAGAAATACTAATTAAAAAAGTTGACATAAAATATAATTTATGATAATTATACATTTAAAAATAATTATTATTTAATAGAAATTGTGATAATTACGTATTCAAAAATAATTAAAATATAATTTACAATTATTACTTAAAATGATTAGTTAAAATAATTATAAATAAAGTAAAAACTGACTAAAAAAATTACAATTAACAAACATTTAAAAAAGTTTCGTTTATTTATTTATTTTCTAGATATTATTATTTTTACATATTAAATGCAGAGTATTATACTCAATTTATTAACTATTAAGAAAATGAAAATAAAAATTGAATAGTGAAGTATATCATATTTTATTATTTGCGCAAATGCTTTAATAATAGAAATTTTTTATTAGAAATATATTTGAATTATAAAAAAATAATACATTTTAATAATATTTATTACATGAAGTACAAATTATATTGTATGTTGAAAAATAGTACAAATATTTTAATTATGATTTAAAATTTTTTTAATATTGTTAAAAAGTTTATTGATCTATAAAATATTAACATTTGAATATGGTATTTGAAAATTTATTTTTATTATATTTGAATTATTAAATAAATTAATATATTTTAATTATAGTTAACAAATAATAAATATAAAAAATTAAACATATAAAATTGCATACAACAAAATGGTATTAAAAAAGGGTTATATAAGGTTTTTTTCCCTTAAGAGTTAAAAAAAAAAAATTGGTAGGAAAGACTTTTTAGAACTCATTTAAACTCGCGTCATCAAATGTAATTATTTCCTATGATTGAATCCTGGTTTTAGTAAAAATGTTAATCATAATCAAATCCTCATTAATGACTGTCCTTTACGTTTAAGAAAATACTATCTACTATAACCTATCTCAGTCTCATTCAATATATATGGTCAGTGCTGTGTATTAATTTTACAGAAAAAATAAAAAAGGAGCAGGGTCTTTTTCAGCATTGGTTGATAAGCTTCCAGACAATGGAGCTTTCGGCTCCTGAAAGATAAGGAAGTCCATTTCTCTGAATTAAAAAAAGAAAAAAAAAAGAAAAACAGAGATACATTCAGTTTCTGCATTATATGGGTCCTCAGCACTAAGAAGGTGAGTCAGATTTCAGATGAAACAAGCTATCGTTTTTCTTTTAGGAAATAAGTTTGATTTCCGGGGCAATTCCGTACCCTACCATTCAGAGCTGATTTCAATAATGCTGATACCCAGATTTCATGAATTTTGTTTTCCTTTTCCAAACTTTGAAATTGAATTAAGTTTTACTAACTTTGTCTCTTTCTATTTTACATATTCATTTAAATTTAATCTTATTATACCCGACCCCTACTAAAACAAAAATTGAGATATTTTCCAATGAATTAATATATACAGAGTTGCTTCAACTTAACAACTTGTATTTAATAAAATAAAATAAAAAAAATGGTGTCTGATTTCTCAAGGCAAAAGATGCATGGGAGCAGATAAATCCCGGGGACTCCTTAATTTGCTAAAGATGTGGATGACAAGAACGGAATGGGATTTACCATGATTCTTTCTTTCTGTAACAAACGGGACAAGGTGGGGAGAGATTTTATTAGTGGGGCCGAGGGGGGGTTGTGGCTGTAATTTAAGTGAGATACAAAACTCATTGGTCATTTATCCCCACGCACGGCACGCCTCATAAATATGCCTCTAATTTCGACATTGGATTCCACTAGAACTGTAAAACTGGAAAGTAAAATGATTTAAAAAAAAATTAATTTCGCAAAAGAATTACAAAGGCAAACACGATGAAAATCTCAAACTATGATAATAATAATAAAAAACCACACCACTAAGGCAAGTAGTAGTAGTAGTATTTATAAGGAGTAAAATAAATATATGATGATAATCAAATGTGATACATAGAGGAAATAAAAAAAATAATAATAAATACTGAATCCAGATCTCTTCTCTAGAAGATCAACCCAATGGCTGCCCATCCTAATGCCAATCCTCCAATTATCTTCTGCAAACTCTTGATGCTCTCTGCTCCACTCTGCATTATTTTTTTTCACAAAATTCATTATTTTAGAATTCCATTTAATTAAATAATGAAATAAATAAATAAATACATGTAACTTCATCAGAAAACAAATACATAAATGCATGGTGTAAACTTGTAATTATTGATGCCATGTCTTGTGTATGCACGATCTGACATCGATATTCAATGCGTTGTATATAAACTTAATGTATTAAACTAAAATGTCTCCATTGTAAGATCACCTTGAGATCTGTTGCTCATCTCAAAATCTAAAGGAACTAACTCCTTCCTCGGAGGCGCGTCACTCAGACGCGCTTGAACGAAACAAGCTCTCAATTTGAAATCCTCAATCCACATTCTAAACTCTAATTTTCATTACTCCAAAAATCTAACTATAAAGTCAAGTTTGCTGACTTTCAGATCTGGAACAGCATTGTTTTATTGTACGGTTAACTTAAAGAAATGATTGAGATGTGAGAAAAGAGAGCAGAATGTACCTCATCGGCGGCGACAGAAGGACCGGGAGAGGACGCATCGAGGCTAGGTCCTGGAGCGCCAGTTGGTGGAGCCGGAGGTCCAAGCATATCAGGTGAAGGAGCGGGAGCACCGTGTTTCTTGGACTTCTTTTTGCTCTTGCTCTTGCTTGGAGCTGGTGCAGGAACCTCGGCAGTTGTTGGAGCCGCAACAGGAGCAGGAGGAGAGGCCGAGCTCTCTGGAGGAGTTGTTGGTGCAGCAGCCGGTGGCGATTTGGCTAGAGGAGGGCTCACAGGAACTGAAGCCGGTGGGGTACTCACTGGAGCAGCAGCCGGAGGGGGAGAAGCTGGAGCAAATTTTGATGGGGCTGGAACCGCCGCAGACTTTGACGGAGCCGCAGCCGGTGGTGAAGTAGTTGGAGCAGCAGTGGGAGCTGGTGACTTAGATTTACTCACAGGAGCAGTAGCGGGTGCAGTAGAAGGCGTAGTCGCAGCCGGGGGTGCTTTAGTGGGAGCGGCGCTAGGTGATTGACCACCGACACCAGCAACCACAATGCAGATCAAAGCAACAGCAAACGCGCTTCTACGATCCATTTTGTTCCAAAAATAACTTCCAGATGCTTATTTGTTTGAGAGAGGGGCTGAATTTATTATAGAGCTTTCTATAATTAAATACAATTTATTATGTACTATAAAAAATAATATAATTAACATTTACCCTTAAAAAAATGTCATTTACTTTTCAAAAGCTAATAATTTTAACATTTACTCTTTAAAAGCTAATAATTTTAACGTCCATATTTTATATAATGAATTTTTTATTTTTTATTTATTTATAACCAGGGGTAGAGAATGAGGTTGCTAAGGATTAAACTCAATCTCTTATACCTACAATATAATACTTTTGCCACTAGGCTAAGACCTTATTGGCATTATATACAATAAATATTAATTCTATTAAATTTTAGGGTAAACTACATTACTAGTCATTAAAATATGGGTAAATTTTTATTTTGATCATTTAATTAAAAAAGTTACAATTAAATTACTAAACTATTCGAAAGTTTTCATTTAAGTCACTGAACTATTCAAATGTTTTTATTTAAGTCATTGGATTGTTAAGTTTTTTTTTTTTTAAACTCTACCAGCATGTTTCAAGCGCTAATTCAACGATTGATACGATAGATCAATACCCATCGATGAGTAAAAGAACATACCTTAGGTCCAAGTCGATCTACCGGTAAGTGTCGAAGATCATAGAAAAAAGTTGTTTGAATTTTGGTTTTTAGATTTGTGACATCTAAATTTGTTTCATGAAAATAATTGAATTGTAGAAGAGAAAGAGAAAGAAAGCTTTTAATTGGTGCAAGCAATGCAAACAAAGAAAACTATATAACATTGATTTTAACACCTTAGTGAATTAAATGAAAATTTTTGAATAGTTTAGTAATCAAATTGTAACTTTTTTAGTTAAATGACCAAAATAAAAACTTACCCATAATTTAGTGATTAATTAACTTTATTTTTTAATAGTATAAGGACTAAATTAATTCCTTTAGAAATAAAATGAGAAATTTAATCTTATCCTTATAATTAAGTCACTAAGTACTTTAATATATAAAAAAATTGGAAGTTTAATAATATCGTCTAATTTTCTCAATTTCCAACCTTTCTCCTAAAAATTGGAACAAGTAATTAGATATTTCAACTACACTTAAAATAAGGCCTTTAGCAAGTTAAAATTAACAAAAATCTATTTTCTACTAAAGTTTGATTAAATGAAGTTGAGATCTGTTTGTAAGCTAACAAAGAGATAATTTAAATGATATATTTAAATGTCTGTCTCTTGACACGCTCTTGTCTATCGTTTTGACATTTTTTTAAGTTTTTTTCCAGAAAAGTTTATTTCCTTTGTTAGTTCAAATTAATTTGAGTGTTTGCTTTTTGTTTTTTTTTTCTGAGTGAGTTTTTGCTTTTTTTTTTGTTTTTAATATGGAGAGGGATATGGAAAATCTGAGAATTGACGATGAAGAGGAGGTAGGATGGAATAACAATGGAGATCAGAACCTTTAACAATCGACATACGATTTATGTTTGGTGGGATGTTGCTTAACTGCTAGCGTGGTTCATTTTTCGGCTTTGCGGACCATAATGGCAAACCTTTGGCATCCTTTGGAAAGAGCCCAAATAACAGATTTAGGGGATAAGCACTACCTGTTCAAATTTTTCCATAAAATGATATCGAGCGAGTGGAAAATGATGCCTCATGGACCTTCAATAACTATTTATTGATTCTTCATCGGTTAAAAGAAAAGGAAGATTAATTGTTAATTCACTTACTATTTATGAACTTCTAAGTTCAAGTGCATAACTTACCACCGAATTTTTTCTTGGATAGAATGGCGAAGCAGTTTGGTGACTTTCTCGATACTTTCATTAAATATGATATAAAGTAGTGGAATGATGGTGAAAAGAAATTTATGAGAATTTATGTTCAATTACACGTGTGAAAACCCTTAAAAAGGAAGAAGTTAATAATTTCTCCTACACGACATACTTATGCCAATTTCAAATATGAGAAATTATCTATGTTTTGTTTCGTTAGTGTTGTAATAAGTCATGGTGACAGTTTCTACCCAGTTTGCCTCAATAATAATGGTGAGGAGATGCCGCCGGGATGGGATCTGTCATTGAGGGCGCCGCCGAGGAGGGCGTTAGTAGGGAGCAATATCTGGCTGAGGGAAGAAGGGGAGGGTGAGCTTTACAATGCAAATTTGGGAAGACGAGATTTAGGGAGTGATTATGGGAATGACAAATGGCTAGGAAATCGACAACAGTTTAATCCTATTTTAGGATTTAATTTAGAAAGACTTTCCAAAAAAGATGAGTTGGTTAAAGGTGGTTTGTCTAATGGGTTGGGCTTAGTCTCTATGGAACATAATTTAAAGGACAACCATTTTCAAATTTGAGAAGGGAAGAAGCGACCCAGGCCCACTTACTTAAGTTTGAAATGATCGAGTTCCCATTCGGCTAACATTGATGATGGTGAAGATGTATAAGCCTAACAGATATCAGCGGCTGCTAGAGGGCATGCTGACCGGATGCTATGAAACTAATATGATGAAATATTGGCGGTTTAGGGGATTCGCGGAATGTTCATAGTCTTCAGCACATGCTGAAATTATATAATCCCCAACTTGTCTTCTTTATAGAGAAAAAATTTTCTGCTAGTAGGATGGAAAATGTGAGAATGAAGTATGGTTATTTATGTGGTATTAATGTAGGGGCTGAAGGATCGAGAGGTGATTTAAGTTCAGGATGGAAAATAGGTTGTTCGGTAATGCTTCGAAGTTATTCAAAGGACCATATTGATATTAAAACCCGAGAATATCCAAGAAGTCCTACTTGAAAATATACAAGATTTTATGAATCTCTGTATGGTCGAGACAGAGAAAAGACATGGAATAGGCTAAAAAGTTTAGGATGATCTCATAATCTGCCTTGGCTCGTAAGTGGTGACTTTAATGAGATTTTATTTTCCCATAAGAAGAAAGGAGGCATTTTATGGGATGACCGACAGATGGAAGAGTTTCGTAATATGTTGGAAGATTGTGAATTGAAGGATATAAACTACATAGGGCCTTGGTTTATATGGGAACATGGAAATTTTCTAGAGACAAACATAAGGGAGCGTCTTGACAGAGGTGTTGCTACGGTTGAGTAGGGACATCTAGCTCATTCTTTTTTCAGTCACTACCCATTACTAATTCAAACAGATCATGATGATTTTAGGAAGCGTAAAAGCTTTTTAAATTCAAAGCTTGGTGGTGTATGGAAGATTCTTGCGAGGTGGAAATTAAAAAGCCTAGTCATTACCTAATAGATTAAAGGCGATAATGGTAGGTCTTCAACATTGGGCATATAAAGTAAAATAAAAAAGACATGCTTTAACGAAAAAACTTAACCAACATCTTGAGGAGTTGGATAACCAAGAAAGAACTAATGAAGTGCTAACTGAGATAATTGATGTTAAAATGAATTTTAATTTTGAGGCGGAGAAAGAAAAGTGCTATTGGGAACAAATAGCACGAGCCAACTGGTTAAAATTAGGTGATAAAAACACCTCATTTTCCCACAAGTTTGCTTCTTAGAGGTGACAATTTAAAAAGATAAGGGGCTTGCGGGATGAAAATGGTCGAATGGTCATTAAAGCTGCTGAATTAGAGAGTATGATGAGGGGTTATTTTACAAATCTATTTTCCACTAAAGGTATTAGGGATACATCCCATTTATTGTCAAGGGTAAATAGGTGTGTTACCAATTGTATGAATAGTACTTTAATGGTAGAATTTCAAGCGGATGAGGTGTATGAAGCTTTAAAGATTATATGTCCAACAAAATCCTCGGGAGAGGATGGTTTTCCAACTCTGTTTTATCAAATATATTGGTACATTATAGGAAAGGATGTTAGTAATTTCTGAATAGACATTCTTAAGAGAGGAACATCAATGAAGATGATAAATAAGACTAATATTATCTTGATTCTAAAGATTGGAAATCCCACTGGTTTGAAAGATTTTTGGCCAATTAGTCTTTGTTCGATGTTGTACAAGATTATTACGAAGACGACAATGAATTGATTACAGAAAATCATAGACTCTTGCATTGATGAGGCATAAATTTCTTTTGAACTTGATCTACTTATTACGGATAATATTCTCCTAGCTTACGAGGTGTTGCATACTTTTAGAAAAAAAAGGATAGGGAGAAAAGGGCAATTGGCTTTGAAACTAAATATGAGTAATGCCTGTGATCGGGTAAAATAACCTTTTATTGAGATTATGGTGCTAGAAATGGGTTTTGCAAGATCTTGGGTAGAATTCATTATGGGCTCTATCAAATAGGTGTCTTATTCAATCATTATAAATGGAGAATCGGGTGATATTTTTAAGCTTGAACGGGGTTTGCGACAAGGGGATCCCTTAAGCCCCTATTTATTATTATTTTGTTTAGAAGGGCTCTCAACACTTATGAGACTTGCAAATCATGAGGGTTTGGTGTAAGGAGCAAGAATTTGTCAAAGGGTGCCACAAATCACCCACTTGATGTTTGTTGATGATTGTATACTATTTGGGAATGCAACAAGAAAGGGTGCTAATGTTCTAAAGTGTACCCTAAATGAGTATTAAGATATCTCGAGGAAATGTATCAATTTTAATGAATCTACAACATTTTTTAGCTTTAACACCTCGAATGAAGGAAATGAATTGGTCTCTCAACTGTTTAATGTAAGGGTGTCCACTAAACTAGAGAAATATTTGGGGCTGCCGAATATTGTTATTAGGGAAAACGATAGGCTTTCCAAAGTTTAGAGGATAAAATGAAAGATAAAATTAGCGGATAGAGTATTCAACACCTCTTGCAAGGTGGAAAAGAGATATTTATAAAATTTGTCCTCCAAGCTATTCCTACTTATCCTATGCTATGTTTTTTATTATTAAATACTTTGTGCTCAGAACTTGAGAGTATTATTGGCCAGTTTTGGTGGCATAAAAGTAACAATAAACATGGGATTCATTGGTGTAATTTGAAACATTTATGTGAGTTAAAGGATTGTAGAGGCTTGGGGTTTCGATTTTTTATCAAAATTCAATTTAGCCCTACTTGCTAAATAAGGATGGCGTTTGCCTAGTTATCCGAATTCATTATTAGCAATGACTCTTAAGGAAAAATATTTCCTAACTACGAATTTTTTGGATTCGAATTCTAGGGTAACTACCTTTTTATACTTAGAAGATCATAAAGTATTCTTGAGGCTGGTTTATATTAGAGTATTGGTACGAGCTCATAGATTTTGATGAGAACGGATGCATGGATACCTGAGAACCCAAATAAAAAAATTCAGACCCCTATACATGAAAATTCTATTCAAACAATAGCAAATTTAATTAATCTGGAAACAAAAAAATAGAAGAAGGATGTTATACATTATACCTTTATAGAAAATGATGCAAGGCGAATCTTAGCCATCCCTTTGTCTAATGTTCCATATGAGGATTTTTGAGCTTGGAGTGGAGAAGCAACAAGAGATTGATTGGAGGATTACAAATAATTTTCTATCTACTTATGCTAATTTGAAATACAGGAGATTGATTGGTATCCTTGATGTCGCAATGATGTTGAAACGATGGAACATATGTTTTAGGAATGTCTGTAGACAAAAGAAATATGACATCAGTTAAGGATCGTGTGACAAACAGAAACATCAAAGACATCAATGAAATATTAGAGTCAATATATTTTTTTAAACAACTCACTGTACCTTTGTCGTGTGTTTTGTTGTGTAATGTGGGCTATATAGACTGTGCGTAATAAGTTATTACATGAAGGACAACATTCTATTGCAACAGACACATTACAACAGAGACAGTGAATTTCATCAAGCATTATTTAGGGGTTAATGGTAAGAGAGACATTGATGGTATGTAGAGTACCTATAGTGTCTTGGAAGTTGTCACAAGAACATTACAATAAAATAAACTTTGATACAGGATTTTGTCAACAAAATAACAAATCTTGTTTAGGGATTATTATTCGAAATAATTTAGGTATTGTCCTTTGTTCAAAAACTATAATGCAAGTCAACATACCTTCACTGTTTGCAGTAGAGGCGATGGCTTGTTTCCAAGTGGCTAAGACAGGCTTACAACTAGGTTTTTCGAGTGTGGAAATCGAAGGTGACTCTTTGGTTGTGATTCGCAAAAGTGAAAGAAAAGAAAGTTGAAAGGTCAGTAATAGGGGCATACATTTGTAACATAAGAACAACAAGTGAACGGTATCAACACTGTGTTTTTCATTATGTGTCAAAACATGCAAATTGTGTTGCACATCTTTTGGCAACAGAGGGACTAAAAATAAATGTAGAAACTTATCTTGTTGGAGCGATTCCCTTTTACGCACATAAGGCAGTTGAAGTAGATCGGCAACAATCGGGCTCCTAATGACACCTTAGTCAACGATTCAATAATTTAGGACAGATGAAACAGATTAGTAGTGAGATCAGAGAGTTATTTTGGGTCTTTTCAGGTTGGTATGGCTAAGCAAAACATTGAAATGTTGTTGTCGATTCTAAAAGGACCCTTCTAGAAGCTCTGAAATGTGTTATGCAGATTTTCTAGATGATTTCAGCACTTCTATGAAAGCAACAGAAGTTGCTTAGGGAATGAAAAATCTACTTGGGTGGTTGGGTTGTGCAGTTTACTTTTATTTATTTATTTAATACTTTGTTAGTTTGATTTTATATTTTTTTTTAAATTTAGATTGATTTTTTGTTGTTTTATTTGGTTTGTTAGAGTGTTTGGACGAGCTTAGTTGTTGGACTTCGTTCCTTTATGTGTTTTTGGGCCTTTTCAGCTTTGGGCTATTTTTTTAATAATAAAACCCAACTGTTGTTCTATAAAAAAGAAAAATAATAAGGCCTTTAGGTTGTTTTTATTTGTTATTTAGGCCTTTAGGTTGATTTTAATTTTAATTAAGGAAATAGGCTGAGTTTAAGAGAAAAAATTTGAAAGTGCATCTAGCTGTGCACATTTTCTGACAAATAGTAGGAAAGCGCACTCAGCTGGTCGCGCTTTCCCTCAACGGTTACTTCAACGGCTTTTTGACCGTTGCTGCACCAAATGGTAAAAAAATTTTAAACCCTAACGGTAAAATTTTTTTAACTCTATAAATACCCCCTAATTTTTTTTCATTCATATCCTTCTCTCAACTCTCGAAAACCCTCTCAACTCTCTCAAGCATTTTATTCAAAATTTATTTATATTTTAATTTAAAAATAATTATTTTTTTAATTATATCATATTTTATTCGTTTGGATCAGTTTCTCGAGGATGGACACCTCTTTAATCCGCTTCGACGACAACCATATATTCGTCACCCAATTAGTGATGGTAATCATTATTAATAAATTTCTTTTATTTTTAATTATGTTAATTTTTTTCAATAAATCTAAATAATTTGTTATGTTGTAAATAGGCAGGCGATCATGTGCTCGAGGCGTTCATACATAATACGGGGGAGCCTCCGATCCCTGAAATTCATGGGTGCTTGCAAAAGGCTGGATTCTTGCAAGTGTCTCACATGCAAGAGGGTTGCAAACTCAATCCCACATTAATCAACGCTTTGGTGGAAAGATAGAGGCCTAAAACACATATTGTACAATCACACTTGAGGACGTAGCACTACAGCTCGCTCTATTGGTGGATGGGCCAGTTATCACGAGATCAGAGATGGTTTTGAGAAAAGTGGACCTCTACACGACAATGTTGGGGAAGGTTTGAACAGGTTCAAAGCTGGTCGGATATTGATTAATTGGTTGGATAAAATTTTCAATAAGCTTCATGACAACGTAATGGAGGAGATCATATAATAGTACGCCCGAGTATTCATCATGAGGTTAATTGGGGGCATTTTAATGCTTGATAATTTAGAAATTTGGTGCACGTAAAGTGGCTTCTATATCTATTGGACTTCAATAAATGCACAAAATTAAGTTAGGGATCTGCCGTGTTATTGACGTTATATCGGGAGCTTTGTTGGGCAACGCAACCAGATAAGATGTCAATCGGTAGTTGTTTGCTGCTGCTGCAGTTGTGAGCCTGGTGGCGAATATTGTTTCTATGTCCTAGAGTCACTGACTCATACATGTTCATGTTGGTGACGAGCTAAAAATCATTTATCAATAAATATGTAGTTTGTGTAGTAAATATTTTTATTTATTATATGTTTTGCATAATATATCGCTTGTATAGATAGAATCATGGACCGAGTTACGTCGGACTACCCGATGAGTTGAAAGATGTTAAGGTACTGTTAGATCAACACTCGAAAAATGATATTAATTTCCTATCTTTTTTAAACCTATATAATTACGCTATGATTCATTAAAATAAATCAATACGTAACAATATTTACAATTTATGCTTTTCAGTTTGAATGGATGTGGTATGCCGACCCCGAGATCATATCTTGTATCTCGCCTGAAGTGTTGGATAATTAGGAGATGTAGGATGCGAAAGTGCTATTAATAGTGTACGTGATGGTGGAAATACACGAACCGAACTAGGTTCTACAGTAGTTCAGGTATAGACAACGAATTCCACCGCCATCGCGAGACATGAAAGAACTACACCAAGTGGACATACAGGGGAAAAACAATGAAGACTAGGTGGAGAAACACAAGGAGTACATCCAAGGTTGGGATCGTAGGATGGAATCTATACTCGTTCGCGAACCATTTTTCTTGATAGACATGGCAACAACCGATGATTACTTGACATGGTGTAGAGCCGCTGACAAGCAGTATCTGCTACCACTAGAGGCAAGGAGTAAGCAAATTGGTCGAAGAGGCAATGTCAATCGCCACATCAGTGTAGGAAGGGAAGCGGTTGCACTACAGGTTCGTCATCGACCCCAACACAAGATGCACTGGCTGTTGTTACACAACATCCGGGTCAATTCTCTCAACCTTTTCCTATTCAATTCACTAATCTCATGTATTTTTTTTAAGCACCACTGCATTATGAACAATTGCCACACATGTCCAATTCTTCTATTCCAGCAGGTCCTTTTTTTGGGGCACCGATGTCTCCCATATACTACCTCCTCGTTCCGATGATGATGCCAAACCTTTTATCGAGACAGATGCCGACATATGTAGCACCACTGATGACGATACCAATGTAGATGCCCATGCATCAATTGATGCCAATGTCGATGCCCGGGTTGATGCTAATGTACCCGAAATTTGGGACATCTTATGGTTACACGCCTATAGTGACCCAAATACTGCGCGCATCATTATTTTACCGAGTAGCTTATCGTCGCAACCACTGGATACGGGAGTGGCAGATACACAATGGGCGGTGAGGATGACGTGGCAATCGACCATGGAGGAAGATGATAACGCTACCAATCTGGAAGATACATTTGTTAAAGAGGGCATGTAAGGTTCATATTCAGACGATAACTACAAGGAGGAAGTCTACAAGCCCGCACTTTCGGATACACCTCCGAAGGCATTTCCAATTGCACCTTCTGTTGAACCTCAAGTTGTATGCCTGGTTCTATAGAGGAATCCTGCATGTGACCGTCATCCACCGCCTTGCGGCACACGTTCTCCCCGATGATGAGTGCAATATATTTTTGGTTATAGATATTTTGATGTAAATAAAAATTTCATGAATAAAAAAATAGTTGTTAAATGAAAGGAAAACATGCTTAAACCAACTTAAAATTTAGAAATTTTTATTGGGGATTGATTTAATTTGACGGTGGAATCAGAATACTATTTTTTTATTAAAATTCAAAATAAATGTTGAATTAATATTTACACAACATATGTGAAATACTTGATATTTATATAACATACATGAAATACTAGAGATTTATTTTTTTAAAAATCGAAAAGCATAAACATTCCATGTGATGGAGGGAGGGAAAAAAACTCATTTGGGGTTCAAAATAAATACTCATAATTAGGTGTAATGGTAAGACATATTACATTTTTAAAGAAGGATGTAAGTTAGAACTTTAGAGATAATATTGTTGGGTGAGACAGTAATGAACTCTAAACATGAACCATAAAATGGATATAAAAAAAATATGAAAAAATAAGTAACCAAAAGTTTGTGAAGAATATTATTTTTGATAAGGAAGGACCGACAAAACAACTTGATTTATTATTTTATTTTCCAAATTTCTTCCTAAAATCATGTTTAATAGTAAAAAAAAAAAAAAAAAAAAAAAAAAAAACAAAAGTGTATACTATTAAATAGCCATTTCCTTAACCAAATTGGATCCGACTCTTTAGCTGTCACAGTGTCTTTTATTTTATTTTATTCCATTTTTTAAAAGGCGAAAGAAACAGACAAAAGATGATTTGAAGATTGTGTACCGAATTTTGTTATTTATTTACAACTAAGCAACAATACGCGCTTTAATTTTGTCCCCCCCCCCTGCTTTATTTACTATTGCTTCCTTATACTTATGTTCCACTTGCGTTTAAACTTCTCAACCTTTCTTCTTCTTTTTCCTCATTATGTATGCCTATCTGACGCTAGTATGTTAGGAGTTTGTTTCATCCGCTAAGCAGTTTAAATTTTAATATTGTTATTGTTAAAAAGAAAGTTTTATTTGGATATCACTTAATTTAAATATGATTAGTCTCAAACGGTAAAACTGTACATTTATAGTTATAAAAAATGGCATAATGATAAATTTAATTTTTAATATTTATATTTTTTTTATTAATTTGACCTTTATTTTTAGTTAAATTTGATATTTAATCTTTTAAAAAGAGTCAAATTATTTTTTTAGCGGAAATTATGAATAAAACACTAATTTTTAACAATGTTGGTGTGGTAAGCAGCGTGACAGTCCACATGTACACTTCATGTTGGCATGATACTATTTATTTTATATTTCATGTTAACAAATAATTAAAAATTATAAAAAATTTAAAAATTTAAAAAAATTTAAAAAATTACACGTGAATTATCATTTGAGCTGACATATTTAAAAAATTAATATTTTAATCAATATTTTTGTTAAAAAATATAAATTATTCTCTTTTGAAAAAGTTGATGGTGAAATTTATTTATATTTTAAGATAAAAAAAAATTTGTAAACATTTAAATTTAAATTATGTTGTTCTTACTTGAAAGAACATTTTTACCTCTTGAAATCATTGACAAAAATCTAACGGAATAATAAAGTGTTGTTCAATCAAGTTATTCTCTTAGCTTTGAGTCATCATCAAAATTTCTTTTTTAAAATAAAAAATTGAAGGTCAATTATAAAATACGGATACCCATTCAACTCCTACCGTTTATGTCTTGGAATCTGTCCTGGAAATATAACAAGGATGTAGCCATGGCCTTTTCTATCTTTTCAAACATATCTCTTCGCATTTCCCATCTTCTAAAGCTGATGTCTAGAATTGGATATTTTGGCCCAACAGTGTTTCACAAATCATGATGCCCGTGTTTAAAATTTTGGGGCTAAATGTCAGATCCACAACATATTCTTGAATTTTCATATACAGTAGTCTTCAGGCCGACCACGTTTAATAGTTTGGTTGTAACTGGTTTGAAATAATTTCACTTTTGTGGGCTGAAATGTCAGACCGGTTTAATTGGGCTCGACTTTCATGTTTGACATATTCGGGTAGTTTTGTTTAGGTGATTCAGGTTCCAATCTCCCTTGAAACTGAAGTTTGTATTTCCATTGTTCTATGTATGCTTCGAAATTCTTTACGCCATACAACTGGTTGAATTTCAAAATTTTAAAATTAAACAGTAATACATAAATGTAAACTTAGGTTTTTAATATATTCTAATGTTTAACTCATAATTTTTTGAAACTACTAAGAGTTTGTTTGGATAATAAAAGATAATTGAATGAAAATGATTTTTTTTTAATTACAAAGAATTGTAATTCTTTAAACGTGTTTGGTTGACAAAGTGTAATTATATCGTAATTGTTTATGTTAGATTTGGTAGTACAAATTGTAAGTACACAATTATATCATTTATATTTTTTAAAATATTAATTAATATAAGAATTATTATTATGAAAATATAATTTCTAAATAAGTAACAAAAATTGAATTCAAATCATCATACGTGTCATGTTGCCTAAAAAAGTAGTTGATAACACGATTTGTAACACCTCTCGCCAGTATCCAACGCCGGAATAGGGTTTGAGGTGCTACCTAACTTAAACTCAACCAATATTAGAAAATTGAGCCATAAAATTTTGATCAATTTGAAACTGTTCATTTTATAGTCAAATTGTCTCTTAATAGAGCTTACTAGGCCCAAAACATACATTCAAGGTGGTTCGGGACCGAACCAAGGGCTCGAGAAAAAATAAAAAAAATTCATACTTTAAGGCTCCATACGCCCGTGTGGGTATAGGACACACGCCCGTGTGCTAGGGACACGCCCGTGTCCCATACCCGTGTGACCAATTTAATTCCACAATTTTTTTCATGAAACAAGTGCAGACTTCACACGACTTGGACACACACCCGTGTCCTTTGCCTGTGTCATTTCACACGGCCACGACACGCCCGTGGCGTAGCCCGTGTGCAAAAACCTGGGTATCCTATTTCTGACGTCAGCATCACACGACCATGGTACACGCCCGTGTACTAGGCCATGTCCCTCCACACGGCTGAGACACACAGCCATGTCTCTGCCCGTGTGACCATCACCATGCATTTTGACTTGAAATTTCTAAGTGTAGGGGATACACGGCCTCCTCACACGCCCATAGAGTTGTCCGTATGTCACACACGGCCTAGACACACGCTCGTGTGTCTACCCGTGTGGACAATATGAGGCTATTTACCAAGTCTCATTGCCACCCTAGTATGCCTATTTTCATGTCAATACCAGCCAATACCAAATCAAGTATGATAGATATTCATTTAACTATGAAGATGCATCTATTATAGACTCAAAATGAATGTTATCCTCATTCTAGGTTTAACATAAAGTGTGGAATCTATTCCAAGCTAACACATTTGGCCAATTCTCAAAGACACAAAATAAATAAGGTCTAGTTCTATACATGCCATAATCAAAAATATAAATCTTACTATACCAGTATTACAGCTGATAGTGTGATCGATATCTCTAACTTCAAGGGATCCTTGAGCTAGATAAACAGCACTGGAAGAAAAGGGAAAAAAAAGAGAGTAAGCATAAAGCTTAGTAAGTTGCATATAAATAAATATACAACAACAATTTCATCGTTAGTCGTCATATTCATAGTTCAAAGGTAAGCATAAACTTGACTTACTCATTACCGACTCTCAAATCACATTTTCTAATTTGAGCTCATTACTCATGCATACCAACTAGGTACCTGTACCACTCACAACATTATTATACTTTTCTTATTAAATCAATTTCATAACCTTTAAATTTGAACCTTTCGGAGTACTACCGGATATTCTATAAGCCTCAAACATGAGATAAGTTGCCGATGCCATGTCCTAGATATGGTCTTACACTGGCTATCATTTTCGAGGCCAATGCCATGTCCCAGAAATGGTCTTACACTAGCTCTCGTATATACATGCTGATGCATATCCCAGACATGTCTTACACTAGCAAAACTCTTAGCCAATGCATGTCCCAGACATGTCTTCCACTGGCTATCATCTTCGAGGCCGATGCATGTCTCAGACATGTCTTACACTAGCACTCATCTCAATGCCGATGCCATGTCCCAGACATGTTCTTACACTGGCTCTCATAATGTGGCCGATGCATGTCTCAGACATGTCTTACACTGGCACACAAATAACCTGAATGTCATGGCATGAATATCTGATTTGTTTCCTAGGATTCCAACGGGATTTTTATACTATCTCAATCATTAATATGCATTCTCAGTTCACAATCTAGCAATTCATACTATATCAAATCAATAACAATTCGAATACATGCATTAACAATGTAGTTGTATTATTTACATACAACTTACCTCGGATTACAAAAATGTACTCGACGAGTTGATTTAGTCGATTTGCTTAGCTTTCCCCCGGTCTAGGCTCGGATTCGGTATTTCTCGATCTATAATAACAAAATGCACTTAGTAAGTCATTTTATCAACCTAGGCACTCAACAATTCACAATTATCAACCTAGGCACTCAACAATTCACAATTGGGCTAAATGACCATTTTGCCCCTAGACTTTTGCAAAATAACCATTTTGCCCCTCGGCCCGGAAATCAATTTTTTAATCGAATTTTTTGATTTCTTAAGACTAGCCGAACCTCTTTAACTCTTATAGCAACTCCAAATTCCCACTATTTCACACACTTATCACCTATTTTGCAACTTATGCAAAATAGTCCCTTTAGGTGTTTTCATGCTAACACATTTCACAAAAGTTGTTTATAACACAACTAGGACTCATATTCTTCCATAAAAACTCAGAAACTATCATAAATCCATTCATGTAAAAACTCTAAACTCTTAATCATTTTGCAAAATAGACCCCTCATTTGGAAGCTCATGCTTCAAGGGACCCAAAAATGTAAAAATCATCAAGAAAATCATCAAGATCACTTACATTATGAAAGGAATAAGTTGCTGCAATTTTTCAGCTTTCAAGACCTTTTTATGGTTGGTAAAAATCGGTGGAGAAGAAAAAAAGAAGAAGAGAAAATGGCCTTTGTTTTATTTAATTTAAAACTAGTCAAAATTGGTGACCAAACATCACCTAATTTTGACTTTCCCATCAATTTGTTTCCTATGGCTAGCCACCTTAGTCTCTAAGGGCCTAATTGATCTTTAAAGGCCCCTAATTTTAATTCTCTATCTATTTGGCACATTTGGGTACTAAAATTGAACTTTTGCCTTTTATGTGATTTAGTCCTTTTTCGCAATCGGGCTTTCAAACCTTAAAATTAACTCACCAAATTTTTCATACATTAATATAATCATGTTATAACCTCATAATTGTAATAAAATAAATTTTCTAACTTCAGATTTGTGGTCCTGAGACCACTATTTAGACCAGGCCCTAAATCGGGCTGTTACATTTCTCCCCTCTTTAGGGATTTTCGTCATCGAAAATCTTACCGGTGAATAAGTTCAGATATTGCTCTCTCAGAGACTTCTCGGGTTCTCATGTGGCTTCTTCAACTCCATGCCTACGCCACAAAACCTTCACAAGCGGTATATTCTTATTTCTTAGCTGTTTGATTTCTCGAGCAAAAATCTTGACCGGTTCCTCACCATAGGTCATATCCGAAAGAATCTCAACTTCAATTGGCGCAATTACATGCGAAGGGTCTGATTTGTACCGGTGTAACATGGAAACATGAAACACATCGTGAATCTTTTCTAACTCTGGTGGCAAGTCCAATCGGTAGGCAACATGTCCTACTCTCTTGGTAATTTCATAAGGTCCTATGAAATGAGGACTCAACTTCCCTTTTTTTCCAAATCTTAGGACTTTCCTCCACGGAGAAACTTTCAAAAATACCTTATCACCAACTTCAAACTTAATTTCCTTTCATCTCAAATCCGTGTAAGAGTTTTGTCCATCCGAGGCGGCTCTCAGGCAGTCACGAATCACTTTAACTTTCTCCTTAGCCTTTTTGACCAAATTGACCCCATGAATTTGATTTTCTTTGAGCTTAGCCCAAAATAAGGGCGATCGACACTTTCGCTCGTACAAAGCCTCATAAGGCACCATTTTCAGACTCGACCGATAGCTGTTGTTGTAGGTGAATTCAACTAATGGTAAGTATTTTTCCCAGCTTCCTTAAAATTCGAGGACACAACATCTCAACATGTCCTCTAAGATCTGTATCACTCTTTTTGACTGTTTGTTAGTTTGCGGATAAAATGCTGTGCTGAAACTCAACTTGGTTCCCAAAGCCTCTTGTAACTTTTTCCAAAACCTTGAGGTAAACCTTGGATCTCTATCTGACACAATCGACAATGGCACTCCATGAAGCCTCACAATATCAGAAATATATAAGTCGGCTAATTTCTCGAGGAAGTAATCAGTACGTACTGGTACAAAATGTGCCGAATTAGTTAATCTGTCGACAATAACCCATAATGCATCTTTCTTTTTCGGAGTTACGGGCAAACTGGTCACGAAGTCCATAGTGATACGATTCCATTTCCACTCGGGGACCATAATAGGTTGAAGAAAACCTGAAGGTACTTGATATTCAGCCTTTACTTGCTGACACACTAGGCATTTGGAAACGAACTCTGAAATGTCTCTTTTCATACCCGACCACCAATACATTTTCTTAAGGTTGTTGTACATTTTCGCACTACCCAGGTGAACGGATAAATAACCACTATGTGCCTCACTCAGAATCTTCTGAATAAGTTCATTGTCTTTGGGTACACAAACTCTGTCTTTGAACATTAAACATCCATCGGCACTGATGTGAAAATCT
The DNA here is from genome assembly GCA_025698465.1 of Gossypium longicalyx. Classification (NCBI taxonomy): domain Eukaryota; kingdom Viridiplantae; phylum Streptophyta; class Magnoliopsida; order Malvales; family Malvaceae; genus Gossypium; species Gossypium longicalyx. The sequence goes on from CM047005.1 coordinate 32,573,560, forward strand.
GATTCAATTTCTGACTCACACTGAATTCTCTTAACTTGCAATTCCTCATCATCTTTCTGAGCTTCTCGGATCTCTTGAAGAAAGGTCGATCTAGCTCTCAACTCGGCTAGAATCGAACCATCATTAGCTACAGTCAACTGAGTATTTAAGGCCTGTAAGGTAAACAACAACTCCCTACTCAAGGCATCGGCGACTACATTCGCCTTTCCCGGATGGTAGTCGATAATCAATTCGTAATCCTTTAACAACTCAATCCATCGGCGTTGCCTCAAATTCAATTCCTTTTGAGTCATCAAGTACTTTAAGCTCTTATGGTCAGTGAATACTCGACATTTTTCTCCATACAAATGATGTTTCTAAATCTTCAGCGCGAACACTACTGCAGCTAACTCCAAATCATGAGTCGGATAATTTCTCTCGTGTGGTTTTAGCTGTCTTGAGGCATAGGCTATAACCTTGCGTTCTTGCATGAGCACACACCCTAAACCATTTAAGGATGTGTCGCTAAAAATCACAAACTTCTTGCCCGAATCTAGTTGCACTAACACTAGGGCTTCAGTTAACAAAGCCTTTAGTTTCTCGAAACTTTGCTGGCATCTTTCTGTCCATCCAAACTTGACATCTTTTTGTAATAGTTTAGTCATCGGGGTAGCTATCATAGAAAATCCATTTACAAACCGCCTGTAGTATCCGGCCAAACCTAAAAAGCTTCAGACCTCTGTCACATTCCTTGGCGGCTTCCACTCAACAATAGTCGAGATCTTACTTAGGTCCACTCGGATCCCGTCACCTGACACAATGTGTCCCAAGAACCCAATCTCCTTAAGCTAAAATTCACTCTTACTAAATTTGGCGTACAATTGTGGGTCTCTCAAGGTTTGCAATACAACTCTTAGATAATCTGCGTGTTCACTCTCATTACGCGAATAAATTAATATATCATCGATGAAGATGATGAAAAACTTATCTAAATACAGCCTAAAAATGTGGTTCATCAGATCCATAAAAATTGTCGGAGCATTAGTCAAGCCAAAAGGTATGACGAGGAACTCATAATGCCCGTATCTTGTTTGAAATACAGTCTTCGACACATCCTTATCTTTAACCCTTAGCTGATAGTAGCCAGACCTCAGGTCGATCTTAGGAAACACGGTGGCTCCCTTTAACTGATCGAACAAATCATTAATCCTTGGCAAAGGATACTTGTTTTTCACTGTCACCTTGTTGAGTTGTCTATAGTCGATGCATAGCCTCATCAACCTATCTTTCTTCTTCACAAAAAGTACCAGAGCATCCCACAGGGAATAACTCGGTCTCGTAAAACCCTTGTCTGTTGGAGTCATCCTATACGGGGCAATCGAGATGGGTGCCGTTCCAGGAACTAATTCAATCTCAAACTCAACTTTCCTCACTGGAGGTAATCTGGATAACTCTTCCAGGAACACATTTGTGAACTCGCAGATTACCGGCACTAATTCAATCTTTAACTTTAACTCTCGAGTATTTAGCATAAAAGCTAAATAAGCCTCATATCATTTTCTCAAATATTTCTCAGCAGTTAAAAACGATACTATTACGGGCAATCTATCTGACTCATTTGGTCCAACTCAAAGGACATTCCTGTATTCACATTTCAGTTTAATTTCTTTCTTTCCACAGTCCAATACAACACCATGGGCAATCAACCAATCAATCCTGAGAATTACATCAAACTTATTGAACGGCAATAACATTAAGTTAGCTGGAAAGCAATGACCTCTAACAGTTAAAGGACAATCGCGACACACTTGGTCTACTAACATATATCTACCCAATGGATTTGACACTCTTATTAAAAATTTAGTAGACTCCACTATCATGCTCATTCGAGGAATCAATTCCATACAAACATAGGAGTAGGTAGACCCTAGATCAATTAATGCAACAATAATTATATCATGGATAGAAAAAGTATCCGTGATCACATCAAGAGACTCTGCCTCATCGTGGGCACGAATAACATAAGTCCTTGCAGATGCTCTACCCTCAAACCTCACTGCAACGTCTTTTGCCGTACCCCTACTACTAGCCCTACTCTCGGGGTTCTTTTGTGGTCTAACCCTCAACGGAGCACTGCTTGCCTTCATTTTTTGATTCTTTCCTCTCTCTTCCATCTCAGGGCAATCGCGAATAAAGTGGTCTAATGACCCACACTTATAGCAGCCCCTCTCATCTACTCGACATTCACCTAAGTGATGTCTCCCACATTGCGAACACTCTGGCCTATTTGGTCGAGCACTACTAACACCAGTGACTGAAGTAGTCTGGGCTCTAGATGCCGTATTCTGCTGATTCTTGTTTCTCTTCGAATACCCCATCGAAGAATTCGATCGGGTAGTAAATTCTTTTGATCTCTTAGATTAGAATTGATGTGTTTTCCCCATCTGTCTTTTCTTCAAATCCCACGACTTAAGGGCCGCTTTCCTTCTCTCTTTTACTAGCTCCTTTGCCTTGCACGCTCTCTCGACGAGCACGACAAATTCTCTTATTTCTAAGATGCCCACAAACACTCGGATATCTTTATTGAGGCCATCCTCAAATCTCTTACACATTATAGCTTCAGAGGATACGCATTCTCGCGCATACTTGCTGAGTTTCACAAATTCACGTTCATACTCCGTCACAGTCTTATTACCCTGTTTCAACTCTAAAAATTCTTTCCTTTTCTGGTCCATGAAACTCTGGCTAATGTACTTCTTTCTGAATTCTTCTTGGAAAAATTCCCAAGTTACTCTTTCCTTCGGTATCACAGACACGAGAGTATTCCACCATTGATATGTCGAATCTTGTAGAAGTGACGTTGCACACTTCACGCATTCCTCAGGTGTGCATGATAATTCATTGAACACCCTTACGATATTTTCTAACCAAAACTCTACCTTCTCCGGGTCATCATCTAATCTAACCCAAAATTCCTTGTCCCATTATTTCCGAATCTTGTCTACCAGAGGTTTCTCTCTTCTAAACATGTCCGCACCTTGCGGAGCTATCGGGGCATACTGAAGAATCAGGGGAGGTGGAGTGTTCAGGTTCGCACGAACAAACTCCGTATACCAAGCCTCCATCATTCAGAGCTAGGCTTCTCTAGCCCCTCCGCCTTAACCCATACTTATGGGTTCGCTCTCTACTGGCGCGGTCCCCTCGGCAAGAGCTGGCGCATTACTTTTCACGTCATCTGCCGTGGTTCTATCAAGGTCTATTTGCAATATAAAAACGTAATTTAATCGTCAGAATTCGTCACACTATCAATGTACAACTATGACATGTATAGCTAGACTCGTACTCTCGCTAGGTCAGTTCTAAAACCGACTAAACCATAGCTCTGATACAACTAAATGTAACACCCCTTGCCAGTATCTAACGCCGGAACAGGGTTTGAGGTGTTACCTAACTTAAACTCAATCAATCTTAGAAAATCGAGTTATAAAATTTTGATCAATTTAAACCTATTCATTTTATAGTCAAATTGTCTCTTAATAGAGCTTACTAGGCCCAAAACATACATTGAAGGTGGTTTGGGACTAAATCAAGGGCTCGAGAAAAATTTAGAAAAATTCATGCTTTAAGGCTCCACACGCCCGTGTGGGTATAGGGCACACGCCCATGTGCTAGGGACACGCCTGTGGCGTTGCCTGTGTGTAAAAACCTAGGTATTCTGTTTCTGACGTTAGCATCACACGACCATGGTACACGTCCGTGTACTAGGCCGTGCCCCTCCATACGGCTGAGACACACGGTCGTGTCTCTACCCATGTAACCATCACCATGCATTTTAACTTGAAATTTCTAAGTGTAAGGGACACACGGCCCCTTCACACGCCCATGGGGTTGTCCATGTGTCACACACAGCCTAGACACACGCCCGTGTATCTACCCGTGTGGACAATATGAGGCTATTTACCAAGTCTCATTGCCACCCTAGTATGCCTATTTTCATGTCAATACCACCAATACCAAATCAAGCATGATAGATATTCATTTAACCATGAAGATATATATATTATAGACTCAAAATGAATGTTATCCTCATTCTAGGTTTAACATAAAGTGTGGAATTTATTTCAAGCCAACACATTTGGCCAATTCTCAAAGACACAAAATAAATAGGTCTAGTCCTATACATGCCATAATAAAAAATATAAATCTTACTATACGGAGTATTGCGGCTGATAGTGTGATCGATATCTCTGACTTTAAGGGATCCTTGAGCTAGATAAACGGCACTGGAAGAAAAGGGAAAAGAAAAAGAGTATGGATAAAGCTTAGTAAGTTGCATATAAATAAATATACAACAACAATTTCACCGTTAGTCGTCATACTCATAGTTCAAAGGTAAGCATAAACTTGATTTACTCATTATCGACTCTCAAATCACATTTTCTAATTTGAGCTCATTACTCATGCATACCAACTAGGTACCTGTACCACTCACAACAGTATTATACTTTCGTTATTAAATCAATTTCATAACCTTTAAATTTGAACCTTTCGGAATACTACCGGATATTCTATAGGCCTCAAACATGGGATAAATTGTCGATGCCATGTCCAAAATATGGTCTTACACTGGCTATCATCTTCGAGGCCGATGCCATGTCCCAGACATGTCTTACACTAGCACAAATCTTAGCCGATGCATGTCCTAGACATGTCTTACATTGGCTATCATCTTTGAGGCCGATACATGTCCCAAACCTGTCTTACACTAGTACTCGTCTCAATGCCGATGCCATGTCCCAGACATGGTCTTACATTGGCTCTCATAATGTGGCCGATGCATGTCTCAGACATGTCTTACACTGGCACACAAATAACCCGAATGTCATGGCATGAATATCCAGTTTATTTCTCAGGATTCCAACGGGATTTTTATACTATCTCAATCATTAATATGCATTCTCAGTTTACAATCTAGCAATTCATACTATATCAAATCAATAACAATTCGAATACATGCATTAAAAATGTAGTTGTATTATTTACATACAACTTACCTCGGATTACAAAATGTACTCGACTAGTTGATTTAGTCGATTTGCTTGGCTTTCCCCCTGTCTAGGCTCGGATTCGGTATTTCTTGATCTATAATAACAAAATGCACTTAGTAAGTCACTTTATCAACCTAGGCACTCAACAATTCACAATTGGGCTAAATGACCATTTTTCCCCTAGACTTTTACAAAATAACCATTTTGCCCCTCGACCAAAAATTAATTTTTTTATCGAATTTATTTATTTCTTAAGACTAGCCGGACATCTTTGAATCTTATAGCAACTCCAAATTCCCACTATTTCACACACTTATCACCTATTTTGCAACTTATGCAAAATAGTCCCTTTAGGTGTTTTCATGCTAACACATTTCACAAAAGTTGTTTATAACACAACTAGGACTCATATTCTTCCATAAAAACTCAACTATCATAAATCCATTCATGGAAAAACTCTAAAATCTTAATCATTTTGCAAAATAGACCCCTCATTTGGAAGCTCATGCTTCAAGGGTCTAAAAAATGTAAAAATCATCAAGAAAATCATCAAGATCACTTACATTATGAGAGGAATAAGTTGCTGAAATTTTTCAGCTTTCAAGACCCTTTTATGGTTGGTAAAAATCGGTGGAGAAGAAGAAAAATAAATAGGAAATGACCTTTGTTTTATTTAATTTAAAACTAGTCAAAATTGGTGACCAAACACCACATAAATTTGACTTTCCCATCAATTTGTCTCCTATGGCCGGCCACCCTAGTCTCTCAGGGCCTAATTGCTCTTTAAAGCCCCTAATTTTTATGCTCTAGCTATTTGGCACATTTGGGTACTAAAATGCAACTTTTTCCTTTTATGCGATTTAGTCCTTTTTCGCAATCAGGCTTACAAACCTTAAAATTAACTCACCAAATTTTTCATACACTAATATAATCATGTTATAACCTCATAATTGTAATAAAATAAATTTTATAACTTCAGATTTGTGGTCCCGAGACCACTATTTTGACTAGGCCCTAAATCGAGCTATTACACGATTACTAATAAATATAGTAAGGAAAATAAACATTATATGCAATTTTATCTAGTTGTTCTAGTGCATATTTGTTGGGTTATTATCTGAATTTGAGCTACATCATTAAAATTATCAATATCTCATTCTTCCATGTAATATACAAAGTATGAATTATTACAATTCTACTTATGATTGAAGTTTTGAAATATGCCACATGTTAGTACTATCCAACATTTTTTTTAATAAATTTTTTTTATAAGTTTTCCAAAACTTTTATAATAATTCTTATAAGTAATATATATTTTTCCATACCTTTAGAAAGTTATATTTTATAAATAACTTATAATAAAAAAGCCATAGCATTTTTTTATGAATAATGTTATCGTGTTCGCTATTACCAACCTGCTACTCGATTATCTGACTAGAACCAACCCGTACATATCTTTACATGGGTTCGCACGTGATGTGTTCACATCCTTTCATGAGCTCACACAAGATGGGTTCCCATCACCATGCAGGCGAACTCGCACCTAGAGAACATGTGTAGATATTAGAATAGGGTACGTGTTAGCATGCATGTGGGCCTACCTAGGACGTCACATCTATGAATTATATCATATAAATAGAGAAATTAGTCGCCTTGAAGGACAAACAGAAAAAACAATCAACAATTTGGTGTGATGAGTGTGGACAAAAAACAATCAACAATTTGGTGTGATGAGTGTGGACAAACTTCTAACCATAAAAAAAAAAATTAGAAAATCAAGATAACTCACCTTAACGAGAATTTCCCTAACAACTTTCCATTAGACTAAACAGGAGGTTTTGACATCGGCAATCAACCTTGAGAGATGGATCTTTTCACTGGCTGATTTGTTGATCGGTCAAAAAACTTGGGCAACTCAAGCCAAGGAGGTGCTTCTAATTCCTTTGATCTCGATGTCCCTTCTGATCAGTGGCCATCCTTTCCTTTTGATTAGGTAGCACCGTCGCAATAGTTATTTGGTTTACAGGAACAACTAAGGTTATAAAAGAGCATATGACTCAACAGAGTACCAAGTTTGAACAACAACTATTGTTTCACCAGGAGCTACTAAAACATAACGAAGAATTAAGAAGAAAGATGTAATTCGACCATTTTAATTTTAGGGGCCTCAGACGCATGAACTGTAAAGCTTTCTCAAGGACCTTTAGGGGAAGCGCAAAAGATTAGTATTTTTCTTTACCACATGGTTTCATTCAAAGCTTCTCACAATTGGGTCATATGTTTTTGGGTAGGTTCCATGCTCATAGGATGATAATGAACACTTTAATGGGTTTAATCTTAGTAAAACAAAGAGATGGAAAATCTTTTCAAGATTATGTGAAACGGTTTCATGCAGCCATGTTGAACACAAAGAATTTGGAGGACTAATGAGCTATTGATACCTTCATTATGGGAGTTCAAAATGAGCACGTGCATTTTTCATTTACTGATAATAGACCGCAAAGTTTGAAAGACTTATATGAGAGGGCGCATGAATTTGCTGAGGCAAAGGAAAATAAAAGAGAAGCTTGCAACACCTTTCAGAGGGATGATAGATAGTTGAGGGGTCACCAGAGTGTGCGTGTACAACAAGGTCCTTCATCTTAGGGTCTATGGGTCCAAGGTGGGGGACAACAGAGGAATTACTCGTAGAATGAATCACCAAGGGTATTCTAGAGGCCTCAAGGCGAGCACAAGAAGGTATGTTCCCTATGGAAAATTTAAAGTTTACACTCATTTAAATGCTTTACGTACCTATATTGTTAAGTAGGTCAGAAGTTTGGGAATTTTTCCGAGTCCACCTATGCGACCCAGTCAGTTGAGATCTAACTCAAGAGACAAATATAGTTTCCACAATGAAAATGGGCACAAGATTGAAGATTGCTTCTCTGTGAAGGATGCTATAGAGGAGGCTATTAAAAATTACGAGTTAAAAGATTTTGTGGCTCAAGAGGCCTCACCATTAGGTCAAAGCTCGCAAGGTGCTGATAAAGGTAAACAAAAAGTTAGAGGCATAATACATGTCATAATTGGTACAAATGAAGAGTGGGAGACCTCTAACACGAAAAGAAAGGCCCATCTCAAGAGCGTGATGTCGATTAGTTCACCAAAAAGGTTATGTCAATAAGAGAAATAGAGGGTGGAATTTAATGAGGAAGATGAGGATTCAATGTGTGATGAGGAAGGACATGACCCTATGGTCGTGACAGCAACCATTACAAGATTTGATGTTAAAAGGATTCTGGTTGATAGTGTTAGTGTTGTAAAGGTTTTAATTTGAGATGCATATAAGAAGATGGGGCTGAAGGAGCATGATTTGAAGAAAGCGAGACCTTTGTATGGCTTTACTAACCATCCAGTTGAGGTGAAATGATGTATTACTCTGTCTGTTACCTTTGGGGATGACAAGCACACTACTACAAAATATGTTCAATTCTTTGTGATAGACCATCTTATGGCTTACAATGCCATTTTTGGGCGTCTTATGATGAGGATGGCCAGAATGATATTGCCACCTTGGAATAGGTTTCATGAAATCTAACCAGCGGTTAGCTAGACAATGTTATATGTTGTCAGTTAAATAGACCTACGAACATGAGCTACAAGGACAGAGCTCGCAGTAGGTAAAAGTGGCTAGTTAGGTTTTAGATTTGGATAGTTTGGATGTTGGAAGTGAGGAAAGAGTTTCCAAGACAGAAGCAACAAAGGTCATAGAAACCTTTTAATTATTTTATGATGGCATGGAGAGGTTGATAAGGATTTCGTTAGCATTAGCAGAGGAAGAAAAACAGGACTTAGTACAATGTTTAAAGGAGAATTCTGACATTTTTGCATGGTCAGAAGCAGGCATGCCTGGTGTGGATCCTTAAATGATTGTGCATTAGGTGAATGTGTCCCCCGAGGTAAAGTCGGTCAAGTAAAAAATGAGAAGGTTCGCTCCATAGATTGTGGAAGCTATTAGACAAGAGGTGGGTAAATTGCTTTCAATGGGATTTGTTAGGGAAGTGGCGTACCTTGACTCGGTATCAAATGTTTTTAAGGTGAAAAATGCTAATGACAAATGTATAATGTGCATTGATTTTACTAGCCTCAACAAGGCTTGCATAAAATATAGTTTTCCTTTACCCTTAATCGACAAGTTAGTGGATGCTTTGACGGGCCATAAGTTCACGAGTTTCATGGATGCATTCTCAGGGTGTAATCAAATTTCCATAGCTCTGAAGGACCAGGATAAAACGACCTTTGTTATAAAGAAGAGTTTTTTCTGCTATCGGGTTATGCCTTTTGGGTTGAAAAATGTAAGAGGAACATATCAGCGACTAATTAATAAGAGTTTTAAGGAATAGATTAGTTGTAGTATTGAGGTTTATGTAGATAATATGTTATTAAAGAGTATTACTTTGAAGAGGCACATTGAGGATTTGTCTAAAGCTTTCGTTGTTTTGCAAGCCTATAACATGAAGTTGAATATATAGAAGTGTGCCTTTGGGGTAAGAGTAGAAAATTTTTTGGGCTTTATGGTTTTAGAAAGAGATATAAAGGCGAACCTTGAGAAGATTCGAGCTATACTATATATGCCTCCCATAAAGACTATCAAATATATTCAGTGTCTAACAGGGAAACTAGTCCCATTGTATAAGTTCGTGTCTAGAATGACAGATAAATTTTTGCCTTTCTTCAAAGCATTGAGGACTTCCTTCAATTGGACAGAGGAATGTCAAGCTGCTTTTGAACAACTTAAGTCATACTTAGCTTCTACACCACTTATGATGTCACTGCAAGTGGGGAAAACTCTTTCTCTTTATTTGGCAATATCTGAAGAAATAGTTGTAGCAATCTTGATCAGGACAGAAGGGGTTCATTAGTTTCTTGTATACTATGTTACCAAAGTGTTGTAGAATGGAGAACAGAGATATTCAAAGATAGAGAAGCTCATTTTTGTTTTAGTAGTGGCAGCTTGCAAGTTGTGACCATATTTTCCAGCCCATCCTATGACAGTCATGACAGACCAACCCATCAAAGACTATTATCTAAAGTAGATATTTCGAGAAGAATGATCAAGTGGGGAATTGAGCTAGTAGAGTTTGGAATAGAGAATGCCTCGATAACAACAATCAAAGCTCAAATCTTAGCCGACTTCATGGTAGAGTGCTCTTTTGATAGATTGTCAAACCCTACAGGTAACAATTTAATTTGAAACACTACTACTCACATATATGATATAATAATATGTGACATTGGTTATTAAAATTTTATTTGACAAATACTCATTTTGTCTCATGATATTTCATTACAAGTATACATTTGGTTCTAATTTTTTTTCCTGTTGATTATACAAGATGTTGTAGTTAGCTCATCACAGGGACAAACTAGCCTTACTGCGAAGCCGAAATGCTAGACAATTTATGTAAATGACTCAATAGCGAAAACAAGATAAGGAGCGGACGTTCTCCTTATAGACCCTGATGATAATGAATGGCAATATGGACTCTCGTTCAGCTTCTAGGCATTTAACAATGCTACAAAGTACGAAACGTTAATTTCTGGGCTACAATTAGCTCGATAGTTGGGGGCAAGGGAGTTGATAATAGACACTAATTCTTAGTTGGTAATGAAGCAAGTGAATGGACAATATGAAGTAAAATAGCCTATTCTAAAAAAGTACCATGCCATAGTTTTCCAACTGCTCACTTAATTTGATAAGGCAGAAATTTGATAGTTATCCAGGACAAAGCACACAAAAGTTGACATTTTATCTAAGTTAGTGTCCTTTATAGCTATTGAGTAAAGAGGGAATATTTTGTAACACCCCTAACCCGAATCCGTCGCCAGAACAGGGTTACGGAGCATTATCGGAGTTTTCAAATCAAACAGACAGAAAATGCAAACATTTCATATCATATAGCATTCATGTCAAAAACCAATCAAAATTATACATATTGTCCCTTATACAAGCCCTCGAGGCCCAAATTACGCAATAGAAACAAATCGGGACTAAATCAGAATGTAACACCGCTTACACGTATTCGACGCCGGAATAGGGTACGAGGTATTACCGAATTTAAACACAAGCAAACATAATTTTCGAATCATATAGTTTTGTCCAAATTAAAAAACATTCATATACAATCACAATGTCACTATAACAAGCCTACGTGGCCCATAACATGCTTTGGAAGTGGCTCGGGACTAAACCGAGAACTTTATAAAATTCTACAACACTTAGAAAATTTTTCACTAAACAGGGGTCACACACTAGTGTGGATATGGGACACGCCGTGTGGGCAGGCCGTGTGGTCACACACGCCCGTGTCCCAACCCCATGTAACTCTCTGTTTGTCACCCAAGATCAAATTGAAGACACACGTCCAAGTCACACGCTCGTGTGCTAGGTCGTGTGGTCGAATTAAAATTTATGATTTTTCATAAAATAGGTGCAAACTTCACACGCCCAGGGCACAAGCCCGTGCCTGAGGCCGTGTCATCCACACAGCTGAGACACATGCCCATGTCTTTGCCCATGTGCTCAATTCTGAGCATTCTGTTTCTCAAAATTAAGGTGCAGTGACACACGACCTAAACACATGCCCGTGGGGCAAGCCATGTGGACAAAAATAAGGCTATTTACCAAGCCATTTTACCACCCTCTGATGCACACACCTACACAACACAACATAGCACCAATCCAAAATTTACATACCACCAAATCAGCCACAACCAAGACATGAACACATTATTCACATACTACCATCTATCATGTACAAACATCATATACTTATCAATTTAATCAAGTAAATTCCCACATCCATAAAAAACATCATTATATTAATTAATTATACCAATAGTAGCCAATTTCAAATGGCCTTATACAAAATGAACTTTCAATCAATATAAACCAACACATTTGGCCAAATCAATTATGACACATAATTCATAACTCAAAATGTTGAAATCGTTGGTACCAAAATAATTGTTGATAGTGTGAGTGGATCTCCGACGGTCTCTGATCCCGAGTTAGCTTGGTAACACTATAAGACAAGGGAAAAGAAAGGGGAGTAAGCTTTATAGCTTAGTCAGTTCCTATGCAAATAATAAGCATCATAACCACACATCTAACATATAATTAGCATGATAAAAATTAACATGAATGATATCAAAATCTTTAGTCTCAGCTTACTTAATCATAACCTTACCAAGGGTTCATCATTTATCGAGCTCATTACGTATGAGTTTTACGTATATACCTGTATCAACTCATAACTTACCGTACTTTTTCACAACTTTGACATTCTCGTTGAACACTTGGAATATTAACGGATACTCGAAAATCTTGCACATAAGTGCCATACATGTAGGCAAAGCTACCTCACATCTCATAATACATATAGGCTCGTTTTCGAGCTACTCACGAGCCTACTCGCACAAGCTGTCAGCCAGGACATAGCTATACAGTGCTGCTCGCACAAGTTGTTAGGTATCCACAACTCATGCTGGACTACCCAGCCACTGGTAGGACTTCCAAGGCCAACACACGGATCACATAAACACATGGGTTCCTAGTGACATGTCACTCGTATCCTATTCTATTCCTAAGGCTCAACCGAGAATTCTCGCTTGTCAAAACTTTGTCGAATACATCCAAAGAGTCAATCACAATTCATACAATGTCAAACCGTTTAAAACATAAATATAACAATGCATTATTTACATACGAACTTACCTCGGTACAAAAATAGTGAAATTTGACCTAATTGTCAAACACTTTGTCTTTCCCCTGGTCTAGGTCCGAACCTCGATTATCTTGATCTAATAACAAATTTAACTTATTTAATACACACATTGTTCAATTCAGTCCAAAATCATATTATGGAAAAATTATATTTTTGCCCCTAATGTTTCACATTTTTATAATTTAGTCCCTAGGCTCGTAAATTGAAATGTATTCAATTTCTTCAAAACCCAAGCCTAGACGAACCACTTTCATACTTATACCGCTCTCATTTTCTACTTAATCACACTTTTACTACTTATTTTATAACTTTTACAAATAGGTAATTTTTTGACATTTTTACTGAAAATCACTTAGCAAAAGTTGTTTTTATAACATCAAACATGTATTTTCTACCATTAGCCATCAAGATACAGACATGTCTAACATGGGTCAAACCCTAGACCTTAATCATACATCAAATTAGTGCTAGAAATAGGTAGATCAAGTTACAACGACTTTAAAAATATAATGAACATTAAAAACGAGGCAAGAATGGACTTACAATCGAGCTTGGAAGCTTGACAAACCCTAGCTATGTATTCCTCTTGTAAATTTCAACCAAGGGGTAGAAGTTGAGCAGAAATTGGCTTTTATTTTGCTTTTTAATTCATTTAATACCAAATGACCAAAATGCCTTTTTCTTAAAACACTAAAATTTCTCTTACCTCATGTCCATTTTTGTCCACTAACTTAACAAATGGTCTAATTACTATCTAAGGACATTCAATTTAAAATTTCATAGCAATTAGACACCTCTAGCTTCTAGAACTCAAGTTTTGCACTTTTTATAATTTAGTTCTTTTTACTAAATTTAGTACTCAAACGTCAAAATTTTCAAACGAAATTTTCACAGAATCATTCCATAAAATTGTAGACCATAAAACTATAAGAAAAAATAAATTTTTCTGCATTGAATTTGTGGTCCCGAAACCACTATTCCGACTAGGTCCAAAATCGGGCTATTACACGGAAACTCAGAAATTTTTTTGAAAACATTTAAAATTTTCAACATTACAGGGGTCACACGGCCGTGTGACTCACACAATCAAGAGACACACCTGTATCTCAGGCAGTATGGACATTCGAATTAGGACACACGACCGTGTCTCAGCCCGTGTCAGTGTCTGTGTAACTGACTGACTTGTGCCACACGGCTAAACCATACGCCCGTGTGCTAGCCGTGTGAGTATACTGACTTGCACTCTTTAAAAGATACAGGGGACACATGGCCATGTCACCTGGTCGTGTGTCACACACAGCTTGACACATGACTAAGACACACACCCGTGTCTCTACCCGTGTAAATAAAAATAGGCTATTTTATAACTCATTTTTCTCACCCAATAAGGCATGTACCTACAGTTAACATTGTACATATAAACAAACCATATTATGGCATCCAAAACAAGTAAAAATCAAGTCTTAAACATATAGTATATTCATATACAACCAATATGCCCTTAGACACCTCAAATGACAATTATAAACGTGTTTAACCATGTAATCCATGTAACCAAGAAATCAACTAACTTTTATGTATAATTGCATTAATACACAACATGTAAATCATTTACCAAAACTTACCATTTGGTACCAATTGTACCACTTATTCAATAGCATCAAATACATATACACTTACTATAGCATAGTACCAAATCACACCAAGTTATAAAACATACCTCATATGCATATTGAACTACTATTTTACCTTTCATCATTCAACCACAAATCATTCCACACATCAACATTATAAGGCAAATTATGCACATACCAAAATACCAAAACACAAGCCAAATAAGTGGCTTATCTCAACAAAACACATATAGGCCAACATTTAGCCAACATGACTTATACATGTCATTATAACCAAAATAAAAACATTTGAAAGTACCGATAGAACTGATGGATAGTGTGATATAGCTCCGATAAGCTTCCAACCCAATCGAGCTTCCGATAATCTGAAAAATAAAGAAAAATAATTACATAAGCAATGAATGCTTAGTAAACTCATATAAACTTTAATCATATCAATTCATTTCAAATTTGAAATTTATACATATCAAGGATAATCCAATATCGATACCGTAGGGTTCATGAAGTTATATTCAACAACTCACAAGGTGAATAAATCCACAACATCACTTATACATATCATCCCTAGCATAGTAGGATTTTAAATAACTTTAAACCTTACCACTCTTTCATGAGCTCAAGCATATTTTCATTTGAGCACTTACCATTTCAATGGAACTTATAATTAAACATATTACCATTCAACCAACAGCTTGGCACTTGCCTAAGCATCAAACAAAAACACTTGTTAGCATACTTGAACATATTTCATATAAATTCAAAATTGATAACCTTATTATCTCAACATGTCACACTTGAGTATATTACTCGTCTCAACTTACATAATTTCCATGTATCAACATATCAAAGATATTCATATCTGTACATGTCATGATACATATCAATATATCATGTACCATCATTTCCATGTATTTCATGTATATACATGTATTAGTTCGTATCGAACTCATATCGTCTCGTAACAAAACATTGCCCGTTGAACCATTTAGAATATTGTTGGATGCTCGGGAGTACACACGAGGTGTATTGAACTGTAACCTGTCAATTACTGTACATGTATGCTCATACGAGCTTTGAATCGGTATGCTCTTACGAGCTATAAACGATAAGCTCATACGAGCTGAATATCGGTAAGCTCATTCGAGTTGAATATCGGTAAGCTCTCTCGAGTTGAGAAGCAGTAACCCTAATGACATGTCATTTGTATCCTACGAATTCCTAAGATTCAAACGGAACTTAGTAATCATCGTACATCTTTGGATTTACGTCGTTTCATAACACAATAAATTGTATACTAACATACATATATTGATTTAATCACAATATAATCACCTATTAACATTTAGTTTAATTAAAATTATACAGAATACAGTTCATACTAACTTACCTGGCTAAATTGTATAAATACCAAGATTTAGGGGGCATTATGGTAAATTTTCATTTTCCTCGATTTTCCAACCGATCTTGATCTAAATTAATAATTTCATTTAATATATTAATTTAGACAATAAAACAATTCATTTCATGCAATTTGGTCTTTTTTTATAAAATTACCCCTAAAGTTTTACTTATATTCAATTTAGTCCCTAAGCCTAAAACATGCAAATTAACCATTTTTACCCAAAATGAGCTTAGTCGAAGGTTCATAGCTCCCAGTACAGCCCATTTTTGTGAAAATTTCGCATCAAATCCTTGTAATTTTATTAATTTAACAATTTAGCCCCTAATCAATAAATTCATCAAAAATCACTTAACAAAATACTTTTAGATACCAAATAATATTTCAAATTCATCATTTAACATCAAATATCACAAGATTCATAAATGGAAACATCCAAAATCTTTAACAGTTTTAAAATAAAAGGTACGGGCTAGTTGGACCTAGTTGCAACGATATCAAAAATATAAAAATGATAAGAAATAGGATTGATTATACTCACATGTAAAGGAAATAAGCCAAAACTGAAACCCCCTCTATAGTTATGGTGTTCAGTGGAGTGAAGAAGAAGAAATGAAATTAAAGTGTTTTAATTTCACTTTAATTACAAAATTACCATTAAATTTATATTATTTAATTCATTTTCAACCATTATGCTGTCCCACTCATTATTTATGGCTTAATTATCATTTAAGCCCTTCCTCTTTTATTAATTAAACCATCTAATCACCTAAATGTATTAATTAACAAGTTTTGTACCTTTTTTCAATTTGGTCCTTTTTTTCTTAATTAACTATCGAAATGTTAAAATTTTCAACGAAAATTTAATACCACCTTAATGACACTTCGTAAATATTTATAAAAATATTTATGGTTTGGTTTATAGAAACGAGGTCTCGATACCTTATTTTCTAAAACCACTTAAACTTAAGGTCAAACCACTTAAACTTAATAAATCATTTATGTAACATATATTATCATATCAAAAACCTTTTACAAACCATATTTTACTCGTAAATATTAAATATAATATTTACGAATTTACTCGTCAGATTTGGTAACCCCGAAACTACTATTTCTGACACGACTAAAAAACGGGCTGTTACAATTTTGTTAGAACATAGAGCCACCCCAAGCTATTACAGTCAACAAGTGCTTGATCTAAATCAAGAACAAACATGAATGACCCCTATAATACAAGTCTTACAAGGGGAAAGTCAGTTGCTGAACAAAAAATAGTTGGCCAAAGTGCAACATGAAGACACAAGGTATGATGATGTTATTTACATTTAATGCATCCTGATATATACAAGTTATTTAACTTTCATTCAATTAAAAATGTTTGATTTATCACCTTTAGATATATCATGTTAGAGGGTATACTTTATAAAAAGGGTTACTCCCAACCATTTTTGAGATGCCTCACTCCCACTAAAGTTGAATATGTCATGATAGAGATACATAAAAGAATATGTGGTGATCATCTGGGGGGAGATTGTTAGCACAGTAGGTCCTCAAGCAGGGATATCATTGGCCAACCATAAAAAAAGATACTCCTGACATGGTTCGCACTTGTAATTCCTACCAGAAACATGCTTCAGTGCAGCGATCACTAGTTGAGCCTCTACAAATGATGTTTGGTCCTTAGCCATTTGCAATTTGGGTATAGATATCTTGGGTCTATTTTTAATGGCCACAACTTAGAAGAAATTCATAGTTGTCGTTGCGGATTATGTTATTAAGTAAATAGAAGCTGAAGCTTTGCCTACAATAATAGAGAGGCAAATGAAATCTTTTGTTTGGAAGTCCATTGTTTGTAGATTCAACATCCCACCTTTGATTATAACAGACAATGAAACTCAATTTTAGGGAAAATTAAAGAGCTTCTACAATGACCTACAGATATCACTCGCTCAAAGCTATACGAAAATGCCTAAATGAACGGTCAAGTAGAGGCAATGAACAAGAAAATCGTAGCAGCTATTAAGAAAAAGATTGATGAGGCTAAGGGTATCTGGTTAAAAAAGCTGCCAGGAATTATATGGGCCCTGTGAACATCTCTGCACACATTAATTGGGAAACAACACTCTCATTTGTATATTGGGCAGAAGCTGTAAAACTTGCTAAGATAGAGCTGCAATCCCACAGGACGTCTCATTTCAAAAATGCCAACCAAAAAGCCATCAGACTTAATTTAGATCTTATTGATGAAACCAGGGAGACAACAAAAATTAGAAATGTTGCACAAGCTCAGTAAGTCGCTCGATACTACAACTTTAGAGTAAAAAAAAAGTAATTTCGAATTGGACGATCTAGTCTTGAGAAATACTGAAGCCAGTTTTCCAGCATCGAAAAAAGGAAAATGACTCTCAGTTGGGAAGGGCACTACAAAATTGTCTAAGAAAATAGATTATGGAGCTTATAGAATAGCAAAAATGGATGGTCCTATTCTACTTTGTACATGGAATGCTCGTCATCTAAAAAAAATACTATGTATGAACATTTTACTCTCTTTTTCAATAAAGATACATTCTTTTACAAATGTTATTTAATGTGTCTAAATAAGAAATAACAAAGCATGTGAAACAACTCGCTGATTTACGATCATGACTGATATTATTAAGGATTGCTGATTTACGATCATGAATAACCTTTTCTAAGTTAGATGATTTATGATTGTAACTCTAAATAGCTCATTGATTTATGATCACAACTGATATTATTAAGGCTCACTGATTTATGATCACAACCTAAGTTCATTTATTTACGATTATAAACAATCTTTCTGAGTTAGCTGATTTATGATCGCAACTCCAAACAGTTCGTTGATTTACGATCATAGCTAATATTATTAAGTCTCACTGATTTATGATCATAGCCTAAGTTAATTGATTTATGATCATGAATAATCTTTCTGAGTTAGCTGATTTACGATAGCAACTTCAAATAGCTTGTTGATTCATGATCACAACTGATATTATTAAGGCTCACTAATTTACGATCACAACCTAAGTTCACTGATTTACAGTTATGAACAATCTTTCTAAGTTAGCTGATTTACGATCATAGCCCGAGTTCATTGATTTATGATCATGAACAATCTTCCCTGAATTAGCTGATTTATGATCGCAACTCCTAACAACTCGCGAATTTACTATCACAACTGATATTATTAAGGCTCGTTGATTTACGATCACAACCAGAGTTCATTGATTTACGATCATGAAAAATCTTCCTTGAGTTTGCTGATTTACGATCGCAACTCCAAACAGCTTACTGATTTATGATCACAATTAATATTGTTAAGGCTTGCTGATTTATTATTACAGCCTAAGTTCATTGCTTTACGATCATGAACAATTTTTGCCGAGTTAGTTGATTTGCAATCACAACTTGGGTACATTGGTTTCAAATCACAATTAAGTTGAATAACTTAATGTTTCCTAATCACCATTAAAGTTATACTTGCTTAAGTCATTTGCGATGACAATTTAATTAGGCAGTTGGAAACACTAAAATATATAGACTTTTTTAGTTTCTTTTAAACATTAATTCATGTAAATTCCAAGTGTTTTCTATCGAATTTTGTACACACATTATAAAATAACTAAATTGGACATGATTTAAGATACATATTTAATTTTAGTCATTTTGATAAAAAATTTAAATAATTCTGTCAATTTTGAGCAGCTTTACAAAATAGGGACAAAATTAGCCTTGAAGGCACATTGAAAAGGTCAAATTGTTGAAGTATTTTTCAGAAGCATTTGTCACACAAGGATGGCTGAATATTCAATATCCATGGACGCCCAAGAAAATTAATTTTGGACCTCTACATTTTAATTAACCCAATTATAAATTGGGGCAATTAATTTGGACAACTTGAAGCAGAGAAAGAGGCTCAAATATCTAATTAAGAGAGGCCTGATCCATAGAGGAGAGTAGTCCAAACCATTCCAAATTGTTTCCCAAATAAGCTATTTTAAGTTGATTCCAACAATTAGAAAACAACCCCTAAACTTCTCTTCATTACTATTCCAATCCCTACACTTTTCAAGCTAATTTTAGTAAACCAATCAACCCCTCTCTCCTCAATTCATGGCAGACCACTTGAAGAGAAATTCAAGGCTCCTAAATGCTATATTTATCCATCACCAACTAGTATAAATAGGAACCTTATTTTCCTTTCAAAGTAGCCCATTCATTCTTCATTTTCTTTTTTCTTTTCCTCTCTATTTGAGTTTCATTTTCTCTCTTTTCCATGCCCTTTTTCTTTCTATTGAGAAAGAGTTTTCTGAGGCCTTGAGAGCAGCCATAATTCAGTTATACTGAGGGTGTTTGGCTTAGTTGTGACGGCAAGACAGAAAACCCAATGAGGGAGCAAACAATTTATATAATGGCTCATTTTTCAATGGTGTCGATAACAGTGGTTTCAGGACCACAAATCTGACGAGTGAGTTTATAAATATTATTATTTAATATTTACAAGTCAAATATAATATTATATTGAATTTTGATTTGATAATTTTTGCTAATTGAACAAATAGTTAAGTATAAATGGTTTGTCCCTAAAGTCAAGTGGTTTTGAAAAATGAGGTATTGGGACCTTGTTTCCGTAAACCAAACTCGTAAAACATTTATGGAGTTCTTATATAGGTGTGTTGAAATTTGGTTTAGAAATTTTAATGTTTAGATAGTTAATTAAGGAAAAAAAGGGCTAAATCATAAAAAAGTAAAATTAATCACTATTAGTTTAGATAGTCTAAATGGGTCTAAAAGAATAATTGAATGGTTTTAAAATGCAATTATGCCATACCTAAGTATAGTGGACGGTTTATGGATGAAAAATAAATAATATGCTAATTTATATTAAAATAAAGTTAATATGTAATAAAACTAAGGGTTAAATATAAAATTAGTACATGGACTTGTCCACTTCTCCCAGATTGGTACCTATGGTTTTTTTTGCCCTAGATTGGTACTCGAACTTTTTTTTCTGTCCACTAGTTTGGTACCTGAGCCCAACAACGTTAAGACTTTACTGACATGGCAACGCTGGCCACTCACGTGGTGCCACGTGATTGCTTTTGTAACAACCCGTTTTTAGTGAAATCGGAACAGTGGTTTTAGGACCACAAATTCAATGTGAAAATTTTACTTTATTATTATTTTAGAGTCTACAGAATACTAGCAATGTTGTATAACGAAATTTTATCGTTTGCATGCCTAATTTGGTAAAAAGGACTAAATTGCAAAAGGTGTAAATTTTGAATTTTACAATCTAAAAGTACTAAAGAGCTATGATATTAAATAGTTAAGGGACTTATGTGGTAATTATACCATTTTTATTATGAGTGGATAATTATGAATATTAAACAAGTGAATTCAAAGGTTAATTAATAAGGTTAAACTTGTAATTTAATAAATAACTTAAAATAAAATATAGTAAAAGATGTATCATCTTCAACCTTGGATGATTTCACCAAAATTGAAGAAAAAAAGAGAACATTAAGGGCTTTGAAGCATTCAATCATCTCTTCCTCTTACATGTAAGCATTTTTCATCTCATTTTTTAATGATTTATATGTTTTTGAAGTTGTTGTGCTTAATCTAGCTAGCCGAAGGACTAACTAGCAAAATTGTTAAAAGGTTAGGGTTTTTTCATGAATGTATTCATGTGGTTTTTTATGCTTTATGGAAGAAAATAAATCATTGTTGATAAATAAACAACTTTTGTAAAGTGATTTTTGTTGAAAATGTCAAATAGGGATTTAATCGAAAAATGTAAAATATTCATGGTGGAGATTGTGAAATAATGAATTGTATGAGTTTATTTGGACCTATATTGAATTCGACTAGCTTGGGTAGGGATGAAATTGCATGAATTTCAATTTACGAGCTTAAGAACTAAATTGTAAAGAAATCAAAATAATAAGAGCAAAAGCATAATTTTGAAAAAAATATATTTTTAGATTAAATTGAATAGAATGATTATTAAATGGATTAAATTTGATTATTTAGATCAAGTTAAGCCTCGTACGAATTTGGATCGAGGGAAAGATAATGTGTTGAACTAGTCGATCTTATTTCATTGTTTTGTGGTGGAGGTAAGTTCATATATTTAAATAGCATTTTAATGTATTTGATTTAAATGCTATTATATTATTTGTCATATCATGTCACAACGGAAAATCCAACGATGATACGACGATCATTGAGCCCCATTTGAACTTTAGGAATATATAGAATACAAATAACATGTCATTAGGGTTACCATGTTTCGGGTGCTGGTCCTGAACGTCCTACCGATGGTTGAGTTCCAAAATTTGTTGTGGATACTAGTCAGCTTGTGTGAGCGGCATCGTGTAGTTATGTTCTGACCGTCAGCTTGTGTGAGCAGGCCCATTTATAGCTCCTAGGAGCGTTTACGTAAAGGAAAAGGAAAGGAGTGGTTTCGACCATGTGTTAGCACATCATGTCTGAGCTTCTCGTGTATCCGATATTATTCTAAAAGGTTCAACGACGGTGAAAAGGGATGAATCGGTAAGGGTTTTGATTGATTTCACTATGAAATTATGGAAATGTATGATGTATTGATGATCAAATTGTGTATAGCCATGTCATGAGAACCATGAATTCATATGTATTATGTTCATGGAAATTATCTTACCATATGATGATACTATTAAGTTATGTGTTTAATCACTAACTTGTGTTGTTGATGATGCTTAGGCTTATGTCAAGCTATGTTGGATTGATTCATCTTTATGCTTAAGCTTATGCATTGAAATGGTAAGCATTGTTCATGATTTACGAACTTACTAAGCATTATATGCTTACGTTGTGTTTCTTTTCTATGTTTTATATTTTGTCAGAAGCTCAATTGGTTTGGAAGCTTGTCGGAGACCTATCACACTATCCAGCGGCTATATCGGTAGATTTTGATGTTTTGAGTCATGGTTATAATGGCATGTATAGGTGAATTGTGTTTGATGAAATGGTCATTATGTTTGGCTTGTAAATATGGTGTTTTGGTTGATGAACTTTTGATATTTTAATGCATTGATGGTCGATGTTGAAATGGTCAAGTGAAGTTATGTTTTGAATGACTCTTTTGGTATGTTTGAATGTGATTTTGGTATGTGGCCATTGTGGTAAGATTTGGTATGGAATTAGGTTACAAAAGTTTGGTTGATGAATGGTTAAAATTATGTTTATGTTTAGGTCGACTTGATGCTATGTGATTGATGTGCCTTTTGGTATATTGGTTGTAGGGATAAATACCATGTTGAACTAACTTTATTATGCATGTTTGAAGTATATTTTGTAGCTCGAAATTATGTGCAAATCGCTTGTAGGTGTGAGCATGGTTTTGGTGAAAGAAATGGCTTGAAAATAGGCTATTTCTAGTCCACATAACCTAAGACACGGGCGTGTGTCTTAGTCGTGTGTGACACACGACCATGCGACACGGCCGTGTGTCCCCTATAGGTTTCAAGGGATTGCAAGTCAACTAGTTACATGGCCTAGCACACAACCTGGTACACGGGCGTGTGAGGCCATTTCAAGAGTTACACAGCTTGACACACGGGCGTGTGGCTTGATCGTGTGACCCAAGTCAGAGAGTTACACAGGCACGGACACGAGCTGGGACACGGCTATGTGCCCTACTTCGAATCTCCACATGGACTGAGACACTAATGTGTGTCTCAACCGTGTGACCCCTACAGTGTGAAAAATTCAATCTTTTTCCATGAAGTTCAAAATGTTTCCGATTTAGTCTCGAATTGATTCTAAAGTGTTTCTAAAGCCTTAAGAGCTTGAATAAAGGATGTTATGCATGAGTTTGATTGAATTATACCATGATTTATAAAATGGTTGAAATTGAATGTTTAAAGTTAAAATTTTCGATAATGCTCCGTAGCCCTATTCCGGCGATGGATATAGGTTAGGGGTGTTACAACTTTTGTATATCCTTTTGTTTTTCTTTTTCCTTCTTTCTTTTTTCTTTTTTTTTCTATTGTAGTCATCCTACATCTACACCATTGTTGGGCCACTATCCGACATCTTCTGATGAGTTCTCCGACCAACGATGACACCATCATTTTTTGCCTCCATTGAAAATCCATCATCAACTATTTTTTGTGTTCATATTTTAGTATGTTTCTTCAATTTGTTTAATCTCACACGAGAAAGTGAAAGAAAATAAACATACAACAGAGAGACAAGGTGAGAAAATTTTAATAAACTGATTTCATATTTTTTTCAAGCTTAAATTCATAGCTAATTTTTGAGTTTTCTTTTTTCTTCTTTGTTTTCAAAGGCTGAATTGAAAAATCGATGAAGGAATTGGAGAAGAGTTTAGATCCATAATTATGGCATGCATGTGCTGGACTCAACCCCAAAATTTAAAAATTTCTTTATTAAACACTAAAGCAAATTTGCAACAAAAGAAAAAAATTTCTTTGTAAAACACTTGCGAAATTTAGAGTTTTAGTTCAGAAATTTCCTTTGTTAGGAACTAACCCAAATCTGTAAAATAAAAAATATCTTTGTTAAAAACCCATTTGTTCCAATCGATGCTCAACCCCATGAGTTCCTCCATCAACAATCCAAAAAAAGGAAGGGAAAAGCTCCCTAAAATAATGCCAGGAAGTCTTATTGTACGATCTTATCCCCCTGATATGGATGAAATAATGAACTAGTTTGAGTTTTTTTCAAGCTCAAATTCATAGCTAATTTTTAGTTTTCTTTTTTCTTCTTTGTTTTCGAAGGCTGGATTGAAAAATCAATGAAGGAATCAGTAAAGAACTTAAATCCACAATTATGGAATGCATGTGTTGGACCCAACCCCAAAATTTGAAATTTTCTTTATTACATACTGAAGCAAATTTGCAACAAAAGAAAAAAAATTCTTTGTAAAACACTTAGTCCAATATGTGAAATTTAGAGCTTTAGTTCAGAAATTTCCTTTGTTAGGAACTAACCTAAATTTGTAAAAAAAAAAAAAAATTGTTTAAAACCTATCCATTCCAACCGATTCTTAGCCCCATGAGTTCCTCCATCAACAGTCCAAAAACTAAAAAAGGGAAAAGCTCCCCAAAATAATGCTAGAAAGTCTCATTGTACGATCTTATCCTTCTAACATAGATGAAATTTTGAGAGCGACTGCTCATGCTGGAAAGTGGCGATTCATATCAACAGCGACGACAATGGTGGCAATCAGGCAAGAAAAAGAGAAAAAAAGGGAAAGAGAATAAAGAAAGTAAAATGGGGACTAGAAGGAACGTGAAAGGAAAAGTGGAAAGGTAAAAAATAGAAAAAAATTAAAGGAAAAAATAACGACATTATCATGATGTCACTACTAACACGTGTTGTTGTTTGATACTGCCACATGTCCCAAACTTAACGGTGTTAAAAAAATTACCAAACTAGTTGACAGAAAAAAAGTTCAGGTACCAATATGAGACAAAAAACCATAAGTATCAATATGGGAGATGTCGACAGGTTCACGTACCAATTTTATATTTAACCCTAAAACTAATAATAAAAATGAATGATTTTTATTTCATTATCTTTAACCTTTTCCACCGTTTCTCCATTTGAGAGAAAACCAAGCTTTCAGCCAGGCTTGTCCTTCAAATTGCTAAGCTGATTTTAATTCGTTTCTTGTAGTTTTTATGTTTTTGAGATCGTTACAATTAGGTCTAGCTAACCCGTATCTCTAATTTTAAAACTTTTAAAGATTTTAAAAACTTGCCATTAATGAATCTTAGATATTTTTGATAGAAATTGGTAGATTTGGAAGATATGAAACGTTTAAGGACTATTTGATAAAGTAAATTTTGTTAAATTTGCATATAGGGACTACAATGAAAATTTGATGAAATTCCCATGATATTTCTATAAATTCAGGCTTTAAAGGGCTTTAGAAGGACATAATTGAAATCAAAATGAACAACGAAGCTCAATTGTGAAAGTTATACTTATTTCGATTTTAGGGACTAAATTGAATAAAATTAAAAGTTTAGGGGTATTCAAATAATAAAATTAAATTAATATATACTTATAATAGGGTGATATAAGATGTTTAGAATTGATAAATTGAATAGAATTATTGAATAGATTAGAAATTGGACCAAATTAAAGAAAATAGGGAAAAAGACCAAAATTGTTAATTAATCCTTAGAGAGTTGTTTGTTTGCTGTCTTAACCAATTAAGTTCATACGGTTTGTTTGAGTTAAATTTTTATGTATTTAGAACTATAATTGTAATTATATTTAATTGAAATTTTAATTTTTTGATGGACTTCAACAAGGCAGTCAGCTGAAAGACTGAGAAGCTATTGTGATTCAAACTCAGCTCTCTTATGCTGAACTTTCCTAGAAATAGCACCAAAATAAACCTTATTAAAGTCCCTTAGCCTATTCTTAAGCTTTTTCAATTTGAGACAAAGGCACCTCATGGGGTCACCCTAAATTGGAACCTGCCAAGACTCTGCAACAACAGAAAGAAAATCCTCATGCTGAATCCAAAAATTAAAAAAATTATAAGGTTTTGGGGGGCGTAGACAAAAACTTTTCAAACCAAGCAATAGAGAAGCAATGGTCCGAAACCCCAGGCACTAAGAATTCTGCTTGAGAAAGAGGATAAGCCAACAACCAAGTTAGATTTATAAGGACCCTGTCAAGCTTCTTGGCAATGAAATTAAGCTGCTGAAGATTTGACCAGGTATAAGAAGGTCCAACATACCCTAAATCCGCAACATCAAGGCTATTAACAAAATCTTGAAATTCCTTCATGTCAGAAGAACTACCTTGAGTACCATTGAAGCTTGACCTTTCAAAAGGAGAAAGAGTGACATTGAAGTCACCTCCTGTAATCCACCCAAGCTCTCCAACCACCTGACTAACCTCAACAAGATAGGACCAAAACTGACGTCGAACAGAAGCATAATTCGAAGCATAAACAACTGATAGAAAGAAAGAGTTACCAAAGCAATTGACATTACCAGTAATACATTGATCAATAAAACTCAAAGGAATAAAACTATACCAGATTTGCAAAGCACCCAAATTCGACCATTAACAATAACATCATAGTTGCAAAACACAAACCATTGAGCACTAAGTTGTTGTATAACATGATGAGACTTATCCACCTTAATTTTAGTTTCAAGGAAACACACAACATTTGATTTAAGCTTATTCACCCTATTAAGAACATGTCTAAACTTATTGAGACTATTGAGTCCCCTAACATTCCAAAAACCAATAGTCATTGAGAAGGGGAAAGGGATTTACCACTAATAGAAACAGAGCTTGCCACAAGTTTCTTTCCTTTGTTCAACAAACCTTTCTATTTACCTTTTAAAGGCTTAACCAAAATACCTACTCCCTTTGCAACTTTTTGAGGGTGTCTAATATAATCAACATCATTGGCAATCGCAGGCTCAACAATAGAAGCAGCAACATCAACCCGTAAACTTGAAACAACAACCGAAGAAGTAGAAACACCAATATCAGATTCCACAACACCAACTTTAGCAACAACTGGAACTTCACCAAGATCACTACCCACAACACCAACATCAAAATATAGAATACCACCATCATCACAAGGCAGCTCAGGTAGATCATCATTGAGAATTTCAAATCTATTACTAGAACTTGCAAATTGCACATGTTTCTTTGGGGGAGAAGAAGAAACAAGTACAACTTTCCTATTTCAATGCCAGACTAAACAGAGGAAGTAATACAACTTTTATCTGGCTTAGTAACGGCAACAGTTGCACCTACAGAACTAGATTGCTTAGGCTTCCATACTTTTACAAGAATGGAAGCCTTTTTAAGACAAACCTTTACAGAATAATCAAAGGAATAACAATCTGTACAATGAGTTGGAAGCCAAGGCACAGAAACAACAATGGACACAATTGAACCATCTAACAACTCAACATTGACAAAACGATGAATAACCACCGTAGCAGATACCTCAATGCAATGCTTTGCATAAGAAAGGCGCGTACGGTCAGCAGTTATTCTATCCATGTACAAAGGATTTCCAATAGCTCTCGCAATATAACTAAGCCCTAAACGAGTATAAAGCTCAAGAGGAACACTCGAAAGATGAATACAGACAGGCATATAATCAAGACTGAACTCTAATTTCTTAAGATTCGACTCCCATAGACGAAGAATAAGACGTTTATTCTGAATATGCCAAGGTCCATGTTCAAGAACCCAACCACATGACTCAGAAGAAGAAAATTGAAAATTATACAAACTATTCCCAGCAAGATGAACAGAAATCTCACCATACTTATAGCAAAGAGTGTTGATGATCTTCTGCATAGCACCAAAATTGGGAGCATTCCCAATAAATTGACCAACCAATGAGTACTTCCACTGTTGAATGCTTTTATCAAAAACCTATGCAGGCGACTTCACCAGAACCTCCGCATCACAGATCTAAGGAGGGAAAAAAGAAAGTGACTAATCCCTAGAAGAATCAAAAAGACTTCTCCAATTAAGAGACAGTGCAGTCATTAACAAGCAAGCAAAAATCAATTGAAGTAACAAAGAAGAACAAATAGATTAAAGAAAAGAAAAAAAAAAAGGAGAGACAAAGAAGAACTCAGGAATGTCCATATGCAAATTAGTCCTGCTAACGTGTATTTTTTGTTTTCCCTTTATACTCTAAATTTATTTTGTTCAATTAAATTAATATTTTTTGTAACGTCATTAAAATACATGTGACATTAATGACATCACGATGTTATAATCTAAAAAATATATTAAAAATCAATAAAAATATTTAAAAAAAAAAAAACCCCTTTCACGTTTCTCCCGGTAAACTCCGCCATTGCCTCGCCACCATATCTCACTCTCCCTCTGTCTGGTACTCTCCACCATTGCTTCACCACCATGACCCCATTCTCACCACCCTCTCTCACACAATTAACATCTCCCCGATAAAGCCTCTTCACGTTTCTCTCAGTGAACTTCTTCCTTCCCTTACTCCCTCTCATGTCGTCAACCTCATCGTCCTCAAACCTCACTCACTATCAACGCTCTCTCTCTTCTCCTTTTTGAACTTCCTTTTTTCCCAACCCATGTTTCGCCACACGCTTCATTCTTATTCCGCCATGTCCCATTTCCTTATTGCCCATAATATGTTCCCTCAAGCACGATTTCTTCTCAACTTTGTAGTCTCTCGCAAAGGGAAAGGCTCGGCTTCTTCGATTTGGGCTTCGGTTCTCGAAACCAAAGGTACCCATCAGTGTAATTTTGTTTTTGATTCCTTAACGATTGCGTATACGGATTTGGGTTTTGTTTCTGATGCTATTCAGTGCTTTGGATTGGTAAGGAATCATAAAGTACCATTTCGGGGTTGTCAATATTTGCTTGATAGAATGATGAAGATAAGTTCTCCGATTGTGAGTTTAGGATTTTATATGGAGATTTTGGAATATGGGTTCCCACCCAATGTGTATAGTTTTAATATTTTGATGAATAAGTTGTGTCGAGAAGGTCTAATTAAAGATGTCCAAATGGTGTTTGATGAAATTGAAAGGAGAGTTTTGAATGCTTCAGTTGTCAGTTTCAATACTTTTTTCAACGGATATTGTAACTCAGTGAATTTAGACGAAGGGTTTAGGTTGAAAGTGCTATGGAGGAAGTTGGGATCTGTCCTGATGCTTTTACTTACGGTGTTTTGATTAATGGATTGTGCAAGGAGAGTAGGTTGGATAATGCAAAAGAACTGTTTGAAGAAATGTTTAACAAAGGGTTGATCCCAAATGATGTTATTTTATTGAGAGAAACGTGAAAAAGACTTTTGTTGAGTTGAGATGATGAAGATACTTATTTTATTTTTGTAGTTTTTAAATTTTAATATATATATTTCATTTTTTTATTTTTAATAATTATAGTATTTTTAAGATTTTTTATTTTAAAGAATTTTTAAATTATATATTTTTATTTATAATTGTTTTATTTTTAAAATATTTTTATTGATTTTTAATATTTTTTAGATTATTATATGTCATTAATTTCATGTGTCATAATATTATTCTATCACCTGTCTCGAACTTTGACCGAAAAAAGTTGGGTATCAATTGGGACATAAAAATTTTAAGTACTAATTTGGAAGAAGTGGACAAATTTAGTTACTAATTTTATATTTAAGTTTTTATAATATAATTTTTTTAGGATATGTAATATAAGATTTTTTTCACTATAATCATCTCAAACGCTCGTATGCGTTTATACTTATAATATAATTTGTAAAAAAAATAATATCTCTTTAAAAAAATTAAATTTGTGAGTAGTTACATGTGTAATTATTTTAATTCTCACATTTTTTTAAGAATTAAAAAAAATATAATTGAGATGCTTTAATTACGCCCAATTCGCTAGCATTCACCATTATGATGGTTACTTAAACATGCCAATATTGTGTAATTATAAGCATTTTCACCCAAACTCAATTATTAGATAATTTTTTAAACACTATCTAATAATTGAGTGATCTTGAATATAGTTTACCAAAACAAATTATTATTTTTTTAAACTTGTATAAGATAGATAATACATTTATAAATAATATTTATATTTTAAGTGATACATATAATATTTTCATAGAACAAACTCCTCAATCTTTCATTCATTATTTGAAAATTTATACTATTTTTTGTAAGAGTATTGTCTTAATACATGAGTTAATAATAATCTAACCTCATTAGGTTATTTTGAATAAAGGAAAGATTAAAATTTTTTTATTCTGAAGTCTTATTTTCTATTAATGGTTAGTCCTCCTTATAATTTCATATTTAAATTTATACTAGATATTTTTTTATGTTCATCACAAATTAATTTAATATTGATGTAATAATTAAATTTTTTTATATTAATACACTAAATAACTAATTTAAACATAATACATATTTTTTTTTTATCCGTCCATATTCAAAAATAGTAATTATTCCTCCTAATAATATAATTTCTAAAATTCGAAACTAATACATATTATTTAACACAAACACTGAAGTAAAATACTAAACACGGGGTTAGGGTTTAATTACTGGTGCTTGCAAAATATCAAAATAAAAAGAGTCATTGCAAATTTCTCAAATACTACATGTATTTCACAACTTTTGATGTCCAAGTGAAAATCTTTTCCCTTTCTAACAAAGCTTTTTTCACTCAAGTTTGGCTTTCGCTTCCACGCTAAAGCCTGCCTGGAAACAAACGCTAAGCATGCATCTTTTTATTCAATATCGACAGATGTCAAGATATGAACTAAACTCCCCAAATCTCAATTATAATCCTTAAACGTCATCCTAGGAAAGATTCATATTAGTTCTTTTAATCACATTCATTAATATATTAAACTATAAAGTCTGTAGAGCTAATCATGCCATGCATTCCAATGTATAGTCACAAGTTGCATATAATAGCATCAACATGAACAATTAAAAAAACCAAAGAAGTAATTAACAATCATGGGTTTTCATATTGGTAACATGTTGCATATGGAAGCCGCATTTTCTTGAGACCAGTCCAGTTGTACTTGCTTGCAGAATTTTGTGAGTTGAAAAAGCAAAACTAAAAAAAGCACCTTTGTTTTTTATGAAAAGATGTACATTTGATTACTTTGTTCTAAAGAGAATGAGATGTAGAAATGATTACTCAGTTTGTATGCTTATGCAACTGAAACTTTTTTAATAAAAAATGAAATAAAAAAACAGTTTGAAATTTGAATGCTTCGTTTCAAAGTTACAGTGTGTTTGTATTATCCAGAAGCTAGGTAGAAGAGTGTGGTCCATTGTCTATATTGTTGATAGCTGCCTTCTTAACTCTTTGATTGAATCATTTCCAACCTCCATTTTAGGTGAATGCATCAACTTTTGTTCATACCAGATCACTAGCCATAAGAATATGAAATGAATTGAATTTATAGCCAGCATCCAATTCTGAGCCTTTTCACCCTTTTAATTTCCTTACAGATTTCTTTTTTTAAAGATCATTTCTTTGCTCTTCTGATATTAAACATAGACACTAACTCAAAGCACATACATCATTGATTGAATATATATATATTTAAAAGGATACATGTCTTAATCAATGAAACTTGCAATTTTATGCTTAAGATTTCAGACAATCACGAACCATTGGTACTGTTCCATAGATAAAATATTGCTTAACCTCTCTTTATGGGTTCTCTGTGTCTCTACTTTTTGCTGTCCTTTATATGAGTAGTCTTATTAGCAGCCTAGTTGCCTGAGTTGTTTTGCTTTTTTTCATCCACCCGGGAGCTCCAAGAAACTGATTGTGGCGCAGCTTTTTTGTGGCTTATCAATCAATCAATCAATCCATTCGACCCTGAAACTCATCTCTTCACCACACAAGATGCACTCAGAGCCACCATGCAGCAAGCTGAATTGTTTCTTCTGCACCATGAATGAGCCAGAACCTTCTGTAAGAAGAGCAAAACTCAGCCAGTGCTTCAAGGAGATGCCTCTCAGAGATGATCAAGAACATGTGTTGGTCTTGAGTGGGCTGTGGAACATTTCCATGGCACAACCTGATGATCCAGAGTTTCCTGCACTTGGTATATTTGAATGCATGGCCAAACTGATCCATAGAGGCATCACTGATCAAAACTGGCTTCTTAGAGGTCAGAACATTTACATCCCCTACTATGCTGCTCATATTATTGGTTCATATACAATGGACAATCCTCAATTTGCAGAAAAAGCTGTTAAATCAGGTGTGGTTTTGCCATTAATGGAGCTTTTGAGAGGTAAGATGAGTTGGGTTGAACAAAGAGTTGCAGTTAGAGCACTGGGTCACTTGGCAAGCCATGAAAAAACCTTTGAAGCTGTTGTTGTACATGAAGTGGAGATCATAAGTCTCGCAATGGAGATACCTAGCAATTGCCTTGAAGTAGTGTACAAAGAGTTTGTTGGAATAAAAGCTAGGAAGAGACCCAAATACCATTGTGATTTGCTTACAAGAGGAGTTGGAGAGTTGGAGTTGCAGTCAAGGAAAGCTGAGGAATGGGCCAGTCAGCTTCAGTGTTGGTCACTTTATCTGCTGAATTGCTTTGCAAGCAAAGAGAGAGGTCTCAACCTAATCTGCAACACTGAGTTTTTGAACAATTTGTGTGGAATGTGGGGTGGACTAGTCAACCTCACATCTCCTGCAGGGATCGGATTACTTAGAACTCTTTGTTCCTCAAAAACAGGAAGGAAAAATGTAGCAAATTCAAGACAAGTAATGGAGAGCCTTTGCAATGTTTCAAGGTCTTCAGATGACTGGCAAAACATGGCCATTGATTGTCTTTTGTTGCTTCTCAAAGACCCAGAGACAAGATATGGTGTTATCGACATTGCAGCATCGTCTCTTGTTGATTTAGTTGAACTTAGAAGCCTTGGAGAAAGCAAAATGGTGGGGGAAACAATAAGTCAGACATTGTTGCAAGATTACTACAAAATCAAATTTGGGTTTTTGAAGCTGAAGAGCCAGGAAGCTGAGAAAGCATTAGAAGAATTATGGGAATTGAGAGTTGAGAACATCAAAAGAGACAAGCTAATGTCTGAACAAGACATGAAAGAGAGACAAGTACTTGTAGGGAAGTTGAAAAAACAAGGCAACCAAAAGTTTTGGACTGGTAAAATTGAGAAAGCTTGCAAGATTTATTCCAAGGCCTTGGAATTGTGTCCATTAAACTTTAGAAAAGAGAGAATCGTTCTTTACAGTAACAGAGCACAGTGTTATCTGCTACTGAAAAACCCAGCAGCCGCCATTAGTGACACAACTAGAGCTTTGTGCTTATCAGGTACGGTGAGTCCCCACAGTAAAAGCTTGTGGAGAAGGTCACAAGCCTATGACATGAAAGGATTGGCCAAAGAGAGCTTGATGGACTGCTTAATGTTCGTCAACAGCCGCATAAAGTCAGAGCATACAAAACGTGTCAGGATCCCCTACTACGCAGCAAGGATGATCAACAAGCAGATGAACGCCACGTGGCTATTTGCAAATGCCAAGTCAAAACTTTGCATCAAAAAGGAGAAAACTGTAGGTGAATATGAATCCAAAGGAGAATACCAGCTGCAGGAAATGATGGATGCTAAAAACATGGGTTTCCCAGGTAAGCCTATGATATGAACCATCAAATAACATGCAATGGGAATTTATTTGATTTTACTATAAATCCTTTTGCTTGACTAAGAAATAAGAATGGATCGTTGATATATATGTTTTTTTTTCCTTCCCAAATTCCACTTGTCTTTATTTAGATATGCCAACCATATTAGAAGACCCTAAAGCTGAAAAGAGATGGAAGAAAAGATAGAAAAAGCAGGCGGGAGAAGAAAAGACATCATCAATATCAATATCGGGGCTGGAGTAAGAGATAATCAAATGCAGTCCATCACACAGTAAGAGAGGGAAGGGATATAACATGATCAACATAAACTGACCACTCAGAACTCTAAGCAAAGCATTGATGGTAAGATTGTTAGAAAGGTTGCAATTGATATGCAGCCTAGCTATGGGGAAATTTGGGAGAGGAATGTGATTAGTAGGACATGTGTAGCTTTCCAAACATTTTAGCCATTACACCAATTGTTTACAGGGTGTATGATTTAATTTTACTTAGAACTTCGAATAATAAGATTTGAGTCGATGTAAATTTGTCAACCTATAGAAAAAAACAGGTACATGTGAAAAACCCCAAATGGTTAACTTTGCCAATTGTAAAACTTGTATTCTTCTGAATTTATGTGGTTTACAGGCAGCTTTTACAACGGTAGAGAGGAAGCTACAACAATAGAAACTTGAATTCTGTCCGTTTTTAGGTTTGCAGCCATAGGATCCCTCTTTTTAGGAACAACATTTTCATTATTTCCTAAACCAATAATAACGGTAAAACATAGGGGCCAGATATAAATCATCAGTAGATAATGCATTTTGAATTATGTTCTCTTTATCCATCCATCCATATATTATATTATATTATATTATATTATATTATATTATATTATATTATATTATATTATCTTTCCTTGCCTACCTCTTTTTATGATAAGGATAAATACTATATAGACAGCTGATTCTTACCCTCTCATAATCATTAATTAAGTTTTATATAAATATTGTTATTTTTCTTATTTTTATCAAAACATTGTTGTTTTTAGATTATTTCTTATAATTTGTTTTTATTTCAACCTCCACATTTGTAGGTCTTGAGGCCTTAGATTTTTAATCCATATAAATCCCATGCTTCTTCGATGTATGAAGAAGTACACTTTAAAGAACTTCAACACCCATAAATTTTGAGGTCTATTGACATCAATAATGCTCCTCTACTACCCAAAAATCAATGTCTTCAATCTGGCTTTACCACCTATAGATATCATAGTCAGGCCAAACAAATTGATTCGATCATTATTGTCCGTAAGCTCGATCGCCCAATTTAATTCAAAGGGACTTAACATCATGGATGTCAAAGTCCTCCATTAGCTACCATGAATCTTAAACTCTCCTCACTAACTAAGCCTTAAACTTAGATTTTTACCAATCATAAAATGACTTAAATGAGACATAAAGATCACATAGCAACGTCTTGCATAAACACAGTGAAATTTTGTTATTTTTTAATTTTATTTAGATTGTAATAAAGTAAATATTAATTTTTCACAATTATAAATAGCTTGAAGATCTAGTTATGCAAGCTTGCAATAATCTAAATTTTAATGGCTCGAACAATCGAATCGAAGATTACTTAAAGAGGGCTTGTTTGTGTATGATATCTTAAATGACCTACTTCAAAATAGTGCCGGAATTGCTTGCTGCCTTAGTTAAAAGATAGAGGACGAAGACACTGTGAAAAAAAAATAGAATAAAATAAATAAAATAAAGAACACACAAATTTTACGTGGAAACCCTTTCGGGAAAAAAACCACGGGCAGAGGAGAAGAAAATTCACTATGTCGAAAAATTTGTATCAATACAAGAGGAATAGACTATGTCTATTTATAGGCTTGTAAAGCCATATTCTAGTAGGATTGAAACACCTTATCCTAATCAATATAAAATAGATGAAGTTTAATAAGGTTTAAAAAACCTTATTCTAAAATAAAATAAAAGAAGTCTAGTTCTATATGGATTTTACTTTTATTTTATTTTCCATCATATTCTATAAGAATTTGGGTCACTTAATTCTAACAATCTCCACCTTGACACAAATTCTCAATGAACAAGTTCTTCATTGCGAACTTTCAATAAACAAGTTCTCCACCTCTTCCATAAAACCCCTTAAGGGTTTAACTCAACAATGAACACCAACCAAGTCTAAGCAATGCTCAAACTTGGTTTTAGGAAGTGACTTAGTCATCATATCTGCAGGATTTTCATGAGTACTAATTTTGCTCACAACAATATCACCACGAGCAATAATATCACGAACAAAATGATACCGAACATCAATGTGTTTTGTTCTCTCATGAAACATTTGATCTTTTGTAAGAAATATAGCACTCTGATTGTCACAAAAATCGTGTCTTTGATTTGAAGGCCTTCATTGAGTTCACTAAATAGTCCCTTCAACCAAATAGCTTCTTTGCAAGCCTCGTTAATCGCCATGTACTCGGCTTGATGGTAGACAAAGCGATTGTAGTTTGCAAAATGGCTTTCCAACTAATTGCACAACCTCCGATTGTAAAGACGTAACTGTGAGAGATCTTCTTCTATCAAGGTCTCCAAGCAAAATCAGCATCAACATACCCTATGACTCCATCTTTAGTTCT
Source organism: Gossypium longicalyx (assembly GCA_025698465.1). Taxonomy (NCBI): domain Eukaryota; kingdom Viridiplantae; phylum Streptophyta; class Magnoliopsida; order Malvales; family Malvaceae; genus Gossypium; species Gossypium longicalyx. The sequence goes on from CM047005.1 coordinate 32,610,244, forward strand.
TCCAAAGCTGTAAGCAAACATCGTGAGTGCCTCGTAAGTATCTTAAAATCCATCGAATCGCTTTCCAATGTTCTTTACAGGGATTTGCCATGTATCCGCTAACTACACCGATCGCATATGATAAACGGACGTGAACAAACCATAGCATACATGAGAGAGATCCCTTTGCACTAGAGTATGGAACATGTGACATGTACTCAATCTCATCATCCGATTGTGGAGACAAAATCGATGAAAGTCCGAAATGGTTTTGCTAAAGGAGTACTATGAAGCTTAGCACTCTGCATATTGAACTCGCAAAGAACTTTCTCAATGTACCCCTTCCGACTTAGGTACAATTTACTTGATTTTCTATCTCGAGAATCTCCATACCAAGTATCTTCTTTGCTTTGGTCCTAAATCTTTCATCTCAAATTCTTTACTTAGTTGGGCTTTGACCTTTCTTATCTCTTCTTTATCTTTTGCTGCTATCAACATGTCATCAACATAAAGAAGTAGATACACAAAAGAACCATCACTATTTTTCTTAAAGTAAACACAACTGTCAAAACTACTTCTTTTGAAATCATGAGAAGTCATAAAGGAATCAAACCTCTTGTACCACTGTCTTGGTGACTGTTTCAAACCGTAAAGGGACTTTTTCAGCAAGCAAACATAGTTCTCTTTTTCTGAAACTGTAAAACCTTCTGGTTGTTGCATGTAAATATCCTCATCAAGCTCTCCATGCAAAAATGCAGTTTTTACATCTAACTGCTCAAGCTCCAAATCATGCATGGCCACAATACCAAGCAAAGCTCGAATCGAACTATGCTTAACAACTGGAGAGAACACATATGTGAAGTCCACTCCTGGAATTTGACTGTAACCCTTTGCAACAAGCCTTGCTTTATATCCGGGTTCTTCAACTCCTGGAGTCCTTCTTTCTTTTAAATACCCATTTACAACAATAAGCGACCTTTTACCTTTAAGAAGTTTCACAAGGTCCCATGTTCTGTTTTTGTGGAGTGATTCCATCTCTTCTTGCATAGCAAACATCCACTTTTTCTCGAGCCTTCACAGTAATCGCCTCGAGAATAATTAGATGGCTCTTGATTCGCATCTATATCTTCAGCCACATTCAAAGCATAAGCAACTAGATCACCTCAGCATATTTCTTTGGAGGTTTAATTTCTCTTCTAGTTCTGTTTTTGGCGATAGAGTATTGTGGTGAAGAAGCAACTCTATTCTCAATTTTTGTGCTGGCTTGAGGAGTTGACTCTGTATTAATCGATGCTCTACTTGTTTTTGATTTTCTTTATTGGAAGAGTCTTTAAGAGATAAGTTAGGTAGCATAGCGGTTTCATCAAAAACAACATCTCTACTAATCACAACTTTTCTATTTTCAGGACACCATAACTTATACCCTTTTACATCGACTTTATAACCAAGAAAAACACATTTAATGGATCTCGGTTCCAATTTTCCATTATCAACATGAGCATATGCGGGACACCCAAAGATCTTTAAATCGGAATAATTAGCGAGGATTACCGGACCATACCTCTTGTGGAGTCTTTTCTCAATGGCAGCGGATGGAGATCGGTTGATCAAAAAACATGCGATGACGCCGCTTACGCCCAAAATGACTTCGGTAAGTTGGCATTTGACAACATACATCGAACCTTCTCCATGATCGTTTCTGTTCATTCGTTTCGCAACGCCGTTTTGTTGTGGAGTATGACGAATATCGGTGTCTTATGATTCCTTCCGACTTGCACAATCTATTAAACTCATCGAACGAACTCTAAGCCATTATGCATGCGGAGGTATTTTATCTGCTTTTTCCGTCTGCTTTTTCAATCATAATTTTCCAAGACTTAAATGCGGAAAACACATCACTTTTTCGCGCCGGGAAGAACGCCCAAACTTTCTCGGAAAAATCATCAATAAAGGTTAGTATATAATTAGCTCCACCTCTGGAAGGCACTCTAGATGGCCCCCACAGTCGAATGAATATACTCCAATGTTCCCTTCGTGTTATGGATTCCTCTAGTGAATCGAACTCTCTTTTGTTTTCCAAAAAACACGGTGCTCATGTAAATTCGGTTTGCAAATTCCTTGCCCATTAAGAAGTCCTCTTTTGCTCAATTCGCCATGCCATTCTCACTCATATGCCCTAGGCGCATATGCCAAAGTTTAGTAATATCATCATCGACAAGGGCGAGGAAGCGATAGTTTGCATCACCGATAATGATAGAACCACGCAAAACATATAACTTGGCAATCTTTCTCTGTCCTTTCATCACAACAAGGGACCCTTTGGAAATCTTTAAAACCCCACTTTCATTTGTATATCTGCACTTTTGAATCAAGAGTACTCAACGAAATTAAATTTCTTTTCAATTACGGAACATGCCGCACGTCACTAAGTGTTTCGACAACTCCATCAAACATCTTAACTTTAATTGTTCCAACACTGCGATTTTACACGAAGTATTATTTCCCATCAAAACAACACCTTGATTAATTTGTTTCGTAAGTTGTAAACCAATCCCGATTGGGACTCATATGGAATGTGCAGCACTGAATCAAGTATCCACTCCTCGCTTACTTTAGAATCATTGTGAAGCGACTAGAAGTTCACCATCATTTGTAGTCTTCTACAACATCGCTTCACCGGAATTTTCGGTTGTTTTCCTTTGATTCGCATGACCTCCTTTTAATCTTATTTTGTAGCTTATAGCACTCAGATTTAATGTGCCCTTTCTTCTTGCGAAGTTAAAAGTTTTACCTCTGTTTGAAGACTTGATCTACCCTTAGATTTACCACGAGGATTCCGTTCTGTGTCCTACCACGATCATCATCGGCATTCCGATCTTGTCTCCCACGAACAATGAGACCCTCTCCCGAGAGTCGGGTTTAACCACAAGATGCTTCATCTTATCATACGAGGTTAAAGAATCATAAACCTCATCAACTGTTAGAGACTCACGGCTATATAAAATCGTGTCTCTAAAGGTTGAATAAGAGAGGGCAACGAACAAAGTAGAATCAACCCTAGATCTTCCTTATCATACCGAACCTCCATGGCTTCCAAGTTTGAGAGAATTTCTTTAAACATGTTAAGTGTTAGGTGTACTGACGCACCTTCCTCCAAGCGATGAGCATAAAGACGCTGCTTCATATGCAACTTGCTTGTTAGAGTTTTCGACATACATATTTGTTCTAGCCTCTTCCATAATGCGTGGCGATTTTCTCTTTCATCACATCTTGCAAAATTTCGTTGGACAAATGCGGATGTAATTGTGTTAATGCCTTTCGATCCTTACGCTTTTTCTCTTCATCGTTAATGTCGAAGGCATCTTATCTATCCTAGCGGGGCATCCTCCAGATCCATCATGCGCAAGAAGCGCTGCATCTTAATTGCCACAACGCAAATCTAGTGTTGCGATCCAACAAATAAATTTCATATTTCAAAGACGCCATTACCGTGATCGAGATGAATAACCGGAAGCTCGATACCAATTTGTGAAAAAAATAGAATAAAATAAATAAAATAAAGAACACACAAATTTTACGTGAAACCCTTTCGGGAAAAGACCACACGGGCAGAGGAGAAGAAAATTCACTATGTCGAAAAATTTGTATCAATACAAGAGGAATAGACTATGTCTATTTATAGGCTTGTAAAGCCATATTCTAGTAGGATTGAAACACCCTATCCTAATCAATATAAAATAGATGAAGTTTAATAAGGTTTAAAAAACCTTATTCTAAAATAAAATAAAAGAAGTCTAGTTCTATATGGATTTTACTTTTATTTTATTTTCCATCATATTCTATAAGAATTTGGGTCACTTAATTCTAACAGACACATATTTTCTATTTCTCAAGCGACAAAGTGACAATAAAGCTAGAATATGTAGCTTTGATAATAAGCCTTTTAATCGACAAACAAGCGATAATGAAAGAATGTGCAATCAAGTTGTTACATTACTCTGCAATTTCTTGGGTGCAATTCCTGAAGATGAGAAAGATTTCAATGGGTGTCAGCTAAAATTCACACGGTTCTAAAACTAATCGACTTGTGCCCACCTACTAATGCAAGTATCATTTAGATAAACCAACATGCTAGAGCTTACATACTATGCATGATTGGAAGAATGCTACTACCAAACAAGTATGGCAATAAGTGCATTACTTATATCTCAATTTATTGGCAAACTTCAATTTGGTCAAGAAATTTAGTTAGAGGTTAGTAGTTTCGACATTCCTTTGCAGAGTGCTCTATAGGGTGAGTTAGCGTTCCATCAACCAAACAAAAGATTGTTGTCTATTGCTACAAACATGGGTGTGTATACGGTTGCCATGGTTAGTGACCATCTCTTCCAACACTTTTCCTCTTATTCTAAGGTAAAAATATAATCATACTTAACATATTATATCATATTGAATTATGAATTAAGTGCTTTTAGCCTGTGTAGAGGTCGTATTGAAATGACAAAATTAGCCTTTTTATATCGAAAATATGAACACGATGAACTATAAAAGGTGCATGCATTAGTTTATGCTTCCACATCGTCGAGTGGTCCAATACTCATAAGAAGTATATTAACCACGAGAATTGTTGGATAAATATTCCTCAAGAGTATATTCACTATTGAGACAATCATGTGTAACTTGTTGTTGATGGTTAGTTTATTCAAAATAATAATATCTAGTCATTAGAGTCATATTGGAGTAGTTTAGGTTAAAGGACAATTGCATCTATACGAAAGGATAATACCATGTTAAAACTAGGAAATAGCGCGTACCAATGAGCCATCAATGGGCACATCAACAAGTGTGTACCCAATCTACTGAATGTCTTGAGCTTGATCCACCTGTTGAACATGCTGAATCGATTATATTTTCCACACTTGTCAAAATTGCATACGATTGCTTCCTTATATTAGTTTAATGATGGATTCAATCTATCACACTTGGCCCATTTCTCAATGAGGACATTACCTCTTGGTAAGAAAAGTATTGAGCTTGAGGTTACGCAACTATTTAAAGTTCCACTATCCTCATGACTAGCTTATGCACATCTTATCCTTTCTAGCCATTACATTATTATCACCAATAGGCTTCTGTAGTAGTAAGTTTTATTTTATTTTTCCACTAGTTTCTAAAAGGAGTAAAGATAGAGGTAAGGAGGAAGATTTGTCTAAGTGCCACAACGATGAAATCCAATCCTAACTAACAACCACTGGCTATGGAATGCATTCATCCCAGTGCCACCAATGATTGTATATATTTTTACATATTTATTTCTTTATTTAGAAAAAAACTTCATGTAATTATTTTTTATTATATTTTTTTGTGTTTTTTTAATTAAATTCTATTTTATTTGATATGCATAATCAAATGTTAGAAAAATGTAACTAAAAATTAAAAATCTATATCAAATAATTTACTTATCAATATTACATTTCAATATCGATTAACTTACATATGTTATATCATTAGAAAAAAGTGACTAATAAGTTTGCAATGTTTTATTACGAACACATTTAAATTACATTACATTTTAAAAATAATAAATTAAGCTAATTGTGGAAGATAATCATTTCAATGGTGCCATATGGGACTTTGAGCTAATTAAGCACCCTGAAATCTTAATGAAAGTGGTCATCTACCCAAATGACTTACAAAGAAACGATAATCCTCCAAAATAAGCACTCACAAGTTATCTGTCTCTGCCGCCAAAAAACCCTAATATGTTTCTCTAAACTCTAATAACTAATGATGATTGCTAAAGTATTCGCTTACATACACCTTATAAGTTCCCTTTCCATGCTTCCATGCTAATTTTTTATGAAATGTTTGACTTGGAATCTTGAGTGGCTTACAGAGAAACAACACAGCCCTAGGTGGCTTTTGATGGTTTGGATAGCAAACATAAAGCACCAAATCATTTTTGTTGCACTTAGATCATCCATGCCAATAATATATTGCCTTATCTCAAACTAGGTTGCTTTCATTTTTCCCTATAACAAACATAACCATAAAAAATCTTACCCATATTGTTCAAAAAACCACAACTAGGAAATTTTTATTGATCCCCACACTTGAGCATAACCCTAAACCCCTAAGTCTTGCATTGAGTAAGTTCTAGTGTCACGTGACTAAAACTTTAGTCTGCCAAATTGCGCGACCTTAGACGATTTCTCAGGTTTAAATTTGCTTAAGTTACTCTCGAAGAATGAGAATTTTCTCAAAAGTTCTTTAAAGCACCAAAACAAAGCAGAAGCAAACTCGAAATGAAAGAGTAACGAAATATAGAAAAGCCATAAGAAAAATAGCGCACACTAAGTGTTTGAGTAAATGCTCTCAAGAGTATTCTATTACTTTAAATATTTACAATTGAATAATTGCAAATGAGGGGAAGGCCTCTATTTATAGTTGAGCTCCTCCAAATTCAATAATACAGATTGAGTTACATTGATGGTCAAGATTTGTACCTATCTACAAGATAAGAGTCCTTAGGGATTTAAAGCTTATACATCTTTATCCCTTAGGATTTACATTAATTACCCTGGTAAGTCTAGTTTTACTAGAGTGTTTCATTAGGCCACTAAGGCTTCAAATAGATGGACATCTCCATATGTTCCATGAGTCGGGCCAATTTAAGTAGGTCAAATGAGCCCCATTTAATTAGTTGACCTTCATGGGATGTTCTGTGTACAATGGTCACGAGCTTTGATTCGCGTCTCGTGACATTCACCCCTACCCATTCTTGCGACACCTTCGTCGTATCCTCAAGAAGACACTGGTTTGGCTCATCTCGAAATTATTTCAATGCCTCAGGTGATTCCCAACTAGTCTCTCTGTCGGGTAGTTTCGCCTCTCGGAACATTTGCCTTGGCTTATATCTCCATCATCGCCTAACTTGAACTATTTCTCTCTTTTGTACATCTTGATCATAAGAGACCACCACTCTTACTTGCCCCCATTGTGACTTACCTCGATCGAGATCCTCTTGATCTGCACAAAAAGACTTGGGCACATTCACATTGAACACTAGGTTAACTTTGAGTCTTGCTGCTAACTCTAGTTTGCAATCCCCTCGGCTTACTCGCTTCAAAACTCTAAAAGGGCCTCTGTGTCTTTGCCAAGCCAGCAGTAAGTCAAAATGTAAAACATTTAAAAAAGTGTTTGAAATATACCTCGTTCATTACATTTACTTCCATAACTGTCAAGTTTGCATCACTACTTTTCTCCCAAAGTCCAATGTAGAACCCACCTTTTGTAACTGGTAGCCCTACTTTTAATTCAATAAGTTTCATACCAGTATTCTACCCCACTAGCTTTTTCAAAGGGGTCTTTATAGCACTCTGATCTACCAAGTCAATATTTCCGCCACACGAAACATCCTTGGCTAGTTGGATTGCTGGAATACCTTAGATCCACCTCTCAAGTCTCGACTCACTTCACAACGCATTGTTGTTGTCGAGTCTCCAAGATGCATAAATAATTAGCAAAAGGAACCAACAAAATATTAATCTTGTTAAGGAAATTCAAGCCAAACAAAAAATCATAATCATCTAAGTGAATTACCTCAAAGTCTTCTTTTCCTTTCCACTAACCGATTTGTAACTCAACTCCTTGTGCTACTCCCACATTTAAGACCTCATTGGAATTTACCGTCATGATCTTTTTGGTTGATTTGTTATTCGAAAGACCAAGTTTACCCACGAGTTTCTTCAATATGAACAAGTCTGATGCCTTTATATCAACAAGAACACTCCTTCTTTGACCTGCGATGCTAATGTCCACATACATCAACCCTTTTCTACTTGCGATCCCTCTTTACATTCGTAGAATTGATTATCATTGACCCAATTTTAAAGCCTCACTCTCTGGCTCCAGTACATCCTCTTTAGTGACTGTAGACATCTTATATCGTTTTGGACAGTCTTGTATCCTATATGGACCACAACATAAGAAGCACTTCACTGGCTTCTTCTCATTCACTTTAACTCTCTAGGCTTCAATAGAATGCAACATCAAACCAAGCATCATTGTTGCTCTGTTTGACTCATTGTCCCCTTCAATGGTAGAAAGTACAGATTTCTTTGGACAGTCTCTCACCATATGCGGATCATCACAAAGGAATCATTTTACTGGCCCTTTCATTTATTGTTGGGTTTTCATTTCTTATTATGTGGTCTCCCATTATCGTCATTTTTACTGTTGCCACCGTTGTCATTTCTATTTTCCTCATGGTCTCTACCACCATTGCCCGTCTCTTTAGGCTTGGAAGACTTGAACTTGTATTTTCTCGGATCAAACTTGATAAAGGATTTTGCCTCAACCATGGCTATAGTAAGCTTAGTGATACTTTGTAGACGTAACTCTTACTTCGCTTAACGCTTCAACTCATCTTTAGAATAGTAGAAAGTTTCTTTCTCACTCAAGTTAGATATTTGAAGCATCAAATCACTAAAGTATCAAATATACTCTTGAACAGTGGCTTGTTACGTAAGCCAGCACAACTTAGCCCAAGCCTTTTTCTTGGCATACTGCGAGTAAAACTGGTTTTACAGCTTCTTTTAAAACTCCTCCCAAGGTCTAATAGCAGTCCCACCTCGTTTTTAATCTGTGGACCTACAGCGTCACCATAAGAGAGCGACATCATAAAATAAACTACTGTAGTGTCCTTAGTGCCATCATCCTCAATTCCTATCACATGGAATTACTATTCCATCCTCTAGAGAAAATTTTCCACATCTCTTGTGAACCTCATCCCCTTAAACTCTTTCAGTTTGGGAACATATATGTTACATTGTTTAGGAGCCGAAGCTAGCATCCCATTACCCAAAAAAACTTTATAGATAGTGAGCTATCATTTCAGCTCCGCAACTTATTTCTTCAAAACTGCTATCATGGCTTCGAGAGCATCATTCTTCTCTGTCAACTTCTTGGCTTGATCATCCATGGCAATATTAAGGGTCTCCCTCATCACATCCCTTTTGGAATTGAGATCCTCTGCCACATAGCCTCTGAACTACACTTGTTGGAAAAATCCTAGTTTGAAAACAATTTTCTTGAACAGCGAAAAATTAAAATTTTGAAAACTGACCCGGACTATGATATTTATGGCAATAAACCTTAATCGAATTTGTACCTGTGTTTTTAGTTTAGCAGACATTTTTTGTTCCTGACTTTCAACTAAATGATATTCTATGATATTATCATACCATAAACTACTTCGAGTGTGGGCTCGAACCAATTGAACCGAAACATAGAACTAGGAAAAGTTTTCTCCTTTTGAGGTGAAAACAAAAATTCTCTCTTCTTAATAGAAACTATAAGAACTGTTATTCCAGAAAAATATATGTAATAGTTGAGAATAAATTCTCTTTTATTTTTACAGAATAACAATCTTTCAAAGTTGTGTTAATAGTTGTATCGGTACCATCTATTTATAGGAAGAGAATGTAGAACCTTTGTTGAGTTGTAGTGACTTATTTTTAATAAAAAAATCAATATCCCAATTAGAATAGGACTAGGGTGGACGGCATTCCCTAATATTTCTACTAGAGTTGTCACATTCTTAATGTCCATGAGGGGTTTTTGGGCCTCTTTCACATTAGGTCCAATTACGAGTACTTCTTGGACATTTTTATATTGCCCCAAATAAAATTTAATATTTATATATAAAAAATTTTCTCATCCCTATTTTACCCCCAACAAAATTTTGACGATTTTATGCTTGGTAAAATTTTAATGATTTTGCCCTTGAAAATTTTTTGAGAAAATATGTTTAATATTTCAGAACTCAACATGTTCACCATAACTGAATGATTTATTTTCATTTTCAGGCTTTAAAATAGTCCGGAAATATAAAATCATTCTTTCGATCATTTTTTAAGTAATCTATAGGATTGCAAATGGATCATTTCCATTTTTATTTCTATTTCCATTTTTAGAAACCTACATTCATTTCTCTGTTTCAGAGAAAACCATAATTATTTCTGAATGTTTCCCATTTCTTTTTTTCTATTCATTCCATTCATTTCTATTTAAAAACGCAATTCATTTCTGGTTTCAACGAGTTAGCAAAGGGATCGATTGGACATATGGAGTTGAGGTTCAAATTATTTATAATTAAGTTCTAGATTTTCACCTATTAATTATAAACTCATTTAGTCATAAAATCATTCCACTATAGTAACATAACTGAGCTCTCCTCAACGACATACCATTACGAAAGTAATCAGTCAATGCTCGTCCAATGACATTGTCATAAGTGTATAAGCCTCATAGGATATCCTTGATCTCTTTGGAATAATATTCGTTCTCCCAATATGATCCTAATTTATTTTATGGTAATTATTACATCTTTGTTCATGAAAATTCAATCACTATCAAATAATGATTAAGTCATCCATCATAAAGACGAATGACCCATGACCACGTTTACTTTTTATCAACCATGTAATGCCAATGAGAGGATATCATTTACCCATGTTTTTGGCTATGAATTCCACTGTTGTAAATGACACTACATATCACATAAGTCGTACACTCAACGCAATAGCTTCTGGTTCCTTATCTATTTGAACTCAGGCTTTTACTTTAATCAAAGTGTACGAGTCACGCATACATAGTCTGCCATCCACTCAGGATTTAGGTATCTTACACTATGAATGTTATAAGTGAATAAGTCCATAAATGGATTCAATATCTAATCCGGTTAAGTCCTGTCTAAAATATTGTGATAGCCCTATTTTGACCCTAGTCGGGAAGTGGTTTCGGGACCACAAAATCGAGTCAAAAAAAAAATTTCTAAATGCTCATTTTTATGTCTATTATATGTGATTAAACCATGTGTGAATTTTTTTTTATGTTTTGATATAGTCATTTGATGTGAATTTTCCAAATAGGACTTGAGTGTGAAACATGAGAAGTATAATGGGTAAATTTATGGTGACCAACAAATGCATGCAAATAAAAAAAATGTGGACTTGCATGTCAATTTACCCAAAATACTTTGAGTGGCCAGCCATGACAAGATCATTTCCACTAAGTTATGTTTTCTTACAATATTAAATTGATAATGAATTAAATGAATTAAAGATGAATAAAAAAATAAGGGAAATAAAATATGTGTTAGTGGGAGGAGAAACCAAAGTTGGTTCATCATTGTTCCTCCATTGCCATAGCTAGAAAAGAGAAAGAAGAAAATTTTTGTTAAAATTTTCGGCTAAGGAAATTGCTAGAATAAGGTATGTGTAATGCTACTCTTGGAAATTCATGCATAATTTGAATGGTTAGTTTGAATTCTACCTATTTCATGGTTCGAATTTTTGTTATTTTGGAAGATTGATATTCGGCCATGGAGGTTGAAATTCTTGGTAGATGTTTTGATGTCATTGGTATGGAGATTTATGTTGGATGTGTTGAGTTTGCTAGTTGTTTTGGCTTGAAAGTTAAGGTTTTAGGATTTGATTATGTGATTGCCGAATTTAAATTTAGGGAGCATGATGAAAAATGTTTAATGCTTTATATGTTATATATATGTGCTTGTAAGTGAATTTGAGATTTGTTAAATTGTTGAAGGGAGGTGCCGAATGTGGTTTTGAAAGTGTCTTAAGGAATAATATTATTATGTATTGAGTTTAATAACTTTCGGCCAAAGGCCCTATGTGCTAGCAAATTCGGATATAAATGTTTAGGTGTTATTCATATTGTATTTGATGTTTTGAAGAATAAGTAGTGGTTAATTGAAGCGAAGAAGGTTAAATTTTGAGTTTTAGTTAAGTTTGTGCATTCGGCATATTGCCATAAATTGAAATGGTGTAATATGAAAGTTTTTAAATAGTTCATAATTATGTGGTGATAGAAACATGAATGAAATTTTGTTAAAAGAGCTATGAACATGTTAAAGTTTGATCGATTGGATTTTAAATTCATTTTATTTCCGGTCAAGAAAAATTTATATGAAGCTTGAGTAAGGTTAAATTGTAAATGCCGAATGAGCTATAGGAGGTGTGGATAACTTTTATGCATGTGAGTGTGAGTATACCATTTAGTTGGTGACATTCGGCATTACTTAATTAACATTAGAGATGAGTGCATGAAAGGCTAGAAATTTTAAAGTGGGTTATGACCTTGATTAGAGCAAGATAGGATCAGCCATGAGCATGATTAAATGGTTCGGTTATTATTTGGCATAGGTGACCATATTGATTTGTTTGTTACAAATGAAGTTAATTGAAATGGTTTTGATCAACTTGTGATTTGGCAATTAAAATATAAATAACCATACCTGTAGAATTTATTAAATATATAATTTGTCTTAACGTATACATGCTTATAATTATAAACTTGGTAATGCCTAGTAATGTGTTCGGTTGTGCATGAGTAGGGAATATATATATGGTGTTTAAATAACTAGTTATTAAGGTCATTTGTACCTTAACTATATGGTATACATGTATTAAATTAAATTGCCTATTTGATAAGTGATTAAATAGTAAATGATCTTGGTTAAGTAATTAAATAAATCTATTTGTTTTAAATTAAGCTCAAGAGCAAAGAGGGTCGAAGTTGGATAAGGGAAAAGAGAAAATAATTGAGTAGCCTTTCCGCAACCGTTCAAGTATATCCGAGGTAAGTTTCGAATAGTCACATTTAGTACGTAATTGATAATGTCTTGATATGTGTATGATAACTTTACTGCGATCTATTGATTCTATTTGAATATAGTTGAGTGACAAATAATTTATGTTTAAGGCTTAAAGCCGAATAGACATTAGAAGTTAAGCTTGGAAAGTAAAATGGACATATATTCTTATTATGTTATTGAGCCAAAAGTTATATGAATGGTGCCCATGTTATGCTACTATTCGAATGGAATAAATGAACTGTGATTGTGAGATGTTATGGGAATTGAATTTTCTTGCGAATAAGTATGCATGACATTCAGTGATGTATATCCGTATTTAAGGTCTGCAGGCTATGTGCTGGAATTATAACCGGACTTAAGGTTCGCAAGCTACGTGCTGGAAATATGTCTGTGCTAAAGTCCGGCAGGCTTCGAGCTGGTATTATACCGGGTTTATATTCATGCAGGCTTGTGCTGGTAATTGGTTTCAAGTCCTAAGACCTGACAGACTTAATGCAGTAAGTTAAGTAAGATTACGATATTGAATGTTCGCAGTAAACCATCGTCGAGTAAGTACTATACATTTAAGATGTTCAGGTACGTATTAATTACTCATCGGTGAATTGATTTCGAAGTGAATCATTAGCATCAAAGAAGAATATATATATAAATATGATTGATGGTTATATTTGCGAATATGAGAATGATTTAATTGGTCATGGTATATTTGTATATGAATTATATGTTAAAATTACTTTATGTACTCATGTACATTCAGTCAATGATTTTGTGAATTTTTAGTATTAAAGAATGATACTTAAGTGTGGATGATTGTTATATCTGCGAGTAAAACAATGACCTATTCGGTCAAATGTTGTTAATATATGAGATTATTTGATTTAAATGTATCGTATGAACTTTAAGTAGAAGAAAAATATATGCTGAGAAATCTATGTATATGTTTATGTGTATTTGGCCATGAAGCAATTTGAATTGGGAATAAGTCTGTTTAAATGAATGTTTCGATTTTCGATAAGTCTTTAATTGTTTGTGATGCTTAAAACTTACTAAGCTTTGAAAACTTTGTTCTTTATTTTTCTGTTTTATAGATTGTTGATTTTGGCAACCGACTCGGAGATCGTCAGCAGTTCATCACACTATCGATCTTTTTGGTACAGTTATGTTTTGGACTTGATATGGCATGTATAGGTTAGGCTGATGTTAACGATGTTTTGAAATTGTAAATATTTTGGCCATACGAAAATGGCGTATAACTTAAATATCAGTATGTATTTCAGCTCGATCTCTGTTTATGTTTATTGACAATGTGAATGAGATAATTAAATGTTTAGTTCGGTAATACCTCATAGCCTTAATCCGGCGATCGAATTCGAGTTAGGGGTGTTACATTTTATTGGTATCAGAGCTACTGTTTAGTTGATTCTAGGACTAACGTAGCGTATATGAGTCTAGCTATACATGCCATATAGTGTTAATACGACAGTGTGATGATTTCTGACAGTTAAAAATGTGTTTTCATATAGTAATGGATCCCAATCCCGATCGAGCGATAGCTGATGATGTAGAGAGTGTAACGCCTGCTCCCGCACACAGGACAGTGTCGATGGACTCTGAACCTATTATGAGCAATCAAAATGACGAGGCTAGATAAGCCTTTTATAATGTGATGAATGATTGGTTTAACCAATACATTCGAACTAATGCGGCTGCTCCACAACCCCCACTTCTGACAAATACACCCCCTGCACCCACAATACCTCCGGTAATTGATCAGATGAGGTTGAATAAGCCCCTGATTGACAGAATTCGAAAGCACGAGGCTACTGAATTTAAAGCTACAGACAGTGATGATGCCGAGCAAGCTGAATTTTGGTTGGACAACACTATTCGAGTACTTTATGAACTATCTTGCACACCCGATGAATGCTTGAAATGTGCTATATCTTTGTTACGTGATTATGCCTATTATTGGTGGAGTACATTGGTTTCTGTTGTACCCAAAGAGTGGGTGACGTGAGAGTTCTTCCAAACTGAATTCCGAAAAAAGTATATCAGTCAGAGGTTCATCGATCAGAAACGGAAAGAATTTCTTGAACTTAAACAGGTTTCCATGTCAGTTACTGATTATGAATGGAAGTTCGTCAGACTTAGTAGATATGCTCGAGAATGTGTATCGTCTGAGGCTATTATGTGTAAACGCTTCGAGGACGGGCTAAATGAAGATATTAAAATGTTTGTTGGCATTCTTGAAATAAGAGAGTTCGTAGTACTTGTTGAGCGAGCTTGCAAAGCCGAGGAGCTTAGTAAAGAGAAAAGGAAAGCTGATGTTGGAGCTGGAGAGTTTCGTAAAAGATCTTCGAGAAAGCCTTTTCAGCAATCATCGAAGAAATTTCGAGATGATTCGGGCCAATCTAAGAACACTTCGGGCTTTTCCAGACGAGACTGTGATCGACCTCCTATGAGTACGTGAGCCACTTCAGTTGCTAGTGTTGGAAATGATTGTCGGGATAGGACCGAGTGCAAGTTTTATGGAAAATGGTATTCGGGGAGTTGTAGATTTCATGATCACTCCTGTTATAGATGCAGATCATCCGACCACTTCATCAAAGACTGCCCGAGATGGTCAGAGAAAAATGTGAATCAGAGTAGGAAACCGAGTACTGTTACAGCTCGAGGTAGACCACCTAGGAATACGGGGAATGCTAGTGGTAGTCAGAGAGGGTCTAGAGATGCTACGACCAGATCTGAGGCTCGTGCTCCTGCTAGAGCTTATGCTATACGCGCACGCGAGGATACTTTTTCGCCTGATGTTATTACCGATACTTTCACTCTCTTTGATACTGATATGATTGCATTGATTGACCCTGGTTCTACTCATTCATATGTATGTGAGACTTAGCATCCAGTAAGACTCTACCTATTAAGTCTATTGAGTTCGTGATTCGAGTGTCGAATCCCTTGGGTCGATATGTGCTAGTCGACAAAGTGTGTAGGAAATGTCTCCTGATAATCCGAGGTTCCTGTTTTCCGGCCAATTTGATGCTTTTACCGTTTGATGAATTTGATGTTATTCTCGGTATGGATTGGTTGACCGTACATGATACAGTTGTGAATTGCAAAAGAAAGACTATTGATTTGAGATGTGCAAATGATGAGATAATCCGAGTTGAGTCTACTGATTTGAACGGGTTACCAGCAGTAATATCCTTGATGTTGGCTCAGAAATATGTAAAAAAGGGGTGTGAAGCATATCTTGCTACGTACTTGATAGTAAAAAGATAGAAAAGAAACTTGAATTAGTGTCAGTGGTTTGTGAGTATTCGGATGTTTTTCCTGAGGAGTTACTGGGATTACCACCTGTTCGAGAGGTAAAGTTTGGCATTGAACTTGTACCTGGGACTACACCAATTTCGATAGCTCCGTATCGTATGGCACCAATCGAATTGAAGGAATTGAAAGCTCAGTTGCAAGAGTTGACGGATAGAGGTTTCGCTCGACCGAGTTCCTCACCTTGGGGTGCATCAGTATTGTTTGTGAAAAAGAAAGACGGAACCATGAGAATGTGCATCGACTATCGTCAATTAAATAAAGTGACAATAAAGAACAAATATTCGTTACCGCGTATTGATGATTTGTTTGATCAGCTGAAGGGAGCCTCAGTGTTTTCAAAGATAGATTTGAGATCGGGTTATTATCAGTTACGAGTTTGAGACTCAAATGTACCTAAAACTGCTTTCAGAACGAGATACGGTCACTACGAGTTCTTAGTGATGCCGTTTGGGCTCACTAATGCTCCTGCGGTATTTATGGACTTGATGAATCGGATCTTCAGACAGTATTTGGACCGGTTTGTAGTTGTGTTTATAGACGACATTTTGATCTATTCGCGAGATAAAACTGAACATGCCAAGCACCTGAGATTAGTGTTGCAGATTTTACGGGACAAGCAGTTATATACTAAGTTCAGTAAATTTGAGTTCCAGTTGAGAGAAGTTAGCTTTTTGGGGCATGTGGTATCCGCATCGAGTATTCGTGTTGATCCGAGTAAAATATCAGCCATACTTGATTGGAAGCCTCCTAGAAATGTTACTGAAGTTTGGAGCTTTTTGCGACTTGCCGATTACTACAGACGGTTTGTAAAGAGTTTCTCGATGATAGCCACACCAATGACGAAGCTACTTCAGAAAGATGTTAAGTTTGAATGGTCAAAAAAGTGCCAGAAAAGTTTCGACCAACTGAAAACCTATTTAACTAAAGCTCCAGTGTTAGTGCAGCCCGAATCCGGTAAAGAGTTTGTCATTTATAGTGATGCGTCCTTAAATGGGCTGGGTTGTGTATTGATGCAAGAAGGTCGAGTTGTAGCTTACGCTTTGAGGCAATTAAAGCCACATGAGAAAAACTATGCGACCCATGATCTCAAATTAGCTGCCATCGTATTTGCTTTAAAAATATGGCGACACTACTTGTTTGGAGAGAGGTGTCATGTATATTCGGATCACAAAAGTCTCAAATATTTGATGACTCAAAGAGATTTGAATCTGATACAAAGACGTTGGCTTGAATTGTTGAAAGATTACGAGCTTGTCATTGACTATCACCCGAGAAAGACTAACATGGTTGCCGATGCTTTAAGTCGCAAGTCGCTGTTTGCTTTGTGAGCGATGAATGTACACTTGTCTGTTTCATTCGATAATCTGTTAGTAGCAGAATTAAAAGCCAAACTGTTATTGATTCATCAAATATGTGAAACTCAGAAAGTCGATGATGAATTGGTTGCTAAACGAACTGAATGTGTTTTGAATGTGGATTCAGAGTTTCAAATTGACGACAATGATTGTTTGAGGTTCAGAAGTCGATTGTGTGTTCCAAGAAATTCGGAACTTATTTCAATGATTTTGAGCGAAGCTCATAATAGCCGAATGTCAGTCCATCCTGGTAGCACGAAAATGTACAATGATCTAAAACGTCAGTATTGGTGGCATGGTATGAAACGTGATATATCTGACTTTGTATCGAAGTGTATAATTTTTCAACAAGTGAAATCAAAACACCAAGTTCCTTCAGGGTTACTTCAACCGATATTGATACCCGAGTGGAAGTGGGATCGAGTTACGATGGATTTTGTGTCTGGGTTACCTTTGTCACCGAGCAAGAAAGATGCGATATGGGTTGTTGTAGATAGATTGACTAAATCAGCTCATTTCATTTCCGTACGTATGGATTTCTCACTTGATAAGTTAGCCGAGTTGTATGTCTCTCAGATTGTCAGATTACACGGGGTACCTGTTTCAATTGTGTCAGATAGAGACCCAAGATTTACATCAAGGTTTTGGAAGAAATTACAAGATTCTCTGGGTACCAAACTACATTTTAGCACCGCGTTTCATCCTCAAACGGACGGTCAATCAGAACGAGTAATCAGATACTCGAGGATATGTTGAGATGTTGCATCCTTGAGTTTAGTGGTTCATGGGAACGGTATTTGCCATTGATTGAATTCGCTTACAACAATAGTTTTCAATCAAGCATTAAGATGGCACCTTACGAGGCTTTGTACGGTCGTAAATGCCGTACACTGTTGTTTTGAACCGAGCTCAGTGAAAGTAAAATCTTTGGGGTAGATTTGATTAAAGATGCTGAACAGAAAGTAAAAGTGATCCGTGAAAGTCTAAAAGTAGCTTCAGATCGTCAGAAGTCGTATGCGGATTTAAAACGAAAAGACATTGAGTATCAGGTCAGAGACAAAGTATTTCTTAAAGTTTCACCTTGGAAAAAGGTGCTCAGATTTGGCCGTAAGGGCAAATTGAGTCCGAGGTTCATCAGGCCGTATGAAATACCCGAACGAGTTGGGCCGGTAGCATACAGATTGATTTTGCCCCCTGAACTTGAAAAGATTCACAATGTTTTTCATGTTTCGATGCTTCGACATTATAAATCCGATCCATCACATGTAATTAGTCCATCAGAGGTTGAGATTCGATCTGATTTGAGTTACGAAGAAGAACCAGTTCGTATATTGACTCGTGAGGTAACGGAGTTACGGAATAAAAGAATTTCGCTAGTGAAAGTATTATGGGTTAAGCACGGAGTGGAAGAAGCTACTTGGGAGCTTGAAGACTTTATGAAAGAACAGTATCCTAACTTATTCACTGGTAAGATTTTCGGGGACGAAAATTTCTTATGTGGGGGAGAGTTGTGACAACCCTATTTTGACCCTAGTCGGGAAGTGGTTTCGGGACCACAAAACCGAGTCGAAAAAAAATTTCTAAATGCTCATTTCTATGTCTATTATATGTGTTTAAATCATGTGTGAAATTTTTTTTATGTTTTGATATAGTCATTTGATGTGAATTTTCCAAATAGGACTTGAATGTGAAACATGAGAAGTATAATGGGTAAATTTATGGTGACCAACAAATGCATGCAAATAAAAAAAATGTGGACTTGCATGTCAATTTACCCAAAATACTTTGAGTGGCCAGCCATGACAAGATCATTTCCACTAAGTTATGTTTTCTTGCAATATTAAATTGATAATGAATTAAATGAATTAAAGATGAATAAAAGAATAAGGGAAATAAAATATGTGTTAGTGGGAGGAGAAACCAAAGTTGGTTCATCCTTGTTCCTCCATTGTCGTAGCTAGAAAAGAGAAAGAAGAAAATTTTTGTTAAAATTTTCGGCTAAGGAAATTGCTAGAATAAGGTATGTGTAATGCTACTCTTGGAAATTCATGCATAATTTGAATGGTTAGTTTGAATTCTACCTATTTCATGGTTCGAATTTTTGTTATTTTGGAAGATTGATATTCGGCCATGGAGGTTGAAATTCTTGGTAGATGTTTTGATGTCATTGGTATGGAGATTTATGTTGGATGTGTTGAGTTTGCTAGTTGTTTTGGCTTGAAAGTTAAGGTTTTAGGATTTGATTATGTGATTGCCGAATTTAAATTTAGGGAGATAAATAATAATAATAATAATAATAATAATAATAATTAAGCATTCGGTCATGTTATAGATTCATGATGAAAAATGTTTAATGCTTTATATGTTATATATATGTGCTTGTAAGTGAATTTGAGATTTGTTAAATTGTTGAAGGGAGGTGCCGAATGTGGTTTTTGAAAGTGTCTTAAGGAATAATATTATTGTGGCTTGAGTTTAATGACATTCGGCCAAAGGCCCTATGTGCTAGCAAATTCGGATATAAATGTTTAGGTGTTATTCATATTGTATTTGATGTTTTGAAGAATAAGTAGTGGTTAATTGAAGTGAAGAAGGTTAAATTTTGAGTTTTAGTTAAGTTTGTGCATTTGGCATATTGCCATAAATTGAAATGGTGTAATATGAAAGTTTTTAAATAGTTTATAATTATGTGGTGATAGAAACATGAATGAAATTTTGTTAAAAGAGCTATGAACATGTTAAAGTTTGATCGATTGGATTTTAAATTCATTTTATATCCGGTCAAGAAAAATTTATATGAAGCTTGAGTAAGGTTAAATTGTAAATGTCGAATGAGCTATAGGAGGTGTGGATAACTTTTATGCATGTGAGTGTGTGTATGCCATTTAGTTGGTGACATTTGGCATTACTTAATTAACATTAGAGATGAGTGCATGAAAGGCTAGAAATTTTAAAGTGGGTTATGACCTTGATTAGAGCAAGATAGGATCGGCCATGAACATGATTAAATGGTTCGGTCATTGTTTGGCATAGGTGACCATATTGATTTGTTTGTTATAAATGAAGTCAATTGAAATGGTTTTGATCAACTTGTGATTTGGCAATTAAAATATAAATAACCATACCTGTAGAATTTATTAAATATATAATTTGTCTTAACGTATACATGCTTATAATTATAAACTTGATAATGCCTAGTAATGTGTTCGGTTGTGCATGAGTAGGGAATATATATATGGTGTTTAAATAACTAGTTATTAAGGTCATTTGTACCTTAACTATATGGTATACATGTATTAAATTAAATTGCCTATTTGATAAGTGATTAAATAGTAAATGATCTTGGTTAAGTAATTAAATAAATCTATTTGTTTTAAATTAAGCTCAAGAGCAAAGAGGGTCGAAGTTGGATAGGGGAAAAGAGAAAATAATTGAGTAGCCTTTCCGCAACCATTCAAGTATATCCGAGGTAAGTTTTGAATAGTCACATTTAGTACGTAATTGATAATGTCTTGATATGTGTATGACAACTGTACTGCGATCTATTGATTCTATTTGAATATAGTTGAGTGACAAATAATTTATGTTTAAGGCTTAAAGCCGAATAGACATTAGAAGTTAAGCTTGGAAAGTAAAATGGACATATATTCTTATGTATGTTATTGAGCCAAAAGTTATATGAATGGTGCCCATGTTATGCTACTATTCGAATGGAATAAATGAACTGTGATTGTGAGATGTTATGTGAATTGAATTTTCTTGCGAATAAGTATGCATGACATTCAGTGATGTATATCCGAACTTAAGGTCCGAGCTATGTGCTAGAATTATAACCGGACTTAAGGTCCGCGAGCTACGTCTTTGGAAATATGTCCGGGCTAAAGTCCCATGAGCTTCGAGCTGGTATTATACCGGGTTTAAATTTCATGAGCTTGTGCTGGTAATTGGTTTCAAGTCCTAAGACTGTGAGCTTAAGCCGATAAGTTAAGTAAGATTACGGTATTGAATGTTCGCAGTAAACCATCGTCGAGTAAGTACTATACATTTAAAATGTTCAGGTACGTATTAATTACTCATCGGTGAATTGATTTCGAAGTGAATCATTAGCATCAAAGAAGAATATATATATAAATATGATTGATGGTTATATTTGCGAATATGAGAATGATTTAATCGGTCATGGTATATTTGTATATGAATTATATGTTAAAATTACTTTATGTACTCATGTACATTCAGTCAATGATTTTGTGAATTTTTAGTATTAAAGAATGATACTTAAGTGTGAATGATTGTTATATCTACATGTAAAACAATAACCTATTCGGTCAAATGTTGTTAATATATGAGATTATTTGATTTAAATGCATCGTATGAACTTTAAGTAGAAGAAAAATATCTGCTGAGAAATCTATGTATATGTTTATGTGTATTTGGCCATGAAGCAATTTGAATTGAGAATAAGTCTGTTTAAATGAATGTTTCGATTTTCGATAAGTCTTTAATTGTTTGTGATGCTTAAAACTTACTAAGCTTTGAAAACTTACTCTGTTCTTTATTTCTCTGTTTTATAGATTGTTGATTTTTGGCCACCGACTCGAGGATCGTCGTGATTCATCACACTATCGATCTTTTTGGTACAATTATATTTTGGACTCGATATGGCATGTATAGGCTAGGCTGATGTTAACGATGTTTTGAAATTGTAAATATTTTGGCCATAGGAAAATGGCGTATAACTTAAATATCAGTATGTATTTCAGCTCGATCTCTGTTTTTGTTTATTGACAATGTGAATGAGATAATTAAATGTTTAGTTCGGTAATACCTCATAGCCTTAATCCGGCGATCGGATCCGGGTTAGGGGTGTTGCATGTACTGTCAGTCCACTCACTCACATCTATGTCTCTATCTTTTGGGAGTTATCCGCTCCAATGCCTAAGACAAGACATCTCCTAATTAGACTTGATAGATGATATATTAGTCTTTTAATCGGTTTGCTCATTTCCGATTAGACTAATTACATATTTAGGTTCATCTACTAATACAAGTTATCTTTCCTTACTACGATCCTACCACATAATACCGCTTAGTATTAGTTAAACATTTAGAAAACCAATGAGCAACATTTGCTTCCATTTTGCTTTGTATGCAAAAACCATGTGAGGAAAATTATACAAAGTATATTAATGTAATTAATGAATTTATTTTATTAAGCAATCTGTTCAAAAAATTACAAGTTTACAAATGAATATACTACACTTAAGGCACCAGATCCAACAACACTACCATCGAGTTTAACTCATCAGTACGTCCCTCAACATCTTCAATTGTTTCCTTCACACCACCCATGGATTATTCGAGATTGGTCATCCAACATTCTAAAGTTGAAAGGTATCCCTTGATCTGTTATTTTTCCTGGACCTCTCACAACTCTCCGTTAAGGGCATTTTGTTCATCTTCTCCTTTCGTCATCTTAATCGATGCCTTCGAACACTGACTTTGTTACTAACTGTCACAAGTTTAGAACTTTAGTTTTGAAAATGACGTGACTTTAGGCGATTTCTTGAGTTCAAATTTTCCTAAGTCAACCTTACTCTTGAAGAATATAAATTTTCGTAGAAATTCTCTAAGGCACCGAAGCAAAGTGGAAGCAAACTTGAAACAAAAGAGATACGAAAAACAAAAAAGCCATAAGAAAAATAACACACACCAAGTGTTTGAGTAAATGCTCTCAAAATTATTTTACTGCTTTGAAGGTTTACAATTAAGTAATTACAAATGAGGGGGAGAGCCTCAATTTTTAGTTGAGCTCCCCCAAATTCAATGGTACAGATTAAGTTACATTGACAATCAAGATTTGTGCCTATCTACACGATGAGAGTCCTAAGGGATTTAAACATTATACATTTTTATCCTTTAGGATTTATACTAATTACCCTGGTAACTCTAGTTTTATTGAAGTATTTCACTAGGCCACAAAGACTTTAAGTAGATGTGCTTCTTCATGTGTTCCATGAATAAAGCCAATTCAACCGGGTTAAAAGAGCCTCATTTAATCAGTTGAACTCTATGGGACATTCTATGCACAATGGTCACAGGCTTTGATCCGTGGCCCATGACACTAGAACCTTAAGTGATTTTTGTTTTGTTTGCCCCACTCAGAGGTGAGTTCTGTTCAATTCAATTGGGTTTTTAGATTCTTGAACCATCCATAATATTTCAATTTGCTTCTATTATTTTTATACTGATTTTGTGTTTTGAATTTTGGACTTATTTTGACAAAATGAGTTTCGTTTTAAGCCTTTTGGACATTATCTGATAAAGTTTCAAGGACTTTTTTCATAAATATTTCTCAAAGCAATTGATTTTTCAAGTAAATAAAAAACCAATAATACTAGTATAGTACTTTTTTAAAAATATAATTTTTATATAAAAAATTTAAGTTATTTTTACTATTTTACATATTAAATATTTAATTTTACATCATAAAAAAATTTAAAATTAATTATAACTTCAATAAAAATAAAATTCAAATCGGTTCGGATAACTGTAGTTTCTTAACTTGTATTTCAAAAGTTGTTCAAACATCACTTCTTGAATCGATTTTTTATATCTTGGTTTTTTTTTCAACCTTAGTTCTTAATACCCTTTCAAAACATTAAGAAACATTTTGTCTTGCAGACAAACCTGAACTCGTTTCCCTAATCCTTAAAGGTTAACCATAAACCCTAACACTAAAACTTTAATCCTTGACCCAAACCTTAAATTGAAACATTTGATATATTTTCTCCTTGGATTTGATTGAACTTTAAGTTCAATTGAAGGAAACCTTGATTCTCCTAACTCGAATACCTTTTTAGAGAATGACCTTAAGTGTTAGAACATTCATTGAATACAAAAAAAGTTATACTACCTTAAATAATGTTTAAGGTTTACAATAAACCTTACTCATGGTTAGTCTCTATGATGTTTCCATAATTGAGTAATAATCCAACACTTAAGGCAAACCATTGTTACAAAAACCATATAAATCATGTGTGTAACACCCTAACCCGTATCTGTCGCCGGAACAAGGTTACGGAGCATTTCCTGAGTTTACAGAATAATTTCACATGATTCATGTCATTTACTGTTCATATCTGAAACTAATCATATTGTCCCTTGAATGGACCCTCGAGGCCCAATTTAAACATTAGAATCAAGTCGAGACTGAATCGAGGACTCAAAAAATTTTTCATAAAATTTCAAAAATTTTCTTTAATACAGGGGTCACACGCCCGTGTGAGTAGGTCATGTGGCTCACATGGCCAAGTGACATGCCCATGTCTCAGGCCATGTAGGCATTCGATGTGAGGCACACGGCCTTGTCCCAACCCATGTCCTTGCCTGTGTAACTCCCTGACTTGTGCCACACAGCTAGCCACATGCCCGTGTGCTAGACCTTGGTTAATTTAATTTTCCAAAAATTAGGTGCATGTTTTACGCGGCCAAAACACACGCCCATGTTCTAGGCCATGTGTTACACACGGCTGCGACACACGCCTGTGTCTCTGCCCGTATGCCTAATTCTGAGCATTCTGTTTCTCAAATTTAAGATGCATGAGACACACGGCCAAACCACATGCCCATGTTTCAGACCGTGTGTCATACACGGTCAAGACACACGCTCGTGTGTCTACCTATGTGGACAAAATAATGCTATTTCTTAGCCTTATTTCTCACCCAAATTTAACCTTCAACCTAGAATAACATTTGCATACATTTGCCAACCAATTCAAGTCATTAAATCAACCAAACAACATTAATATGTATGACATAACATCAACTATATTCATATAACCAAACTTACTTTTGTGTTAAGGCATATAGTTACCTTAATTTAATCTAACCATACTATACACATATATATATATTAACATGATATAACTTGGTAGTAATATACCAAATCAAACATCACTAGCCATACTAATGGCTAGATTACAAACATCCATTTACAAGCCATCATTTGGTCAAGTTAACCTATACATGCCATTATACCAAAATGAGTTTCCTATTTATAACAAAACGACGCTAGTGGATAGTGTGATGATGCTCCGACCGATACCTTAGCGAGCTTTCGAGCGCCATAAAATAGAGAAAATAAAACCTAATAAGCATTTAATGCTTAGTAAGTTCGTATAATAGGAATTAAACTTACCAATCATACTCATTTAAATAAGCATAACAATATCATGCTTCCAAACAAGTTAGCAAATTTGCCTAATTACACATGTTCAAATAAAAAAGTTAGTCACATAATTCACATGCACATCAAGTAAGCATAGATGAGCTCATCATGTTGCAAACTTTCAGGAATTTTAGGAACATTTGAGATATAGTTCATTTAATTTCATAGATTCTTATTTGGGGAAATTTATCCATTGAATCATTGAAATTTCGTTGGATACCCATGTAGTACACACAAGGTGTACAAAACTATAAACCGTCAACTCATAATCAGGGGTACCCATTAGGGCACTTAATCAGGAAGCACACTCTCAAGCCACATACCAGGATGCTCAGATGAGCCACGTAACATGACACTCATCCGAGCTAAACACGAAACTCATATAGGTTTTATTTAGAGAGCTCATAGAGCTTAATGGGGAGTTCAAGTGAGCCATGTCATGAAGCCCATAAGAGCTTATGTCAGGACACTCACGTAGAACTGTATTTGTGTCCGCATTCTATACTGGATCACAACCGATCAAATCATGTAATAGGATGCTCACAAAGAGTTGTGCTAGTGTGCAACACATGCAAAATCACTACCGATCAGATGCTCCTAGGAACTATATAACAGAACACTCGAGAGGGCTTTTATCAGGATTGCTCGTCCGAGCTATATTCCGTCCGCAACATATGCAGGACCACATGTAATATGGGAAATCACATATATCCATTGAATTTCATTATTCAAACGGAACTTAATATTTTCCGGATATGTTTGAACATATGATTATTTCATTTATTTTTAACATTTATATAATTCATACAATCACATACCACATTCAATTCAATTTTATAAATAAACACAATTGGGTTACACGAACTTACCTCGACATTCGTTTGTATAAAAATCTACTAATCCGAAACTTTTTTATTTTTCTCGATCTAGCTTCGAATTTGAGTTGTCTGAATCTATATAAATGAATTTAATATCAATTTAATCCATTTCATACTCAATTGAATTCAATTTACACCCTAGGAAAATTACCATTTTGCCCTTAAACTTTTCATAAATGACAATTTCATCCCTAGGCTCGGAAAATGAAATTCATGCAATTTAATTCTTATTCCAAGCCTAACCAAAGTTTACATGTTACAATAACAGCCCATGAATTTCACAAAAATTAGAATTTTCCATGGGTTTTACCACTTTTCAATTTAGTCCCTAAATCAAAATTTCATCAAAATTCTCATTGTAAAAGTTATTTATCTATCAACAACCTTTCATTTTCTACCATAAATTTTTTAAAATTTCATCATAGTCATCCATGGAAAAATTTATATACTTTGATATCTTTACAAATTAATCCCCAGAATAGATAGATTAGATTATCCCGATCTCAAAAATATAAAAATTACTAAAAATGGGACAAGAAAACATACCTAATTAAGCTTGATTAGTTTCCTTTCTCTCTCTTAGGGTTTCCATTAAATCTGGGGATGAATATGATGAAAATAAGATGATATTTTCTATTTAATTAGTTATCATCTTTTAATTTTCCTCATTTCCAATTTAGTCCCTAGCCTTTTCTAATTTTTCCATGGATGAATCACCAAAAATATCTACTAAATTTTCTTTAATGGTCTAATTACCATATAAGGACCTAAATTTTTGAATTCCATGGCTATTTGATCCTTTTAACTATTAGAATTCAACTTTTGCATTTTATGCAATTTGGTCATTTCTCTAATTTAACACATAATCGGTAAAAGTTTTCTTATAAGAATTTTCATATAACATTCCTATCATAATGCAAACCATGCAATAATATTACAATAATTTTTCTTCTCGGCTCGGATTTGTGGTCCTGAAACCACTGTTCCGATTTCACCAAAAATGGGCTGTTACAATGTGAGTTAGGGTTCCTTTGTTTGAAGTTAAGGTTTGGTCGGATACCTTAATTTAATAAGGGATTTTAACTTGAACAAGTTGAAGGAAAATAATTTGACAT
The DNA here is from genome assembly GCA_025698465.1 of Gossypium longicalyx. Classification (NCBI taxonomy): domain Eukaryota; kingdom Viridiplantae; phylum Streptophyta; class Magnoliopsida; order Malvales; family Malvaceae; genus Gossypium; species Gossypium longicalyx. Next base: position 32,637,810 of record CM047005.1, read on the forward strand.
GTGCTTACCAAAAGTTTCAATTTAAAATTTATGGTTCAAGAAAATGGGTTAATGTTTCTGTTCAGCCCATATTGATAGCCCAAACTGACTAGGACCTCGACACCAATGGTAGTTGAGGTCTAACCAAAAACCTTAAACCTAAACTAAGGAGCCTTAAACCTATCTCGACACCCATTAGTCTTGTGGCTACTAAAGAAAACCTAAACCACAACATTTTTAAAGTTTAGTGTAATTGATTAATGTGTCTACTAAAGGAAACTAAACCACAATAATTTTAAAGTTTAGTGTAATTGATTAATGTGTTGGACAATTTTTCTAATGTTTGATACAACATATTATATAAATAATATAAAACATCTAAGTTAATTCAAACTGATATTTTAATTCTTCAAGTTTACAAAAAATTTAATGTCATTTCTTAATTCTTAAAATCAAATAAAACTAAACGTAAATGAATTATATAATAAGTGATTTTTTTAAAAATTTGAGTGAATTGATCAAGTACTATATCATATAAAATAAAAGTTAATTGAATTAAATAAAAACACATAAAATCTAATTAAAATTAGTTGCATAGAGTTTTTCTAAATAAATAGATAAAAACAATAAAAATCTATACAATTATTAGTATTGTTAAGGTGAATATGTTCTAGTGGTTGTCAATTACATGCTTGATTCTTTTGTAGTAGGGCCTAGATCGGACCTTGCTCCTTACTTAGATTTTCATTCCTTTTAGACGTTAGTGGAAAAATAATAATACTCATCACCCAATGAATATTATTGCACTAGATGGAAGGGATAAGGTAAGGGCTCATTGAGTCGAATAGTAAAACTTTTAACACATATGTAAACTTAGGCCTAGCGCTTGACATTCTATAACTGGCATCCTCATCGAGGAACAAGCTAAGTGTGATGAACTAGATCCATTTCCTATTTAATATAATGTTGAGTTAGTAGGTAGGTTCATCGGGTTTGGAAAATTCAATCAATTTAGCAAGTCTAATAGATGGGTTTGGCTAAGCAAGTTCAACAGCTTCGGAACATGCTCACTAATGTAACCATCAATGGCTCGTTGGAAGATCTAGTTGCATAATGTTAGGATATTATCTTTTCTCATTTAAAGGTGATTAACCGTTGCACCTAAACCACTCAACATATATCTATTTTCCTTTTTAGATTATTATACTAGGTGACCTCACTATCAGTGACATGCTCACTATGCCTCCAAAGCAGAACATATTTTTCGCGAGTCTTAGGTCAAAGCTTGTCCTGATACCCTCTCAAATCAATCATATAGAGCCAATTGAGGTTCTCCCTCTCTTTTGAAAATTCTTGAACCAAGCCGAACTTTCATGCCATCAATTAAAGTGCTACCACCTTGATAATGTGGAAGCATATTAGCGGCACACATGCCCTCCTCATATTAGTGCGCTTGTAAACCTATGTTGGTACTACAATAGCAATATTATTATCTCAACACGATGTCTACACATACTACAAACAATTATAATAGAAAAATATTTTCATTTACAATAATAATTATATTAATTAAATAAGAAAATACTAGTAAATTATATTTTCGAATGTACATAGATTGAGTTCCTGTTGAATCAAGTAAGGTTCTTGTAATAATTGGTATGATCCAAGGTACCCCAAGTCTATTCAAATATTAAATGTAAGGGACATTATAAATATTTACAATTTAAATGCTTTAATATCTTAAATATGATTTTAGTTTTACCCTTTCACCAATGGGAAACTATATGATTGGGAAGAGATAGACACTAAAAACAACATCCACACCCAAGTTTGAAACACTAGACAATAGTCATATATTTCTTCGAGCTCTATTTGTGATGCCCTATAAAATGCCAATAGAGAAAAACCAAAACTACAGACCTAATTGAATATCCTGACTAAATGAAGTTTGTCAGTAGATGGAGTTACATCCCATGCATAAAATAGCTAGACTTGTTAGACATCAACATTTCTTTGATCATGTAGAGTATGTAAGCTCTAACATCTTGACCCAGATCTTCAGCATTTCCATTAGTAGCCGGTGACTCCTCGATTAGTGTTCTCAACCATGTCAACTTCATTTGACACCCTTTAACATCTTTCTCATTATCAAGAATTCTACCAATGATGTTATAAAACTGGCCATAGATCAAATGTAGATTTTCGTTACCACTTTTTCTACGACTAGAAGGCGCATAAGTATAACTACATTTTTTAGCATTATAATCGCTTTGTTGTAATTAGGAAAACAAAAAGTATGCATCTTTGGCCTCCCTCTTTCAACTAAAGTAATAAGCAATGGTAGTTGGCATTTGAGATGACACATACAAATTAGTTGTTTTTACACATTCTATAATTCGATTGTGTTATGGGAGACTTTGAAACACATTATGTTGAGCCCAAACAATTTGATATTTATCCTATTAATAAATTGTAAAAGGAACTAATATTTACTTTTTAACAATATAATACTAAAATTTAATAAAAAAAAATATCATGTTTATATAACATGTCAAGTGATCTTGTAGCCTCAATAGTGCCATTTTACTGTCGATAGAATTTTGGGTCCAGTGCTTAGTAATAAGGTAGAAGAGTTTGAGGTTTAGGATATTTAAGGGAGGAGGGAAATTAGGATTAGGTTTTAGTGTAAATGTTTTGTAGAATGTTTAGGTTTAAATTACTAAAGTTAATTCTGGGTATAAAACTCCTTTTAATTAAATTCAAGTGGTTAGGCTTATAGATTATCAAATATTGAATTAATATTTTTGTCTGACCTTGATATCCATGGATGTCAAGGTCAACCAAGTATACCTTAGAGACATATATTTCATATGAGAATTAAAAAGATAAAGATCTCGACATCCATAAATATCGTATAGCCATAAGAAAACATATTTAGATAAATAATCTCAAAACCACATCTTTTGGGGAAAAATCACAATATTTATATAAAATTTCAAAAATAAACTATAAATAATTGGTACATGTGTAAAGACAAGGAAAAAGATAGAAAAGTGAAAGCGTTGGATGATAAATTGGCTAAGCCATAACTTTATACTGTATTTCTCTTTAGAGATTGCCAATTAATCCAGCTATTACCCACCGTAAAAGAATAATATGCAAAAGAGGGATTTGACATGGCAGATTAAGACCAGGTAAGTCTTACTAATACAAAATATATTTTAAAAAAAAATCTAAGGAAATTCTTTGGCATTGACAAATCTTACTTTAAAGAAAACTTGAGAAAAATCTTTGGTATTAACAAATCTAGATTCGATGAATGAGATATCCTACCTAACCCACTAATCTAATTTATGATATTTAATTAACTAATTGCAAGTAAAATATTGCTGAAATTCAAGGACACCTACCAAAAAGTAGAACATGGTTTGTAAACCACATTAGCAAGGATCTAAAACAAATTTGGGGTTGACAAAACAGCAGAACCACTATCCCGTGGAGAATCACCTAGAAACAATGACCAGCGGCCAATAATTATTTACCTTTTCAAAGCATTGAAATTATTGTTTACTAGGTACTAAATCTATCTAGAGTCAGAGAAGATGGAACGAACAAGAAGACCTAAACATAGGGAATTTTAGACGTAAAAGCTCGGGAAATAATAATAAAAATAATCTCTGTTGGTTTTCTGAGGAAAAGTTGGTAAGGAACTAGAAAATTAAATAATTTGTTTCGAACCAATTTTTGTTTCATAAATATGCCTATCCAACATGTAAGTAAAGCCAAGTTTGTTTGATCAAAAGAACTGGATAATTGCATTATTATATAATGCTGTACAACACATCAAATATACAACACATAGTTGTGTTTACAACAGCTCAGGACAGTATAGAAAACAAAGAAATCTGGCCTTCGAACTGATCACAGCCGGCCACGACATGCAGGGAAAAAAATCCACTCCAATAAAATAGCAACTGCAGATATTACATTTGCGCTGGCAGTAATTCTGTAACCAAGTTTATATTGGAAAAGTTAGTTTACGATTGAATAGAGCTGGTAAGAACAATGCGTGCAATTATACAGCATAAGGAAAAAATGAAAAAAATATATACCAACATGAGATGAATTTATATACATATAACAGGACAATGGTAGCCATGGTGTGTCACCTACTTGTCAAATCAAAGTTTATTTCAAGTGCACAATTATAGAATGATATTCACTCCAAATTATTGAACTACACTTGTCTAAGCTCATGATTCCACACTAAATAAAACAATCAAGGCTTTTTAAATCTGCCATTGAACAAGATAAAGATTTAGGGGATGCCAAAATGACACGAGAGAACAGGGCAAAAATTATATATTTTCAACTACTTGAGAGATGTGACCCACCTGTTTAAGTTAAGAAGAATAATTCAATCATCATATGAGCTGAGAGCGGCGACAACCGATCCCGTAGTTGCAAAAGTTGAGGTTACATCGGGAAAATCTTTCCACGATGACGAAATCTTTAGGGATGGATACAGCCAACTCTTAACGGAATCCATGAAGGAGTTAGGATCGAAGTTGAGAATGGCTTCCCAATCAACCTGCACACCTTTCAGAATGTTGCCCGTGAACTCCATATTAGCAGCTAGAAACAATCCAATCAAAACAACAAAGCCAACCACTGCAGTGCCCCTTGTGAGTGGCATAAAATTGTACCTGAAAATCAATCAAGTATTATTTGCACTGAAAATCTTGAATTCGTTCAAACATGTGCAGTCTGATACCACGTCATACCAGTAATATGTCATTCTTAAAATAGCTTCTCTCACACTTTCGAGGGCATTGAAATCAGTGGACCCATAAGTTTCGCCGCAATAAGCATTGCAAATGGCCTGCAAATCCATAAGTTAGTAAATTCAAATGTCACAATCAATCAGAAAACAGAAGATAGAGAAAATATAATAGTTAAAAATAATATAATATGACAGGCAAGGGCTGTTGATAAAAAAAGGTGTCACAAGCTAATTAGAATTTGCTGGTTCCAGCATTTTATCTAAATTTCACAGCATTAAGAAAAAAGATTAATCTAAACAGCAAATAAGAACCCAGAAGATACTGCAACTCATTTTCATGCAATTCAACAGCGGTCATAGTTATATTCAGGTGCATTTATATATATGCTAAAATTGAAAGCCGGAAAGAAATTATCTCAGATAGTCAGAGCAAACATGGAAGAGGAACGGCATTTTAGGCAAAGAAGAGCATTGATAGACTAAGCCTGGCAAATAATTGTTGACAATTGACTCATGTTTGAAATAAGAGCAACTTACTTCCCATGCCATTGTCATTTCAGCATCAAATTCCTCCCATCTGGAAGGTGTGCAAGGTGTTCTGATTGCAAAGTCATATCCAGGCTGTTGTGCCCTGTCAGAATAATTGAATGTTTTTCAACCACAATAGTCACTTGGAAAAGAAAAAGAAGCTCTAATTAATATTTGTTTTTCTTTTTAGAAAGAAGAGAGAATTTGACTCAAACTTACATTTTCACCAAGGTAATTCTAGTCCCTTCAAGCTGCTTCCTGAAATAAGGAATAACCCAGCATTATGTCAAAACTAGGTCATGAAAAGAAACATTAGATTCAAAGAGATCATCCTTCTTAGTTCTTGGAAGTTGTACCCTTCAAAAGCTGTGCTGTTGCACCAGGTAGCCAACCAGAAATCCTCACCCACAAGTTCGTAAAGATCATCACAAGATTTGGCATGCTCAATCTGAAAATTGCAGGTTAATATTTCATAAACTATTTCTACTTCAAAATCAGACAGAACATGACTTCAGGTTTTGATTGGTATGACTAAGGATAGAACTAGACAAGGATGGAAAAAAGACATCAAATCTAACAATGGATACTTTTCATAACCACTTCCCTATTTGTAAGCTTAATCATGAGATTAGAACACCTTTTCACCCTAAGCTTTTTCAATCCTCCATACCAAGCAAAGCCTAAAACTCATACTGTGCAAAACATTGGACTCCATCAGAAAAAAAAAAAAAAAGTCAAAAGAATTTCGAAGAATTCTTAGGCTTCGATTGGTTTACTCAAAATTTGAGGAACAGGACATTTAAAAGACCTGAAATACAGAACACTGAGACTTATTCTAATGTCTAAATAAGATTACTACTGAGAATATCATTAATCACAAGTATACATTTTTATTTCTTTAATTTTTGCTTCTTTATCCACCGTCAAGGACTGAACATTACAAACTGTAAATCAGTCTGCCTTTCGTATTAAAATTTAGATTGTTCCAGGTAAAACAGATCATTACTGAAATTGCATGAAATGTTATGTACTGCAAAAGGTGAAGGAAAAATGTTATACAAGGTCTAAGCACCCATAGAACTTACATTTTCCAACTTCCCCTCTTTGGATAGATCAATAGGTTCATCAGACTTATTGTGCACAAAAAGTTTATCCCTCATGATCATCTTTGCTATATCTAATGTTCTGCAATATCACAAATAATGTGAATTTGTAGAAGTCCTGTTGTTAACAAATCAAATAGATATTTACCTTTCATAATTTGGAAAATAGCGGACAACTTTTGCTTGTCCAAGGACCATTGGTGTGTGAGAACCAAACCCAGAGTTGAACTCTCCGCTGTACAAAAAAAATAAAGGAACAGAAGTTCAGTGAACAATCATATATATTAGTGTTAAAGTCCTCGGGAAAAATTGAAACTATTCAAAATGCTGATCTGATTCATCCTAGATGTCCCAGGGTCTCCGACATGACATAATATCTTTAGAAGGTTTATATAGAGAATTTGAAATCTATAATCCTATGAGTAGATCTATGACATTTTCTCCAAATTGAATCCAACCAATTCAGCAATAAATGAAGAATTCAGTTACACTTACAATAATTGTATGACCTAGTGAGACTTATTGTACACAGTTGGGATGAAAACCAACATAAAATAATGGAACAATAAAAAAAACACACTTGAAGCACCAATATAAAGCAGACCTTAAAATATTATCCAAAATAAAAGAAACCTAAACGAGATAGTTGAGAAATTTGTAGATGTTAGGTTCAAATCCATATTGATAGATAATACAAGACATGTCAACAAATAATAAGGTAACCATTAAATGTTTAAAACATCTTGGTAATAGTGTAGATAATAAGGTTAAAGATAGCAGACCTCAACTTGTTAACCCACACAACTGGATCACAAGGCTCAGAAATTTGTCTCCATTTGACAGCCAAAGAATAAACATCTTGCCATGACATCATAGGGCGACTAGAAGATCTGTCTTCCCCACTTCCATATGAAGCTGATGTTTCTGAGGAACTGCTTGTACTACAACCAGCACCACCTCTGTTCTGGCTAGCCAAACTGATTCTTTCCTTTCTTCGGTGCCTCTTACCACTTTTTGAGCTTCTATTAGAATGCTTCCAATCCACTTGCAAAGAACGCCATGTTTTTGACACCTTCTGTGCAATTTCAATGGCCGCTAATCCAGCCATACGGTGCTGGCACATAACACGTGATGAAAAGAAGATTGATAAACAAAGATGCAGGGAGATAAAAGAGGATTTAACAATCATTGAAAATGGTCTAATTATTCTCAAGAATAAGCACCTGGCGCCTATTGGGTAAGAAACCAGGACAGTCATATTGGATTTTCTTGCCAATTAGGTCAGCAGCTAGTAGAAGAGCAGTCTTATGCTTTGTAATAGCAATATCTTGCTTTCTAAGCTTTCCCTTCTTCAGAGAATCACGCAATGGAGGCTGTCTGAAAACCTTCTCACATACATTCTTGGGGTGCGATCTTTTGCACCAGTACTCCTACATAAGAATGAATATAAGAAACAAAAAGGCCAAATGACGAAAAAATGCACCAAGAAAACAATTTGCTTTATTATATCTTTAGCATGGAAAACTAATTTGTTTCACAAAACTACCATAAAATCTTAACTGACGGGAAACTGAAGGCACTGAAGAGAAAAATATAAATTTTACTTGCTATGTTAAAACGAAAAAGAAAAAGTACAATCTTGCAGCAAAAGAGATCCACCTGTAAAACCAAAAGAGAACACAAACAACAAATGCACACACGCAATAGGAAGCTTCAAGTTTAATATGATTATAACTAGGAATTATTACCTTGAACAGTGGATCTATATCTCCATCAATATCAAACCAAGAAAACTCACTGTTGACTTTGGAAGCTGTATATAAAGCAATCTCTTTCTGCAAATGAAGAATTTTGAATTCAGAGACCCTATCAGATGACTATTGCCTCAGAAGATGATCAATAAGACGGCCCAAGAAACTATGATCTATGCTTTGTTGAGCATATTCAAAATAATATGTATCACAAGCCCAAACCACAAGAAGAACAAGATTTCCAAAAGCACATTTTAAGAGAGATGTAATTCCATTTTTGAATATTATCAAACACAAAATGGAAATATCATGAAATAATTTCACTCAAAACAAATGTGAAAAGTAGCATGCATATGGAATGACAGCTCATAAAATGAAATGAAAACCTGAGTATGCCTTAAATTGAAGGACATGTAACCGTGGAATGCACTTGGGAGCAAAAGGCGTACACCCTAATCTAGCCACCTCAAATTGAGAGGCAGACAGTATCTTTTTCTGCATTACACCAAAATCTTTGGGCCTAGACACACACCACAAGCATAAAAACTAAAACATCCAAAAAGTCTAGAGAGGAAAAGAACTTGGGACAATAAAAGCCACCTACAAAATATATAGAGCAAATCAATCCCAAAAATCTATGCAAATGCCACATTTTTTTAACCTTCAAGTAACAAGACATCCAGGTTCAACAGAGATCTAGGATCAAGTTTGAGGTGAAACCATATTAGCTGAAAGATAGTACCAGTGACAAGTGAACAAATGAAAGAAATGGATATGAGAGTAACATGCTAACAATTGCGTCACTGAAAACAAATATATGGTTAAAAATACTCAAGATGCGACTTTCATGCAAAAATCATTATTCTGCACAAATGCAAACCTGATAGAAGGCCAAACATTGAAGCACAAACTTTTCCATCGAGTCAAGTTCAACATCTAGGGCAGCATCATAGTCCTTGACCTGTGAAAGTTAAATTTTAGCACAGAAAAGTAATGCAGAAGTGCTATCAATGCAGTGTTATAAATTAACCAAATGAAGCGTCTTAATTTATAATTCTTAGTTACCGCATCTGCATATTCTCCAATAGCATGATAGCATGAAGCTCGTAAGTACAAGCACTCAATATTTGAGTTTTCAATGCTCAATCCAACTGTTAAATCCTTAATAGCCTTCCTGCAATATCCAAGTTGGTTTACTTAAGCCCATACGAGAAAAATATGTGGTAGTAAAGAATAAAATCAAGTTAACAGATCAAGTAATAAAAGATAAGAAATTAAAGTTGGGTCACTTATGCACAGACAAGAAAATAATAGTGCTAATGAAAAACCTGAACTAAGCAAAACAAGTAATAAAAGATTAGGATAAAAACTAATATTGATGGTTGACCTTGACAACCACAACTGTAAATATTAAATAGAAAGTGCTTCAGTTATGGTTGCACTTCAGATAAAAATTAATTACAGATGGCTCATATCATCACTTGAAAGATTAAGTACATGATACTAAACCAGAGAAAAGTAACCGTTCAGAAAAACAAAGCTGATCAAACACACCTGTGCTCCCCCATCCCATGAAGTAGTAACCCACGTAAGTGATATGCTTTAGCATACCTATCATAAAGAACATTAGTAACATCAAGTTTAGAAAGAAGGTAAATTAAATAATTTATGAAGTCGGGAAACTAATCATACTATTTAAGGAGGGATTCGACAGATAAGACAAAGACGAATTTACCTTGGATCAATTTGTATAACTTGTTGAAGGCAATCAAAAGCCTTTTTAGAGTTTGCTAGATCTTGATAGAACTGCCAGGAGATCACATAAGTTATGCCACAAGAAATTTAAAGCAGCTTAGCACAAAACACTAGTTTATAGCAAAATAACATTTTTCTCAAGATGCACACACATTATCACTCACTACCATACCCTTTCATCCACTTCAAAACTGCCAAGGATACCACTTAGTCATGTAGCAATACGTTTTAAGTAGACTGGTGGAGAATACTAGTTTTACTGGACAAAATAAAAGTTTCTAACAAAGGCACAACCAAGGTAGACTTGTAAAAAAATGGCATTTTGGATATTTTGACACATCTTTTAATGAACAATCATGGAAGTTGAACGTTGAGAACAAAATAATATGCTAATAAAATTTCTGTCAATAAAGCACAATAATCAGATATAGTTTACCTGGGTAAGATGAGCCCAGGCCTCAACAAAACTTCGGTCAAGTTGGATTGATTTCAAATGTGCATCCTCTGCCCTTTTATATTCACCGATTGAAGATAATGCCATTCCCTACAAGAGAACACCAGCTATTAATACAAAAGTCCGAAAATATCAGGTTCCTCCAGAATCAGCAAGGTAGATATGTTTAATGCTAACCAAATATGTATATGCAGACTTGTTAGTCTTATCAAGCTTCACACAAGAAGACAGATCTTCAACAGCAGCATCAAAATCCTTGAACTTGAAATTCACTATTCCTGTACAAACTCCATATATATCACTTCCTAGCCACATAGTGTTTATCATTTTCAAGAAATAACAGTCTTTTATGATAAAACTGAAGTATATGAACGATCCTACAAACATTCCCCATGATGAACAGTGTTTCAATGGGTATATGAAGAATTATAACTGAAATTACTGGACAGATGGAGAGAGCATATTTGAATAATTAAGCAAGCTACCTCTTTCATGTAATATATCAGCTGAATCCGGATCGAACTCCAATGCTTTGGTCAGGTCTTCAATTGCCTGGCATATAGGTGTAATTGCAGATGTCAAATTTCAGTTATGACAAGAACTAAGCTATCTTATTTGCTTCACAAATTATATACCAGAAATATAGTGTAGCAATAGGCACTGAGAGTGTGCTTGGTTGAGTGGAAAAGTGGAAGGATAAAAGAGGGAGTGAAAAAGTGGAAAGAAGATAAATTTTGAACATGCTTGGAATGAAAGAAAAATGAGAGGAAAGAAAATAATAGAGATGACCATCTTAATGCATAAAAAGCAATTTTTATAAATTGGAATGATAAGAGGAGAGAAAATGAGAGAGGGATGAAAGATTGAAAGCTAGTTCAAAATTATGCATTTTTCAAAAAGTTCATTTTCTTTCCTCTCATTTTTCAACACTACCAAGCAATGGATGAAAAGAAAATTACTTTTTCTTTCAATTTTTCCATCTTGCCTACCAAGCACACCCATGGAAAAAAATTACATTTTCTATCTTTCTATTTTCTACCCTTTCAATTTTCCATCTTTCCAATTTTCTTTCCACTCTACCAGGCAAAGCCTAAAACTTTCCATCATTCAGGTCATAAATAACACTCAGAAAGTGATATTTTTCATCTGTCGCTTCTCTTTGCAAAATCTAATTTTGAGAAGACAAATAACGCGCACAGGAATGGAAACCAGCCTATAATTTAAAGGTTTTAAGTGAACCTTAATGTCCTGGTTAACCAATGCAATGTACCCAAGCCAAAGATCACATACGAATGCAATTATGGAAAGAGACTGGGAAGAAGTTCTCGTTTGGCAACAAAGACAGTATGAGAATGAAATTGTAAAAGAAACTAACCTCAATAGATTCTCCTAAGGCAGCCCGAGCTTGACCTCTCCTTTTCCAAGCCTCACCAGCCGATGGTTTTGATTGAATAGCCTAAATCAAATTGATCAAATGGAGCATAGAAAATGGTTGTCACTTTGTTTAGACAGCTGAATCATGAGGATTTATGTACCTTAGTAAAATCACCAATAGCAGCTTCAAGCTCCCGTTGAAATGCATATGCAGTTCCTCTTCCTATTAGTGCCTCAGGATACGTTGGATCCTCTTTCAGTATCTGCACATATTTTTAAAATTTTTATATGATAAAGAAAACAGGGGGGAAACCCACAAAAGCCAGAATGACACAAGAGAAAACTACTATGACAAGAAAAGGTTTTTTAATAAAAAAATTACCTGGTCAAATATAGATATGGCATAAGCATAATTTCCTTCGTTAACCTACAAAAAGAAGAAAAAAATGCATGTCAAAAAATCATGGTTCAAGGTTTTCACATTACAATTGGCAATTGCACCGAGCTCAAAACCAAAAAATGAGTTAAAAATTAAAACATACCTGAGCAATGCCCCTTGATAAGCGAAAATCTACACTGATTGACTTGGTCTTTGAAATCTTAGCAACACAGAACTTCTTACTCCTCTTGGCTTCATCACTGATTTCATTGTGTGTGTCAGAGGAGTTATTTGGCAAGCAGTGACCTTCAGTTATATCACTTGAGTTACTGGAAATGGCAGAGGATTTACTGCATGGTTCTGATTTCTCACTTAGAGCAGTACCTGAATCAGAAGAATTACTTGGTGTGTCAAAATTATTATGAGTTCCATTTGTAAGGCCATGAGGCATCTGATTTGTACTGGTCAGATCACTAAATCCTCCATAACAATTATCACCACAGATGCTGCTGTTCTCAGAAGCATCAGCAGATTCCACACTTAACTTAGATCCATCACTTAACACAGTGAGATTTTTGAAACTTTCACATGATTTTTCATTGGTGTCAGATGCTAATTCAGATGAAGACAATGATGATTGACTCCTCTCTTCATCATTAGTTCCATTGCGTGGGTCAAATTTGTCATTAGACATGTTGCAGAACTTCGATACATCCCTACGCTCTTGGAATAATCTAGAGGTATTGTATTCGTTTTTGTACTTGAGAGTTTCATTTAATTTCTCATCAACATAAGGTGTTGATAAGGATACAGGGGTAGATAACTTAGAGTCAGCCACATGGTTGTGACTAATGAAACTTATGTCTTGTTTGCCTGATTTCGCTACTGTCAAAAGCTCTTCCAGTTCCAGCAATTGCTTCAGATCAGCAGACTTTCGTAAAGCATGTTCATACCCTCTCTCCCAAACAGCAATAGCATCCTCTTTCCTTCCCAGTGCAGAAAATGCACGGCCTACATAAGGAAAATAAAAACATTGAGTTTGAGCAACCTGCCCCAAACACAGGACAATAGACTTTGCTGTCTACAGTCAAATAAACAGTGATGGTTTAAAAAAGCATCAAGGATGTACCAAAGAGATACATAACAACACATCATCCAGTTGCACAAAGCACACATGAAATTGTCCAGAAAAACTGAAGACATGTGAAACATCAGTTTGATTACAAATTCTAAATTAAATCAGTTAATTTTATCATTACAATATTATCTTGACAGTTTTGAAGTCCAAACTGATGATGGAAAACCACAATTGACATTTAAAATTTGAGAGAGGGAGCTTGATCTATGTTCTTGACTATATTATCACTCGTAAATTGAACCTTCCGTTAATTAGTACTTTAACTACCATCAAGCTACAGCTAAGATTCTATGATACATAGCATACCATCTAAAGCTTGATCTATGTTCTTGACTATATTTATCACTCGTAAATTGCTGTTAATTAGTACTTTAACTACCATCAAGCTACAGCTAAGATTCTACGGATACATAGCATACCATTTAACTGATGGCAGAGAGAATATATTACCATATTCACTCCGCTCTATGATAGCATACTTAATTTCAAGAGTCACATGCATCACTTCGTTATGCTGTTCGATAAAAATGTGCATTGTGAGAGTCGGAAGCAAATATAAACTTTAATTAATAGAAATCAAATTCTCTAACTTAGAGAAAAATCAACAGTTTTGAAGGATTACGTCGGTAAAATAAAATCACAGCCCTAAAACTCGAATCTTAGACCGAAAAGGTATGCAAAATCATGAAAATAATCTTCGATTAATCTAAATTCAATTAACAAACTATTTTGATTAAAAAATGCATAAAATCAAGTTCCAAACGATGCAATTAACAAGTAAAATGAAAGAAAACACTTAGATATAGGAGGATCAAAGAAAACCAAAAGATGCCTTTAAGGATATAAGCTTGAAGAACCGTAGGGTCAAGCTGAAGCGCCTTATCACAGTCTTTAACCACGTGCTTATGAAGCTCCAATTGACTATAACAAAACGCTCTATTGCTGTAATCAGAAAAAAAACATCGATCAGCGAAATGAAAAAGGGTAAAAAAAAAATTTGAAGATCGAACGGAATACAAATCAGGAAAGAGTTTTAAAGGACCAGATATCTTGGATTGCGCAAGACTGAGAGAGGAGGGAGTCCAGGACTCGTATTGCCTTGGACCAGTCACGAGAGCTGCAGAGTTTGGCGAGTTCGACTCGCTCGGAGATAGCTGAGTTCATGGTGAACGACTCAAGAGAGCCGAGTTGGGGGAAAAGAAATAAAAATGGGTAGCGGCGAGGAAAGAAAGAATAGTTGGGGGAGTAACGGTGGTGAAGAAATCAAGGACGGTGATGTGGGGAAGGTTATGCGGCACGTGCGACTGACACGTGTGGAACTGGGGTTGACCCCATTTCAATTTTGGTCTTTCAACTAAGAGCGCACAAGGACTCGCCTTGGGTGCGGGGGTTGCAATTTAGAGGCTGGGGATTTAAACCGGATCACGAGCAGGTGGGTTTGAAGGTCACATTTCGAATAAGAGATTTTTAAATTTTAGGTTTTAAATTATTCACTAATAAATAAAATATTTAATTAAAAATATATGTCGAAATGTTATATTTAAAAATTCATTATTTAAATTTTTTTGGTAAACTAGATATTGATTTTTTAAGATTAAATCCAATAATTATTGAAGTAGAATTATAAAAACTGATTGGTATTTACTAAAAAAATTAAGTTTTCTTGGATATGATATAGTGTTTGATAAATGAACATTTTAAAAAAATTCAAAATTAAATATGATAAATATTAAATAAAATTTCTACTTTTTAACAATATTCAAATTAATAATAAAGTAATTAATTTAAATATTATGATTTAATTTCTAGTTTAAAGGATAAAATAGTGTTGAGATAGAGAAAGTAAACCAATTGATTAGTTTTTAATATATTCTTTAAAAAGAAAAAAAATCAAATTAAATGGTTTATAATACTCAAAATTTTAATTTTCCAACCAGCCCTTTTTCATAATCTAACCTGCCTATTAAACACAAATTCGATAAAAATAAACAAATAATAGAAATGAGACTTGTTTAGAAAACATATCTAACAATTACGAGCTAAGCTATTTTGCCCTTCTTCTTTTTTCAATTATATTACTTTTATTATGTAATTTTTTTATATAAACAATAAATATTTTAGAAAAATATAAACTTATCTATATTTAAAAGTTAATAAAAAGAAAACTTAAATGCAATTTTCTTCCATTCAAAGATTAGAGTTTACATTGTATTAAAAAAAATAATTAAACAAAAAAATTAAAAATTTGAATCTAAAATATCCAACAAAACTTATAAACATATAAATAAAATATTGATACTGTGGTTTAGAAGGCCATACTTAATCTTGAATAAGAGTTTTTAATAAAATCAGTAGTAACTTTACATTATAACTATTTCAATAGAATTTATTAAATTGAATAAACATCAAAATCTTACACATTTATAAAACTCGAATCTAAAATGTTAAATTTATCAAGATTTTATCATTATCCTACTACTCTAAACCCTAAAACAACTTTCTTTTGGTACATAAATAATTTCTTTGTTAAAAAATAACCATAGCAACTTGTTTCTCCAAACTTCTTTAGACAGCTTAAAGGCCACATGCATAACTTTAGGTGGAAAGCACATACCATAAAAAAAAAAAAAAAAAAAAATCAGCGTTGGAAATTTTAGTGTGATTTTATTGGGGAAAAGCAAATGACCTCCACAGATGACACGATTAACTATTATCCCTTTTGTCACGTTTATGTGGCGTGCACTTTGGTGCATACAAAGGATCCTTCCTCCCATTGCAAGTAAAGTTCACCACCAAATATTCTTTCTTCCCCTTTTTTTTCGAGAGTATAAAACATTTGGCTAAACACGGCTATGATATAAATGTATGTCAATCTTTCACCAATCTATGTTAAAAAGTATATATATGTTTTGCTTAGCTATGTATATCCTAAGGATTAAGAGTTACTAATTTTTTAAAAAAAATTATATTTAATATATTTGAAAAAAAGGCTCGACTATTTCAAGAGAAGTCCTTAAAGTGTTATCTGTCGAGCAATCGATTAGATCCTCAAAAATCGTAGGTATTGCCCTAGGACTCGAGTTTTGTCTCTCGACTTCACGAAGTGCCCCAAGGATTCACCGAGTAAGAGCGCCTCAATTGGTGGAAACAGTACATACCTAAAGGATGCATAGATAATTAATCGATGAAATCACACGCCATGTAGATCGAATCACCAACCAAGACATAACTAGCCTTTTCAATGAGACATGGTTTAGTTATGTCTTGGTTGGTGTTCGATCTACATCGCACACGACTTCATTAATTAATTATCTACGTGTCCTTCAAGTACGTACTCTCTCCACCAACCGAAGAGCTCCCACTCCGTAAACCCAAGTGATACCTTGTCTCCTTGAAAAAGTTAGTTATGCCTTATTTGGTGGTTCGATCCACATCGCGTGCAACTTTATTGATTAATTATATACGCATCTTTTGGGTATATACTCTCTTCAACAATCGAGGTGCTCCTACTCCGTGAAACCTTGGGGCTCTCCACGTAGTCAGGAGATAAAACCTAGGCCCCAAGACAACTGTTCAACAAATGACACTTCAAAGACTTCTCCTGAAAGAATCGACCCCCTCAACAATATTATTAATACTCAATTAAAAAATAATACATTAATTCAATGAGGTTATTTATAAAATATGGATAAGATGGTTTTTGTAGCAACGTAAAAATTTTAGCTTGGTCGCTAATTGAGGTGTTTGATTGAAAGTTTAAAGATCGAGGTTTGATTTTAAAAAGGGAGTCGCCACCGATCCTTTTTCTTAAGAGTGATCGGGCACCTAATAAATCCTCTTTTTTTGAAATATTTTTGAATACAAAAGAAGGCCGAGATTAGGTCTACGTTAAAATCAGAGAAAAATAGGGTTCGGGAGTGGGTTACATGCGAGGAAGGTATTAGCACCCCCACAACGCCCAAAATTTAAACACGTGTTGTCTTGATTTTTAAAAATACGAGTTCAATGTAACATTTAATCGTGATCCGATTGAAAAGACGAGAATTTTTAAATTTTGATTTATTAGAAGGGCGTTCCGTTTTCAACACGAGCCGATATGATTCACCCAACATAGCGATGAAATCAACGACTTAGTGTTAAACCGATACGTTGCCTCATGTATTAAAACTAATTAGAAAACAAGAATAAGATTTTCGAGGTAATGCAAAGCAAATTGATATGAAATAAAAATAAATAGAAGAAAGAGCTAGAAATATATTGAAGCAAATAATAAATGTGACAATAATATTAAAAATGATAAAGATGTATGCGATATTAAACGTAATACTAGAATTAAACATGAAATGGAAACAATGAATGTATATGTATACGCATATAATAATGGTATTTAGAACATGTACACGATACATATGAAAATGTATAAATAACATAGTATTAAAAAGTATGTATACAATGATGTTGAAAGATACGTACATAATACGGTGTTAAAAACATATACATCATATTGTTATTAAAAATATATATATATATAAGATAGTACAAAAACATTAAAATGTATATATACATGACATACATAATATGGTAAAAAATCTATGTAATATAGTATTGAAAATATATACAATATGGTATTGAAAGAATAGATATATAATATAGTATGAAAAATATATGTATATAGGATAATGTAAAAAAAATATATATATATATATAACTAATAATATGAGAAGTGCATACATAACATATGAAATTGTAATATACAATATAGAGTTAAAAATAATGTGCATAATATAAAAGAGATATAATGTTTAAAGCAAAGTATGTGAAACAATTTTAAAATGAGCAATAAAATAATTTTAACTAAATAATACATGAAAGCAAATTTGAAACAAAAATATATGAAGCAATTTAAAGTAGATAATATAAAACAATTTAAAATAATTAATATGTAAAACAAGTTAAAATATAAAATATACAAAAATAATTTAAAGCAAACAGTATATTAAAATAACATACAATAACAGTTCTAAAATAAAGAAATAAATTAAATAGCTTTAGGACGCGCTGGAAAGCGAACTGAAGTTTAAGGTAAAAATCGTAAAAAGGGGCCAAGGACAAGAGTGAAACACGCTTAAATGTGCAAGGACCAAATGGGATAA
Organism: Gossypium longicalyx; assembly: GCA_025698465.1. Classification (NCBI taxonomy): domain Eukaryota; kingdom Viridiplantae; phylum Streptophyta; class Magnoliopsida; order Malvales; family Malvaceae; genus Gossypium; species Gossypium longicalyx. The sequence continues at coordinate 32,656,207 of CM047005.1, forward strand.
TATCCCTAGTCTCGATGTGTTGTGTTTCAATTCACTAAGCCATGGATCAAATTGAAAATAAAATGGAAATAGCGGGGCAAATTCAAGAAGAGAAAAAGCAAATGGGCTATATTGAAGCACTCCGCAGAAATGGAAACCCCATATGTGCAAATATCTCCATATGCATCCAAATCCATGGCACTAACGGTGCCGTTTAGAACATTACAAAACTAAAAAACAAAACCCTAAAACTAATCGTTCACTCATTCTTGAACTTAAAACAAAAAAAAAAACTCTCCTAATTCCTCTCCATTTGACCGACCGTCTGCCTCACACCATTCCACCATCATAATCGGTTTCTGGTGATGAAAGAAGGCTCCGTTTAAACCCACTTAAAACCAAACCTGAAGGTCTTAGTATTCAGTCCCAAAATCCCCTCTTTGCTTCGATTTCAGCGAAGAAGAAGGGTTCCGAAAGCAAAATTAAAAGGTTATCACCCCCATTTCCCTTTTTATTTTCGAAACTTCAAAGCAAAATAAAAGAAAAGATAGAAAAGAAGTCGAAAAGGATAAAAGATGCAACTTTTTTATTGATTTTTCTTTTGTATTCAAAATTCGGAGGGATTTTTGTGTTTGTCTCTTTTTCAATATTGTAAAATCCCCCCTTACAATCGTTTGTTTTAGTGGCTTTATAGCCGAATACAAAGAGTTATTTTTTTGTCCATATCTGCTACTGTTTGGTTCTGCTTTGCGTGTTGTTGCTGTTCTGTCTCTGTTTGCTGTCCTTGTTTACGTGATTGCAGGTGCTAGGCTCGGTCAACGGCGGAGGATGCGCTGACATCTCACGTGGGGGGCAAACGGCGTCTCTGGAGAGGAAGCTGCTAGGGTTTCTAACTTTGGCTAAAAATGTTTAATTTTTGGGGTAATTGGGCTGTTGTTTGGGTGTAAATGGGTTTAAGGTTATTTAATTTTGGTTTTGTAAAAATGGATTGTTTATTATCTTTATTTTGGTTTCTGGTTTATAGGCCCCGGGCAAATTTGGGCCCTTACAGCTGCCCCTCTTTGCTCATTATCGTGTAACGAGAATAGAGCAAAGACTTCAAGAGGGCCAGATTTGTCTAGTCTCGTAGGATCCCGACTTCTTTTGGTGCTTTTCTTGTTCAACTGGTCTTTTTCCAGTCCACCATATCTTGTAACTTTGGTCACTCCACCCTAACTTCAGAGGTATGACTTGTAGCTTCAATCTACTCGTATTTTCAAGGATATGAAATTCATTATCTTCGATCTACTTCTCTGTAACTTCAGGAAGATAAGATCTAATATTCTCGATCAACTCCAATCTTTATCCTCGGCATGTGACCCTAGGCTTAACTCACCTCTCGCAATATGAGTTAATTTTTGATGAAAACAGAATTTGAAAAACAGAATTTAAAAATTCCTCGGCATGTGACCCGAGACTCAACTCACTTCTCGCAATATGAGTTAATTTTTGAAAACATGAATTGAAGAACAGAAATTGAAAATACCCCAGCATGTGAGTCGAGGCTCAACTCACCTCTCGCAATATGAGTTGATTTTTTTGAAACATAAATTGAAAATACCTCAGCATGACCTGAGGCTCAACTCACCTCTCGCAATATGAGTTGATTTTTGAAAACATGAACAGAAATTGAAAATACCTCAGCATGTGAGCCGAGGCTCAACTCACCTCTCGCAATATGAGATGATTTTTTTTTTGAAACATAAATTGAAAATACCTCAGCATGACCTGAGGCTCAACTCACCTCTCGCAATATGAGTTGAATTTTGAAAACATGAATTGAAAAACAGAAATTGAAAATACCTCAGCATGTGAGCCGAGGCTCAACTCACCTCTCGCAATATGAGTTGATTTTTAAAAACATGAATTGAAAAACAGAAATTGAAAATACCTCAGCATGTGAGCCGAGGCTCAACTCACCTCTCACAATATGAGTTGATTTTTTTGAAACATAAATTGAAAATGCCTCAGCATGACCTGAGGCTCAACTCACCTCTCGCAATATGAGTTGATTTTTTTAAAAACAGAAATTGAAAATACCCCAGCGTGTCCTGAGGCTCAACTCACCTCTCGCAATATGAGTTGATTTTTGAAAACATGAATTGAAAAACAGAAATTGAAAATACCTCAGCATGTGAGCCGAGGCTCAACTCACCTCTCGCAATATGAGTTGATTTTTAGAAAAACAAAAATTAAAAATAGATTTTAAAAATACCTCGGCCGGTGCCCCGAGGTTCAACTCACCTCTCGCAATATGAGTTGATTTTTTTGAAACATAAATTGAAAATGCCTTAGTATGACCTGAGGCTCAACTCACCTCTCACAATATGAGTTGATTTTTTTAAAAACAGAAATTGAAAATACCCCAGCATGTCCTGAGGCTCAACTCACCTCTCGCGATATGAGTTGATTTTTTGGAAAACAGAAATTAAAAACAGAAATTGAAAATACCTCGACATGAGAGCCGGGGCTCAACTCACTTTTCGCAATATGAGTTGACTTTTAGAAAAACAAAAATTAAAAATAGATTTTAAAAATACCTCGGCCGGTGCCCCGAGGTTCAACTCACCTCTCGCAATATGAGTTGATTTTTGAAACATAAATTGAAAAGCATAAATTGAAAATACCTCAGTGTGTCCTGAGGCTCCACTCACCCCTCGCAATATGAGTTGATTTTTGAAAAACATAAATTAAAGATACCTCAGAGTACCAAAACATATCATCTGGTGGAACTCGGGTGTCTTTTCCTTAATTCAGTACAGCTATCATCGAAACCTCTTGTTCTTCTGAAATACATGTATATGTCATACATGATGTTATCATGATATGCACACGTTTACCTTAAATGCCTTTATGCCTACATGATTATGCTATGCGCCTTAGGCTTGTTTGTCATATATCCCTTTTTCGTCACGATTTTTGATGATCCGCGTTCATTGCTTCGACTCTTGACTTTCTCTTCAGTACCCATTCTCTACTTTATGAGTAACCTACGTTTATCAGATATCACTCTTTTGCCCCCTGTTGAACTTTGTCCTTGCTTTGAGGCTCTTGTACTTGTCAAATTCTCATCCGGGTAATACTCAACATTTGTTTTGTTTGGAGTATGTCATTTCAGAATGCTCTAGATGTTCAACGCATGAACTCTTCCACATTTCTTAATCAAGAATCTTTTTGAGCATGGCTTCTTGCGTAGAAAGTTTCGGACTACTGAAAATGCTTCAAATACTGTAGTCTTGCTGTTTGACTCACTGCTTGAATCGCTTTACTTCTTGGGTTCAAATCTGCTTCATTAGGACGCCCTTTCGGGTCTTCATCCTGATATATCTATTTATTTTTATTTTTTTTGAAAAACTTAAGGCGTCATCACTCATTGCCTATCAGGGCTCTATCACTGACATAATACGCTGCCCTATTGCTCGGCTAGTATCTCGACCCAAAACCCGAGGAAATAATCGCATTTTGCTTAACCAGCTTGTTCCACTGTAACTTCAGGGCCCATTCCATTGTAATTTGGGGACACAAGGTTAGCACTATCTTTAAACCATTCCACTGCAATTCCTGGCTATAGGATCTGTATCCTACTAGAACTCAAGGGTGTATGATCTGTAACTTTTTCCATCGACTGATATTTTTTTGACAGAAAATCTGAGGAGATAAACTCAATTTGAGCTCAAATATTTCCAACCCTTACACTTGTTGAGCTCTTAAACACCCGAGTAGTTTTGAGTTCTGTACTATTTAGAAGCTTTGAGTAATACATAAAACTCCTTTTACGAAAGTATGATTAGTCCATTAATTTCAATGCGAAATGCTTGAAAAGGATTATACTAATGGACAAGAAGAAAATTGACTAAGAGCATAACTCGAAACAAACAAGTTAAACAATGAGAGCAAATGTAAGTTTATTGGAAGCGCATTTTGAAAAGAATAAGATAATCAAAGATAAATTCAGAAATGGGAAAAATGGAAAGCTAAGTGCCCCAAATATCACAGCTTGAGCTTCTCTGTACAAACTCCTTTGAGACCATTTTGAGTTCAACATGTGTTTAGGGGATTCAGAGTACTTTGTCGATGCCCCAAGACGTAGCATACTTCTTTACTGTCAATTCAAGTATAGCAAGACTACCATATGCCCCACCTTTGAACAAAATTTGAGCAGCTTTTTTCAGGTTTTCAACTCAAAACCCCTTTGGTCTCAAGGCGCCCTTTGCTGGTTTTCACCTTGACCTCTCCATTTTCTTTTCTTTCTTTTTCTTTCTTTCTTTTTTTGCTTTTGAATGAATGAAGGTCACAAAGCGCTCTTTGCGGGTTTTCACCTTGGCCTCTCCTTTTTAAGTATCTCTGGACTGAATCCGAATTTAGGATTGGATCAGTGTTCTTCCGGGGAAAGCCTCATTTACCTCATAAAGTTCTTAAGCATTCATTTTCCTTTGAAATTCTTTTGTATAGAAAGGATCTTCTGCAATACCAAGTTCCTACTACGAAATTCCTTTGGGTGAACCATTTCTGTCATAACTCAGCATCATACATTTTTCACATGTTTGACTTTCAAACCCTTTTCTGCAGTCAAGTTTACTGAAGACATTTTACTTCATCCAATTCTTGATTCAATCAAAGCTTGGAGAAAAAGAATCTTAATTTCCATGGATCGAACCACCTCTAATGCCCCAGTGAAGGTCCTGGTCAACTTTAATAAGCACAAAGAGTAAAAGGTAGCTTCTTATGCCAATATTTACAAGTCTCGGTCACCTTTCATAACTTTTCTTTTTGTATTTTTATTTTGGCAGCCTTTGTTGCATTGTGATATGACATTGTACAGTTACGCATTAAAACATGATTCTTTCTGGCATTTGATCTCTCTTTTTTTGTTTTTTTTTGTTTTTTTTTCTTTTCATGACTGTCGACTTTATGATATTGGCATATGAAGCAACATTCACCTTCTTAGTAAAGCAATTGACGACCACGACGATGATATCGGCTAGAAGCTTTTGACGAGATCATCCCCAGAACATCTATGCCCCACGTATTGAAAAGTTTGTGAAGAGATGGAAGAAGCACGTGAGTCTTGACGACATAACTGATGCCATTCCTTTCCCATGGTGGACCAACAATATCCGATCCTCATGATTAGCCTGGCTATTGCAGAACCATTATCATGTGTTCTTTAGACACCCTTATGGACCTCTTTCAAGATATTCCTAAGTGCGTCTTAATATGATCGTGCGAAAACATCCTTGAATTCTTAGAAATAACTCAATAGTCTTGCCTTATTTCTGCGGTGGGCTAGGTTTCGATCTTTATCTCTTTCCCAAGCTCACAATGTCAGCTGACCCTTTGTAAGTTAGGGTTTGTCTTCCATCTCATTCTACCATCCTTAACGAATCGGAAGATAGACACAATCTCTGTCATCTTTGAAGTTCTGAGATCCCTCTAGACACATATCTTGCTCCAAAAGGAGTTAGTAACAGCGTCGCTCGTGAAATTGATATCTGGGGACCTATTGTGGGTACGAAGGCAAATTCCAGAGAATAAATGATTCTAAGGATGATTATTTGTATAGGATGATCATGAATGTAAAATAAAAGAATGAAAGTCTAAATAATTAAAGAATCTATAAATAGAAGAAAATTTATTCAAAAAGATGTATTTCATTGAAATAAAAATCTTGGACCGAAACCTATTTCTCAAAAGAAGTCTTATCACCTCTAGGTCTTAAGGCAATAAGTATGTTTTGAATATTACTCTAGATTAGCTTTAAAAGTACACAGATCTCTTCCACTGTCTCATTGTTCAAAACACTCCCAAGTATGTGAAGTTCGGAGGTGGGTGATATCGAAGTTGTGGTTGAGTTGGGTACGAATTAGAAGTATAGTGGCTTCCTGTTCCTACCACATGGGTTTCTGGCTCTTTTTCTTCATGTGTGCTGCCCTTTTGAGCTCTCGGGGCCTTTCATCCTTCTATTTTTGATGGCATTCTCTATAAGTTCCCCGGATATCACAATGTCCGTAAAGTCTTTCGTAGCACTTCTTACCAACTTATCGTAAAATGGCACTTTCAAAGTGTTGATGAAGAGAACCGCTATTTCAGTTTTGGTTAAAGGGGGTTCTACTTGTGCCGAGATGTCCCTCCATCTCTGCGCGTACTGCCTAAAAGTTTCCGTCGGCTTTTTTTCCATCATCTGCATAGTCAACCGATCAGGCACCATGTCAGACACATGCTTGTACTGTTCACAAAATGCTGATGCTAGGTCTTTCCATGATCGGATCCTTTCTCTACTAAGTTGATTATACTATCGAAGAGCCGATCCGACCAAGCTATCTTGGAAACAGTGTATTAGCAACTTATCTTTATTCACGTGACTCGTCATTTTTCGGCAAAACATAACAAGATGCATTCTTGGACATCTTATTCTATCGTATTTTTCAAAATCTGGTGCCTTAAACTTCAGAGGCAGAACCAGATCGGGCACCAGACTGAGCTCCTTGGCACTTAATGCAGAGAAGACTTCAGTGCCTTCGATCGCCTTGAGCCTTTCTTCCAAGCTCCTATACTTGTCCCAAACATCATGATCGTCTAATTTCAACTTGGCTATCTCTACTGGGTCATCCAAATCTAGAATATTGGGATCAACAGGATTAACTCTGGGGTTTGATACAGATATACCTTGCCTTGGATAAGTAGGTGGTACAGGTCGTTGCTCCAGGCCTACAGGTTCCCTTTGAGGACATCCTCTTTGCGTTACATGAACGTACGGTGGGGTGAATCTTAGGGGATAAAAAGAATCCTGATCATGATTAACTCTCGACTGAGGTTCCATAACGTCAGGACTCTGCATAAGTCCCTTCCCTTTAACTAAAGCTGACATCATCTCCATCATTTTGGCCATTTGATCCCTTTGCTCGAGTGATTCCTCTCGAGATCTTACTATCAGATCTCTCGTTTCCTGCTGTGATTTAGCCAACTGTTCTTGCAATTCTCTTTGGGCCCTTTCCATTCTTTCAATTCTCTCATTGAATTCTGCCTTCATAATTCTAGCTCTTAGTCGCATCTTATAGGAATGGCGTGATTCCAGACTCGTAGCGTCACAACTGTAGATCATACGGTTTCAGCCTCAGTAAATGATTAAGGGACATGTACATGCAATGAATGGATGAATGAATAAATGTCAAATGAATGTCAGTCATGAATGAATATGCAAAAATTTGGTGTTAATTTCAAGATAGCGCCTATTTAGGCATTTCTTTAATCAAAAGAGTCTATTACACAATGTTTCGGTCACTCGTGTAATTGACTCCTCCATCAGAAACCTATTTTTGGCAACCAATCTCTAATCAACACCTTCCTAACAAGATGCCTATGATGCATGATGAAAAATAGAAATACAGACAAACAACCTTGGTTAGCACAACACATATGAACAGAGAAAAACTGTGGAAAATCCAACAAATTAAGCCACTTGGTCCAATGGACTTGATTTCCTTGCATAGAAAGCGTAAATGTAAAAGAAACAGAAGGTAAGATGTGTTTTTCCCGTGTACTTATTTCGGTGACTAGTAAACGGACAAAGGTTAGGCATGGCTCTAGTTAGGTGGCTCGTACGGTTCACTATATGCGGTTTTGGCTCTAGATAGGTACTCAAATTGTCCATACTGTCATCTACTAAGATTAGTATAGAGCCTCGTTCATTTCCCATCATAGGCTTTCGAGTCCAATTCAAGGGATTACATTTACTTATGCCTATGCGGAGGGACAAGTTAACTCACGAAAGCATAAGTCATATATAACCCGAAAGTATCCACTAGCCTGTGTGGAGGGACAAGTTAACTCACGAAGGCATAGCGTTTACTTTCACTTAAACGGACAGAGCCCGGGTATAGAGCTCAAGTTATGCAAAATGCAAGTGTACGGTGTGTGGGGAGAAACTTGCAAACCTTTTCGCTTTATTTAATACTAAAAACTAGAATCGTAAAAACTTAGGGCTGAAAAACGGAAGATAAACAAGTTAGGAAAATATTTACAACACGATACAAATGATTTTTCAAAATTTAAAATTTTAAGGATCACGACTAAATATGTTTTTGAATAAGGAATTTTCGCAAATTTTGACAACACATGCTTAACTCGACTCGACTCTCAAAAAGGTTCCCCAGCGGAGTCGCCAGCTGTAGCGATGTAAAAATTTTAGCTTGGTCGCTAATTAGGGTGTTTTATTGAAAGTTTAAAGACCGATGTTTGATTTTAAAAAGGGAGTCGCCATCGATCCTTTTTCTTAGGAGTGATCGGGCACCTAATAAATCCTCTTTTTTGAAATATTTTTGAATACAAAAGAAGGTCGGGCTTACGTCTACGTTAAAATCAGAGAAAAATAGGGTTCGGGAGTCGGTTACATGCGGGGAAGGTATTAACACCCCCATAACGCCCAAAATTGGTATCTCATTAAACACGTGTTGTCTTGATTTTCAAAAATACGAGTTCAATGTAACATTTAATCGTGATCCGATTGAAAAGACGAGAATTTTTAAATTTTGATTTATTAGAAGGGCGTTCCGTTTTCAACACGAGCCGATATGATTCACCCAACATAGCGATGAAATCAACGACTTAGTGTTAAACCGATACGTTGCCTCATGTATTGAAACTAATTAGAAAACAAGAATAAGATTTTCGAGGTAATGCAAAGCAAATTGATATGAAATAAAAATAAATAGAAGAAAGGGCTAGAAACATATTGAAGCAAATAATAAATGTGACAATAATATTAAAAATGATAAAGATGTATGCGATATTAAACGTAATCCTAGAATTAAACATGAAATGGAAACAATGAATGTATATGTATACGCATATAATAATGGTATTTAGAACATGTACACGATACATATGAAAATGTATAAATAACATAGTATTAAAAAGTATGTATACAATGATGTTGAAAGATACGTACATAATACAGTGTTAAAAACACATACATCATATAGTTATTAAATATATATATAAGATAGTACAAAAAGATTAAAACGTATATATACATGACATACATAATATGGTAAAAAATCTATGTAATATAGTATTGAAAATATATACAATATGGTATTGAAAGGATAGATATATAATATAGTATGAAAAATATATGTATATAGGATAATGTAAAAAAAAAAATATATATATAACTAATAATATGAGAAGTGCATACATAACATATGAAATTGTAATATACAATATAGAGTTAAAAATAATGTGCATAATATAAAAGAGATATAATGTTTAAAGCAAAGTATGTGAAACAATTTTAAAATGAGCAAAAAATAATTTTAACTAAATAATACATGAAAGCAAATTTGAAACAAAAATATACGAAGCAATTTAAAGCAGATAATATAAAACAATTTAAAATAATTAATATGTAAAACAAGTTAAAATATAAAATATACAAAAATAATTTAAAGCAAACAGTATATTAAAATAACATACAATAACAGTTCTAAAATAAAGAAATAAATTAAATAGCTTTAGGACGCGATTGAAAGCGAGCTGAAGTTTAAGGTAAAAATCGTAAAAAGGGGCCAGGGACAAGAGTGAAACACGCTTAAATGTGCAAGGACCAAATGGGATAATATCCATGGTCTCGATGTGTTGCGTTTCAATTCACTAAGCCATGGATCAAATTGAAAATAAAATGGAAATAGCGGGGAAAATTCAAGAAGAGAAAAAGAAAAGGGACTATATTGAAGCACTCCGCAGAAATGGAAACCCCATATGTGCAAATATCCCCATATGTATCCAAATCCATGGCACTAACGGTGCCGTTTAGAACATTACAAAACTAAAAAACAAAAACCCTAAAACTAATCGTTCACTCTTTCTTGAACTTAAAAAAAAAAGAAGAAGAAAAAACTCTCCTAATTCCTCTCCATTTGACCGACCATCTGCCTCACACTATTCCACCATCATAACCGGTTTCTGGTGATGAAAGAAGGGTCCGTTTAAACCCACTTAAAACCAAACCCGAAGGTCTCAGTATTCAGTCCCAAAACCCCCTCTTTGCTTCGATTTCAGCGAAGAAGAAGGGTTCTGAAAGCACAATTAAAAGGTTATCACCCTCATTTCCCTTTTTATTTTCGAAACTTCAAAGCAAAATAAAAGAAAAGGTAGAAAAGAAGTCGAAAAGGATAAAAGATGCAACCTTTTTTATTGATTTTTCTTTTGTATTCAAAATTCAGAGGGATTTTTGTGTTTGTCTCTTTTTCAATATTGTAAAATCCCCCCATACAATCGTTTGTTTTAGTGGCTTTATAGCCGAATACAAAGAGTTATGTTTTTGTCCATATCTGCTATCGTTTGGTTCTGCTTTGCGTGTTGTTGCTGTTCTGTCTCTGTTTGCTGTCCTTGTTTGCGTGATTGCAGGTGCTAGGCTCGGTCAACGGCAGAGGATGCACTGACATCTCACGTGGAGGGCAAACGGTGTCTCTGGAGAGGAAGCTGCTAGGGTTTCTAACTTTGGCTGAAAATGTTTAATTTTTGGGCCAACTTTGGGTCATTGTAATTGGGCTACTGTTTGGGTGTAAATGGGTTTAGGGTTATTTAATTTTGGTTTTCTAAAAATGGATTTTTTATTATCTTTATTTTGGTTTCTGGTTTATGGGCCCCGGGCAAATTTGGGCCCTTACAGTTTTATTTTTTAAAACTCCATATATGTATATAATTTACATTATCATTTTTGTTAACTCACCAAAATCAGAATATAAGAAAGCAACTTATATATCATTAAACTTTCAAATTTAAACACAGTCAAAGTCGTTCGCTTCTTATTTTTTGTTTTGTTCAACGGCGGTGCCAGCCTCCCAGGGCTGATTATCGCCCGCCTTTTTTTCTCTCCCATCAACCCTTTCTTTCTTTCTTCTTCTCATTCACTATACATGTTTTCTCTCTTTTCAGTTTGCAGATATATTTTGTGAGTATCTTTATTGTCTTCGCAAGTTGTGATGGATAGATGATGATGCCTGCCATTCGCTAAAACTCCACTAGCCACCAGTAACTTTTCTTGGAAAGTGGGTGCCTCTTCGTCAACTTTCTAACATGTTTCTGTTTTGAGAGTATTTTAGAATAATAAATAATTTTATGTGTCGAGTTGGGCCTGTGTTGTCTTAAGTTATATTTTTTTTTGTTTTTCTATTATTTAATAAGTCTTCAGTTTTAGAAGTTTTTATCTGCTATTGTAGCATATTTTTTAGTTTGCTTATGCATGTAATCTTAGTTTTACAAGTGATTTTAGGGATGATTTTGTTGTCGTCCTCTCTAGTTTGGTGAATGTTCAATTCTTTTGTCGATTTTTCCTTGCCGCTTTGGATCATCGATGGCTGATTTCCTTATCGTATTAAGTGCTTGCAATTACTCCAGATATGTCGTGCTTGAGTTGTGACAAAGCCAATTGTCAACGTGTCATAATGTTCTATTGATGTTGAGGCTAAAGCTTTTGTTATGTTAATGGAGCTTGTCCTTCACCATCTTCGACGAGTATTTACTTCTTCTTTTTTTGAATTCTATGATTTCATTTATTAAATGAATTAATAAATTTATCTTTAAAAAAAATTTAAAATTTAATCAAATTTGACAATATGGTACATTTGAATTGAATTTAACATTTTGAATGTAGTACTTTTATTATCAGTATTACTAACGTTAAATACGAGTTATGGTGTGGTCTAGATTATTCTAATGTTGACAGTGGCTTCTAATTTATTTAGAAGTTAATATAAAAATTTCTTATTAATTTTTAAAATATAAGATATTTTTTAAAAAGTAAAAAAATATTTTATTTAGAACAGTTAAATATTTTTGAAGTAAAAGCATTGTATTTAACAAATTTGGTAAACTTTTAAGGATCGACTTTATTGAAATAAACGAAAAGGAGGAGTAAGAGAATTTTTTAAAAAATTTAATTAATATTTAATTATGTTTAAATAATTTATTAATATTTGTCTCTAATGTTCTGATCAGTTTAATTTTATTCATAGGAAAATGCATTACTTAAAAAATATTATTTTATACAAGATGAAGTTTAAAAAAATATGTACAAACAAATTAAAAAATTATCAAATATTTTATTATTTTTTAATTTATTGTAAATGAAATACATGTAAATTGATAGAAAAATAAAACAGTTAGAGACATTAAGCATCATTAGACTGTAAAGAAGTTAAAAAGAAAAGATGGAATTTGCTACATACACTCCTAAATTTTCTAGTTTACTTTTTTCTACTTTCAATAATTGCTGCTTCTTTTTTATAGAAGAAGTTAAAGGACAATCCCTTCAACAATGGGAGATTACCGTGGTTGGTATGATTTTTTAGTGTTATATTTTTAGTATACTCCAAGTTACATTTTTATTATTAATAATAATATTGATATTAATACTCAATGGATCGTTTTTACCACTTTTTCAAATATAAATAATTCAAACAATTGCATAACATATACCCACTGTTATTGCAATCAACTATCATTTTCATTTAACTTAAATTAATCCATTTTTGACAATATTTTAATTGATAATGCTATTGTTTAAGAATATAATGCAACACCTCTTATTAGGACCTTCATTGATTTCAGGTAAGAAGCGTCATATATACCCAAAAACATTAATAATCTTAAACATGATTTGATTTTTTAATTCAAAATAATTCTAATTCATAATTAAAATAATTCTCAAATTCAATTAAATGTCTGATAACCCAATATATCTTATAATAAAACAATAACTCCATACCAATATCCATACATACATATTCTTTACATAATAAACATATACAAGATTATAACTGAAGTCTAAAGTAAAAAAACTATCTACATACCATAATTACTAATTCATCTCATGTTTATAGAACTAAAGTTAAAACTTAAATGTCCACCTAAGAATAACAAATATGTAACATATATACATATATATCCCTTACTAAGTTCACATATAAACATAATATGTGCAATTCATAGACATAGGCAAGGGTAAATTCGACATTTTATGTGATTAATGACTTTCTTTTAAATTATGTAGAATTTGGTTATTAATGAAATCACAATTATTCTTAAAAAAACAAAATAGAAATTTATGCTTTATTTGGTTATTAGTAAAATAACATGAAGAAAAAACATTCTAAAAAAACATAAGGAAAATGCTTATTTATTACATATGTATTATAATATGTTGGGACCGACCTGATTAAGCAACAAGTAAAAAAATAGCGAAATAAATTGAGAAATTGAACAAACAAATTTAATGTGGAAAAACCCCTCCAAAGAGGATAAAAAACCACGGGGAAAGATAATTTTACTATAATTGCAAAAGAACAAAGAGTACAAAAGATAGAGATAAAAACTAAATCTCAAAAACCTAAAAACAAAAAACCCTCAAAACGTAAACACAAAACTCTCTAAATGTGTTATGAGCTCTAATCTCTAATGGGTGTTTTTTTTTCTAAGGTTGTAAAAGAGCCTATTTATAGGTTAAATTCATAATTCAAATAATAATAAAATAATCTAAACTAATCAGAGTTTGATTGAAACAAATAAACAGAGTTTAACAGAAAGATTATTTCTCAAATTTGACTGATATAGGAGTCATACTCAACAAGTCTCCACCTTGACTCATATTTCCACAATGCCATCTTTGCCAAAGCCCGCCACGAGCCTATCTTGAACTATGCAAGGAATTAATTGAGTCGAATCTGTGCTTAGAAATTGGAAGACTTCTAGCCTTCGACTTGTACACTGCCAAATTAAAACTAACCCGAGTCTGATTTTCACGAACACAATGCCCTAACTTTTCAAAACCTGCATCCAAAAGAGAACCTCTCTTCAACAAAATGGTCATACCTTTTTCCCTCCTATGACCAAGTTGCCTCCGTTGCAAACGAGTTAACTTCGAGTCTGTAATGGATGAGGGACGTCCAATTTCACCAGTCACTGTAGAACCTTCTAGAATATAAAGACTACCGGTTATTTTACTTTTTAACAAAATGGAAGCTCCACGAGATACTTTAATGTCGCTCGAGTCGATGTTGATTCTACATCCTTTCAAGTCTAAAATACTCAAGGAGATGAGATTCTTTCGTAAATTAGGTACATACCTGACATTTGAGAGTGTCCTAATCGTCCCATCATGTATCCTAATTTTAACAGTACTAATACCGATTACCTTACTAGATGAATCGTTTCCCATGTACACAACTCCACCTTCAACCAAACTGTATGTGGAGAACCATTCTCTAGTGGGACACATGTAGAAAGAACATCCCGAATCTAGGATCTACTCGGACTTGAGCTTGGGGTTATCGCTCGTTGACACAAATAAGAAATCATTACCGCTTTCATCAGCCAAATTAGCACCAGCTACATCTTCCTTATTACTCTCAGCAGCTCTTTTATTTCGTAGTTTATAACAATCTGCTTTGACGTGACCTAACTTTTTACAATAGCAACACCTTTTGTCTCGTTTCTTTGATGCTACCAAAATGGAAGCTTGTCTATCTGCCTTGCTATCTAAATCAAACTCATTTTGAGTTTATTTCTACTCAAAAAATAACCCTTCATATCTTCGAACGAGAGTTTGTCTCTGCAAAAAATAATGGTCTCTTTGAAAGACTTGTATAAATAGGCTAAGGAGCATAAAAATAGCATAGCCTGATCTCTATTGTCAATATGAACATCAACGTTCTTTAAATTATTTAAAAGAGTAATGAATTGACTGATGTGATCTCTAAGAAGCTCACATTCGTTCATTTGAAACGTAAATAGATGTTGTTTCAACACTAAACGGTTAGCTAGAAACTTAGTCACATCAAGAGTTTCTAGCCTTTTCCACAATGTGGATGAGGTCTTCTCCATTAATACCTCCTGCAATACCGTATTTGAGAGGCACAACTGGATTGTAGACAAGGCATTTTCATCAAGCTCTTCCCATTCTATTTGATTTAGATTCTCAGGCTTTTTTTCAGTAATAATTTTTTTCATGCCGATTTGAACGAGAATTGCCATCATCCGAACTTGCCACAGATTGAAATTTGTCTCACCATCGAACTTCTCAATTTCAAACCTTGTTGCTGCAATCTCTGAATAGGATGATCTATGAAAATTGAACTAGCTCTGATACCACTTTTTGGGATTGACCCGATTAAGCAACAAGTAAAAAAATAGCGAAATAAATTGAGAAATTGAACAAATAAATTTAAAGTGGAAAAACCCCTCCAAAGAGGATAAAAAACCACAGGCAATGATAATTTTACTATAATGACAAAAGAACGAAGAGCACAAAAGATGGAGATAAAAACTAAACCCCAAAAACATGAAACCAAAGAACCCTCAAAACGTAAACACAAAATTCTCTAAATGTGTTATGAGTTCTAATCTCTAATTGGTGTTTTTTTTCTAAGGTTGTAAAAGAGCCTATTTATAGGCTAAATTCATAGGTCAAATAATAATAAAATAATCTAGACTAATCAAAGTTTGGTTGAAACAAATAAACAGAGTTTAACTGAAATATTATTTCTCAAATTTAACTGAAATATGAGTCATACTCAATATAATAGTTAGACATAAAATAAATAATAGTTGGTACAAATTTAAATTGAAACTAAAAAGATAAGGAAAAACTCTTATAAAAAATAAGACCTCCTCAAAATAAGCAAAAGTTTCTTTTTCTTTTATCAACAAGTCATGAGAGTAGCTAAAAATTAACAATTGAAATTAGTTTATTACTAACTCATATACCAATTAAAAATATTAATTGGCAATGGTTAAAACAATTATTTGGGTACCATAAGAAGGTTCTGGATGCCTTTATTCCAAATAAGAGGAATGCTGTAGGCAAAAGGTTTGGTTTTATAATGTGCGGATATTTGGCGAAAACAAGTAGAGCCATAGAGAGAATGAGCGACTTTTAGATGTATAAGCATAGATTGGGTGTTAATTTGGCAAGATTTAAAGGTTGATCAGCTTTTCGAAAGAGAAAACATGTGGATAAAAAAGAATACATGATTCACGATAGATATAAACCAAAAGAAATGGGGGTTTCTATGGAGTTAAGTGTTAGAAGAAAAAGTTTGGTTGTTAGGAGTGAGAAGATGATGGACGAGAAAGTCATCAAATGTGTGATAGATAATGAGAAATTGTACATCCTACAGAGAAGCATGGTTAGGTGGTGTAAAAGTTTCCATATGATTGAAAGTTTAGTAAAAGAAATAAGTAAAGATAGTTAGAGGGAGTGACGATTATAAAGTTATATAGTTCGATGGTTCTTTTGGTTTTTGAGAGTGTGAAGAAGATAGAAATTGTCAAGTTGAATAAATGGGATAGACTGGATAGATGGTTTTCAAATATATAGAAATGGTCATAAGCAATTAAGGTGGACAGCTATAAAGCTTGGTTAGCCTGTATGATTGTTCCTATTCATGCTTGGAATTCAATTAAATTCCAAAACATTGCAAAAATATGGAGTGAATTCGTCTTTGTGGATGAGGAGACTCTACGACATAGTTCTTTTATAAGAGGAAATGTTCAAGTTATTATAAAATGTCTTGAACGTATCAATGATGTTATTCAAATTCAAGTTGGTGAGGAACTTTATTTTGTCCATGCTAATGAATTTTATCCAAATATGTTTAAACAGTATTGTGGTAGCAATAAGGATATGAGCAATTCCTTGGAGATGCTTAGTGATTATGGTAATGGTATGGAAAAAGGTACAATCTATAAAAGAAATCAAGTATCTTAAAAGGAAGATGAGGAGTCGTTGTTGGCAAGCCAAGACGAATGTGGAAAAGATGGTGATGATTGTACACTGATTGATCTTGATAATATGGTTTTGAAAAATGGGTCTTTGGTTGCCACAATGAGAGATAAGATTCTAACAAGAATCAATGAGAGGGGACAGGGTAATGGTGAAACTTTAAATCACTTTAAATAAATTACTAATGGGCTTGATGATATTAGTAAGGGGGATAGCATTCCAAAAGAGGCTCTAATTGGGCTAACATTGCATATAGATAGGCTAGCTCATGATAAGTGTCACAAGGCTAAAACTTTAGTCTCGCAATCCATGCGGCCTTGGTGATTTCTTAGTTTTAAATTTGCCTAAGTCAGCCTAGCTCTCGATAAGTGAGAATTTACAATAGAAATTCTTCGAGGCACCGAAAATAAAGCAGAAACAATTCAATGAGAAAGAAGCAACAAGAGAACAAAAGAGCCACAAAAAAGAAAAAGCTCACCAAGTATTCAAGTAAATGCTCTCAAAGAATTTTGCAACTCTAAATGGGATGATTACAAATGAGGGGGAAGGCCTCTATTTATAGTTGAACTCTCCTAGATCCAACGGTACAATTTACTTTACATCGACGGTCGAGATTAAAGTCTATCTACAATTGAGATTCTTTGGGGATTTACACAATCCTCTAAGATTACAAAATCAAATTTTATAAGATTACAAATCTTCTAAGATTAGTTTCCATTTTTACCATAGTAGCCCTAATTTTCCTTAAGTGCTTCAATTGGTCACTAAAGCTTTAAGCAAATGGGCTTCTCCACATGGTCCACGAATCGAGCTAGTTCAAGTGCGTCAAATGAGCTCCATTTCATCAATTGACCTCCAGAGTACGTTCTTTGTGCATTGGTCATGGGATTTGATTCGCTATTCGTTACATAAAGGGGTGTTGGTGGATAGTTGTACGGGTTATGTTATGGATCATAAACAAATAAGTAAGATGAGTTTAATGAGGATACTAAGTCGAGTGTGTAACACCCCCTACCCGTATTCCGAGCCTAGAATAGGGTACGAGACATTACCAAACTTAATATGATCAATCATGTAAAAATCAGCCATAAAATTTCTTCTAAATTAAAAACTTTCATACATATGTTTAACGTCCCTTATATGGGCCTACGGGGCCCAAAACATACATTCAGGGTGGTTCGGGACCAAACTGTAAACATATAAAACTTTTGCAACACTTAGAAAATTTTCACTCTTTGGAGAGTCACACGCTCGTGTTTTCAACCCGTGTAACTCTCTGTTTATAACTTCATCACCCTTGTCAGTCGTACACTTCATATAAATAACAAGAAACGTGTATGGGCTCAATTCTCATTAAATTTCTCATATATATGCACAATTTCACGTTATGTAATCATACAACATATATCAGTCATATCTCTGTAATCTAAATATATTTTTATAACAATTTATCTTGATTTCATATTATTTCATATTTAAGCTTAAATAACCAAAGTATTTGAAATATCATCTTTATGCAAATAGTACACATGAGGTATATAATTCCATAATTATGAATAAACACATTTATCAATCATTTTCCATATTCATATATCAATGTCTCATATCTCCATATATCAATAACCGTCATTTTCATGAATTCTGAGTTCAATTTCATAATTATTTATCTCGTGTTCAATTTATTCCATGTCGAAACTTTGTTCATTAAAACATTTGAATTATCAATACATATGGACAGTACATTCAAGATGAACAATTATATAATCACAAATGAATTCATTTATCAACCAAGTTCTATACTCATATCTTATCAACTCGTACTTCCTTGTATCACATAATTCCATGTAACACTTACCAAACTTTGTCAAATTAGTGAACGTCTTACGGAATTGAGTACTTCGTTTTCTCGATGCCATAGTTCAACTATGGTCTTACACGAATCACATATCTCACTGATGCCATATCCCAGATATGGTCTTATACAGTTGCATATATCACACCGATGCCATATCCCAGATATGGTCTTATACGGAAATCACTTGTCACTTGTAGTCGAAGCTACCACTATTCACTGATCAGGTAGCTGGAGCTACCATTTTTCATTGATCAGGTAGCCGGAGCTACCACTTTTCACTGATCAGGTAGCAGAAGCTACCACTTTTCACTGATCAGGTAGCCGAAACTACCACTTTTCACTTGTCATTTGCCCTTGATCAGATAAGTGTAGCCGAAGCTATTACTTATCACTTTCATTTGTCCTTGATCAGATAAATGTAGCCGGAGCTATTACTTATCACTTTCATTTGTCCTTGATCAGATAAGTGTAGCCGAAGCTATCACTTATCACTTGTTGCCATGGTCTAACCGTGGTCTTTTCCTTTAATTCATCTTGTCACTGAACTGAAATGCTCAATTTGATCATTTATTCAATTTTCATGCTTTTACATTATTCATGATTTTATCATCAATACATATGAAATAACACATCATGAAATTCATAAAATTAACAAATAATCACTAAAATTTAGCCATATAAACTCACAAGTTCAATTTTTGTATTATAACAATAATTATAATTTCATAATAAATATTCCAAATAAAACATTATATCATTTCTAATCCAACACTTATCGATTATAATCGGGCATGTGATTAATTTATACACGAGTCATTCATATATTTTGGTATATTTTCCTCCTCCTCTTCTCCATCCACATCCTTAGTATAAACAACATACTTGTAGGTAACATTATCCATAATTTTCACTATCTACTTAGGTGAATATTCAAGCTGTCCATCTGTGTCATAGTCACTAAATTATTTTTATCTTGAGCTACAAAACTCCAAATTAAGATCCATAAATTTTTCCAGAAACTAGACTCATATTTCTTCTTACCATAAAAATTTCATAATTTTTGGTTGGGCCAATTAATACAGTTTATTCATTGAAGTCTCCCCTGTTCTGCTGTCTAACAGTTCCGACCCTTCTTCACTAAAAATTAATTATCTTCTCGTACAGGACTCGAATGATGTCCTTGTTTATTTCTCTTGAAAATAGACTCATTCAGAATTCTAAACATATAAATTTAAGCCTATAATTATTTTTATCCAATTTTTGGTGATTTTTCAAATTCAGAACAGGGGAACCCAAAATCATTCTGATCTTGTCTCACAAAAGTTATTGTATCTCATGATTTACAATTCCATTGCTTACATAATTTCTTTTATAAGAAACTAGACTCAATAAGATTTAATTTCATATTTTATTCATCCTCTAATTATATTTATACAATTTTTGGTGATTTTTCAAAGTTAGTCTACTGCTGCTGCCCAAAACAGTTTTAGTGTAAAATGTTGATTTCCATTTTGCCCCAAATTTCACAATTCATACAATTCAGTCCTTGCTCAATTAACCCCTAAATTAAGATAATTTTCTCAATTAATAATTTTTCTAGACATTATAAGTTATTTCATAACTATTGAAATTCAGAATTTCCACATAAAACTCTAACTTCAAACTCTTTTACAATTAGGTCCCAAACATTCACTTTCTATTCAATTCTGTCAATAAAATCGGAATATAAACAATTTAAAGCTCTAATTCCATGCCAAATCATCATATATTTCCAGCACTAATCCATAACAACTTCAAAAATTAGCCATGGAATCAAAAACTAATGAAATAATAAGTTGGACCCAATTGTAAAAGTCCAAAAACATAAAAATTTCAAGGAGAAAGCAAGAATTAAACTTACATGAAGCTAGATTATGAAAACCAGCTTGAACCCTCCTCCATGGCTATTTTTCAGTTGATCAATATGAAGAGAAAGGAAGAGAATTCTAGATATTCCAATTTAGTCCTATTTTTATTTAGCCAATTTTGGCAATTTTCCAATTTTGCCCTTATCTCACCCATTTCTTGATTTTTCTCAGCTATTGCCGCCCAAAATATCTCCTTTGGGCTTATTTGCACTTTAGGTCCTTCCTCATTTGATAATTGAGCTATTTAATCATTTTAGCAACTTTTACACCTTTTTCAATTTAGTCCTTTTTATTTAATTAACCACCCAAACGTCAAAATTTTCTGACTAAATTTTATTATTACCTCACCAACACTCCATAAATATTTCTAAAAATATTTATGGCTCGGTTTATGAAGTCGAGGTCTCGATACCTCATTCTCGACCCATTTTAGCTAATTAATTCTTTTAAATCACCAAATTCACTAATTCAAAAATACTTTTATATTCATATTTGACTCATAGGTATTAATTTATTAAATTTTCAACTCACCCGTCAGATTTAGTGATCTCAAATCTCTATTCCCGATACCATTGAAAATTAGGCTGTTACAGAGTGGGTCTCTTAGGATTCGAGAGGATCATCTTAACATCTTCTTCCCAAACTATATGGAGACAAACAAAGGCAAATGCAAGTTTAGAAAGGTGAAGCTCTTGAAGGAATTGGAAGGGTGGGATATTAATCATTAATAGAAGAAAAAAACTCCGTAAATGTTGTAAGTCGAAAACTAATAAAAGTGAAGAACATAATAAGGCTAAGAGTTATTTCGTAGTTAATACATCACTTTCAAATAGTGACTTTAGAAATTGAAAAAAAAAATCTTAAAAGAGGTGATAAAAAGTTTACAGTTTGAGAAGTTGTTGGGCTTACAAAATAATGGTAATGATGAACTGATTGTGAAGGATCTAGCTAGCATATTAGAAGCCAGGAAATTTGATGAGTGAGTTCAATGTTTGAAGTTCCAATCTAGTTTTGAGGGGGGCCATGTGTCTAGTCTTCTTGAATCTTTTGACCTTATCCTATTGTTTTGCAACACAATAGAGTTTATGGATTGTTGCTTTAGATATTATTGCATCACATATGTCTTAATCTAAATGTTGTCAATGAAAAGTTGAGATGGTTACTGTTAATGCTTTCATTGTGATTTTAATTTATGAGGTTTGATATATGGTATGAACTAACCCATTTTTTTAGGGGTAAAAATTATAGTTAATGTGTTGGATCATCGGCACGCCCTGTGGCGCAGCGAAAAAATTATTATGGCAATCAAACATGGATCCATGTACGAGGAACAAATCGGGTTGAAATAATGGTCGAAAATATACCTTTTCAAAATTGGAAGAGCAAAGAAAAACGTTGTTAATATGATTCCTTTGAATGATGTCGATCCCAAGTCGCAACAATAACGTTTCGGTCTTTATGTAATCCACGTAGTAAAAAAAAATGAACAATAAAATTCTCTTGAACTTTTCAGAGACAAAAATAAAAGACGGCTGTTAGACCTTTTGATATTGTTTTTCTTGGTAATCCTAACACACTAAGGGATTATATTCTTTTTATTTTATTTGATATCAGATATCAGAAATAAAACGAGATTATTCCCTTATTATTAGAGAAACAAATAGAAATTCAGAAAAAGAAATTATATTCTTTCTTAAAGAATATCAATTTCTATATCTTTTATATTTTGACCAAAATTAATTATTATAACTATTTATATTAATAATTTCGATAATTATATACAATTAATATTTTGTATGAATCAAATGCATATATTAATTTTATCTATGTTCTCTATTTGTGTACAACAAGTTTGTACATATAATGTGTTCAATATTTAACTATCAAATTAAATTAATTCAATAATTAATTTAATCCATGTGACAACTAAATATAATACCAAATGTATTTGGATTATGTTCGCTTCAACGATAGGGTGTGACCCTGTAGGTTTTTGTAATGTTAGTAGTAATACTAGAAAGTTTCTAATATTACAAGCAATGAGTGACATCTAGCAAGCATCATTGGTACCCAAGTTACAAGAAGTCGTGATCCGACATAACCTTTATGTGATAATCTTTTCATGTATTATATAATTTTATCCTTAATATTTAGATTGGACACAAGTCATGGAATAGTCACACTTGTATAGTCCAATATCATATTTTTTAATATTTTGAGTAGACTACTATAAACAAATATGTGTGATATCTCATATCAATTTATTTAAGTATGTCCATGCATTTCTAGTCTCACCCCATTAAGAGGCCTAAGATATTGCTCCCATTATGTAGGAGGGACAAATCATATCTTGATCAACCATATCCCTCTACATAAATTGCGACATACCCAACATCAGTCTTTATAGTATAACCTATTATGGTAGACATTTGATTGTGTCAAAATATACAACTCATTATGTTGGGACAATGATGATCTCAAGTCTGAGGATCATATACATAGTTATCACTATGAGTAATATTGTGACTATTACATAATAATCCAATAACCATACTCATAGCGGGTCAGCCTAGTATGTTGTTCTCTAACACATACTCGTGTATCGATTTTGATATCTCTATGTCAATGACAACACTTTGTCTTTAATCAACTACACATTAGTCTCAATGCATTATCATTATCCAAGCCAACAATAATACTTGACTAAGGACCTTTTAAGAATAATCATATTATTCTCGGGACTTTATTATTAATCAGTTTATTTGTATATACAAAAAAAATTGAAAAAACAATGGTAATGTCTTATATTAACAAACAAGGTAAAACAAGTATGTGATTACAATCATATCATGATTGGTCTTTGGACATACTCTAACATAATGGTGTTCAATTTGTTTAATCAAAACTTTGTTTGTTGGATGCTTTTCGATAGGTAAATTTGGTTAATGCCAGATTTGTTGTAAAAGCTTATTTGTGCTTTTTAACTTGCCAAAGTGATTGAAAAATGATTGACTTAATTTCAAAGCTTGGTGAAAGATCTTGCTAGCATATTGGAAGCCAAGAAATTTGATACGTGTGTTCAAGGGTTGAAGTTTCGATTGGTTTGAGGGGGACATGCAACTTGTTTCCTCGAATCTTTTGAGGTATCTTTTAATAGTAAAGTTAAGAGTTCTATAAGAGAAATGATGCTAGGAGTAATACAAGGTCCTTCAAACCTATTTGCTCTTCTATTATCAGTACTAAAAAAGATTGTACAGTATAAGTGTGGGGGATGCTTCCATGAGGTGTACTAGCCAATATTAAATATAACTAATTGGGAGAAGTGAGTGATATGGTGGAGACTTATTGCAGTGAACAACTATGATGAGAAGAGGGGTACTCCTTTGCAAAATTGATAGATTTGTATTTTGGTTGTTGATAGACTTTGTCATGTACCAATGATCTTTTTGTTATTTCATTTAATTATTAGGTGTTATAGTAAGAGTGTCTTTTATGCGTAGCTTTAGGGATTGGTTCTAAGGAGGTGGTGGGAGTGGCAAGGTGATTTTACATCTTATGATGTATACTTTTAATCTTATTAATAAAATATTATGTTAATGAGAAAAAAAATGTTCCTACCAAATATAACAATGCACAAATACTATTATTTTCTCTCTTAAACAAAAATTTGTTCTATAGCCCTTAATAAACGTTAATGGAATATCCGAGTCAGACATATGGAATATGGTTTCCACCCAACTATCCAATAAATAAGTAAATCCAACCAACTCTCAGTTGCATAATATGCATATAATATCTATCCAAACTCTCCAAAATATCATGTAATTATACCACCCAACCCTCTAGAATGTTGTGTAATCTCCTAACTCTCGATTATCTAGGTCACATTTATGTTGAATCCTTAATTGTTATCAATTTCTATTGACATACTAATTATATCTATTCTCTATTATTACCAAGTTTACTAATTATTACCAAGTTTACTAAGGCATTTGACATTATAATTTAACATGTTCGCTTCATTAGAATGTAATAGAGCAGTATTGTAATAGTTATGCAGTGAAAATTGAATAGAGAAGTAATATGTATTACATAGTTTGGTCAGTTGAGTTGAATAAATAGGTAATGGTATTACATTGTTTAGTTGGGTAAAATGATTTGTGGAATATGTAAGGAATAGATTGAAAATGGTGATTTTATTTTTTCAATAAAAAATATATTTTACTTAAAACTAATCTTATAAAAATTAAATAAATTATATTCATTAAAAACATACTTTTATAATAAATTATATTAAAATTTATTAATCTATTTTAAAAAATATTTTTATAATTATTGTAGAGGGAGTAATTTTGGACTAATCAAAGTTCATTATTTGTCATTATTGTTTATCTCTAATTAAATCAAATTTAATTAATAAATAAATTAAATCCTTTTAGAATTCTTTTATAAAGAAATTATTTTGTAAGGATTATTTTATCTCTAATTATTTAAATTAATAAAAGATAAATAATAAATAAAAGAGTTCAAAACTCTTGTTTAATACCTAAATGAAGAGGTTAAGTTCTATAAGAACTCTCTTTTATTCAGGTGATTGACACTATAAAATGGATCATCCCTAGTCATTCTAGACATTCACAAGTTCAAGAAGTCCAGATGTTCTCTGCAAAAACTTCAATTTATTGAAGAACTAGAATAAAATTCTAGAGAACGCCATACCTGTCTTAAAGAAAATTCACCTTTCAATCCAGTTCAATCGAGAAGAGGAAGTTAAAAATTGTTTATGAAGAAAGCCACCGTTCAATCCAATTCATCTAAAGAAAAGAGCTCTAAACTCGTTTTCAAGATCAAGTCTCGACAACCTTTGAAATGGACATCATTAATTTAAGATCAAGTCTCGATGACTGTTGAATCCAAATCAAATCAAATTCTCAAGTAAGCATCTTTCCTTCAAGATCAAGTCTCAAAGACCCGTAAAGCAAATTGCATCCTTCCAATATCAAGTCGAGACAACCCTTGGGTTGAAGCCCAATCAAAGAGAAGAATCAAATGCATTTCTTTGTAGAAAATCCAAAGATCATAATCTCTTTTCAAGTTAACAATAAAAAATTGACTCAAATTTTCAAGTTAATACATTATTCGAAATTTGTGTGTACAATCATATAAAAATAAAACTACCAAAATAATAATTATAATGATTTAAAATTAATTATTTAATATTCATATTTTAATTTTTTAAATATAATGAAATATTTAATATTTAATAATAGATATAAAAATTAATAATATTGCATTTTCATGAAAAATAAATTTTATAATATATATATATATATATATATATATAAAAGTAGACATGTCCATGAACTAGATAGTTCACTCAATCTAGTAGGCTCAACTAGATTTAGGTCGAGTTTGGACAAAGATTTTCATGTCCTAGGTTGGCTCAACCAAACTTGAGTTGGACAAAGATAAAATAATTAATATAAAAGTATATTTTTATTATTTTATTAATATTTGAATAGCGAAATAGAATAATAGGCTAGGTTGGGCCGACCCAAAAATGAACATAGATTTGAATAATTTTTGAAATCTAATCGTGACTTTGCTCCACCTTTATATATAAGTGATAAAAAATTATTATTAAAATTATGAAAATATGTTTTATTCTTTACATAATTATATTTAATATTATATAACATGTTATTTCATCATATAAATACTTTCATGGACACATTTAGACTATATATATATTGCTATTACAAGAGGAAAGATAATACAAAAGAATATCCATTCCATTAAATGAACTATTCTTATAACTAAATTGTTGAATTACTATTTATCACTAAATATGAGGAATGTTTGTCGATTGAGTCTTTAACTCGATTGGCATGAGTATTGTTATTAATGTAGGAGGACATAGATTTGAATGCGTTGAAGCACATTATATATGAACATAACCTATAATAAAATTTTTAAAAAAAGAAAAGAAAAAGAAAATGGCTAGTCCATTTTCCTCGACCAAACATACAATAAGCAGTTTACCATTTACTCAAGTATACATAATTTTAGAAAAATTTAGCAATTTTAATTAAAAACAAGTAACATATTGTTTTGAAATATTTGTCCATGTCATTATCTAACCATTAACATGTAACAACGTTGCCCAACTTTTGCTTGATGTTGTGACATTTCCATGCCAATGTTGAGACATCCTTTATTATTTTTATTTGAATTGTACATAAATATGATTATTAACCTTGTAACATTACATCTTCAATGTCGTGACATTCTTTAGTCTTAAAAATAAATGCTTGTGTGTAATCTTTCAAATATCATATCCTTATTTTACACTAAATCATATACATAAAAATCAATGACATCTTAATACTATATATTTTTAAAGATAATGAGCTCTAAAATAACTATTTTCCAATTGCGCATATATATATATATATGTATATGATGTTACGGCAAGGAATTATATTGCAGCCCAAAGTGATGGACAAATTTATTGTGTCCATAGGAACCGCATGTTAAGCAAAATTAGAACAGATTAGTGAACGAAAAGAGCCATGGTCCACATCTTGATCCTCCCTTCAATGAAACCAAAACCCTGCAACAGCAATGGCACGAAACTGTGAGAATAACCCAAGGATTAAGTGGCCCATAAAGGATAACAAGTAACAGAATGCAAAAATTATTTTATTGAAGTAAACTAGCACGTGAGCGGCAGGATTCGAACTTGCGCGGGCAAAGCCCACATGATTTCTAGTCATGCCCGATAACCACTCCGGCACACCCACTAGATGATAGCAATTTTACAATTTTTTATATGTCAAGTAAATACTTTATATATTATAGTTGGGTTTTGAGACATTTGTGGAAATTATCAGTTATAAATAAGTGCACCTTATGCCAAGTGTCACCAATAACTGAGTGAGACGTTGTCATTTTTTTAAAAAAAATTCCTTCCGTACATTTTAAACACTGTTTTAGTGCTAATTTTGTGCGTTTTAAACCATTGTCCCCCCCCTTTTTTTTTTGTCTGTCTTCTGTACGTTTTAAACATTGCGGTTGTATGTTTGAACTTTTACCATTTAAATTAATTATAATGACAAAATTTATATTTACTGAGAAAATTTGAAGGTATAGTTAAAAAAAAAAAGAAAATGGTAACATGTATTCTATCGCCTGGAAATCTAATCAAGAATGTACGTTACATTATTAAAATCATTAACCCCAGCATTTTGATTCTTTGTTTGTAAATTTAGTAATTATAACCATTTTATTATATGAAAATTCTATTAAGTTAAAATAAAATAAAAAAATCTAATATCGAAAAATTGGTAAAAGAAATTCATAATACTGTTGAAAATTAAGTAATAAAAAATAATTTATAATCGGTAACTTAAAAACCTAAACATTATCAACAATTAGTGAATTACAAAAACGTTACCACAGTTAGCCCTAAATAATGATATATTTTAAAAAGAAAGTTACCAACAATTAGCGTTAAAATTTAGGCAATATAATATAAAAATA
Source organism: Gossypium longicalyx (assembly GCA_025698465.1). Lineage (NCBI taxonomy): Eukaryota > Viridiplantae > Streptophyta > Magnoliopsida > Malvales > Malvaceae > Gossypium > Gossypium longicalyx. The sequence goes on from CM047005.1 coordinate 32,684,312, forward strand.
AATTTACCCGTAATTACCAACAATTATTGGTAATTTGTCAATTACAAAAAAATAAAACTTGACCGCAAATTAGCCCTAAAAAAGGAAATATTTTAAAGTAATCCCCAGTAGGTTTAAAAAATTTGGCAATCGGTAATTAGTTAAAAAACTGTATAAAATAATAAAATAAAATTATTTAAATTTAGAAATATAATATTTTTATTTGTTATTATGCCAAATGATTAATAATTACATTTATTGCTATGTGTATTTAATATATTATAAATATATGAACTCGGAATATTGTATAATACGTTCACTTTTGCTATCAATTCATTTGTGAATGTTTTATTTTTTTATTATAGTTTTTCAATGGAAAGGAACAACATAAAGCGAAAACATCAATCAGTTAAAATTTAACTCGGCATCAACCGAACTAGATCAACTAACAATAAACCATTCATCGTATCTGGTGGATCTTTGTACACTTCAAGCTTAAACTTCCAGAAACAGTACAATTAGCCATATGATTCGGCAACCTCATTATGAATTCTCGGAATATGGTGAATCCTTACTTTCCAACTCTTTCTCAAGATTTGATACAACAAACTAACTCTACCAAATTGCTATTATCTCCCCCACCAGTAGTGCATTATCACATTTAACCTCTATCTATCTAAAGCCCTTCTCCCAGGCCATAATAAGACCTTTCAAGACCACTCTTAACTCAACTTTGAAAACAAAATCCTTACTAAAACCCATCGAGAATTCACACAACCAATTTGCATTTGAGCCTCTAAATACACCTCTAATGGATGCAGAAGGACTAGTAGTTGAAAACGCACCATCTATATTAAGTTTTATCCAACCCTTCTCCGGACGAAACCAATGCAATAAGGTGCACATAGGACTAGGCTGAAATAGTCTCAAAATAGGCTCTGCATAACTCCTTACCCAAGAATAGCTTGTATCCACAATAGCTTAAACACAACTATTGTTGTTAGAAAAAACAAATAGAAGCAACCAAAAAATTATTGAAAACAAAGATTGCCAAACCATATTCTCATTATCACAATTCCCCATATTTTGAATATTCCAAAAAAAAAAACCACTCTTTAAATAGAAGAGAGAAAAAACACTTTGAACTCACCTTAGAATTATTGAAAGCCACATTAATCTAGAAAACGAACAATCTCAGATCACATGGAAACTCGTTTCCAACATACTACTAAATCTAGGGCAACTAACGTCATTAGTCATGTTTCTTCTCATACTTTCTCCATTTGTTAATAATTTGTTCTGCCACAAAAGCCATAAAAAAATCCAAACCCTCTGAGGTGTCTTTACTTTCCAAATCATCTTCCAAACAGCAGAAGAGCCCACATCATCAAAATAATGCATATTTCTATAAGTTTCAACCGTAGAAAAATCATCTTTCCTCATCCATTTCCATGATAAACACTCCTGACCTGCATTAAGAGAAGGGGGCAAGACAACTACAATTTGCGTGCGATATGATCTGGTATAAAATAACTTAGACGAGACCAATCCTAACTTCCACTTCCCGTAACCAAATCACAAACTCGTAGGTTATCATCCAACTATCCAACACCTTTATAGAACATACAAAGATGCCTTATTTGACGAATCCACACATCACTCCAAAAATTCGTAAGTCGGTTATCCTTAATAGATATAAACTTTAGCAATTACTTCAAGCCAGACCTTTATTAGGGATCTCTAAAGGGACGAACAGTTGCTTCTAGTAATAGACCTTGGTAGTAGTCCTTGTACATTAGATTTATTCCAAAACTCTTTGACCCACAGAGCATCCATTTCTTATAGGAGCTGAAACCCAAACTTCAAAAGGAAAATTTTGTTCTGATAAGCTAAACTCCTCAATCCGAATCCTCTAACATCAAGTTGATGGCAACAATCATCCCAAGATACTAATGCAAGTTTTCTAGAGACCGAACTAGAACCCCAAAGAAAATTCTAAGCAATTTGTTTGATTTTCTTACAAATAGATACAGGGATACAAACCATACTTATGAAGTGGTTAGAAATAGCCAAAAGAACTACCCTTACCAATGTTAAATAGCCTACTAATAAAAGCTTCATTGCTTCCCATCTTGACAATTTCTTCTTTACTTTATCCACCATGAAAGTAAAAATACTTACCATAACTCTATTATGGAATAGTGGCATTCCAAGATAGGTGCCCAAATCTTCCACACAAGCAAACCCCACATCAGTATAAATAGCCTCAGCCAAAACTCTAGGCATATTAGAAGAGAAAAAGACTTGCGATTTGTTTCTGTTCATCTTTTGACTCGAGAAGTAACAAAATGTGTCCCAAATATTATTAAAAACTCCCACCTGAACCCTTCTAACCTCACAGAATAGAATAATATCATCTGTAAAAAAGATATGAGATATAACCAAGCCCCTCATTGACAAAACTAGTGGTTTCCAAGTTTCTTGTTCAACTGAATCTCCATTAGATGCCCCGACCTTTCCATATAAAGAAAAAAAAGGGATAGTGGGTCCCCCTGCTTTATTCTATGTATAAGTTGAAACGAATTCATCATTGCACCATTCCAAAGAATTTGAAAACTCAATGAAGAAATCACAATTTAAAATTACAATGACTAGCAACAAAGGAAATCTGACTTCTAAAAGGGAATCCTTTAGAAAGTCACATTTAATTTTATCATATGCCTTTTTTAGGTCAATTTTCAACATTATCCCATATTTATTACCTCTAAAACCTTTCATGAAATGTATTGCTTCTTGTGTAACCACAATATTATCAGTTATCTATCTCTCCGAAATAAAACTTGCTTGATTCTGACAAATAAGTTTCACCATCAGAGGTCTCATCTTGTTAACTAACGTTTTCGTAATGATCTTATAAAGTACAGTGCACAAGCTAATCGGTCTAAATTGACAAATCCTCTAAGGATTTTGAGCCATAGACAATAGAACTAATAAAGCCTTGTTTAGTCTAGGATCTAGACATTGCCTTCCCAACACTTGTTGTAACAACCCCTTTTTTAGTGGCATCGAAAATAGTGGTTTTAGGACCACAAATCCAACGAGTGAGCCCGTAAATATTATTATTTAATATTTACAAATTAATTATAATATTATATTGAATGTTGATTTAATAATTTTTGCAAATTGAACGAATAATTAAGTACAAGTGGTTGTCCCTAGAGTTAAGTGGTTTTGGAAAATGAGGTATCGAGACCTCATTTCTGTAAACTGAAATAAAATATTTACGGAGAAATTATACAGGTATATTGAAATTTGGTCCAAGAATTTTAAAGTTCAAATAGTTAATTAAAAAAAAGGACTAAATCATAAAAAATGTAAAAGTTGATCTTTATTTATTTCTATTAACTAAAAAGAATAATTAAGTCATGTCAAAGGATTTAAATGGTAATTATACCATTCTTAATGGTAATGGACAGTGGTGAAAGATTTATTAGTTAAAATATGATTTATTTTATTTTATAAATATTATATTATATGTTTAATAAAACATTGAAAAAAGAAATAAAAGGGAATTTCTTTTAGCTTCTTCATTTGAGAACCAAAAACAAAAGGGGTAAAAGGTTCTAGCTCATGACAAGTTTATTTTTGCTAATTGGCAAGTCGTTTTTAGTCCATTTCTTGTCATTTTTATGTTTTTGGAATCCTAGGAACTTGATGTAGCTAACCCATGGACTATTTCATAAAAATTTTAAAAAGAAATAGCGCTGTTAGTTACAGCGGATCGAGTCTAAGGCTCTGTGACTAACAATGTCTTTTACAATTATAATAATCATTGGTAAACACTGGATTTAAAAAAACACATACACATTCCAACGGATGGATAATGAATAATAAGAAAGTGTTGGGCAGGCCCATCTCTAAGACTTATGAATCAAAATCAGGCTTTTTTAAAGGGGTTGATAGGAGGGGTCCAGTACTCACTTAGTGGCAAAGAGGTTCACTCAACAACTAAATATGGGTAGGATTATGAAGAGACGTTCAGCCCTGTTGCTAAGATTACCATGGTTCATCTCCTTATTGCCATTGCTGCAGCAAGGCATGGGCCTTGTAGTTGACCGATACGAGCACGCTGTAAGCGCACTACTGCGAGAGAAACTATGAGCTCCTAAAAAAAGTGCAATCAATACCTCGTCGCTCTCATGCATACAATAGCTACGAGCTGCTGTAAGCGCTGTTGCATGAAAATAACCCTAGTTGTTCTTTCTTCCTTGGGCAGGCCTGCCTTTTAGTTTAAGTGATAGGGGTGGAGTCTCAACTACTACACTACTATTATACCACTAGCACTCCTTTTTTAGATTATTTCATTGATGATTTTGAAGTGTTTTTGAATTCTACTGATAGATTATTAAGCTTAGTTATTAAATAAGACTATTTTGTAAAATGATTTTAAGTGATTTTATTATTAAAGGATTAAATTGTTAAAATAGTAAAACTTCTTAGAATTATGTGAAATTGTGATAAATGTAGGCTGAATAAGGATATATAGAATTCGATTAGTAGGGGTTTTGATTAAATGTGGTTAATTTGTAAATTTCATGTTTAGGGACTAAATTGCAAAAGTGTAAAGTTTAAGGGTAATTTTATAAATTTATATTAAAAGGGATTATAAGTTTAAGTTTAATTATTTGAGATATTTGAATGGATTAATTGAACGAAAATTATTATTTAGATCAAGAAACGAAACAATCGAACTTGAATCATGGAAAAACTAAATTAACGGATTAGTCTTTGACCTTGTTTTTGCAACCATTTTTGTCTAGGCAAGTTCATACTATCTTCCATAATTACTATTCATTATCAAATGTTGTTAATTAATTGTATATACATTGTTGAAATTGGCAATCAGACTATGTTGTAATAAATCAAATTTTAAGATAATTCCGATGGACCGAGTAAAAGTCTCACACACGAGGCTTCTTTATGATTCCCGTTCTGGACCAAGCCCCAATATTTGTTGCAGACTCGAATATACATGTGAAACGGATTTAGCCTGAACTGGTAATCTGTTGTCGTTTTAAATTTTTAGCCTAGACTAGTAACCTTACATGTTTCTAAAGCCCTAGATAGGCTATTTTTCTGTGTTGTCACTAGTTTAGCTCGAACGGGTAACCTAAAACGTATATTTATGTATCTGATAAGCTCAAACAAGCATCATATATTTTCGAACTTGTGTATTGAGTTCTTTTCCAAAGTTCCATCAGAAAAATAAAGGATGTGCAGTGCTAAATTGTTTCATTAAAGTAAACAAAATTTTGAATTTTGAATATCCATATAATTGTTATTTATTGACTTGGAATTGTTGAATCATGTTATGATATGGCCGATACTTGCAATGGCTATATGGCATCAAGTTTTGAATAAAATGTATCACATTTTATAGATTGGGAGGGGTGATTGAATTGCAATTGTTATTTATGAACATTATATGATATTATATGTTTTAAGTTTTTATATATGTAAAATGAAAAGAATATATGCATTAGCTACATAGAATCAGTCATTGAAAAGAGAAATTGGATATGGTATAATAAAATGGAATGCGATTTACTATTTGAATATGAGTTGGATGAATTGATTGGTTAATATGCTATTTAAATGTTTTTGCTATAGTATGCTCAAGTTTCATGTATATATGTGAACTCACTAACTTGTAAGATTTGTTGTGTGTATAGAAAATGAATGAATTCATAAGCTTCTTAATGAAATTAGGCATGAAATGTACAAAATGATTCAAATTCAGTAAGTTTAAGTTTCCGCTATATACGAGCTTGTTAAGCATTGATTTTCTTACGTCTGTTATTTCTTTTTCTTATAGATCATCAGAAATCTCAATCGTTTGGAATTTCAAGTCAGAGCATACATACTATCCATTCCTAAATCGATAAAAGTTTTGATAATTTTGAAGTTGGGCTATAAATGGCATGTAGTAGGAGTTTTAAATTTAATGGTTTATACTGATTTTTTTTAAGATTTAGTTAAGTAAGGCTTAATGATGTGTATATATTTGGTATTTTGTCTCATGTATGTTCATATGAGTGCTTTGGTTGTTTGGTTCATACCTTATGAAAGTGTTGATGATATGGTAAAATGGATATTTTGAAATGAATGAATTGGTATGTTGGTATATCTTTAAAGTAGTACCTTAAGATAATTGAATGTGTGTTTAGTTTGCTGTATGAAATGTAATGCCAATGAAGGCATATTGGTTGAATGTTTTGGCATGTTTTAATTTTGTTTGGATGTGCTTTGAAGGTATGAGAATGGTTGATTTTGGTTTGTCTTGGCACCTAAGGAATGAGAAATGTTTTGGCTTGTTTCAGAAGTGATTTTAAGTGCACACGAGTTGTCACATGGTTGTGTGTCACACTCGGTCACTCCACATGGCCATGTAGCCTATTCAATTTTGGTTTAGTTTTTTCCTACACGGTCTCAGGTTGTTAGATGGCCTAGAGACATAATCATGTGACCTTATTTCACATTGCACACAGTCTGGCAACATGATCGTGTGACCTTATTTTCAATATGTACATGGTTTGGCCACACGACTTGGGCTCTATCACATGGCCGTGTGGCCTCTGATTTCAAATTTTCTACATTTTTTTGCTTTATTTCAAATTAGTCTTTAATTGTTTCCAAATTGATTTTTAGGTTCCATAAGCTCGATATAAGGCCCATAATTGTATATATGCTATGAATGATGATGGGTTTTAAATATTTGTTATTTAAATTAATATATGAATGATTTTATGTTATCATTTGTTTTGATATGAACCGTAATACTACATAACCCTTATCCGGCGACAGAGGCGGGCTAGGGGTATTACACCTATTTTACAAGAGAACATACTGACGACCCAACAACATCCCATTGAGACTAAAAGAATTTTGCCTAAAACCCATCTAACTCAGGCGCTTTTAGTAGAGCCATATCAAAAGTCGCTTTGCCACCTCATCGTCAAAAACCACCAATAAAAAACATCCTAGCTCATCAGAAGAAATGGAGGGAAATTTACCACAACATGGAAAAACACCATTAACCAAATAATCCATAGTGTAAAGGTCCTTAAAAATTCCACAACATGATTCTTTAACACCTCATCCTCAAAACACCACTCATTTCCAATCACAAGACCCTCGATTATGTTTTTCTTTCGCCTAGCCAATATATGGCTATGGACGTAGCTTATATTGCTGTCACCATTCATAAGCCACATTAGCCGAGATTTTTGAAACCATAATAACTCCCCATGCTTTAAGATTTCTTCTATCTCCTACTAAAGTGCCAATTCACGAGACCAAAGTCTAGAAGAACTTCTCCATTCCAAAACTCTTTGAATTCGACTCAATTTAGAAATCAATTCCCATTTACAAGCAAAAATGTTGCCATAAACTTGTTTATTCCACTTCCGAAACACTTCCTAAATATGTTCTAGATTCGTGCCAATTTCCCCCTCATTAATCCAACTATCCTTAACAAGGTGTCTAAAACTAGTATGTAACATCCAACTTGCAAGACAACAGAATGGTCTATGATCTCTACTAAACATTAGATTTTAGTCTATGAAAATTTTGAACCGAAAACTTAGGCTCAAAAAAACCCCAAACTTCATTGCAAATAGCTTTATCCAACCTTTGAGACAAGTTACTTCTACACCAAATAAATTGAGCTTCGTTGACTCCCAAATTTCACAAACCATTATTAAACAAAAATTCACGGAATCTTCTACACCCAACCCTTGATATAGTAACACCATCGCTCTTTCAGAACTATCGATGATCTAATTAAAATCCCCAGCTGAAATCTAAAGTCTTTCCAATGATGCTACCAGAGAATCCAAAAACTATAGAAGTTTTCATTTTATTGGTTGTGGGCTAGCTTATATAACTGATCAAAAGAAACTATCTGAACCTTGCTTTCTACAAGCTCTCAGATAGACAAACTGCAAATGAACATCCAATACATCTACAAGAAAATCCTCACTACAGCAAATCCAAATTCCACTAGCAAACTAATTAGCTTCAACCTGAAATGAATTAGGATACCAAATTTTAGAAATAATTTCATTTGCTCTAGCTTCGCTAATCTGGATTTCAAACAAGCAAATTAAATCATGAGAAAACTCTTTCACAATATTATGGAATCGGGGATGCCCGACTCCTTGACAATTCCAATATTTTTTTTTTGTATCCATAAAACAAATAAAATAGTAATTAAAAAAACCCCAAAATTGAGCAAACATCTCAACATCTAACCTTGTCATTACAAGTGCCCTCTAATATGTCATTATTTGATGTGTCAAATTAGACTCCTCATTACACTTAACAAGCTTGTTTTTGATCAATTTATATGTTTTTATTATGTTTTTACTTATTTTTTGTTTTTAGTTTTAATAAATGAAATATTAAGTTTTTACACTACTTTTGAGACCCAAAATTACTAAATGCACCATTGGGAACTTAATGGTTGATTGAGTGTTGTAGGGAGTCATTGAATACCCGAATGTGAGTGAAAATGCTGCCTAGAAGGGGGTATCGTGACATCGAAACGTGGAAGTCGCAACACCTTTGATAGACCTAAAATGAAGAAGAAAAAGAGTCATCTACAGTGGTATCATGATACCTACCCTTGGGTATTGCGATATCCACCTTAAAGGACACCCCTTAGGTATTGTAACATCAACTTCATTTTAGGCCATTGAGAAATCCGACAACCATGGTTAGACTGATAAGTAATGGCCATAGATTACCCACGGTCCCCCAACTAAAGCCCTATTGAAATCATCATTATCCTAAAACCTAACAAAAAAAAATCATTTTCTAGGTCCATCATTTGAATTGGGTTTCTAGGTTTCCACAACAAAAAAAACCTATTCAATAGCACATTAAATCCTATTATTCTACCTAGTAATTTCACAACGATTGTCCTTGCCCTTCTACGTCCAATGTAGTCTTGTACTAGATTCAAAAAAGTTATCGACGAAACACAATCACCACCTCTGTTACCACATCCCCATCCATGAAGCCAAAATCCTCCTCTAGGATACGTTTTACATAGGAGTCGATGAGTCCCCTATCAACATTGATTTATACGATGCCTTAGAAGAGCTCGAAATCAGTATCCGTTATCCATTTTTGTCCACTGTCAGATCATCTGTCATTAAATCCGATCTTGTACGAACTTTCTTGGTTGCTCGACCAATGCCGCTATTCGATCCCGAAGGATTCGCACCCACTGCAAATTCCACCGTAGGCAAAGCATCACTCGTCATTTTTCTCCTTTTTCAAATAATAAATCATTATTTTTTATTATAGTTCGATTCTTCATTTTTTTTGAACTACATTGTTTTATGTGAATATTTCATATAATACATAATTGATTGATCTTATTCTTTTTTAAAAATGATTTACTTTCCAATGGCCAAATTGATTTGATAGAGCCTTTTTGTGAATAAATTGTAATTAAAATAGTTATGGAAGCTCGTAGAGCTCAACGACATACTTCTTTGTCCACTTGCCTCAAGGCCTACATGATCAATGATTATATTGGCATTTAGGTGACGTTGTTCACAAAGGTATGCCCCACAAGTTATACAATGACCACACCAGTTATGTTTGGAACATCATCAAGTACACAATTGGTCAACAAACAAATGGGTTAATAGATTATTAAGAAAAGGCTTTGTAAAACCCAATTTGTGCTCGGGCTTACACAAAAACTAAAAAATAAATCAAAATATAAAAAAATAAAAAATAAAAAAAATAAAAAATAAAGTCCAATGTCCATTTCTTACATAGCCCAACAACCAAAATAATAGACCCAACAAAATACATGGCCCAAAACAACAATTCCTAGCCTACTGCCTAATGCTGCAACATACACCAGTAGCTTCCGCAGAGTCCCCAGCCTCCATGCTCCACAACGGCTTCCACGCGCGCCATGCTCCACGCCCACGAACGACTTCTCCACGCCATGCACGCCTGCAACGGATTAACAACCACAGCAAATAATAGCAAAGCAATAGTAGGAAAAAAATGAAAAGAATTTGTATTTATTTTTTTACCTGGGCTCAGTTATAAAAGGCCATTGATTATACTGTAAAAGGGATCTTTTTCCCAGCAATACACACGCATATTGAAGAAGAAAGCAATCAAAAATTAAAAAGGTGATTCCAATACGAGTTTCTCCATACTTTTTAATTTTCTTGCGATTCATTTCCTTCTATATTTCATCATTGATTTCGGAAATAAAAAAGGAGAGAGTGAAGTCTTACCTTACGAGGATGCCATGAGTTTCCTTTTGCTTCGTTAAAATCGAAGCTAAGAGGGGATCTCAAGGCTAAAAAACAATCATCGAGGCTTGAATATGCTACTGTGGTAGCCGATTGGCGTTTAGGCAAAAGGGAATTAGTCGGCCAAGGTGGAAAGTAGGAGAAAATGGGGGGGGTTAGGGATTAATTTTAGTAAAAAAAATAACAGAGTACCAATCGTTTTTAATTTTTAATGGCAATCGTTTTGAAGCTTGAGATATTTATGTCTTAGGTCCTTGATCATTGGTACATGTTTCTTTTTAATTTGTTTTTCTTTCGTTTACAAATTGACCTCTTAATCTTATTTTTCATTTCAACCAAGTTTTGTTTAGTTTATATGCTTACTCGCATTTATGCAAAATTTTAGTATTTTTTTTTAAAATTTATCTTAGCATCGTTTTTCTAAATATTACTTTAATTTGTTATTTCTTTCATTTGTATAATTGCTTCTTGAAATTGTTTTGTTATGTTAATATACCTTTGCTTTAAAAATTTAATTGATATTGATCTAAAATAATTTTATACATTGTTATTATATTGATGATGAATTTTACGTGTATATATATATATTATATGTTGATATATATTCTTTTAACTCTAAATATAACTTATTTCTTTTAAGTATTTTATTGATATCGAGTCTTATATTATTATTCTTGTTTATGTATTTATTTATATCAAGTTTTCACATTATATATGTTATTAATCTTATGTTATTTTATACATATAATTTTTTTATTTTATTTATTTATTTATTTTTTTAAAATCTATTTGTATACGTAATTATTTTTTTTAAATCTATTGCATATATAGTTTATGATAAAATTAATTTAATCTTATAATTCACATTTTAATTCCATGTTATCTAAGCATACAATTGTTTCTAAAATTTATTCATATGTAAATAACTCATATTAGATTATTTTTACTATAGTCCATATCATTGATTTCATATTATTCCATGTAAATAGTTTTCTATGTGTTCCTTTAAATTTATTTATGTGTATAACGTGTTTCTTTTAAGGACCCTATTTTAATTTGTACACTTTCGTATCTTATTATCTTTATGTACATCTTATTTATATGTATCATTAGTCCAAATCAATTTGTTTTATATAAGGTTATTTTATACGTCATTTATTTTAAAATTCCTTTTACACGTACAGAACATATGCTTGCTTTATAAGCATCACTCAATTCATACATTTTATACATATAGTTTTTGCATACATAATTAGTATATACTATTAATCTCATGCTATTTTTTACAAATAAATATTTCTATGTACATATGCATGTTTTGTAAATCTCTTATCATGTATTTTATTATTCTTTTATATATATATAAACTATCATGTATATTGTTAATTTTTAAATGAATTTGTGTTTAAAATATTTTGCATGTTATTCAACTTAAATGTTTAATACTTATTTCAATAATTATATATTTCTAGTTTTTATGTAAATTAATCTACTCATATTGTATGTATATTATGTGTTCATTAATTCATAATTATTATAAAAATTACCTTATACTATATTGACCTCTAATTCCATTTTATTTTGTACATATTTTGCGGATTATTTTATATTGTGCTATGTTAATTATTGTTGTATATTATTTTTGTATTGATTGTTAACTATTCATGGTTAAGAATTTGGTTACATTTTACTTAGAATAGTTGTGCATAATTGTTGGATTTATTAATTGTGACTTGTTGTATTCTATTATTCCATGTTCATTAATCCCTTCTTTTGCCAATGTTTTGATACAATTCATTAAGCATTCCATTTTAAAACGGATAAACGTGTTTCGAGCAAATTTCCAATTTTCTTTATCATTCAAAAATTCTGAAATAAGGCAATATCCAATATTTGGGGAATTCGGAAAAATCGTGCTCAATCGTACTGGATATGATTTTTCCGGTGAACTAAATATTTGGATAACCTTTTATAATTTTAGTGTATGAGTTTTCAAAAGTCGAAAATCAATCGCGTTTTTAAAGGTATAAGGGATCGTATCCAATCGTGCTGGGTATGATACTGCATATCGTTGAAGCGAGAGAATTTTGCCTACTAATTTAAACTATTCAAACATTTTAAAAAGAATCATACTTTGGGAAAATCTTTTCTTTAAAAAACCTTTTGGCACAAGGATAGCATCAAATCAATTTGGTACTAATTTTTGAGCGTAATGAGGGTGCTAACTCTTCCTCATGCGTAACCGACTCCCGAACTCACTTTTTGATTTTACATGAATAAAGCGTTTTAGTAGGTGACCCAATCACACCTAAACCAAGAGATTGGTGGCGACTCCACATTTTTATTTTCAAAGTCAATTCCCATTGTTTTCAAAAAAAAAAAAAAAGGATTTCGACAGGTTTCATGTAAAAATGGAGCATGTTTATTCCTCGAGGTGCCTCAAGGCAAAATCTAAAGAAAGGATAAGTCATTAGCACAAAGAGGGAGCCCATAGGGCCCTAAATCCAGTTTCATGGTCAAAGGTGTGACAATTGAAACCATTACTCTCATCTCATAGGATGTTGTTAATGATCTCAAGGGTGATTGGCTACTAGATCTACTCTATTTTTGTGGCCGTGTTGTTTTTGATTTATTCTTAGCAAAACTTAAGTTGTGTTATTTATTTGGATGCATTGTTGTTGTTTTATAGTATTTTGAAGAGTTATTGCTTCCACCAAGGTTTTAACCATATCAATTATTTAGAGATAAATGGATGTGTTGTATTTATTTATATGTAAAAAAAGGGTCAGGAAGGTGTTTCTTCGAGCTAAATGGAAAGATAATTTATTTTTAATTGTACAATTAAATGTTGCAATTATTATTGAATGATGTGCTAAAAAAAATAAAGTTCCATGCAATTTATGTGAGATATTTAGATAGATTTATCAAATTACAATGTATTTTGTGGAGGCGAATATAGTGATAAATACTTTGGTGAAACGAGTTATGCGGGGAATTTGTTTTTTGGTTAACAGTGTATAGCTTCTTGAGAAAATTTGCTATGATGCTTTATATTAAATTGACTAACTGTTTTGTATTCCGATTTAACTTCATGTGTAGTGTTTTCTATTATTAAAATGACCATTTCCAAGTAAAATAAAAGTTTTCTGATGAATTAATTAAATTTTAGTTTCTAATGTTTATCTATAAATGTGGGTATTTTATATAGTTAATATTTGCTATAATAATAATACAATTAAAATCATGTGTCACCATTTTCGGTTAAAGTATATACTTCTATGGGATTTTATTGTAAAAATACTTTTGGGATAAAATCATTCTTATATAAACTGCTTTTTAAGAGAAAAAATGTTTCTCCTAAGTCAAAAATTGACCTAAAAGTTTTTTTTTTTTTTCAGAAGATGAAAATTTTAGTATCTCTCTAAAAATATTTTTTTCTCAAAAATACTTTTAAGAAGTATTTCTAAACTAAGCATTAGTTTTTAACCACATCACATTATGCATTTTTCCAATTTTACATTTTTCCTCATTTCATTTTTTTTTTCAAAATTCAATTTCATCTAATACAATTAAAAACTTAAATATTAAGTTATTTAAAACTTAAATTAAAAACACATTTCTAAAATTTTTGTATATACATATTAGAAATAAAAATTGTCCAAAAGTTTTGAGTGAAATCTACAATCAAGTTTATATTATAGAACAATACAATTAGTTATCATTTTCATTCAAAAGAATAAATTATAATTTACAAAATACATTTAACGTTACACAATATTTTTATTAAAACTTCTTTTAATCTTAATGAATACAAAGTTTAGGAAATGCTTTAATTAGAATCACAATAATGCTATCTATTGTGATATGTGTTGAGAATGATTTGCTATCGTGTTAATGACTGTGTGAATTATACTCAAAGAAAGATAAGATATGTTATATTTTGTAATATTTACTATAAAACTTAAATATTAAACTTTATATATAAAATTTCCAAAATCTTAAAATATTAAACCTTATATTCCAATTCCATAATTTTATATTTTATTATTTTAATGACCCTGATAAATATGCATAAAGAATTTTATGTTTTGCTCACTAAGTCTTAGCTCGGTTGGTATTGTTGTCAGTACAAGAAGATATGGGTTCAAACACGTTGAAATGTATTTATCCTCTTATTTAAAGTTAAAAGATGTTATGAATAGTTCTAAACATTGTATAAAAAAAAAAAACTATCTAAAGCAATATTTAAACATATTACATATTTTCTTTTGGCTTTTAAATTATTTCAATTATATTTTACATTTCAAATAAAATTCTTATTTTCTTTTTAGAAATAAAATTCTTAAAACATTTTTTTAAGATTATATGTTTTTAGGCAATATTTATAACATTAGAATTTACATAAAATTCTTACAATATGAACTTTAAACTATGCTATTTTCCTGTTTAAATTATTATTATTTTTAAAAATAATCTTCAACGTATAGAATAGTTTAATAATAGGATTATTTAAATAGATTCAAATAATGAAATTTGGTAATTTCCAGTGCAGAAAAAAATTTAAAATACATTTTTAATTTGATTTGTTAATCGTATTAAATTTTACTTAATACAAAATTTCAAGCTAAAACATATTAAATAAGATAAGAAAGTAAATAATTACTTATTACTTAATGCTAAATATTAATTTGATTTTAAATAAATTATCTCTTTTTATTTTAAGATATCTCCTTAATTGAATTAAGTTTTAATGTTACAATATTAAAATTATTTAATAGTAAATTATTAAACTTAAAATATATTTTAAAATAAATGCATATATTAATAGCATTCATCAAATTAAATAAGAGTTAATTATAGCCATTAATTGAATTAGAGTTAAGGTAAATATAAAATTATTTAAATAAATACTTGATTATAAAAAGATTTAACAATAAACCAAAATTAACTTAACAATATATATAAAATAAATAACCTATAAAAATATAATAAAATAATATTTATATTCATGATAATTTTTTTGTATTGTTTTAATGTTAAGGGTTGGTTCACTGTAATGAAATAGCGTTGTAATGGAATAGAACTGTAATCAGCAATTCAACTGTTTGGTTGAATGGAATAGAATAGAACTGTAATAGTATTCTTGTGTTTGGTTGGATGGAATGATGTTATAATAGCATAAGGAAAGAAACTAAAATGACCAGAATACCCTTAACAGAATTTTTTTTAGGTAGATGATTATTGTTATTGTTATTAAATTTTAATAAGATTATTATTAAAAATAATTTAATAAAAATAATAAATAATTTAACCATATTTTAACATAATTATTATTAAATATAATTTAATAAAGTAATATATAATTTAATAAAATTCTTAATATAATTATTATATGAATTAAAAAATCATAATATATACTACTATAAAAATAATATATAATCTACTTTATTATATTTAAACTGCAATACATATTTAATGTGCTAAAATATTATTAGTGAAACAAATAAATTAATTATTCTACAATAAAAAATAAAATATTAGAAGTAATAAATAACTTGATAATTATATTTCACATCCAAACATAATATCAAAACACTATCAAAGAAAAATGAACAATACATATTTATCAAATTTCATGCAACAAAATCTGCTCTTTATTCATGAGTATTTGTAGTATCTACATCCTCAACATCTATTTCTTTAATAATATCAATGGCTGTTTGAGCATCTTTCCTAGTGACTCTACATTCATCCTATGGTATCATATTTAAGGAGTGTAGCTAGCTCTACATTCATCCTATGATATCATATTTAGGGAGTGAATTGGTTTACTCTAAACATTTTTTAACAAAATATTTGATTGATTTTAGTTAAAAAAATTAATTAAACAATTTTGATTCAATTAGTTTAATCGTTTTTTGTTTTAATTAATTTTGAGATATTGACTCGGGTTTATATAGTTAAATTTTTATTATGTATTATAAATATAAAAATAATTCAAAAACTGCTAATTGATTAAATTAATTGGTTTTTTTTTTCTTTTATAGTTAAGAGGATGTACTTCTAAACTTTGGTATAAAAGTTTGAACATCCATCATCCTAATTTGTGAGCGAAAAAACTCAAAATATTTAATTGAAAATCTTACATCCAAATCTTATCAAATCTGTAGTATTCCATCTTTCCACATTTGGTGTATCAACAGTCATGTTGTGGATTAGAGATGATGAAGTCGGATTTGAAATTCTTATTCAAAATTTGATGTGTATGAAATATGAGACAATGTCTTAAATGAATCAAGAACAGAAATTAATAAAATTTATCATTAAAACCTTAATAATTAAGCTATCAATGACCAAAAACAGGTAGCCTTAAAATGGAGTAATCAACACTTTACAAATTTCAATATTTAATACTAGAATTTATAAGGAAAATGTAAAACCTAACAAAATAAATGAAACAGATCAACAAGAATGGCCAGCCTGCACCTAGCTTTAGCCTATTAGCTGATTGGTGTTTTGCCCCTTTACAAAGTAGAATTTTCCCTGAGCAGCCACAATGAGACCAAGAATGCTTATGCGAACATTGACATACCATACAGAAGACAAATTTTGGAATTATTTGTTAATTTATCGACATCTTATGGTGCCAAATAGTTTAAGTTAATCATCAAAACTTAAACGATAACAGGGAAAAAAGTGAGTGAACTGAGACAAAGAAACACAAATTAGGGAAAATAAAACAGTTACCGGGTGAAAGGCTTACTAGCTGATATGAACAAAAAAGCTAATTTATCAGCTACTTTTGGAGTTGAACCCAGTTGCTGTAGTCTTGCACTAGTTGATAAAGAAGCAAAGGAACAAGTCTATCCAGTAGAGCTTGTATCATTCTATATTGATAACAAATCCGTTTTATAATATATGCATGGAAAAATTAGCGAGTGAAAATGAAAATCCCCCCTCCTGTACTAATAACAGTATTTGAGGTAGACGATTAAGTTTGTGTCAGACACTATGAAATGTGATTTAATCAACCATACTAATTATCCTTCAATATATATTAAATGAATATACTAAAGTAATGAAATAATAGTATAGTTGGAGAGGCTCCTTAAATCTTGCAAGCCTTAAAAGATAAATGTGCAAATGGATAAGATAGGATACATAAACATAACCTTAGCATCTGTATGCTGCAATTAAACAAGATATATTTACATATTTCCCGGACCCTCGACGGCTGAAGTTGGCAGTAAAATAAAAGGTCACGTGTAAATCTGTTTACAAAAGTCAACCTCATCTATAATGTTGTCAAAGTAAAATAAAAAAATCATTGCTTAAATAGCTAGAAGAGATAATTAAACATGTTAGCATACTAGAACAGAAATACAATCACATTATCATGTTGACATTCTAAAAAATATTACTAGAATCAAGATTCTACAGAAGTAAACTATAAATCGAATCATATGAGCCAGAACTGTCTAGTCAAAGGGGCTACCAAATTAACGTAATACACCAGGAGCCTAAAAATTTTGATATTTAATAAACCTAAAAGGAACTGCAAAACTTAACAATTTCATATTATTTTGGAAGGCAAAAACATATAAGATGGATTCTGGACAACCTAAAAGAATAATGCTTTGTCACGGGGCAGAATTGAAGTTAAATATTTAGGTAACTATCATGATATTTGAAGCCAATAAGATAACAACCTCAAGACATAGATTCAACTTCACATCAACCTCTAAAAATGGTTCAGACATATTTGTGTCCCAAGTAATATGATTTATCATAGTAGCTGCAAAATTCAAAGCAACATTAATAGTTACAACATGGTACCAAATACTCGCTTTATATGGCACAACATGCATACTTAAATATTCTAAAAAGAAAAATCTTCATAGTCCGTCCATCTTATTCTGTTATCAATGATACAACTGAATGAAATCTATCCAAGCACACGCAAAAAAAAGTCGTATCCAGTGCACAAGGATCTTGGCTATAAACAGGGGCAAGTTTAATGTATGCTGCCTTCGCTGTTCACAGAGGCTATTTCAAGGGTTTGAACCCATAACCAAGCAGATAGAAAGTCAGGGACGATCTTCAAAATCTTGCCTATTATAAAACAAAACTTGTAGCTATAGTTTGTATCCAATTGGGTGATGAGAGGATAGCAGCTAGGGACCAAATGAAAAGTTTAGCCACAGTCTTAAAAATCCAAAAGGGCATACATTTTAAGTTTAAAATGATTGGTTTTCAAACAATAGGTTTAGCACTATGAAACAAGCATTTTAGTCCATCTAAACAACATCTGTCACTCTAAATAAAACCAAACCTATATTAGCTCAGAGGTATACAAATGCCATAATAAGTACATGAAAAATGGTCATTTTGGCATTCCACAACTTTTGAACCCTTGAACTACATACAATTTTAGCAATAAGTATACACGCAATTTTCACCAGTCATAAAAAAGAATATGAATAACAGTAACTATTTTCTTTGTAATACTTGAAAAATCTTTCATTTTCAGGATTCAGTGAAAATAGACATTGTCATTCTCATCTAATAAGCACAATAGCAAAAATTGGCATTTTGATATTGATGTTACTTATGAATGTGTATGCTTCTGAGTTGTGACCAACTAGAAATCAGCATGATAGAGCACTGATGTCTTTCTATACAGAGTAATTTTCATAGATTAATCTATTCAAATTTTGAGCATTCTTCACTTTTGCTGTAGAGGCTTCAACGCTAAGAGGAATCACTGGATGATGCATTTTTTGGATGACATCAAATGTTCAGTAGAACTTAGCAGTGTACTTGCAAAATATAACCTTTGCTGATAGGTTCTGAAAATAAAATCAAACACGAAAAAAGGGTTATGAAATTTATGTACCTCAGGAGGACAATCGTTTAAATAAGTAGGAGATTCTGAGAGATTTTTAAAGAGTTTGAGGTTCTGTTCCAAAAGATTCTTGAGTTTGATTTTTAGATTTTAGGGTTTCCAATTCTTTTTCGTGCTTGAAAGCGTCATTATTTTCAGGAGAATCATCGTCGGGGTTGTGACGGTGGTGGCAACAGTCCATGGCGGTCCAAGTGACGTTGGTGACTTCGAGAACCGTCTTGGCAACCTCCAGAGCTTCATGGCCAACCGTCTAGGAGGAACTGAAGGTGAAGGTACTATCGAGTGAGGAACAGAAAAAAGAAAAGAAAAGAAAGAAAGAACGAAGAAGGAGGGTAAAAATTGAAAAGGGAAAAAAAGATCCCATTGAATGCCTATTCAGTTGTGAGTAAAGGGAATGACTATGTTGCCTTTTCCCTGAATAAGAAGGGATTCAATGCTGGCTGTAATAGGCATTACAGCCAACCAAACATTGGTTTAGTGGTGGACCCATCGAATTGGGCTGTAATCTATTCCTATTATACCCAACCAAACATGCTGTAAATATTTTTAAGATGAAACAATCAAATCCGTGCATCGCACGAAAAAAAAAAACTAATCTAGATATAAAGTTCGGTATTTTATTTTATGGAATTAAAAATATATTTAAACTTTTACTTTATTTTAATTACTTTTATTAAAATTAAATGTTGAATAAGGTTAGTTAACAAAACTATAAAATTTCAATACTTAGATTACTTTATATCAATTTTATCAAATAAATTTTATTACAAACAACACTAGTCAAATAAAAAATGTTAATTGAAATATGAAAAATTTGTAATTTCAAAGAAAAAAATAATCATTTTACAAATGGTAGCAATTAAACTATAGATTTTTCACAATTAGTGACATAAATATATATTTTTTAAATTAACTAAAAGTGTAACTTATTTTTTTTTAAGGAAAAATTATATTTAAAACAAAATTCATGATGCAACATGATATTGCCACATATATTACATATTGTGACAATGTCATCTATCATCTTATAAATGTTACATCGTTAAGTTTTCCAATCAAATGATTGGGCGATCAAAATTTTTAATATCCTTAATTTAATTATTTTAAAATTAAATGATTAAACAAAATTATGAATAACTGAATAGTTATATCTGCAATTTAAATTTTTTTATTAACCATATACTTAGTTTTATCAATAATTTATCGTCAATATTTATTGTTATATTTTCTATTAATTGTTAATTATAAAAAATGAACTAACAATTTTTATTTTAAAAATATTTGCAATGCATGCAATTTAATGATATAATATTTGTGAGTTAACTTGAAAATTTGATATAATTTTAGAGTAAGTATTTGATACATTAACAGTGTACTTTTTTTATTTTACAATACTTTTTTTATTTCACAAGTAGTTTTAAAAAATTGATATGTGTAGTCTGTTTCTAAAATTAATTTATCACCTTGTTTAGGTAAATAAACTTTTGAAATTTGAACAACTTCAAAACCCTAGCCGAGAGTGCTTTGCTTAGCATCCTAGCGAAAACAGTTTCTTCTACGGCTTGGGATAAAGGAAAGAGGTGGCGTCGACGGTTTTGGAGGGGATGAGATCTCTTTTTTGGTAGAAGAACTCATTCAATTATCGATTAAAAGTTCGATGGTGAAACCAAACGAAAAGCCAACCCTGCTCTGCACTATATGGACAGAAAAATCCTATAATCCAGATAGTTTTAGGGCACAGATGAAGAGTATATGGAAAACGAGGAAAAATTTGAAATTCAATTGGCAGGGCAAAATCTATTTTTGATCGTGTTTGAAAGTGAAGAAGATTTAGAGACAGTTATGGAGGGGTAGCCATGGTTGTTTCGGAAAAAAATGGTTCTTTTTGATCAGTTGACTAAATCCATGGAAAGAAGTCAAATCCAACTTAATTCATCTCCGTTTTGGATTAAGATTGGACCATGCTTACCAGAATTTGATAAAAAAGATCTATTTCCTGCTATTGGGATTACTTTTGGAGGAATACTTGATCTAAAATTAATGGTGAATTCTGTCGTCTTAGAATTCAATTTGAAGTGCAGAAACCCCTTTGGAAGGGTTATTTTCGTCTCAATAGAAAACCAAAAAAAGTCTTGGATCTCTTTTAAATATGAGAAATTACTGACATTCTGCTTTTGATATGGAAGTATGAGGCATGGTCTCAATGAGTGTAGCGGATTAACACCTGCAAAAAAAAATAAAGAAAATCCTCCTTACTTTCTAGAATTAAAAGCAGAATTAAATTTAATTGGAAGGGAGAGTTTAAAGTTTAATGCCCTCTTAAAGAAGATGCAACCTCAATGTTCGTATATATGTGATATGGAGAAGATTCCTGAGATGAATTCACAAGAAGAGGATGGAAGTGCCATAATCCAAAGAATCCAAGATAATTTACAATCAACAGAAACGGAGAATCCAAGATTTACCTATCGAAGATGGCTTAATTTTGTCGATAGAAAATCTAAAACAATTTTATTTTCCCAACCAAAATAGATCGATAGCTGCCAAAAGGCAAGTCGACCAGGCGCAATGAAAACTATATGTTGGAATGTCCGTGGATTGGGAAGTCCATGGGCAGTGCGGAGGCTTCGGTATTTGCTGAAGCAACACAATCCCCAAATGGTCTTCCTTATGGAGACCAAAATAGATGAAAAGCGAATGGAAAGGATCAGGAGAAGATACAGTTTTGTGAATGGAATTGATGTAGGAGTAGAAGGTTCTTGAGGTGGAATTAGTAAGGCATGGAAAGAAGAAATTACGGTTTGTCTTAAAATTTTTTAAAAAAGTCATATTGATGTGATGGTCAAGGAGGATACTGTCAATGAAGAGTGGAGATTTATTGGAATTTATGGCTCACCTTATGTGTAACACCCCTATCTCGTAACCGTCACCAGAATAGGTAAAGGGCATTACCAGATAGACAGAACATTACAGATCAATACAGAATCACAGATATCACATAATATTAATGCATAAGCAAATCAACAATTTATCCCTTATGGAGGTCTCCAAGACCAAAGACATACTTTTAGAAAAGGTCGGGACTAAACCGAACACATTCAGAATTTTCAGAACTTAGAAAAAATTTTCAATTTTGTTGAGGTCAAAACGCCCATGTGACCAAACCGTGTGCCTTATACGGGCACTAAACACGCCCATGTGATTCAGTCGTGCCAAAACAGAGTATATATAATGACTTTTACACACGACCAATAGACACGGCCGTGTAATACTTAGCTGGCTACTGACTTAAGCCTACGACCATATGACACGCCCATGTGTCTTAATCGTGTGATCTTAAGAGGTTACTACTTTCCATACACGGCCACGAGGCACGCCCGTGTTCCCTGACCGTGTGGCACAATGCAGGCTTGGTTTAAGCCAATTTGCCACCCCTTTTTGGGTCATTCCTACAAGCAATATTAAACAACATTTATGCCAAAATTTTCAGGCAATTCCATGCTCAAAACATGCTTCATTATAACTAAATCATCATCATTCAATAGCCTATTCAAATCCATATAAAAAACACATTAAAATCTTATTACAACAACATGCCAAAAATGCTCATTTCATAGCTCACTTATGACACTTTCTAACTTATGCTTAAACTTACCATTTCCTCAACTTGGCATATTTCAAAATGGCCACCACATACAAGGCTATATAACCATTACAAGCATACACAATTTGGCATCACAATCCATTTACCAAAACTATACACAAACATATCATTTGCTAACCAACTCTCATGGCATAACATATTTACATATCAAAGCTTAAATACATAAACATTCTAGCCTATACATGCCATACTTCAAAAATTTACACTTTCAAAAGTACCAAAATGAGTTTGATAGTATGGTGACAATCTTCGACTATCCCTGAGCCTTCAGTAGCTACAGTAACTATAAAACAGACAGAAATAACACAAAGTAAGCTACAAAGAGCTTAGTAAGCCAAATACAACTAGTCTAACTATTAAAGCATATAAAGTAAAAGTCAATAGTAAAAACTCATAGCCATTTTACAAGGTAATTCATGAGCCTAACCATGCTCATTTGCTTGTATACATGTCATGTTTCATCTCCATGATTTTGTATATACCTCGCATTCATTATTTCACAGAAACAGAGTCTTTCATATTTAGAAATTTAGTACGATACAAATGTACCTGTATAGATTATACATTTCATATTTTCATTCCCATATCTCGTACTCTATCATAAGACGGTTCAGAAACGATACAGATACTCATAAACGGGTACAATGCTGATGTCTCGGACGTGGTCTTACATGTCATTCAGTATCGATGCCTCTGTCCTAGACAAGGTCTTACATGAAATTAAATACGATGCCGATGTCCCAGACATGGTCTTACACGTAAATCTCAAATCGAGGCTTGCGCCCCAGACACGATCTTACACGATATCTCAGATCGATGTCAACATTCCTTTAGAAACATATAGAGCTTTTCAGATACTAACATATTATCTAAATTTACTCGGAATTCATTCATCAGGCTCTCACAGCCGTCCCATATAGATTATAACTAGTATATACAACATTCAATCGATTTAACACGTAATTGTATTTTGACTTACCTCGTATAGATTTCAGACGAAAACGAGTCGACTATTTAACTATTTTGGACTTCTCTCAATCTAAGTCCGATTTTCTTTGTTCTTGATCTAATACAATTCAAATTCAACCATTCAATCATTCATTTCATTCAAAATAATCCATGAATACATATTTAGGGCACTTTGCATTTTAGCCCCTACATTTTCACACTTTGACAATTTAGTTCATTTTTCACAAAATCACAAATATGCAAAATTCACCAAGACTATAGTTTGGCCGAATATACATAGCTTCCATACAAGCCCAAATAACATATTTAATTCACAATTTAGTCCTTCAAGACCTCATTTTCACAAATTAGCCCAAATAGCTCTATTCCATCAAAAATTCAAGAACAAAGCATGATAATCTTACATATATCTTTCATAATCCATATAAAAACATTACAAAACTCATATAATCATCAATGGAACATTTCATAATCTTCAATAGAGACAAAAATTTAGACATGGGTTTTGAAGAACACGAAGCAACGATCACAGAAACGTAGAAATTATCAAAAACAGACGAAAATTCATACCTTAATCAAGGATTAAGCTAGCCAAAACCTAAAATGGCTTTCTTCTTTTTATTTTCTTTGATTTTCGGTTATAATATGTGTTTTTGAACACATGCATGCAATTTGTTTTCTTTAATTCATGTTAAAGCATGAATTACCATTGTATCCCTCATTAATAAACATCAATTACATAAAACAAGGTCATTTATGACCACTCATAAATTCCATGGAGTAATTGCCACATAAGGCCATAATAATCCAAAGCCATGCCAATTAACCACATTGAATATATGGCATGCAAATTTTATAATTTACGCAATTAAATCCTTTTTCATAATTAAGCACAGAAACAGACAATTTAAATCACAGAAACTTCGTAGATATAAATTCACATATCACAGACAGAGAAAATAATATTACATTATTTTTCAGACTCGAATTTGTGGTCCTGAAACCACTATTCTGACTAGGGTC
The DNA here is from genome assembly GCA_025698465.1 of Gossypium longicalyx. Classification (NCBI taxonomy): domain Eukaryota; kingdom Viridiplantae; phylum Streptophyta; class Magnoliopsida; order Malvales; family Malvaceae; genus Gossypium; species Gossypium longicalyx. Next base: position 32,709,201 of record CM047005.1, read on the forward strand.
TAAATCGAACTGTTACAATTCTCCCCCTTACGAATTTTCGTCCCTGAAAATCTTACCGTTAAACAGATTCGGTTATTGTTGTCTCATAGCATCTTTAGACTCCCACGTGGCCTCTTCAACACCGTGTCGATGCCACATTACTTTAACTAATGGAATTTTCTTATTTCGTAACTCTTTAACCTCACGAGCTAAAATACGGATCGATTTTTCTTCATAAGTCATATCAGATTGGATTTCAATATCAGACGGGGAAATTATATGCGAAGGATCGGATCTGTATTGTCGAAGCATCGATACATGAAACACATTGTGAATCTTTTCTAACTCTGGTGGCAATGACAATCTATATGCTACCAGCCCAATACCTCGATAATCTCATACGGTCTGATGAACCTCGGACTCAACTTGCCCTTTTTACCAAATCGAAACAGTTTTTTCCACGGAGATACTTTCAGAAACACTTTATCATCGATCTCAAATTTGATATCTTTTCGTTTTAAATCCGCATAAGATTTCTGACGATCAGAGGCAGCTTTCAGACTATCTCGAATTACTTTCACTTTCTATTCTGTTTCTTTTATCAGATCAATACCGTAAATCTTATTCTCACTGAGCTTAGACTAATACAAAGGTGTACGACATTTACGACCATATAAAGCTTCGTATGGTGCCATTTAATGCTCGACTGAAAACTATTATTATAAGCGAATTCAATCAAAGGTAGATATTGTTCCCACGTACCTTCAAACTCAAGAATGCAACATCTCAACATATCCTCGAGTATCTGAATAATCCGTTCAGATTGACCATATGTTTGGAGATGAAAATCAGTGCTAAAATACAATTTAGTACCCAAAGCATCTTGCAACTTCTTCCAAAATCGTGATGTAAATCTCGGGTCTCTATCTGACACTATCGACAATGGCACACCATGAAATTTCATGATATCAGAAATGTATAACTCAGATAATTTATCAAGCGAATAATCAAATCGAATTAGAATAAAATGAGCTAATTTCTTCAAACGATCAACTACAACCCAAATTGCGTCTTTTTTCTCGGAGACAAGGGGCAAACATGAAATAAAATCCATGGTTACTCAGTCCCATTTCCACTCCGGAATCATAATCGGTTGTAGTAACCCAGATGGCACCTGATGTTCAGCTTTAACTTGCTGACAGATTAAACATTTAGAAACAAAATCAGAGATATCTCTTTTCATTCCGGACCACCAATAATGCTGCTTCAGATCATTAACATTTTAGTACTACCCGGATATACAGATAAACAATTACTATGAGCTTCACTCAAAATCGTCCGAATTAACTCTGGATTTCTCAGAGCACAAAGTTTATTTTCGTATCTTAGACAATCATCAACATCAACTCGGAATTCAGAATCACACTGAGCTCATTTTGCTATTAATTCATTATCAACCTTCTGAGCTTCGATAATCTGTTGTAAGAACAAAGGTCTCGCTTTTAATTCAGCTAAAATGAACCATCATTAGACAAAACCAAATGAGCATTCATTGCACGCAAAGCAAACAACGATTTTCGACTTAAGGCATTGGCAACAACATTTGCTTTTCCTAGATGATAATCAATCACAAGTTCGTAGTCTTTTAGCAGTTCTAACCATCTTCTCTGTCTTAGATTCAAATCTTTTTGCGTCATTAAATATTTCAGACTTTTATGATCAGAAAACACGTGACATTTCTCACCAAACAGATAGTGACTCCAGATTTTCAAAGCAAATACAATAGCAGTTAATTCCAGATCATAGGTCAGGTAATTCTTTTCATGCGGTTTTAACTGTCTTGAGGCATAAGCTATAACCTTTCCTTCTTGCATCAGAACACAACCTAGTATGTTCAACGAGGCATCACTGTAAACAATGAATTTTTTACTTGATTCAGGTTGCACAAGTACCGGAGCTTCAGTTAATAGAGCTTTTAACCGATCAAAACTGTTCTGACACTTTTCAAACCACTCAAACTTCACATCTTTCTGGAGTAATTTTGTCAACGAAGTCGCAATCATTGAAAAACCTTTTACGAATCGTCTGTAGTAACTGGCAAGTCCTAGAAAACTATGAACTTCAAAAACATTTCTTAGAGGCTTCTAATCCAGAATAGTAGAAATTTTGTTTGGATCAACTCAAATACTCGATGCTGACACAATGTGGCCGAGAAAACCAACTTATCGCAACCAGAACTCACATTTACTGAACTTTGCATACAATTGTTTATCTCGCAGAGTTTGTAGCACTATTCTCAAATGCTCAGCATGTTCATATTCATCACATGAATAAATCAATATATCATCAATAAATACCATAACAAATTGATCTAAATACGGTCTAAAAATTCTATTAATCAAATCCATAAAGATAGCATGTGCATTAGTCAATCCGAAAGGCATAACTAAAAATTCGTAGTAGCCGTACCTTGTTCTGAAAGCAGTCTTCAGAATATCTGAGTCTTTTACTCGCAACTGATAATAGTCTGATCTCAAATCTATTTTTGAAAACACACTAGCACCTTTCAATTGATCGAATAAGTCATCAATTCTAGGCAGAGGATATTTGTTCTTTATAGTCACTTTGTTAAGCCGACGGCAATCAATACACATTCTCATTGTGCCATCTTTCTTTTTCACAAACAGAACAGGAGCACCCCATGGTGAAAAGCTCAGTCTAGCAAATCCTCGATCAGTCAATTCTTGCAACTGAGATTTTAATTCCTTTAACTCGGTCAGGGCCATTCTATACTGAGCTATCAAAATCAGAGTATTACCAGGCATTAATTCAATATCAAACTCGACTTCTCGAATCTGAGGCAAACCCGGTAGTTCTTCAGGAAACACATCAGAGAATTCACAGACAATAGGCACTGATTCAACTTTCTTATCATTCACTTTCGAGTTTGACACATAAGCTAAGTAGGCTTCATAGTATTTCTTTACATATTTTCGTGCTTTCATTTCATATATCACAGTTGGTAGTCTATTTTGATCACTAGACTCAATTCGAATTATCTCATCATTCTTACAACTTAAATCAATGACTTTTCATTTACAATTCGCAATAGCATCGTGCAAAGTTAACCAATCCATTCCCAGAATTATATCAAATTCGTCGAAAGGCAAAAGCATCAGATCAGTAGGAAAATAGATATATCGAATCAATAACGGGCAATTCTTGTAGACTTTATCAACCAAGACACTTTTGCCTAAGGGGTTCGATACTCTAATTAAGAATTCAGTAGACTCTACAGGAAAAGTCTTACTGTGCACTAAATTCATACAGATATAAGAATGCATTGATCCAGGGTTTATCAATGCAATTACAGAAGTATCATAAAGAGTACAAGTACCATTAATCACGTCTGGTGACGAGGCTTCCTCACAAGCTCGGATAGTACAGGCTCTAGTAGGTGCTCTGGCCTCAAATCTAATAGCAGTATCCCTAGTAGCTCTTTGACCACCACTTGCATTTCCTGTATTTCTGGAAGGTTTACCTCTAGCTAAGGTGTTGCTCGGTCTCGAATTTTGTACATTCTGTTGCTCAGCAGGTTCAGAACAATCTCTTACAAAATGGTCTAGAGATCCACATCAGAAACAGGCTCGGTCATTCAATCTACAATTTCCTAGATGTCTTTTACCACAGTATTTACATTCAGGTTTCTCAGATCGGACATTCCCGACACTTGCAACAGAAGTAGCAGGAGCTCTGAAATTCGAATGCAATCTAGCTCGATCTCGATTCGAATGTCCTACATTAGCCTTTGAACGGCTATGATCATCTCAGAATTTCTTTGATACAAACTGAAATGATCTACTCGAAGAGCTCTTTCTAACATCTTTAGCTTCAGAATCAGCTTTTCTCTTTTCTTTACTTAATTCTTCAGCTTTACAAGCTCGCTCAACAAGCACTATCATTTCTTTAATCTCCAAAACCCTAACTAACAGACAGATATCTTCGTTTAGTCTATCTTAAAACCTTTTGCACATTAATGCTTCATTTGATACACATTTCTGAGCATAGTGGCTCAATATCACAAATTCACGTTCGTATTCAGTAATAGACATACGACCTTGTTTAAGCTCGAGAAGCTCTTTACGTTTCTGATCGATGAATCTCTAACTAATGTATTTCTTCCAAAATTCAGCTTGAAAGAAATCCCAGGTAACCCGTTCACTCGGAACCATAGATATTAAAGTTTTCCAGCAATGGTATGCCGTATCTCTCAGAAGTGAAACGACACTTTTTACACATTCCTCAGGATTCAGATACATTTCATCAAACACTCGTATTGTATTCTCTAACTAGAATTCAGCTCTTTCAGCATCATCATTCGTTGTAGCTCGGAACTCTTCAGCCTCATACTTTCTAATCTTATCAACTGGTGGTCTACTTAATTGAACCGAATTGATTGAGGGCATAATAGAAATTTGAGAAGGATTAACTGGGGGTGGAGGTTGTTGTACAACCGGATTGGTTCTAATGTATTGGGTGAACCAATCATTCATCATCTGATAGAAGGCTTGTTTAGCCTCACCATCACGGCTACTCGTAGTCGGTTGAGAACCAGCTTGCACCATCCCCATCCCTTGCGCGGGAGCAGGTGTATTGCTTTCTCCATCGTCAGCTACAGCTCTATCGAGATCTATTTGTTATATAAAAGCACATTTCAATGTCAGGATTCATCACACTATCGCAGTTTTAGATATATAGCATGTATAGCTAGACTCTCACACACTATGGTAGTCCTAGAACCGACTAAACCATAGCTCTGATACTAAAAAAAATGTAACACCCCTATCCCGTAACCGTTGCCGGAATAGGTAAGAGGCATTACCAGACAGACAGAACATTACAGATCAATACAGAATCACAGATATCACATAATATTAATGCATAAGCAAATCAACAATTTATCTCTTATGGAGGTCTCCAAGACTAAAGACATACTTTTAGAAAAGGTCGGGACTAAACCGAACACATTCAAAAATTTTAAAACTTAGAAAAAAATTTCAATTCTGTTGAGGTCACACGCCCATGTGACTAGGCCGTGTGCCTTACATAGGCACTAGACATGCCCATGTGATCCAGCCGTGCCAAAATAGAGCATATATACTGACTTTTACACATGGCCGTGTGTTATGGCCGTGTAATACTTAGCTGGCTACTGACTTAAGCCCACGGCCATATGACACGCCCATGTGTCTTAATCGTGTGATCTTAAGAGGTTACTGCTTTGCATACACGGCCACGAGGCACGTCCGTGTTCCCTGACCGTGTGGCACAGTACAGGCTTGGTTTAAGCCAATTTGCCACCCCTTTTTGGGTCATTCCTACAAGCAATATTAAACAACATTTATGCCAAACTTTTTAGGCAATTCCATGTTCAAAACATGCTTCATTATAACTAAATCATCATCATTCAATAACCTATTCAAATCCATATCAAAACACATTAAAATCTTATTACAACAACATGCCAAAAATGCTCATTTCATAGCTCACTTATGACACTTTCTAACTCATGCTTAAACTTACCATTTCCTGAACTTGGCATATTTCAAAATGACCACCACATACAAGGCTATATAACCATTACAAGCATACACAATTTGGCATCACAATCCATTTACCAAAACTATGCACAAACATATCATTTGCTAACCAACTCTCATGGCATAACATATTTACATATCAAAGCTTAAATACATAAACATTCTAGCCTATACATGCCATACTAGTCTAACTATTAAAGCATATAAAGTAAAAGTCAATAGTAAAAATTCATAGCCATTTCACAGAGTAATTCATGAGTCTAACCATGCTCATTTGCTTGTATACATGTCATGTTTCATTTCCATGATTTCGTACATACCTCGCATTCATTATTTCACAGAAATAGAGTCTTTCATATTAAAAAATTTAGTACGATACAAACGTAGATTATACATTTCATATTTTCATTCCCATATCTCGTACTCTATCATCAGACGATTCAAAAACAATACAGATACTCTTAAACGGGTACAATGTCGACGTCCCGGACGTGGTCTTACATGTAATTCAGTATCGATGCCTCTTTCCCAGACAGGGTCTTACACAAAAATACGATGCCAATGTCCCAAACATGGTCTTACACGTAAATCTCAAATCGAGGCCTGAGTCCCAGACATGATCTTACACGATATCTCAGATCGATGTCAACATTCCTTTAGAAACATATAGAGCTTTTCAGATACTAACATATTATCAGAATTTAATCGGAATTCATTCATCAGGCTCTCACAGCCATCCAATACAGATTATAACTAGTATATACAACATTCAATCGATTTAACATGTAATTGTATTTTGACTTACCTCGTACGGATTTCGAACGGAAACGAGTCGACTATTCAACTATTTTGGACTACCCTCGATCTAAGTCTGATTTTCTTTGTTCTTAATCTAATACAATTCAAATTCAACCATTCAATCATTAATTTCATTCAAAATAATACATGAACACATATTTAGGGCACTTTACATTTTAGCCCTTACATTTTCACACTTTGACAATTTAGTCTATTTTTCACAAAATCACAAATATGCTAAATTCACTAAGACTATAGTTTGGTCGAATATACATAGTTTCTATACAAGCCCAAATAACATATTTAATTCATAATTTAGTCCTTCAAGACCTCATTTTCACAAATTAGCCCAAATAGCTCTATTCCATCAAAAATTCAAGAACAAAGCATGATAATCTTACATATATCTTTCATAATCCATATAAAAACATTATAAAACTCATATAATAATCAATGGCACATTTCATAATCTTCAATAGAAACAGAAATTCAGACCTAGGTTTTGAAGAACACGAAGCAACGATCACAGAAACGTAGAAATTATCAAAAATAGACGAAAATTCATGCCTTAATCAATGATTAAGCTAGTCGAAACCTAAAATGGCTTTCTTCTTTTTATTTTTTTTAATTTTCGGTTATAATATGTGTTTTTGAACACATCCATGCAATTTGTTTTCTTTAATTCATGTTAAAGCATGAATTACCATTGTATCCCTCATTAATAAACATATCAATTACATAAAACAAGGTCATTTTTGACCACTCATAAATTCCATGGAGTAATTGCCATATAAGGCCATAATAATCCAAAGCCATGCCAATTAAACACATTGAATATATGGCATACAAATTTTATCATTTACGCAATTAAATCTTTTTTCATAATTAAGCACAGAAACAGACAATTTAAATCACAGAAACTTCGTAGATATAAATTCACATATCACAGACACAAAAAATAATATTAGATTATTTTTCAGACTCGAATTTGTGGTCCTGAAACCACAATTCTGACTAGAGTCTAAACCAGACTGTTACATTATGTAAGTACCAAGAATGCCTCGTGGAATTTGTTAAGGACTTTGGGTCAAGATCAAAATCATCCTTGGCTAGTAAGTGGTGATTTTAATGAAATAATGTATTCTTTTGAAAAAAGCGGAGGTCAACCGAGGGAGGAGAAAATAATGGAAACTTTCTGTAAGGTTTTAGAAGAGTGTCAATTAATGGATGTTTGTTATACATGGGTATGGTTTACATGGGAGAGAGGGAATCTACCGAAAACAAATATTAAAGAGAGACTAGATAGGGGTGTTGTGAATGAAAAGTGGATGCATCTCTTTCTAAAAGGAAATATTCATCATTTAACACACTCGACTTTAAATCATTGTCCCCTTCTTATCAGTACAAATAATGAAAAGAGCAATAAGGGGATTCCAAGATTCAAATTTGAGGCATGGTGGACCATGGAGGAATCTATTGAATGAGAAATTAAGAAATCTTGGGAATCATCAAATGGATCAATCTTTGGAAAACTTGAAAGGCTGTAAGTCAATTTGATAAGATAGGCAAGCTTAATAAAAAAAGGTCGAGATGGTTTAAAGAGTAAACTCACAAAGGAACTTGAAGATCTAATGGCAAGGGAGAGGAATGACGACATAATGGCAAAGCTAATTGATACTAGAATTCGACTTAATATGGAGATTGATAAAGATAAAATGTACTGGGAACAAAGGGCACAGGCCAATTGGCTTCAATTAGGGGATAAGAATTCTGCCTTTTTTCACAGATATGACTTAGTTCGTAGACGAATTATAGTTCGTAGACGAATTAACACCATTACTAGGCTAGAATCAGACAAAGAGAAGGAAATTTCTGGCGAATCAGCGATTAATGAGGCAGCTTCAAATTATTTCCAAAATTTATTTTCATCTAATGAGTTGGAAATTTATCCTACCTTTTAATGGGCATTGATACTAATATTTCCTCTGATATCAATACAGCTTTGTTACCAACATACACGACAGAAGAGGTCTTTTCAGCTTTGAAAGGAATGGGACCCACTAAAGTACCATGCTGTGGTGGTTTTCTGGCATTATTTTTTCAGAGATTCTGGCACATTTTGTAACACCCCTATCCCGTATCCGTCTCCGACCGTTCAATACACATTACTCAACATACATAACTTATACATTAATGCATTCATAATCAAATGCCATTCAACACAATCATATTGTCCCTTATAAGGATTTACGAGTCCTTAAACATGCTTTAGAAGTGGTTCGCGACTAAACTATTAGCAAATGAAAATTTTAGAAACTTAGGAAAATTTCAAACATATAGGGGTCACACACTCGTGTGAATAGGCCATGTGCCTCACACGGCTCCAGACACTCCCGTGTCTCAGGCCGTGTAAAAACAGAGCATACGTACGGACTTAGGTCACACAGCCGACCACACGCCTGTGTGTCTAGCCTGTGTGCCCTTCTAAGTGGCCATACACGCCCGTGTACCAGGCTATGCCAAAACTGTAGGGTATACTGACTTATGCAACATGGCCAAGTCACATGCCCGTGTACTAGGTCGTGTACCAAATAGAAGGGTATACTGACTTGTACCGCATGGCCAGTCACACACCTGTTGTGAGACCGTATGGAGCATACTGACTTCATTTAAAATCAACACCAGGGGACACACGATCGTGTAACATGACCGTGTGTCACACGCGGCTGAGACATACACCCGTATCTCTTCTCATATGGACAAAAATAGGCTATTTGCAAAGCTATTTTGCCACCCTATTTTCACATACATGCACAAGCATAAAATTTCATTAATTCATAACTCAATAGGCAGCCATTTCAATACATTTTATACATATTTAATAACAATTTAACATAGTATTCAAATACTTAATTAACATCAAGCATTTTCCAATCATGTGTCAACCACATATTAAGATAACATTTACATAATTCCATTCCATTTACTACTTATCAAACATACTATAATTGAACACTTATATACAACCAAAACATTATACCCAATTTAGCCAAATCACATAGCTTAGACTTATACCACAAAATGTACCAAAAATTCATTATCTCAAGTAACCATACTTATCATCTTTAATACAAGCCTATACATGCCACATTTATATATATATCCATAGATTCAAAAGTACCAATTGGCAATTGGATAGTGTGATGCGTAACTCCGACTTGTCTGAAACGAGCGAGCTATCGAACCTCTATAAAACATGGAAAAAGAGATATAGTAAGCTTTATAGCTTAGTAAGCCCATATAATTTAGAATTGAATTTACCATTTATAAATAATCAAAGAAATAATTAAGGTGTATTCAATTCAATCACCAAATGCCTAAACACAAACATTCATCACAAGTTAGTCACCTAAATACATGAAAACATCCATTAACTCAATATAGATACTTAATACATTGTATCATATCAACTTCACATACATCATGTACATCATTTGTAACATTTTACTTTCAATCGTATAATAGTAATTCGTTCGTATAAATAGTACTTTACCATATCACAGAATTTATACCCGTTGAACCTATTAGAATCTTGAGGGATACTCGGGTAATATACAGTACATATAATTTAGTAATCCATCAATTCCTTATCATTTTTCACTCTTTCGAGCTATGAACAGTAAGCTCCACCTGAGCTGATGGATAGTAAGATCTATTGAGCTGAAACGGTAGGCTCGGATTTAGTGAATCGAGAAGCTCATATGAGTGAGAACGAGAAGCTCCAACGAGAAATAAAAGCGAGAAGCTCATTCTAGCTGTGGTGAGTCCGCAACACATGTAGGATCTTAACTAAAACGGTAACCCTAGTGACATGTCACTCGTATCCTACGAATTCATACGATTCAAACGGGGCTCGGTAACTATCAGTCTATATCAACAAGGCAATCTTATTCCAAGTATATCAATTAATCAATTATATACATACATTTCAAATAATTACAAGTATTTAAAAGTTTGATTCTAATTATATGAACTTACCTCGAGTTGCTCGGATAGCAATTATCGGCTAATCGTCAACTTTTCCTTTTCCCCGATCTAAACTCGATCTCAGCTTATCTTGATCTATATAATATCAAATTCAGCTTATTTAATTAAATATTTATGTAATTTAGTCCAAAACACATATTAGGGCTATTTTACACATTTTTACAATTTAGTCATTTTCACATAAAATTGCAAATTTATGCAGTTTAGTACAATTACATGCTTATCCAAATTTACCACATGTTACTAGCAGCCATATTTTCAGTTTATTCACACTTTTACCCACCCAATTTTACATTTTCTCAATTTAACCCCTTTTTGACATTTTTGTCAAAAGTCACTTTACAAAACTAGTAAATCTATATTCATAATTTATCATAACTCATAAATTTACTCAAGCATTCAATAATGGAAACATGATAAATCTTTATCAATTTCGAAATCTAGGGTACGAGCTAGCTAGAATACGAAGCAATGATCTCAAAAACATAAAAATTATTAAAAATCGAGCTAAAATAAACTTACAATTGAAGATCCAAGTGACTGAACCCTAAAACACAAACAATAGCTTTCTTCTTCCTTAATTTTCGGCTAGAAATATGAATGAAGAAAGAAACTTGCTTTTGTTTTATTAATATTAACATTAATTACTAATTTACCTTTATAACATTTAAAAATATTATAAATTACACCAATTGCCATGCTATCATCATCCACTAACCCATAAATGGTCTATTAACCACTTAAGGACCTTTACTTTAAGTTTCTGTAGCTATTTGACACTTTTAGCTAATAGAACACAAGTTTTACGCTTTACGCGATTTAGTCATTTTTACCGAATTAAGCATTCCAACAGTAAAATTTCTTTACGAAACTTTCACACAATAATTCTATCACGCTGTAAACTTTAATAAAATAATAAAAAAATATTTTGACCTCAAATTTGTGGTCTCAAAACCACTGTTTCGATTTTACTTAAAAACGGCTTATTACACATTTAGGTAAAGATGTTGAAAATTTTTGTTTGGAATTCTGAATGATGGAAAGGATTTTTACTCTTTAAACCTTACAGATATCATGCTTATTCCAAAAATCCCAAACCCCATTAGTCTTGTCAACTTTAGACCTATTAGTTTATGCACAGTTATCTACAAAATTGTGGCCAAAACAATTGCAAATCATCTTCAAGAAATGATTGGAAGATGTGTTGATAGCACTCAAAGTGTTTTTGTTCCTAGAAGGTTAATCTCTGACAATGAGCTAGCAACCTATGAAGTTTTACACATGTTATGTCAGAAACATACTGGAAAAAAAGGATTTATGGTAGTCAAATTAGACATGAGCAAAGCTTATGATAGAGTTGAATGAGATATTCTAAAGGAAGTAATGCTTTGAATGGGCTTTGCAAAGGAATGGGTGGCTCTAATTATGAGATGTATCTCTACAGTCTCTTATACAGTGAACATTATTGAGAGAAGAGGAAATGTTTTCAAACCCACTAGAGGGCTTCGTTAGGGTGATCCGCTTAGCTTTTTTCTTTTTCTAATATGCAGTGAGGGACTCTCATCTTTGATAAGATTGGCAATAAGAGGGGGCTTGTTGAAAGGACTAAAGGCTAGTAGAAGGGGACTAGATATATCACACCTACAGTTTGTAGATGATTGTATTAATCATTTTGTTTGGTGAAGCTACAAGAACATGAGCAATAATTTTAAAAGAAATTTTGAAGGAATATGAACAATGCCCAGGTCAATACGTGAATTTTAATAAGTTGACGATTTTCTATAGTTCAAACACAATAGAAAGGGATAAAGAAGAAATCTCAACTTTGCTAGGTATGAGATGCTCCACAAATTTGGGAAAATATCTAGGACTCCCTAATGTGGTAGGAAGACGGAAGAAGGAATCTTTCCAGAATCTCAAAGATAAAGTTAATTTGAGAATTGAAAGTTGGAGTACAAGGCTACTGTCACAAGAGGGAAATGAGGTTTTTATAAAATCAGTGCTTCAAACAATACCAACTTATGCTATGTCATGTTTTTTTCTACCAAAATCTTTGTGGGGAATTAGAAAATATTTCCGCTAGATTTTGGTGGCAAAAAGAACAGGGAAAGAAAGGGATACATTGGTGTCAATGGAAGTTTATGTGCCACCCAAAAGAGCAGGGGGAATGGGTTTTAGAAATATGTCTCAATTCAATATTTACCTACTAGCTAAGCAAGGATGGAGGATTACGCGAGTTTTTAAAGCAAAATATTTTCCAAATGATCATTTTTTAAATTCTCGTTTAGAAAATACAAGCTCTTATACATGGAAAAGTATCTGGGCGAAGAAAGGTATTTTGGTAAAAGGAATATGCTGGAGGGTAGGTACAGGTACTGATATTTCAAGTAATGACGATGCTTGGATTCTAGAGCAGTTAATTTTATATTATCTTCAATTGTTAATTCTATGCGAGATTCTAAAGTCAATGAGCTGATCGACAGTAATGAAAGAATATGGAGAAGAGAACTGATTAATAATACCTTTTCGGAGGAAGATGCTAGAAAAATCCTCCGGATCCCTTTGGCACGAACAACTCATGATGATTTTCTTGTCTAGGGAGGCGAGTATTCAGGCGAATTTTCGGTCCGCAGTGCCTATAAACTATTACAAACTTCTAATGAAAATCCTATAGCTTACTCTTTACAAACCATCTACAACAATTTTTACAAAAAAACTTTGGCTCCTAAATCTACCATCAAAAAACAAGATTACAATATGGAGAATTTCATGGAACTATTTTCCTACAAGGGTTAATATGCAGCACAGACAACTTGTCAGTAATACAAATTGCCCACGATGTAGTGGAAAAACTGAAACAATCGATCATATTTTTTGTGAATGTCTTGTTATAGTGAAAGTTCGAAAAACACTATCAATTCAGAATATTCTCATGTACACGAATATGGATTTTGTACAGTGGATTATCTGGGTCTTTGATCAGTTTTCCCCATGTCAATGCCGCCTTTTCTGTTGTGCACTTTGGGCCATCTGATGAGAAAGAAACACAAAAGTGCATGGAAAGAAAACTAGTATAGGCCAGGAAATAGAAAACTTCATCAAAAACTATATTGTTGAGCTTAATGGTCTAAAAAAAAATCCAGTAAGTATGAAGGAGATTAGAAGATGGAGCCACCCACCTAGTGAGTTCATCAAAATTAATTTCGATGGTGCGTATGATGGGAGTCATCACCAATCGACTTCAAGTATTGTGGTCAAGAATGAATAAGGGATAGTCCTTTTATCTTGTTGAAAAATCCATCAAGGGGTAGCCTCTAACTTTGCAGCTGAAGCAATTGTATGTCGAAAAGCAGTCCAAGTAGGATTTGAAAAGAAATGGCCGAAGATCATAATCAAAGGAGACTCTCTAGCAATAATTAAGAAATGTACAAACATGAGTCAAGATTGATCATAGATTGTAGCATATATAATTATGATATTCAACAGATAAAAAACTGATCTAGAAATTTCATGTTCAAACACATACCGAGATTTGCAAATACTCTTGCTCATATTTTGGGAACAGAAACCTTAAAAAGGAAGGAGGAGGTGTACCTGGTAATGAAAGTCCTTGGGTATGCCGAAAAAAAAAAGATCAAATGGGAGCGTGAACCAAACTGAGGAATGATCGGAGAAGAAGATAAATGAGAGGAAAGTTTAAGAAAAGTAAATGAATCAGTTTTTTGAAAGAAACAGATTTCCCAAGAACTGAACCGTCAAAAGAAAAAGTAGAAATGATAGACATTTGATAGGACAGGTTTCAGTAATTTCTATTGGGCTTTCGTTCGACGCATTTATTATTTATTCTAGACTATTCTGCATAGATATCTAGATAGTTTTTCTTTTTGGGCCACTTTAAATTTTTGGGCCGTTTTAGTTATCTGTTTTTTGATTCTTTTGGACTTTTACTATGTAATTTTCCTTTCTCTATTTTAATAAAAGCCCAGTTTGAAATTTAGTAAAAAAAAAATTGACATGTGTATTTTTTTAAAAATATTTCACTATACTTATACATAACAGTTATCAACTACCTAACCTTACTTGTGAAATCTAAAAACTCTACTAATAGTGTACCAAATAATTTTCCATAATTTTAAACTTAAATAACAATTGGTTGAATATTTAAATCACAAGTGAAACAAAAAATTAGTGTGAAAATCGCTTCACATTGTGGGAGGCGGATGTTTAGATTATTTTACAAATTTCCAGATTCGTCAAGTCTGTGCAAATATAGGTCGATGAAACTTGTTGTAGATGATGACGTGGAGACTACGATTGCACTGTATTCTTGTCTGGGAACGTTGAACCCATTGAGTTGTTAGCTGAGTTAGCGGATGTTGAGCTTGTTCAAAATTTTACTCCATTAAATCAACAATATGAAGTTCATGACTCATATATAGAGGTTCCAAGAGCATTTGTCGGTGGACAAGTTTGACTTTAATTTGAATGTTGGGTAGGTAGAATCGTGAGATTATGAAACAAAAATATAATCTTATATATTAAATCTAAATATTAACAATGAATTAAAAAATAACATATAATATACAAATTATTATTACAAATAATAAAAGCATACCTTAAAATTATCACAATTTCTCTTTAAAATTTGAACACAAATAATTTTTTCTTCACAAAACTCCAACGCAAAACAACCAACTAAAAAAAATTTACAAACGCATAAAAAACAATTTTTTGTGAAAATAATAATTTTTTATGTTATGACTATTTGGATTGCATTCTAAAAAAAACTTTGTGTATGTGGGGAGGGGAGAGACCGGTAACATATATAAGAGATAAGGCAAGTTAAGAAAAAAGAAAAAGAAATGGTAAGTTGTTGTACATTAGGGCTAAGAGGCATGACTCTTTTTTATTTCATCAAACTCTTTTTAAAAAAAAAAAAAAAATCAGTAATGTTAATATGTCAGTCGGCGTCATTATAAAAAAATTATACTTTTATATTATATAATATATATTTAGTTTTTTTTTAGTGCGGCCTGATCACTTGACCATACCAATTAAAAAAAAAAAAAAAACTTCATCGAGATTGATAGTTTAGATAGGAACGAAATGTAGAATGATGCCAATGACACCAAATTTACCGTAAAAACACTCAATTTTTGCAGATAATCTTGGTGGAATACCATTTTTCTAAAAAAATTTTATTATTTTAATGAAAAAAACCCATAGATCTTCAACATAATTTGCGTTTTATTCTACGCATTTAAGTTCTAAACTTTATCTTTGGCTTTTTAGTTCTCAAGAGGGTAATTTTATTATTTTTCCTATAGCATTAATGGTTTCTCATATTGACTAGATTGAGACATCTGGACACTGTGCTTGTCTTAATTAAAGCACTGAAATTAAAATATTTAAACGTGAAGGGCCTAAAAAAGTTCAAAGACTTAAGAGGGCCCAACGTAGCTCTCAATTAGAACAATTGTAAAAACAAAATTATTCCATTAATTTCAGTATAAACCCCAACCTTCTTTTAAAAAAAATTATATTAAAATGATCTAAAAAATATAATTTTTAGGCACCAATAAAATAGTGCCACATCATTAAATTTTAAAAATAATAAAATATTATTATACACTCATCTATATTTATAACACCCCAAATTTTGGGTGTTTAATTGCAGTATTTTATACTAATTAAATCTTTATATATGTGGTTTTGTGTTTTACTATTATGTTTAAGGTCTGAAGTTCGAATTGTATTGTTAAAAGTTTTATTATTTTAAAACAACTCCATCCATGCATTACATAGTTAAATGTAATTCTGTGTAAATTTATATAAAGAATGAGTTTGTTGGTTCACTGATTAAGTCTCTGCATTTTGTCTGGCCCCGTGTTCGAGTCCCATCGTATGTGTTAAGAAATATTTTGCTTGTTGTCAAAAAATTTGTTGGTGGTTAAGACAAAATATTTTAAATGTTTTTTTTCCCTTTCTTGTCCCCTTTACTTTTTTCCTTCTTTCCCTTCTCTTTTTCTTTTTCCACTTCTTTCGCTTTTTGTTTTTAAATCGTTTGAGAGTGTTGTTGTCGATTGTTGGACTTCTCATTCTTATCTATTGTACAGGTTGGGTAAGCATGTCTTCTGTGATGTCAATTGTGTCGATTTGCTAAAAGTTCTAAGAAACGACGGTGTCGTATCGTTGATAGTTTGCACTAATGGATAAATTCTCGTTGTTAAACAATGTTGGTTCCTTATTTTAGGAATAGGTGTTGGAAGTAACGAATCTCGGCAGGTTAATTCGAGTAATTGCAGTTAATCTTTTGGTAAGTGTCAATTCCGTTGAAGATTTTATGTCAAAGTTTTCGACATAAGTTTTTGTGTATAAATGTGCTTCATTGTCGTTAAATTCAGTTGATTGAATGATTGAATGGTTGTTTTAGGCTTCGGAGACTCTCTACGTTGTTTTCGCTTCAAAATCACTTCAAGTGCGTGCCAAAAATGTAACACCCCTCACCCGTATCCAATGCCGGGACAGGGCTCGAGGCGTTACTGGACTTAAACGTTCACAAACGTACAAAATCGGGTCACCAAATTTCGCCCAAAATTAAAACTTTTCAAACACATGCATATTGTCCCTTATACAGGCCTTCGAGGCCTAAAATATACATTGGGGCACCGTGTGGCTTGGGACATGCTCGTGTCCTCAGCCCGTGTAACTTTATGTTTATGACGTCAGCAACCGTTTAAGGGCACATGGCCAAGGCACATGCCCGTGGCCAGAGGCTGTGTCCTCCACACAGCTGAGACACACGACCGTGTCTCTACCCGTGTGGTCAAGACTTAGGCTAGTTTCCAGGCCTTTTTGTCATTTTTCCATGCACACACATACACGATTTCAAAGGCATTCATCATTAGCTCGTTGTTATGCATTAGTTCCATCTACTCATGATAAACTAGTCTAGCTACATCACAAGACATTAACACATATCATGGATAAATAGGCGTACAAGTCAAAATCATTATAAGCCACATCTCATGGCTATAAACAACAAATCAATATAAGCCAATACCTTTGGCTAATCACAACAATAGTCATCATAGAAAAACTAAGTCCCTCTACATGTCACTCACATGAAAACATTTAACATGCACATGCCAATACTCCAAAGATAATGGCTCGATAGTGTGATGCTGCCTCCGACGATCTCCAACCCCGAGCTGACCTGAAAAAACTAAAAGAAATGGAAAGGAGGGAGTAATATTTACGCTTAGTAAGCTCGCATGAAAATAATAAACAATGCGATGGCATGTTATTTTCATATTCTTTCTATTTATTCAAATTCTAGCTAAGTTGTTTTCCCAAGTCATAGTCATTAAATTAATTATATCTGGAGTTACGAGATTCCAAATTAAGATCCGTTAATTTTTCTAGAAACTATACTAATATCCCTTCTTACCATAAAAGTTTTAGAATTTTTGGTCTAGCCAATAAGTACAGTTTATTATTCAAAGTTTCCCCTGTTTTGCTGTCTGACAGCTTCGACCTCTATCTACTAAAAATCAAATATCTCATAATACGAGATTCGGATAATATTCCCATCTCTTTCTCTTAAAAATAAACTCATTAAGGATTTCAGTCATATAAATTTTAACTCATAATTATTTTTTTACAATTTCTAGTGATTTTCAAAATTTGAGATAGGGGATTCCAAACTCATTTTGACTCTGTCTCATAAGAATTCAAATATCTCATCATATGAGATTTCTTTACTAGCACTAAAGAAGCTTTAATTTAGTATATTATTTAGCCTTTAACTCAATTTACACTATTTTTAGTGAATTTTCAAAGTCGGATCAATGCTGCTGACCAAATCTATTTTGGTATAATATAATGATCACTATCATAAGATCTTTTCCAACTATCATGAACTCACCATTTCATGGATCCCTTACTCAATTTTCACAATGGAAAGTTGTTATTTCTCATGGGCACACTTAATCATACATTCCAAGTATAGGATAATTCCTTATCACATGCACTCAATCATCAAATTAGTCTCATGACAATGCACCATGTAAATTTGTCTTAGATGAGCCTATTATTCATCATTTCATCTACATACATCATATTAATCCCGTTGAGTTTCTAGGAAATCTTGATGGATTATCCATTTACCGTCAATTCATAAGAATGATCATTTTAGGTATGCACTCCCGTGAACCTCACATTTTACGGCGGGGTTACCAATCCAGGCTAAATCCCCCATATCGTAAACTCATAAGGTGATGTCGAGATTACTAGTCCAGGCTAAATCCCTTATAGCGACAAACACCCTTAATGAGCTCGGATCTGAATTACCAGTCTAGGCTAAATTTAGACCCTAATCGGATTACCCGTCTGGGCTAAATCCTCAATGCACACATGTTCTTTGGGAGGCTTGATCACTCAAGGAACACCCGTCCGGGCTACATCCTTTCTATATTTGAGATCAACGTATTACCCGTCCGGGCTAAATCCTTTCTGCAACACATGCAGGATACTTAAGTTACATATAAATCATAGTTTATCCATCGAGCTTCCTTTTTTAACCTTAACCGAGACATTTTTCAACATGTCATTGTTAAGAATGCATTTCATGTATTTTCATGCCATCATCAAATACAGTTATCATACATTCATAAATCATACAATTAGGCATTTTATGAATTTACTTTAAGTTATTCGAACTTACTTGTCGAAATCTCGTCAGGTACAACTATGTAGCAACTCATACAACCCATGTAATATTAATTTAACATTCAATTCATGTAACAATAATTTGTCATTCAATTTCACATGACACAATAAACATCACATTTTCCATATCATACACACTATCCATCAACTTCTGCTAAACATATTAAATCATACAATTCATGCTATATCAATAGAGAATTACAATTCAAGCATGATATTGCATTATTATTAACACACGAACTTACCTCGATCCAGAAACAACAATTTGCCATTTTAGTCCACAACCTTGTATTTTCCCGATTTAAGCCAGAATCTTGATTTCCTTAATCTATAATATCAAATTTAGCCTAATAATTAGTCACACTATTCATATGGGTCTAAAAATAATATTTTTACAAATTTTCATTTTGACCCCTAAACTTTCACATATTTTCACTTTTGCCCCAATGCTCGTAAAATGATTTTTATTCAATTTCCTTACATTTCAAGCCTATCCAAATCATTTTCATAACTATGGAGGCCCCCAATTTCCATTAAATCACCCTTTTATGACTAATTTATAACTTTTACGATTTAGTCCTTTCTAAGCATTTTTACCGAAAATCACTTAGCAAAAGTCGTTTATTACACACCGAGCCTTCATATTCTACCATTAAACATAAAAATACATGAATATCATGCATGGTTAAATTTTTAAACACAAACTGTAGCTCAAAATAATGGTAGAAATAGCTAGAACATGTTACCGGGATTTCAAAAATGTAAAGAACATTAAAAAGGGGGCTCGGGATCACTTACAAATAAGCTTGGAAGCTTGAACCAAACCCTAGCCATGGCTTCCATGGGGGTTTCGGCTGGTACATGGAGAAGATGACTAAATTTTGGCTATTTTGGCTTTTTAATTCTTTTAATTATTAGTTTACCAAAATTCCCCTAACTTAAAAATATTTTATTACACTCATTTCATGTCTATTTTTGTCAAAAAATTAAGTAATAGTCTATTTACCATTTAAAGGCCTCCAATTTAAAATTTCATAATAATTTGACACCTCTAACATGTAGAACTCAACTTTTACACTTTTTACAATTTAGTTCTTTTGACCAAACTGAGTGCCCAAACATCGAAATTTTCGAACGAAATTTTCACGAAATCATTCTGTGAAATCACAGACCATAAAAATATAATAAAAATAAATTTTCTTACGTCAGATTTGTGGTCCCAAAACCACTGTTCTGACAAGGCCCTAATTCGGGATGTTACATTTCTCCCCCCTTTAGGGATTTTCGTCCCTAAAAATCTTACCAGAAGAGTGGTTTAGTTCCTCATAATCTTTTCTATCTCATAATTAGTGCTAAAGAACTTTTACTTTAGCCTTCATTAAAATCCAGGGTCTTATTTTTTTCCCAATAGCTCATGATATATAAAAGTCCGGATCTCAATCCAATTAACCAAGACTAGCTTTCCAAGAAATCTGACAATCTCATAAATACATGATTCTATTAACCCATTGGGAAGATTTAACATTTACCAAAAAGGTTTGCGAATTTCATCATTTGTCAACCAGAAATCCATATATCCTTTTTCTCTTTCTAATATAAGAATAATCTTGACAAGAAATCCATAATCATCTCATTCTCATTTCCATTCTAATATCACTACTGATAAAGATCGTTCTGATATCACCCGATGTTCAGTAGTAGTCTTGATAACCTTTCATGTATTCAATTACAAAGATCAGAAATGTCGAGTTCTAAACTCGATCATCAATGTATTACTCTTGTGATTTTTCTTGCAAACTCTCTGCATAAGCCTAGAAATTTTTTTTTCAAGTACTTGTAACCACATTTTTCCCTTCTCAGGGATCAGGCAATAACCGACTTAAGTCATTTGCACAATCTCACACTCAATTCCCTTTATGACAGTAGATACATTAGCCATTCCATTACTTTATTGACTTAGAACACATCACAATTTATTCAATAACACATTATTGAAATTCAAGAAGTTTTTGTTCAGCACATACCCCATCGGTTCAAAGACTTTAGTCAATAACGTTCTCGTTTATTCAAAGCTTTAATGACATGTAATAGACCATTCAAATTTCACAAGACGAAAACTTTATCATTCAGAACCGCTTTAAATTATATCAAGGTCTTCTAAGATATATACATTTTTCATTCAGACTATCTATCTTTTACCCGGAGAGAGGTAAAATCTTGTTCTCAGACACGAATACCTTATTTAATCTTTCAAATAATAATCAATACCACTTGAACCACTGAGTCGGTATTAATCATTAATAAATTATATTTTAAGAGATTATCTGTTTCAGTTGATAGGACAGTTTGGCATGAAACCATTCAAAACTCACTTATCATACTAACCAAAGTCCATTTCAATTGCATTAGCTCAAGATAACAAAAATGCCTCAATTGAATGCATTAACTTTGATTAACTTACTCGAGGAAAGGAATCCACCTACAAACTGAAACTGCAATTTCATCATTTATGCCTTTATTGATATCAGTTATTTACACGAAGATTTAGAGAAGTCCAGATACAGGGGTCATCATGTTACTATAATCAAGCTAGAAGCACGTTCATAATCGACATATTCATTATAAGTTGAAGAACATACCTTGGATACAAGTGACCATTGGTAATTTACGAGATGAAGATAACAAGAAAACCAGAATAAAAAAATCCAAGACAGAGGAATCTGAGATAAAGATATCTAAGGTATAGAAATCCAAGATACCATATCATAATGAAAGACCCAGAAAAATGTTCATAAGAAAGATATGAAGGATCTTGATAATTCTTCAGAGAAAAGAAGTCCAGAAGAATACATCAATCCAACCCACTGGGATTAAATGCAATAAGGATAATATACCTTCCCATATATGTATATCGAATAGAGCATCAATTAGGAGAAATAGATTTATATCATCATGCGTATTATTTCATGAAGTCCCATTAGATGGAATATAATGGAATGCCAGAGAGACATAGAACAATACAAATTATGTACCAGTCGGGTTATCAATACTTTCGTCTATACATCGTGATTAGGAAGCACTCCCATAAAACAAGGATTTTATCAGTAGGGCAGTAACCGTAAAAAAAGTATTTCCGAGAACAGTTAAACATACAGAATACCTCGGAAAAAACTGCAATAATCTGGTATTTTACCTTTCAACATTATTCTTTCAATTATTTCTGCCATCATAAATCTCACATTATGCTTTTCATTAAAGAAGTTCAGTTCTGAAGAATTTTCCAGTTAATACATTTCCCAACATCTTACCTTACTAGTCCTGTCGTTACTTATCAATCTAATTTAATCTCTGATCATGTTCATAATCATTCTATAGCTGAACCTTTTGGTATCATACTTGTGAACTTTTTCAATATGAATCTAGTAAAAGTCCTTCAAAAAACACCACTCTGGGAAGGGGGTGGGGTTGTAAGATTCCTAACTCGTTTCTCATACTCATATACATATATCACTAGTTCATTATCAAAATAACATTTTCATAAACATATCATTCACTTCAGGCAATCTTTTATTCACATTCGTATGACATGAACTTTTCAGTTATCTTATTTAAATAAGTATATTTATGTATGCATTCTATGGATTTTGGACAGCTTACTAATCTCATTCATTCAATCAAACAAATCAGGCATATAACTTTTTATATAGGCCAAACAAACATGGAAAAATACTTCACAGTTTAAACTTTCACCTCATATGTTATCGTGTACATATCATAAACTTTTATTCATACTTTTCAAATTTTAAGCTCATCGTAACTATACTTTACCCGAATGCCTTAGCTTTTCATCGAACATGGTCGGTATAGCTCGGTTGGAGGGCACCATTGTCCAAACAAAATGGCTGTCATGCGCGTTGGGAGACATCACACTATCATAGATCGGTGGCATGTATAGCTAAACTCTCATACATATGCTAGGTTAGTCCGAGAACCAAGTAAACCATAACTCTGATACCACTAAATGTAACACCCCTCACCTGTATCCAACATCGAGACAGGGCTCGAGGCATTACCAGACTTAAACATTCACAAACATACAAAACCGGGTCACCAAATTTAGCCCAAAATTAAAACTTTTCAAACACATGCATATTGTCCCTTATACAGGCCTAAAATATACATTGGGGTGGTTCGGGACAAAACCGAAAACTTTGAAAATCTTTGGGCAACTTAACCAATTTTTTAGATTTGGAGAGTCACACGCCCGTGTGGCTTGGGACATGCCCGTGTCCTCAGCCCGTGTAACTTTATGTTTATGACGTCAGCAACCGTTTAAAGGCACACAACCAAGGCACACGCCCGTGGCCAGAGGCCGTGTCCTCTACACAGCTGAGAGACACGGTCGTGTCTCTACCAGTGTGATCAAGACTTAGGCTAGTTTCCAAGCCTTTTTGTCATCTTTACATACACACACATACACGATTTCAAAGGCATTCATCATTAGCTCATTGTTATGCATTAGTTCCACCTACTCATGATAAACTAGTCTAGCTACATCACAAGACATTAACACATATCATGGATAAATAGGCTTACAAGTCAAAATCATTATAAGCCACATCTCATAGCTATAAACAACAAATCAATATAAGCCAATACCTTTGGCTAATCACAACAATAGTCATCATAGAAAAACTAAGTCCCTCTACATGTCACTCACATGAAAACATTTAACATGCACATGCCAATACTCCAAAGATAATGGCTTGATAGTTTGATGCTACCTCCGACGATCTCCAACCCCGAGCTGACCTAAAAAAACTAAAAGAAATGGAAAGGAGGGAGTAATATTTATGCTTAGTAAGCTCACATGAAAATAATAAACAATGCGATGACATGTTATTTTCATATTCTTTCTTTTTATTCAAATTCCAGCTAAGCTATTTTCTCAAGTCATAGTCATTAAATTATTTATATCTGGAGCTACGAGACTTTAAATTAAGATTCGTTAATTTTATAAAAACTATACTCATATCCCTTCTTACCATAAAATTTTTAGAATTTTTGGTCAAGCCAATAAGTACAATTTATTATTCAAAGTTTCCCCTGTTCTGCTATCTGATAGCTTTGACCTCTATATACTAAAAATGAAATATCTCATAGTACGAGACTCGGATAATGTTACCGTCTCTTTATCTTAAAAATAAACTCACTAAGGATTTCAGTCATATAAATTTTAACTCATAATTATTTTTTTACAATTTCTAGTGATTTTCAAAATTTGAGATAGGGGATTCCAAACTCATTCTGACTCTGTCTCATAAGAACTCAAATATCTCATCATATGAGATTTCTTTACTAGCATCATTTCCTTTATCTGAAATTAGACCCAATAAGCTTTAATTTAGTATATTATTTAGCCTTTAACTCAATTTACACTATTTTTAGTGAATTTTCAAAGTCAGATCAATGTTGCTGACCAAATCTATTTTGGTATAATATAATGATCACTATCATAAGATCTTTTCCAACTATCATGAACTCACCATTTCATGGATCCCTTACTCAATTTTCACAATGGAGCTCAATATAAAAGTTATTATTTCTCATGGGCACACTTAATCATACATTCCAAGTATAGGATAATTCCTTATCACATGCACTCAATCATCAAATTAGTCTCATGACAATGCACCATGTAAATTTGTCTTAGATGAGCCCATTATTCATCATTTCATCTACATACATCATATTAATCCCGTTGAGTTTCTAAGAAATCTTGATGGATTATCCATATACCGTCAATTCATAAGAATGATCATTTCAGGTATGCACTCCCGTGAACCTCACATTTTATGGCGGGATTACCAGTCTAGGCTAAATCCCCCGTATCGTAAACTCACAAGGTGATGTCGGGATTACCAGTCAAGACTAAATCCCTTATAGCAACAAACACCCTTAATGAGCTCGGATCTGAATTACCAGTCCAAGCTAAATTCAGACCCTAATCAGATTACCCATCCGGGCTAAATCCTCAATGCACACATGTTCTTCGGGAGGCTTGATCACTCAAGGAACACCCGTCCGGGCTATATCCTTTCTATATTTGAGATCAACGGATTACCCGTCTGGGCTAAATCCTTTCTGCAACACATGCAGGATCTTAAGTCACATATAAATCATAGTTTATCCATTGAACTTCCTTTTTTAACCTTAACCGGGACATTTTTTAACATGTCATTGTTAAGAATGCATTTCATGTATTTTCGTGCCATCATCAAATTCAATTATCATACATTCATAAATCATACAATTAGGCATGTTATGAATTTACTTTAAGTTATTCGAACTTACTTGTTGAAATCTCGTTAGGTACAACCGTATAGCAACTCATACAACCCATGTAATATTAATTTAACATTCAATTCATGTAACAATAATTTGCCATTCAATTTCACATGACACAACAAACATCACATTTTCCATATCATACACACCATCCATCAACTTCTCCTAAAAATATTAAATCATACAATTCATGCCATGTCAATAGAGAATTACAATTCAAGCATGGTATTGCATTATTATTAACACACGAACTTACCTCGATCTAGAAATGACAATTTACCATTTTAGTTCATAACCTTGTATTTTCCCGATTTAAGCCCGAATCTCGATTTCCTTGATCTGTAATATCACATTTATCCTACTAATTAGTCACACTATTCATATGGGTCTAAAAATCATATTTTTACAAATTTACATTTTGACCCCTAAACTTTCACTTATTTACACTTTTGCCCCAATGCTCGTAAAATAATTTTTATTCAATTTCCTTGCATCTCAAGCCTAGCCGAATCATTTTTATAACTATGGCGGCCCTAAATTTCCATTAAATCACCCTTTTATGACAAATTTATAACTTTTACGATTTAATCCTTTTTAAGTATTTTTACCGAAAATCACTTAGCAAAAGTCGTTTATTACACACCGCGCCTTCTTATTATACCATTAAATATCAAAATACATGAATATCATTCATGGGTAAATTTTTAAACACAAACCCTAGCTCAAAATAATGGTAGAAATAGCTAGAACATGTTACTGGGATTTCAAAAATGTAAAGAACATTAAAAACGGGGCTCGGGATCACTTACAAATGGGCTTGGAAGCTTGAACCAAACCCTAGCCATGGCTTCCATGGGGGTTTCGGCTGGTACATGGAGAATATGACCAAATTTTTGCTATTTTGGCTTTTTAATTCTTTTAATTCTTAGTTTACCAAAATGCCCCTAACTTAAAAACATTTTATTACACCCATTTCATGTCTATTTTTTTCAGAAAATTAACTAATGGTCTAATTACCATTTAAAGGCCTCCAATTTAAAATTTCATAACAATTTGACACCTCTAACATGTAGAACTCAACTTTTGCACTTTTTACAATTTAGTCTTTTTGACCAAATTGAGTGCCCAAATGTCGAAATTTTCGAATGAAATTTTCACGAAATCATTCCGTAAAATTGCAGATCATAAAAATATAATAAAAATAAATTTTATTACGTCAAATTTGTGGTTCCGAAACCACTGTTCTGACTAGTCCTAATTCGGGATGATACAAAAAACCCCTATTTTTGGAAATTTCAGACACTGGAAAATGTGGCTGTCGACACCACACGGCCAGGGACATAGGTGTGGGCCTGAGCTGTATGGTTGGCCATGTAACTCACTGATCATCGAATTTGAGCCACACAGGCAAATGACACAGGCATGTGTTCAGGCCGTGTGTGGCCATGTTAGTGCAGGGTTCATAAGGTTAAGGACATGGGTGTATGTCCAAGACGTGTAACTCACTGTTTATGATTTAGAATTACATGCGTAGATGACATGGGCATGTGCCAAGCCGTGTGAGCCACATGGGCAAGGACATAGGCGTGTGCCCTGGTCGTGTAACTCACAGTTTACGATTTAGACCTACATGGGTAGATAACACAGGCGTGTGCTAGGATGTGTGAGACATACGGGCAAGGACATGGACGTGTGTCCCGGCCGTATGACTCATTATTTATGATTTAGAATCACACGGGCAGATGACATGGGCGTGTGCCCATGCCGTGTATGTAACACCCATAACCCGTATCCGTCGCCGGAGTAGGGTTACGAGGTATTATCGATCAGTTCACAACATATAGCATACATTTATCAAACATAAAACATTCATTATCATAAATCATTCAACACAATTACATTGTCCCTTATAAGGGCCAACGAGGCCTTAAACATGCTTTAGAAGTGGTTTGGGACTAAACCGATAACATATAAAAATTTAGGAAACTTAGAAAAATTTCAACCATACAGGAGTCGCACGCCCGTGTGGAAACAGGGCATACATACTGACTTGTATCACACGGTCGAAGACACGCCCGTGTGCCAGGCCGTGTGAAAACTGGAGGGTATACTGACTTAGGTCACACGGCCGACCACACACGTGTGTGCCCAATCGAATTGGCCACACACGCCCATGTGCCCAAGCTATGTACCTCACACGGCCAGTAGACACGTCCGTGTCTCTACCTGTGTGAACAAAAATAGGCTATTTGCCAAGCCATTTTGCCACCCAACCAAGTATACCTATAAAAGAGAAAATGGTACCATTTCATCATACAATTAGGCAGCTACAATCATCAACCAAATGCATAATTCATGCCATTACAATTTCATCCATTCCAAATCTCAAATCACTACCATTTACTTAACTAAATACATGCGAAAACAATATCAAACAATATGGCTCATTTACCATAATTTACACATACATAACTTACCCTATAAATAACCAACACAACATCTAAAATCATATCTCATCAAGACATTTCTCAAGCATTTATACTCCACAAATCATTTAACCATTTGAGCAACTATAAAACCATCACCACATTCATACCAAAACATACCAAAATAAGCCATCACTCAAGGCTATATATACAAACTAAAACATATACATTTACAAGCCATTTTAAATGGCTAACTTCATAAACTTCACATATACCATAATGATCAAAGTCCCTATACATGCCATTTACTCAAAACTTAACTCAAAAGTACCAACTTAGATGTTAGATAGTACGATGATGTTCCTGACGACTCCCAGATTCGAGCTAGCCTTGATTCAATATAAAATATAGAAAAATAACACGAAGTAAGCTTCATAGCTTAGTAAGTTTGTATGTGAATAACTTAATTCATCGAATCAATGCAAATCAACCAATTACATATGACAAAACCATATACACATTAACTACAAAACTTTCTCTTGTCTCAAAACATGATCAAATACCATCTCATCGAACTTTCACTATTTAATACTTGAATAGGTTCTGTACATACCTGTATCGCCTCGTACTAACCTCTTCTTCAACCACATCGTTCGTTCACCCATTGAACCATTTGGAATAAAAATCGGATACTCAGGAGTCTTGTATGATAAGTACCTATATCATGGCCCATAGCTAAATCAAGGTAACTTATCCGACGAACTATTATCATGCCCCGAAGCCAAATCATCCGATATGCATGTCCCGAAGCCAAATCGGTAAAATACGCACCCGAAGTGCGAATATCATGGCCCAAAGCCAACTCAACATATCACTTACTAACATGTCAATAGTATCCAAAACTATTCTTACGGTTCAACCAGGCTTTCACACTTTTCGTTCCTATCATCAAATGCACTTATAGAGTCATTTTCACACTACATACATTATTCATAATCCTGTTTTAGCAATTTTTTCAATATTAAAGCATTTTAACATACATTTATAATGTAATCATCACATGCGAACTTACTTCGTATTCGGAATGAACGGATTGGGTCGACTTCTCGATAACCTTGCTTTTCCCTCGATCTAAATCTGAATTCTTTCTTTCTTGATCTATATGAATTCAAAATTAACTTATTTAATCAACCATTCATTCAATTTAGTCCAAAACATACATTTAGGCCTATTTGCACATTAGCCCCTAAACTTTCACACTTTTATCAATTTAATCCATATTTCACAAAACACAAAATTCACATAATTTCAATAAACCCAAGCTTGGCTAAATTATTTATAGATCCGTAGCAGCCCAAAACTTCCATTTATTTCACATTTCAACCACACAATTTACACATTTCACAATTTAATCCCTTTTTGACATTTTTGTCAAAAATCACTTTACAAAACTAGTAAATCTATCAATATACCTTCATAATATATCATCAATATCAATTTAATCAAACATTCAACAATGGCAACATGTTAACTCTTTAACAATTTTGAAATCTAAGGTACGAGCTAGCTAGAATACGAAGCAACGATCTTAAAAACGAAAAAATCATTAAAATCCGAGTCAAAATCACTTACCAATGTAGACTAACAAGTGCTGAACCCTAAAACTCAATCAAATGCTTTCTTCTTCATCAACATTCAGCCAAAAGAGAGAAAAATTCATTTTGTTTTTATTTATTATATGTTAATTATGCTAATTACCAATATAACCTTAATGAAATACCATTAATATCATCCATTTAATGTCCAATATTGTCCACCCACCATTTTAATGGTCTAATTACCATTTAAGGCAACCATAATTAAAAGTCAAAGCTATTTGACACCTTTAACTAATAGAACATGCATTTTACATTTTACGCGATTTAATCCTTTTTACCGAATTAAGCATTCAAACAGTAAAATTTCTTTACGAAACTTTCACACATACATGCTATCATGCTGTAAACACATAAAATAATATTAAAATAATTTTCTAACATCAGATTTGTTGTTCCAAAACCATTGTTCTGATTTAGCCAAAATGGGCTATTACAACTCTCTCTCATTAGGGATTTTCGTCCCCATAAATCTTCCCAATAAATAGGTTTGGGTAATGTTTTCTCATAGCATCCTCAAGTTCCCACATAGCTTTTTCAACCCCTTGCTGATGCCATAATACTTTCACTAACGCAATTTTCTTATTTCTTAGCTCTTTGATCTCACAAGCTAAAATTCGAATCGATTTTTTAGCATATGACATATCAGACTAAATTTCAACCTCAGTCAGGGAAATGACATGTGAAGGGCCGGATCAGTGTTGTCAAAGCATCGACACATGAAACACATTATGTATTTTCTCTAACTCAGATTGTAAAGATAGTTGATATGCCACTGGCCCAACTAACTCAGTAATCTCATACGGTCTGATGAATTGTGGACTCACTTTCCTTTTCCGACCAAACCGCAATATCTTTTTCCATAGCAACACTTTAAAAAACACTTTATCCCTGATCTGGAACTCAATATCATTCCGTTTCAAGTCTGTGTACGATTTTTGTCGATCCAAAGCTGCTTTCAAACTATCACCAATTACTTTCACTTTTTTTTCAATCTCTCTGGTCAGATCAACCTCGTGAATCTTATTTACGCTGAGCTCACTCCAGTACAACGGTGTTCAACATTTACGATCGTATAGAGCTTCGTACAGTGCCATCTTTATACTTGATTAAAAGCTATTATTGTAAGCAAATTCAATCAGCAGTAGATATTTCTCCCAGCTACCTTCAAACTCAAGAATGCAACAACACAACATATCCTTAAGTATCTGAATAACTTGTTTGGATTGACCATCCGTTTGCAGGTGAAATGCAGTGCTAAAATGCAGCTTTGAACCCAAAGCTTCTTGTAATTTCTTCCAAAATCGTGAAGTCAATCTTGGATCTCCATCCGAAACAATAGATAGGGGAACACCATGTAATCTCGCAATTTCGAAAATATACAACTCAGCTAATTTATCAAGTGAGAAATCTGTACGTACCAGGATGAAATGAGCTAATTTCGTCGATCTGTCAACAACAACCCAAATCGTATCTTTCTTTTTCGGAGATAAGGGCAAACCCGATACGAAATCCATTGTTACTCTATCCCACTTCTTCTCAGGAATCATAATAGGCAGTAATAAACCTGACGGCACTTGATGCTCAGCTTTGACTTGCTGACAAATCAAACATTTTGAAACAAATTTCCAAAAATCTTGTTTCATGTCGTGCCCTCAATAAAGTTGTTTCAAATAGTTATACATTTTCGTTCTTCCTGGATGTACTGATAAACAACTACTGTGTGCTTCGTTTAGAATCTTTCGAATGAGCTCAGAATTTCTTGGTACACATATTATATCACGAAACATCAAACAGTCATCAGGCCCTATTCAAAACTCTGAATCAGAAGTCGACTCACACTGAGCTCGTTTTGCTTGCAATTCATTATCAAATTTTTGAGCCTCACAAATCTGCTGTAGAAATAACAGTCTCGCTTTCAACCCGGCTACTATCGAACCATCGTCAGACAAAGCTAATTGTGTGTTCAAAGCACGTAAAGCAAATAAGGACTTTTGGCTCAAAGCATTAGCAACTACGTTCACTTTCCCCGGATGATAGTCAATCTTTAATTCATAGTGGTTTAGCAGTTCTAACCATCTTCGCTATCGCAAATTCAAATCTTTCTAAATCATCAGATATTTCAAGCCTTTATGGTCGGTATAAATATGGCAGTTTTCACCAAACTAGTAATAACACCAAATTTTCAATGCGAACACTATCACGGCTAACTCTAGATCGTGCGTCAGATAATTATTTTTGTGCGGCTTCAATTGTCTTGAGGCATAAGCTATAACTTTACCTTTCTGCAACACAACCCAGGCCATTTAAAGATGCATCACTAAAAACTACGAATTCTTTACCCAACTCAGGCTGAACTAACACTGGTGCTTCTGTCAATAACGTTTTCAACTGCTCGAAGCTCTATTGACACTTTTTTGACCACTGAAATTTAAAATCTTTTTGAATCATTCATGTTATCGGAGTCGCAATCATCAAGAAGCCTCTCACAAATAGTCTATAATATCCAGCTAGTCCTAGAAAACTACCAACTTCGGATACATTTCTCGAAGACTTCCAATCTATAATCGTAGAAATTTTGCTCGGGTCAACTCGGATACCCGCGACTGAAACTATATGTCCTAGAAAACCAACCTCTCGTAGCCAAAACTCACATTTGCTGAACTTTGCAAACAACTGTTTATCTATCAAAGTTTGTAACACGATTTTCAAATGCTTGGCATGCTCAGATTCATCATGAGAGTAAATCAAAATGTCATCAATAAACACAACTACGAATCGGTCTAAGTACGGCTTGAAAATCTGGTTCATCAAGTCCATAAAAACAATATGTGCATTTGTTAGTCCGAAAGGCATAACAAGAAATTCTTAGTGTTCGTACCTTGTTCTAAATGTAGTCTTTGGCACATCTGAGTCTTTAACTCGCAACTGGTAATAACTCGATTTCAAATCAATTTTCAAAAACACTGTTGCCCCTTTTAACTGATCAAACAAATCATCTATTCGTGGCAATGGGTATTTATTCTTGATCATCACTTTGATGAATTGTCGATAGTCAATACACATTCTTATTGTGCCAGCTTTATTTTTCACAAATAACACCGGTACACTCTAGGGAGAGAAACTCGGTCTAGCAAAACCTCTATCTATCAATTCTTGCAACTGAGCTTTCAATTCTTTTAACTCTGTTGGAGCCATTCTGTACGGATCTATCGATATCAGTGTTGTTCCCGGTACTAATTCAATACCAAACTCAACCTCTCTAATAGGTGGTAAACCCAGTAACTCTTCTGGAAATACATTTGGATACTCGCACACAACTGGTACTAATTCCATCTTTGTTTCTATCACTTTCGTATCAAGTACATAAGAAAGATAAGCTTCACACCCTTTTCTCACAAATCTCTAAGCTAACATAGATGAAATCACAACTGGAAAACTATTCAGATCTTTAGATTCAATTCTAATAGTCTCATTATTCTGACATTTCAGCTCAATTGTCTTTCGTCTACAATTCACTATAGCATCATGCATCGTTAGCCAATACATACCCAAAATCACATCAAATTAGCTGGAAAACAAAAATCCCAATTCATTAACGGACAATTCTTTCAGACTTTGTAAACCAAAACATATTTGCCTAAGGGATTCGATACTCTAATAAAAAATTTAGTAGACTCTACAGGCAAAGTCTTACTAGATACTAAATTCATACATATAAAAGAATGGGTTGATCTTGGATCTAACAATGCAATCACATTAGTATCATAAAGAGTGAAAGTACCGGTAATAACATCTGGAGATGACGCTTCTTCGCAAGCGCGAATAGCGTAGGCTCTAGCAGGTGCTCTGGCCTAGGATCTCACAATTGAATCCTTTGTCGCCCATTTACTACCACTTACATTTTTGGCAATTCTAGGTGGTCTACCTTTATTCGACATGTTACTTGGTCTTACATTCTGATTTATCTTTCTCATCCAGCTTAGGGCAGTTTCGAATAAAGTGATTTAGCGAACTACATTTGTGACAAGCTTTATTACTTTTATTCCAGCATTCTCCAAAATGTCGTCTCCCACACTACTAACACTCGGGTTTGTTGTCTCTCACACTGCCAACACTTGATATTGATGGAACTTGAGCTTTAGTACCTGAGTATTGTTTTTTACTATCTCTGTTTGAATATTCGTTTAAAGCATTTGGGCGAGTGTATGAATCTCTGGATTTCTTTGATAAAGATTGATACGACTTACTCATCAATCTTTTTCTCGAATCTCTAGCTTCGAATATGCTTTTCTCCTTTCTTTGCTAAGATCCTCGACTTTACAAGCCCTTTCAACCAAAAAAACAAGTTCTTTCAACTCTAGAATTTCGACTAGTAGTTTTATATCTTCATTCAACCCATCGACGAACCGCTTACACATAATCTCTTCGGTAGAAACATATTCACTGGCATACTTACTCAATCATGCAAATTCTCTTTCATACTCGATTACAGTCATTCGGCCTTGTTTTAATTTTAGAAACTCTTTGTGCTTTTGATCGAGAAATCTTTGACTGATGTATTTCTTTTGAAATTTGGATTGAAAGAACTCCTAAGTGACCCGTTCTTTCAGAACCACAGATATCAATGTGTTTCACCATTGGTACGTGGTATCTCTCAGCAAATATACAACACATTTAATACATTCATCAGGAGTACAAGATAATTCATCGAATACTCGAATCGTATTTTTGAGCCAGAGCTGAGCTCTCTAAGCATCATCATCAGCATTAGCTCTAAACTTTTCATCACCGTGTTTGCGAATCTTATCAATTGGAGGCTTATTCAACCGTATCGAATCTATAGCTTGAGGAATAACAGGGATTTTTTAAGGAATAGGTGGGGGTAGAGGTTGCTGAGCAGCCGGGTTTGTACGAATGTATTGAGTAAACCATTCATTCATCATTTGGAAGAAGGCTTCTTTAGCCTCTCCTCTCTGACTGCCTGTCACAGGTCTAGAATCAGATGACGCTATCCCTTGCGCGGGAGCAAGCACATTACTTTTAACCTCATCGCTATAGCTCGATTGGGATCCATTACTATATGAAAACACAATTTAAGTTGTGAGGAATCATCACACTATGGCAGAGTATATATGGCATGTATAGCTAGACTCTCACACATGCTATGTTAGTCCTATAATTGATTAAATCGTAGCTCTAGTACCAATAAAATGTAACACCCCTAACCCGTTGCTGGAGTAGGGTTACAAGGTATTACCGATCAATTTTCAACATATAGTATACATTTATCAAACATAAAGCATTCATTCTCATAAATCATTCAGCACAATCACATTGTCCTTTATAAGGGCCTACGAGGCCTTAAACATGTTTTAAAAGTGGTTTAGGACTACATCGATAACATATGAAAATATTGGAAGCTGAAAAAAATTTCAACCATACAGGGGTCACACGCCCGTGTCTCAGGCCGTGTGGAAATAGGGCATACATACTGACCTGTATCACACGGTCGAAGAGACGCCCGTGTGCCAAGCCGTGTGAAAACTAGAGGGTATACTGACTTGGGTCACACAACCAACCACACGCTCGTGTGCCCAATTGAATTGGCCACACACACCCATGTGCCCAGGCGTGTACCTCACACAGCCAGTAAACACACTCGTATCTCTACCTGTGTGAATAAAAATAGGCTATTTGCCAAGCCATTTTGCCACCCAACCAAGTATACCTATAAAAGAGCAAATGGTACAATTTCATCATACAATTAGACAGCCAAAATCATCAACCAAATGAACAATTCATACCATTATAATTTCATCTATTCCAAATCTCAAATCACTACCATTTACTTAGCCAAATACATGCCAAAACAATATGGCTCATTTAGCATATTTACACATACATAACTTACCCTATAAATAACCGACACTACATCTAAAATCATATCTCATCAAGGCATTTCTCAAGAATTTATACTCCACAAATCAATTAACCATTTGAGCAACTATAAAACCATCACCACATTCATACCAAAACATACGAAAATAAGCCATCACTCATGGCTATATATACAAACTAAAACATATACATTTACAAGCCATTTTAAATGGCTAACTTCATAAGCTTCACATATACCATAATGATCAAAGTCCCTATACATGCCATTTACTTATGTTATCTAATTTAATATTGAAATTTGGGAATTATCATATAAATATTCTTTAAATGAATGAATTTATTTACGCACTGGGTTCATAACTCATTTCATTGTTGCTTGGATTTCAAGTGGCTCTCAAACTTTAACGGGTTGGCACTGTGAGAGCTTGATCAATCTATTTATCTTCTTATTTTACTTTACTATTAGTAATTACAGCTTTCTACGATATTATGATATTTAGAGATTACATAGATAGTTAATTATTGTGGTAATTATAATATGTTGAATGGGTTTATTTTAACTGTGTTTATAAATGTAGTCTTCATAATATCGTCGACGTAATATCTAGACATGGTCTAGACATTTAGGCCTTGTTTAAGGTGTTATATTTAATGGTATAAAAGCCAAGTTTGTCAACACCTGGACTGTGTTGGAGCTCATAATGTGCGATAATGAGTAGTTAAATGAGAATATGATATCTGAGTTAATCTGAAAACTGAAATACTAATAAATGATCGAGCCTCCAACGTTGAACCTATAAGTATTTTTGTTTTGTTGTAATGGCTAACTGAAACACTATATTACATAAACTGTTATCAGGTTAAATGCTTTGATGTGAACTAGTGAAATTATCTTGTTAGAAGTCTGAACTGATCTGTGCACTCTAACATTGTAGATAGATTGCTATTATGAGTTTGCGCAGTAGTCATGGACAAGGAACTCATGGGTATCAAGGACGTCAAAAAGGAGCTTGAACGGAGTCATCCTCTGAGGGTAGTATGCCCAATCTAGAGACCAGCGAGACAGTTGGTATTTCTGCTGCTGAGATGGAGTCCCAGACTCCGACGATTGGGTACGACGCACTATCCTAGGCCATGATTCGGGCATTAGAGAGGGTCGTAGGGACCTATTTTGGATTGGGAGGTTGAGGGTCGGTTACTGAACGACTCCAGTCAAATGGGGCTGAATTGTTCAAGGGTGTCATAGGAGTCGCCCCTACTATTTTTGAGTATTGGCTCGAAGCCATCGACTGTATCATGACTGATCTTGATTGCAGTCCCACTCAAAAATTGAGGGTGATGTGTCCCTACTTTGGGATGAGGCTTATTAGTGGTGGCTGATGGTTGACCAAGGTACTTAGCCCGAGCAAGTTAATTAGGATTATTTCAAGAACGTCTTCTATAGCAAGTATGTGGGGTAAGTTTTGTGGAGGCTATGTATGGCTAAATATGAAGCCGAGTTTCTTGGACTAAGTAGGTATGCACAGGCTTTGGTAGCGTCTGATTATGATAAATGCATAATATTCGAGAAAGGGTTACGATATTATCTGCAGGTTCTGATAACTCCTTAGAGGGAGCGAGTTTTACTGTTTTGGTTCATAAGGCAAAGATTTTGGAAGAGGTGAAGCAAAATGAGTGCGAGCAACATGACCATGAGAGGAATCAGAGTAGGATTAAGAGAAATTCGAGTATCTTTGGTTCTGTATAGCGCTCTAAGAAGCGAACGAGATTTAATAAGCCCATGAGACTTGAGACACTAGTTGTAGTGACCAAGATTCAACTCCATAGTGATTGTGGGAAACGACATCAAGGCAAGTGCTCGAGGAAGTTAGGAGCGTGCCTCCGTTGTGGGTCGATGGAGCATCGGGTTAGGGATTGTCCCCGTCGACCAAATTAGGTACCAACTACGGCATAGACTCTAACTTTGGGTATTTTTCATCCTCCGAGACTGATTTAACAACCACCTAGGGGTCGTGGTACTAGTAGAGGGGGTAATGGTTTGGGAAGAAGACAGACAACACTAGATAGGGTTGTAGGTTAGAGTGAGGCTCGACAGCTGGCACTAGTTTATATGGCGAGATGCCGCAAGGATAGCGATAATACTAATGTCATTACAGGTACATTCTTTATTCATTCTATTCCGTACTATGCTCTTATTGATATCGGATCTACTCACTTGTATATATCTAGTGTTGTTTCTGCAAATCTGGGTATCACTACCGAAAATACTGCTAGAGAGTTTTCTGTGATTAGTTCTTTGGGTCAGTTAGTTTGGGTTGATAGAGTATACATATGGGTACCTTTAGAGATTTAGGGTATTGTATTTTTGGTTGATCTAATAGAGTTACCCTTCAATGAATTTGATTTGATTTTGGAAATAGATTGGCTCGTTGATTACTGAGTTAGTCTAGATTGCATAATTAAGAGAGTCACTCTGAGAGCGGATGAGAATGATGAGGTTGTTATGGTTGGTGAGCTTTGAAATTACCTCTTCAATGTAATCTTCGCTCTTGTGGCTGACAAGTTAGTCTAAAAGAGGTGCGAAGCATACCTTGCCTTCGTATCCAATTCTGTTCCCACAAAGCTTTCTGTGGGAGATATCCACACCGTGAGGGAATTCTCGGATGTCTTTCTCGAGGAATTGCACGGAGTACTCCCAAATAGAGGGTGGATTTCGGTATTGATCTATTTCTAGGTACTGCTTCGGTGTTTATTGCACCCTACCGCATGGCACCGAAGAAGTTAGCCAAGCTAAAAGTGAAGCTTAAGGAACTTCTTAATAGGGGGTTTATCCGACCGAGCATGTCTCTGTGGGGGTGTATAACCCGAATTTTACCGTTATTGAAAAACGGATTCGTAAATATTTATCAAAAATATTTAAAAAGTCAATTGAGTGGTTAATTAAAGTTTAATTAAGTGAATTTAGCTTAATTAAGGATAATCGGATAAAAATATTAAACTGAATAAAGTGTGAAAGTTTAATTTTAGATTAAAAGAAAATAAAAAGGACTAAAATGGAATTATACCATTTAACATAAGTGAGGCGGCATATAAAGTAAAAATCTAAGATTTTTACTTAGATTTTAATTATAATATATATATTTATTAGTAATAAATGATATTAAATTAATTTATTATAATTATATTATAAGGTATTTATATAATAATTAAATTAAATTGTGACAAGTGTGTGATAAAAATAAAATACATGTGTAATAAATATTATACATACATTTGTAATATATGTATGTATTTACTTATTATTTAAGTAAATATTAATGTTATTGTTATTATTAATTTGATATTATATTATGAAATAAATTAAATAAAGACAAATGTATGGTAAATAAAACGTACAAGTGTAATACATATATTTGTACAATTGTAGTATATTTTATTTAATTGATTTTTATTTAAGTATATAGATTTTTATATGAAATAAATAAGATAAATAAAAGAAAGACAAGTGTATAAAAATGATTTGGTACAAGTGTAATAATATATATGCATACAAGTGTTAAAGAAATATTTGTTATTAAATAGATTTTTAATATAGATATTTTATTGTAATTATATATATATATATATATATATAGAGTAAATAAAGAAAAAAAAAAGAAATGAAACAAAGAAAAGAAACAGAATAGGCAAACGAAAAGCAGGGGAAGGAAAGAAAGAAAGGAGAAAGAAAAGAAAAAGGGAGAATTAGGGTTTGAAGGTTTGGAAGTTTAATAGGTAAGTCAATTTAGCCATTTTTACTTAATTTTGATGTTTTAGAAACATTGGAATAAAGTTTTGACGAAATTAAGTTGATATTTTGAAAGTTATTAGATTTCTAAATATGGTTCATGTTGAATAAAATAATGAATTAGGGATTAAATTGATAGAAATTCAAGTTAGAAGTGAAATAAGGATTGAATTGTAAAGTAATTCATAAGTTTTATGCTTTAGGGACTAAATTGAAAAAAATTCAAAATTAGGGATTTATGGGAAATTAGAGAGTTGAAATTTGATTTTAAGTGATAGTTGAGTGAAAAATAGAGAATAAATTGTAAAGAAAACTAGTTAGTTTGAATTGGGATTAAATTAGAAGTTATGTAAATATTGAGTTGAAATTGGAATAAATAAAATGAAATTGTAACACCCAAAACCCGACCTAGACGTTACGGCCGAATCCGGCGTGTCACACTGAAGCGTTACTGTAAAAGTCATGTTTTATCAAAAATCTTTCTTAGTGTTTAAAGAGTATTTTCGTTATAGATTAAAGTGAATAGAAGCAGTGCACGAGGTAGGATGCCAGAAAAGAGGAGGTGAGTCAATTAGACTGCTTAAGTACCTAGCTCTTCGATGTTCCAATCCTAGACATGCACACATCCATTGCCACACTTTAAGCTTATTACTTGTCCACGAACAACAAATTAAGTTTAAGTCTATTTAAAACATTTATTTCCTTTAAAAAACATTTACGTTGCGGAAGCTTTGCTCGGTTATCGTGATATTTTGAAAATAAGTAACTTTTATAAAACGCGCCCTAGAGCTAACCAGTTTTAAGGAATCAATTTAAGTGATGTGAATCTCAAGTTGAAAACAATTTAAGTAATTTAAAAACCCAAAATAAAAATAATAGAGCAGCCTTATTACAAATTAAAAGCCCGAAAACATAAAGAAAATAATCTAAAATAAAAGTGAAGGTATAAACACTTATTTTAAACAGTCCACATGGCCACTCTAAATCCCTCCAACTCCAAGTCCACCGATCGAAGGCTTACCTGCAAAGATGGGACAAGGGGGGTGAGTTTGGAAAACTCAGTGTGTAAAGTATCCCAACCAGAGCCCAAATCAGTTCAAGCTTTACTGGGCCTAAGCCCTATTCAGAAATCAGTGTTAACTGGGCCTTAGCCCATATCAATATTAACTGGGCCATAGCCCCTTACGATGTCGAGTATATTGGGCCTAGCCCATATCAAGAGTAATGTCGGGCCGTAGCCCTATTACAAGTCGAGATATATTAGGCCTTGCCCATATTAACACAGTTGAGCCCATTTCAATATAGTCTCATATGATTAATGCATGATAAACCCATCCAACCCTGCACTTTCCTTCGTCCATCCCTACACTTCTTGTGGGGATTAAATCACCCACGCCATCCCTACACTTACAATGTTAGCACTGGTTGCGGCACTAACTATAATCCGCAGCAAAGCTGCTTATATCAGAATATGCGACACAGCCACCAGAACGGGTTCTTCCTCCATAACATAACCCAGATCCCATGCAACAGATATACATGTCATGGCATACAACAAACAGAATCAGAATATCATGCATTTCAGTCAAAATTAACCCTAAGGGTATAACGGTCATTTTGCCCCTAAGGGTAAAACGATAATTTTCATACTTAGGGGTAGTTTAATAAAATTTACTATTCTAGAGTTTACATACATATTCTAATCATTAACACATTAATGTAAGCACTTGCGGCGTTTTTTTTCGAATTGGGCCCGTTGGCCCACTAACCGTTTTCGGCCCATTAAGCCCAAATATACCGAAGTGCACGAAATTGCGCACTCTGCAATTATACTGCTTGCGATTACCAAAAATTAACAACCAAACCACCTCACGAGCGCTCGCACGCTTGCAAGTTCACAAATGTCGGCTTTTCGACTTTTCGGCTTTTTGGCTTTTGCCGATCAAGTCTATGAGTGGGTGTCGTTTACACACCTGATTTAGAATGGTACGATGGTGAGATCCACACACATGAACTGCCTACAATTGGATTACTACCACGTCAATTTAAATATCGAAAACAAACTACGTATTTAACCCCTTTCCATGCTCGGCCAACACAGCCTTAGATCCCAAAGTTCTTTACCTTTTGCCAAAATATGGGTTAGATCTGATGAGCCAACCGAATTAGTCTTCAATCCCTTTGTTGTACGTCCCCCTTGCTCACGCTAACGCACCGGTTCCTTCAGCCAACGATTCCACTTTATTTCTTATTCAATTCTGATGTAGATCTAACCCTCAAACCCTAACATAAGTCGGCCCTTTTTTGGTCTAAAGATTCGGCTATGCCCTTAAAACTATGGGGTTTTCGGCTTTTTAAAACAGTGAAGAAGATGAGATATGAGAGTTTTGTGGAGGCTTTGTCGACAGAACTTTAGGGTTTAGAAGAAAAAAGAATCGGCCACAAGATGGAGAAGAATCAGAGGGTTTGGCTAGGAGAAATCGGCACAGAAGAGATATAGGTTTTCGGGATTTCGGCTTTTATGGCAATCAACTATAAGGCTTAAAAAAAAACAACTGATAAGAGATGGAGATGAGCAGAATGGTAGGAAGATTCAGCTATAGAGGAAAAGAAGAAGACGAAAAGAAGTAGATG
This sequence comes from Gossypium longicalyx, assembly GCA_025698465.1. NCBI lineage: Eukaryota > Viridiplantae > Streptophyta > Magnoliopsida > Malvales > Malvaceae > Gossypium > Gossypium longicalyx. Next base: position 32,751,106 of record CM047005.1, read on the forward strand.
AAGAGAGAAGAAAAGAAAAGGAAAGGAAATAGAAGAAGAAAAACTGAATTCTAAAGGCCAAAATATACGGCACTTATTAGCTATGGCCGAGTGAGTGTATTTCAGGCATAGGAATTCTTCCTAAATTCCAATTCCTCGAATTGCTCCTTGATTTTTGGCCACATCCAATGTTTGAATTCCATTCAAAAACTTGACCGATTAGCCCACCGTTTGCACCGCTTCAGCATGCTGCCAAGAGTCCTGATCAGACTCCAACTCCTTCCTCACGCATGCAGCAAAAATCCCAACCTTGTGTGTGTGAGATGAAGCTCAAACCCCAAACCTCCGTCTGCCTTGCGCCCTTATGCCTTCGCCCAAGCTACTGGCCACTGCACCACGCTTTCTCCTTTATTAATATATGGTTACAATTAATTATAAACCTTACCTGCTTCAGTTCTGGCCCACTTTAAAAATAAAACGGAATTTGCCCGCGCAAGGACTAGAAGCCGCGCCCTTGTGGAACTCCTAACACCTTACTACCACTGCACCACAAACGTCCTTGTAGCATAACTTGGTCGCAACTATTCTTAAACCTTACTTTAGTGAGACTTGGCTTCTAAAATAAAAACAAGCCATTACATGCGCCAACCCTCGAACCTAGGCACTAAACCACACTCCCAGCACCTCTGCCACTGGACCAAACTTCCTTTTGTGTTACCTTTTAACCCCAACTATATATAAGGCTTCCCTGCGTAGTTCCCTGATATAAAGAAAAATAAAACACTTTTGCACATACTAGGAGTCGAACCCCAACTCTCCTTCCCACAACCTAGCATGCTAACCACTGGGCCAGGTACACTTCTTCATGCCCAATCTTGCCCAATTTATTTTATAAGCCTTATGCCCAGATTCCCTCTATGAGGCAAAAATTAAAACAATTTTTTTCCTAGAGTTTAAACACCAAAACAACAATACTTTTATAAATATATATATTCCTATCTAATAATAATAATTATAATAATAATTTTATAAATATATCTAATAATAAAAATTTCAAATATCAATAATACAGTAAATAATAATAATTTTCATAAAAATTTTTCAAACATACATACAGTAATATTTTTCTAATAATAAAAATTTTATCTCATAATACTAATTAAAATTTCATAAAAATTTAAAATATCCGTAATAATAAATACAGTAAAAATTTTCTAGTAATAATTTAATTCAAAATTTTTTTTCTTAAACGATAATATTTAAAACTTCTTAATTATTCAGGATTTCTTCTATCCGAATCCCAAACTCAAAGCCCAACTCTACTAGGCCCAAAAATCGGGGCGTTACAGAAATTGTATATTGATGAATTTTTAATTGTTTTAATTTTCGTAGCTAACATTTTGCCGAAAATGTAACACCCCGTACCCGATATCGTCGCCGGAGTCGAGCACGAGGTGTTACTAAACTTAATTTCATCAATTAAACAGCTTAAACAATTTAATTTTAAAATTTCCAGTCAAGCAAGCAATCTGCATCATAATCGCTTAAAAATTCATATCTCGATTTCCAAAACTCAAAATAAAATTCCGTAAATTTTCCCTGAAACTAGACTCATATATATATTTAATAATGTTTTTCTATAATTTTTGGCTAGGCCAATTAGTACAGTTTATTAGTTAAAGTCTCCCCTGTTTCAGGGTTTGACTGCTCTGACCTCTGTGTATTACGAATCAGATATCTCTCTGTACAGAATTTCAATGACTATGAAGTTTGTTTCTTTTAAAACTAGACTCAATAAGAAATATTTACATATAAAGTATGACTTCTAATTATTTTTATACAATTTATGGTGAATTTTCAAAGTCAGAATAGGGGATCCAGAAATCACTCTGGCCCTGTTTCACAAAAATTTAAACATCTCATAGAATAACATTTATATACCTGTTTTGCTCCATCCATATAAAAATAGACTCATTAAGATTCAATTTCATAACTTACTCATCATTTAATTCAATTTCTACTATTTTTAGTGATTTTTCAAATTTACATCACTGCTGCTGTTAGATTCTATTTTATGGCAAATTTCACTTTACTAAGGATTTTCATGGACTAAATATCATTTTAAACATACATAACATCAAATATGACTTAGATTGGCCATTCCAATGGCTAATCATTTACAAACCCTTTTCTTGCCTAACCATAGCCATATCATAAGATCAATTACACAAAGTGAGTATTTTGCCATACATGCCACATTCAAAATATATAAGCCATTTTACCGATTTAAGCCTTCGGATAGTGTGAACGAGTCTTCGACCTATCCCGATTCTCAAGCCGGCTTGTCAAAACTACAATGAAAGAAAAGGAAGGAGTAAGCATAAATGCTTAGTAAGTTCACATGCAAATAGCAAGTAACATAATCACACAATCCCACATAAAACATCATTTACATTTAATATCTTTCTACGATTTCATCTTACCAAGTTTTCAACCCGAGGGTTTAAGCACATACCTGTCAAATTTTCTCATTTACCACACTTACCAACATGTCACCTTCGTTTTAGGCATTCTCCTTATTTTCTTAAGATCCACCCGTTGAACACATCAGAATATAATTCGAATACACGGAAAGTTTGTACAAAGTGCCACATATGTAGCCAAGCTACCATGTAACCCGCCCATAAGCGAACTCGGACTCAACTCAACGAGCTCGGGTGTTCGCATCCATAAGTGAACTCGGACTCAACTCAATGAGCTCAGATGTCTAGTTACATCTCACGAACTCGGACTCAACTCAACGAGTTCGAACATTTGCATCCATAAGTGAACTCGGACTCAACTCAACGAGTTCGGATGCCCAACCATCCTAGTGACATGTCACTTGTATTCTAATCTATTTCCAAGGTTCAAACGGGCTTTTTCCTCGATTACACATCTTTGCCATCTTCCATGGAACATCGAAACCGATACTCGGTAGCAAATCATAATTTACATATAATTCAATAATAACCATAAAGCATAATATTTCATTATATTAATCATCATATCACATAAATAACATTAAATTACTTAAAATGAAAATTATGTTACTACATTTACACATGAACTTACCTCAGTATAAAATTATTAGCAATCGAGCCTATTCTTCGTAAACTTTGTTTTTCCCTCGATCACGACTTGAATCTCGTTTCTCTTGATCTATAATGCCAAATTAATCTTATTTAATACATACATTCATCAAAACAGCATTTAATACGAACTTTGGCAAAATTACATTTTTGCCCCTAAACTTTTGCATAATTACACTTTTGCCCCTAGGCTCGGGAATTAAACTTCATCCTATTTTCTTATGTTTTATGACATACTGATCATTTTTCCCTTCTATGGCAGCATCAATTTCACACTCTAACATGTACTTTTGACTATTAGGTATTTTTACCGATTAAGCTCTTTTACACGTTTTCGCTTAAAACCGAGTAGTACAAGTTGTCTGACATAATTTAAAACCTCATATTCTATCATAAAACACCAAAATACACAAATTTCACCTATGGGTATTTTTCCAAATATGAACCTTAGGTTAAATTATTGCTAGCATAAGCTAAATCGAGCTACCGGGATTCTAAAAACGTAAAGAACATTAAAAACGGGGCTTGGAATCACTTATTATGGAGCTTGGAAGCTTGAAACAAACCCTAGCTATGGAGAACCCTTTAATTTTCGTCCTAATGAAGAAGATGGACATATTTTGCCATCTTTTTCCTTTTTTTAATCTTTTAATTACCAAATGACCAAAATACCCTTAATACCTTTCTTTGAAAATTTTCATGTACAAGCCCATTTTTGTCCAAAATTTTAGAAATTGGTCAAATTGCTATTTAAGACCTCCTCATTAATATTCCAAAGTAATTTCATACTAAAAACTTCTAGAATGCAAGTTTTGCAACTTATTCGATTTAGTCCCTAATTTCAAATTAAGCACTTTATGCATAGAATTTCGTCACAAAATTTTCACACAATCATGCAATCATATCATAAACATAAAAATAATTATAAAATAATTATTTCTATCTCAGATTTGTGGTCACGAAACCACTATTTCGATTAGGCCCTAATTCGGGATATTACAACTCTCCCCCCTTTAAGGATTTTCGTAATTCGGGATATTACAACTCTCCCCCCTTTAAGGATTTTCGTCCTCGAAAATCTTACCGATAAACAGGTGTGGGTATTAATTTCTCATAGTTTCCTCAGGTTCCCATGTAGTCTCTTCTACCCCATGCTTTTGCCATAATACTTTCACGAGAGCGACACTTTTATTTCTTAGTTGCTTGACCTCTCGAGCTAAAATTTTAACCGGTTCTTCTTCGTAAGTCATATCCGGTCGTAGCTCGATTTCTGTCGGTGAAATTATATGTGGGATCCGAACGATACTGACGTAACATAGATACGTGGAACACATCATGAATCTTCTATAATTCAGGTGGTAATGCTAGCCGATATGCTACCGGTCCAACTTTTTCAATTATTTCATACGTCCCAATAAAACGCGGACTTGACTTGCCCTTCCGTCCAAATCTAAGGACTTTCTTCCATGGAGACACTTTCAAAAATATCTTATCACCAACTTGAAACTCGATTTCTTTTCGTTTCAAATCCGCATAAGATTTCTGTCTATCCGAAGCAGCTTTCAAACAAACTCGAATCACTTTCACCTTTTCTTCGGTTTCTTTTATTAGATCAACTCCATAAATTTGATTTTCCTTGAGTTCAGTCCAATACAATGGCGTCCGACATTTACGACCATACAATGCTTCATAAGGTGCCATCTTCAAACTCGTCTGATAACTATTATTATAAGCAAATTCTACTAACCGTAAGTACCTTTCCCAACTACCTTGAAATTCCAATACACAACATCTGAGCATGTCTTCAAGAATCTGAATTACTCTCTCTGATTGTCCATCAGTTTGTGGATGAAAGGCAGTGCTAAAATTTAACTTTGTACCTAATGCCTCTTGCAAGTTTTGCCAAAACCGTGAGGTAAATCTTGGATCTCTATCTGAAATGATTGACAAAGGTATTCCATGAAGTCTAACAATCTCACGGATATACAATTCAGCCAACTTATTAAGAGAATAATATGTACGTACCAGAATAAATGAGCTGATTTAGTCAGTTTGTCAACTATTACCCAGATGGCATTTTTCTTCCCGGAGTTAACAACAACCCTGATATAAAATCCATAGTAATCCGATCCCATTTCCATTCAGGAACCTTGATAGGCTGGAGTAGTCCCAAAGGTACTTGGTGTTCAGCTTTCACTTGTTGACAAATTAAGCACTTTGATACAAACTCGGAGATATCTCTTTTCATTCCGTTCCACCAATACATTTTCTTCAAATCATTATACATTTTCGTACTGCCCGGATGAACTATCAAACAACCATTATGTGCTTCATGCAAAATCTTTTGAATCAACTCATCATTTTTCGGTACACAAATCCGATTTTTAAACATCAAGCAACCATCAGAATCGATTTTGAAATCGACCCGTATCGACTTTCACTTCGTTTTCTCTTGGCTTGCAAATCTTCATCGTTTTTCTGAGCTTCGCAAATCTCTTGTAAAAACATCGATCTTGCTCTTAACTCTGCTAAAATCGAACCATCATCTTATACCTTTAATTGAGTATTCATAGCTCTCAAAGCAAATAGTAATTTTCTGCTTAAAGCATCGGCAACCACATTCGCTTTTCTCGGATGGTAATCAATAACAAGCTCGTAATCTTTCAATAACTCCAACCATCTTATTTGTCTCAAATTCAAGTCTTTTGTGACATCAAGTACTTAAGACTTTTGTGGTCGGTATATACTCGGCATTTTTCACCATACAGATAATGTCGCCAAATCTTCAAAGCAAATACTATAGCAACCAATTCTAAATCATGAGTCGGATAATTTCTTTCGTGAGATTTTAACTACCTCGAAGCATAAGCCACCACTTTTCCTTATTGCATAAGTACACATCCTAAACCATTTCGAGAAGCATTACTATACACCACAAATTCTTTACCTGATTCGGGTTGTACCAACACTGGTGCTTTAGTTACTAACTTTTTCAATTCTTCAAAACTCTGTTGACATTCTTCCGTCCATTCAAATTTAACATTCTTTCGAAGTAGTCTAGTCATAGGAGCAGCAATTATAGAAAATCCATTTACAAACCGCCGATAATACCCAGCTAGCCCCAAGAAACTTCTAACATCAATTACATTTTTCGGTGGTTTCCAATCAACAATGGCTGAAATTTTACTGGGATCAACCCATATACCATCACTTGAAACAATATGACCCAAAAATCCAACTTCCTAGAGCCAAAATTCACTTTTACTAAACTTAGCATACAGCTGTTTATCTCTCAAAGTTTGCAAAACTATCCTCAAATGCTCAGCATGCTCTGTCTCATCTTTTGAATAAATTAAGATATCATCAATAAACACCACAACAAATTTGTCCAAGTATGGCCGAAATATACGATTCATCAAATCCATAAACACAGCAGGAGCATTTGTCAACCCGAATGGCATAACTAAAAATTCATAATGATCGTACCTTGTTCTAAAAGCAGTTTTAGGCACATCCGACTCTTTTACTCGCAGCTGGTAGTACCCAGATCTCAAGTCAATCTTTAAAAACCATGTTGCTTCTTTTAGCTGATCAAATAAATCATCAATTCTTGGCAACGGATACTTGTTCTTGATTGTCACCTTGTTTAATTGTCAATAGTCAACACACAATCTCATAGAACCATCATTCCTTTTCACAAATAACACGGGAGCACCCCAAGGTGAAAAACTCGGTCTCACAAAGCCTTTATCAGTCAACTCTTGCAACTGCGACTTTAATTCTTTCAACTCTGCTGGTGCCATTCTATATGGAGCAATCGAGATCGGAGTGTTCCTGTATCAAATCAATACCAAATTCTACTTCACCGATCGAGGCAAACCCGACAATTCTTCGGAAATACGTCCACAAATTCACACACAACCAAAGATCGATTCAACTTTCTTTTCAACTTCTTTTGTATTAATTACATACGCCAAATAAGCTTCATAACACTTTCTCAAATATCTCGAGCGACATTGAAGAAATCATACTAGATAATGCCTCGATTTGTCCGATTCAACCCATGAAATTTCACCACTTTCACACTTTAATTCTATAACCTTTTCTTTGCAATTTATTATAGCATCATACAATGTCAACCAATCCATACCCAAAATAACATCAAATTCATCAAATGGAAACAACATCAAGTCAGCCAGAAAGTAATGACCCCGAATCATTAAAGGGCATTTCTTGCATACTTGATCAACTATCACACATTTGCCAAATGGATTCGACACTCTAATCATAAATTCTGTGTACTCAACAGGTATATTCATACTAGACACTAGTTTCATGCATACATATGAATGAGTAGAACCGAGATCAATCAAAGCATTAACATTAACATCATAAAGAGAAAATATACCAGTAATCACGTCGGGTGATGAAGCATCTTCACGTACCTTTATGGCATAAGTTCTAGCTGGAGATCTTACTTCAGGTTTCACTGCTGAATCTCTGACTACATTCTTGCTGCTTGCTTCATTTTCAGCTTTTCTCGAATATCTTCCCCTCGAGTCTGCACTACTAGCTTTTACACTCTGAAATTTTTCTTTCTCAGCTCTCTCTGGGAAGTCTCTAATAAAATGATCCAGAGAACCACACTGAAAACATTCATTCGCTCTACATGGACAAAAATGATTTCTGCCACACCGCTGGCACTCAGGCTTAACAAATCTCGTATTTCCCACACTAGCCGTAGAAGTAGTTTGATATTTAGGACCCACATTTTGCTTCTTAGAATTTCCATATAATTGTCCAGTCGAAACTTGTGAATGAGGATTCATATTTCTAGATTTTCTGGATTGCTGTGAAAATAAACTGCTCGTCGATCTTTTCTTCCAACTTCTAGTCTCAGCCTCTACTTTTTTCTTCTCTTTAAGTAGTTCTTCAGCCTTGCAAGCTTGATCAACCAATACTACCATTTCTTTTAATTCAAGAATCCCAACAAATACTTTGATGTCTTCATTGAGTCCGTCTTCAAATCGTATGCACATTTTAGCTTCTGTAGGAATGTATTCTCTATCATACTTACTCAACTTGGCGAACTCCCTTTCGTATTCAGTAACTCTTATGTTCCCCTGCTTTAATTCAAGAAACTCTTTACGCTTCTGATCAATAAATCTTTCACTGATATATTTCTTCCGAAATTCTTCTTGAAAGAACTCCCAAGTTACTTTCTCTTTTCGGTACATCAAGCCAATGTCTTCCACCAATGATAAATTTGAATCCTCAACAATGATATAGCACATTTCAAGCATTCTTCAGGTGTACAAGACAATTCATCAAATACTCGAACAGAATTCTCAAGCCAAAACTCTGCTTTCTCGGCATCATCATCAATATTTGCCCTGAATTCTTTGGCCCCTTGCTTGTGGATTCTGTTAACTGGAGTTCTATGAAATTTCATCAAATCCACACCTTGAGGCATCGAGGTTACAGGTTGAGGAATCAGGGGAGGTGGGGGAGGTTGTGCATTTGGGTTCGTACGAACGAACTCAGTATACCAAGCACTCATCATTTGGAGAAAGGCTTCTTGAGCCCCTTCTCCTCCTCCTTGACCAACAATAGGAGGTGGATTTTCAGTTGGCACCGCCCCTTCAGCCGGAGCTGGTGCATTACTCTCTACATCATCAGCCATAGCTGGATCGGGATCCATTTACAATTTAAAAAAAATCATTTAAAAGCTCAGAAGTCGTCACACTATCACAATATATATATATATGACATGTATAGCAAAATCGGTACATACAACACGTTGGTCCAACAACCGACTAAACCTACTCTGATACCACCAAATGTAACACCCCGTACCCGATACCATCATCGGAGTCGAGCAAGAGGTGTTACTAAACTTAATTTCATCAATTAAACAACTTAAACAATTTAATTTTAAAATTTCCAGTCAAGCAAGCAATCTGCGTCACAGTCGCTTAAAAATTCATATCTCGATTTTGAAACTCAAAATCCAATTCTATAAATTTTTCCTAAAACTAGACTCATATATCTATTTACTAATTTTTTTCTAGAATTTTTGGCTAGGCCAATTAGTACAGTTTATTAGTTAAAATCTCCCCTATTTCAGGGTTCGACTTCTCTGACCTCTGTGTATTACGAATCAGATATCTCTCTGTACAGAATTTCAATGACTATGAAGTTTGTTTCTATTAAAACTAGACTCAATAAAAAATCTTTACATATAAATTATGACTTTTAATTATTTTTATACAATTTATGGTGAATTTTCAAAGTCAGAACAGGGGATCCAGAAATCACTCTGGACCTGTTTCACAAAAATTTAAACATCTCATAGAATAACATTCATATACCTGTTTTGTTCCATCCATATGAAAATAGACTCATTAAGATTCGATTTCATAATTTACTCATTATTTAATTCCATTTCTACTATTTTTTGTGATTTTTCAAATTTACATCACTGTTGCTGTCAGATTCTGTTTTATGGCAAATTTCATTTTACTAAGGATTTTCATGGACTAAATATCATTTTAAACATACATAACATCAAATATGACTTAGATTGGCCATTTCAATGGCTAATCATTTACAAACCCTTTTCTTGCCTAACCATAGCCATATCATAAGATCAATTACACAAAGTGAGTATTTTGTCATACATGCCACATTCAAAATATATAAGTCATTTTACCGATTTAAGCCTTCGGATAGTGTGAACGAGTCTTCAACCTATCCCGATTCTCAAGCCGGCTTGTCAAAACTACAATGAAAGAAAAGGAAGGAGTAAGCATAAATGCTTAGTAAGTTCACATGCAAATAGCAAGTAACATAATCACACAATCCCACATAAAACATCATTTACATTTAATATCTTTCTACGATTTCATCTTACCAAGTTTTCAACCCGAGGGTTTAAGCACATACCTATCAAATTTTCTCATTTACCATACTTACCAACATGTCACCTTCGTTTTAGGCATTCTCCTTATTTTCTTAAGATCCACCCGTTGAACACATCGGAATATAATTCGAATACACGGAAAGTTTGTACATAAGTGCCACATATGTAGCCAAGCTACCATGTAACCCGCCCATAAGCGAACTCGGACTCAACTCAACGAGCTCGGGCGTTTGCATCCATAAGTGAACTCGGACTCAACTCAACGAGCTCAGATGCCTAGTTACATCTCACGAACTCGGACTCAACTCAACGAGTTCGAACATTTGCATCCATAAGTGAACTCGGACTCAACTCAACGAGTTCGGATGCCCAACCATCCTAGTGACATGTCACTTGTATTCTAATCTATTCCCAAGGTTTAAACGGGCTTTTTCCTCGATTACACATCTTTTTCGTCTTCCACGGAACATCGAAACCGATACTCGGTAGCAAATCATAATTTACATATAATTCAATAATAACCATAAAGCATAATATTTCATTATATTAATCATCATATCACATAAATAACATTAAATTACTTAAAATGAAAATTATGTTACTACATTTACACATGAACTTACCTCGGTATAAAATTATTAGCAATCGAGCCTACTCTTCGTAAACTTTGTTTTTCCCTCGATCACGACTTGAATCTCGTTTCTCTTGATCTATAATGCCAAATTAATCTTATTTAATACATACATTCATCAAAACAGCATTTAATACGAACTTTGGAAAAATTACATTTTTGCCCCTAAACTTTTGCATAATTACACTTTTGCCCCTAGGCTCGGGAATTAAACTTCATCCTATTTTCTTATATTTTATGACATGCTGATCATTTTTCCCTTCTATGGTTGCATCAATTTCACACTCTAACATGTACTTATGACTATTAGGTATTTTTCCCAATTAAGCCCTTTTACTCGTTTTCGTTTAAGACCGAGTAGTACAAGTTGTCTGACATAATTTAAACCCTCATATTCTATCATAAAACACCAAAATACATAAATTTCACCCATGGGTATTTTTCCAAATATGAACCCTAGGTTAAATTATTGCTAGCATAAGCTAAATCGAGCTACCGGGATTCCAAAAACGTAAAGAACATTAAAAAGGGGGCTTGGAATCACTTACTATGGAGCTTGGAAGCTTGAAACAAACCCTAGCTATGAAGAACCATTTAATTTTCGTCCTAATGAAGAAGATGGACATATTTTGCCATCTTTTTCCTTTTTTTAATCTTTTAATTAGCAAATGACCAAAATACCCTTAATACCTTTCTTTGAAAATTTTCATGTACAAGCCCATTTTTCTCCAAAATTTTAGAAATTGGTCAAATTGCTATTTAAGATCTCCTCATTAATATTCCAAAGTAATTTCATACTAAAAACTTCTAGAATGCAAGTTTTGCAACTTATTCGATTTAGTCCCTAATTTCAAATTAAGCACTTTATGCATAGAATTTCGTCACAAAATTTTCACACAATCATGCAATCATATCATAAACATAAAAATAATTATAAAATAATTATTTCTATCTCAGATTTGTGGTCACGAAACCACTATTCTGATTAGGCCCTAATTCGGGATATTACAGAAAATCTCGGCTAAGCAAGAAAAAGGGAAAGTCAACGAGGGTTAGCCCGAAAATTACTGTTTGTATTTCTACAATCCGAACTTAATATTTAATTATTGAATTTATTACTTAATATGTATAGAAAGTGCTTTGAGATGAATATTTGAATTAGAATAGATATGGTTAAAATTGAAAAGTGATTATTTATTTATTGTTAAATTTTGATTGAATATTATGATAATAATTGAGGTGAGAATTATTGTGTTATATAATTGAAATGGATTGATTAGGTTTGTAACACCCCTTACACGTACCCGAGACTGGGATCGGACACGAGGCGTTACCAGACTTGAGCTTGAACATTTCCAGGAAATACGGGTTATAAAATTTCATTCCAATATAAAATAGATCAAATTGTATCATAGTGTCCTTATTATGAGCTTTCGAGGCCCTAAACATACATTGAGAATAACCCGAGACTAAACCGAGAGCTTACGAAAGTTCATAGAAATTTTTCTAGGTAAAGCCTCACATACCAGTGTGAAGGCAATGCACACGCCCGTGTGCTTTGGGACACGCCCGTGTCTCCTACCCGTGGTGAATTTATGAAAATTATTTTTTCATTTTGAAACTACAGAGGTTTTCACACGGCCGAGCATACGCCTGTGTACCTGGCCCGTGTCCTTCACACGGCCTAGACACACCCGTGTGGCCGTCCATGTCCAAAAACTTGAGCATTCTGTTTATGACATCAGCATGTATTTAGGGGCACACGGCCAAGACACACGCCCGTGTGTCTAACCCGTACTCTATACTTACTTAAAATTTTAGGTGCAGGGGACGCACGGCCATACCACACGTCCATAGGGGCGATCCGTGTGTCACACACGGCCTAGACACACGCCCGTGTGTCTACTTGTGTAGACCTTGTAAGGCTATTTTCCAAGCCTTTGGTCACCCTCTATCAACCAATTACACTTATAGGTTACCTTAATACATAATAAGGCCGGATTATACCCTTACATATAATCTTGAGAAACCTCATTGCATGTGAACCTCATATCATCGGTTTTATACATGCTAGGTTAATTTCCTTTTTGTATTAAGGGTTTCCATGTCTCATTGACACATTTAAGATTGGCTCATTATTATAACTCATTGCCAATTATGGTCAAGCCATCCCATACAAACATAAGCATACATAAAATTTGTAGGTCATAGCCTACTTCAAAATGAGTCAATTCCCATGCCCATATACAAAAAGATAGATATATCTTTACATGCCTTCATTTTGGCAAATCAAATGACACATATAACAAAATACACCACAAGCCCTATACATGCCATTGAACCGAATAAAAGTGTCTATATACCAAAGCTAGACTAGTTGATAGTGTTTTGACTCTCCAACCGTCTTCCAATCTTTACGAGTCATCAAGCTCTGTAAGACAGGGAAAAGAGAGGGGTAAGCATTTACATGCTTAGTAAGCCCAAATAACTGGAAAGTAAACTTACCGAGTAATTAGCATACAACCATATTAGGCAATAAAACCAACAAGCATGGAATGGTTTTCCTAACACATGCACTCAATCAACAGGTTAGTCACATATCAAGGTACCATGTAATTTATCTTAGATGAGCTCATCATTCATCATTTCATTTATACATATCATATTAATCTCGTTGAGTTTCTAGGAAATCTCGATGGATTAACCATTTACTGTCAAATCATAAGAGCGATCATCTCATGTATGCACTCTCGCGAACCTCGCATCTTACAGCAAGATTACCAGTCCAGGCTAAATCCCCCGTAATATAAACTCATGGAGTGAAGTCGGGATTACCAGTCCAGGGTAAATCCCTTGTAACGACAAGCACCTTCAATGAGCTCGGATCTGAATTACCAGTCCAGGCTAAATTTAGACCCTAATCGGATTACCCACACGGGCTAAATCTAGACCCTAATCGGATTACCCGTCCGGGCTAAATCCTTTCTGCAATACATGCAGGATCTCAAGTCACATGTAAATCATGGTTTATCCACCGAACTTCCTTTTCAACCTCAACCGGGACATTCATCAACATGTCATTATTAAAGATACATTTCATGGATTCTCTTGCCATTATCAAATGCTATTATCATAAATTCATAAACCATGCAATTAGGCATATTATGAGTTTACCTTATGTTATCCAAACTTACCTGGTACTCGTCTCGGTATCGTGTTTCGATTATTTCGAAACCTTTCGTTTTCCTCGACCGACCTCTGAAATTTGTTCCTCGGGGTCTATAACAATAAAAATAAATCATTAAAACCTCACATTTTACTTTTTGAGTCTAGATTTCACCCTCGGTCCAAATGACCGTTTTGCCCCTAACCTTTCACATTTTTACGATTTAGTCCCTAGGCTCATATAATGAAATGCATACAATTTCTACCTTACCCAAGCCTAGCCGAATGCTTTCCCCTCTTATGGCAGCCCACATTTTTCCATTATTTCTCGTTTCTACCACACATTTTACACTTTTTAAAAAAGGTCCTTTTAGGGATTTTTCATGAAAATCACCTAGGATAAGATGTTTAACACCCATCCAACTTTCATATTCCTCCATAAACCACCAAAATACAAGTAACTCATGTATGGGTAAATTTATATACATGAAACCTAGCATGAAATATGGGTAGAAATAGAGAGAGCAAGCTACTGGAATTTCAAAAATACAAGGAACATTAAAAAGGGGCTTAGGAGCACTTACTATTGAGCTTGAAAATGTTGAAAACCCTAGATATGGGGAACCCCAAATTTTTGGCTGGACAAGGAAGAAGAATGGCTGATTTTTTCCTTCTTTGTCCCATTTTATTTCATTAAATTACCAAATGACCAAAATGCCCTTAAGCCCTTTCTTTGAAATTTCATCCATACAAGCCCATTTTTGTCCAAAAACTTAGAAATTGAGAAAATTTCTATTTAAGACCTTTTAATTAATAATCTAAAACAATTTCATACAAATTTCTTCTAGAATCCAAGTTTTACAATTTATTCAATTTGGTCCCTATCTTCCAATTGGACACCTTACCCAAAGAATTTCTTCATGAAACTTTAACAAATGCATATTATTATATTCTAGACCTCATAATAATCATAAAATAAATATTTCAACATTATATTTGTGGTCCCGAAACCACTGTTCCGACTAGGCCCTATTTCGAGATGTTACAAGGTATGTGTTAAATTTATTGAATTTATACAGATATATGTGATTATTGTAAAATTTGAATATTTGTTATTGAAAAGTGAAATGAATTATATTGAATTATGAATATATATGATTGTTGAGATGTGAAATGATTGGAAACTAGAAAGTGAATTAGAAACCCTATTAACAGTATCGGGCTAAGTCGGATATAGTTGGCATGCCATAGGATTGGAAGTGTTCAGGGATATTCTAACTTTGTGTCGATGAGACACTATAAGTGTCGCCTTATTGTTACTGTTTCGGATTCGTTCCGAAGAGGTACTCCGTACCTTCATATTCTTATCAGTATCGTTCGAATTTATTTCGATGAGGTACTACGTGTACCGCCATCGTTACTATTATCATACTACGTTATTACGGTGTATTCCAGCTCTGGCTGATGAAACACTGTACGCTATCCTGGTGTGTGGGTTGGATCCGTATATCCGTCCGAGTCTGAGTCATGTTAATAGGGGTAAATAAAGGTACTGAATAATTAAGCGCTCATTGAATAATCGATCATTCTATGGATAATCGATCGCTATTGTATAAAAATTCTTGAATAATTGATTATTCTTGAATAATTTATCTTTCTTGAATAATCGATTTGTTAAAGAGTGACTGAATATTATTGAACAACTAATTGTTATTGAATGATTGAATGTTACTGAATGAAACTGAAAAATTGATCGATACCGAAAATTATTTACTGATATTGAATAGTGAACAGAAGTATAAATGAGACATATGAATGGAAAATATTATTATATAAATGCTTGTGAATTTATTTTTGAAAGCTAATTGGGTTAATAGATGATAAAAATCGAATGAGTTATAAATAATTTATCTATAAATTGAATAATTATACAATTGTATATGACATGATTTTTAAGTGTTTGTTATATTTTCATTTTATTAAGTGTTCGGATTATAGAAATACCACTGAGTTCATACTAAGCGTACGGTTGTTTCCGTGCGCAGGTTAAATTAAAGCTAGATCACTGAATCAGCATCCCAGGCCGATCCCAAATTCAATGAGGTAAAGCGTGTTAATAGGTGGTAATGGCATGTACCTAGGATGTTTTATGCATGTGCCATTTTGTATTGTTAATGTACTGATGAAATAAGTAGAATTAAGCTTGGTAATGGTATATAATAGGACTTGACTAATTTAGTATGAATTTGAATCATATTGATAATATATGATAAGTGATTGGAATTGAGTATTGAATAATATATAAAATTTCTAAATTTAGCAAGTTTTGAGCATATTTAAATGTTTTTAGATGGGTTGAACATAGGTATTTTATGTAAATTGTCCGATAGGTCTAGTAATGCTCCGTAACCCTGTTTCGATGACGATTTAGGATTAAGAGGTGTTACAGGGGACGCCGGTGTTATTTTTTAATTAAGAAATATGGATTGATGAGAATATGCATAGATTATTGACAGTTGAACAAGTTGACAATTAGGAATAAGTACCCACTACCGAGGATTGATGACTTGTTTGACCAATTTTGAGAGGCATTTTTTTCTCGAAGATTGATTTGCGTTCCAGTTACTATTGGCTCAATTCTAAAGAGACTAATGTGTACAAAACTATTTTTAGGACTCGTTATGGACATTACGAGTTCCTGGTGATGCCTTTTGGGTTGAAGAATGCCCCAACAATGTTTATGGGCTTCATGAACTGGGTGTTCCAATGTTATTAGGACCAATTTATAGTAGTCTTTATCGATAACATCCTGATTTATTCTAAGACAGAGCTTGAACATGATAATCACTTACGTATTGTACTCCAGATACTCCGAGAAAAATAGTTATAAACTAAGTTCAGCAAGTGCGAGTTTTGGTTACAGGAAGTTTTTTTTCTTGGCCATGTGGTAACTGTGGAAGGGATTCGAGTCAATCTTGAGAAAATAGAAGCTATAGTTGAGTGGAAGTAATCAAAAAATGTACCTGAGGTTCGTAGTTTCCTGGGCTTAGCTGATTACTACCGAAGGTTCATCGAGGGGTTTTCTCTGATTGCATCACTTCTAATGAAGCTAATGCATAAGAACGCTCTGTTTGTGTGGTCTGAGGCACAACAATCTAGCTTCGATAAGCTCAAATTCGTTATGACCCAAGCTCCTATTTTAGTTCAACTAGAATTGGGTTAGGAGTTTGTGGTCTACAGTGGTGCATCATACATCGAGCTAGGACGTGTTCTAATGTAAGACGGTAAAGTGGTTGCTTACACATCATGACAACATAAGACACACGAGGGTAACTAATTTACACACAATCTTGAGCTAGCTGCAGTCTTGTTTGCCCTAAAGATCTGAAGGCACTATTTGTATGGTGAAAGGTGTATTATTTACACTAATCACAAGAGCATCAAGTATCTGTTAACTCAAAATAAGTTAAATCATGGACAGCGTAGGTGGGTTGAGTTACTTAAGAATTATGATTGCACAATAAAACACCATCTGGCTAAAGCTAATGTGGTAGTTGATGCTCTTAGATGTAGAGCGATGTCCAACATGAGAGCGATGTTAGCTCGTCTGAGTTTAGTTGAGGATAAAGGACTATTAGCTGAATTACAGGTTAAACTGACTTGGGTTGAACAGATTCGGGCTAAGCAGTTGAGTGATGAGTCCTTAGTTTAGTGACTGTAGTAGGTTGGTTCGAAAAAAACTTTCAATTTCAGCTTGAACAGAGACAAAGTTCTGTGCTTTAGGGGTCAGATTTGAGGGCCTAATGATAAGGAGTTGAGGCAATTGATCTTACAAGAGGCGCATAGTAGCCTTTATGCTATGCATCCTAGTGAAAATAAAATGTATCGGAACATCTAAGAACTCTATTAATAACCTGGACTGAAACAAAAAAATGGTTGTTTTTGTGTCCTATTGTTTGACGTGCCAAAAGGTTAAGGCCGAACATTAGTTGCCCTTAGGTATGCTTCAGCCGGTTAAGATTCCTCACTAGAAGTGAGAGTGTGTAACGACAAATTTTGTTAATGGTTTGCCTTTAACCCCTACTAAGAAAGATTCAGTTTGGGTCATCATTGATCGATTGACCAAATCTGCTCATTTCATTCCTATAGAACATATTATTCTCTACAAAAACTCACCAAGCTGTATATTGCTGAAATCGTAAGGTTGCATGAGATTCTAGTCTCAATTATCTCTGATAGAGATTCGCGATTCACATATTGGTTCTGGAAGAAGCTTTATAAGGCTTTAATCACCCGACTTAATTTTAGAACTGCGTATCGTCCTCAGACCGACAAACAGTTTGAATGAGTCATTCAGATTTTGGATGATATGCTTTAGGGTTGCGTAATAAATTTTTGGGGTAGTTGGAAAGATTACTTACTATTGGCTGAGTTTACGTACAATAATAGCTTCCAGTCAAGTATTCAGATATCACCCTACGAGGCTTTGTATAGTCATAGGTGTCGTGCTCCTCTGTGTTGGATTGAGATAAATGAACATCGAGTTTTGGGCCTCAAATTAGTTTTTGAAACTGAAAATACTGTCAAATTGATTCGTGACCATCTTAAAGCCGCTTCTAATCAACATAAATCTTGTTTCAATTTAAAAATAAAGGTCATTGAGTTTTCTATAGGTAACCAGGTGTTTTTGAAAGTGTCACCGTGGAAAAAAGTTCTCTGATTTAGACGCAAGGGCAAGTTAAGCTTGAGGTTCATTGGACCTTATCGTATTCTGAAATATGTCGGACCCGTTGTGTATCAATTAGAATTGTATTCAGAGTTAGAACAAATTCATGATGTATTTCATGTCTCGATGATAAGACAGTATCGATATGATCTGTCACACGTTGTTCTTATCGACGAGATCAAGTTACGACTAGATTTAACGTTTGAGGAGAAACCTATTCAAATTATAGATTGTGATGTTAAGGTGTTAAGGAAGAAAATTATTCTCTGATTAAGGTGTTGTGGCGAAATCATGGCACTGAGGAAGCCACTTGGGAACCTAAAGATTTGATTCAGCAACAATACCCGTATCTATTTGAGCCAGGTAAATTTCGAGGTTAAAATTTCTTTTAAGGGGAGAGAGTTGTAACGCCCCAAATTTTGAATCTTTAATTGTAGAATTCTATAGTAATTAAATCTTTGTATCTATGGTTTTGTGTCCTGCTATTGTGTTTAAGGTCTGGAGTTTGATTCACATTTTTAGAAGTTTTATTCTTTTAAAACAACCCTTATCCATGCATTACATAGTTAAATGTAATTTTGTGTAAACTTGTGTCAAGAATGAGCCTGCTGGTTCACTGGTTAAGCCACTGCATTCTGTCTAGACCCGTGTTTGAGTCCCATCGTATGCTTTAGGAAATATTTTGCTTGTTGTCGAAAAATTTGCTAGTGGTTAAGATAAAATATTTTAAACATTTCCTCTTTTTCCTTTCTTTTCCTCTTTACATTTTCCTTCGTTTTTCCCTTTCTCTTTTTCTTTTTCCTTTTTTTTTGCCTTTTATTTTTATATCATTTGAGCATGCTGTTGTCGATCGTTGGACTTCATATTCTGATCTGTTGTACAAGTTGGGTAAGTATGTCTTCTGTGATGTTAATTGTGTTAATTTGTTAAAAGTTCTAAGAAACGACAGTGTCGTACCATTGATAGTTTGTGCTAATGGATAAATTCTAGTTGTTAAACAATGTTGGTTCCTTATTTTAGGAATAGGTGTTGGAAGTAATGAATCTCAACAGGTTAATTTGAGTAATCGTAGTTAATCTTTCGGTAAATGTCAATTTCGTTGAAGATTTTATGTTGAAGTTTTCGACATAAGTTTCTGTGTATAATTGTGCTTTATTGTCGTTAAATTTGGTTCATTGAATGAATGGATGGTTGTTTTAGGCTTCGGAGACTCTCTACGTTGTAGTTGTTTCAAAATCTCTTCAGGTGCATAACAAAAACCCTGATTTTTGTAAATTTCGGATGCTAAAAAACGTGGTTGTTGACGCCATACGACCAGTGATATGGGTGTGTGCCCAAGCCGTGTGAGCCACACGGTCGTGTGCCAAGTTATGTTGTTGATCGTGTAACTCACTGTTCATCAAATTTGAGCCACACGGGTAAAAGACACGGGCGTGTGTCTAGGCCGTATGTGGTTTTGTTATTGTAGGGTTTACAAAGTTAAGGGCATGGCATGTGTCCAAGCCGTGTAACTCATTGTTTATGATTTAGAATCACACAATCAAATGACATGAGCATGTGCCCAAGTCGTTAAGCCACACGAGCAAAGACATGGGTGTGTGTCCAGGCCGTATAACTCACTGTTTATGACTTAGAACCATACGGGTAGATGACATTGGCATGTGCTAGGCTGTGTGAGCCACACAGGCAAGGACATGGGCGTGTGTCTCGGTCGTGTAACTAATTGTTTATGATTTAGAATCACACGGGCAAATGACATGGGCGTGTGCCCAGGCCGTGTGAGCCATACGGACAAGGGCATGGGCGTGTCCAGGCCATGTAACATCTTTTCTTCTTTTACAAATTTTAATCATTTTGATTTTTTCCACAAATTAATATTTTTTATTTTTGTGAAACCAATTTTTTTTTAAATATTAGAAATTTTGTGCATTTTTTATGTCATTAACACATAATTTTAGTAATTATTTTACCCTAAACCCAATATCTCAAACTTTAAACTTTGAACTTTAAAGTTTAGGGTTTGGATTCATGATTTAAGGTTCAAGATTCGATTTTGGGTTTGAGGTTCAAAATTCAAATTTAGGGTTAGGTTCAAGAATTTAGAGTTATGAGTTATGAGTTTAGGGTTTAGGTTTAAAGATTCGGGATTATAGATTTGGATTTAGGATTCGAGATTCTAGATTCAAGGTTTTGGATTCAATATAGAAAAATTTACGAAAATTATGTATCAATGACATCAAAAAAATTGTTGAAATATTATTAAATAATTATAAATGGACCATAAATAATGTGATGGAAAGATTTAATAAAATAATTTCTCTATGGATGAATATATAATAATAATTTCATGTCTTTAAAATTTGATGATTTGGTAAAATTTTATTGGTACTTAAAAATCTTAGTTTTTAAGATCATCCTAAACTAAGTTCTTCCCTTAAAAAAATAGTTATTTTCTTCTCTTATGTTCCTCTTCATGTTTGGCAAGCTTTCGCCTCTAGAGAATCTAAGGTGTAACGGCCCGTTTTCAGTGAAATCGAAACAGTGGTTTTGGAGCCACAAATCTAAAGTTGAAAAATATATTTTAATATTATTTTATGGTTTATATCATGATAGTATTATAGTATAAAAAATTTTGTTAAGAAATTTTACTGTTTGTATTCTCAATTCATGAAAAAGGACTAAATCACGTAAAGTGCAAAAGTTGTGTTCTATTAGCTAAAGGTATTAAATAGCTATAGAACTTTAAAGTGGAGGTCCTTATATGGTAATTAGACCATTAAATGAGTTAGTGAATGTGCATGGCTTGGTAAATATGAAATTATTAAAGTTAGATAAGGGTAATTTGGTAAAAAGGCAAATAAAGATAAAAAAAATTAAAGTTACCATCTTTATTCATCTTCCCCAACCGATTTTTATAGCAAGAAATAGCCATGGGAGAGCTCAAAATTTCATCATAGTAAATCTCTTGCATGTAAGTGATTTTTAAGCCCGTTTTTGATGATTTTTACGTTTTCAGGATTGTTGTAGCTTAACCTAACTAACTAGGGGGCTAATTTGCAAAACTATTGAATAGTTTGAGTTTTTACTTTGATGAAAATGCTAGGGTTTTGAAGTTTAATTGAAGAAAATAAATCTTTGTTGTTTGTTAAACAACTTTTGTAAATAGATTTTTAATGAAATTGTCATATAGGGGATAAATTGAGAAATGTAAAAATTGTGTTAAATGTGAGAAATTATGAAATATATGGGCTGGTATAAGTATACAATAAATTCGGCTAGGCTTATATGTGGATGAAGTTGCATGAATTTCATTTTTTAAGCCTAGGGACTAAATTGTAAAGAGCTCAAAAGTATAGTGGCAAAATAGTAAATTTTCCCAATACATGGTTTTGGATTGATTTGAATAGAATGAGGATTAAATTAGTTAAATTTGATTATATAAATCAAAAAAAGCAACATACGAAATTAGATCGAAGGAAAGACAAAGTTATCGATTAAACGATCGTTTTCCATCGTACGAGTTCGAGGTAAGTTCGTGTAATTAAATTTTTATTTTTATGCTTTAATTGAAATATATATGTATGTGAATGATTTAATTATTATGTATAATTATCGAGAGCATAACCGACGACGTGCGAAGAATACCAAGCCTCATTTAAACCTTAAAAATTCGTAGGATACAAATGACATGATATTAGGGTTACCGTTTTGGTTGAGATCTTGCATGTATTGCGGACTCACCACAGCTCGTATGAGCTTACTGATTTGCAGCTCGTGAGAGCTTACAAATACTCAGCTCATATGAGCTTACCGATATTTAGCTCGGAAGAGTTTACCGATTATCGCTCGTAGGAGCATACATGTACAATAATTGAAGGATTAAAGTTTAGTACACCTCGTGTGTACCACCTGTTTATCTAACGATATTTTAAGTGGTTCAACGGGCATAGTGTTATTACGAGATTATACAAGTTCGTTACGAACTAGTATATGTATTTACAATAAATACATGGAAATGATTTTACATGATGTATTGATACATGATATGGATGCTACATGTATATGGAAATTTAATTAATTGTTGAGTTCATCCATGATTATTGATTCATAAGTGAATTTACATGACTAATATGGTTGGTGTATATGTGCTTAGGCTTTGGCTAAGTTGTGGTTGGATTATACCACGTTAAACTTATAAGTTATGTATTGAAATGGTAAATGCTTAAATGGAAATATACTTGTGATCATGAAAGGGTGATTTTCGATTTTATATGAATACATGGCTATCTTGATTGATGATTACATGTTAGCCTTATGGGCCCAATTGAGTTGTGATGTACCTTATTTCACTTACTTCATTTGTGGTTAAATGGGTATGTGAAGAATGAAAGATTGGCAAATGCTTCAATTAGAATTGCTATGAATGTATGGAAAGGTATGAGTTTATGAATGATTGAAATGTGTTTAGCCATATGTTTGAATTATAAATGCACATAAGTAGTGTGTACTTATGTCATGATATTTCGAGATAAATGGCTAGTTATTGTGATATTTAACATCGAGAGGTTATTATTTTTATGCTAAGGCCAAGACACGTTGGATTAACTTAAATGGATTACGCTTATAAATTAAAGTGGTAAACTTTATTTTTGAGTTACGAACTTACTAAGCATTTCGTGCTTACTTTGTGTTAATTTCTTTGTGTACCTAGGTATTGGAAGCTCGTTCGGGTTGGAAGTTGTCGGGGATTTCATCACACTATCTATCGACTATTTTAGTACTTATGGTTTTATAAATTTTGGTAATAATGACATGTATAGGTCATTTTGGCTAATGATAGCCTACATGTTTTTTTGTGTTTTAGCCATTTGAATTGGCTTGAAATGTGGACATATATTTTGTTGTATATATGTAAATAGCCCATGGTATAAGTTGAATGAATGTTATGCGAATGCCTTGTTTTGTGAATTGATATTTTAGGTACCAATTAGTGGAGATTTATATGTGGTATACATGTTAAGTTATAGGCACAAAGATTGCATATATGTGTTTGACCTTTTAGATAGACTTTGGTGGCATATTTGGCATGAGTTTAAATGGCTAATTGAGGTGCCTATAGATATCATGGTTGTATATGATGTTATATCATGTGATATGCTTGATATTGGTTGGTTTTGAATGTCTATATATGTCATGGCTATATGCAAATTGTGGTGTTTAGGTTGGTACTAAATTGGGTGAGAAATATGGCTTGGAATGTAACGCCCCCACGCCAGAGACCGTCGCCGGAGTCGAGTATGAGGTGTTACTAAGCTTAATTTAACATTTTTAGAACTTTGGATTATTTGTTTCTACATTCACAGCTTTTAAGCTACTTGCGTCACAGTTACAAGAAAAATCATATCTCGAGTTACGAAACTCGAAATCAAGATCCGTAAATTTTCTCTGAATCTAGACTCATATACCCATCTACTAATTTTTTTCTAGAATTTTTGGTTGGGCCAATTAGTACAGTTTATTAGTTAAAGTTACCCCTATTACAGGACTTGACTGGACTGACCTCTGTTTACTACGAACCACATTTCTCTCTGTAAAAAAATTCATATGATTATGAGGTTTGTTTCTCCTGAAACTAGACTCAATAAGGATTCTGAGAATATAAAATACACCACCTAATTATATCTGTACAATTTATGGTGAATTTTTAAATTTGGAATAGGGGATCCAGAAATCACTCTGGCCCTGTTTCACTAAATTTCAAATATCTTCTAACATATAATTCCTTTACATGTTTCATTTATTTTATGTGAAACTAGACATATTAAGCTTCAATTTAATATTTAATCCATCACCTAATTCGATTTCTATGATTTTTAGTAAATTTTCAAACTCACGTCAGTGTTGCTGCAATGTTCTATTTATGGCAAATTTCATCCCTTCTTTATGAGTTTTCATGCACTAAGTATCTTAATAACTTTCCATAACATCAAACATAATCTAAACTAACCATTTCCATAACTTATCATTATCCAACATTTTCTCAACCATTCCATCACCATATCATAAGATCATTTACACAAAATAGGTATATTGCTATACATGCCATACTTAAATTTACAAGCCATTTACCAAAAAGTCTTAGGATAGTGTGGTGAGCCTTCGACCTATCCCGACTCCTGAGCTGGCTTGTCCAAAACTACAATGAGTAAGAAGGAGAGAGTAAGCATAAATGCTTAGTAAGTTCATATGCAAATAATAAGTAACATAACAAAGCAATCATACCAAACAACATTAGCATGGTATCACCAAAACATAAATCTCATTTCTAATCATCATTCATCATTTTACTACCTTATCGTTATTGTATCAATACTCAACCCGAGGGTTAAGTACATACCTGTCCGAAGTATTCATTTCACATCACTTACCAATACGTCTTTTTTCATCTCAAGTATTCCTCCATTTGAGTAGAACTTTACCCGTTGAACTCATCGGAATATAATTCGGATACATGGATAACTTGCACATAAGTGCCACATATGCAATCAAGCAATCATGTAACCCGCCCATAAGCGAACTCGGACTCAACTCAACGAGCTCGGGCGTTCGCATCCATAAGTGAACTCGGACTCAACTCAATGAGCTCGGATGCCTAGTTACATCTCACGAACTCGGACTCAACTCAACGAGTTCGGACATTCGCATCCATAAGTGAACTCGGACTCAACTCAACGAGTTCGGATGCTCAACCATCCTAGTGACATGTCACTTGTATCCTAATCTATTCCTAAGGTTCAAACGGGATTTTCCTCGAATACATATCCTTGCCGTCTTCCGTAGAATGCCGAAACCAAAACTCGATAATAATTATATTTAGCAAGTAGCACACATGATTTGCATTTTGTTCGAAAATAACCACAAAGCATATATTTCATAATAAAAATCAGCATATCACATAATTGACATCAATGACTTAAAAATAACAATTATGTTACATTATTTACACATGAACTTACCTTGGTACCAAAATACAAAGATTTTGCAATTTAGTCCACAATCTTTTCTTTTCCTCGATTGGGGTCGATTCCACGTCTTTCTTGATTATGAAGCTTGAAAGTTGAAGAAACCCTAGCTATGGTGAGAGTGAAGTTTCGGCAGCAACTAAATGGGGAAGATGACTATTTTGTGTTATTTTTCCCATTTTATTTCATTTAATATCCAAATGACCAAAATGCCCTTAATACCTTTCTTTGAAAATTTTCATGTACAAGCCCATTTTTGTCCAAAATTTTAGAAATTGGTCAAATTGCTAGTTAAGACCTCCTAATTAATATTTCAAAGCAATTTCATACTAAAAACTTCTAGAATGCAAGTTTTGCAACTTATTCGATTTAGTCCCTAACTTTAAATTAAGCATTTTATGCATAGAATTTCATCACAAAATTTTCACACAATCATGCAATCATATCATAAACCTCAAAATAATTATAAAATAATTATTTCTATTTCAGATTTGTGGTCACGAAACCACTATTCCGATTAGGCCCTAATTCGGGATATTACAACTCTCCCCCCTTTAAAGATTTTCGTCCTCGAAAATCTTACCGGTAAACAAATGTGGATATTGATTTCTCATATTTTCTTCGGATTCCCATGTAGCTTCTTCTATTCCATGCTTTTGCCACAACACTTTCACAAGTGCAATCTTTTTATTCCTTAGTTGTTTGACCTCTCGAGCTAAAATCTTAATCGGTTCTTCTTCATAGGTCATATCTGGTTGTAGTTCAATTTTTGTCGGTGAAACCACATGTGAAGGATCCGAACGATACCGACGTAACATAGATACGTGGAACACATCATGAATCTTCTCTAATTCAGGTGGTAAAGCTAGCCAATATGCTACCGGTCCAACTTTTTCAATTATTTCATACGGCCCAATAAAACGCGGACTTAATTTGCCCTTTCGTCCAAATCTGAGAACTTTTTTTCCACGGAGACACCTTTAAAAATACTTTATCACCAACTTGAAATTCAATATCCTTTCATTTTAAATCTGCATAAGATTTCTGTCTATCTGAAGCAGCTTTCAAACAATCTCGAATTACCTTCACTTTTTCTTCGGTTTCTTCTATTAGATCAACTCCATAAATCTGATTTTCCTTGAGTTCAGTCCAATACAAAGGCGTTCGACATTTACGATGCTTCATAAGGTGCCATTTTCAAGCTCGTCTGATAACTATTATTGTAAGCAAATTCTACCAACGGTAAATATTTTTCCCAACTTCTTTGAAATTCCAATACACAACATCTGAGCATATCTTCAAGAATCTGAATTACTCTCTCTGATTGTCCATCAGTTTGTGGATGAAAATCAGTACTGAAATTTAACTTTGTACCTAACGCGTCATGCAACTTTTGCCAAAACCGCGAGGTAAACCTTGGGTCTTTATCTGAAATAATCGACAATGGTATTCCATGTATTCTAACAATTTCTCTAACATACAGTTCAGCCAACTTGTTAAGAGAATAATAATGCATGCACGCATAGGGATAAAATGAGCCGACTTAGTTAATCATCAACTATTACCCGGATGGCATCTTTTTTCCTAGAGTCAATGGCAATCCTGATACAAAATCCATAGTAATCCGATCCCATTTCTATTTAGGAACCATAATAGGCTGAAGTAATCCCGAAGGCACTTGGTGTTCGACTTTCACTGTTGACAAATTAAGCATTTGGACACAAACTCGATATATCTCTTTTCATTCCATTCCACCAATACATTTTCTTCAAGTCATTATACATTTTCGTACTACCCGGATGAATCGAGAAACAACCACTATGTGCTTCTGTAGGATCTTTTGAATCAATTCCTCATTCTTAGGTACACAAATCCGATCTTTAAACATTAAGCACCCATCGAATCGATTTTGAAATCGATTTCGTATCAACTTCCTGCTCGCTTTCTCTTGGCTTGCAAATCTTGATCATCTTTCGAGCTTCAGAAATCTCTGTAAAAACATCGTTTTGCTCTTAACTCTGCTAGAATCGAACCATCATCCGACATTTTCAATCGAGTGTTCATAACTCTTAATGCAAACAACGACTTTCGCTTAAAAAGCATCGGCAACCACATTCGCTTTTCTGGATGATAATCAATAACAAGCTCGTAATCTTTCAATAACTCCAACCATCTTCTTTGTCTTAAATTCAAGTCTTTTGTGACATCAAGTACTTTGGACTTTTATGGTCGGTATATACCCGGCACTTTTCACCATACAAATAATGTCGCCAAATTTTCAAAGCAAACACCACCGCAGCCAAATCCAAATCGTGAGTAGGATAATTCCTCTCATGAGGTTTTAACTGCCTCGAAGCATAAGCCACCACTTTTCCTTCTTGCATGAGCACGCACCCCAAACCATTTAGAGAAGCATCACTATACACTACAAATTCTTTACCCGATTGGTTTGTACTAACATGGTGCCTCTGTTAATAACTTTTTCAATTCTTCAAAACTCTGCTGACATTCTTCCGTCCATTCAAATTTAACATCCTTTCGGAGTAGTCTAGTTATAGGAGCAGCAATTATAGAAAATCCATTTACAAACCGCCGATAATACCCAGCTAGTCCCAAGAAACTTCTAACTTCAGTTACATTTTTCGGTGGTTTCCAATCAACAATGGCTGAAATTTTACTAGGATCAACCCGTATACCATCACCTGAAACAATATGACCCAAAAATCCAACTTTCCGGAGCCAAAATTCACTTTTACTAAACTTAGCATACAGCTACTTATCTCTCAAAGTTTGCAAAACTATCCTCAAATGCTCAGCATGCTCTGTCTCATCTTTTGAATAAATTAAAATATCATCTATAAACACCACAACAAATTTGTCCAAGTATGGTCGGAATATGCGATTCATTAAATCCATAAACACAGCAGGAGCATTTGTCAACCCGAATGGCATAACTAAAAATTCATAATGATCGTACCTTGTTCTAAAAGCAGTTTTAGGCACATCCGACTCTTTTACCCGCAATTAATAATACCCAGATCTCAAGTCAATCTTTGAAAACCATGTCGCTCCTTTTAGCTGATCAAACAAATCATCAATTCTTGGCAACGGATACTTGTTTTTGATTGTCACCTTGTTTAACTGCCGATAATCAACACACAACCTCATAGAACCATCCTTCTTTTTCACAAATAACACGGGAGCACCCCAAGGTGAAAAACTCGGTCTCACAAAACCTTTATCAGTCAATTCTTGCAATTGCGACTTTAATTCCTTCAACTCAGCTGGTGCCATTCTATACGGAGCAATCGAGATCGGAGTTGTTCCCGGTATCAAATCAATACCAAATTCTACTTCTCGATTGAGGCAAACAAGCAATTCTTTCGGAAATATGTCCGCAAATTCACACACAACGCAAGACTTGATTCAACTTTCTTTTCAACTTCTTTTGTAGTAATTACATACGCCAAATAAGCTTCATAACCCTTTCTCAGATATCTTTGAGCCGACATTGAAGAAATCACACTAGATAATGCCTCTGATTTGTCTGATTCAACCCGCAAAATTTCACCACTTTCACACTTTAATTCTATAACCTTTTCTTTGCAATTTATTTTAGCATCATGCAATGTCAATCAATCCATACCCAAAATAACATCAAACTCATCAAACGGCAACAACATCAAGTCGGCCAGAAAGTAATGATCCCTAATCATTAAAGGACATTTCTTACATACTTTATCAACAATCACACATTTGCCTAACGGATTCGACACTCTAATCATAAATTCTGTGTTCTCAACAGGTATATTCATATCAGACACCAATTTCATGCACACATATGAATGAGTAGAACCGGGATCAATCAAAGCAATAACATTAACATTATAGAGAGAAAAATGTACGGTAATCACATCGGGTGAGGAAGCATCTTCGCGCGCTTTAATAGCATAAGTTCTAGCGGAGCCCTTCCTTCAGTCTAACTGGTGCATCCTCGGCTACATTCTTTATCGCTTGTTTCGCTCCCACTTTTCTTGGATATCTTCCTCTCGAATCCGCCCCACTTGTTTTTGTATTCGAAATTTTTCTTTTCAGCTCTCTCTGGGCAATCTCTAATAAAATGATCCGGAGAACCACATCGAAAACATTCATTTGCTCTGCATGGACCAAAATGATTCCTACCACACCGCTGGCACTCAAGTTTAACAAATCTTGAATTCCCTACACTGGCTACTGAAGTAGTCTGGGACTTAGGACCCACATTTTGCTTCTTATAATTTCCATATGATTGCCCAACTGAAGCTTGGGAACGAGGATTCATATTTCTTGACTTTCCAGGTTGCTGTGAGAATGAACTGCTCATCGGTCTTTTCTTCCAATTTCTAGTTTCAGCCTCTACCTTTTTCTTCTCTTTAAGTAGTTCTTCAGCCTTGCAAGCTCGATCCACCAGCACTACCATTTCTTTTAATTCAAGAATTCCTACAAATACCTTAATGTCTTCGTTGAGCCCGTCTTCAAATCGTCGGCACATCTTGGCCTCTGTAGGAACATACTCTCTGGCATACTTACTTAATCGAACAAACTCTCTTTCATATTCTATAACCGTCATATTACCTTGCTTCAACTCAAGAAATTCTTTATGCTTCTGATCAATAAATCTTTCACTAATATATTTCTTCGAAACTCTTCTTGAAAGAATTCCTGAGTTATTCTCTCTTTCGGTACCACACGAAATCAAAGTCTTCCACCAATTATAGGCTGAATCCTCAACAAAGATATAGCACATTTCAAACATTCTTCAGTGTACAAGATAATTCATCAAATACCGGATAGAATTTTC
Source organism: Gossypium longicalyx (assembly GCA_025698465.1). NCBI lineage: Eukaryota > Viridiplantae > Streptophyta > Magnoliopsida > Malvales > Malvaceae > Gossypium > Gossypium longicalyx. The sequence continues at coordinate 32,781,522 of CM047005.1, forward strand.
AAGCCGAACTCGCTTTCGGCATCATCATCAATATTTGCTTTAAATTCTTTACCCCTTGCTTGCAGATTTCATCAACTAGATTTCTATGAAATTTTATCAGATCCATACCTTGAGGCATCGGGGTACAAGTTGAGGAATTGGGGAGGTGGGGAGGTTGTACATTTGGGTTCGTCTGAACGAACTCGAGTGTACCATGCACTCATCATTTGGAGAAAGGCTTCCCGACCCCTTTCTCCTCCTCCCTGACCAACAGTAGGAGGTGGATTTTCAGTCGGCGCTACTTCTTCAGCCGGAGCTGGCGCATTACTCTCTACTTCATCTGCCACAGCTGGATCGGGATCCATTTACTATATAAAAAAAATCATTTAAAAAGGTCAGAAGTCGTCACACTATCACAATTTATACATATGGCATGTATAGCAAAATCCGTACATACAACACGTAGTCCGAGAACTGACTAAACCTACCCTGATACCACTAAATGTAACGCCCCCACGCTCGAGACCGTCGCCGGAGTCGAGTATGAGGTGTTACTAAGCTTAATTTAACATTTTTAGAACTTTGGATTATTTGTTTCTACATTCACAGCTTTTAAGCTACTTGCGTCACAGTTACAAGAAAAATCATATCTCGAGTTACAAAACTTGAAATCAAGATCCGTAAATTTTCCCTAAATCTAGACTCATATACCCATCTACTAATTTTTTTCTAGAATTTTTGGTTGGGCCAATTAGTACAGTTTATTAGTTAAATTTACCCCTGTTACAGGACTTGACTGGACTGACCTCTGTTTACTTCGAACCACATTTTTCTCTGTAAAAAAATTCATATGATTATGAGGTTTGTTTCTCCTGAAACTAGACTCAATAAGGATTCTGAGAATATAAAATACACCACCTAATTATATCTTTACAATTTATGGTGAATTTTTAAAGTTGGAACAGGGGATCCAGAAATCACTCTGGCCCTGTATCACTAAAATTCAAATACCTTCTAACATATAATTTCTTTACCTGTTTCATTTGTTTTATGTGAAACTAGACATATTAAGCTTCAATTTTATATTTAATCCATCACCTAATTCGATTTCTATGATTTTTAGTAAATTTTCAAACTCACATCAGTGTTGCTACAATGTTCTGTTTATGGCAAATTTCATCCCTTCTTTATGAGTTTTCATGCACTAAGTATCTTAATAACTTTCCATAACATCAAACATAATTTAAACTAACCATTTCCATAACTTATCATTATCCAACATTTTCTCAACCATTCCATCACCATATCATAAGATCATTTACACAAAATAGGTATATTGCTATACATGCCATACTTAAATTTACAAGCCATTTACCAAAAAGTCTTAGGATAGTGTGGTGAGCCTTCGACCTATCCCGACTCCTGAGCTGGCTTGTCCAAAACTACAATGAGTAAGAAGGAGAGAGTAAGCATAAATGCTTAGTAAGTTCATATGCAAATAATAAGTAACATAACAAAGCAATCATACCAAACAACATTAGCATGGTATCACCAAAACATAAATCTCATTTCTAATCATCATTCATCATTTTACTACCTTATCGTTATTGTATCAATACTCAACCCGAGGGTTAAGTACATACCTGTCCAAGTATTCATTTCACATCACTTACCAATACGTCTTTTTCATCTCAAGTATTCCTCCATTTGAGTAGAACTTTACCCGTTGAACTCATCGGAATATAATTCGGATACATGGATAACTTGCACATAAGTGCCACATATGCAATCAAGCAATCATGTAACCCGCCCATAAGCGAACTCGGACTCAACTCAACGAGCTCGGGCGTTCGATCCATAAGTGAACTCGGACTCAACTCAATGAGCTCGGATGCCTAGTTACATCTCACGAACTCGGACTCAACTCAACGAGTTCGGACATTCGCATCCATAAGTGAACTCGGACTCAACTCAACGAGTTCGGATGCTCAACCATCCTAGTGACATGTCACTTGTATCCTAATCTATTCCTAAGGTTCAAACGGGATTTTCCTCGAATACATATCCTTTCCGTCTTCCGTAGAATGCCGAAACCAAAACTCGATAATAATTATATTTAGCAAGTAGCACACATGATTTGCATTTTGTTCGAAAATAACCACAAAGCATATATTTCATAATAAAAATCAGCATATCACATAATTGACATCAATGACTTAAAAATAACAATTATGTTACATTATTTACACATGAACTTACCTTGGTACCAAAATACAAAGATTTTGCAATTTAGTCCACAATCTTTTCTTTTCCTCGATTGGGGTCGATTCCACGTCTTTCTTGATTATGAAGCTTGAAAGTTGAAGAAACCCTAGCTATGGTGAGAGTGAAGTTTCGGCAGCAACTAAATGGGGAAGATGACTATTTTGTGTTATTTTTCCCATTTTATTTCATTTAATATCCAAATGACCAAAATACCCTTAATACCTTTCTTTGAAAATTTTCATGTACAAGCCTATTTTTGTCCAAAATTTTAAAAATTGGTCAAATTGCTATTTAAGACCTCCTAATTAATATTTCAAAGCAATTTCATACTAAAAACTTCTAGAATGCAAGTTTTGCAACTTATTCGATTTAGTCCCTAACTTCAAATTAAGCATTTTATGCATAGAATTTCATCACAAAATTTTCACACAATCATGCAATCATATCATAAACCTCAAAATAATTATAAAATAATTATTTCTATTTCGGATTTGTGGTCACGAAACCACTATTCCGATTAGGCCTTAATTCGGGATATTACATGGAAAATGGCCTATTTTTGTTCACACAAGCAGAGACACGAGCGTGTGTCTGACACATGGCTAGGTGACATGGTCACGTGTCCCCTGATACTTCTATAGAAATCAAGTCAGCACCTTCACACGGCCTAGCACACGGGTGTGTGAGGCCATTTCGAAGGGCACACGGCCTAGCACACGAGCGTGAGGGCTGGCCATGTGACCTAAGTTAGTGAGTTACACGGGGTTAGACATGGGTTGAGACACGGCCATGTGATCCCATTTCGAATGCCCACACGGCCTGGCCACACGGGCATGTGTCTCCTGCACTTTGAAAAATTTCCATGTTTTTCAAAAATGTAACACCCTCTAATCCTTATCCGTCCCCGGAACAGGATTACAGGGCATTACCGGTCTGTACAGTTCAATTAAAGTCATTTATTAAAATAAATGTTTCTAACCTTGCAAATTAAAACTTCAATGCCAACATTCAAATAATCCAAATACACTTAAATATACTCAAATCTTACTAATCTAAAACATTTTATAACCTATCCAATGAATCTTTTTAAGTATATCACTTATTTTATCAATTATTTCAACTTCATACTATATACCATTGCCAACCATAATTTACTTATTTCACTATTACAATCACATTCCAATATAACACACTTAAAACATCCTAGGTACATGCCATTATCAACAATTAACACGCTTTACCTCGTTGAATTCGGGATCAACCTGGGATGCTGATTCAACATTCTCACTTTAACTTAACCTGCGCACGGAAATAAACCGTACGCTGAGTATTTCATACTCAGTGGTATTACCATAATTCAAATTATAATAGCGATAAAGAATTATAATTACCAAACATGTAACTATCCAATTTCTCAAATATCAATTCATTCTTAAACTTTCATTAATTAATAATAACAATACAATTTTTAGCTATTCTTCAATTTCCATCACATGTCACATGTAACTATTTCAATCACTACATGAACATTAAGTTCATGCCTTTCATTTTTCAATCTCAATTTCAATCCATAATTCAATTTTATTCCTTTCAATATTTCAATAATATAATCAATCAATTTATTTTAAATTTCTCATTTCAATTGTTCACCCTATTAACAAACCCGGACTTTGAAGAATACACGGATTCCAACTCAAACGCACTAGTACGGCACATTGTGCCTAAAACGGTACATAGTACCTGATCAGTATACGACACATAAAGTGCCTAAAATGACACAAGAAGTGCCTGATACAGCACACGAGGTGCCTGAAATACGACACATAAAGTGCCTGATTAGTAAAGCGGGCAAGTCTCGTACACTTCTAGATCCTATGGCATGCCAATTATATCCGACTCAGCCCGACTAGTTAATAGGGTATTCCAATTCTCAATTCACTTTCATTTCCAATCCAAGATCACTTTTCAATTACAATTTCACATTCAAATCAATTTACAATTCAATTATACATACACATTCACCATTCAATTCAATTATCATTCAACTCAAATATCAATACTTACCTTATAACTCACTTATTAAATATAGAATTTATATAAAATATTTAATAAAAAGTAATTTGAATTATAGTAATACAAACCGTGAATTTCTCGTTTTAATCCTCGATAGCTTTCTCCCTTCCTTTGTGCGCCGATGTCTTGGGTTCTTTGTTAACTACGAAAATAATAATAATTTATAATCATCAATACAACACAATTCAATTTAATCCATGAGCCTAAACATGCAAATTTAACCCTTTTTTTTTTACATATAATTTCACTATTTACTTATATGTTCATTCAAAGCTGTCTACTTGAGTCATTGTTACTAAATCATTTATATCTTCAGCTAAGAAACTCCAAATTAAGATCCACTAATTTTTCCTAAAAATAGACTCACATATCTTCTTACCATAAAATTTTTAGAATTTTTGGTTTAGCCAATAAGTACAGTTTATTGTTTAAATTTACTCCTGTTCTGCTGTCTGACAGTTCCGACCCTTCTTCACTAAGAATTAATTATCTCATTATAAGAGATTCAGATGATGTTCCTGCTTATTTCTCTTGAAAATAGACTTGTTAAGGATTTTAAAAATATAAATTTAAGCCCTTAGTTATTTTTATTCAATTTTTGATGATTTTCCAAAGTCAGAACAGGGGAACCCGAAATCATTCTGACCTTGTCTCACAAAATTTATTATATCTTACAATTAAAAATTTCATTTCCTACACCGTTTCTTCTATAAGAAACTAGACTCAATAAGATTTAATTACATATTTTTTCATGCTCTATTCGATTTTCACAATTTATGGTGATTTTTCAAAGCTAGCCTACTGCTACTGTCTAAAACTGTTTTGGTGTAAAATGTTAATAACCAAATTTACAACACCAATTCACACTTTATTTCTATTCAAATTTCATTCAAACTCAAATTTAACTATTAAATTTTCAACATATTTTTATAATTTCAAATTTTCCTCAATTTAGTCCCTAAAACACAAAACTTATGAATTACTTTACAATTCAATCCTTATTTCATTTCTAACTTGAATTCCTATCAATCTAACCCTAATTCATCTTTTTTTTTATTCAACATGAACAATATTTAGAAATCTAATAACTTTCAAAATATTAATTTAATTTCAACAAAACTTTGTTCTAAAGCTTTTAAAACATTAAAATTAAGTAAAAATGGCTAAATTGACTTACCTATTAAATTTCCAAGCTTCAAAATCCCTATCAATATATTTTTATAATTTCAAATTTTCCTCAATTTAGTCCCTAAAACACAAAACTTATGAATTACTTTACAATTCAATCCTTATTTCATTTCTAACTTGAATTCCTATCAATCTAACCCCTAATTCATCTTTTTATTCAACATGAACAATATTTAGAAATCTAATAACTTTCAAAATATTAATTTAATTTCATCAAAACTTTGTTCTAAAGCTTTTAAAACATTAAAATTAAGTAAAAATGGCTAAATTGACTTACCTATTAAATTTCCAAGCTTCAAAATCCCTATTTCCCCTTTTTCCTTTCTTTCCTTTCTTTTTCTCCTTCTTTCTCCCCTCTTTCGTTTCTTCTCTGTTTCTTTCTACTCTTTTTCTTTTTCTTTTACTTTGTTTTGTTATATATATATATATATATATATATATAAAATAACTTAATAATATACTTATATAATAAGTAAATATACATGTATTTTATAAATGTACATATACTAATATTACATATGTCATTATACATACCATACATTTGTCAATTTTTTATTTATTTTTCACATAAAAATCTTATAATATAATTATTTAATTAATAAATGCCTGTTATAAATAATAAATATCTATTAATACTTAAATACAAGCATTACAAGTGTATGTATTTTTTTAATACACTTGTACCCAATCATTACCACACATTTGTCTTACTTTTATTTATTTATCATATAATATCAATTTAATAATAATAAATACATTAATATTTACTTAAATAATAAGCAAATACATATATGTATTACAAATGTGTGTATTATATTTATTACACTTGTATTTTATTTTTGCCATACACTTGGCACTCTTTTTGGCTTATTTACTTATTTAGTCCTTTCAATTTTCTTTATTCTATAATTAAACTTTCACACTTCATTCAATTTAATCATTTTATCCAATTATCCTTAATTTAAGCTAATTCACTTAATTAGACTCTAATTAACCACTCGATTAACTTCATAAATATTTTTAATAAATATCTACGAATCTATTTTTCAGAAACGAAGACCCGAAAATATATTTTTCCGGTAACGGTAAAATTTGGGTCATTACAGAAAAAAACTTCTTTAGTACTCGGTTTAGTCCCGAACCATTTTTAATGCCTATTTTGGGCCTCGAGGGCTCGTTTTAGGGACTATATGATTGATTATGAATGGTTTTTGATTTAATGAGAAATGAACATGAAATGTTTCATTGTTTGATCTGTAAGTCCGGTAATGCTCCGTAACCCTGTTCTGGTGTCAGATACAGGTTAAGGGTGTTACATAAAGCTTTCTAGTTTCTGATGGCAGAGTAGTTGCAATGGCCGATATAATTTTTTTTTAAAATATTCTCTCTTTAAAAAGAAAAAAACTATGTTCATGACAGTTCCAAAACCCAAAACTTCCATTTTTTTTTTGAAAAACTCCTTTACACACATAAAAAAAGAAAAAAAAAGTCTTTTTGAAATCTTGTTGGGGATTTCAGTTTCCTCGCAAATAAGGCTGAAAAGGCAGATGATTTTGTTTTGTTGAAAGAGCATTTGGCAGCAAAAAAAGGGAATATAGCACATTGTCCAATTGTCTTGGCAGAATTTAGAAAAAATTGCTCAACAGCTTAATGAATATCATAATGAAAAAATTATGAAGTAGAGGAGGAAAAAAGAATTGGAGGAAATAATAAGATTAAGAGATCATGGAGATTATGGTGATAGTGATGCTGATGATGAGGAGTTAACTATTGTAAGATGTGAGAGTATAAGATCCAAAATTGAATGGGAAGAAAGACAACGTTGAAGAGCAAGAATTGGTCAAGATTCAATTTATGAAACTGGGGGAGGTAGTAGTTCTGAAAATCAAGTATTTAGCAGATCATTTAGTATCCATAATTCTGAAAGAAGTGGGAGGGAACATCAGTGGACTAATTTTAACTCTCCTAGAGCTAGGTTAGCAAAATGGATCCTGTTCTTGAAAGATCAAAAAGTTCGAAGCAACCAAAACTCACTACAAGCTTCTTGAAAAATGCAAAAGGGAAGCTGGGGAAAGCAATGTCAAAGTTAATATTGCATGAAGCTTTACCTGCAAGAATTGCAGAGTCACCATTTCTACAGCCTGTACTTCAAGTTGCAGTTGAAGTTGGAAAATTAGTTAGGGGTCCTTCAACTTATGAGGTGACAAGAGTGTATTTGGAAGAAGAGTATAAGGAAATATAAGAATGGGTGAATGCCTTTAAGCCTATTTGGGAAGAAAAAGGTGTGACCATTATGTGTGATAGATAGAAAGGGACTAGAAATCAACATATAATCAATTTCTTAATTTATAGTCCTAGAGGTACTATTTTTAAAAACTCAATTGATGCTAGCAGTGTTACCTTTCGAGCTGCTGAGTATTATGTTTATATAATGGATAAAATGGTGGATGAAATTGGTGAAGAATTTATTGTTCAATTTGTTATAGATAATGAAGCAGTGATCAAAGTCGGTGGTAAAATGTTGATGCAAAAGAGAAGGCATTTGTATTGGTCAGCATGTTTTGCTCATTACTTGGATCTTAGTTTGAAAGAAATTGGTAACAGAAAAAGTGTGAGAAGGGTCCTAGATGAAGCAAAAAAGATAACTTCTTTTATATACAATCATACATGGACGATTGATTATATGAAGAGATATACCCAGGGAAGAGAAACCTTGCGACTTGGGGGGTCCTAGATGAAGCAAAAAAGATAACTTCTTTTATATACAATCATACATGGACGATTGATTATATGAAGAGATATACTCAGGGAAGAGAACTCTTGCGACCTGGGATTACTAGATTTGCTACCAATTTCATTGCTTTGGAGAGTATTGTTAGAAGCAAACAAGCACTAAAAGAAATGGTGACTTCTTTAGAATGGAGAAGGTCCACTGGATTAGACATGATGGAAGTAATTAACTCCAGCCAATTTTGGAAAAAGGCTGTTGATGTCCTAAAGATCCAAGAACCGTTGGTTAAAGTATTAAGGATGTGTGATGATGATGAAAAATCGACTATGGGTTTTATTTATAAAGCTATGGATAGAGCAAAGTTGGCGATTCAAAGAGATTGTATATTACAATAATAGGGTAAAGGCTAAACAACCAATGCAACTAGTGACACTTAAGACAATAAGCACCATTAACCATCAAGCTATCACTTAATTTTTGAAATAAGAAAACAGTGGATTATATATAAAGAATAAAGGTATTGCAAATTGGGTGGGTTATTATTTATTAATTTAGGAATATTATATAGACACTATTAGCTTAAGAAATTTGATGTAACCATATTCATCGTGTAACCATACTGCAGCTTCACTAAAAAAAGTTTTGATGTTTTTAATTCCAACAACATACAATTTCTTGTAGTGTGACAATTTTTGTGGCTTGGAGTTTTAATTGCCTTGAATGCAATGGAAACTTGGAATTTTTATGTGATTAGTAGCAAATTTTAAGTACACATTTTGAAATAAAATTTGCGACGACACATAGCTACTTATAATCGCGATTTACAATTGGAAATATAGAAAGAAAATATGGATGTTATGGTTTTTGTTTATAATTTTTATTTTTTAAATAAATAAATTTTCGTACCCAGTATTAAATTCACAAATAATAAATCAATTAATTCAATTTTATTATTTACCTCTCCATCAACCTTTTCCATATATTTTCTTTATGTCCCATTTAACATGTCTCATAATTAGAAGTATTTATAGGTCAGGCTCATTAAAATTTTAGGCTTCTTTGTTAGATTTGAGTCCAGCCTGAAAAATGAGTTTAAAATTTTATTTAAATTTAATTCAAATAAAAATATTAAAGCTGAACTCGACCTAGCTTGGTTGTATTAATTTTTATTATATTAATTTTTTATATAAGTTTTTAAAAAAATTATTATACATAAAAAATATTAAAAATATTAAAATAAATGTTTCTCAATAAATTGAAAATAAATTAAAAATATTTAAATAACACTAAGATATATGCAATTTAATAAGTAAATGTCTCTAAAAATAATAACAGAATTAATAATAAAATAAGAATTGTATAATAACAGTAAAATAGTAACAATATAATAGTGAAATAATAGTAAAATAATTAAAATAAATAACAAGAAAACAGTAAAAATTAACAAGAAAATAGTAAAAAATAACAATTTCTTTTATATATTTAAGTCTAAATTTTTACGCAACCCCTTTTCCCACTTTTTGAATGGACCCGACCAAGTCTACTCACAGCTTCGGGCTGTAGTGGGGAAAATGGAAACCATATTCCATAACCCAAAAAGTAAAGAAAAATGAAAGTTAGAGCATACCACGTTTATGAAGGTGGACCAACGCCATTTCTCTCTCCAATCCTTATCCTACATCATAGGATGAACTTTGATCTAAAGGATTATAGCGTGAACCTCCACTTTCGTAATGTCGCCTTGCTCCCCTTTTTTGAAGGCTAAATAAATATATTAAAAAATAAATCTTTTAAATTTATTAATTTAAAGATATATTCATAATGTAAAATTTTGTATATAAGCTTAAATTTTGTATATTTTTATACATAAAATTTTTATTTGATCATTTCTCATAAATTATTAATAAAATTATTGATGTAATATTATTTTATATTTATATATATTAATATACAAATAATTATATATATTTAATATCAAAATAAATTAATATATTTATTTCTTAAAATGTGTATGATTGGATTAAAATTAAAGTTTTATATATAGATTTGAACCACAATTAAAATTTTATATGTATAATTATATTAAATCAAAATTCATGTACAATTTTAAAAATTTCCATTAATTTAATTAAAAACAAACCCTGTATTATATCGATTTATACTTTTTTTTTTTAATTTGCGTTTTACTTAAGTCCTTTATTTGTTTTCATCTAAGTTCTTAACCTTAATTTTTACTCTTGAATAATCATATTTCATTTTGAATATATAATTACTTTTAAGTAGCGTAAAAAAAGAAGAAGAAATTAACTGAAAATAAAATGTTTGGGGATCATTGTAAGTACCTTAAATCTAGTTGATGAGGGAACATTATTGGACAAGCAGCCCGATGATGCGTGTCAACCAAAACGAAGGCCCGAAGCCTCTTTGTGGACGGAAATTAACAGCAGGTTTGGTTGGAAAAATGAAATAAGATTGTAAAGAAACAAAATTTTAAGCATTAATCCAGTTTTTGTTGAATAAAATGAAATAGAGCTGTAATAGTATTTTTGTATTTAGTTGAAATGAATAGATGTTATAATAGCATAAGAAAAAATATTTAAATTACCAAAATATCCTTAATAGAATTTTTTTAGATAGATGATTATTATTGTTATTAAATTTTAATAAGAATATTGTTAAATATAATTTAATAATAATAAATAATTTAATCATATTTAACATAATTTTTATTAAATACAATTTAATAAAATAATATATAATTTAATAACATTCTTAATATAATTTTATTAAAATATGAATTAATAACTAAGTTACTTTATTATTTTTAAACTGTAATGTATATTTAATGAGTTAAAATATCATTAAAGAAATAAATAATTTAATTATCTTCTAAAATAAAAAGCAAAAGATTAGATCTAATAAATAGCTTGAGAATTATATTTTACATCCAAACATAATGTTCATACATTAGCAAAAAGTTACATAATGTCAATAACTTATATGTCATAATCTATATGTTAAATTTTACAACACCAAAAAGTTACAATAGCATGGCATTCTACTAATTGCATCTTGCCATCCAAATATTATATATACAAAAAGTTATCAAAACATCACCAACACAACCATGATTTTTAATGGTCAGAAAGATATCTTCTCACTTATTCCAATTGTACTGAAGAAGGTAGATTGAAAAAAATAAGCATTTGCGTTGGATGGTCAAGAATTTTGTTCAATGCACGATAACACTCATCCTCAGTTAATCTTTCTACTTCGTATAAGATCAGATATAATTTTTGAGCACTTTCTTGAATCACTTTCTCAGAGGCAATGCTCCTACTTAATTCAAGGCCAACAATCCGTATGTTTTCCCCTAATAACGTGGCAGCATCAATAATTGAAGTAGAAATTTATTCACTTCCATCAGAATTTTTTTTTCTTCTTTGAAAATGTGGAACCATCTTGGTTTAGCTTCGGTAGTTGCGGTTGTGTAGCCGAGACATCCATCTCATCTAAGAGAACATCATCTTCGCATCCACGGTAATAGTTTCCTTCTTCAAGATTATTTACAGTAGCTACATCTTCAACATTTATTTCTTCAACAATATCTGCAGTTGTTTGAGCATATTTCCTAGTGGCTTGATCTTTTGCATATATGGAAGTAAGTTGGTCATAATAAGGGAAACAACGATGTCTGAATTGACTAGCTACTTTATGACTCTATAAAAAAAATGAATCCACATTAGAAATAAGTTTGGATAAAATAAGATAACAAAGATAAGAAATAATTCTTACACTTATATATGAGTTCCACACAGCATCTCCAGCAACAACCATCTATCTATGCTCGTCCAAACCAAAGCCTCTATTGTCTTTTTCACTGAATATGTCGTAAACAATTGTCCAATCCTTTTTCAATGTCCTAACCTTCGATTTAAGATTAGGCTTAAACTTTAACATAGTATGAGGTCAAACTTTTTCTAACATTCTTTTCAGCTTATTTAAATAGCCAGCTTTGAATCCCGTATCTGCGTTATAGGTTCCAACATTGTACAAGTTGACCATATAAGCAACCAACGCAGGATCTTCTTTTGGAACCCATTTCCTTTTGGTTCCTCGAGAATTTTGGAAAGAAGCACTTGATTGTGAAAAACTTGACATAACTATCTTAAGAAAAAAAGGTAAATTAAAATTAAGTTTGATATTATAAATTAGAAGGTTGACACTTTATAAAATTATAATACATGACGAATCAAAAGAAAATAAATTAAAGTTGTAATTCAACAAGTTTAATACAATACATAAAGACAATTCAAACAATACAAAAGTTTCGTGAACTAAATACACGAAATAACATAAACAAATTAACCTTCTACTATGTTTTCATAAACCTAATTAATTTCTAGATGCTTGTCATTCATAAAACATTTGATCGGCTAGTTCCATCCTTCAAGTAGCCTATGTATCTAATGGATGAATATTTACGATATTCAGTTCATCGCCATCTATTACATTACTAGCTATTCTTTTCCTTCAAGTAGCCTATGTATCTAATGGATGAATATTTACGATATTCAGTTCATCGCCATCTATTACATTACTAGCTATTCTTTCTCCCAACTCCACTTTAATAGGATCAAGACTCATATAGATTCGAATAAAATTATGGAGCAAACAATATGCAATAATGATTCTATTATGCACCATCACAGAATGAATGAAAGAGTCTTAAATATGCCCCATCTAAGTTTTAATAACCCAAAGCATCTTTCATATTGAAAAATTCTTCTTGAGTACTTAGTTGGTAACCCTGAGGCCACTCGTTCAAATGATATCTTTGTCCTCTAAAGGGTGCGAGAAATCCCTCACAGTTTGTGTAACTAGCATCAACTAGATAATAACAACATATGAAAAAGTAAAAAAAAAAAAACTATTTATCATGGTTAACTTTACCAAAAAAGTTTGGTCTTCAAAATTAATTCAAATTCCTCCAATTCTACATTTTACCATGAGGAACTTTTACTCCATGTCTCCTACTAATGGCATCTTGAAGAACCCGTCCATCAACAACAGAACCTTCCTAACCAGGAAGAATATAAAGAAAATGCATATCAGGTGTACAAACACCTAACATATTTGTTGCTATGTCACATTTTCATGTTCGATATATAGGTTTATCAACTGTTGGAACCCTAATCTTGATGTGGGCTCCATCTAAAGCACCTAAGCAATTCTACATCACATGTATAAAACCTCGGGTTAGGTTACTATATTTAAATCTAAATCAACTAAATTATGTATGAGCTATATATGAAACTCACTTCAATACCTTGAACCATTTCCATATTATGTCTGTAGAATTACCTGTAATTGGCTCTACCCTTTTAAATAGCACATTTTACAAGCGTATGATAGCATTTAAAACATTGTGAAATGACCTACTAACGGTTTCCCCGGACTTATTAAAGTGATGCTTGATAACTTAGTTTTTAAGGTGATAAGAAATGATATGTAAAAACATTGCCAAATTGTTCACCAACAAGCATGTTCCTTAATGATTTCGATCCTCCTAAAGTTTGAAACATCTAATATAGTTTAAAAAAAGTAATTCTATTCATCCTAATTTGTTTAATACAGGTCTTGGCACTTGTAACACTCCCTAACCCTAAACCGTCCCCGGAACAGGGATACGGAGCATTACCGGACCTATCAGACATTTACAATTAATATACACGTAAATACCAACACAATCAGATACACTCATAATTTGCCAAATTTAAACATTTACATATTATCCAATATTTAATTCTATTATATATCATAACCAAACCTAAATCTATTTATTACATCCTTACATTTAAAATTTCAAAATGACACACACATAAGACACCCTAGGTACATGCCATTACCAATAATTAATAGACTTTACCTTATTGAATTCGGGATCAGCCTGGGATGCTGATTCAACGTTCTATCTTTACTCAACCTGCGTACGGAAGCAAACCGTACGCTGAGTATAGGTATACTCAGTGGTATTTCTATAATCCAAACATTTAATAATATAACAAATACTTAAGATCATAGTAACAATTACAATTATTTAATCATTTATTTCATTGATAAATTTCAACTACTTACCATATAAATTCTATACAAATCATATAATAAACACAATAATATAATTGTTCAATTCTTAAATAATTCCATTATTATTTATTCCATTCTTTTCATTTACTAACCTAAATAGTTTTCCACAATTTATTCACAAGTCATTAAACAATTATAATATTCACTTTTATCCAATCTAGAGCTACATGATTCATTTGTCTCAATCATACTTTAATTCACTGTTTAATTTCAATAAACTATATTTAGCTATTCACTTTTCAATCAATGTACTGTACATATCCATTTCAATAACAGTCATTACCATTCATATCAAATCGACTTGCTATCCCAGATAGCTTTCACTGTATAATACGATTCGTGTGTTTCAGTCCACATTTCAATTTTTCATTTAGTAACAATCTGATCACTGTTATATTTAATAACCCCTATTAACATGACTCGGACTCAGACGGATACACGGATCCAACCAAACACACCAGAATATCCAACCCAAACACACTCGGAATATTATAAATCCTCCACAACACACCAGTATAATATATCCTCCCAAACACACCAATAAGGCATTAAATGCCTCTTCGGACAAACCGAATTATATAATAACAAAAACATCTTCTCGGCCGAACTACAAATCTCCTCATCACATCACAAATCCAATGGCATGTCATTTATATCCAATCTAGTCCGACAAGTTAATAGGGTATTATTTTACTTTTCCAATTTCAATAATTTTTTCATCAATATACCATTCTAATAATCACGTATATTCACACATTTTCATAATTTCATACATTTTCATTCAATTCAACAAATATATTTCAATTATTCATATTGATTCATAATTCAACACAATTCAATTTACTTTTCAATATCAAATATTTAAATATCACAAATCTCATATATTCATATAAATTTCCTCATATTTCCAATCAATATATTTTTTTAATATAACATTCATTCAATATTCAAATTTTTACATAAATCATATTTATTATATAATTCAATCAAAATAAATTCAATCAATATATAATTCAATATTAATTTAATAAAATCATAACATACCAAATCAACCCTTCTTCCATTATCAAACACAATAATTTTCACTTCAACATTCACTAAAAGCATTGAATAAAATATAACAAGTAATAACTAGGTTCGGATTATAGAAATACAAACCGTAGTTTCTGAGCTAACTCCCGTTGACTTTGTCTTGTCCTTTATTAGCCGAGATTTCCGGTACCACATTGACTACGAAAGTAATACAATTCATAATCATTAATACATTACTAATTTATATCTTGAGTTACAAAATTTTAAATTAAGATCCGCTAATTTTCCCTGAAACTAGACTCACAAATCTTCTTACCATAAAATTTTCAGAATTTTTCCTTTAGCCATTAAGTACAGTTTATTATTTAAATTCACCCTTATTCTGCTATCTAACAGTTTCGACCCTTCTTCACTAAAAATTAATTATCTCATAGTACAGAACTCGGATAATATTCCCGTTGATTTCTCCTGAAAATAGACACATTAGGGATTCTAAAAATATAACTTTAAGCCTTTAATTATTTTTCTCCAATTTTTGGTGATTTTCCAAAGTTAGAACAGGGGAACCCGAATTCATTCTGACCTTGTCTCACAAAATTCATTATATCTCATAATTTATAATTCAATTGCTTATACCGTTTCTTCTATAAGAAACTAGACTCAATAAGATTTAATTCCATATTTTATTAATTCTCTAATTCAATTTCTACAATTTTTGGTGATTTTTCAAACTTAGACTACTGCTGCTGTCCAAAATAATCTTCGTACAAAATGTTGATTTTCTACTTTTAATTTCAATTTAATCCTAACTAAATTCACTTACTTTTCTATCTTAATTCATAATTTATTTCTACTCAATTTTTAACCAAACTTAGACATAATTATCTATTTTTCATCATAAAACCATAATTTCGAAATTCTTTCAATTTAGTCCTTAAAGCATAAAACTTATGAATCACTTTACAATTCAATCCTTATTTCATTTCTAACTTGAATTTCTATCAATTTAGCCCTTAATTCATCTTCTTGTTCAACATGAACAATGTCTAATAATCTAATAACTTTCAAAATATCAACTTAACTTCATCAAAACCTTGTTCTAAAGTTTCTAAAACATCAAAATCAAGTAAAAATGGCTAAATTAACATACCTATTTAACTTTCAAGCCTTGAAATCCCAATTTTTCCCTTTTTCATTCTTTCTTTCTTCCTTCCTTCTTTCTTTCCCCTGCTCTCTGTTTCGTTTCATTCTCTTTTTCTTTTTATTCCTTTAACTTTATATATATATAAATATATATATATATTATAATAACTTAATAATAGCTATAAAATATCTATTTAATATCCAATATCTATTTTACATTTGTATACACATATATTATTACATTTGTCTTTCTTTAATCTATTTATTATATAAATATCTTTTACTTAATATTAATATATAATTTAATAATATACTTATGTAATAAGTAAATATACATGTATTTTACAAATGTACATATACTAATATTACACATGTCACTATACATATCATACACTTGTCAACTTTTTATTTATTTTTCACATAAAAATCTTATAATATAATTATTTAATTAATAAATACCTTTTATAAATAATTAATATCTATTAATACTTAAATACAAGTATTACAAGTGTATATATTTTTTTTAATACACTTGTACCCAATTATTACCACACATTTATCTTACTTTTATTTATTTATCATATAATATCAATTTAATAATAATAAATACATTAATATTTACTTAAATAATAAGCAAATATATACATGTATTACAAATGTGTGTATTATATTTATTACACTTGTATTTTATTTTTGCCATACACTTGGCACTCTTTTTGGCTTATTTACTTATTTAGTCCTTTCAATTTTCTTTATTCTATAATTAAACTTTCACATTTCATTCAATTCAATCCTTTTATCCAATTATCCTTAATTTAAGCTAATTCACTTAATTAAACTCTAATTAACCACTCGATTAACTTCGTAAATATTTTTAATAAATATCTACGAATCTATTTTTCAGAAACGGAGACCCGAAAATTCACTTTCCCGATAATCGTAAAATTTGGGTCATTACAGCACTAGTATATACAAGTCTTTTTACATAATCATGTTTTGCATAAAAATCTAAAATATATGATCTAATCTTTGGTCTATAAGTATGTAGGCTACGAACGACAACCAATGTAACTAAGAACCAATTCGCAACTGTACATATTTGCAACCATACTATCGGTGCAAGACTAATTTTTTTACGCCTCTCACTTTTTACTATTAAAGGCAAACGAGTCATTACTACAAGATATTAAAGTGTTACATATCTTCAAATCATAGTAAAAGGGTTACATTTCTTCAAAAATAATATCAATAACAGTAAAACAAAATCAAAGAATTTAACTGCAAAAGAACTTATAGTGATTCAGTGAATACAAGAGGCTTGGCTATGGGTGGAGGAAGCAATCAATCAAGCCAAAGAAGAAGAGGAAGCAATAACATACTTCCAAAGGAAAATGAATAATACATATTAAGAATCTTTGTAGGACACAAGATAGAAATTACAAATATCTTTAAAAGTAAAAAACCTGAAATTAATTTCTTTATCAAATTTCATTCAACAAAACCGGCTCTTTGTTTTGCAAATAATATTATCTTGAACAAAATTTTACATGTTGTATTTAAGTGTTGCGTTTTAAGATTTTAACAAGGTTGTAGGCTCTTTAATTGTTTACTTCCATTTATTTGTTGTAGTTACATGTATGGATTCTTTTCAGTTTGGTATTTGTATTGTTAGATCAAAGTGACTATATCATCAAATTTGAGGTAGTATAGGAACTGAAATTATAATTTACTAATAATACACACCTATATTTATATATGTAAATTATTTTTTATTCATAAAAACTAGTTAGAAAAGGCTGAGCAGATTTTCAGATACTACAAATCCAGGAGTAGGTAAAAACTCCAATCATGGATCAACAGCTCCTACATGACTAAATCATCAAGAGACAAAACAAGCTGATTGTTTAACAAAATGAAAACTAGAGATATCTTTCTAGCTAAAAATCCTATCGTAGATGGTCCATTGTCATTTCTCATACACATAGTATGATATAATTTTTTTTTTTTTTTGTATAAGAAGGTGCTATTAAAGCAAAATTTACCAAAGCTAAAATTTTGTTTACAATGTGCCACAAATATCAAAGGTTCTTCCATGAGAAAGTACCTGCTAGCTCTAGTTAAAGTCTAAAAAAATAACTTGAAACTGTTAACTATTTGAAAACAGCCTAATCACTCTCACCAGCATCAGGACTTCTAAATGAAAAGCACATTAAAGAATAAAGTCAGAGACTCCATTTTCCAATAATTCAAATCCCTCTATGAACTTTGGATATATATAAAGGGATAAATTTATTGGATATTTTCTTTCTTTTTTTGATCTTTCTTTTTAAAAAATTCTGTACAGTGAGACAAGACATGTTTCAATATTTTGCATTTAAAAAAAAACCAGCTTTTCTTATTCATTCACCAAACATATTTTCTAGGAAAAAGACAGTATAAAAGAAAAGCAGTTTTTCAAAAATAAAATTTCAAACAAAAATAACATTAATATTGTTAGACTCAAAATAAAATAAATAAAAGGAAAAATGATTGACAAGTGCATTAGAACAAAGTTGAAACATAAGAACTATTGAAGTGATAAAAAAAACCACGTCTATTAAATTTTGGGTATCTAAGGCACATAAATATAACATGGCCTCTCTTCCTATTACTATTTGGATTTAGGTTGGTACCCATCTTAAAATTAAACATGGATAGCATAGCTTTATCCATAAAGGAGAAAAGAAAAGGAAAGCCACTGAGAAAATTTACGCATAAAAAACAAAGACAACAGATAAAGATGATGAGGTTTGTCATATCATTATAAAGGTGAAGATAACAATGTCAACGACTGGAATAATAGAACTTCACCAGCATTAAAATCAATATTGTTAAACTAAAAGCAAAAATTCTTTGTATACACAAAAAATTAGCATATCCTTCAAAAAGATGTTGAAACATAAGAACTCTTAAATGGTGAAAAAAAAAGATGATAAATTAGGGGTATCTTTGCCACATAAATATAAAAAAAGGGTCTTCTAAACAAATGCTAATCAGTTTTAGGGTGGATGCCTACAATTGGGGGGTACCTATTCCCGTTTATTAGTCCCCCGATGGAAGACTTATTATGCCTACAATGCAAAATTCATGTCGCATGATAGATCCAGTATGACTACATGTGAAGTTTATGTCAAGTGATAGGTCCATCATCCTCATACATAAGAGGGAGTAATGAATTGGTCATAAAATGAAATCCCACATATCAAATTGGGGTATCTTAGGCAGATAAACACAACAATAGCCTCTCCACCTATTGCCAATTCGTTTTAGGATAGATGTTCGTCTTAACAATTAACAAGAACTAACCACCGTATTATGACATTTTCCAACACACAAAATAAAAAAAAAAAAAAAAACCTTGTGCTTAGCTGAGCCCTTCAAAAAATTGAAAACACATCAAGAAACATCACTAGTAAGCCAATACCCATATAATAACAATTCAAACCTGGCCCCAACAAATATGTGCATTCCAATCAAAGAATATATTAGAAAACGAGTGAAATTTTTAAAGGAACATCGATGTTTACCAACTTAAACTTAGACTCTGCCGAATGCTTTTTGTGAACTGGAAATAGGTCAGGATGCGATTCCCATACTTTCTTTCTATGAGCTGCTTTAATCTAAAATTTCAAATCCAAAATCCATAAAAAGAAATTAATAAATTATACAACTTCATAAACAAAGAAGAAAAATTGAGAAAATTTTGTTAGTTTGACTAATTTGAAGAAAACAATCAAGGCCACAATCTCCAAAAGGAAAACGACTACAATTTAGGAATTTAAATCCAAGTCAACAACCAAAAAAATTGAGATTTAAAAAACCGTAAAACAATCAAAGTTAAGAGAAAAATGAAATAAAAAAATGAATAAAATGAATAAAATTTGAAAAAGAAAAAAAAAAACCTGAGAAGGAGTAGGGCAAGAATGAAAGGATAACTGGATTTCAAGTATGCCTTTGAGCAATTCTGTTTGTTTCAGCGACAAAATAGCTTAAGGGGAGAACAATTCGAAGCCCTAATTTTTGGATTTAGAAAAACAAAACAACAGATTTGATGGTATCGACTGAGGAAGGATGTGAGAGGGATTGTCAAGTTGAGGGAGGAGGGGGCTCTTTCAGAAATGTTAGGGGCAAAAAATGAAAATGGGAAAAAAAATTACTCCTCATGCACTAAGGCTCCGTTTGTTTGCAGGTAAAATATTTTCCGGAAAATAATTACTGGAAAATAATTTCTTGGAAAATGATTTCTGGAAAATGATTTATTTTTCTGGTGTTTGGATGAATGAATCACAGTAAAATATTTTTCATTGTTTGGCAAATTTCAAAATATTTTTCTGAAAAGCTGTTTTAATAAAAATTTATATATTTAAGAATTTATTATATTTTCCTTGTTTGATTGAGTTTACTTTATATATATATATATATATTAATAAATTTATATTTTAAATTGTTTTTACATGTATTGCAATGATTTATTTATAAATAAATAAATCATTTTAAATATATAATAATACTCAATTATTAAATTAGAATATTAACCGTCATAAATTGAAAACAACCAAAGTCAAATAAATTATTTGTAATTATGTTATAAAAAAATAAAAAATAAGGATTGAATAATTATAAATTAGCTTCCAAACCACAATTAATTCTAGAAATTAATAATATTATCCAAATACATAATTAGTATTACACCACATGATAACAACAACATTATCCAAGTGCATAACTAATATTACACCATATGATAACTAATATTACACCACATGATAACAACAATATTGTCCAAGTGCATAACTAATATTACACCACATTAAAAGTATCAATATCTTCAACCTTGAGAAAATTTTTGAAGCTAAATTTTTCTATGCTTCTTACTTTTAACTAAAAAAGCTTTTGCCTCAGATTCATGACTCACTAAATAATCAAACACAGAACAAAGGAAGTCATCATCAAATCCTTCTACCTCCATAGACATCACTTCTTCGTAAAGATGTGGTGTCTTATCCGCAGTAAATTGTTCGAAAGCATTAGCAATTTTGCCAAGTTGTTCACCCACAAATTTAATTTGTTCATCATTGACACTTTCTTGAGCCTTTTTTCTTTTACGTTTGGATGTGCCAGATGAAGATACATTTGTTCTTACCTCTTCAATCGCTTCATTCTCGCGCATCTATATAGCCTTTGAATCTATGTTATCATCATCCAAATCTATGTCAAGAAATGTTCGGCAAAACTCCCTGTTGCCATATCTTTGCCAACAACCAAAGCCATTTCATCATAATGATCAATGCTTTTATTCAAAAATGGCTCATACTTCTTGTGCGCCTGTTGGATATTATACAAAATTAGAATAACAAGTAAAAAATAATTGAAATATACTTACCATATATATACATATATTACCATTACTGTTGCATCATATGCCGCTCTATCACATGTGATCATTTTCATGTTATCGTCCCATCCAAAACCACTTTCACCCCGAATTGTGCATATAATCTGCCACTGTTTTTTTACAGTCCTCAAATGATTTTCCACATGTTTTGCATCGCATTGGACTTGAAATTTTTTAGAAATAGCTTCGACAACTCGATTAATAGAAACTTCTTTGAAAGTATTAGAAGGCTTATTTCCTTTCTGGGCCTCATCTGCTAAAATTTCAAGAAAAAGATGTTCCATCGGTTTTGTCCACCTGAATTGCTTGGAGGTCCCTTCTTTGTTGCCCTTACCTATTCTACATTAATAATTGTCATTGTCAATCATTTCAATATCCAACAAGCTTAAAACATAATAAACTCAATATCTAACAAGCTTGAAACATAATCAATATCTAACAAAATCAAGACATAATAATTTCAGAATCCAACAAATATAATAAACTAAAATTTTAGAATCCAACATTAACAAAAAAAAACAATTTTAATACTAAAACATACATAACATAGAAACAACAACCCTAAGCCCTAAACCTACCTAATATTTCAATAGTTTGTGCAATTTCATCTCTCTTAGCAGACCATTCTCTTACTTCTTCTCTTTCTTCTCGCTCCGTAAGAGTTGATATTATCAAATCAGACTCAGGCTCCTCGTATAATCCTTGATTAAGTAAATCACTAGGATCAACTCCCATGATATGATTATGAATGATGCAACAAGCCAAAACTATATCTACTTGAGTTTGAAAATTCCAAAATGGTTCAGCATCTAATACACGAAACCGTTTCTTCAAAATCCCGAAAACACGTTCAATAGTGATTCGTAATGATGAATGATGAAGATTAAAGAGTTCCTTTGTATTTTCAGTCCCCTGAGCACTAAACTCTTTTAAGTGATATCGAACACCACGATATGGGGTAATAAATCCATTACGGATGCCATATCCAGCATCAGCAAGATAATATTTACCTACAATTTGACAAAACATAATTATTACTAATAAATTATGAGCTTACTAGAACTATTTGGTATTTAATGTTGTATAATTCTTACCTTCCGGAATTCTTAATCCTCTTGGGCGTGAAAGTGCATAACTTAAAATACGAGAATCATGTGCACTACCTTCCCAACCAGCTAGAACATAGGAAAATTTCAAATCAAATGTAATGGCAGCCAATACATTTTGTGTCGTCCCCCTTTACGGACACTGAAATCTTCCTTGAATGTTAAGTGGAACGGATGCACGAACATGAGTTCCATCTAATGCTCTAATACAATCTTTAAAATAAGGATAAAACTTTGGATTGTTTCTGATTTCACTAGGAATTGACTCATCAGGTAATCTAATAACTAGCTTATACAATTTCAAAATAGCTCTCAATACAACCCTAAAATAACGGTGAATTGTCTCAGTTGATCTATAATATCTAGATCCTATCACTCGAAACCTTACATTATGACCAATTATATGTAAAAATATAACCACTTGCTCCCTAATATTCACCGATTTAGTTGATTGTAACAAATTATTTCTACTAAGAATATCACACAAATTAAAAAATACAATCGTTCTCATCCTTATCACATCAATACAATGATGGTCACCACTATATAAAATACTATTAATATAAATTTCTCTTTCATAATCTCTATTCACATGAGGGTGAGAAGTAATTTCCTTCCTAGTTTTTAATTTTTTAATCCAGAGAGCCCCAAAAGCTAAAACTGAAGCCACGACTCCGACAATTGCATGATGTTGATTACGATCCATCTACACAATACCACATAAATATTTGATCACTACAAAAAATATGTAAACTTTTCATAAGATCACATATATGACTAAAATTACCATGACTAAAATGCATACATATATATATATATAAAGCTTCTCAAGTAATGACTAAAGTTACCATGACTAAAGGGAATAGAGTTAACTATCATAAAAATTACAATGATTTTTTAATAACAGAAATTGATAAAATATTTAATCAAAAAGACCGATTCACTATTAGACCTAACATGTCAAAACTAATTTATCTATTCTATTAACAAAAAAAATAAAATATAATCTAATTCATAACACACGAACCTGTATAATAATTTTGCCTAGGATTAATTTTGAATCTTGAGACAAAAGGAAATGAAATCAAAAGTGGTCGGCCAAGGGTGGCCTAAAGAAAAAGAATCATGGTCATTAACTTTATTGAACAACGACTAAACGATGGAGAAGAAAAAAGACAGACAGACAGGTTAGTTGCTGTTACCTCTTTTTACTTTTTTGATCAAAATTTGATTATACAATTTTTTTAATTCAAATAAATTCTATTTGTAATTAGTTTTCATAATAAAATAAATATTTTATTTTCAAATTAGTGAATTTTTTTAAATATTATAGAATAAAGATATATTTAAAAAAATTAAGAAAGTTGATAAATAAACGATTTTATTCAATTTGGTTATATACAATATTCAATTGGACTTGGGCTGTATATGTGAGTTACACTTATACATTTCTTTTAAGGTTGAGTCTTCTTCTTCTTCTTCTTCTTCTTCTTCTTCTTCTTCTTCTTTTTATAATCAAAATTTGCGGCGCTTATCAGGTAGTCGCGCTGCTCCAGCGGATAAATCTTTTGCTGGAGCGAAAAACTACTTTCCTTGCACAAATCAAACTAACATTTCTTTATACTTTATCCAATCTAAAATCTAAAAATATATAATAAACTTAAAAGTCCTAAAATATACTAAAAACTAATTTATAAAATAAAGTGAAATTCTAAAATCCTACTAAAATAAAAAACAAATAACTTTGATATGAATGCTCCTCCAAAAGAAGCTCTTCCCACTTCGCAAGGCCTCATTTTTGCTTAGTTAAATTTTTTAGGATTTGACCTTTGGCTATTGTCTTCTTTTGTTGTAGTGTATTATCTCAACTTCTCATTTCACATAACGTGTTTCTCAATTTCTTTTTCATTTTTATCCATTTCTCTTCGAGCTTTCATCTTTTCTTGCTTTTGAAAATAAATCTTTTTTATCAAGACTTCAACTTTTATTAACTTTTGAGTTTTCACAAGTCGTTTCTTTTTTCCTTCACCAAGAACAAAATGATAAAAGTTCATGAGATTAATTAATTTTTGTAGTCACTAAAGAGTAAAAGAAAGCCCAACTTTGAGTAAGGTCAAAGAAATCATACAGTAACAAAACTCCAATTTTGAAGTAGATACATAGTCAAAATTAAGAAAACAAAGTAAGCTATTATTTTCAAGAATAAAATGTTTTAAATGATAACTAAGATAAGACGCATAAAATTGAAGAAAATTTATTGGATTTAACCCAAAGAAAACAAAAGCAGAGTAATAGTAGTTTTCAACATAAAGACAATGAGAGAAGACCAAGAAACAGTGCAGAAGAAAGAATTAAGCACGTTACTAGATGATTCTGTCATATTTGGCATCTTTATTAATGAGTCAAGCAATAGCACTTAGCATTACAACTCTCTTCTAATTTCGAATCATGATATTTGCACATCAGATTTTCAAATCTGTTTTATAAGAAGAATCCAAATTTGCTTTTAACATTTCCAGTTGGTGGAGCCTAATTCATATACTTCTTGTGTTGGCAAAATTAAGATGTTCAGATCCTAAGAGTATTTGTGCTAGAACTAGTAGTGAAGCTTCTGGTTCTATAGGCTCACAAAGTATATGACACAGCTAACCTAAAACAACACATGAGAACACCAGTCAAAACCCATCGAATGAAAAATGATAATCCCACCAACAACCGAAAGTATAAGCCAAAGTCACTGCCGACTACCAAGAGAACGACCACGGTTTGTTAGTATGGCAAAAAAAAGCAGAAACAACAAGAATGAAAAGAACCAAAAGAGGGACAACAACCACACGTCAATCTCAATCAAGGGAATCAGAATCCATATGAAAAAGAGAATCACCAAAACCACACGTTAATTGTATGTATGAATTAAAACAAATAAAATGTACCAATAAGAAAGGGGAGTATGCTATATGGTAAATTTATTTGATGGTATGGCTTAATGCTATATGGTAAACTATGGGATTTTTTTTTCATGCAATGTAACAATCTTCGCATGAATACAAGGAAGAAGTAGAGAAGCATACAAAAATGGTGCCTGCAACTTTCTCAAGTAATCTTGAAGCTTGCTTTCTGCCATTTTAGCCTAAACTGGTATGCATTCTGTCTAGGAAGAATTAGAGTATGTTCTAAAACAATATTATCACAAGTCATCTGTCTAAAATTCCCAGACCAATTTATTTCTGATGCTAGGAAAATGAACTAAAAAGCACATTTTGTGTTGTTTATCTATCATATAATCAAAGATCTATGGCATGACATATGACTAGAAATTTTTTAAATTTCTTTTTTGATCTTTACTCATTGGTGCTGTTATTGAAGAAAGTGAATGCGAATTCATGAACTACTTTCTAAGAATAGTTGAAGCCTATGAAGCTAAGTCATGGCCGTACTCATTGTGGCAGACTAACTTTTATCAATCCAAGGGAATCAGAATCCATATGAAAAAGAGGATCACCAAAACCACAACTCCACATCACAAAACCCATCACCAAAACAAAATGAAAAAGCAGAATAAGAAGATGTCATACCTTGCAAGGAAGAATGAGATCCTGAGAAAGAGGGGAAGACAGAAAACGAAACAGCAGCGTGTGTAAATTTTGCCTGAGCAGAAACGAAATGGGACGAATTAAGGAAAAAGGGAAGAGATTAGAAGAATGAAAGAAGAAGAAGACATGGAAAAATTTGAAGAATGGAAGAAAAATAAGGCAGAACGGATGAAAAACAAAGCCTTACCTAGATGAAGAGGAGATGGAAAATGTCTTACACAATTGAAATCGGTAAGACGTTTTCCCCAAATTGAAGGGGATTTTACCCGTGTCCAGTAAAATATTTTCCCTTTGGAAAATGTTTTCAAGCATCCAAACACGGTAAAACTAGGAAAACATTTTTCGGAAAATGTTTTCCTGGCTTCCAAACGGACCCTAAATCACCATTCAGTGCTAAAGAAAGGGAATAGTTATGCTGGCTTTTCCCGAAATAACACCTTATTCCATACCGATTGTAATAGATATTATAGTCAACCAAACTAATGTTTGGTGGTGGGCCCGTCGAATTGGGTTGAAACCAATTCATAATCCCCTAACCAAACATGCTGTAAATTTCTTTTTCAATGGTGGGTAGGGATGGCATCATGGTAGTTGCTAGAATTCTAGTATTGCTCGTATGGACTGGAACATTTTGTTCCGTTAGTATATTGAAACAATAAATTTTAGATTATTATTTTGTGTAAGTTTTGATTGGTATCAATTGTATTAGTGCATATCGATTGATCTCTGTTAGTATATTGAAACATTTTGTTCTGTTATTTTGGATTTGTTGAATTATGAACCTTTTTCCTTGTTTATTTTAAGTTTGTTTGATGATAGATTGTATTTGTTACTATTTTATATAATTGATGAATATTTTTTAATATCACAAAATTTACATATAGTGGTTTTTGAACCTATGCCACTAACATTTTTTAAATCTTTTCTTTAATGAAAATTTTATATTTGAAATTATTTGATATTTATAAATATTTTTATATACATATATCATTTTTTTTCTAAAGATAGTGATAAACCTGAAATGGTATACCGAAATAGTCTGGTATCGGTATGTACCTGTACTACTAGAAAAATGGTATATCTACTGATACAGTATTGACTATCTTGGATGACAACGGATGTGCTATTTTTTTTCAATTTAATCTAATTTTTATTTATATAAATTAAAATAAATTTTGCTTGAAATTTTATTTAATACTTTAGGAATGGTTCAAAATCATAAGTATTAGTTTATTGACTAATAGGGTTTAGATGGTGTCAACTATAACGAGAACTAAAATATTATCAACTGCTGGACAAAAATGAATGTTTTTAAACTATAGATTTGTTGAGTATTTTAGAGTGTGTTTCCTTTAGATGGGTTAAACTATGTATTTATATGATATGATTATTATTTATGGATGTGATATTGTAGGTAGGTTCTCATACATGTCAACACGTACTCTACTCTAGGGTTAACACGTGTTTTCTAGATGTGGGTTCGCCCACATGGTAGTGCAAACCCATATTGTGTGGTCTCATAGAAGACTGTGAGCACCTTGCATGCGAACCTAAAGTGAGAACCGCATAATGTATGGGTCAGGACCCAATTAAGTAGTGAGTCGGTAACGAGTCGGTAATAGTGAGTATTATAACAAATTGTCCTTTGCTTGGTTCAAAGAAAGTTATAAAGTGACTCTTCTTAGAACTTGATTTCTAGAGATGAGAGGTCACATAAGGAGAAGTTTATTAAATACGTTTTGTACAATAACTTGTCACATACACTTTGCCACGTGTTAATGAGTGGTACAGCTATACACAGCTAATTATGCCCTTATTCTCGGATATAGGAATCATTAAAGTGTAAAATCCCTTTAAAAGGAGTTACCTCAGCCGTAAAAAATAAACTATTTGAATTTGAAATTTTGGAAAATGAGCTGTTGTTAAAGAGAACAACTTTAAAGGTTATTTTCTTAAAACCCCCTATCGTTCTTGTAATTTTTTCTAAGTTTATTAGAACACCATGGTTAGGATAAGAGGAAATGGTTGTGTTATTCAAGGTATCTCTTCACAACGCCGTAAAGTGAGTACTCTAGTGGAGGTAAAGGCTTATGGTTGCACCACCAAACAGGGAGAAATGAATTGTGTTTTAGCTTCTCAGGGAATTCAATTACCCATTTCATTTACAACTTCTCAATTGCCGAGGGATTAAATCGATTAAGTGACCATCGATGGAAGTTTCCTACTTCTATTACACGTGATAGAAGTAGGTTTTGCATTTACCAATCCACCCTTTCTTATACCATATTTTTGATGAATATAAGATAGCTCTGGGACAGTTATCTGGCTTTTCATGGTTGGTCGCAATGGCATATTTCATTGAATGCAATCGGCGAGAGGAAGTGCTATTGGTCACTGTTTTCCAGAATTTATACCGATTGAAAGTGTGCAATTGATAAGGTTTGGTGGGTTTGTATTATTTCTCTCATCGCGAAAATATAGAATCAATCATCATGAATTGGTCTTCGAACTTTCGCCTAAACCTCTGCAAGTACATACTGTTTAAGTACAAGCTTAAAGCTTATTTTAATTTTCCAATTGAATGGTCAATACCTAATAAGAGTTTGTGCTTGAAAAAAACGAGAGATTATGTCTAAAGTAAAG
Source organism: Gossypium longicalyx (assembly GCA_025698465.1). Classification (NCBI taxonomy): domain Eukaryota; kingdom Viridiplantae; phylum Streptophyta; class Magnoliopsida; order Malvales; family Malvaceae; genus Gossypium; species Gossypium longicalyx. The sequence goes on from CM047005.1 coordinate 32,810,856, forward strand.
GGGGTTAGTATTACAGACTTCGCAAGGGTCGTGTATTGGATTTGGAGAAGTGCTAACTATTAGGAATGTGTTTGATCACTTCCTCTTAAATTTGAGTCCTAATGGATGGTGGCCTATTGATGATGGTAATGGTGCAGACACCATGAGGGTATTGTCTACACAATTCACATGGCCACATGAAGCCACTAATGATTTAGGGCTTATACTCTTGAGAAGAAAGAGAAACCTAAGAATTATTTTTATAGCTTTTGTAAATTGAAGCCTCATGCGTGGTTTTCTAAACTTGCAGGGGGTCTATAAAGTGATGCGAACCCCATTATAATAACTGGTGTCGATAGTAGACTTCTTGGTGATGTAGGCACAATTCGCACTATTGAAGAGAATTTAGAGGAATCTACAAGTCTGTCTATTGATATCGATGAATAAATGAATGTTCGATTATTCATGCAAAATGTACGAGGAGGTCCTTTAGGTACTTTCACTAGAGAAAAAAGTGCAAGTAATAAGAAAAAGCGAAAAACTGTTGCTACCAATTTTATTCTAAGTAACGAAAACGAAGGTAGTCCGTAAGGGAGCTTCATCAAAAGAAAAGAAAAGATCACGCTGCAACAACTAACGATGTGGTCCTTATTGCTACAATCCCTGTCGAGATTCCTTCTCCCCCTAACTTTCCTACTGATCTTCACCCACCACCAAGAACACCAACTGAAGATACATTTGGGGTAATTATTGATTATAGCACTCCTGGTGGTTCCATTAAATTTATTGCTTCTGGTGGTGAGACAGGAACATTATTTCTGTGGTGCAAGCATCTTAGCATGCAAAAGTTTCCTTACAATCTTATTGAGGTAAGAAAACAATGGAAAAACTCTATTTTTTTCTACATCGTCCAACTGTATAAAGAAACCTTCCTTATAGGAAATTATACTATCTCTTCAAGTAGCCCTAGTTGAAGCTGGCATGGTCAGTATAGGGGCTCGTTGAGGGTATTACTGAAGAAAAAGAGAAAAAGAAAGAGACTAAAAATGCTTATCAGTCTAATATAAGGGCATTAGAAAAGCTTAATCACCCAGTGATTAACTTCTTTGACTTAATCACCCGTGGAGGTGGTCCCTCGTAGAAGACCCAAACTAGCATTCCCCTTTTTTTGCGGTCTTGAATATTAAACTTGACTGATTTATACACACCCTCTTCTTTAGTAACCTCCTATTAATAAGATAGTCTCGTAGGAATTTCTTATTTTAACCCACTCTTCAGAGATACTCCAATAAAAAATTAGTGCTCGACAAACTATCTCTTACTAAGTTGCCCTTGGTGAACTTTCTCCTTTGATAATCCCAGAGGACTTTTCCATACTATATAGTATCTAGGGACATCTGCTTCTTAGGGTGAATTTCTCCAGTAGAATTTTCTTCCTAAGAAAAATCCTTGGTGAACTCCATTGTTTTTGGTGGCCTCTATACTCGTAGACCCAAAGGATTAGAATCTGCTTAATCGCCTTGCTACCACAGCCTATGTTGGATTACTCTCCAAACATTGGTAGAATCATACTAGCAAATACTTAGATACCTCAACGAAGATTTCCCTTCCATTACCACTGTTGCTTTAAGACCACTTATACCAATTCCTCTTATTGTCACAATTTGGCGGATCCCATTATTGATCGGCTTACCCGCATCCTCAGAAACTTCTACAAGCTTTTCTTATCCTCATAATTTGGAAGTTTCTCTTACAATCTCGTTTACCCGTATTCTCAAATGGGCCACGATCATCCTATTATGTGCGGGAGTCATACAGTGATTTCCTATATTTTTGTGTCCTGTCTGCTTCTTGGTTTACCATATTGGCGGATCTCATTTGTTGTCATAGCCCAACTATGGTCTTACACTTTATGGTGCCATGTGTACTATCCAAGCAAACTCCATATGATCACATCGCCTAGCTATGGTCTTACACATGTCATGTTTACCATCTTGGTGGACTTCATATGATGCCATAGCCCAGTAATTGTCTTACACATGCCATGTTTAATCATGAACTTTCAATTTTAATGAATTAATAAACCTCTATTGAGGTGTCACCCTGAAGAACCAATCGATAACCATCGTCACGATGTCGCTCCATAGAGTCGATAGATTGTCGTCACGGTGTTACTCTAACGAGCCAGTAGATACCATTCCACGATGCCACCCAAACCCCAATGAATCCCCATTTCAGTCCGTCCATTCCTCCATTACTAAATTTTTTTCTCATTTTCAACTAACTCACCAATGTAATTCCCTCCTTACTCCGCATACAAGAAACATGCATAACACCCAAGTCATAACACATATTACTATATCGCATAGTACACTGTTGATTAATTAGTCAGTTTATAATCATTTGGCATTCAATGTACAATCTTATACATTGTGATGCATAATCAACATGCTCATTCACCATTTCATACACAATAGCAGATCCAGACATATTAAAAAGTGTAACACCCTAAAATAGGGCTTAGGAGTTTTAGGGGTAATTTAGAAATTTTAGCCTTAGAGTGCTCAAAATTTTGCGACATAGTTTACTGGTAATGATTTTTTCTATAGCTTTTAGAAAATTAAACCAATTTTTGAAAAAAAATTAAAGACATTCAATTTTGAAAACTGGACTTATTTGTAAAAGTGTCAAAATTGTTAAGTTTTTAAGAGGTAATTAAACCAAAATTTAAAGATCACCCTAATATCATCATCCATCTATAAATTTCACGTTAGTCTTCTTCCCCTTTTATTATTACTGTCGTCCCTTGCTTCTCTGATCCCTTTACAATTTATTTTGATTTCTAAACTCTATTCCTTTACTTTCTATCATTCTCCTAGTCATAAACCTCCATAAAAGTTAAGAAAAACATCCCCAAACACCATAGTTTCTCCATTGTCAATCTTTTAGGTTTTTCAAGGTTTTAATCAAGCGTCTGGTTTTTTGTTATCTAAGGAAATTATTCAACTCCTAAATAGTTTTAAATGTTATTTACTCTTTAAAATTAAGTTTTTAGCGATTAAATCGCATGTTTTAAATAAAAGTTAAAAATTGAGTCGTTAATGATAGATTTCAGGATTTTGGGTAAAAATGTGGTTTCAAAGTGTTTTTAAACTTGTTTTAACAAGATTAGAATGTTTTTAAACTTACTTCAAAGTTTCGTTAAAGGATTTCTTCAGTTTTAATGATTTTTTGGAAAATAGCCATATAACATGTCGAAAAAGTCGATACATTGAATTGAGTAGTTTTGTGTAGTTTAAAGGTTGGGAATTAGCCATTGATGAATACTTAGATGAATAAAACTCGGTTTAGGTGAAAAGATTAAGTGTAGATCGAGATATTTAGATTTCAAGTTGGTTATGTTAAAGGTTTCAGCTACATGAGAACATAGGTTAGGCTTATGTTTTTTATTGCTTGTGGTGAGTCCTTAGCTGATTTTTGAATGTATTGTTGTGTGAATTATTGTTTTAAAGCGTTGGAATCGAAATGACCTTCTACGAGTAGAGATAAAGCCAATGAAAAGCTAGTTTGAGCTTTTGGCGAAAGCATAATTGGTGAGTGTTTGGAATAATTGCTTGTGGACATGATTCAATGCGTTATTTGGGAATTTGGCAATAGCCTAAACCCCTACTCTAAATTTCGAGTGTAAGCTTTCTCATACCTATGCTATCTTGTGAACAATGTGCTTATGTGTTTGTGAATATTTGAATTGAGATGAGATGCTATAACATGTGATATGTGGTTATGTTAACCATTGTGAAAGTGCAAATGTGTATATGTTATGAATATGTTAATTGTTAGTGATAGTGTTTTGCTAAATATGCAAATATGCAATGATTGTGAATCGGTAAGTGATATATGTTTGATTTCGAATATTTTGGTCTTGTGATATTGAAACTATTAGATATAGTTGGCATGCTATCGGATTGTGATACTCACTTATATGTACAGTGATTTTGGGTGTTGAGGCCTTGGGACATGTTGGAGGGATAAGAGAATGTGAGCTAAGCTCCATTCAACGAGACATATGAGGGGAAACAGGGAGAGTGTTAGCTTTATGCTTAACTTTTGAGACATGTTTGACTCTATGAGTCTATGTGGTGTGTTGGAGATCCGTGTATCTGATGAGTGATAATAGAGCTCACTTTTATGTTTCATAGCTCAAGTTCCAAAATACCTTAAATTATGAATATGTATGTCTTGTGATATGTGTTTGTATGACATGTGACAATTATGCAATTTATCTATAAGCATGTTTATGAGTATCGCGATGTGCTTGAACGTTATGTAATTATATGTGTAATGTGATATATGGTTAAAAGTGAATCTGTTTACCATGTAAAAGAACTAGTAATAATGCATGAGTAAATATAATATGACACTAGAGTTGGAACTGTTGAGGTTATGTTATATGGTTATTTCATTGATGCTTGATAAATTGTTTGCATTGTGGTTATTTTAAGCATTCATTGAGCTTGTTAAGCTCACCCACTCCTTTGAAACCATTGCAAATTAGTAGTGTGCCAGTGTGGATTCCGAAAGGTGATCCAAACAAGTCTATTTGTTATTTCGCAGGTGTTCTATATTTATTTACATTTTGGGGAATAAGGCAATGTCGTAGACTTTTAATGATATTTGTCATGACGTTTTGGATGTTCCATAGACTCTTTGTTTCTAAGTTTATGAGATTCGTTTCATATTATGTTGATTATAGCTCAGACTTACTTTTTAATGTTTGAGATTAGTATTATGGTCGTTTTGATGTTTATTTGATGATGATATGATAGCATGATGAATTGGTACCAGTTAGAATGACTTATATGCTTATGTATGCTATATTATTCTAGTCTGAAGTAGAGGTATTGATATTCGTAATGTAAAAACGATACCTCTATGATTTTAATATGTGTAGGAAGTCAGAATCGTAAATTGGTATCGATACCCTATCACGAATATCGATACTCAGGGTAGAAATATCGATACTTTGGCAGAAGTACCAATAATTTTTGAGGTTTGAGTTTTTAAACGAGAAACGATAAGCATTTTTGGCACCGATTTTCCAAGCGATATCTATACCACTTGAGAGAATTATTGGTACTTCATATTCAGCATTGATACCTACGTGGTCAGTTTTCAGATTTTTCTAAATGGGTTTTATGGATGTTTAATTATTATTATAAGATTATTTAAAGTATGTTTGACATGTTCTAATGATGATTGGTATATGTCTGACTGAAAATTTATAAAATCACTAATAAAGAGAACGGTTTTTTTAATAATGTGACAATTTATTATGAGTATGACATGAGACGGTGGTGTGGCATCCTAATATTCGGGCTTGGCATCTAGGTTGGGTATAGGGTGTTACAAAAACAAACACCAAACACAAATTGTTCAAACAACATAATATCATTAATCACCCAAATGTGAGGTACAAAATCCCACCTGAACTCCATCATCCTTATCAACTTAGCTTTTCCAAATACCAGAGCCTCTATGGTCCTAGAAGCTATGCACGACAATTATATATCAGTTAAATCAAAGGCATTTAAGCTTTAAAACCCAGAACTCATTTTACAAAAAGTTATTAGTAATCCTTACTCTCATCCTTCCTCGAATTCACGAGTATAGAGAGATAATAAAACTTACTAGTTTCTTAGATTCTACTTTCAGACTTCAAATCTCATGACTACTGCTTCATGCAGAACTCTCCTAAGTTCCTCTCTTTTTCGGAACAACAGAAGAAGACTATGCAAATGTGAAGAAATTGTAAATAGACTTGAGAAGAATTCCTTTAGTAGGAATATCCCTTCTCACCTAAATATACATAACTCCTCTTGCACGGTCTTCAAATATCCATTAGCCATCCATCGGTAATCATTGTTTCTCCCACTATGGAACCAGTCAGTTTCATCCTAACCAAACCAAGATTGAAACTTAACTAATTACCCAACAGTCAAAAAATTTCCAGAACTTCCAGTAAAGTCTTCCAACTCACTATTCGTTCAACTAACTCCCAATGCTCCTTTAAATTCAAGTCATCCGAGACATTCGAGTGTGATAGAAACTATCAATTAAGCTTTATGATCTAGTCCTTTTTCATACCTAAGCTTAAAATCTATCAAATTAACACTTAAAACTTCAAGAAATAAACAATGAAAACTTTCTAAAACTTTAAAAGCTTTAAAAATTGGTACATCGGCTAGCTAAATGAACTCCCATGACCTCAAAAACATAAAAATTACAATGACTTAAATTACCATAGTAATTTGTAATCGAAAGTTTGCAAGCTCCCTTGGTTTTCTGATTTTTCAAATTTGGCTAAAGAAGAAGATGAGTGAAAGAAAATGTTCTTTTTATTCCACTTTCTCCATTTTATACTTATAATTAAGTTAATTTAAGCATATTGTAATCAATTAAACTTTATATTGAATAAATTAATAGTCTTTTAATCAATCGTCCACTAAGCTATATTTTAACATGGTCTAATTGTTATTTTAGACCTTTGGTTAATTGCAGTTTAAGTCTTCATTTCATTTACTAATTAAAAATCTATAGCAATTGGACTTTATAATTTAGTCTTTAAGCCCTAATTAAACAAAATTTTGGCTAAATTACTAATCCAAAATTCAATTTGCCAATATAATAACTTTATAAATATCGTTATTAAATACTTACGGGATCGATTTATGGAAACGAGGTCCCGAAACCATATTTTTCTGACACCACTAGTAACCGGGTCATTACAATTCCACCACACAATTCATTTCAAGACAAGTAATAGTCTTACCTTAATAGTTAATATGCAACAAACAAGTATATGTATGTATATAAATGGAATGATTTCAAATCACAAAAGTACAAACCCATAGTTCAGCTACTCGGTAACGACTTTCACTTCTTGCGACAACCTGATGTAATCTTTAGCTATGATCTATAATTCAATAATAGAAATAACATCAATTTGCAACCATTTAACATTCAAATATAAAATTAAATATATTTTTCATTTTATTCAATTTAGTCCTTATACTCGAGATATGCATATTTTTTGATATCTAACATAAGATTAAAATTTGATTTCACATTCTTTAATTAGGGATCCTACAATTTTTATTCGTAGATAATCTCATGAAAAGTTTTCAATTTAGTCCCTAATGTTACAAAGTTATTTAATAAGTTTTAATTCAATTTCCAATTTTGTCATTTTTATAATTCAAGCTTACTAACTATAAATTTCTTCAAATTAAACTCCAAATCATCAATTTCTCTCTAATGATAACTAGATAAAAACTTAACAATTGAATAATTTGATACACAGGCTAGCTAAATCAAACTTCAATTATCATAAATCTATAAAAAAAATACATGAAATTAGTTACCTTATGAATTTGTAATGGACGAATGTACTTCGGCCATGGCATTTTCTTTTCTTCTTAATGAGGAAGGTGGAACAAGATGATCTTTTCATCTTTCATCCATTAATGTAATATTTTTACTTAAAGTAATCTTTAACTAATCTTAATTAAATCAATTAATTTAATATTTTTATTCTTTAATCACTATTATTAAAACTAATGGTAAGTATCATATTTTCCAAAAAAATGAAAAACAATGGTTAAATACTCATTTTGGCCCTTTGGATAATTGCTATCTAGGTCCTCAAGTATTTTCTAAATTAAAACTCAATAGTAATTGGACTTTTACAATTTAGTCCTTAGTATTAATTAACTATTTTCTCAGTTAAATTACTTAACCAAACTTCAATATATTTTCATGATAGCTTCATTAGTCTCTATATTTCGTCCTTATAAACTCGATTTATGGAATGGGGTTCCGAAATCATATTTTTTGACATAACTGAAAATTGGGTCATTCCATAGAGCATATTTTAACTAGTATAATCATAATCAAATAATATATAATGTAACACCTCAAAAATTATAGGGTTAGAAATTATAAAATCATCATGAATTGAGTCCTAGTATCAGTGGTTAAAAGTTCAGTAAAACCTCTAGAGAACTAAGTGTAACACCCTAAATCCGGTCTAGATGGAAAGACTAAGTTTAGGATGACATAGCTAGCCCCCACGTACTTACCTTGGAAGGCGCTCTTAAAGTAATCTCAAGTAATCAATTTACGTTGGGTGCCCTGTTCGACTATCAGCCACCACTGGTAAGCCTCGTCTCGGAGAAGAGATACTACACCTCTCAGTTTTTATACAAGTGTATAGTTAATGTCGTTCATGATGCGCTCGATAGCCTCGAGCCAGTACTCAGCCACGGTAGGAGCAACTCCAGTAACGCCCTAAAATAATCCGACATCGTTTGATCAGAGCCATTTAGTAACCGACCCCCGAACACCAGGTTTAATAAGGGTATCAATGACCCTCTCCAGTACTCATAACATCGCCTAGAACACATGATCGTCCCTAGCTGGCGCAGCTTGAGACCCTATCTCAATAGTAAGAGTACCAATGGTCTCGTTGTTCTCCAAAATAGGTATGCTACCTATAGAGGATGACTCAACTCGAGCTCCCCCACAACGCCCATGATGCCCACGTGACCCTCGTCCATGACTTCCTTGTGAACTCATACTTTTTAGTGGCTACGATGTCAAAAATGCACAGATCAATTCAATATTTCTATCAGAAATCCCATAACAGTTTATCTTAGGTTGCAGAATTAATCAACAAAAACTAGTTATCACAATATAGTATACACAAAACATATCCGAAGAGATACTTATAGGTGCACCGTCGGAGACTCGGTCCTTGACTAAACTAGTTATTTAGCTTATGATATAAAACTACTCTATTTAAAACACCTTTTTATCAAAACAGAGGCCCAATTACATAGTCAAGTGTTGTTAAACCTGGCTCTAATACCACTAAATATAACACCCTAAACCCGACCTAGATGGAAATACCATGTTTAGGATGAAAATTGAACTTACCAGAAAATAGATGCACTTAAAGCTTGTTTAATCGATACATATACAAGTCTTAACACCATCAATTGTTCAACATAATTCAATCTTAAAAAATAAATTCAGAAAACAAATAACAAGTTTAAACACCCACACACACATATATTTAAAATAAGACCATTAGATGACCGAGTCCTGCGTCTGTCGGTTGCTTAATTCTGGGAGGTTCTTGAAATTTATTTAGTCTAGTTAGTACATTGCAACCTAATGTCAAATATAAATACTTAACGCACGTAAAATAACTTAGATATCATTGAGAATTCAAATAGCACACTAGTCTTATTCAATCAGATTAATAATTCACAATAGTTTCGGATATTGAACAGTTCAGATACATAACAAATTAGATATAAAAATAGATTCTAATGTAAATATAGATACAGATGCAGTTATCCTACCCTCATCCGCTACATACCATCTCCGACAAACCTAACACACCAATAGGTATATAATACCCGTCCAGCCTTACACACCTCATAGTATCGGTACGACACGTTGTAGTGTTTATAGTCTGATTGCCAGATCAGATATAATTATGGGTGGTTTGACCAACAAACCAGTACAGAACACTTCCTTCAATTCTTAATTCCCACCCTATGCAAATGCAGAGAACAGATGACCAATATATATATATATTATGTAGATACAATCATACAGTTCCAATATAATAGAGGGTTGAAATTCTTACGAATTGTCTCATACGCTATGTAGAACCAATTTATAATCATGCTAAAATAGATCATACGTTTTAGTTTAGTTCATACATATCCTACAGATGGCTTACAGTCGCCTCGAACAACAATTATGGTGTTAACAAAAATTTGGCAATTCAGGCTCACATGCCCGTGTGACTCCACACGGTCTGGCACACAGTCATATGGTTGCCCGTGTGTCCCATTTCACCAAGCCAGTGAGTTACACGATCTGGGCCAACACACACGTCTGAATGTCGTTTACTGTCCCGTTTCCAATGACAAAATAAAATGTAGAAGAAGAGTTTCGATACTCTACCTAAAACAACAACAACCCAAAAGCAATCTCGTGACTTCCAAAGCCTAGAAACCAAATCCAATTACTTAATTAACAGAGATTCAAAGGGATACGCTAAATCACAACAACAATCAATGTCGCAACCTTCAACGCACAAACCCGAAATAAACAAAACTTGCTTACCAAAAGTTTAACAGTACACACTCGAGTTCTAGACAACAAGAGAAGCGTTAGGTGTCTCTTGACCTTCTCCTAACCTTCTGCAACCACGACCAAACAAAGAAAAACAAAATCGATCAACACCTTCACTTTCGGATTTCAAAGAAATTCACAATTCATACATAGCAACCAGAATTACTACGATTTAATCTTACCTCTAAGCACCAAAACAACCAACAGTACGATACGATTTAATAATTAACGTAATAAACGTTATACGAAAAGGAATTCAAGAATGATGTCAAAAGAACGAAGAAAACAAAAATAAATAAAAATAAAAAGTAGCGAGGGAAAAGAAGTTAAACGTATAAGGAAATTCGTTTAAAATTTACGGAAAAGTGCAAAAATAATATTCCTTAATGCACATGCAGAGATTCAAACATAAGACAAAATGGTATATAGAAGTTTAACCAGTGAATCAGTAGGCTCATTCTTGAGACATCAACGCACATAATTTAACTTATGTGACACATACAAGTCTAAAAATTCAATTAAAGAATACGCAAAACTTCAAAAGATGCGACTCGAACCTCAGAGTGAGCAACCAAAGCACATTACCACAGAAACACCAATATTTTCATTGATACAACCCTAATAAGAAAACTGACATTTTTGGGGTGTTACAACTCTCTCCCTCTAAAAGAAAATTTTGACCTCAAAATTTTACCTGATTCAAATAGATGCGGATATTGCTGGCGTATCAAATCTTTAGGTTCCCATGTGGCTTCCTCGATACCGTGGTTCTGCCACAAGATTTTAACTAGAGCTATAGTCTTTCTTCACAAGACTTTAACGTCTCATTCCAGAATCTAAACAAGTTCCTCCTCGAAGGTCAGATCAGGTGTCACCTCAATCTCCTGTACAAGAACTAAGTGAAAAGGCTCAGATCGATATCTTTGTAACATCAAAACATGGAACATGTCGTGGATCCAATCAAGTTCAGATGGCAACTCAAGCTGATAAACAATCGGTCCAACCTGTTTCAGAATACGGTAAGGTCCAAGGAATTTCAGACTTAACTTGCCCTTTCGTCCGAATCGGAGGACCTTTTTTCATGAAGATACTTTCAGGAACATATAATCGCCCACTGAGTACTCAATATCCTTTCTTTTTAAGTACTTCTATCAGTCAGAAGTAACTTTCAAATGATCTCGGATCAATTTAACAGTGTTTTTAGTTTCAAATACTAACTCAGGAGCCAAAACTCGTCGTTCAGATGACTTAGTCCAACATAGAGGGGTATGACACTTACAACTATACAGAGCCTCGTAAGGTGTCATCTGAATGCTAGAGTGAAAACTGTTGTTATACGCAAATTCAGTTAACGACAGATGACCCTCCTAACTTCCCTGAAGTTAATCACATAACTCTTAAGTATTTCCTCTAGAATTTGAATAACTCGCTCAAACTACCTATCAGACTAAGAATGATACGCAGTACTGAAATCCAATTGTGTACCTAAAGCCCATCTTAAATACAGTATGCACATAGTAACAGAAATCAATATCCTACCCACCAGCCTCTACACACCATCTCTGACTATCCCTACACACCATATAGGGTTTAAAACACCCATCCAGCCCTACACACCAAGTCGTACCGAATGCGGCACATATTAGTAATATTGCAGCTAAGCTGCCAGATAATAGGCATGAAAGCCTTTCAGTACACTTCCTCCAATAATCAATCCTCCCATCCCAATGCAAATTCAACTAAACATGCTTCATACAGATATACAGACATACATGCTTACATGCTAATATTCAGTTATTAGTCATACATACAGATCAGTAAACATGCATGAATTTAACATGCTCAACACATATATTGTATGTTCAAATCACACGATTTAGGGTCTAAGTAGCGTTTACCGACCCTACAGTAGGTTCACAGATGACTTAGATGACCCGTGCAACCCTAGGAAACATTTTAGCTAAATAGGCTCACACGCCTATGTGGTTTGCCCGCGTAGTCCCACAAGGCCAGATTGGCCTTGGCTGTATAGATCACACGGCCTGACCTAGATATCACACGCCCGTGTGGCGTGTCCGTGTGGGCCTACATGGCCGTGTCTTGCGCACTGCTTGGCCTTCATCGATCATACGGCCGTGTTGTCGCACACGGCCTACCACACGGGTGACCACACGCCCATGTGGCATCGACAGTGGCCTTTTTTGGCTTTTGCCAAAAGCTCGATTTTTACATATCGAGTATACGCCTGATACGTTTTTGATGCTACTGCAACCACGAACACTCCAAAACCTAAAAATCATCGTACCAATACTCAGAAACAGACTTATTACTCATTGAATCGAAATTCCAAAACCAATAACAATATCAAAACCACCCTCAAATACTTACCCTAACACCTTGAACGCTTTTGATTATGATTCCACACAAAAAGAACCCCTTACGTCCTGATTTACTGCAGCCAAAACAGCGAATAAGATTATGATGGAAAAATTAAAAATTCCAAACCAATTAAAAAGAACCCCTATTCAAGCCAAACATTCTATGCTTACTTACCAACGAGCAATACCTTGAATCAAAACTGAGATTAGCACTCAATTTTCCCCAAATTGAAAGAAAAAAAAAGAGAGAGAAGCCAAAAAAAAAAGTGAAGATTTGCAGAGAAAGAGAGGAAAAGACTTCAGTTTTTTTTCCAAGAGAAATTTTGAGAAAACAAGTTTTATCCAAATCCAAATACATCCACAACCAACTACCCACTACTCAGAATCCTACTACCACTGGAACTCCTACGCAGAGCCGAACAAAAATAAAATTTCATTGCTCATGTAGGGATTCGAACACAGAACCTCCAACAAACCAACACTCCACCTAACCACCAGACCAGTAAGTCCATTTTGATATGTTTCTACAATTAATTTATTATAAGCCCGCTGAACAGGTATGAGGCTTAACTCAAAAAAATACCAAAATTTGCCAAAGATAGGGCTTGAACTTGAGACCTCACACACACACCCAGAACACTTACCCACTAACGCAAATACACATTTGTTACATTTTAATAGAAACAAAAATAAGAATTTTGGGGTGTTACATTCTTAGTGAGTGTCAGAGGTAACCCCCTAACAAAATCCATTGTCACATGCTCCGACTTTTACTTGGTAACCTTAACCAGTTGAAGCAACCCTGCAGGCAACTGACGCTCAGCCTTTACCTTTTGACACATGAGACAATGAGAAATGAATACAGTCAGTTCTCATTTCAAACCAGGCCACTAGTACAGCTATCATAGATCACGATGCATTTTATTCTCATTAGGATGCACAGTGTAAGGGCTGCTATGCATTTCCTATAGGACTGATTACTGTAATACACGGTCATTAGGCACACAAACCCGACCTCTGAAGCACAAAACCTCGTCACTGTTCAAGTTAAATTTAGAAGCTTCACCAGACTCAACCTGACATAACCGCTAAACTAAAGACTCATCATCCAATTGTTTAGCTTAGATCTGATCAACCCAAGTTGGCTTAACTTGTAATTCAGCTAACAGACTCCCGTTATCAAATAAACTCAATCGAGCGAACATCGCTCACAAATCAGACATCACTTGATAACTAAGAGCGTTGACTACCATATTAGCCTTACCAGGATGATACTCTATGGTACAATAGTAGTCTTTAAGTAGTTCAACATATCTAAATTGTGTAAAATTTAACTCTTTATGGGTTAATAGATATTTAAAGCTCTTGTCATCGGTGTAAATAATACACCTCTCATTGTACAGATAATGCCTCCAGATCTTCAATACAAACATGACTGTAGCTAGCTCAAGATCACAAGTAGGATAGTTACCATCATGTGACTTAAGTTGTCGAGACGCATAAGCTACTACCCTACTATCATGCATCAGAATACACCCTAAGTCGACGTGCGATGCATCAGTGTAAACCACAAAATCTTTAACCGACTCAAGTCGAATTAACATAGGAGCTTGTGTCATAACGGACTTGAGCTTCTCAAAACTAGATTGATTCTCCTCAGACTATCTAAACTAGGCATTGTTATGCACATTACCACAGAAACATCCACATTTTCATTGACACAACACTAGTAAGAAAACTCACATTTTTTGGGCATTACACTAAGGTTCAAGCCTAATTTTTTTTTTGCATTTTTTCTCTTTATTTTTTAGCAATTAAGGATGAAAACCAAGTTAGTATAAGAAATAAATGTGGTAGAAAATGACTAAGAAATGGGCAATAGCTTAATGGCCAAGCATCACTCCAATTCTTTTCCATTTGTTTTATTTTTCGGCAGGAGGGTTTATTTGTCAAAACAACCCCTAAAATTTGTATAACTTTGCCTTTTAAATATTTTCCTAGTCATATTATGATTTCGATTTCTCTAAACAACCCTAATTAAAATTTATTTCCCTATTTGTTTCCAATTCTTTTTTCATCCTTTCTTTTGCAAAATTTTTCTCTACATTGCTAAAAATATTTAGTTTGATCTTGAGCTTTAGAGAAAATCCATTCTACCCTGCCAAGATCGGTAAGCAGTTTCAAATCCATTCTACCCTGCCAAGATCGGTAAGCAATCTCATTCCTAATTTTGTAGAACCCTAGGAATCTGTCCAGACATCATTCTTGCTAATTTTTCTAAAATCAATTCCAAATTTTTAATGGGTTTTCCCAAAATCTTATTAAAATTCGTTAAATCTTGAACATCAATAGTAATTCTTGTATTTTTTTTATCGAAAAACCCATTGTAGGTTACCCAAATCAGATTTGGACGAAACCTTAAAAGTCAGGTATATGTTCTTTTACGAGAAAATTGACGCAAATTGAACCCAGCCCAAATCACAAGGCCTGGAGCCTCCCACACGACCATGTGATCTACACGGCCTGAGCCATTCCACATGGTCTGGACACAAGGCCATGTGCCCCTATTTCTTAAATTTTATAGTTTTACCCAAAATTTTATGTTTTGTGCAAATTAGTCATTGAATGGTTCTCAAACTAATTTTAGTGCTTAATTTATGCAATTAAGGCATTGTTAGTTTGAATAATGCTTGAACCCGTGATTTAAATAATTGACTTATTGCTAAATATATACCCAATGGCATGAATTATGAGGTATCATGTTAATTGTTTCTATACTTGTGCTTTTTGTATAACATGCCTTATGACACCGTTATATTGAACCTTTGAAAAAAAATATGATTTTGCTACTGAATTCATTGTTTTAAAGCATAATTATTGCTATGATATTTGGTTATTTGTAATCATTATATATGTTCTGTTCTGTTTTGTTTAAGCATGCCTTATTTGGTTGCATGGGTTGGGACACTTTGTAAAAATGAAGTTCTGCAAACTATAAATCTGCAAATTCGGTGGTACATCCACATATTATTTGGTAGCTTTTATTTTCAAAAATATTGTGTATTCACAACCATCTAGCAATGTATTAACTTGCAACCTTTGGTGGTTCACCCACCTATTATCTGGCAGATTTTATTTGCAATTATGTTATGTATTCACAATCGTCTGACAACGTGTTAACCTGCATCTTTTGGTGATTTATCCATAAACCGGTGTGTAAGGATGGATGAGTTCTGGGGGAGTCTTATGGTGTGTAGCAGTAAGGTAGGATATTATCTATTAAATCGAATTTGTTTGCATTCGTAATGCATGTGCTTGAAATTCTAAAATTTCTGATATGATATGGTATATTTGTTTTTGCTTATACATGGTGGAAATTGTTATGTTAATATGATATACTGAATTTGGTAAATGTGATTTAAGACATGTAATCTGAAATATTGATATGTGTGAAATTACCATGAACAATTGTCCGATGAACAGTGCTTCTGTATGATTAATTGTTACACCGATTATTCTTGTGCTGAGTTAATCTAAAAAAAAGATTTTATGAGTTGTTATTCGATTATGATTGTTCTGAATTCTGAGAAATTTATAATGAAGTGTTTTATGTAAAAATCGTTAGTCTGAAGTGTTTTGTGATTGTGTTTATTCTCAGAATTGCTAACGTGCTTTGTTTTTCTATTTTGTTTCAGTTTTCTTGTGATTGACTTCATATTAAGCTGTCATAGCTCACCCTCATTATTTTTCCTTCTTTTTAAATAACTCACAAAGTAAGGACATGGGCGTAGCATTCGAAGGGCTCAGCTTGGAACAATGATTTCTATATAAAAGTATCTTAGACTTCATATTTACAATTTCTGTTATTTGAAACTTTATTGTTTTATTTAAATTGTGGCATAAAACTTAATTTACGATTTTTACTGATGTGTGCATGAAATTTAAATCATTAAGGCTATTAGAATATGAATTTTTATTTAATTATGTAGGAAACATGATTTTTATTAAAATGTATTTTGTTAAGAAAGTAATTCGGATTTTCAACTAAGTTTTTAATAGTAAACACCAATGGAAATGTTAAACTTAATCATTTTTTTTAACTCTTGTGTTTTTCTAAAAAGAGAATAAAGTTCCTTATAAAATAAACAAATGATTTAATTAACTGTTTTTAAAACTCCAATAATTTTGCTAGGCCATTTCGGTGGCCAATGTAAGCTCCCAAATTCGGGTCTAACGTCTAGGCCGAGTTGGAGAGGTTACATATAATGTACTACTATTATCTATAACTATTATTATATTATAGATTATAATAAAAGATAAAGTATTACATGATATTATGATATTTAATCATTGATGCATATATATAAACTATTAATATATTATATACTATATGATATGATAAAGTAGGAGGGTTAACTTTCAAATATACGAAAAGTATAAGGATTTAAAACATATTTTGACCAGTATAATAATAAACAATAATTATGATAATAATTAATATACAATGACTACTATTATATTATATAATATACTAAAATTTATAGTATTACATGATATTATAATGTTTAATCATTTATGCATATATATGAACTATTAATATATTATATACTATAGCATTATATAATATAATAGGAAGGTTAACTTTCAAATGTAGGAATATATGATAATGATTTGTAACACCCCAAACCCGGCCTAGACGTTACGACCGAATCCGACGTGCCACATTGAAGCGTTCAAAACATATTATATTGTTGGTTTAAAAATCTTTACTTGGTGTGTTAAAAAGATACTTTTGTTATAGGTCAAAGTGAATGGAAGCTGTGCACCAGGTAGGAAACCAGAAAAAAAGAGAAGGTGAGTCCATCGGACTGCTTAAGTACCAAGCTCTTTCGGATCCAATCCTAGACATGCACACCGCCATTGCCACACTCTAACATCGTGTATATTCTTAGGTTACTATTGTAATTATGTTTATTTTAAAATAAAACATATTTAATTTTGAAGAACGTTATTATAGCAAAAGCCTTGTTTGTAATCGTGTTACCTTGAAATCAATTTATGTTTTTGAAAACTAACCCTAGATCTAGCCCATTTTGATAGTTAATATAAATTAAGTTCATCATAATAAAATATAAATCAAACCCATAAAAAAATAATAGAGCGGCCTTATTACATTTAAAAACCCAAAACCCAAAACAAAAATAAATAGGACGTCCAGTTCATCAGAAAGAAACCGAATTTGCAGACTTGCGTGGCCACTCCGAATCCTTCACAGCTCCAAGCCCACTATGGTTGGGGATCACCTGCATGGATGAAAAATAAAGGGGTGAGTTTTGGGAAACTCAGTGTGTAAGTTAACCCAACCATAGCCTATATCAGCTCAAACCATAGAAACAGAATAAGTTGGCCTTAGCCCAGAACAGGAATCAGAATAAAGCCCATAGGCCTATAACAGATCAGAACAGATACTACATGCTTATGCAAAACCCAACCCATATCCAACCATATACACCCCCTTCCAACCTTACACCATGTGGGGAGACTACTCGACCCACCCAACCGCTACACATCACAGAAATATGCAAAGCATGGTCGCTGAGCGAATAATGTGACAGAGTCACAGAACAGGATAATCGCGTGGCGAGCCACTGGAAGCAGATATACGTGTCAAAGCCACCAGATCAGATAATTTGTGGCATAGCCACCAGAACGCTTCCTCCATAATATAACCCATGTCCCCATGCAACAGAGATGCAATCATGGCATACATCGTACAGATTCAGATCATCATGCTTTCCAGTCAAAACTAACCCTAGGGGTATAATGGTAATTTTACACCTAAGGGTATAATGGTAATTTTTCCATGGATAGGGATATTTTAGTATTTTAACTATTTTAAGGTTTTCATGCATAATTCTACCATTTACGCACTATCAAAACACTTACCGCGCATACTTATCGAATTGGGCCAGTTGGCCCATTAACCCGATTTCGGCCCACTAAGCCCAAAATATCAATAATGCACGAAATTGCACGTGCCGTAGTTTTATCACATAAGATTATCAAAAATATTAACCCACTTATCTTTCGAGCATTCGCACACTCGCAAGTTCCCAAAATATCGACTTTTCGGCATTTCGGCTTTTCGGCTTTTGCCGATCTAGTCTATGAGAGGGTGTCAGTTACACATTTGATTTATGATGATATGCTGACGAGATCCACACACGAACTGCCTACAATTAGATTACTAACACGTTAATCTAACTACTAAAAACGAACTATAACTAACCCCTTACCATATTCGTCCCAAAGCACCTTAGGCACTAGCGAATCTACCTTTGCCGAAATTAGCGATTGTGTCTAGATTCAGTAGTTTCCCCTTGTCCAAGACTCTGATCAGTAGCCTCTGAATCACACTATCATCATAATAAACAATGGTCACAACCCTTAGAGCCTTAAAGCCCAAACGACAGCCTCCCTAAGCCTTTAGGGATTTCGGCTTTTCTAAATCCCGAAATAAAGAATAGATTGAAACTTACCACCAGTTTCTTCACCAACGATTTCACTTAAGCTCTTATTTGATTCTGATGTAGATCTAACCTCAAAACCTAGCAGAAGTTGATCTTTTAATGATCTAAGAATTGGCTATGCCCTAAAAAATATAGGGTTTTGGCTTTTAATAATGTGAAGAAAAGATGAGGGTTTTGTAGTGGCTTTGTCGATGAGAGGTTTGGGGTTGAGAAAAAGTAAGAGTTGATCACAAAGGATGAAGAAAGACGAAAAATAAATCAATAGGTTGGCTAGGAGAATTCGGCACAGACAATATGAACCTTCGGGTTTTCGGCTTTTGTGATATTAGGCTGTAAGGCTTAAAAATAAAAAGAATAAGGAAGTGGTGAAGAGTAAAGTGGTAGAATGATTCAGCTATGGAGAAAAGAAGAGGAGAAGGTAGATGGTGAGAAGAAATAAAAGAAAGGAGGAGGAGGAAGGATGGTCAGAGAAACGGCACAACACACCCAAATGCCGAAATTCCCACTACTACAATACCTAGCCGAATTTCCCATGCTAAAGTCCCTTGGCCGGCCACCTCTTACTCCTTGATCAGCTCCTAGATTTCCTCCCTTATCTTTATCCTTACTCAATCCCCTTATCATCTTAAACTCTCCCTAACAGAGTTCCCCATTGAGTTCCATCACCTCCCCTTTTTGTGCACAAAAATAAACACCTTATTTGCTTGTCTTGCGGCTCGAACCTGGGCTCTTTCTACACTTCTACACGCCACTTTTATAGCCTTCTCAGTGGCGCCACATGCCACTTTGGCACTTGCTTCCTTATGTCTTATTTTACCCAAATAATACTTAAAACCCTAGTCAACCAAAACCCCCTTTTCTCTTATGGATTAAATTAAATTGAACCCCGGGTTTAATCTTAAACTTGGGCCTTCTAGAGGCCCACTAACATACTTAGACCTACGCCAAGCAGTTAAAACACAAAAAATTCTAAAATTCACCACAATTCACAGAAGTCCCGAAAATTGGGGCGTTACATGATTAGTATATTATGTACTACTCTATTATTATAGTATGTGATATAGTATTATATAATGAAATAATATATTTATAAGTACTAATATAATAACTATTATTCTTCAAAAAAATATATATATAACTATTATTATATTATATATTATAATAAAAGATCTAACATCAATAGTTATATGTAATTTAGTATATTGAAATACATGTTTATAATTATAATTAGCAATGCATAAAATATTATTAAAAATTTAATATCCTAATCAAATATTATTTTTAAATTAGATTTTGAATTGAACTTTAACTTTTACAAAATGTATTTGGGTATTGAGTTTAATTTCTTTTTATTTTGGGCTTGAAATTTGGGCTATAATTAGTTTATTTTGAGTTTGGGTAATAATGAGTATATCATTTGTGTTTGGACTTACTATAATATATTTGAGTTTTGGAATAAATATTTTAGAATATGAGTACTAGATTTATAAATTTAATAAGAAGGATAAAAAGTTATTCAATTGTTAATATAATAAAATAATAAATAATAAAACATATTTTCGTTAATTCATATAATATTATAAAATAATAAATTTTACATATAATAAACACTTTAATTATATTATTTAAAATAAATTTATTAAATATATATAATTTATGTTTTTTATAAGGAAAATTCTGATTGTATTGTCATCATATAAAAGTAAAATAGATTATTACATTCAAAATTAAAACATTTATGATTTATAAAATTCAAAATTATCTAAATTCTTTAGAGCCAACCCAGCTTAATTCGAGCTCGAATCTAAAAAAATTAGCTAGAAAAATTTAAGTATGAATAAGCCCAAGTCAGAGAAAATCTAAGCCCGTAACATATCCAAGTCCAAAAAAGTTCAAACCTTAATTAATCTAAGTTTGAAAAAATTCGAGCTCAAAGTAAGCATGATCTAAACCCACCTGTTTACTAGCTCTAGTTACACAGTATTTTTTATAATTCAATTAGATGATGCACTGGCAATAATAATTTGAATTATGAAACTAAATTATTATAAAATTAAAAAGATTATGATAATCTCATCCCAATTTGATAATGTTAATTTTATTTACGTTCTGCTTTGATCGTATTTCATTCAATTTATTTTACTTTTTAATGAATAATAATCATTTTATATTAAAATGTATTTACATTATAAAATTTTACTTTTCTAGAAGAAAATGAAATTAATATTGACATTAAAATAAAAATTAGTATTTAATTTGATAATTTTAATACATTAAAAATCATAATATTGAATTAAAATTTATATTTACCTTGAATTATACTTTCAGTATTGTAACTTAAACTATTCAAATATATTAATATATCTTATTATTTTAAATAATTTCTTACATAATTATAAGAAAATATTTATTATTATATCTAAATTAAACTTTCGAATAGGCGAATTCTGATAAATATTGAATTATACCTTATATTTATGTTAAATTACATTTTTAATGTGAATAAAATATTATTTAAATAATTACATTCAAACTAAAATAAATTTTTTAAATAGGTAAAGTCCGATAATAGTACATTACACTTTATATTCATTTTCATTATAATTTAAACTATTCAAATATATTTATAGATAAAAATAATTTATTTTTAATTATTTCTTACGTAAACGTAAGGAAAAAATATTTTTATATTAAAGCTAAATAAAAATAATAATAGATAAAATTCGATAAATATTGAATTACACTTTAAACTATGAAATTTATATATAAATAATATTTTAATATTTTGTTTCCTTAATTGAAATAAGTAGAAACTGCTCAACTAGAACAATCTAACTTAGATGTCTACTTGTTTTATCTAATTGGGAAATTCTAATAAAATTAATGCTTTAGAAGGATGGATGTGAATATTTTAAAGTATAACGTTTTGTCCAAGATGAGTATAATGTTTTGTCCAAAGTGGCTCCTGATATACTCATTATTCTTATCAATGTAGTGACTTTAGAGGCTAGTTTTAGTGCGAGAACTATTTTTATTGATACGTATCGTGCTTATTAGCAGGTGAGATAGTGCAAGCATTACTTTGTGAACGAGATTGGTGTTGGCTTCTTCCTGGAATGTAGAAGAAGAATAATGTTGGTTTATATGTTCTCTTTTTTTTTTTTTTTTTTTTTTTGCAACCTTTGCTTTATTTAATTTAAAATATTTTCCTTTTGCTTTGTCTATATGGAAAGAGGAGAATTTAATTCAAACTGAGCTTAAATCTTTTGAAAAGTTATAAAAATAACATTTTTAATATTTTTTACCAAAATAATATGGGTTGATATTTATTTATCTATTTTAAACAATAAAAAAATTAATTTTTCCGAGGCCTAAATCAAAAACCCTGTTGCCAATTTGGTCGTTGGAATCAGTTTTGGCCCTTGGAATAAATGCTGTAGGGACCTATCTTGTCCCTACAGCGCATTTACCCGTCCACTTTCTGCAATAAGCCCCAACTAACCTTAATTAATGCCACCCTCCCAAAAATCACTATATAATCTCACGTAAAAAATACCAACCATTCACTCCAAAAAAAAAAAATCTCCCCACAATTCCGAAAATTCCCAAAAAAATTCCTCCTAAAATCTGAAAAATCTCCTAAAAGAAAATATTAAATTTATGTGAGCTCCGTCAAATTAATTTAAATTAATTAGGTAGTTCTATTATTATAAGCAATATATTATTAAATTAATTATTATTTGTTTGAATTGGAGGGTTTAGGATTATTATAAAAAATTGTAAGCATATATGAACTCTAAATTTGCTATATAATATGTAAATTTTAGTTATTAATTATTATGTTATGTTGATTATGTAATTGATTGAATTATTGTGTAAAAAATTGCATGCATGTTAGAAATATAGTTTATTTATTACTTCAATGGTTTAGGTTTTTTTTTCATAAAGTAAGCAATTTTGTGAAATACGTTTAATATATTGTCAAATATTTGAAACTTAAGTATAAATAAAATTGCTGTGAAAAATGTTGGATATTTTGTGAAATATGATGAATATTCATGTTGGGAGGTGGGTATATTTTAATATATATTTGTAGTTATTATAATAAATTAGATTAATATTTTTATTAGTAAAATTTGATTGTTTACTTGTAATTTGTTTATTTACTTAATTGTAAATTATTTATTCTATTAGTAATATATTCGTAATTATTACAATGAATTAGATATTAATAATAATTTTATTAGTAAAATTTAATTGTTTACTTGTAATTTGTTTTCTCACTTAAATGTAATTTTTTTATTTTATTAATAATATATTTAATTTAAATATAAATATATTTGTTGTGAAATTTTTTTAATACTTAGTGAAATATGTAGAGTAGGAATAACATTGTGTGAAAATATTTTATATTTTTTTTGTTTTTGCAGGTTTGAGGAAAATAGTATTATTACAATTTTCAAAAGTATTAGATGGAATATTGGAAATGGTAAAAATTACAAACTTGCCTTTAAACAACTTTATGATGTGTTCACTAACACCTATAATATAAATTGTGTGTAGGAAATGGCTCGATCACTGGACAACAAGTTGCATCATAGTCATTTTGATGTCATTAACTCGAAGATTTAGGTATATATATACTTAGATGTAGTCAATTTTGGGTGCACAGTGTTGATTACAGGCATCCAAATCTATTTGGATTTGATAAATGCATTGGTGGAGTAGTGGCGAAGGATCTAGGTGTACTTGTCGTAAAGCCAAGTCTCGTCTATTTAGACAAGTGGCTTGCAATGAGAAAATGTTATCACACAAAGAGGGAATGTCCAAAACAAAAGAATGATTTAGTCGTCCTGGTCATAAGTGTTGAGGGTCTGTAGGTTGAGAATTGTACTCGAAACATACTCCTGTATAGCAGAAAACCATAACTGGAACTCATTGTAAGAATCGTCCCAGTCACCATATAGCTCTCCCATTGCTAGTTGTTTACCATTCCATGCTTTATGATACAACATATTGTACCCATATCTTGGCTACAACTTGAAAACTAAGACAACAACAGGGATGATTGGCTTAGCTTCAACCAATAGCTTAATGCATCTGCATATTAATTTTGTATTGAGCTTTTGATGGTCCTAAGTCATTTCGCAATAGTACAAGTGTGGGGCCCTTTA
The DNA here is from genome assembly GCA_025698465.1 of Gossypium longicalyx. Taxonomy (NCBI): domain Eukaryota; kingdom Viridiplantae; phylum Streptophyta; class Magnoliopsida; order Malvales; family Malvaceae; genus Gossypium; species Gossypium longicalyx. Next base: position 32,835,126 of record CM047005.1, read on the forward strand.
TACTTTTTAATCTCCTAAAGTTTTGATCACATTATAAACACATCACGAACCCTTCACTTGTAACTATCGTCAACACGTTAGCACTCACCAATATATAATGTCGGATTCGGTATAGTGATTTTGTAAACAATTAACACCTTTTACTTGGTTCGATAATTTTATCCTGGTATCAATTTTATTAATTTTAACAGTCATTGAATCAAGGCATTAAATGCTAAAATTATCAATACTTTTCCAAATAGTATTGATACCTTTTGTTGTAGGTAAATTAAATGCACTGGTATTTTTATCCCAACGACTCTATTAACTTCCACAATAACCCCAACTATTGTAAATGAATTAGAGGGTAGATACTAGCTTCCAAAGGTCATACAACAACAAGAAAGTATATTTGAGGAAAAAGATCAATCAAACAACTTTTGTGCCAAATATTTCCATAATTTTCTTTCATATACTTGTGAGCTTCATTGCTATTCTATCAGCTAAAGTGTTTTTCTTTGTAATTGAGCTTAATTTGCAAGCACTTTGATCTTATAACGATTATTTCATTGTTTTCTTATTTGTATCTCTTTGAGAAGGGTTTATGTCTTAAGGTTTGAGAAGAAACCTTAAGGGAGTTTGTAAGGTTAAACCTCGTCCTCAAAGATTATCAAATTAGTGAATTTGGGAAAATCCTTTGTGGTGGAAAGCTAAGGTAGTGGAGTAGACAATTGGGGCTGAACCACTCTAAATTCTTATGTCAAGTTTTTCTATCCTTATTCTCTAGCTTCCATAACTTTTTAAAAGTCAATTCACCCCCTCTTGGCAATTCTAGTTTGATTATTTGAGCTAAAAAAATAACAAGAATAATAAATATGCAATTTTATCTAATTATTCTAGTGTTCCATATTTGTTAAGTTATTCCCTATTTAATATTTAACATAAACTCATTTTCATCATATGTTAGTCTTTGATTGAGTTCATATTCATCTTCATCTCTATCTAGATCCGTATAATTAATATTGTCAATATAACTTTCTATGTACTCTTCGAAGTATAGATCAACTCAAACTCACCTATGAATGAAGTTATGAAGTATGCAACATGCTAGTACGATCCAACCTTTTTTATGCTACATTAAGGTGATGTTATTAATATGAGAAATATTTTTCTAGAACAACAAATGTCTTTTCAACCACAATGTCCTTAATACAAGCCTACGAAGCCCAAAACATGCATCGAAAGTGGTTTGAGACTAAACCGAAAACTTTAGAAAATTTCACAACTTAGAAAATTTTTCACTAAATAGGGGTCACATGCCCGTATAGATATAGGGCACGCCCGTGTCCCAACCTTGTGTAACTTTCTGTTTATCACCCAAGAACAAATTAAAGATACACGGCCAAGTCACACGCCCGTGTGCTAAGCCGTGTGGTCGAATTAAAATTTATGATTTTTCATAAAATAGGTCTAGACTTCACACGCCCAGGACACACATTCATGCTTGAGCCCGTGTCATCCACATGACTGAGACACATGCCCATGTCTCTACCTGTGTGCTTAATTCTGAGCATTCTGTTTTGCAAAAATTAGGGTGCAGGGGACACACGGCCTAAGCACATGCCCGTGGGGCAAGCCGTGTGTCACACACGGTCTAGACACACACCCGTGTGCCTACCTGTGTGGACAAAAATAAGGCTATTTACCAAGCCATTTTGCCACCCTTTGATTGTACACACCTACACAACACAACATAGCACCAATTCAAGCATGTATATATAACCAAATCAGCCACAACCAAGATATCAACACATCATTCACATGCTACCATCTATCATACACAAACATCACATACTTATCAACCCAACTCAAGTAAAATCCCACATCCATGAAAGATATCATCATATAGATTACTTATACCAATAGTAGCCAATTTCAAATGGCCTTATACAAAATGAACTTTCAACCAATATAAGCCAATAAAGTGACAAAAAGGGGAATTTTGAGTTATGTCAATATTGAGAAGTATATTATGATATATTAATTCAAGAAATGACTAAATTGTAAAAGTGAGAAAAGTTTTGTTGCACGAGAATAAATACTCAAAATTTGAGGGGTTAAAGTGTAAATATGAAAAAGTTAAAGGACCAATAGTGTAAATATTTTAAGTGTGGAATGATCTAGAAACTAAGGAAAATGGATGGATTAGGACAAAATTGAATAGGTGAAGAACTATGAGGGACTAAATTGTAATTTTACCAAATTAAATGATGACTCAAGGATGGAATTTTAAAAGATAATAAAGGGCAAAATGGTCAATTGGAAGAGAGAGAAATCTAGAAAGTAATGATGATGTTGATGATATTTTATGATTATTTAATTAGATATATTATTTTAATAAGATATTTTATTATTTTATTATTATTTTATTATTAATTATTTAGTATAAAAGGAAGGAAAGATGAAGAATTTTCATCATCTTTCCATGCATGTAACCAACGTTAGAAAAGAAGGAAAAGAAAGAAATTTTCTTTTCTTTACAATTTGGTCCTTCCACCAAAAATTCATTATTTTCACCTAGAAATCAAAAGAATTTCCATAGCTACTAAGAGAGAAAAATGTTAAGGAGACCATGGGGAGTTAGAATATCAAGTTGGATTCAAGAATAGAAGCTGGAGGAGAGAGAAAATCAAGTTAAAGATTAGTATCAATAAAACAAGGTAAGTACATCAAGATTTCAATATGTTTTTAAGTTTGTTATTATTGACAAAGCATGGAAATAATGTTATAGTAGAGTTTTATTGCATAAGGTCCTATGTTCTTGATATGTTAGTGAAGAGAAAATAAGAGAAAGGGATGAGAAATGGTGTAGAAAAAGAAAATAAGGGTGTTATAACATGGTAATTAATATCTTGTACCAAAATAGTTTTGGACAGCAGCAGTAGTCTAACTTTGAAAAATCATAAAAAATTTTAGAAATCGAATTATAGGATGAATAAAGTATTAAATTAAATCTTATTTAGTCTAGTTTCTTATAGAAGAAATTATGTAAGCAATGGAATTGTAAATCATGAGATATAATCAATTTTGTAAGACAAGGTTAGAATGATTTTGGGTTCCCCTGTTCTGACTTTTGAAAATCATAAAAAATTGGATAAAAATTATTATGAACTTAAATTTATATTTTTAGAATCTCGAATGAGTCTATTTTTAAGAGAAATAAACGAGAACATCATTTGAATTCTGTGCGAGGAGATAATTAATTTTTAGTGAAGAAGGGTCAGGACTGTCAGACAGCAGAACTGGGGTAAATTTAAAGAATAAAATGTACTTATTGGATAAACAAAAAATTCTGAAAATTTTATGGTAAGAATATATATGAGTCTAGTTTCAGGGAAAATTATCAGATCTTAATTTGGAGTTCTATAGCTCCAGATATAAATAATTTAGTGACTATGACACAGATGGACAGCTTGAATATTCATAAAAGTAAATAATAAAAATTATAGGTAATATTACTTACAAGTATGTTGTATATATTAAGGATGTGGAATGGAGAGGAGGAGGAGGAAAATATGTATGAATATTCATCTAACATGGCTAATTTGCATGTTTTAGGCTCAGGGACTAAATTGAATAAAAGTAAAACTTTATGGGTAATTTTGTAAAAATGTCAGAAATGACCAAATTGCATGAAATGAACTATTTTATTATTTAAATTACAAAATTGAATGAAATTATTAATTTAGTTCAAGATTGGGGAAAAACATGTTTTTAGGGATTAAATTGAAAAGTGTTGAAATTATGAAAAATTCTGATATTTTATAGAATTCATGGGCTGTTATCAATATGTATGAGAATAATAGCTAGAAATAAGGATTAAATTGCAAGAATTTTATTTTCCTGACCCTAAGGATGAAATCGTCATTAAATAAAAGTTTAGGGGCAAAATGGTAATTTTGCCTAGAGCATTAATTAAATACATTAGAATATGAAATGAATGAAAATGATGATCAAATTTATTTATAAAGATCCAGACGACTCAAATAAGAGATTTGATCGTGGAAAAAAAAAGATACCGGATTAATAAAATTATAAACACAAACAAGCAATGAGGTAAGTTTGTGTAATTTGAATTATATTCTTAAATGCTTGAAATGTATGTTTTTGATATGAATATGATTTGAATGTTCATTATATGAAAATTTATGAAACACTGACATATTTGATAAAAATGGGAAGAAATCCCGGTTGAATGAAAGGAAAATTCGATGGATCTTTGAAAAGGAATTGACGATAAAAAAGATCTAGACCGGACGGGTGATCCTATCCTAATATAGCCCTCCCGAAGAATATGTGGAAAATGGATTTAGCTTGAGACGGGTAATCTGAATTAGGTCTGAATTTAGCTCGACTGTAATTGAGATCCAAGCTCATTAGAGTAATTGTCGTTGCAGGGATTTAGCCTGGGTCGTAATCCCGACAATACTCTATGAGTTTATATTACATGGGATTTAGCCTGGACTGGTAATCCCGCTGTAAGGATGAGGTTCGCAGGAGTGTGCTTTCTGATATGAAATGTGTAAGACCATGGTTAAAAGATACCATGGCAACGTGACATGAAAAGAATAAGACCATGGTTGAAAGATACCATGGCAACGTGACGGGAATGAATAAGACCATGGTTGAAAGATACCATGGCAATGTAACATGAAATGAACAAGACCATGGTTGAAAGATACCATGGCAACCTGACAGAAAATGAGTAAGACTATGGTTGAAAGACACTATGGCATCATGTCGAAGATAAATAAGACCATAGATGGGAGATGCTATGACATCAGTTGAACAATTGATATTCAAGTAATATGTATCAGATGATGAATGGTTATATGAAATGGTTCTATGAAATGTTTACAAGAATTGGTCATATGGAAATATATGTACAAAATAGATGAATGAAATAATTAAAAGATAGATAAATGAAATAAGTATAGGTACGTGGAATTTAATTTATGTTAATTTTAATATGAATCATTCAAAAATAAATATACATGAGATATATGGAAATTATGGTGCATGAAATGTTGATATAATGAAATGAATGATATATGTTATTAAAGAAACAAAGAAGAGAATGATATGTATCATGACATGTACATATGAGATTATCTTTTATATGTTAATATAAGGAAAATATGTAAGTTAAGACGAGTATTAAATTCAAATATGACATATTGAGAAAATAAGAATTTATATGAAATATGTGTAAGTACACTAACATGTGTTGTTGTTAATGATTAGGCAAGTGCCAAACCATTGATTGAATGGTAATATATTTATTTATATGATGCATTGATTCGGTAAGTATTTAATTGAAATTTTTTTAGGTGATTCGTAAATTCTAGTAATGCTTCGAAACCCTGTTTCGACGACGGATACGGATTATAGGTGTTACAGTGTAACTCCCTGTTTGTCACCCAAGAACAGATTGAAGACCCACGGCCAAGCCACACGCCCGTGTGCTAAGTCGTGTGGTCGAATTAAAATTTATGATTTTTCATAAAATATGTGCAGACTTCACATGCCCAGGACACACATTCGTGCTTGAGGCCGTGTCATCCACACGGCTGAGACACGCACTCGTGTCTCTACCCGTGTGCTTAATTCTGAGCATTCTGTTTTGCAAAAATTAGGGTGCAGGGGAGACACGGTCTAAGCACATGCTCGTGGGGCAAGCCGTGTGTCGCACACGGTCTAGACACACACCCATGTGCCTACCTATGTGGACAAAAATAAGGCTATTTACCAAGCCATTTTGCCACCCTTTGATTGTACACACCTACACAACACAACATAGCACCAATTCAAGCATGTATATATAACCAAATCAGCCACAACCAAGATATCAACACATTATTCACATGCTACCATCTATCATACACAAACATCACATACTTATCAACCCAACTCAAGTAAAATCCCACATCCATGAAAGATATCATCATATAGATTACTTATACCAATAGTAGCCAATTTCAAATGGCCTTATACAAAATGAACTTTCAACCAATATAAGCCAACACATTTGGCCAAATCAATTATGACACATAACAAAATGACCAAGCCCCATATACATGTCATAACTCAAAATGTTAAGATCATTGATACCAAAATAATTGTTGATAGTGTGAGTGGATCTCCGACGATCTCCGAACCCCGAGCTAGCTTGGTGACACTATAAGATAAGGGAAAGGAAAAAGGAGTAAGCCATAAAGTTTAGTAAGTTCTATGCAAATAATAAGCATCATAACCACATATTTAACATACAATTAACATGATAAAATAGGGCATGAACGTCAATAAATTCTTTTAGTCATAACTTAATCACAATCTTACCAAGGTTTCATCATATATCGAGCTCATTAAATATGAGTTTTATGTACATACCTGTACCAACTCGCATCATAACCATAGTCTTTCAGAACTTTGACATTCCCGTTGAACACTCAGAATATTAGCGGATACTCAAAAATCTTGCACATAAGTGTCATATATGTAGCCAAAGCTACTCCACATCTTATAATACATATATTCTCATTTTCAAGCTATTCACGGGCCTGCTCACACAAGCTGTCAATCAGGACGTAGCTATACAATGCTGCTCACACAAGCTGTCAAGTATCCGCAACAAATTTCAGACTACCCAGCCACTGATAGGACATACGAGACTAGCACCCGGATCACATAAACACATGGGTTCCTAGTGACATGTCACTCGTATCCTATTCTATTCTTAAGGCTCAACTGGGAATTCTCTCTTGTCGAGATTTTATCGAATACTTCCAAAGAGTCATTCACAATTCATACAATATTAAAACATTTAAAACATAAATACAACAATGCATTATTTACATACGAACTTACCTCGGTACAAAAATAGTAGAATTTGACCTAATCGTCAAACACTTTATTTTTCCCTCGATCTAAGTCCGAACCTCATTTATCTTGATCTATAATAATAAATTTAACTTATTTAATACACACATTGTTCAATTCAATCCAAAAATCATATTATGGAAAATTTATATTTTTACCCCTAATATTTCACATTTTTACAATTTAGTCCTTAGGCTCGTAAAATGATTTTCATCCAATTTCTTCATTACGTAAGCCTAGCCTAACCATTTTCATACTTATACCAGCCCACATTTTTCACTTAATCACACTTTTGCTACTTGTTTTATAACTTTTACAAATAGGTTCTTTTTGACATTTTTACCAAAAATTACTTAGCAAAAGTTGTTTTTCTAACATCAAACATGCATTTTCTACCATTAGGCATCAAAATACACAATTATCTATCATGGGTAAAAAATTAGACTTTGATTATTTCTTAAATTAGTGGTAGAAATAGGTAGATACAGTTACAATGACTTCAAAAATGTAAAGATCATTAAAAACAGGGCAAGAACGGACTTACAATCGAGCTTGAAAGTTGGCCAAAACCCTTGCTATGGAGACCCTTCAATTTTCGGCACTAAGGGATAAAATTAGAAAGATGAATCGAGCTTGAATGTTGGCCAAAACCTTTGTTATGGAGACCCTTTAATTTTTGGCACTAAGGGATGAAATTAGAAATATGAACATCTTTTATTTTAGTTATTTTGGCTTTACTTACCAAATGACCAAAATGCCCTTTTCTTAAAACACTAAAATTTCTCTTACTTCATGTCCATTTTTGTTCACTAACTTAAAAAATGGTCTAATTATCATCTAAGGACCTTCAATTTAAAATTTCATAGCAATTAAACACCTCTAGCTTCTAGAACTCAAGTTTTGCACTTTTAGCAATTTGGTCCTTCTTGCTAAATTGAGTGCTCAAACGTGAAAATTTTAGAACGAAATTTTCATAGAATCATTCTATAAAATTGTAGACCATAAAAATATAAGAAAAAATAAATTTTTCTACGTCGAATTTGTAGTCCTGAAATCACTATTTCGACTAGACCCAAAATCGGGCTGTTACAGTATTATACCCTTGCGATATGATGTAGGTAAACCTTTTGCATTTGAATAATTAGTATTTATCATATAATATTTGGATGCATAATGCAAATATTCTATAGCTTTAATGTAACAGTTCGTTTTCAATGGTGTTAGAAACAGTGGTTTTAGGACCCCAATTCCGATCAGTGAGTTAGTAGTTATTATTTATTTATTATTTACAAAATTATTATGGGATCGTATAAAAAAATTGGTATGTTAATTTTACTTTTTAGTTAATTAATTAAGTAAAAAAGGACAAAATTGTAAAAGTTATGAAGTTAAGAGTCATTAGTTAGAAGGGTTAAATGATAATTATTTTTTGAGTTAGTGGATTTAGTTGATAATTAAACCACCTATATAACTAATGGACGATAATGACTATTGGTTGTTTAATTTCTAATGTTTAAACTTAAGGGTAAAATAGTAAATAAATTAATAAAATAACATAAACAAAGATAATGAGTGATCATCTTCCTCCTTCAAACTCTTTCAATCGAAGCCACCATAGAAAGAAGCTTGGGAGAGTTGGTTCATGTTCTTGTTTTGCATATAAGTGATTTTGGTTTCCGATTTTGTTAATTTTTATATTTTCATGATCGTTGAAGCTTAATTCATTCAACCCATATGTCATTTTGTAAAATTTTGAAGAGTTTGTGAGTTTATCATGAAAGAATTTAGATGTGTTGTTGTCTATGAATGAATTTATAGGTTTTAGGATGGTTTTAGATGGCTTTGTGATGTAGTTGTGAGTTGGTTTTGAAGTTAAGAGCTTAATTGTTATAATTTTGAAATTTCAAGGGTTTCTAGCTAATATCTAGTTATTTAGGGACTATTAAAGATTTGGTACAAATCCTTCTAATCCAATTCGTTTAAATTTAGAAAATTTTCATAGAATGTAAAAGCTTGGGGATAATTGCATAAAATGCCCTTGATTAGTGAGTTGTAGAATTTTATGTTATAAGATGTTTTAAAGTGTTTAATTGAATTGATTAAGTTAAATTATTATAATTAGGTCAAGAAACAAGTATCTCAGTAGATAAACACGGAAAGGAAAAAGTAGTTGAGTAATCATTATCGAATACCAGTCGTTACTTCCAAGTAAGTCCGTATTATAATTATTCTTATGTTTTTAATGATTTTAACTTGTTACACATTTTATTATAATTAGATTTAATGTTATTATTATCTATTAATTGATTAGAAAATAAATAGTAAATGAATAAACTAGGTACAAGACGTACTTTATTTAGCAGGCCTTGAGTCGGTGATTATTTAGTAGGCCTTGAGCCGGTGTTTATTTAGAAGGTCTTGAGCCGATGATTATTTAGCAAGCCTTGAGCTGATTTTAATTTAGCAAGCCTTGAGCCGATTTTTATTTAGCAGGCTTTGAGTCGATGTTTATTTAGCTGGCTTTGAACCTGTGATTATTTAGTAGGCTATAAGCCAGTGATTAGTTAGCAAGTACTATGTATTTGTGATATAGACTGTATTGATGGCTTGAGATCTTGTATGTGTTACGGATACTTTGAAGTTTGTGTGAGTAGCATCGTGAATCGGTTAAAGTTCTAAATTTAACTCGAATAAGTATTATTATTTTGACTATCTGAAATGAGATGTTATCATAACGATGATTTGGTTTATAATCGTTTATCATGTGGTATCTTAATGATATAAAGTATCCAAGTTTAAATGTTTCGAAAAGCTAAAACGATGGTATATGAGTAAGAATTTTTAGTTACATACTCTGTATGTTTTATAATTAAGTAAAATGTATGTGATCTTTGTTTATGAACTTACTAAGCTATATGAAAACTTACTTTGTTTTGGTTGTATTTCCTTGTAGGTTGTCAGACTTTTACTATTGATTGGAAGTTTTGGAGATCACATTATCTGGCATTTTCAGTAGTTGTTTGTTAATTTTGGCCTGGTTATAAATGGCATGTATATAGGATGATGTTTTGTTAAGGTTGTGAATGTCTTGATATTTTGATTGTAAATGTCTTAAGGTGTAAGGTTGATATTTTTTTTTGATAAAGATGACCTTTTTGTAATGTATGTTAAAGTCATTTTTATAATGGTACTTAGGTTGCATATGATGTCAAGCTTTATTGATAATGTTGTTGGTTCATGAAACCTGAATAGATGAAATGAATGGATTTGAGAACTTTGTATGCAAACTAATTTGGATTGAAATGTGATTTTTGGATTGGTAATTGAATTTTTATGTCATTGAGGGCACATTAGTTTGGCTCTTAGGTTGTATGTTTTACTGTGTTTTTGACTTGTTTGAATGCATTTGAGGGTACAAAAATGTGTGGTTTTAGGTTTGGTTTGTTACCCAAGTAATATGTGAAATTTGCCTTGATTTTAAAGTCATTTTTAGGTACACAAGGCCTAGGACACGAGATGTCACATAGCCGTGTGTCACACACAACCTACTCACACAACCGCATGTCTTGTTATCTTTTATTGTAGGTTGGTTCACACGGGCATAGTGAGTTACACAGCTTGGGGACACGGCTGTATGACCCTGACAAACACGAGCACGAAGAATTACACGGCTTGAGGACATGCCCATGTGACCCTGAAGAACACGGGCATAGTGAGTTACACGGTTTGAGCACATGGGTGTGTAGGGTAGCCACATGGCCATGTTTGGGGCGACACGAGTTAGGCCTAGGACACGAGATGTCACATAGCCGTGTGTCACACACAACCTACTCACACAACCGCATGTCTTGTTATCTTTTATTGTAGGTTGGTTCACACGGGCATAGTGAGTTACACAGCTTGGGGACACGGCTGTATGACCCTGACAAACACGAGCACGGAGAATTACACGGCTTGAGGACATGCCCATGTGACCCTGAAGAACACGGGCATAGTGAGTTACACGGTTTGAGCACATGGGTGTGTAGGGTAGCCACATGGCCATGTTTGGGGCGACACGAGTTAGCCTTTTTCATAAAACCTGGCCAAACGGCCGTGCGACCCCTATTTTTACTTTTCACTTAAAATTTCGTAAAAGTTTCAATTTAATCCAGATTTAATCCCGGTTTGTTTTAAATATTTTGGAAGCTTGATTTAGGTCTCAAATTGTTTGAAAAGCATGGAAAATGATTGATGATGAATTATTTTGATTATGTTTGTTTTAAATTATAAATTATGTTAAAGTTTGATAGTTGTAATATCTTATAACTCAGGACGGTGATTGAACCAGGTATAGGGTGTTACATTTTATCATAAAAACTTATATAAACTTAATTTGGAAAAAGACTTATGCTAAGTTATAACCCTTTTTTATAATATGTAAATTAAGTAAAAAATAATATAAAATTTATAATATATAACCTTTATAAAAAAAGTTTTTATAAAGTGTCAAATAACTCTTATAACACTTCTTATAAATAATAGTTTTTTGTTATAACTTTAGAAAGTTACTTTTTTTTAAATAAGTTGTGATAAAAAATTGTAACACTTTTTTTTTACGAATAAGTATATTATTTTTATAATATATAACATGAATGCATAAATAAGTTATGTCCATACTTTTTATAAATAAATATAGGGTAGTACACCAACAATCACTCAACTTTGATCTCAATAACAAAACAACACTCAACTTTCAACTTAGTCACTCAACTTTCAAAAAAATAATAAATCAGCCACTAACGTTATCAAAAAGTAACAAATCAGTCATCCACTAACATTTTCTGTTATAGATCTAACAGGATAGGTGACATGGCCAATTAACTAGCTGATGTGGCTTAACCCAGTAACGAGAAACAAGAAAAACCATCAAAGATCCAAACTTTTCCTTCCTCACTATTTATTCATCCCTTACAACTTCCCGTCGCTAAACTTGGTGAAGAAGACTTCCAATCGATCTGTAAATTTCCTTAATGATTTTATAGATTTTCTTAACGATGTTTCGTCTGTGAATCAACCTCAATTTTATAGATTTTCTTAACGATTTCTAGATCTTGGGTTAGGTTCTATTAGGAATTAAGAATTGGGAATTGGGGCTTTTATAGATTTCCTCTCTCTGTTTTTGGGTTGAGTCGTTACAATTAGTTGAAAAATGGTGGAGATGAAGAGGCAAGGACCCTGGTTATTATAAGAGAAGAAGGCCTAAACTTCTCTCTTTCCTTTTACTTTTTCTTCTTTCTTTTGCCTTCATATTGGCTCATCATTTCTTTAGCTTTTCTTTTGCTTTATCTAATCTCTCTAAGCTCTTTTTCTTCCTTTTATAGGTTTTAATTAATTGCCTCAGCTTTTTTTTTTTGTTTGCTATATGTTTATGCATCTTGACTTCTTTTACATGTTTTTTAGTAGATTCTTTTGTTATACAAAATGACAACCTTGCTAGTGATAGGATGTAAATGCTCCTTTTTGTTCTTGAATCTCTAATGGTATAACCAAATGACCTTTCATATCAGGAAATCGGCTTCTCTTCTTCTTCTTCTTCTTCTTCTTCTTTTTCTTCTTCTTCTTCTTCTTCTTCTTCTTCTTCTTCTTTGCTTCTTTTACTTTTTCTCTTCTTCTTCTTCCACTGCCCAACTAGTGTTCTTAAATGGGTCTGTTTAAATGACAACAAACCCTCCAACGTGGCCAATTAAATAACAAGTCACTTTTCCGTTACGTCTGTAACATAAAATGGTTAGTAGAACTGATTTGTTATTTTTTGAAAGTTGAGTGACAAAGTTGAAAGTTGAGTGGCTATTGGTGTACTTTACCCAGAAATATATTATAATACTTTTATAGCATGTAATTATTTTTTTATAATAAACTTTTTGGCCATACTTTTAAAAAAATAGGATTTAAATAATATAAAATTTAGTTATAACTTTATAAAATACACATAAATTATTTTTATAATATAATTTATAATATAATAAATCTTTGGCCATAACAATCTCAAACAATCATATGTGTTTATGCTTATAATATAAAGGAATTATAACTTAAACTTGTATACCAATTATTTTTTAAAAATTGAATTTGATTGTAATTGCCTGCCTAATTACTATAATTCTCACCCTCCCCTAAAAATTAGAAAATGTAATTGGGGTGCTCTAATTGCACCTAATTCAATGAAATCAGCTAATTACAATGATTAACCAAACATGCAATCATTATGTAATTACAAATAATTACATCCAAATTCAATTATTAAATCATTTTCTAAACACTCTCATAATTTATATGATAAAATGATAGAATTTGATAAGCTAATTTTGGAGTTATTATGCTATTCAGGGTCACATAACATATTTCCTTTTATTGTTGTCTTTTAAGGCATATGAGCATTACATCATTCTTGAACTATTGGGGTAACATTGTGATGTTTTTGTGTTTTAATTTTAAATCATTTAATAAACAAATGTTGTATTCGATTAAACTTTCTATGGACTAATGTTGTTACATTTTATGGACTAATGTTATATTTAATTAGACCTTTTGGGTTTAGTTATTTAAAAGTGATTTTATTGTTATTATTTTGTTATTATAAAAATTAATAATTTATTTTTAATTGAACTCCAACTTAAATGAGAATGAGCTTAATTTAGTTTCGGTTTAAAATTAAGTACGAAATTTGATAAACAAGTTTAATCGAGTTTGAGCTAAAATTCGAGTAATTCAATTATATCTTGAACCAAATTTGAGCTTAAAATAAATGTTCGTTCGATTCAATATATCTTGAACCAAATTTGAGCTTAAAATAAATGTTCGTTCGATTCAATACACTTTTGAGTAATTTTGAGTAATTCAAGATTATATCTTGAACCAAACTCGAGTTTAATCAAATTTAAGCTTTAAATTTTGAGTCAAACTTGAACTTAAACTTGCTAATATTTGAATTTCAGTTCAATTATATACCCCTAATGCAACCTCAAAAATTTTAGCATAATGAATTTTTTGGCCCTTCAAATTTCACTTTAAAAAAAATCATTTTAGTTCTTCATTTATTTTTTTTTGTCTCTTTTAACCCTTAAGTTTGCATTATTTATTAAATTACTTTAAAATAAACAGAAAACTTAACGATGTGGCATTCACGTATATACTATATTAGCAATTAATTAATTTTTAAAAATTAAAAATATTTTTATAATTTTATATTTAAAAAGTAAATAATTAATAACATAGTATTTATGTGACAATCCATATAAACAAAATCAATAAATGTTAATTTTTTCATATATTTAAAAAGTTACATATTTAACAGTTAAAAAAATTAAATAAATAACTAAAATAATTTTTTATAAAATTAAGAAGGACTAAATAAATTATTATCTCGAAAAACCCACCCGTCCCTCCTTTAAAACCCGATATTCAAACTAGAAAAGAAAATTACCCGTTTCTATAAAGACGAACAACTGGAGACCATTCCTTAAGAAAAAGAGAGGTGAGCAGAGAAATTGGAAAAATTTGGGCTAGTGGTGGGAATGTATTTAAGGTATCTGGAAGGCAGGTTTGGAAGGGGCAAGAAGTAAATGAAGACCTGGTAAAAGATTCTGTTTAGCTTTGAATGGCGTGAACATAACATTGTCCTAAAGTCGCATGGGGAGTTGAACGAATTGAATCTCCCAGTTTACCACTCAGTCCAACGTAGCTGCAGCATCACCAATTTCCGCCATTAATTTCTTACGTTTTTCCATAGCCGCCTGCTTGAAAGGGATGGAAGTTTAATAAATGCCACTTACATATGTATTCCTTCTACATCTTCAACTACTCTTACCCAGCAACTCACATTTGCCCATATACATTTCCTCAATCCATTATAAATTTTTTTAATATATCATTTTAAAATTAATTATAGAATATAATTAAATTATTGATAAATTTAATTTTTTAAAAAGAATTATTTTGCATCCATATTCTTATTTTTAAAAAAAATATTTCAGTCAAAATTTAAGTGTAAGTTCTAAAGGACTATATGATGTTAAAATAATAATAAAAAAATTATATAAAAGATAACTTAAGTAGCTCTTAATTACTTATAATTTTTCACACTTTTTTTTTTATAAAAAAATTATCCTATGCTCTTTTTTAATTATGGATTATTTTCAATCTGTTATCCGACAAAGAGTTAGTTTTAATCCATTTAATTGAATCGAGTTAATTTTAGTCAACTTAATCCATCTAAAATAAACTAAAAATAAAATTTTACATATTTAAATTATACATTCAAAATAAATTAAATATAATATATTTTAAATTAGATAAATCAGTCGATTTAATCATAAATTTTAATAACAACTAATGTAACCAAAATGAATAAAACCAAGTGGATCATTAAGTCAATTTTAACCTACTTTTGTTTACGCTGTATTATTCATGGGGTCAAAAGGGAAGTCATGTAGCGAGCCCTAAAGTCTTCCGTATGGTGCATCAATCAATAATCAACTGTCACGTGTCTACCTCACCCAAAAGTTAAACTCATTTCTGGCCATGTAACCAACATCATCAGCTATCAGCAATAAACATGTAATGTATTGTTGCCTCATACCGACAAAGTGCCAAATCTTGGTTCTTCTTATTCTAGCTAATATATATATTTATCTTCAAGAGAACAAACTGTTGAGAATCTCTTTAAAAGAAAAAAGAAAGAAAAAATTGTATGCATAGTAAATTCCTACGGAGGGGGGGAAGCATTTAAGATGACCAACAAAAACCAAGCAGGGAAGTGAGCAGTTGCTTCAATTTGGCACCTCTGGAAGTGACAAAAACAACTATGTACAGCAACCTTGGATGAGCATATTATTTCAAATTCCCATTTTCTTCTCATCACTGGTCGTCCAACAGGATTTAATCTATGTCACATTCATATTTTTTGTTCATTCACATGATGGGGGAAAGGAAACTAATCATCAGCTTCATCGGCATTGAGCGAGAAGATATCAACAGGGGCACTAGTGCAGTCGATAAAATCGTCCTCCTTGAATCTACCATTCGAAGAACTCAACGGATGATCCAAGTATATGACTATAACGGTGATATCATCGTGGAAATGGCGTCTTACTCCTTTTTCAATTCTTTTAATATCATCGTATCTCATTTCTCTTTTCTTTGCTGCCTCCTGAACCGCAGCTCGTACCAGTCGCCTTGCTATTCCCTATTGATATGAGACCGTATTTATTAAAATAACGTAAGACGTCATAAAACGAGAAGGACATGTAACTATTTTATTAGGATGGGGAGCCTTACAACTCTAGGGCTTTTCAGAACAATCTCACAAGCTACTTGATCACTTAATTGCTCCCAAAGCCCATCAGATGCAAAAATCAAGAACAGATCCTGAGGTTTCAACTTCCGACTTAATATAGATGGTTCTGCAGTCATTACAGGCCTTTTCAAAGGAATCGGTAAACCGAACTGCTGAATGAACTCAGGTTTCTTAAGATACATATCTCCGATGGATCTCGAGACCTGAAAGAGATGTAAAAGTTATAGACAAAAGCCTTCTTATAAATCACATGCTGCAAATTTCCAGAAATGAAGTAATCACATTTACAGATCATAAAGTTGTAGTGAAGTAAGAGATACCAAGTGACTCATTTAAGTCTACGAGAATGGTCCCGAAACTGAAATCTTTTTGGTATTCAGTTTATTTGTGACACATGGCGTATACCAAAATCTCAGCAAGGTTGAGGCATTGCAGTCACAAGCAACACATATTCGATATAAATGTTCATCCACCACTTATCATATGCATTCCGGGTTGTGATTCATATATCACTTTATCCACTTTTGTATTCATTACATCTACTAATATATTCCGTTTTGGGCACAAAGGGGGTCGCAACCCGGGACAGAGGGATGAGTTGTAACGCTCGGATTTGAACCCAACCAACTAGATAGTTAGATGAACCAATTTAGTTAAACCATGAAATCTCACCCAATCATCTTTTTACTTTCTAGGAACAACTATAGTCAAAATACTCACATTATTTGGAAAGAAATACTCACATTTGACATATCATAATATTCAAAGAATCAGTTAAAACTACATGATATGAACAATAGGCTAAGAAAGCATAAACAGTTGGTAATATAAGAGAGGCCATTGGAACCTCACAAAGGATCAAGGTCTTCATATCTGCAAAACATGCCTAAATAATGCTAGCTCAAAAGGTTCATTTCTTCTGTTTAAGAAAGGGTGTTCACCCCAATCTTAATTGGTATTTGGAGGCATAACCTAAAGAATTAGAAGCCAAGGAACTGGCCGTTTGGATTGCAATTTACTGAAGAGAACCTAAAATTTCACCTGGCTAACATTAAGCAGATCAAATGCTCATCAAGCTGCAGGGTCAAACACTAATCAATAATAGTCCAACATTGCAATTGCTATTGTTACTTTACGGTATTAACTATCAAAAAACTGAGGCCGTTGACTAGAGAAACAGAGGGGAATTCGAGAATTTGGTACCTGAATTATGCCCTTTATCCGCCAAACTCCATGATTATACACCACAATATGAGAATCATCGGGGTGGAGCGCCACAACCTCCTTCCTCACCTCTTCAACGGCGACATTATGATCGGTTGATAACCGTTCGGCCACCACTTGATTATTAGGTCCATTTGGAGACACTCTCCGGCCAAGAACCGCCCTTGAGTCACCAAGATTAGCCACATATAAAACATCGTTTGCAATTGCCCCAACAAGACAACAGGAACCAACAGAAGCGATTTGTGGCCTGGCCGGCCACGATCGTTTCACTAAGTGCAGAAACTCCTCCTCAGTAGCATCAAAGGCTTTCTTTATTACTTCTGCTGATAACCCTCCATGCTCTGATGCAAACTCTGCCACAATTGAACCAACCAAAAGAAAAAACAAAATGAATCTCTATTTCTCCTGTATATAAATTGATCAAAGGCCAAGGTTCGTTTACTTGTATGATTGTACCTTCAAGGTTGAAAAAGAAACCCAAGAAAGAAGAACTCACTATGAAGAAAAGGGAACAAATGTTGAGTGATGAAACGGGAAGCCTCAGGTCCACCATGGCCGTCGTAGACGCCGACGTAAGTGGCGGCAGGGGAAGTAAACACCTGACCTTGATCTTCCAAAGAGGAATTGGCTTGAACAACTGCTATGGAGTAGTCCCCAGAAACGTAGGGCTTCAAATCCATATGCCATAAGAGCTCATCGCCTCCACCTCCACCTCCTCCAAAGCACATCTCTAACGGCCTTGTGCACATCTCCAACATCCTCTCTGACTCAACTTGAACCTTCTTTGAGAAACAAGAAAAGTTGTACAAGGAATCTCTAAATAAAAAAAAAACAATGGGATTTCTTTAGGGAAAGAAAACAGCAGTGGATATTTCCAGGAAGTGGAGTTGTGAAATGTATGATAAAAATGAGAAGATAGTATTTTGTGTTTCTTTTGCCTTTATGTTATAAGTTTTCTTTGAAGTTGATATTTTGGTTAGTGTAATGGGAGTTTGAAACAGGACAGAAGGACGGTTGAATTTTGGAATGGTTCAAAGTAAACGGTTAATCAAATAAGAGAAAAAGAAAAGTGGGGATTGACGTATTTGTTGGGAAAACTTATCCAGTGGATGTCAGCTACACAGAATCCAATTCCTTTACAAACTAACGCGTTGCCTCCAAATCTATATCTTCTGCTTTCTTTCTTTATTTTCACACTCCCATGAATCCCATGTTTTTTTATGCTTTTCTTTTGCCCTACCTATTCCTCTCCCCACTTTTCGACTTTATCAATACTATATTTATTTTCTATGAATTTCTTCATCTTCAAATTCTGTGTTAGAACTCAACAGTAAAATTAGGTTGCAAATAAAACAAGTCCATGGAACAACAATTTAGTTAAAAAATTATTAATATATACTTTTATATACAAAGTAAATGATATTTTTTTATATTTTCATGAATTTTAGTAAATTAATACTATAATGTAAATTAAATTTAGGGACACTTTAATTTTAATTTTTTTTTAACTTTAACTATTTCAATCAAAATTTCATTTGTCTTAATATAATTTTTTTAAAAACATATTTTTTAGATTGATTTATTTCACTTACAAAGTGAGTGTATCAAAATTTAGTATATATTAAAAGGATAAAAAAAAAAAATTACTCATACACCGAGTCCAAGAGTGTGTTAATTGAAAACTGAGCTACAAATAATTTATCATTTCCTTTGTGGTTAGGTAGATTGAAGTTTATCAAATGTTATGATACAATGACTATTTTTATTCATATATCTTCTTCTTGTTACAATAACAATAATATCAACTTAACTAAAGTTGTTTTGAGTTTAATGTGAATAATTAATAAAATATTAAATTATGATTATGAGATTAAATAGATATAATTTATATTTAAAAAATTGAAAACAACATGTTGAAGTGCTATTTTTTTTAAGACAAGATTTTGTGAATTTACAATATAAAATATATCACTAAAGATTTTTTTGATATTTTTTTAAAAAATTTTATTCAGAAAAAATCCAATTTTCTAATCACGGTACTTTTGATTAATTTAATTTAATGTAATATTTTTTTTTTAAAAGTTAATTTGTTTCCTTTGTCCTTTCTTTTATTGTTAAAAGAAAAAAGAAAGAGAAACAAGGAATTATGAAAAAATCCATGGAAATGGAAACGCAGAATATGAAGGAAAAAAAAAGAAAGAAAAGAGTTTCACCCCTCTTTTTATTTCCATAATTGAAGGCTTGCTTGACTTTAAGGTCTTGATTTTTGACTAATTTATGTGAATTTTGATGACAAAAAGAGAATTTCATAGCCGTGTTTAACACTAACATATATATATATATATATATATATATGCTGATGTCTAAAAAATATCACCAACGCTTGAAGTCAAACAGTTGTCACATTTACATGGAACGAGGATTTCTTTTATGGAAAAATTTGAGTTCCTTGGCCAAGTGGGAGGGGTTAAAACAATAAACAATTTTGACTTGGGTCCCATTTTTGTTGAAATTACTTTACATTTAAAAATCTAATCTTTAATTAGGAGATCATTTTCATATCAACAAAAGATTTTTATTTTTTATTTTATCATTATACTATGAGCTTTGGTTAAATCTTTATTTCTTTTTTCGAAAAAATACTAATGGAAAGTGACACCGCACCTCACCTTACCTTTGTATTGTTTTATTATTTTCACTATTCCTTTTGATGAACAAGCAAATGTGGGTGA
The DNA here is from genome assembly GCA_025698465.1 of Gossypium longicalyx. Classification (NCBI taxonomy): domain Eukaryota; kingdom Viridiplantae; phylum Streptophyta; class Magnoliopsida; order Malvales; family Malvaceae; genus Gossypium; species Gossypium longicalyx. The sequence goes on from CM047005.1 coordinate 32,855,340, forward strand.
CCAAGAAAGAAATTACTCCAATTGTTTTCTTCAAAGAAAGCCATTAAAATTTGAAGACAAGGACATGTAAGTTTGATTTGATTGCTTATTTCTATCTTCTTTAATATGTTTGGTTTGATTTTTTGAAATTCTAAACTTTTTTTACACACCATTTCCAATTTAAATTACTATGAAGGCCTAGCCCCCTGATAATTCTATAAGATTTTGCGAGATTTCAATCATATCCTTTCATTTAAAAACAAATGGGATAATTACAAGATTTACCCCAAAATTTTAACAAAATTGTTGATGTGGTATATATATATATATTAATTTGTATTGATATGTTATATGTAGTTTTGTTCCATCCAACCTTTTCATACTCCAATCTAAGGAGTTAGACTTATACACATATTGACATTTGGACCACTGAAAGAGTGCCACATGCCACTGTAGGCTAAAGGAAAAAAGTTAAACAATTAAGGAAGAAGGACTTCCATAAATATTTCCCTTTTCTTTTTTTTTCTTTTTTTTAATATCAAAATTATTAAATAAACCTTTTTTATTGTAATAAAATTTATTTTCCTTTTTCCTTACCTTTTTATTCTAAATTAGAAAATCCAGATTTTCATCTCTAATGGCTTATCAGAAATTTTACTGTTCTTCTCTCATATCTAATTTAGACTTGAATAATTTTGTGATGAACTAAGAAGGTAAGACGAAAAGCAATGAAAAGGGCTCAATTTCTTATTGCTACGCAAATTTGCAGCATTGTTTCATTTCTTCAGTTAAAAATGAAAAACATTACATGGGTGCTAGAGAGAATAGATACTTGTCATCATCCAAAGAATTAAGTAAAAAAAATAGAAAAATATTAATCGTTTACAACTTGATTTTTTCTTGATAGAATTCACCGCTTGGTTTCTAATTATACATAATATGCATACCTTTCGACCTATAGAAAGTCAGAGTTGCGAATGATCTATTCATCAAACGGGTTGAAAACAAAAACATAAGGAATAAATCATGCTTATAGTATTGATACAGTGCTATTTTACCTGGAGAAATTATTTTCCCTATAGGTTCTCTTAAGCAATTGAATAGCAACTTCAATAATAGATGTGCATCTCCCCCCCCTTTCTTTCTAGTAAAACATATTTCAATATTTCCTTGCCAAGCAGCTCCAAAAGCTTCAGCTTTAGGAGGTTTAGGTTCACCTCTTGAAGATTCGACACTACAAGAAAACAGACTTTTAGCGGTATTTTTTTTAGCCTTTAGCAGTACTTATTTGCGACGTTTTCACAAGCGCTGCAAAAAATGCCGCTATAGGAAAAGTCGCAAAAAATTGCAACATTTATCTGAAAAAAACGCCATAAAAGATCAAGACTTTTAGCGGCGTTTGTGGGAAAAGCGCAGCTAAAAGTCATGGCTTTTAGCGGCGCTTTTTTCACAAACACCGCTAACTTTGGCAGATTTGTAATGTACATTTTTCACCAATGTCCAACCCTTCTTGCATTAAATCCAACCAAAAATAGCAAATATAGCATCAAATCCAACCAAAAACAGCAAATGTAACATAAAATATACAACCAAAAACATTAAATCTAAATGATACTTCAAATTGAACGAAAGATATATAATGTAAATTAATAAATGAAGTATAACTCAAAATATTCTTACAATAATGTTAAATGTGACAATGTTAAAAATATTCTTACAACGAGAAAACTAATGTCTAAGATGGCGGCTTTTTGCATCTTTGAAACATCTCGCATCATATGTCAAGTCAGTAGTTGGAGCTCATCGCATTTTTCGCCTCGCTTGTCGCCATCATCGCTACCTCTGCCTCCCCATTGCGCCGCTGCCTCCTCATCGCTACCTCCAATCTAAGTTGTTACTGGAGTTCTTCATATTTTCTTTGAACCTCGGTAATTTGCTCAACTATGCTCGCTTGTATCTGAGCTATCTGGTCTCTTAACCTCTAAACTTCAGCTTAAGCTTGACTCTCGGAAGGCATGTATTGCTGGGAGCCGGATCCAAAATATTAGGTCGGGGTAACACCAGATCCTTGAAATCGAACCCGACTGTACCTTTCAGGACCCAAAACTTCAGTAATAATTCTGTTATCAATGTTCTCAAGATTAACAGAACTATCAGTCGAAGCAATCGCTTTATACTCCGCCTTCTTCTCCTTTAATTTCTCCTAATAAATCAATCAAAAAGTTAGAAACGAAATATATAATAAAAAAGAATGTAACATAACTTAACATTATTTAAAACTACTAACGACGAATTAAACCATTATAATTAAACATTATAAATATTTATAATAAATCAAATTTTATTAAGTAAATATACTATAATTTCTCCAGCTTCAGATGTTATAGGAGATCCATCTTTCTTCCTATCCGTAATCTCAAAAAGCTAAAGGCGTCCAACTTTTTGACCAGACGAGACTTCTTATAATATAGTAGTAAAAATATTATTTAATAGTAGAAAGTCATTAATATTTGACAGAATTAATAAATTCATAATACCTAGGCCACAGCTATAGAAGCAAAACTTCTCGACCCTACCTTGTGCGTGAATTTTTGTTTTTGTCTGCTGCTTGTTCCAAATCACTCACGGCCCTACATAATGAAATTATTATTATGTATATAGTAAACAATATATACCGAAAAATTTATAAGATTTTAGAAGTACGTAATACCTCTCCTTTCTTTGAATTCCAAAATCTAACCGCATCTTCCCATTGGTACCTCAGCATTCTCGGCGGGACATTTCGCAATTTTTCTTCGAGGCTTATGTCTTTCTTAAAATATTATTTTTTCAAAGTGCTTTTATAGTCTCTCCATTTTTTACCCATTGCCTTCTTGATATAGTTATCCGAGACCTCTAAAGCAAATCTCTCCTAAAAAAATACAAGTTTAGAATGTAAATATAAATGAAACTTAAACCAAAGTATTATAAATTATATTCACGTTTTGTTACCTTAATATTATCGAGAGCTTGATTTTTGTTGCTATCAGGCATGTGATGCCATGATTCGTAGTTGATGGGCAACATATTGGCATTTCGTGCTATAATGCCTAAATAGCCTGCTAAAAGTTGAGCTTCAGATCCAACAGGTTGACCATGACTGTTTCTACTTACTTTGACACGTTCGACAGGATTTAAGTTGTATAAATCTTTAAGCAGCGTACGTCCTCGACCTCTGCGCGTCCCACCACTTTCAGCTGAAAAATAATATATTATTATATTAAAATTAAAAAATAAATCAATAATAAAAGTCAACACACATGTAAAATAAACTTAACATTATTTTGAAATTCTGCAGGCTCGTCAAGTGTCTCCGACACCTTCGAAGATCCAACAATTGTCTGCTGTTCACTATTTGCTTCTTCCGAATTTGGAGTATTCTGGACAATACTTAAATCTCGTAATCTTCTTCTACGCATTTTTCCTGCAATACACATAAAATAGTTGAAATTTTAGTAACAAATTACAACAATAATAGTACATATAAAATAGTTAAATTATATAACATGACCAAGATTAAAATTATAATATTACATATAATTAAAAAATTGAAAAATGTTACTACATCATAATTCGTAAATATCTTCATCCACATCTTGACAAACCCATTGAAATTGTGTACTAGTACTAGGGATATTTTCATTTAAGTTTTGTTCTGGAAAAGGAAAAGTTTTTGACCTTTCAACGATGTCATCTCTACTTCCATTACCCATGTCAAACAAGTCTCTAGGGGTGTTTCGAAGTACAACGTACCAACCCTTATCAGTTGGATCTTTCAAGTAAAAAACTTGTTTCACTTTAGAAGAAAATACATACGACTCGTCTATCAATTGCTCTCTAATGTGAATCAATCGAGAGAAATTCACCATTGTAAAACCATAGATAATATAAAAGAAGATTGCTTCATGCAAATCCATAGAGGCAAATTGTAAGGAACAAGCACTACAGGCCAAGTACTGTACGAAGTACTCATGATTTTAAAGGGATTAAAGCTGTCAGCTGGTAGCCCAAGCCTCACATTCCTAGGATTGCTTGCGCAAAGCTTGGAAATTTACTGTCAAACGATTTCCAAGCTAAAGAATTAGCAGGATGCCTTAATAATCCATTATCGGTTCGTTCATCATTATGCCACCTCATAGAATCGGCTGTCTTTGACGACATGAAAAGCCTTTGAAGTCTTGGTATTAGGGGAAAATATCGCAAAACCTTGACTGGCTTCTTTCTTAACTGTGCCACACCTTTATCCGCATTCACATCTTCTGTATTCCTATTCATCTAATGAGACTTACCGCAAACATGACAAGACTGTTGGTTTTTCTGCTCACCCTAGTACAACATGCAGTCATTTGGGCAACTATGAATTTTATCGTACCCAAGGCCCAAATCTTTTATTAGTCTCTTCATATCTTGATAAGACTGGGGGATTTTTGCAAACGGAAACATCTCTCTCAGAAACTCTAGCAGCATTGTAAAAGATTTTCCGGTTCACCCTCCCAAACATTTTAAGTGAAATAGACGAATGCAGAAGGACAATTTCGAATATTTTGATCCATCGTAAAGTTCTTCGTTCATTTCATTAAGTAAATTGTAGAACTTTGTCGCTTTTTCATTTGGCTCCTCATCAGGTGCACTTGTTCCCGTTTCGTAAAAAACATTTCCACCAATATTACAATCATCGGATGCAATAAAGTCAAGTGGAAACGATTGCTTACCATAACTGTGCATATTAAATGCATCCCACAACATACCTTCCATGTCATCTTGTCTAACATACTGATGGTAAGCAGTATCAAGATAAGTCGGATTAATCGTTGAAGAGGTTCTACTAGATGTACACTCTCCATGGAAAATCCATTTTTTATACCCTCGAATAAAGCCATCAACAATTAGATGTTCGTAGAAAACTTCACAAAAATGCCAATTGATGTTGCCACACTTCTTACACAAGCAAAGAATCATATTCTCTTGGCTTGCATTTTGAAATGCAAAATTTAGAAAAGTTTGTACTCCATTTTGATAGGCGTTGCTTACCCTTGACAAATTCATCCAACTCCTATCCATTTCGTTGTTCTTGAAGTCCAAAGTTTACAATAAATTACGGTTACTAAAATAGATAATACATATCAAGTATCAAGTATCTAATGGGTGTAAACTAATTCAGGTAAGTTGCGGGATTTTCAAGTGTATATTTATGTATTACGTAAGTTAAGTAAGTTTTGTAAGTTATGTAAGTTATGATATGATATAAATTTATGTAAGGTATGTAAGTTATGTAAATTATGATATGAAATATATTTATGTATTACGTAAGTTATGTAAGTTATATATTTATTTATTTATTATGTAAGTTTTGTAAGTTATGTAAGTTATATATTTATGTATTATGTAAGTTTTGTAAGTTATGTAGGTTATGATATGATATATATTTAACATTAAGATAAATATTATTTCCCTTTAAAAAAATTATTTTAATTAAATAATATTTAAATAAATTAATCCAAATTACTTGTGATAATTTTTAATGATATAATATTTTAATTATTTTTCGTATTATATACCTAAATTAAAATATTTAAGTAAATTTAAGTGGGAAGCGTATCAAATTCAAACAAACACAAAACTTAGAAAGGAATGGTTTTTGCTTTGTCAGTTTTAGGCCCATCAATTACCTAAATTAACCTAACAATAAATAATTATGTAAAATAAACGAGTTTGATTAAAATGATAAAGTTGAAATAGTAAAACAATTTAATATAATTATAAAAGTGTGACCCATCAATTGAAACTTAATTTAGTAAAAAATATATTAAATTATTTAATTATTTTCCAAAACAATAAATATATTGTAATTTTTTTCTTTTTATATTTTTATATGAAATCTAGAAAAAATAACGCATATTAAAATTTTAACCTAAAATCTCTTAATTTTTAATATTTGAACATTGTTATTTTGACTATAATCTTATTTGTTTTTGTATGAAGTATTTATAAGTACATTTGTTGTAAAAGGTTTTTTTCATTAGCATCACAACATAGATGTATTGTAATCTAATAATAGGATAAATGCATAATCAAATTTACGTTATTTGATTTTTATATTTAAAATATCTTTGTTAAGGACAAAAATAGGAGGAACTAGAATTGGATAAATAGTTTTGTTAAAAAAAATAGAAATGATCTACTTTAGAGAAACAATGAGGTTCTGAGAGTTTAGACCTTGTCCGTTACTGGTAAAGATTAGCAGCCGTCACTTCAATGCAGTCCCTCAGATTATTTTGTAGAAACAGCAACTGATCAATAGCAGCTAGATGCAACCTTAAAGTAATAGGGTGTAAGAGTTTCAGATCATCAGAACCATTCCTGCTGAAATCAATGACAAGTAAGAATAATCGAATAGCAAAATGGAACACCATGTACTCTTCCCTATGTTTAAGCCACACAACCCATATGCAAGAAGCAGACTACAAATCAAATGTTAGAAGGATTGATTTATACTATGAAGATAAAGGATTTATTTACTACATCAATATTTCAAGGAGAGTTGCTCTTTGACCCCTTTACATCAAAACTCAAGTATTTTGACAAGAGCCGGCACAAACTAGAGCAATAAATTAAAATCTAATCCATAAGAAATTTTTTTACCACATCCAAAGCCACTGTAGTGATTTTAGACAATTAAACCCTTTCTGGTTGTATAACACATATAGTAAATTTCCTTTTGACCACTATGCTAAGTATCATTATGTAGAACCCCAATGGCAGTGACCCAAAGCATTTACTGACAGCTAAAAAGGACTCAGTTGCAAATCTCTACTCAATTTAATGCTGTTAAGCCTTTTAGCTAATAGCAATGAGATTTTTCAAGCTAATTTCTCTCTAAGGAAGTGACTCAAAGTCTTCAGCAACAGCTAAAGGGAACTAGTTTGAATCTCCCTATATTATTCCATTTGACAGTAGAAGAAATTGTTTTAACAAACTAGTCTTTAACTCTAGAGTAAAAAAGTATCATTTCAATTGCAAAGTTGCCCTACTTGGACAGAATTAAAGCACTAAAAGATACTTATACTTATAGAAACTTAGCAACCAGTAACCTATACAGAGAAGGTTTCGTAACATCATGGACAAGTTAAAGAGATGAAAGAATTTAGAACAGAGAACAATGCACTACTATGTATATCATGATTGTAAATAAAAGGTCTACAATCTTGGAATATATAAGAGTAACATGTGAACATATAAAATATTTGATGCAACTGATTTGTACCAGAATAGATCATCTTCAAACTCTTAAACCCTAAAACAAAATTCAAGAGAGCAAAAACTACGAAGCACTTACTTTGTTCTCGATGGAGAAATTTTTGAAGTTGGTATCAACCAAAACACGATCTGAGTAAGGGCTAAAAAAGCTGAAGAAACCTCTAGCCTGGTCCATATAACAATCAACAAAATCGAAAAGGATCAAACCAATAAAATGAGAACCGAGAAGAAGATGGGTGAAAGAGCTGAGTAAAGGTTTCGGCTTACCGATTGGTTGCGGCAGAGGAGTGCGACGGTGACGTAACAGATGGTCGAGTTGACGGCGATGCAATAGATGGTCGGGTCCGGCGATGGAGAGATGGGTTGGGTTTCGATTTGCTGAAAATTTAGGGTTAGGGGGAAAATTTTAGGGGAAAAACACTTAAGGTTTTTTGGGTATAACTTTGGGGATAAAAAAGGTGGAAAGAAATGACGCCGTTTAGGTAGAAAACTGAATACCGTTTGCAGTGTTTTCAACAAAGTGCCACTAAATACAAAGTATAAAACGGCGACGTTTTACTCACACATTACACATATTTGCCGCATTTTTGAATCAAACGCCGGTAATGCATAGCCTATTGCGGCGTTTTCAAACAAACGCCACTAACAACAAGGATAAAACGGCGTCGTTTTCAGGACTTGTAATACACATTTGCGGCATTTTATAGAAGCGCCACTAAATAAAAAGTATAAAATGTCGCCGTTTTGCTAACCACTTATTAGATTTTGCGGCGTTTTCGGTAAACGCCACTTATAACAAGGGTAAAACGTCGCCGTTTTACGAAAACCTAACACATATTTGCAGCGTTTTTTTGCTAAAATGCCGGTAATAAGTAGCCTATTGCGGCGTTTTACAAGAAACGCCACTAATGCCTTTAAAAATTAGATTTATTTAATATATAAATTAAAAACAATATAAATTAAAAAACAATTAGCTATATACCCAAAAAAAATTTAAAATTATTTTAAATAATAGTATTTTAAAATTTTCCTTTTAAATAAATATTTTTTTTAAAATTTAACTATTATTTAAAAGAATTAGATAAAATTTGAAATATTGAAAATTATTTAAAATTTGAAATCTTGAAAGTTATTTAAAATTTGAAATCTCGAAATTTATTTAAAATTTGAAATCTTGAAAATTATTCTAAATTTGAAATCTTTAAAATTTGAAATTATTTAATATATAAATTAAAAAACAACCAGTCATATACCCAAAAAAAACTTTAAAATTATTTTAAACAATAGTATTTCAAAATTTTCACACTAATTACCTTAAACCCTTAACCCCTGTCCCTTTAATCCCATAACCCATAAACCCTAAACACCTATCTATTTAAACCCTAAACCTATAACCCCTAACCCCATAACCCCTATCCTATATCCCCTAAACCATGAAACCTTAAACCCTAACCACTAACCACTAACCCGTAAACCTTAAACCCCAACCCTTAAACCATAAACCATAATGCCTAAACCCATAATCCATAAACCTTAAAATATTAACTCATAAACCATAAACCCCTTACCCGTGTCCCATTAACCATTAAACCCTTAACCCTTAACCCTTAACCCCTACCCACTAATCCCTAAACTTTAAACCACAACCCATAAACCCATAATCCCTAAGCACGTAATCCGTAAACCTTAAAATATTAACTGATAAACCATAAACCCTAAACTATAATGATAATTAATTCAATATTTTAAAATGAATATTATCTCTTTTACGATTATATAGGAATTTCTTTAATATATATTTTGACAAACAATCAGTCATATACCCAAAAAGATTTAAAGTTATTTTAAATAATAGTATTTTAATTTTTTTCATTTTTAACATATATTTTTATATGTTTTTATTTTTAAATTTTTTCTACGTATCATTATTTTTTTATGAAGAATTTAAATATTCAATTAAAAATAAATTTTATTTTAATAAATAAAAATAAACCATTTAAATAATAAATATATAGATAAAATATTTTTTGAAAAAAACGCCACTAATGCCACTAAGGTTTAAAACAAAACAACGGCGTCTTGTTGAATTTTTTTGTGGCGTTTTACGGGAAACGCCTCTAATGCTCAACCTATAGCGGGGCATTTCAAGAAACGCCCCTAATGCCACTAAGGCCCAATAGAAAGCGACGGCGTCTTGCTGGAATTTTTGGCAGCGGGGTTTTTATAAAAACGCTGCTAATGCTCGATCTGTGGTGGCGTTTTTTGAAAAGCGCCGCTAATGCTCAACCTTTAGCGGCGTTTGTTTAAAAACGCCACTAATCTTCGAACTTTAACGATGTTTCTTTGTACAAACGCCGCGAAAAACTTGTGTTGTTGTAGTGTGAGTAGTGGGGATGCAGAGGAGGTTGAGGGTAGGAAAATATTTTATGCACACAATGATCTAACAATGGACAACAACAAATCAATTTTTTTTGAAACTTTGTTTGTCTAATGCCCCAAAATTTGAGCTTTCGTTTGTTAAATTTTTTTAATAAATTAAGTATTTGTTTCAGTGGTTAAGTGTCATGTTTGTATGTTTGAGGTTGTGGGTTTAAATCTCACTATTAGAAAAGAATGAACTTGCTGGTTCAATGGTTAAACTTCTGTATACCTTTTGATTTTGTGTTTGAGTCTTGTGTAAGTGATAAAGAAATGTTTTGCTATTTTGTGAAATCAATCTTATTTTTTAATTATTAATTGATTTTCTTTTCCAAAATTCCTCTTTTTGATTTTTTTTTTTACGTTTCAAAGCTTTTCTTTCCTTTTCTTCTGTTACCATCGTTGTTCTTTCCTTTCATTTCTTTATTAATCTGGCTACTAGATTTGTCGAGGAATTGGGTTGTTTTTTATTCGATTGACAGGCTAATAGCATAAGTTCTGTTGTTGTTTTCTTCTATTATTGCTTGATTTTTGTTTGTTTCTTGTCAGGGTTTTCTATCGTTCCATTTTGAACTTCTTGTTAAGTTTTTAGCTGGTTTCTCTTTAGGTGTAGAAGTTGTGAATCAAGGTTATTCCATGATTTAAGTTCTCATATCATCATTTCACGCAACAGTAAGTGTTTATCTTTGTGATTTGAGGTTTTGCGTCGAAGTTCTTTAACGTAATTCTGGTTCATTGTTAATTTAACGTTTTGGTTTGATTTAATGGATTAATTGGGCAATTGATTGTAGTTTTTAGGTTTTGGAATCATCTGTGTTGCTTTTGCATTGAAACCGTATTAGGTGTGTAACAAAAACCTAAGATTTTGTGAACGACGAAAGCTAAAAATCATGGCTGTCGACACCACATGGTCGTGTGAAAGGCCATCTAAGAAACTGTTTTGATTGTGACTCACATGAGCTAATGACACAGGCGTGCGTCTAGACCATGTAACTCTCTCACTTGAGCCACATGGGTATGTGTTAGGCCGTGTGTCTGACCATGTAACTCTCTGACTTGAGTCACACGGCTGAGTGCCTAGCTGTGTGAGAGATTGTCTGAGGCACTGAGATGAGCCACACGACCCAAGCCTTAAACATTGTAAACGTTGTTCGAATCGAGTGTAGGTGGCCTTCCATAGAGTCTGTATGATCAGAATTAGGTTATATAACTTGGTATTTGATGACCTAATGATGAAAAATCTATTATCTGTATATATACTTGATGTAATATCTGCTATATGAGTATGATTTGCATTATCTGAATATGCTCTAACTCTGTATCACTATATACGCATTTCTGATATTTAATATCTTTATATCTGCATTGGGTTGGAAATTGTGTAAAGGAGGAAGTGTGGCAGTTTAATAATCTGTCGATTTTGGTAGTTAAGCTACATATATATATATATATATATGATTTTGGTGATTTATTACATTTTAATTTGGTAGGTAGTCTGCAATTATTTTGAAAACTGACGTGCAATCACTATGCGATGTGTAAGGTTGGACAGGTATTTGATGCCCTAAATGGTGTGTAGGGATGGACGGAGATGGTGTGTAGTGGATGGGGGTAGGATTATGCATCTATATTTGATAAGCTTTGTATATGTACTTGTATTTGCCTCTGACATATTCTATTTCTGAATTATGTTTCTGAATCAGGAAATTGCCTAGATAATAATAGCTGAAGCATGTCTACTATTATTTCGTTTAATTGATTAGATAAGTTACACACTGAGTTTGAAAACTCATTCGTCTGTTTGTTTGAATTTTAGGTAACCTACAAACTTAGGCGGGTCAGCGTAGCGGGAGCTCAGTCATCTCTATTTGGTTATTTTACTTTTTTATTTGCCCTGATACTATAGCATACTTTGCGGGTTGTTTTTAATTTGGATAGTCATGTTTTGGTTTAACTGTTTAAAGGGTTTAGACTGTTAAAATTTTCAAGTAAATTAAGTTGAACGTTTCGAAAATGGTTATTGTAACTTTCTAGATTTGGCCATAACATCTAGGCTGAATATGTAACAACCCAATTTTAGTGGTGTCAGAAACACTAGTTTTGGAACCACAATTCTAACGAGTGCGTTATTATTTTATTTATTTAAAGTCTATGGGTTTATATTAGGGTTGTATTAAAGTTTTGTTAAGAAATTTTGAAGTTTAAATAGTTAATTAGGTAAAAATGACTAAATCGTAAAAGTTGTAAAGATAGGTTTCAATTAGTTAAATGGGATAAATGGTTATGTAGAGAGAATTTAATGGACTTAGATGTTAATTATACCATATATGTTGATGGTGGATAAATATGAACATGATTTAGTTGTTTTGTAAGTTAATAACCAAGGCTGAAATGGTCATTTAGTAATTAAATTAAAAGAAAATAAACTAAAGCATGTTATCATCTTTTTATTTCATATATCATCGATTGTAAAAAGGAAGGAAACTCCATTGTTGAATGCTTGGTTCGGCTAAGCTTTGTTCTAGTGCATGGTATGTATTTTCAACCCATTTTTCATGATTTTTGTGTTTTTGAACTCGTTTTAGCTTAAAATACTTAGCCCAATGGTTAATTTGAAAAATTGTTAAAAGTTGAAGGACATAACATGAATGAAATGAATGTGTTTTGATGTTAATTGATAGATTATCAATCTTAATTGTTAAATAAACTTGTTTCGTTAAGTGGTTTTTGATGAATTTTAGATTAGGGATTAAATTGTTGAAAGTGTAAATCTATGGGTTTTATTATGAAATTTTGGTAATTATGGGTTGTTCCAAGGTCCCTTGTAGAATTGGTTAACATGAATTTAGGTTAAAATGGTTAAAATTCAAGTTACGAGCTTAAGGACTAAATTGTGAAAAGTTAAAACATTAAGGGTAATTTTGTAATTTTATATTAATATGAATTATTGATTGAATTGGATACTTGAAGTTACTTGAAGTAATTATTTTAATGAAATTATTTATTTAGATCAAAATAAACAACAACCTAATTTAAATCGAGGAAAGGCAAAAGCTTCAAATTAGTTCTCAACTTTAATTCTATGACTATAGTTGTTGAGTTAAGTTCGTATAAATTATAATTTTATTAATGATAGTTTGATTGATTATCGGTTATATTGTGTTAGTTATGAATTGATTTGAAAATGCATGTATGTCGATGCTTTGAGGAATTGACGGATAATAGTCCCATTTGAACCTTAAGAATTTTTAGAACACGAATGACATGTCATTAGGAATTTCATGTTTTGGGTGCTGGTCTTAAATTTCCTACCGATGGCTGAGGTCCTACATTTGTTACAAATTCTCCACAGCTTGTGTGAGCAACATTGTGTAGCTAACATTCTGACCCACAACTCATGTAAGCAAGCCTATTTCACAACTCGTGTGAGCACTATTGAAAAGGAAATGTTACGGTTATATGGAAAGGCACACTATGTGTGAGCATTCATGAGTATCCAATGCAATTCTAGGTGGTTCAACGGGTAAGTAAAGGAAATGACATGGTATATATACAACTGGATATAAATTCATGATCTTATGAAAAAGATTAATGTGATAAATGATGTGTACATGAAAATCCACTCATGATATGATTGAATTTATATGTATCATGTATGAATTTACTAACTTGTGAGTTTGATGGTGCTTGTATAAGGTTTTACTAAGCTTATGGTCTTGGTAATGTTGTTGTGCTTATTTTATAATTTGAGCATAAGAAATGGTAAGTTATGTTTCAGTTAATTCAAGCTTATTAAGCACTAGTTGCTTACGTAGTTATTTTCCTTTATTTCATAGATTATCGGAAGCTTGACCGGTTGGAAGCTTGACAGAGATCTATCACACTATCCAACAACCATTTCGGTAGTTTTTGAGTTATTTCGGTCAAGGTTATAAATGGCATGTATAGGATCTTTTGTAATGGATTTCATGAATGTGTTAATTGTTGATTTGGTATGTATATGCTTTTGAAATTTATGTTTGGTTTGATGGACTTCTAATGCCTTGTAAAGTTAGGTCATTTTGGCCACTTTTATGTACTTGTATATAAGACTCTTTTGGTATGTTTGTGATGGCACGTAAGTGGTCATTTCTTATATCATTTGGTAGGTAAATGAGCTAGGTTTTAATGCTTTAAGTATGGTCATATTGACTTGTTTTGGTTAATGATGTTTTGGTATAAATGTGGTACCTTTCAATGGCATATTGGTTAGATGAATTAGGATGTCTGAAATGGTATGTTTTGGTGTATTTGAATGATGTTCAAATCTCTTGAATGTATGCACATATGGGATAGTTGGTTAAGTGTGTTTTGGTCTTAAAATGGCTTAAATTTAGGGTCAAATTATGGATCACATGGCCTGGGACACGGGCTATCACATGGCCTGGCTACATGGCCGTGTGTCATTTGTAAATTCATAGTGTATTAAGTTAATGAGTTACACGGCCTGTGACACGGTCGTGTGTGGAGACTCAGAGAGTTACATGGCCTGACATATGGCCTGCGACATAGCCGTGTGACCCTATACAGTGAGTTACACGGGTGAAAACACAGGCTGGGACATAGTTGTATGTCTCTTTGTTCAATTGTTACACGACCTGGGCTATGTCACATGGCCTAGCCATATAGCCATGTGACCCCTGTTTTTCAATTTTTCCCACTTTTTCCCAAATATTCTGTTTTGTTTCAAATTAGTCCCGAACTATTTCTAAGCTATTTTTTAGGGCCTCGAAGGCTCGATTTAGGGACCAAATGCATATGTTTGTTGGTTTTTGATTGAGATTAATTTATTAAATGTTATGATAATGTTGTTTCGATTGTTTGTTAATGCTTCGTAACCCTAATTCGATGACAAAGACGGGATAAGGGTGTTATAGGGTATAGGGTGTTATAATTTGGACTTTTTGTTATTTTTTGAGAAATTCAAATTGAGAAAGAGAGAGGGGAATGATGAGCTTCATTTTAGAGTGAGAAGAAAGGCCACTAGATGGCGTAAAGGTGGCAGCAATAGGAGTAGAGATGACTAGGATTCATCATGGAAGAATGAAAAGAAAAAAAAAAGAAGAAGAGAGAAAAAATAAAGAAAAAGAAAGAAAATAAATCTAGTATTATATTTTTTAAGAGTTTAAAGAATTCATTTGAATAAAAGTTCACTAGTTTTTATGAGAAGATGCGAGTTTAAGATCATCACACATACTAAAGTTAAACAAGACCAAGATCATGCCTCAAATAAGTCATATGACAAGCTTAACATACAAGTTCAAGCATAGCCACAATTACCACATAACTATCCACTCAAAAATGGCCATTTGCAAGATAAGGTGCCCTTATATATATGCCACAATACTTGAAATCAAATTTAACATGACTCTACCTATTCAACAATAGTATGATGTTTGCAAAGATCTGACTTTGAGAGTTTCGCAAGTCGATAATCTACAAGTAGGAGAAACAATTAGAGCAAGCATACAAATGCTTAGCCAGTTCAAATGGAAAATATTATGCTTACCTTGATCATACCTAGGCATGTTAGCTACCATATTTTGGGCTAGAACATGGCACTTAAAATAGCAAGGTGAGCATAAGTGTTCATACACATTAAACATCAAAAGAAAAACTCAAACATAACCAATTATACCACTTCCTTATAACTCACATTAATGTCATATTCTATCATGAATCTATAAGATTATACGAATTTCACCTATTTCATTTTGATCAAACATTCTATTATCAATCTAATAGTTCACACAAATACACATTATTCATTTCAATGACATATCAAATTGATTCATTGAATCCATTTCATTACATTTTTAAGTTTCCAATTTCAATTATAATGTTTCGCCCAATAGAGCTCTAGTAAAATGGAATCAAATACACATGTTAACTACACAATACCAGGTAGCTCTTAAGAGCTTAAACTATACCACACCAAGGCGTCAAGGTGCAAAGCCCGTAAGCATCAA
Source organism: Gossypium longicalyx (assembly GCA_025698465.1). NCBI lineage: Eukaryota > Viridiplantae > Streptophyta > Magnoliopsida > Malvales > Malvaceae > Gossypium > Gossypium longicalyx. The sequence goes on from CM047005.1 coordinate 32,871,041, forward strand.
ATGCATATTCATATGCAAATACATCCCTTTACCACACCGAGGTCTCCGTAGAGACTTATATTACTCGATTGCAACAAATACTGGATCTTGATATAACCTATAATAATCTTCGTACAATCACATATCTCGTACAAGCGCACATAAAACCCTATTAACATGCCAACCGCATCCTAACCTTTTACTAAGTTCACATGGGCATCAATTATACATATTTTCATTATCATCCCTATAACAAATCATTTTCACATGTTTATAGCCTGTGATGATCCACATTTACATATCATACCCTGTAATCGGTTACTTTGCATTTTCACATCCTGCAATCATTCACATTCATACCCTGTACCAATTCATATAAATCAACAATTCTCAATTCATTTCAATTCCATTCAAGTCCAATTCATTATCTAGTCATATATGCCAATTTAATTAACATCCAAAGTCATGTTCAAACATAATAGTAATGAAACAAAAAACAAACACGCATATAACAAAAAGATCAGTAGTAAGTTTCATATGAACTTGTGTAACACCTCTCACCCATATTCGATGCCGGAACAGGGTACGAGGCATTACCGGACTTAATCTCAAACAAACATCCAAAACCAAGAATGAATTTCCACTCAAATTTAAAACTTTTCAAAAACATTCATATCGTCCCTTAAACAAGCCTACGAGGCCCAAAACATGCATTAGGAACGGTTCGGGACTAAACCGAGAACTTTAGAAAACTTCCCAACACTTAAAAAATTTTCATCAAAATAGGGGTCACACGCTCATGTGGCTTGGGACATGCCCGTGTCCCTAAATCGTGTAACTCTCTGTTTATGATGTCATCAACAATTTTGATGTCACATGGCCAAGTCATACGTCCATGTGCTTAGGCCGTGTGGGAGATTTAATTTTCATATTTTTTCATAAAATAGATGCAGACTTCACACACCCTGGGCACACGTCCATGTCCCTAGGCCGTGTCCTTCACACGGTTGAGACACATGGCTATGTCTCTGCCCCGTGTGGCCAATTCGAAGCTAAAATTCAAAAATGCAAGGGACACACGGCCGGATCACACACCCATAGGGCAAGCCGTGTGTCACACACGACCTAGACACACACCCGTGTATCTACCTGTGTGGACAAAAATAAGTCTATTTACCAACCTTCACAACAACAAGCGTCACCAATCCAAGTATATTCATGCAACCAATTCAGCCACAAACAAGATACCAATGTATCATTTACATACAACCATCTATCACATACAAACATAACCTACTTATCAACTCAATCCATGCAAATTCACACATCCATGAAAACATCATCGTATGCATATATATACTTAAGCCAATATTAGCCAATTTCAATGGCCATTTACAAAATGAATTATCAAATAACATATTCCAACCTTTTTGGCCAAATCAACTATGACACATAACAAAGGCCAAGTCCCTATACATGCCATAACTTAAAATAATGTAATCATAAGTACCCAAAATAATAATTTGATAGTGTGAATGGATCTCCGACCGTCTTCGATCCCCGAGCTAGCTTGGTGACACTATAAGACAAGAAAAAAAAAGGGAGGTAAGCTTTAAAGCTTTTTAAGTTCCTATGCAAATAATAGACATCATAAACACACTTTAACATATAATTATATGAAGTAAATTATCATAAATATCATTGTAAACTTTCATAATCAAACTTAGGATAGATGTTATTAAAACCTTAACATCATAACTTACTTAACCATACCACACCGAGGGTTCATCACATATCGAGCTCATTAAGCGTGAGTTCTGTGTACATACTTGTATCAACTTGCAACATATCATTATCTTCTACAACATATCGTAATATTTCATAACTTTAACATGACTGTTAAGTTACCCGTTGAACCACTTGGAATACTAAAGGATACTCGGGATATCTCACACACATAGTATCATACCAATGCCATATCCCAGATATGGTCTTACATAGGATCTCATATCGATGCCAATAGCCCAGCTATGGTCTTACATGAAATCTCATATTGATGCCATATCCCAGATATGGTCTTACACGTAATCTCAACTAACCCTAATGTCATGACATTTGTATCCTAACTATTCCTAAGGTTCAACTGGGATTTTCTCTCTTATCGAACTTTGTCGAATTCATTCAAAGAGTAAATTACAATTTATATGATATTAAAGCAATTAAAGAATAATAAACGATGCATTATTTACATACAAACTTACCTCGATACAAAAATAGGAGAAATGGATTTAATCGTCAAAAACCTTATTCTTTCTCCGATCAAGGTCCGAACTTCGTTTTTCTTGATCTATAATAGAAAATTTTAGCTTATTCGTTATTCAAACTACTCAATGCTGTCCAAAAATCAACTTATGGAAAAATTATTTTTTGCCCTTAAATTTTGACATATTTACATTTTAGTCCTTAAGCTCGTAAAATGAAATGCACTCAATTTTCTTGTTACCCAAGCCTAGCCAAACCATAAACATGCTCATATCAGTCCACATTTTTCATCAAATTAGATTTTTACTACCCATTTTACAAATTTTTACAAATAGATCCGGTTTAGGTATTTTCATGAAAAATCACTTAGTAAAAGTTGTTTATTACACATCAAACTTTCATTTTCTACCATTAAACATCAAAACACATGTATGTCACACATGGGTAAATTTTTAAACATAAACCCTACTTCAAAATAAGGGTAGAAATAGGTAAATCGGGTTACGAAGACTTCAAAAATGTAAAAAAACATTAAAAACGGGGCTAGAATGTAGTTACTATCAAGCTTGAAAGTTGACAAAACCCTAGCTATGGTGAGCTTGAGATTTTCGGCAAAGGTAAGAGAAGATGGACACAATTTTGACTTGATTTTCCATTTTTATTCTTTTATTTACCAAATGACCAAAATGTCATTTTTGCCAAACTTAAAATTTTTATCTCACCATGTCTATTTTTGTCCACTAACTTAACAAATGGTCTAATTATCACATAAGGACCTTTAATTTAAAATATCATAACAATTGGACACATTTAATATGTAGAAATTAACTTTTGCACTTTTTACAATTTAGTCCTTTTTACTAAATTGAGTGCCCAAACGTCAAAATTTTCGAACGAGATTTTCAAATAATAGGTCTATAAAGCTGTAGACCATCAAAATATAATAAAAATGGATTTTTCTACATCAAATTCGTGGTCCCAAAACCACTTTTTGACTAACCCCAAAATTGAGCTATTACAACTTGCCTTTTCAAAATACAGAATGAGTGAATCCTTTAGGGACTAATCCGTAATTTTAACTTTTCCCATATTAACTCCACTTTGATCAAATTCTTTACCTATATAAATATTTTGTTTAACAAAATCAATACAAATCAGTATTACACAATATTATGAGATGCAAGATCCAAAAAATCCATTTTTGATTTTTCCACATATTTTACATTTTATTCAATTTAGTCCCTAAATTCGAGATAAGCATAATTTTTAATTCTTAGCTTCAGATCAAAATCTAATTTGACATATTCTCATTAGGGACCTTATACTTTATAATTATAACATAATTTCATGACAAGTTTTACATTGATTCAATTTGGTCCCTAATGTAATAAAGTTAAAAATAAGCTAAATTAACTTTACAAGCTAATCATTTTCACAACCTAAGCTTAAAACCTATTAATTTCAAGCCTAGTTCATCAATTAATCAACAATGACAACTCCAAAAAACTTTACAATTTATCAAAATTGGTACATGGAACTACAATAAAATAGTCCTAAGGCGACACTTTTGGGCTGACATTTTCCTAAGTGTTGGGATAAACTTGTCGACATACGCTTTGGCCAACTCTTTGTCTTAGGGTTGTGATAGGCATGCCTAAGGCAACGCTTAAATAAAAGTTAGTTTTATCCAATACTATGCCGACACTTTCCTAAGTGTTGGGATAGACTTGCCGACATACATTTTGGCCAACTCTTTGTATAAAGGTTGGGATATGCATGTCTAAGGCAACATTTAAATAAGAGTCAGTTTTGTCCAACACCATTCCGAAACTTTTGGGTCGACACTTTCTTAAGTGTTGGGATAAACTTGCCGACACACGCTTCGGCCAACTCTTTGTATAAGGGTTGGGATATGCATGCCTAAAGCAACGCTTAAATAAGAGTCAGCTTTGTCCAACACTATGCCAACACTTTTGGGTCGGCATTTTCCTAATTATTGGGATAGACCTGCTGACATATGCTTTAGCCAAGTCTTTATATAAAGGTGGGGATATGCATGCCTAAGGCAACACTTAAATAAGAGTTGGCTTTGTCCAATACTATGCCGACACTTTCCTAAATGTTGGGATAGACTTGCCAATATATGCTTAGGAAAACTCTTTGTATAAGGGTCAGTATATGCATGACTAAGGTAACACTTAAATAAGAGTCAACTTTGTCCAACACTATGTCGACTTTTGTTATAGCTTTCCCAACTAGATAAATGTGTTGCCCTATGAAAATGGGTATAATAGTTTATAGGGTAATTTTTTAATTAAGACAAAAGAAAAAAAAAAAGAACCCTAGAGACGGTCATTTACCTCTTCACTCAAAAAGGATGGAGCTACTCACTACCAGCCTTACCCATTCCATTTCCACTCTTCCACCCATCCGCTTCTCCGCCTTAACTCCCCATCTCCCCCTCTAAAGTTTTCTGTCTCCACCACTCGCCACCTTTGTTCCAGTACGAATTCTCCTAATCCCTAGCCCATTTTTTTTAATTCAGTGTCTTTTTTTACTATTATTTTTAGTCTCAATCTTTGTAAGTAATAACACTTCATATTATATAAGTTGAATGCGGTTTTTTTTTTATTTGTAGGGGTTTTGAATTTTAGTAATCTGTTGCCTAAAGTGACAACTTTGGAAAAAGCCTCCTCCACTAGTCCGGATCGATATTTTAGTAAAGATTATGACCACATGGTGACAGTTGAAGAAGTTCCGGTGATTGAGAATAATAATGTCTTCAATGAAAAGCTGCCACTTGAAGAACCTAAAGTAGAGTTAGCTATTGATAAGGACTCATAGATGTTTGAGTTTTTGGAGAAACTTAATATCAAGGTTTAACCTCTATTTAATGTTGGGAAATGTGCCCATATTGTAGTAAACATGTAACTATTTTCTATTTATTTGAAAGATAAATAAATAAATAAAGTTAATTTCATATTTCACTATTATATCTTTTGTATTTATGTCTTTTATATTTTGCATGCATAGCAGAATTGTGACAAACAAATATTAGTTCATTGATTGTCTAAAGTTCAAACTGAAGATAAGCGACATTGTAAAGAACGTTTACATTGTGAGAAAGACAGCTTACTTTAGTAGATAATCTAAATGGGTCTATAATCCCATAAAAGAATCAAAGTTAGCATTTGATTCAAATGCTAAAAATGATTATTATGTTGTCTACAATTCCAATTGAGGAGATGGCTTGTCTTGGCTATCAGAGCAGTTGACTCCATGGGTAGAGACATAGATATATTCATTGGTAGAATGATACATTGGACTAGACTCAAGATGAATTAATTCTGAATCCATTTGTAAATTAATTCATTTGTGACATTTATGGTGTGATTTACCTAAATCCTAAGTTAATCACTGACCATACGTAAGCAACTCATGCGTTTTGATATAAGTGGAGGCTTATGCTCTAAATACGATCGAGCCCATAGCCGATATGTTGGGTACATGACTTGTGTATGGCATGAATTTACTAGCAATAGTGAAATTCATAGCTCAATTAAAGAGTTAATGATATCCTCTCATTGGCATTGTGTGGATTGATAAATTTGGAATGTGGCCACGGGTTGCTCATACTCAAACGAGCAATTTATCACAGTCATTTGTTGGCAATGATCATATTAATCATTAAAAAGACACAATGGTGACAATGAGATAAAATATGATTTTATTGAGTGAACGTATTTAACTCAAAGGAATTAAAGAAATCATATGAGGGTAAAACACACATGACGAGGTCATTGGACAAAGCAGTTGGATGAATTACTTTCATAAAGAGTATACAATAAGGAGTTTTCAATCATGGTACTTTTTGTGGACTGACTCCATGATTAAGTAATTGCGAATTATCAGAACGATGCTTTCAGATATAATTGCAATCACTAGAGCCTAATTGTATTTGTCCGATTAGTCCATTCGCTAGCTTAACAAAAGCTTAATCGAATTGCATTTGAATTAGAAGAAAATTTTAGAACTTTGGGAATAATTTAATTGAGTCAGTTTATTCGATGTGGAATTAAATTAAGTGGTCGTGAGAATTGTTCAATTAGAGAATTTGATTAAAGAATTTTCTTGAAAAATTAATTTAGAAAATCTAAGCGATTTTTAGAAAAATTAATTTTGATCAAGTCAAATTAAATTAATCAAATGAATTAAAATTAATATGATATTTTTGGAAGTTAATTTTCAAGTCAGACAATTAGCCTAATGGGTAATTAAATATGAAAATTGGACCTGAGATCGTAAATTGGGTCCGAGAGCTCAAAACCGAGACCAAGACCCAAAAATTGCTTAAACCAGGCTCGATATATGAAATCGGGCCGACGGTCCAACCAGTGGCTATACTGGATTGGTCAGATTGTCATTGACCCGGATAAAACTGGCAGCAGCTGAACAGGCTTGGAGTGTCGTAAGGGTGTTGCACATATACATCACCGAACACTGCGGTGCCGGTCGCTGTGACTGCGGCGTCCCGGTGGCCTGCGATGGTTGGTCATCAGTGGTTGAACAGTGGAAGAGTTATAAACCTACTGGGACTTTACTAGAGATTTTGATTTCAGATTAAATATTTCAAAAATAATATTATTTTAATAGTTTAATATTAAATTAAATTTAATATTTATCTTAATAGTATTTTATTAATTTAATATTAAAGTAATTATCTTAATATTTAATTTAATTTAATGTTTATCTTGTAGATAAACATTCTATTATTTTAATAAGATTTAATATTAAATTTAATCTAATATTTATATTGATAAATATTATATTAATTTAATATTAAAGTGATTAAGTTTAATCATAATTGAACTTAATAAACTCTCCCTATATAAAGAGAGCTTTGGGTCATTATTTACACACACTTGCATTCAAGAGAAAGTTGTAGAGAGAATTCTCTAAAGAGATTATTCCAAAAAATTTCTAGAGATATTTTTCTAATTTACCACTTGACCCAAAAGTTTAGAGAAATTGTAAAATTACCCCACTTGTAATTTTTGTGAAAAAAATTATGATTTGAAGCAAACCCACACTCGACAGACGTAAGCTTGAGGATAGCGGAGAAGACTACTCGGTCGAAGCACTCATCCTAGATGAATCGAAATGTACAATTTTGATTAAGTGTTTATTACTTTAGATATCACAACCAAGATCTTGTTTTGGAAAAAAAATATTAAAACTCTGGTTTTTCCCTAAATTTATTTTCTGTTGTGTTTATCAAACCCCTTTTTTCCAACAATTGGTATCATGAGTCAGGTTGTGTTCTATCTATAAGTATAAACAGATAATCAAAATAAATTTCTCTTCTTCTTGAATGGTTTGATTACATAGAAAGTGTCATTTTTTTAGATTTTACGCATGTTTTGAGTTATATATGAGAATGGATGCGATATTATATATTTGTTATATAATTATTTTTTACCGATGTTGTCGTTCTTAGAAAATAGACCGTGGACTATCATCTCCACATAAGGCTATATTTTTTAAAATTCATAGAATTCTTGTAAGCCGAAAACGGATATAAGAATTAAATGTAATTTTTCCAAAAGGAGTCCTTGATGAGGAAAATATGCGATGGCAGTTGAAGACCTAAGGAATGCCTTATGGTGAAAAATTATGTAATTTTATTTTTCATTTATTTTCTAGAAATAGAACTATAGAAACCTTAGCTAACAATTTTATTTTGTCTATCCCATTATATATTTGTTTTATAATTATTTATAATATTTATATTGTGTAATGTTATAATTGTGATATATATATGAGATGATCCATAGTTGATCGATTAAAAATAAGAAGTGTGATAATGAGAAAATACATGTGTTGTATTGTTTTATTCACTTCTCTAGGTTATTCGATAACTGTGAGAAATGTGGTAATGAGAAGGTGCATGTGTAGGATTGACTCTAGCTAGGAAAGGCTTGGTTTTTAAGCGGTCAAATTTGACTCACCTCTCTTTCCTGGGACCCTACCTGGTACACGGTTTGCATTTACTTCTTCGATTTTTCCTTTAAAAAAACTGTATAGAATCAAAATTTTTTGTTTTTATGATTAATTCTTGCGAATGAATGTGAATATTATAAAATTGCAATATCATGCCATGTATATATTGGAAGCATGTCATTTAGATTAAGTGAGAATGTCACTAGGACTATTGTATGATCATTCTTGAAATTTAGGATAAAAAACCTTGCATGTTTTTAAAATATTGAGTGGGACAAAGTCCTTGAACAAGACCTACGACCTCCATTGATGGTCCCTAAATGATAGCATGATAAAGTTTCGAGCCAGTTCCTACCCTGGCCGCACTGTAACACCCTAATCATACTTATCCAATAACAACTTTAATGACTAATTACTATATAAGGACCTCTAATTTAAAATTTTATAGCTATTTAATACATTTAGCTATTAGACCTCAACTTTTTCACTTACGCAATTTAGTCCATTTTTATCATATTAAATATGTAAACGGTAAAAAATTCTTAATGAAATTTTTATACGGTATTTCTATCATACTGTAGACCATAAAATAATAATAAAAATAATTTTTTTCTCGACTTTAAATTTGTGGTCCCGAAACCACTGTTCTAATTTCATTGAAAACGGGCTATTACAAAGACCTACTTCATTTAATTCAAGTTTGCTAGTTCATTCCAATTCAAAGTACAAGTTACTCTTACAGTCCCTATTTTGAGTTTACGAAACCATAAAATAGTCTAAAAATAGGCAGGGACTAATTTGGAACAATTCTAAAAGTTTAGGGCTATTTTTTAAAATGCCTAAAAATAAGGGACATACAGCCATGTGGCCAAGGTGAAATGCCCCAGATTGTGTGACTCTCGAAGTTGGGACACATGACAGTGTCCCAGCCTGTGTCTCCGTTTGTGTAACTCATTGAGTTGAAACACATGACCATGTCCTAGGCCGTGTCTCTACCCGTGTAACTCATTGACTTGGGTAACACGGCCGTGTCCTAGGCCGTGTGGAAACTACACCTAAATTATTTTTCAACACGCCCAAGGCACACGCCCGTGCATGTTGCCTGTGTGTGACACACGACCATATGACAGATCGTGTCTCAAGCATTGTGCACCTATAAGTACCTTAAAACTCAAGTTTACCATTTCCTACTTACTTGGGCACTAAGTAACGCATTTACCAGCCATTTAATCTATTCAAAAAATGATTAAGCATGTTTAAAACAAGCCAAAACAATCCATCTTAAGTGTTACATTTTATATCATCAACACACTAGCAAAGCAATTCAACCATTCAAGCTTTCCTTCATGCCAAAATTTACCATAATTGGACTAAAATTTAGCTACTTAAGCTACTAAACTAACACATACCAAAATATTAAGGTAAGTTATTATACTAACATTGTAACATCCCGAAATAGGGCCAAGTCAAAATGGTGCTTTCGGGACCACAAATATGACATAAAAATATTTATTTTATGATTATTATGAGGTCTAGAATATGACAATATGCATATGTTACGATTTCATGAAGAAATTCTTTGAGTAAGGTGTCCAATTGGAAATTAGGGACTAAATTGAATAAATTACAAAACCTGGATTCTAGAAGCAATTTGTATGAAATTTCTTTAGATTATAAATTATAAGGTCTTAGAGAGAAATTTTCTCAATTTCTAAGTTTTTGGACAAAAATGAGTTTGTATGGATGAAATCTAAAAGAAAGGGCATTTTGGTCATTTGGCATTTTAATAAAATAAAATGGGAAAAATAAGCCAAAATCAGCTCATTTTCATCTTGTTGCTGCAGAAACTCTAGGGTTCTCTATAGCTAGGGTTTCCAAGCTTTTCAAGCTCAATAGTAAGTGCTCACAAGCCCCGTTTTTAATGCTCTTTATATTTTTGAAATCCCGGTAGCTTACTCTCTCTATTTCTACCCATATTTCATGCTAGTGTTCATGTTTAGAAATTTACCCATGTATGAGTTACTTGTATTTTGATGATTTATGGAGGGATATGAAATTTGGATGTGTGTTAAACATATTTTCCAAGGTGATTTTCATGAAAAACCTTTATAAGGACCTTTTTCCAAAAGTTGTTAAATATGTGGTAGAAATGTGAAATTAATGGAAAATGTGGGCTGCCATAAGAAGGAAAAGTGTTCGGCTAGGCTTGAGTAAGATAGAAATTGCATGTGTTTCATTATACGAGCCTAGGGACTAAATTGTAAAAATATGAAAGGTTAAAGGCAAAACAATCATTCGGGGTGGAATTTAGACTTGAAAAGTATAATGCGAAATGTTAATGATTTAATTTTATTGTTATAGACCCCGAGGAACAAATTTCGGAGGTCGACCGAGGAAAGCGAAAGGTTTCGGAATAACCGAAACACAACACCGAAATGAGTACCAAGTAAGTTCGGATAACTTAAAGTAAACTTAAAATGTGTCTAATTATATGATTTATGAATGCATGATGATTGCATTTATTAATGGCATGAAATCATATGAAAATGCATCTTTGACAATGATTTATTGGAAAATGTCTCAGTTGAGGTTAAAAAGGGAATTCGATGGATAAACCATGATTGACATGTAAATTGAGATCTTGCTTGTGTTGCAGAAAGGATTTAGCTCGGACGGGTAATCCGATGATCTCAAGTATGAAAAGGATCTAGCCCGGATGGGTGTTCCTTGAGTGATTGAGTCTCTCGAAGAATATATGTGCATTATGGATTTAGCCCGAACGAGTAATCCGATTAGGGTCTGAATGTAGCCTGGATTGGTAATTCAAATCCGAGCTCACTAAGGGTGTTTGTCGTTATAAGGGGTTTAGCCTGGACTGGTAATCCCGCCGTAAAATGTGAGGTTCTTGGGAGTGCATACCTGAAATGATCATTCGTATGAATTGACGGTGATTGGATAATCCATCGAGATTTCCTAAAAACTCCACAGGACTAACACGAGGTATATGTACAAATGACATGTTGAATGATGAGCTCATCTAAGGTAAATTACATGGTGTTTTTTTATGTGACTAACTCATTGATTGAGTGCATGTGATAGGGAAACCATTTTCATATTCGTTGGTTTCATTATCTAATAAGGATGTATGCTAAATAATCGGTAAGTTTACTTTCCAGTTATTCGAGCTTACTAAGCATGTAAATGCTTACCCCTCTCTTTTTCCCGTTTTCAGAGCTCGAGGACTCGTAAAGATTGGAAGACGGTTGGAGAGTCAACACACTATCAACTAGTCTAGCTTTGGTATATAGACTCTTATGTTTTGTTCAATGGCATGTATAGAATTTTTAAGTATTTTGTTAAATGTGTCATTTGATTTGCCAAAATGAAGGCATGTAAAGTTATACTTATCTTTTTGTATATGGCCATGGAAATTGGCTTATTTTTGAAGTAGGCTATGACCTACAAATCTATGCATGTTTATGTTCATATGTGATGGCTTGGTTACAATTGGCAATGAGTTATAAAAATGAGTCAATTTTGAATGTGTCAATGAGACATGGAATCCCCTTAAATACAAGATGGGAATTAACCTAGCATGTATAAAACTGATGATATGAGGTTGTCATGATATAAGGTTTATCATGGTCTTTATACAAGTGTATAATTTAGGCTTATCATGTGTAAAAGTAACCTATAAGTGTGATTGGTTGGCAGAGAGTGACCAAAGGCTTGGAAAATAGCCTAACAAGGTCCACACGGGTAGACACACGGGCATGTGTCTAGGCCGTGTGTGACACACGGCTCACCCCCATGGGTGTGTGGTATGGCCGTACGTCCCCTGCACCTAAATTTTTAAGTCAGTGTTGTACACGGGCTAGGCACACAGGTGTGTGTCTTGGCCATGTGCCCCTAATTGTGTGATGAGGATATAGTCAGTGTCGCACACGGACTGAGGGCACGGGCGTGTCCCAAGCCACACGGGCGTGTGTGACCACACGGCCCCACCCACAGGGGCATGTGACTCTGTAAAGTAATAGAAATTTTCTAAGGTGCCCAAAATTTAGTGCATGTTCCCGGTTTTGTCCCAAACTGCCCCTAGCTATGACTTAGGCCTCGAAGGCCTGTGTAAGGGACGAGGTGTACATGTTTGAAAGATTTTAAATTTTGGGTGAAATTCGGTGACCCGATTTAGTAAGTTTGTAAAGGTGATATACCGGTAATGCCTCGAACCCTATCCCGACGTCGGATACAGGTGAGGGGTGTTACAAACATAGCCTCATTCACTACCATATTTAAATATGATCATCATTTCACTAGAAACCAAAATAACATCACATTAACAAACCAACTATCAACCAAAGACTTCTTCGGTACACGCCATTTCAAAATGAAATATCATGAAACACCCCTCACCCGTATCCAACGTTGGGATAGGGCTCGAGGCATTACCGGACTTAAACATTCATAAACATACAAAATCGGGTCACCAAAATTTCGCCCAAAATTAAAACTTTTTGAACACATGCATATCATCCCTTATACAGGCCTTCGAGGCCTATAACATACATTAGGGCGGTTCGGGACAAAATAAAAAACATTCGGTAAACTTTAGGCGACTTAACAATTCTCTAGCTTTGGAGAGTCACACGCCAGTGTGGGTAGGCCGTGTAGACAAACACGCCCATGTGGCTCTGGACATGCCCGTGTCCTCAGCCCGTGTAACTCTCTGACTTAATCCTTAACATTCTGTTAAAGATACACGGCCAAGACACACGCCCATGTGGCCTACCCTTGTAGTCAAAACTTAGGCTAATTTCCTAATTTTTTTGTCATCTTTACAAGCACACACATACATGGTTTCTATGGCATTCCTCAATAGTTCGTTATTATGCATTTGTTCCTTCTACTCATGATAAAATAGTCTAGCCACATTATTACACATTCATGTGACCTTGTCATCTTATTAATCACTTATACCATTATACTATGTTTACTAACTTATAAATTAAACATCCATGTTCAGGGCACTAACAACTTATTACCATATCACACATTTATTCCATGGCCATGACCACCTCGAATGGTCCTAAGGCATTCACCATGTACATATGCCATGTACTTCTTAAACATAGTGAACAAGCATAATCCCATACCCATATCACAAGACATTTACATATCATGGATAAATAGGCTTCCAAGACAAATTCATTATAAGCCACATCTCATGGCTACATACAACAAATTATTATAAGCCAATACATTGGGCTAATCACAACAACATCGATCATAGAAAAACTAAGTCCCTATACATGCCACTCACTTGAAAACGTATAACATGTACATGTCAATACTCCAAGGGTAAAGGCTCGATAGTGTGATGCTGCCTCCGACGATCTCCAACCCGAACTGACCTATCAAAACTAAAAGAAATAGAAAGGAGGGAGTAAGCTTTACGCTTAGTAAGTCCATATGAAAATAATAAGCATTAATATAACATGTTTCCTTAAGTAAAACAACTATAGTTACACTTTTATTCATATTCTGGTCAAGCTGTCTACTTGAGTCATAGTCGATAAATTATTTATAACTCGAGCTAAGGAACTCCAAATTAAGATCCGTAAATTTTCCCTAAAATTATACTCATATATCTTCTTACCATAAAATTTAAAGAATTTTTGGTTGAGCCAATAAGTACAGTTTATTATTCAAATTCTCCCATGTTTTGTTGTTTGACAACTTCGACCTTTCTTCACTAAGATTTATTTATCTCATAGTACGAGACTCAGATAATGTTACCGTCTCTTTATCCTGAAAGTAGATTCATTAAGGATTTCATTAATATGAATTTTAACTCATAATTATTTTTTTACAAGTGATTTTCCAAATTTGAGACAGGGGAGTCTGGAATCACTCCGACTCTGTCTCACAAGAATTCATATATCTCATACTACAAAATTCTTTTGTTTATACCGTTTCCTTTACGTGAAACTAAACTCATCAAGATTTAATTTCATATTTATTTCAGTCTCTAACTCAATTTTCACTATTTTTGGTGGATTTTCAAAGTCAGACCAATGCTACTGTACCAAATCTGTCTTAGTGCAACAAGATATTAACCATCACAAATTTGTCATAAAAATTATTCTCATAAATATCATTCATTCATTTGCACTATCATCACAAGTCCATTTCATTTCACATGTCAAACACGTGCTCAAGGGTTTCGAGTTCTTACCTGTGCTATCATTTAGCACTGCACTCGTCCAAACATGACAACTCATATGCATCATAATAATATCATATAACATACATGATGTATCATGGCAAGAACCTTTTATTTCATTTTTTTTTCATATTAATCTCGTTGAATTTCTCGAAATCTCGATGGATATCCTATTCACCGTCAATTTATACAAGTGATCATTTCGTGTGTGCACTCCCGGGTACCTCACATCTTACGGCGAGATTACCAGTCCAGGCTAAACCCCCTGTAATATAAACTCATGGAGTGATGTCGGGATTACCACTCCAGGCTAAATCCCTTGTAACGACGAGCACTCTCAATGAGCTCGGATCTGAATTACCAGTCTAGGCTAAATTCAGACCCCAATCGGATTACCCGTCCGGGGTAAATCCTTAATGCACGAATATTCTTTGGGAGGCTCGATCCCTTAAGGAACACCAGTCCAGGCTAGATCCTTTTTATACTTGAGATCTTCGGATTACCAGTCCAGGCTAAATCCTTTTCTGCAACACATGCAAGATCTCAAGTCTCATGTAAATCATGGTTTATCCACCAAATTTCCCTTTTTATTCAATCGAGATTTTCTCTTTCCATCAAGTATATCATTATGCATAGCTGCTCATGCAATGTACATCCAATTCAACACATTTCCATGTTTATTTAGACATTAGTCCATAAAATAAACATGGTATTGCATGTAATTATAATTTGACATTTGTTACCATATATAATCTTCATATCAACTAAATAAATATCCATCACACAATGTTAACACATCATTTTAAGTTCAAGTATGAACAATAATAATATCATTGCATTATTATTGACATATGAACTTACCTCGATTTCGAGTACGACCATTTATTTCAAGTTTGTGCTTAACCTTGTTCAACCTCGTTCTAAGCCTGAATCTTATTTTCCTTGATCTATAATATCACATTTTGCCTACAAATTCTTATTTTGACCCCTAAATTTTTACATATTTGCACTTTTGCCCCAATACTCGAAAATTAAACTTTATCCTATTTTCTTATGTTTTATGACATGCTGATCATTTTTCATAACTATGACAGCCCCCAATTTCTGCCAAATCGCCCATTTATGACCAATTTCACAACTTTTACAAAACGGTCCTTTCGGACGTTTTCAGCGAAAATCATTTAGTAAAAGTCATTTATTAAACACCCAACACTCATTTTATACCATTAGACATCAAAATACAAGCATGTCATTTATGGGTAAATTTTTAAACACAAACCCTAGCCCAAAATAATGGTAGAAATAGCTAGAATGTGTTACCGGGATTTCAAAAATGTAAAGAACTTTAAAATCGGGGCTCAGAATCACTTACTATTGAGCTTGGAAGCTTGGCCAAACCCTAACCATGTATGCTCTTGGTAAATTCGGCTGAAGCAAGAAGAAAGGGACACATTTGGGTTTTAAAATTTGTCTTTTAATGCATTTTACCCATAAATAACCAAAATGCCATTTTTGCCTTTCTTTGAAATTTTATCCATCCAAGGCAATTTTTGTCCAACAAGTTATAAAATGGTCTAATTACCATTTAAGTACTTCCCATTTAAAATTTCATAACAATTGGACACCTCTAACATGTAGAACTCAACTTTTGCACTTTTTTCAATTTAGCCCGTTTGACCAAATTGAGTGTCGAAACGTCGAAATTTTCGAACAATATTTTCAAAAAATCATTCCATGAAATTGTAGACCATAAAAATATAATAAAAATAAATTTTATTATATCGAATTTGTGGTCTCGAAACCACTGTTCCAACTAAGCCCTAATTCGGGATGTTACATATTACCACACTTGAGCTCGAGATTGAGGTTGGATGTTGAGTTGGCGATAGTTTGTAAAGTACCTAGCCTGCACACAAAAAACAAAACCGTATGTAGAGTATAACTCAGTGGTATTTTATAATCCGAACAATTTAACTTGATATAAGTAATCAAAATGTGAGAATGCAACGAGAAATATTATGAGCTTATGATTCAAATCAATAATACAAATTTACTCATTCTTTATTACATTCACTAAATTCCACATGTTCAAGCACATATCAATGGCATTTTATATAGAATTTGTTAATCTTAACTCATGCAATGGCATGATCCAACTCTTTGATCAATACTTGATTTCATTTCACAATTCACATCTCATTTCATCATTTCATTTTTCATTTCTCGTCTTTTTCATCTCATTATCAAACACATAAATTTATTATTTAATTTTCCCTATTAACATGACTTGGACTCGGACAGATACACGAATCCAACCAACACACCAGTTTGGTACCCAGTGCCTATCGGATAAATCTGAAGTAATAACTGCGTCCAGCGCTATATAAATTGACACCTAGTGTCTCATCGATTAAACTGAAGCAAATTGGCACCCAGTGCCTCATCGACTCAAGGTCGAAGAAGTCCTTAAACTCTTCCTATCCTATAACATGCCATCTATATCTCACTCAACCTGAACAGTTAATAGGGTTTCATTTCACTTTTCAATACAACTAATGTCTCAATTTCATATATACACACATTATCACATATAGTCAATTCAATATTCATATAATCAACATATTTTATAATATACAAAATCAATCCATTTCAAATCCACTATGAAATCAACTCAATCCCAAAGCACCAAAGTACTTACCTCAAATGCTTACCATATGAAAATAATTAAATATTCAAAACCTAAAAATTTAATTCGGATTATAGAAACACAAACAGTGAATTTCGAGCTATTCGACGTCGATTTTATCATTCCCCTTTTTATTAGAGGATTCCAGTATGACGTTAGCTGTGGAATAAAATAATTAAAATACATTAATATTACACAATTCAATTTCACATTAAATTTTCAATTTTTACATTATATTTGTTTAAACTTCAATTTAGTCCCTAAACCAAGACTAATTTTAACCTCCACATTTAAACTCAAATTTTTATACTAATTTCACTCTAAGCTAAATTTAGCTCCCTATTTTCCAATTCTACCCCTAAATTTTAAAATTTTCTCAATTTAGTACCTATTGCTCAAAATCAACAATTAATTTCACAATTTAGTCATTTTCCACTTATAACTTAAAAATCTATCTATTTAATCTCTAATACTTAAACTATTCAACAATGACAACATCTAAAATCTTGAACAATACTAAAATTTCAACATGTGTCGGGTAGTTCTAAGTACCAGAATTCCAAAAATATGAAAATTACAAGAAAATGGACTAATTTGGCTAACCAATTGAAGTTGGAAAGCTAGAAATCCCTAAGTGTTGTTGATTCTTCTTTCTTTCTTTCTTTCTTTCTTTAAATTTTGCATGCCTTCCACTCTTTCTTTTCACTTTCTTTTTTTTTTATTATGTTTCTATTGTATTTATTATTATTAACCTTATAATATAACATATATATAATATACACATGCATAACATTTAACCCATGATAGGCCACCTATACACAACCATTTATTAAATGGTATAATTACTACTTTAGCCCCTTTAGTTTATTTTAATCTATAACTTAACTTTTAACTTTAATACGATTTAGTCCTTATACCATAATAGCTCCTAATTCATGCAAATTATCCATCTAAAATTTTATTTGTTTCTAATATGACTTAGGTTTGATTTAAGAAAACGAAGTCCCAGAATTACACTTTACGACACCCTTGACTATCAAGTCGTTACACGTACCCTAAAGTAAACATTGTCATATGGGTTCACTAGATGAGATTTCCTTTTAAGGACAACTAGTTAGGCATGACTTTCTAAGCGATTGTCCTAAGATGACTCACAAATGAAAGCATGTTCATGATAAGTGTTGAGTCAATGATTACACACTCAAGATCATCTCTTATTAAATAGTTTCCCAAGAAACAATATTTAAACTAGAGATGATGGTTAAACGTTAAACAATTCTTAGTTCGTGTAGAGTCTTGAGAATTAAGATTCACGAATTGATTAGATTTAATTCATGTTCTTGTTAATTAATATGGGACCCTAAAGGCAACATGGTTGATGAGTGTGAGAATGATCGTAGCAACGGAATATTTTTTTTCAAGATTTTAAAACAAAATGCATGCATTATACTACATTCTTGGTATGTTGTTGAAATCAAAAATATTTGCTTAATACTAAGATAGTAATTAGTGAATTTTTATTTTTTTCAGTTCAAATATGTCTCCTACTCCTCTTATTAGCATTCTTACTGAGAATAAATTAAATGGGGATAACTTTTGAGAATGGAAACGAAACTTGCTGATAGTTCTCAGCTGTAAGAAACACAAATTCATTCTTAACGAAACATGCCCTCCTAAAGCTTAGCCCAAAGCAAGAAATCGCTAGAGAGATCCTGACTCGATCGCTCGATGTTATATGTTAGCGAGCATGAGTAGTGTGTTGCAAAAGCAACACGAAAATTTTTGTACTGCCAAAGAGATCATGACAAATTTGGAGGATTTGCTCGGAGGCCAAGTCATATTGGCTCGACAATCTGGTATTACAATATGAATTCTCAATAGAAAATCGGCACTCCAGTCAAAGAACATATGCTTAAGCTTATAAGATTCTTTGCAGAAGCGGAGGACAATGGGGCTGAACTAGACGTGAACACGCAAATTAAAATAGTGTTCATGTAATATCCCTAAACTGGGTCTTGTAGTTTCGGGTATATTTTTCAGGTTTTGAGTGTGAAATTAAGGATTTATGGGGTTTTTAGTAATTTTTAATTTAATTTAGGAGGTTAATTTTATCTAAAATTAATTAAAAAATAATCTGAAAAAATAAAAAAAATTTGTAGAAAATTAATTTTAAATTAATTAAATAATTATAAGTGAAAATAATTAATTTGAGTCGAAAAAGAATTTTAAAATAATTTTTATTGGGGTTAATTTGAGTTAAATTTAAATATTAATTAAATTGGGTTTAATTGTAAAACAAGGCAAATTTTAGAGTTTTTTTTGGCAAATAAACATTAAAATTCAAAATTTTGGAGGGAAATGATCAATTGGTAAAATAAAGGAAATGTGGGAATGACCATTAGGCAAATTCCCCAATTTTAAATTCTGGTGGTTGTTTCATTTTTAAACACAATGCATCTAGTCTAATTTTCAGACCAATTACATTAGGTTAGAGAGCTATAAAATTCGTTTTCTTTGCATGGTTTTAAAGATCTATCATTAGAGAATAGATCCAACCATTTTTCTTCTCAAAATACTCTCTCAATTCACCTGAAATTATTCTCAAAAGTAGCAAAAAATATTCTGAAATTTCTCAAAATTCTTGAATCAAGATTTTGAATCAAAGGATTTAGATCGAATCAAAGGTATTTATTATTTCTAAACTTATTTTTATTATGATTAGAAATATTTTTACATAATTTGAGAGTCAATTAAATGATTTTTTTTTATCAATGTCATCTTCTTCAAAAGCTTAAGGTGTTTTAATGGTGGATCTTGAATTTTGAGAGGAAATCCACAAATCAATGGATATTTCAACTCAAAATGGATATATTAAAAGGTTTTTAGTCTTATTTATCAAGATTAAAATGATTTGTGAGGTAATTTGAAGAAATCTAAATTTCATTATTTTCATGAATTGATTTTTCAGATTTTTTGTGAAATTGATTTAAATATGAAATTGATACTTAGTTTATGTGTAATTAGATTAGTATTGATGTTTGGAAGTGATTAGGAGGGCTGGAGAGATCGATTTTGTAAGGAATCGAGTTTTCAGCTTGATGCTACAAATCTGCTAAAGTATCTTTGTGAGTGAATTTTGATTAGTATAGTTAATTATAATGTGTTTATCATAGCATTGGAAATGTGGTAATGTCTACTTTACCTCTGTTAAAGCTCTGAATCTTGAAGAGGACCGAGATAACTAGAATTGAAGCTTGAAATTACCTAGTTGATCACTTATTGTGGTAGAATAAAATTGTATAGTGAGTGTTTCTAAGGGCGATTTGGTAAATTGACCCTCAATTATGTTTAATTGGAAGCTTAATTAATGATTTCAATTAATTAATTATGGTTGAATGGTTGATTTTGCAAGATTGATATTAAGTGTGCAAAAATTGAATTTGTATTCAAAAATGGTAAGTAAGTTTTTGGGTGGTGTTGTGCTATTTAATTAGATTAATTTTAAGGATGATTTTAAACATGTGTATTGAAATTTTTTACCATGATATGTTGGTGTTACATTTGGTAATTGAATATGGGAGATTGAAAAATGAATTGCTTGATTTAATTGGATGCTAAATGGCTATGTCACAAGTTATACATAATCATTTTGTCACATTAAATTAAGCACAATAATAACTGATTTATATGCTATGTTTGACTAAATATATCGGCAACAAGCATGGTGGATCCATTGGATATAGTTGGCAAGCCATAAGATTTGTGGGTACTCACCTTTACTTGTGACATTATGAGCATATAACTCCATGTGGATTGATTTGTTGGAGTAAATAAGAGAGTGTTGAGTATGAGTCTCCACTCAATGGGTTATTTGAGGCACTATAAGGGAGCGCATGCTTCAACCCGCTCAACTCAATGGACTATATTTGATATTTGTGGGAATTCAAAGATCCGTTTATCTGATATATGATCATCCGATTAAGCCATGAGAAGTTTATGCCAATATATATATATTCATGTGTGATTGTTACTATATCAATTGATGATTGAATGCCATGAATATATGATTTTTGGTATTGAAAATGCTTATGGAAAAATATAATTGACATGTTTCATTATTTTGGCTGATAGTTGGTGATTGATTAATGGTGAATTAAGCATAAATTGGATGTTAATTTTTTTGTCATTCTTATTAACATTTACTGAGCTTTTTAAAGCTCACACCCTCACGTTCATGCAGATAATCGTCAGGTTTGAGGAGCTGAGGAGTCGAGCAAGTGAGTTCCAAGAGATTTAAGCTTGGTAGAGACTTTATTATGAATTTTAGAGATTATAATCGGGCATTGTGGAACTCTAGAGAATTAGTTTGATTTTGGTTGTAATGGGACTTTGGATATTGAACATTTATTTTGGATGGTTTTATAATAATTTTGAGTCATGTTTGAGTTTAATTATTGATTAATTTACAGTGTATTATTGCTTGATAGCATGAAATTTATACTAACGATTGTTTAAATGAAGCTTTCATGGAATGGTTTACTAGCAACTAAGGTACGCCACTTGTTTAATTTATTCGATGTTTGATATGCATGAAATTGATTGCCTAATTCTATTTAATTGAGGCTTAATTGATGTCAATAATTTCAATTGAAGGTGTATGTATATGTATGTTAATTAATCGTAGTTAAATTAGGTTTAATTGGCCATTAAAATATGTAAAATCAGGTTTTAAAATGAGTTTTTCGCAAAAATAAGTGCTGTGGTTTTCACACGGGCGTGTGCTTGTCTACACGGGATTGTGGGTAAGTGACACTAGCATGTGGGAACTAGAGTCATCACATACGTGCGTGTGAGATTTTCGCACGGGCGTGTGCGATCTGCCAAAAAATTTTTCACGACACGAACACGATCATTTAATGACACACGGTTTGGGGGACACGATCGTGTGGACTTTTGGGGGTTTGAATTTTTTATTTTTAAATTGGTATTCTAATTTGTTTAAGTTACGATTTAGTCTTGAAATTTGGTTAGTCTAATTAGAGCCCTAGATGATAAGGAAACTTGGTAAAATTTTAGGATTAGTCTCATAATGGGTAAAATTTGATAGAAATGCACTTAATTTGTAATTTAGAATAGATCCTGATAGTTTATATATGTTACAATTTAGTCTATAATAGTAAAATTTGAATTATACATAGCAAATGAACTCAATTTAAGCTGAATTTTTTAGGTTTGCATAATTTTGACTAAAAGAAGGTCGGTAAACATTTAGATCTATAATCAGGTTAGTTTTTCCTTAGGTGGTAAAATAACGAAAATGCCCTTAAGTTAAATTACCTAGGAAAAGTTTAAAATTAGCTCATAATTTGCTTCTGTGTTAATAAATAATTAATATCCAGATAAGAATTGAGGTATTGTGATTGTTAGTCAAAAAGTCACTTAGATGGCTAATGTAACGCTTCGAATTCGGGCCAATCCCTCCTGGTCGGGTTTGGGGTATCATAGCTCAAATCATTAACTAAAGAGTTTGTTGGTTATTAGGTCCGCTTACAAATTGGGGAACAAGACGCTTACTTTGACTCAACTCAAGAAGGATTTTAAAGTCCTATAAGTTGATGTTGAATGGCAGTAAGCTAGTTCAGGAGAAACTTGAGGCAAACTTAGTTGTGGGCCCTTCATCCTCTAAGGGGAAACAGAAAGCTAAGGGAAAGAAAAAACCGACTAAGTCTTCCGTTCCACCTAGTGTGGATTGGAAGAAGGCTAAGAAGTTAAAAGATCCTAAAAATATCAAATGTTTCTTCAGCAACAGGAAATGGCATTTCAAATCAAACTTCAAGGAGTATTTGGATTACCTAGCCGAAAAGGGAAAAGGTATGAAACTCTTTGTGACATTCAATAAAGGGATTGCTATTCACAGAAATCGTGTTTTAATCTGTAATGGATGGATGGATAACAATCTCTACTTTATCAAACCAAATAACTACTCGATACTTCAAACTGAAATAGTGAATAAAAGCTTAAAACTTTTCACTCTAATGAAGGGTACCATGGCACTTAAAACTTCGTCATATTAACCAAGAAAGAATCACTAGACTCGTGAAAGATGGTCCTTTAAGTATGCTTAAGGAAGTTAGTCTTCCACAATGCGAATCTTGCTTGGAAGGTAAAATGGCTAAGAGTTCTTTTAATGCAAAAGGTACAAGGGCCAACCAACCTTTAGAACTTGTACACATTGATGTATGTTGTCCCATGAGCATCAATCTCATTGCTATTTGTTGACGAGATTCAAATATATAACTAATTGTTGTTCTTAAAATTACTTCATCGAAATAAATGTGTACAAATAATTGATTATCCATTTTCAATACTAAATTTGTAAAAATAATTAAAATAATTAAATTTCTCAATAATTATTTGAAAAACAAGATTTTGCTATAAAAAATATAATATAGTAAAATTAATTATTGTACTAACCTTACAATTCTTTCTTTCTTTTCTCCTTTTCTACAATTTTTTTTCCTTTTTTATTATCGGTTAGCTGTTACAACCCTTTTAAGAAAACACATAAAATTCCTACAACCCTTTAAGAAAACACAAAAATTTGATATATATATATATATATATATATATGGGTCTGGTGCCGCCTGACAACGGCCCTTCAACCTTGGTGCCGCCTAACAATGCCCTTCCAACCACGATGTTGCCTAACACTCCCTCTCCAACACTAACCCCTAAACCGTATAATTCCTTGTATTTACCTAGTATAAGTGTGATATATTGGTGCCCTCGTATTGAGTGGTTTCTTTTCAAAGTTATTATGGCCTAATGATGGCTTTATGATAGGGACAAAAAAATGGGTGGGGTTGCCACCTTCTCAAGTACCACCCGGTATTATTGTTTATGACATACCATCTTCGTAAATAATTTGATAGCCCTACTATTTAGGTTATTAAATTATTTATTGTATTATTGAGATAAAAATCTTTTTTAAAAATTTTTTTAAATTAAAATTTTAATAGAAATGATTAATGTTATTAACTATTTCTATGAAGAGAAGTTACAATAGATTGATTAAATCCAAAATTTTATCATGCTAGAAAGATCAGCCATAATTAAACTATTTTTGGAAGAATGAGTCAAAGCATATTTGTTCTACCAATAGGATAGGAGGGATGAAACTCAAGCATGGTCTGAACAAGTTTGACAGAAGATAGGTTCACATATTCCGGGGTTTTTTTACAAAAATAAGATAAAAAATAATACTTAATTAATACAACCAAAAAAGTATGTACCAAAATGGTACATCCCAGGGTGGTGCCGCTTATGGCAGTGGCGTGACCACCCTGGGTCTGACAATTTTCTGACTTTTTCTGTTAAAAAAAGTGAAAATGAAAAAAAAACTGAAAAAAAAAAAGGTGGAGGGGGTGCCAGAGGCGGCACCGATTGTGCTTCTAGCAGAGGCAGCACAGCCGATTAGACCCCTCATGCAGGGGTTTTGTTTTTTTCCTTTGGGGGACCATAATATATAGTCCCCAAAGTCCATTTCGGGAAGAAAGAAGGAGAAGAAGAGAAGAAGAAGAAGAAGAAGAAGAAGAAGAAGAAGAAGAAGAAGAAGAAGAAGAAGAAGAAGAAGAAGAAGAAGAAGGAAAAAAAAAGGGTAAAATTCTTTTTATAAATTTGAGAAATTAATGTTAATTTAAGTAAATAATTTATTTATTTTAGGTGTTATTATTATTGTTGATTGATTTTAATTTAATTCAGATTTAATTTTTAAATTTATTTTTTTGCAAGGTGTTATTTGGTTAAAAAGAGATATTAAGGTATGTTTGTATTTATTTTATATTTTCATTCATTGCTAATTTATGTTTAATTTTTATTAGCGTATGTATATTATGTGCAAAGAATGTTTTATTATTATTATTTTATGCAATTTATTTGATAAGTGTGTTTTAGGTTGATTAGATATATTTTTAAAAAAAATTATTTGGCATGTTATATTTTGATTATTTTAATTTTTTTTATTTTTATGTGATGGGATTTTAAACCTTTTACAAAAATAGTACAAAAAAATAAAATGCTAAAAAAATATCTTAATGAAAAAATAAAATATGAAAAAAAAAATTTGGGGGGAAAGTGGTGCTGACGAGTTTTTTACTAAAATAATATAAAAATTAAATACAAAAATAATATATTTTAAAAAATAAATTTTAAAATTTTAAAAAATATAAACAAAGGGCCAAAATCAGGGTTATTTACTAAATTAATAAAAAAACTAAAATAATACATTTAAAACTTTATGTACTAAAATAATATATAAAAATAAAATACGAAAATAGTATATTTTAAAAAATAAAATAAAAAATACCAACAAAGTTTCAAAATCCGGGTTATTTATTAAATTAATATAAAAAACACTTAAATAATACATTTAAAACATTATGTACTAAAATAATATAAAAAATAAAATAAGAAAATAATATATTTTAAAAAATAAAATACGAAAATAAAAAAAATACCAACAAATGGCCAAATCACCGAACAAAAAAATAAGAATATTGCAACATAACCCCTCATTGTTTTCACATCTTTTTTATTTCTCAAGGAATTTAATTACATATTATAATATATTTTAAAATAATATTGAACAATTTATCATGTTATTTAATTATTATTGCATCACTCATATTATTATAAAATAAAAATTAATTTAAAATATATTGAACTACATGTTGGGTATATTATATATATATATATTATATTTTAAACTAAAATATTTTAGTTATTATCATTTTAAAATAATAATAAAAATATTTGTATTTAAGTTGGATATATTTATTTTTTTAATGTAGTATAGCAAAAAATATGTTGTCGAAAAAACTGTTTGGTATTTTTTTTGAAATTAGAAGCAATATATAAAATTTAGTTATTCTGATAAATATTTAAAATCTATCAAATATTAAAATTAATAATCGAAATTTATTTTAAAATTGCAGGCATCGCAATGGCTTCATTAATTACGAAAGATCGTCACATATGTGACACAGTTAATAATATGGTAATGTATTGTTATTTGTTAATCACGGGTTCCATTAAAAGAAGATCTACGTAATTTAAGGAAATAAATTATGTTATTATAACTATTTTCTATAATCTAACACTGTCAGGACTCGTACCACGTATTAAGGGGCTGGGTGAATTGTTTAGGATATTCCTCGAATGCACGACTGATGCCCTATTTGGAGCTAGCTGGATTCGAGTTAGCAGTATTGACCCGGACGTTCAATTTGCAGTATGATTTAATATCCCCATTGGTCGAGCATTGGCGCTTGGAGACCTACACTTTTCATTTGCCGTGTGGGGAGTGCACTGTCACTCTAGAGGATGTTGCATTGCACTTTGGGCTCCCAATCGACGGGAATGCCGTAACGGGTGTAAGTGCGATAGCTGAGCCGGCTGCACTTTCTTATAGCCTACTAGGAGCCTCGTCTGACGATGATGAGTCTAATTTTTCGGAGTTGAAATTTACATGGCTAAAAGCTAATTTTGAACATTTATCAGTTAATGCCACTGAAGAATAGTTGATGTGTGCAGCTCGAGTGTACATTATGCATATTATAGGGGGTGTACTGATGCCCAATGCGAACAACAACAAGGTTTATCTCCAGTATTTACCTTTATTAGCTGATTTGTGTAATGTTCGCTCATATAGTTGGGGTTCCGCAGTTCTGGCTATGTTGTATCGTGAGCTTTGTCGGACGACAAAGCTTGATGCTGTAGACATAGGCGGATGCCTTTTATTGTTGCAGTCATGGGCTCTTTATCGGATGTCATTCTTAGCATCGGTTAGTCACCAACCATACGTATTTTCACTAGTTAACAAGTGATAAATTTTAACTTATTATTAATTGACAATTTCTTTATAATGATACTATTCTAACGATACTATATTTACTTGAAAATTGTTTTCATAGATGGAGTATTTATTCGAGTATCGAGAGGTCATACATTGTCCCGATATATCGTCTGATGATTGAACAATATACCGGAGAATGGGTAAGCTATTCAAATATTCGTGACATGTAATTACTTTGTATATCTTATGCGAACCATATTAAATTTTAACCATGGTATTAATCGTACAATTTATATGGATGCCATATCGTAGACTAGAAATTGCGGCTATTATACCCTCGTCTGCCTACGTTCATTCTCAATTGTGGTGCACTAACGCATCAATTATCAATTTCAATGTAGTCGAGTGGTACTACGGGGATCGAGTACTACGACAGTTTGGTTGCATCCAATATATCCCGGATTCGCCAATGCAGGTAGGGAAGGTTCACGGCATCAACAAGAGAGGGAAACATGGAATGCATTGGGGGTTGTGCATCGAAAATTTATTGCGGTGTGGGATAATTGGATGGGTCGAAGACCTCAGATGGATATGCCTTTCGATTTGCAACCATCGTTAGAGTACATACAATGGTACTCTAGTATAGGAAAGCCATATTTACTTAGTGGGCAGTCAACTGTAGTCCCCCTGCACGTGCAGCGACCTGGGGCATACGAGCTAGTGGCTGATATAGAGCCCGATCCACAGCAAGAGCTAGAGCCCGAGCCAAAGCTGAAGCCAGAGCCATAGCTAGAGGCCGAGTCCGAGCGATCGCATTCACATTCGGCTGATACTTCTTATCATCCGGATTTGTCGAGCAATGACTATTTCTCGGGCTCGTCAGGGGCGGATACCATTACGGGTTTGATATATTTAGGTCATATCCACCGCAGCACAGCACTTCTTCCGGCCCATATCCGCTACAGTATAGCACTACCCCAGGCCTGTATCTACCGCAGTATAGCACTACCCCCGGCCCATATCCACCACAATACTCCACTCTTCTTGGGTTGTATCCACCGCAGCATGGCACTCCTCCTAGCTCAAGTTCATCGATGCCATTCAAGCCATATAATTTTTCTTCCATGTATCAGACACCCTCACCTGCGACTGAAGAGGATGTTGGTCGTCGCAATCACCCACAACGTGAACGTCGACCTCTGCAGAAATATACCCCTAAGACCATACCATTGAACCATCAATTTTAGAGGTTTCTTGGGTTTTGATATTAAAAAAGTTTTATATATTTAATTAGATTAATTGAAACTTTGAAAAGTTGAAAAAATTTGACCATAACATAAATTAGATTAATTTGGACATTTTGAACATTAAAACACTAAAACTTGTAACAAACTTAGTCTTGTAATATAAATTGGAACAAACTTTAAATACATTATAACATTAATTTAATTAAATACATTAATCTAATTGGAACATTAATTAAATACATTACAACATTAATCTAATTAAATACATTAATCTAATTGGAACATTAATTAAATACATTACAACATTAATCTAATTGGAACAAACTTTGCAATATAATTTTTTTATATAAATTAAATACATTACAACATAAGCTCAATTCCTACTCGATCGTGATGATTGTCCAACATGATAGTTTCGCTGCGGGCATTTACTCCGATTATGACCAGCTAACCTGCATAATCCACAACGCGTACCGTCTAATTTCTCCCTAATGACAATTTCATTACGGATTCTGGTTGATTACGGACGACATCTCAGATTCCTGCGTAGCTCTCTGTCTGGGACAAGCTTGAAAGTCGTCGGAGGCACCTCCCACATAGACAGGTCAGGTAGGACGGGAAACTCATTTTCTCAGACACGTAACGTGCGCTCAACTGTGTACACATCATCGATAAATTGTTCAACATTAAGGTTCACTTTAGCACATGCTGCCACGACATGCGCACACGGATAATGAAGTGTTGAAATCTCCTACAATCACACCGTCTATTCCAGAGATCAACTCCATAGGACCTAGGTGGAATACCGAGTCGATGACCAATGGTCTCCGTAACTTGAAATGTTTCAATGCGTCATGAATATATTTCTACATTCATCGACCTCACCATCCGACGGTTTGCAACCATTGCATCCCTGACATCTTCGACAAACACGTGTCCTGCCTTCATCTGGTTGACTTGTTGCTGACTCATTCTTAGCATCAAGGTAGCCAGCCTGTAGAATGTAGTCGAATAGACAGATAAAATCGGAAGATGTCGTGTTTTCAACAAAATTGCGTTGACCTCCTCCACTAAGTTTGTAGTCATTTGACCATAACGAAAGCCCTCGTCAAAACTTTGAGCCCATTACCACACTCTATAGTACCCAACCACTATCGAAAAGATGAGTTTGTTTAACCCTCCATGTCACTCTCAAGTCGAGTTATTCTTTGGCGGAAAATGTGTGGCTCTAGCTCGTGCGCTGTATCTGTATTAAGAAAAGATAAGTTACAGTATTGCCCTAAAACATTAAAACTTATATTGAAACGATAAGGTAATCATTTACCCATTTTCACAACTTGTCTCTTCCAGTCTGTATTCTTATAATCTCAATAGAAGTTAGCCGCGATGTGTCGAATGCAGTAAATGGATCTCCATGGTACACCGGAACGTCTAATGACAACAATTAATCCTTTCCCTCTATCGGAGATAATGCAAATATTATTGTTGCTAATAACATACCTCCACAGGTTGGTAAGGAAGAATTTCCACGATTTCATGTTCTCCTTATCTCCGATGGCAAATGCTATCGGGAGCACGTTCCTGTTGCCGTCTTGAACAACCGCAAGAAGTAAGATCATTGTATATTTTCCATATAGCTAGGTCTCATCCACTTGCATAAACGGCTTGCAATGGGGAAATGCGTGCACACATGGATCAAATGTCCAGAACATCCAATGAAAAATTCTTTTCCCCGCCTGTAGTTGGTTATCTGGGATGTAATAAGGTCGTGTCTGTAACTCAATGATAGTCCTCGATACGTACTCCCGCATAGCGGCTATCCATCCCTGTAGCTCATTATAAGATGCATCGAAATCCCCATACAATTGCTCCGTTGCCATCTGTTTAGCTATCCATGCCTGCATTTCGGCAATCAGTATCGAAACTTTAATGGTTGGTATGTCCTTCACCATTGGCATGATACACGTATAGATAGTTTTAGAATCAATTTTTTGATGATATTTTGTCATACGTGTTGATGTGCATGTGTGAGGCCCAACAAATTTGCGTATCTCCCACATCTGCAAATTTTGAATAAATGCAGCTCATGCCCACCAATTGCAACCTTCTGTCGACTTTCAACACTCCTCAATATATAATGTCGGTTTAGACACTGCAACTTTGTAATCCACTGATATATTCATGTTATGCAGCTTAATAGCAAATATGCACTTTTCTTTACTTTCGAATCTTTAGCCGACGAACAACTCCTTAGGATCAGAATTTATGGCCAGCTGGTGAGCATGAAGTATTTTAGGGTACTCTGAGAACTCAGCTACATGTGTCGCGTCGGGGTCTATGAGCGACATGTGTGGCCCAGGATTATTGTGTATCACAATACATCGCATCTGGTTCCCGACTGAAGACGCGTTAATGTTTCTATCGTCATTCACGTCTTCATCGTCAATATCATCGAGGAAATCGTCCACATCGGGATCACTATCACCATCGACCTCTTGATCACAAGGATCACTATTATCGTAACCATCATCACCAACCACATCAATATCGGGTGTAACATTAAGATCAATATCGATCCCAAGTATAGTCGATTCACTATCAATGTATGATATTGGAGCCATCATGCACGATTCTTGAGCTCTATGTTCTTCACCATATGCAGTGAGATTTTCATTTTGCTCCATACCGGCCAACTCAACAAATAAGTGAATCGGTTTATTTTTGTCACTCTCATTCCCACAGTAAAGAGCGATCATTGTCTCCACGTCTTCGTCATCTACAAGTTCCATTTTGGTGAATTTGATGGGATCTGTTGAAACTGGAAACTTGTAGAAAAGTTTCGAGATCCTTCTCCCACAACGTCTAACAATTTTTGCGTTAATCTTTCCCTTCATATTTTTATTAAATCTCATTACTCTTTGTTGCCGACATTCAAATATGCATCCAACGGTTGTTGTCAAGATGATTCTATCAAAATAAACGCATACGAAAAACAGATTATCCATATTCAATGCTCAATCTATTAAAAAATAAACAAAATTTCTCAATATAATTTCGAACAGCAAATAAATTACTTAAATAAAAAAATTAATTAATCAATATACAATTTTTTTCATTCATAAACTCATACTTTTTCAGTTCTCATTTTGTACACGAACAACATTTATCTTTACATTTAACCATTTAAATTCAGTTCTACGTTTTCTTCCATCTCCGACCCTGTATCTTCCTCTGGGAAATATTGTACAATCCAATTTAGATATTCTTGATTCTCTTCATATTCATCTTCTACAATCCAATTTGGTAATTCCTCGGGATCTTTTTCCTTTTCAATCTTTATAACGGGTATTGAAATTAGAAATTCTCTTAGTAATTTCCTAACATCTAATTTATCCATCCATGGTATGTCAATCACATTTTGCTTCCCAGTTAACTTTCGTGAACCTATATTTTGTCTCGCTATTTTCCTTGCTTCTATGAAACTATAAACTTTACAAAGCATATAACTAGATTCCAATAGGTTCGTGGTACCAATGTCTTCCAAAGTTGGTCTAAAATGATTTGATGGTCCTGTTCTATTAATGTCCCTCTAAGGGTTAAGTATTGCACTTTATTCTTTCTAATCATTTCATGACTCTTCCACAATACTTCTTGTATCTTTTTATTTACTGTGATAACGTGTTGAACAATGTCTTCTTCTAGTTTCATTCTATAATCTTGCACTTCTCTCATCATCTTATCAACTTTCTCCTTTTGTATTGAAGTTATTATCTCATTAGGCAATACCAAATATGTTGTCATTTCTAACAATATCTATAACATGCCAAATAAATTTCATAAATATTATCTAATCAATCTAAAACACATATAACAAATAAATTACATAAAAGAATAAAACATTCTTTACATAACATAAATAGACTTTTTTAGGGTTTTTTTTTTACAAAATTAATATAAATCAACAATAATAATAACTAACAATAATTAAGGTTTTTACTAACAATAATAACCAACAATCCTAATAATAACTTTTTACTAACAATAATAATAATAATTAACAATAATAATAAGGGTTTTTTACTAACAATAATAATAAGGTTTTTTACTAATAATAATTACTAACAACAATAAACAATAATAATCAACGATAATAATAACAACAAAAACACAATAACAATATAAAATTCCATTATTTAAAAAAAAAAAAACTCTCTTTTCTATTTTTTTTCCTTCCCCTTCCCCATCTTCCTCTTCTCTTCTCCTTTTCTTTCTTTTTCAATCTTCTCATTGCTGCTGCTTCTTGTTTTCGGAGTTGCTGGTTCGGTATTTATATTGCTTAGGTGTCGCCTCTGCCAGAGGCACAACCGATGCCGCCTCTGGCACCCCCTCCACCCCTTTTTTTTTAACAAAAAAAGTCAAAAAATGTCAGATCCAGGGTGGTCACGCCACTGTCATAAGTGGCACAATCCTAAGATGTACCATTTTAATACATACTTTTTTAATTGTATTATTTAAATATTATTTTATTTTATTTATCTTATTTTTGTAAAAAACTTCATATTCCGTTAC
The DNA here is from genome assembly GCA_025698465.1 of Gossypium longicalyx. NCBI lineage: Eukaryota > Viridiplantae > Streptophyta > Magnoliopsida > Malvales > Malvaceae > Gossypium > Gossypium longicalyx. The sequence continues at coordinate 32,903,860 of CM047005.1, forward strand.
TGAATCCATTAACCTACTGACATACGCAAACACTTCGAGAGGAAAAAATATTTATGTATACATGGGTTTTTATAACCACGTAGATATTTATTCTTTTAATTAGAGTATAATAGTGATAATTTTAGGATTGGATCCAACAACTCATCAATAAAGATTAAAACTTTTTGTTAAGTCGAAAGAGAAAAAATGTACTATCAATATATTAAGATTTTTAAGGTACAGTAGAAGAAAAGAATTATTGGATTCTCATATAATTAATCAGATATTATGATCATCTAATGAAAGCAATACAAAGAGACAGACAAAAAACCGTTAACCTTACTTTCGGTAATCATGAAATCATCAAAAGGACAAATGAGGCTGTAAATCGAAAGAATTCTTCTTCTTTTTTTTTTTTTTTTTTTGTCTTTCTGTGTCTGTCTCTCTGTTTCATGTGTCGTTTGTGTACTTTAGTGACAGTCACGAATCGTCGTTTCATGCTCTGTTAAAGTTTATAACTTTAATCATTATAACCACCACTATCTCTACCTTTGTTTGATTTTCATCTTTTTCTTTAATTTCTTTCCACCCATTTTTCTCAATCATTAAATACATCAGAAATGTGGATTCAGCAATTTGAAGTTAAAAACAGAGGTTTTTCTTCGGAACAAGAGCTGCATTTTGAAGTATTGCAATATATATATAATAAACGAAAACTAAAACCCCAATAAAAAAGAAAAATAGTAGATACTGATGAAAGAAATGAAAAAGGGAAGCATGCGAGGGATTGTTCATGAGTGTTTCTTTAAGGCTCCATCAACATAGCTTGCATGTGAAAGCTCTGTTAACCATTCAAACGTTCTATTACGTGACAAAGCTTGCTTTCCTTTCCTTTTCTTCTTTGTCTTCAATTCTTGCAGCAGCTTTTTCTTGTCTTCCATGGCGGCATTGTCCTTGCTACTTTTGGTCATAATTACGTTGTTCAATGGAACTGTTTCAATTGCATCTACTGAACATTTACATCCACTGAATGACCCTATTCTCTTTCCCAAGGACCCTTTGTTCGAATCCTGCGGATTTTTCACTACTTCACCACTTTTGTTAACAATCTTGCTGCTGCTGCTGTTCTTGGTGCTTGAACTGCTGTTACTGCTATTACAACTGCTGTTTCTACTCACAGAATTTTTATTGCCATTGTTGTTGTTGTTGCTACGGACTTTCAAGTCTTTTAATTCGAGCTCTGGTGCTCGAACTAAGCCTAACCTGAAAAAATCCCACATCGATGATGATTTCTGGGTTCGGCTGCTGGCATTGATGGGCCTAGTTCTGGACGATCTTATATGGGGTTTGGGACTTGGATGTGTGTTGAAGTTGTTTCTGATTTTCATTGGCTTTGAACTGGAACTGAATGTTCTTGGTGTAACTGTGATGGAATTACAGCTGCTGCTTCTGCTGCTGCTGCTGCTGCTACTGGCACTTGTGAACCTACTCAATGAACCATGGTCCATGGACTCTGACCTCGACAAGCACCGGCTTGTGTTGAGGCTATCCTGGCGGCACCACCCTGTGAGCCCACTATCTGAACTAACTGAGAGGCGCAGGGGTAGAATTTGGCCTTGAAAGAACACTTCATCAGCAGCACACATTTCTAGTTCGGTTGAAAGAGAGCCACACAATGATCCAAAGTTGAAATCTTCATCTGTTTTAAGTGCTTGGGGTTCCTCGCCATCTTCCTCGTTCTTTGTCTGGGTTCGCCCCTCTTCTTTAGTCAAATTGACCGGCAGATCACACAATGACAATGCTTCATCTTCCTCAGCTTCCCATTTCCCATCATCCTCACAGATAATCTCAGAACATCCCATGGCTTCAAAGTTCAAACAAACTGAAACTTTTTTGTAATTCAGAAACACTGTTAGGGAAGCAACAAGGGGTGCAGAAAAAGTGGGTTTTTTATACAGCAAAAACTAGACAAATTTGAAATTTATAGAGAGAGAGAAAGGGAAATAGGGAGACAAGTGGAATATAAAGCAAAAGCTACTGCAAAAGGAAGAATAAAGAAACAATGGAAAATGCAGAAGTCAGTGCAGGCGAAGCAAACCGGGGGGGGGGGGGGGTCTTGTTTCTTGTTTGAGAATGAAGCATGGGGGGGCTCTATCAGGCCGGTCATTACCCAATAGCCATTAGTCAAGCTACTAATATTTATGGACTCTCACTTTCACCAAAACAATTGTGGTGGAGGCCAAAGGAGGTTCAAATTTTTTTTATGCCCTTGTGGGGCTAAAACCTAAAGAATAATAGCTACAAGACAAGACAATCTAGGACTAGGCATGCAAGATTTATATAATTTTACACAAACATCTACTTTGGAGCATGAAAATTGGAAAGAAAATCTATAAAAAAAAGAAAGAAAAAGGAATGCTAATTCACTGTGATAACCAATGATAGAAATTCTCTTTTGTTTGCAGCAAAAAAGAAAAAGGGAGGGGGGAGGGGGGAGGGGGTATCGGATACCATCTATGGCATTTACATTCTTTTGGGTATATTCAATAAAAGAAAATATACAACTGTTGATGATGGCATTTACATTCTTGAGATGGAGACTAATGGAGACTAGAGACAGGTGGGTTGGTGCTATTTTTATTATACATAAAAAAAAAAGAAGAAGAAAAGAAATATGGGCGTTTAAAACTTTTAACGTATAGAGTAGGTGAGCATGGTTTTTGGTTAAGGGACAGATTGTGATTTATGTGGTGCAAATTAGAGCTTTAAAGATTTGAATCTTTATGGCCATGGGGAGACCTATTGGGGTTTTCTTTATTTTTATTTTTCAAAGAAAAATCTTTGTTCTAGAAAGGTATTTTAGCCTTTTGCTGATGAAAGCAGGAAAGGAGTGAGCTGGTTGTATGGATAAAGTTATATTGTAACAGCCTAGAGTAAAAAAAAAAAAAAATTCAAATTACAAAAATCCTTATATTCATTTTTTAGCTATTAGCTCTTTTTATAAGAAAAATCTGTAGATTAAGTTCATGGACCACTTAAAATATAGTATTTTAGATTGAAAAAGTAATGGCCAAAATTACCTGAGTGGCATTCACAATAGCCAACAAAAACAAATCTGATTGTTTTGGTTTTTGTTGTGAAAAAAACAGGGCCAAGTAACATGTTCTGTTTAAATTTCGAATGAGTTTGAAAATTGGCTTTTCAATTTCGTTTGTTTCAATCTAGAAATAAGTAAATAACCCTTAAATCTCCAATTCTTTATTAAATCAATTTTTTTTATTTGTTGCAGATACACTTAGGTATGACTTATTTATATATATATATATCAATTAATTATAATTAGACATATAACCTTTGATAAGATATCTTAAATGATACAACCAGTAAAAAAGAATTGGATTTAAAAATTTTGAGTTTCAGGTTGAGACCTTTAATTTGAATTTTTTTTCCTTTTTACACTCAACATTTTTGGTATTTCTTATTTTATAAAAAACAAATTACGTATCAAAGCATGTCTCATTTTTTTTCTCTAAACATTCGTCTAAATACATAAACTATTATTTTAAATAAAGTAAACTTTTAAAAAAAAATAATCTATTGAATCTTAACTCAATTGGTACGAGCATTGTTGCCAATATAAGAGAATATGAGTTCGAGTACGCTGACTATAAGCTCAATAACTTAACATTGATAATATTCAGATTGAAGTTGATGCTACTTTTGTAATTCATTTTATGAAAACTACTTCTAGTCATAATTTAGTATTGCCTCATTTGATCGATAAGTGCAGGACGTTCATCCATTTTATGAGTTCTAACTCTATGTTGTATGCCTTTCGCAAAGGGAACAAATGAGTATTGTTCAAGTCTACCTAATTGTTTAACCTTGGTGTGTTTTATAATTCATCATAACCTTGGTGCGTTGGGAAGTAATCTTTAACCAGTGGTGAAGTGTAGTGGAGATCCAGGGGGACCATGGTCCCCAAAAATGGTAAATTTTTAATTTATAATTTATAGTAATGGTAAAATTAAACTTTAGCCCTTCAAGAATGATAAAAAATTGTTTTAACTCTTAAAAATTATAAAGATATAGACTATTAAAATAATGAAATTATATTTTTACTACCATAAAAATATATAATTTAATTTTGCCCAAAAAAAAATTTAGGCTCCTTCAATGTCTTCAACCTCGGTCTTCCTCGAATGTTTTTTCTTTTAATGATTTACTTTGAGCGTGCTCATGTCCACCTAGTTGTTTAAATCATTTACTGTTAGACAATGCTCATGGGCATGTTATGTATCGGACTTTAATCTAGTAGGTCAATAATGTTTGTTTCCTTTTTAACCAAAAAAAAAAATTGAAAATTTAAATATGATCTAAGTGGCTATGTATTTTGGGCATTTGAAGTTAGTCTTTTTATTTTTATCTTGAGGAATTTAGCTTTTCTCCCTCTCAAATTGAAAAACTCAAACTTATTTGTTAGAACCATTAAAGTTCATTAGTGTAACATTTTTACATAAACAAATCACTTGGTAGTGATGTAATAAAAAATAATATTAAAAATACTTTGTGAAGTTTTTTTTCTTAAAAACACCCATTTAAACTCGTCATAATTAAATAATTTTTTTTTGTTAGAATAATGGTCTTAAAAAAATGAGGTCAACATTATAATTAAAATAGTTAACATCAACTATTTAGGTTAACTAATTACATTATAAAAGTAAAATGACCAAATTAAGTAAAAAATTAAAGTATATAGATTCAATCCAAGTTTCAATATAGTCTTATATGTTAAAAAAGACAAACCGAAAATGTGCCAGTCTTTGATACTTTTAGGGCATTCAAATTATTATAACTATATAGCATTTTAATAAAAAAGTTAACGATATTAACTGTTTGATCTAATTAATTAGATTATAGAAATATAAAAATAAAATTAAAGTGACTAAAACTAAAATTTTAACACTTTCAAAAAAAATTACACATGTCAACAAAAGTATCGACCTCCTTTTAGGTGAATGTATTTCAGAGGTCCATTTATTATAGGGACCTTACCAAATTAGTCCCTTTATCATTAAATTGATCATTTTAATTCTTGTGCTATTAAAAAGAATCAAATAAGGCCAAATTAGAATATAGCCTTTATTGTTTAAAAAATATCATTTACTTTAAAATAGAGTAATTTTTTTTTAAGTTTTTATGGTTCTGTAAATGAAATATTTTATTTGGAATTGAACTGCAAATAAAAAATATTTTTTAAAATATTTTTTGTACAATAAATGTTAACTTCATTATAATTTAAACTTATTTAATTTTTTTAATAATAAAAAGACTAAATCGATCTATTCAATAAAAAAATAATTTAATACAGTCCCTATAATACATGTAAATAATTTAACCCTCCTTTTATATATAATTAAAATAGATTCCAAGCCAAAAAAAAAAAAAACCTTTCTACCGGTTTTACTTGCACTGTCCACGAACTTGACCAACATCATTAATTTTAACTTGGAATAATTGTACATTAAAAAAAAAACTTAGAATAATTAACTGATGAAAAAGGTGTAGAAATTACTTGAAATTTTGATATTACTATTATTCTTTAATGTTATTTGAAAAGAATAAAGAAAAATAGTCCTACAATACAACTATTAATTAATGCTGTTTTTTTTCATTTAAATAAATCATTAAATACACTTTTAATAGCCACAATATTTTAATTTAGAAAAAAATTAATAAAAGAGATATTTTTTTGAAACTTAATTCTCTATTAGATTTGGTCTTCATATTATGAGATGCAAAAGGTAGGGTTGCCTGAGATTGGGATTTCTTTAATCAGGACGTGTGTGCATATTATTGGAGAAAAGAATTCTCTGAAATTTTATTACGAAGAAAAGGAAAAAATGGGCTTAACGATGTACAGAGATGAAGTGTATAAACTCTAGCAACCTGTTAGCTGTAATATTAATTGTACAATTAGTTAATTAGGTACATGTAAAAGTTCCCCTCAAGATGGAGTCGCATGAATGTTGAAAGAGGCCCCATCTAGCCAATAAACTTGTAAAAAGCAGGTGCATACAATGACATTTGGCAACTAGAGAGAAGATTGCACAAAACCACCTTTTACTTTGTCTTCAACAGACTTCAATATATTTTCTTCGTTTATGGAAAACAAAATTGCTTGCAATATGCAATGTTGCTTAGTTACCACATTAAAGAATAGCATGGGGAATTGAGCATTGAAAAGATGAAAGAAGTGCTGCACCCAAGATAGATCACTCGCATGTAACCAAAGCCATGGCTCGATACTTTGCTTTAACTGAAGATCTATATTGATAATCGCTCCAAGAAATCATTCAATCCTTAAAATAGATACAAAAGCCAAAAACAGACTTACTGCTGTTCAAATATGATGCATAATCAGAATCTACAAATGCATTTAGCCGAAACTAGTATTTTTAGAAACAAAAACAAAAAAATCAAACGGCCCTGATAGTGATGGATGCCACAAGTTCTTCCACTCATTTTGTGGAGTAATCACGCATGCGACTATTAGAAATTTGCGCTACCTAGTTGCCAATAAAAATGGGCCCAACACATCAATTCCCCAAGTCATGAAGGGCCAAGGGCTAGAGATGGTCTTAAGTATTTCGGCCGCTTACTTTGATATTTTGGAGAATCTTTGACATCGGTCACATTTTTTAACTAAGCTAGTGGTCTCGACTTTCATTGTGAGCCAAAAAGTATCCTTGCGGAAAGGCTCTGTGGGTCAAAGCTCTGCCCATTAATTGATTTCTATAAAATCTTGAAAAAAGTTTTAAATTTTAACTTAACTGAATTGAGTTTTTTTATTTTTACAAGTTAATTTGAATAATTGATTTGATTTTTTAAGTTTGAGTTAAGTTAAATTTTACAATTCAAATAACTGAAATAATTCAAATAATAGATTGGTATAATTACTCCTTTGAACTCTATTAATTTTGAAAATGAGTAAATTGATCTCTCTCAACAAAACTACAAAACAATTCAAAATAATTTTCAAAAATTTAAAATATTTATAAAAATACCAAAAATTCATGATTTAAAAAAATAAAAATTCTAAGAAAATTTAAAAAATATATAGGAAAAAGTTAATTTTTTTTTAAAAAAATTCAAAATAATAATTTTGAGGACTTAAACAAGTAAATTACCTATTCAAGTTTATCATACTAAAGTATCTATTTTTTTTTCTCTTATTTTGCTTTAAAAAAATTTTCAAATATATATAGTTTCAAATTTATGTGTTCTAACATGAAATTAATTATATTGTAACAAGTAATTTGACATATTTAATTTTTTAATTAACTCTAACAATTTCACTAGATTCGATTAGACTCGACTCGAATTTCATTTCACTAGACTCGATTTGAAAAAAAATTCAAATCGAGTTAGGGTGATAAAATGAGATTCGTCAACTCAACCAACTTGATAGCTTGTTCATTTTACATAATTTACGTGCCCAATTCGACTTATTCTCAAATTAATCCCTGCTAATTGGTGCATTTTGTGTTTAAATATAATCATGTACAAAATTCAGGCACTTTAAATCAAAGACAATCAAACAAGGGACTAAATTGAAGCATGGGAAAGAGAATAGGGATTGAATTGTAAATTTGGGACATTTGAGGGACTAGTCAGATTTTGACCTTGTAAAAGTCAAAATTAGTAAATTAAATCTAAAATTATTTTGTGTAGTTAATGGTAGGTGGAAAAAGCCTAAAATTAGTATGTGGATTTTATATAAATAGGTAGAATGGTGCACTTGAAAAAGCACACCTGATTTGCTCAAGCAATTGAATAGAAAAAACAATTTCTTTCTTTCTTATTTTGCATGAAAGTGTGCAGGCATTCTGCCAACTTTTCAACTTTTGGCATGATTCTTCCTCTCGTAGTTGACCTTGCTATGACTTGCGAACCAACCATTGTCGATCATCTAACCGCGATACACGCATTTACGATTCAAGATTCCAATAGCCTTGCGTTCTGAAGAACCCAACTCAGATTAACGACTTCAACCGCGCAGGACGTTTAAACCCAATCACTATCTCCCTTGATTTGTTCTCGGAGATCCAAATACAGCACGGTGAACTCGTTTTCCCAACTGTCTGCAAACATGACTCCAACCCAACGTGCTTTTTTATTTGAAACCGAGTTAACTTTAAGGGATGAATTTGTCAATCTCGATATTTCGAAAAAATAGTAAATACCGATTGGAAGGGTTTTTAGTATGGATATATATCTCACGATTCTTGACCGGAAAGAATACCGACCTAAAGTTAAGTTATAATTTAGTGAAGCATGAAATTAATCATGATTTATGGATTATGAAAGTGGATTTTATGATAATGGAGAAAGATATAAGGGGAAGGGCTTGAGAAACAATTATGCCAAAAGTTGAATTGGAAACAAAAGTTGGCAAAATGTGCACACTTTCATGCAAAATAAGAAATAAATAAATTTCTTTTTCTATTCAATTGCTTAAGCAAATCATGTGTGTTTTTTCAAGTGCACCACCCTACTTATTTATACAAAATCCACATGCTAATTTTAGACTTTTTCCACCTACCACTAACTACACAAGATAATTTCAAATTTAATTTACTAATTTTGGCTTTTACAATGTCAAAATCTAACTAGCCCCTCAAATGTAACAGCCCGTTTTTAGTCAAATCGGAACAGTAGTTTTGAAACTAAAAATTTGAAGTAAAAATATTTATTTTATTATTATTTTAATGTTTACAGCATGATAGCATGTATGTGTGAAAATTTCGTGAAGAAATTTTATCGTTTGATAGGTCAATTTGATAAAAAAGACTAAATCGCATAAAGTGTAAAATTTGAGTTCTAATAGCTAAAGGTGTCTAATAACTATGGAACTTAAAAATAGAGGTCCTTATGTTGTAATTAGACCATTAATAGCATGATTGGACATATATGTACATATATTAAGGTGTTTTAAATAGTTTTATATAAGGTTAATATAGTAATTTGTTAAATAAAGGTTAATTAATTAAAACAAAAGAAAAATTTTGTTCATTCATCTTTCTCCCAACCGAAAATAAGAAAGAAAAGAATCCATTGATGAAATTTGAAGGTTCAGCTATGCATGCTTCAATTGTAAGTGATTTTTTACTCAATTTTTAGTGATTTTTATGTTTTTGAGTTCGTTGTAGCTCAATCTATCTAGCCCGTACCTTCGATTTCAAAACTATTAAAATTTGTGAGAGTTTCCATTGATGTATATATGTGTTCTTTGATTTTTGATGATGAAATGTGAATATTTGTTATGAATTATACAAGTTTTGTTAAGTGATTTTTAGTGAAAATGCAAAATAGGGATTACATTGAGAAATGTGTAAATTGTGTGGTAGAAATGTGAAATAAATAAAAATTATGGGCTGTTAAGGGCATTATGGTAATTTGGCTAGCATGGGTTTATTGTGAATTTGCATGAATTTGTGATTTTGTGAAATAATGACTAAATTGTAAAAAGTGAAAGTTTAGGGGCAAATGTGTAAAATAACCCTAATGTGTGTTTTGGATTGAATTGAATAAATATAAGAATAAATCATTTGATTTTGATTACTTATAGATCAAGAAAAAAAGAATTCAGACTTAGATCGGGAAAAAAACAAAGTAATTGAATAGTCGGTTTGTTTCATCATATCCGTATACGAGGTAAGTTCATATATTTGAACTTAAATGTGTATTTATTCAATGGATGGATGGTATTGAGATTGTATTTATCCTATGGTTAAATGTGTAGAACTTAATTTAAATGTACGGCTTAAATGGACGAGTTGCTGAATACCACCATAGTTGGGCTATGGCAAATCGAAAAATATGACCATAACCAGGTTGTGGCATGTGAATGTAAGGCCACTGCAGGGCCTTGGCAATGCATATGTAAGACCATAGTTGGACTATGGCATCGAAAAATCAATGTATTTGTTTCGTAAGCATTTATAAGCCAGAGTGGTTTGATAAGAGAATTGTTGAGAAATAAATAAGTATCAGTACAGGAACGTACAGAAAATTATTCAAGTAACGAGTTAAAGGAGGTTGAGAACTTATGAGTTACTATGTGGTTAAATTTTATATTAACTTAGTGATTGATGCTTTAATGTAGTATTAGTATATGTTATCTATTTGAAATGCTAATGAATGATGAGATTATTTCATATTTATATATGAACTTACTAAGCTTTATAGCTTACTTTGTTTATTTTCTTCAATGTTTTATAGTATTTCGAAGCTAACTCGGATTCGAGGATCGTCAGGGACTTCATTGCACTATTGAACATCTATTTTGGTACTTTTGAAGTTATGTATATATGGTATATGGCATGTATAAGCTTGAGTCATTTCGGTATGTTTGATAAACATGTATTTAGGCCATTTGAGTTGGCTTGTGATGATGAATTTGTTAATGTATAAAGATGTGTAGATGGCTTTGGTTTGAGTTAGGTAATTGACCTATATTGTGTGATTGAAGTTGATAATTTGGGAAGTTATGTGCTTGGGAATTGGTACATGATAATGCATGATTGGAAGGGTATAATTGGTTGAATTGTATATGTGAATTTAGGTATGAAATTAGATGGCAAATTGTAGCATATTTGTGATTGGTATTGATGGTAAAGAAATGGTATGATTTGAACATTGGTTGATGGTATTTTGATGCATATTAGTGTCTTGAAATGGTACCATTTGAGCTTGTTTAGGTATGTGCAAAATGGGTGGCAAAATAGCTTGATAAAAAACCTACTTTTGTCCACACGGGCGCGTGTCACAGCCATGTGTGACACACGGTTATGTTACACAACTGTGTGTCCCCTGGTGTTGAATTTGAAAACAAGTTAGTATGCTCCAAACGGTCTTACACACGGGCGTATGACTTGGCCGTGTGGTATAAGCCATTTTTAGGGTAGACGAGTTAGCCACACGGGTGTGTGTATTGGCCGTGTGATCCAAGTCAAAGAGTTACACGGGGTCGAACATAGGCTAGGACACGGCCATGTGCTCCCATTTCGAATGTCCACACGGCCTGTGACACAAGCGTGCCTAGTGGCCATGTGAGACACACGGCCTGGCCACACGAGCGTTTGTTCCCTGTTTTGAGAAAATTTTCAAAGTTTCATGATAGTTTTATAAGTTATCATTTAGTCTTGAATCACTCCCAAAGCATGTTTACTGCCTCGTAGGCTCGTATAAGGGACAAATTGATTGAGATTGAATGATGAATGCTTGAATTGAGAAAATGTATGCTAAATGGATGTTTAATTGTTTTGTAAGTCCGGTAATGCTCAGTAACCCTATTTCGGCGTTGAATACGGGTGAGGAGTGTTGCATTTATTGGTATCAGAGCTACGGTTTAGTCGATTCTAGGACTAACGTAGTGTATGAAAGAGTCTAGCTATACATGCCATATATATAACTTGTGATAGTGTGATGAATCCTGACATTATAAACTATGTTACCGTATAGTAATGATCCCGAATGAGTTGTAGAAGATAATGTGGAGAGTAATGCGCCAGCTCTCGCTTAAGGGACAATGCCTTCTAAATCTAGACCTGTGTCGAGTAGTAACAAAGGTGACGCTAAAGAAGCCTTTTTCCAGATGATGAACGAGTGGTTCACTCAATATGTCTGGACAAATCCGGCTGCTCAACAACCTCCACCCGCGCTAAATCCTCAATTAATCCCCGTAGTTCCTCAAGTTATTGATCCAATACGATTAAATAAGCCGACAGTCGATAAAAATTGTAAGTATGAGGCTGAAAAGTTCAGGGCTAATGTTGATGATGATCCTAAGAGAGCCGAGTTTTGGCTTGAAAATACGATCCGAGTGTTTGATGAACTTTTCTGCACACCAGCTGAATGTTTAAAGTGTGTTATATCCCTTTTGAGAGACACTGCATACCAGTGGTGGAATACATTAATATCTGTGGTGCCGAGAGAGAGAGTCACCTAGGAGTTCTTTCAGACCGAGTTCTAGAAAAAGTATATAAGTCAATAATTTTCGGATCAAAAGCATAAAGAGTTTTTAAAACTGAAACAAGGTTGCATGACTGTAACCGAGTACAAGAGAGAATTTGTACGGTTAAGTAAATATGCTTGAGAGTATGTTTCGACTGAAGAGATAATGTGTAATCGGTTTGTTGATGGGCTGAATAAAGATATTAAACTTCTGGTTGGGATATTGGATTTAAAAGAATTTTTTGTATTAGTTGAGCGTGCTTACAAAGCTGAAGAATTGGGCAAAGAAAAGAGAAATGCTAATTTTGAAGCTAGAGATTCGAGAAAGAGATTAATGAATAAACCCTATCACTTTTCATCAAAGAAATCTCGAGATTCGTATAGTCTATCAAATGCATTAGTGGAGTACTCTAATAGAGATCGTGGGAAGCAATTTATGAGTTCAAAAACTCCAACTATGTCAATGGCAAGTGTGGGTAATGTTAGATCGAATAAACCTGAATGTGGACGATGTAGAAAATGACATTTCGGAGAGTGTAGAATGAATGATAAAGCCTGTTTTAGATGTGGTTCGCATGAACACTTCATTCGAGATTGTCTTGAGTTAGAAGAGGAAGATAAATCTCAAAGTGCAAGACAAAGTAACACGACTGCGAGAGGAAGACTATTTTGTAATGTTGGAAATGTGAATGGTGGTAGAAATGCAACACGAGATGCTACTGTGAGATTAGAGGCTAGAGCACTTGCCAGAACTTATGCTATTTGAGCTCGCGAAAAAGCGTCATCTCCAGATGTTATTGCCGGTACTTTCTCTCTTTATGACACTAATGTAGTTGCATTGATAAACCCTGAATTAACTCATTCATAAATATGTGTGAACTTAGTGTCTAGTAAGAATTTACCAGTTGATTCTATTGAGTTTGTTATAAAAGTGTCAAATCCCTAAGGCAAATATCTCTTGGTTGACAAAGTTTGCAAGAATTGTTCGTTAATGATTCGGGGTTACTGTTTTATGGCTGATTTGATGTTGTTGCTGTTTGACAAGTTTGATGTTACTTTGGGTATGGATTGGTTGGCGTTGTATTGTAGATGAAAGACCATTGAGTTGAAATGTCAGAATAAGGAAACTCTCCAAATCGAATCAAATGATTTGAAGGGTTTACCAGTTGTAATTTCATTGATATTAGCTCAAAAATATGTGAAAAAGGGATGCAATACATATTTTGCATATGTACTTGATACAAAAGTGTCAAAAACAAAGATTGAATTAGTACCAGTTGTTTGCGAGTATCTAGATGTGTTTCCATAAGAGTTAACGGGTTTGTCACCAATCAGGGAGTCTGAATTTGCTATTGATTTAGTACCAGGAACTTCACCGATATCGATAGCTCTATACAGAATGGCTCCGACAGAGTTAAAAGAGTTGAAAGCTCAGTTGCAAGAATTAACTTATAGAAGATTCGCAAGATCGAGTTTCTCTCCCTAGGGTGCACCAGTGTTGTTTGTAAAGAAAAAAGGATGGTTCTATGAGAATGTGTATAGACTATCGACATCTCAACAAAGTGGCAATCAAGAATAAATATCCTCTATAGAGAATTGATGATTTGTTTGATCAGTTAAAAGGAGCTACAGTGTTTTCTAAGATTGATTTAAGATTTGGCTATTATCAGTTGTGAGTTAAAAATGCTGATGCGCCTAAGACAGCTTTCAAAATTAGGTACGGACATTATGAATTCCTTGTTATGCCTTTTGGATTAACTAATGCTCCTGCCATTTTTATGGATTTGATGAATCAAATTTTCAAACCGTATTTAGACAGATTCGTTGTTGTATTTATTGATGATATTTTAATTTATTCTCGAGATGAATCCGAGCATGTTGAGCATTTAAAAATAGTGTTACAGACCTTGTGAGATAAGCAATTGTTTGCAAAGTTCAGTAAATGTGAGTTTTGGCTCCGAGAGGTTGGATTTCTAAGGCATATCGTTTCAGCTGAAGGAATTAGAGTTGACTCGAGCAAGATTTCTGCAATTATAAATTGGAAACCTTCGAGAAATGCATCTGAAGTTCGAAGCTTTCTGGGACTGGCTGGTTACTATAGACATTTGGTTAAAGGGTTCTCGATGATTGCTACACCACTGGCTCAATTACTTCATAAAGATATAAAGTTCGAATGGTCTGAAAAGTGTCAGTAGAGTTTTAAACAGTTGAAAGTATTATTGACAGAAGCACTAGTTTTAGTACAGCCTGAGTCGGGTAAAGAATTCGTAATTTTCAGTGATGCATCGTTGAACGGTCTGGGTTGTGTATTGATGTAGGAAGGCAAAGTAATAGCTTATGCTTCTAGATAGTTGAAGCCGCATGAAAAGAATTATCCGACGCACGATTTAGAGTTGGCCGCGATTGTGTTTGCATTAAAGATTTGGCGACATCACTTGTTTAGTGAGAAATGCCACATTTATACAGATCACAAGAGCTTAAAATATTTAATGACTCAAAAAGACCTGAACTTGCGACAACAAAGATGGCTTGAATTATTAAAAGATTATGAGCTACTAATTGATAATCATAATGGGAAAGCTAACGTAGTTGCTGATGCTTTGAGCAGAAAGTCATTATTTGCTTTGAGTGAAATAAACACACAGTTAGCTTTGTCTAATGATGGTTCGATTGTAGCTGAGTTGAAAGCGAGACTGTTATTCCTTAAGCAAATCGGTGAAGCCTAGAAATGTGATAAAGAATTGCAAGTTAAACAAGTTCAGTGTGAGTTGACTTCTGATTCAGAGTTCCAAATCAGATCTGATGATTGTTTAATGTTCCGAGGTAGAATTTGCTTACCAAGAAATTCCAAACTTATTCAGAAGATTTTAAACGAAGCACGTAGTGGTTGTTTATCCGTACATCTGGGAAGCACTAAAATGTACAACGATTTGAAGTAGTTATATTGGTGGTCAGGTATGAAACGAGACATTTCAGAGTTTGTATCGAGATGTTTAGTTTGTCAACAAGTTAAAGCCGAACATCAAGTACCGTCGGGACTACTTCAGCCAGTGATGATACCTGAGTGGAAATGGGATAGAATTACGATGTATTTTGTATCGGGATTACCCATGTCTCTGAAGAAGAAAGGTGCAATTTGGGTTGTCATTGATCGACTGGCAAAATTTGCACATTTTATTCCGATACGTACAAATTATTCACTTGGTAAATTGGTTAAATTGTACATATCTAAGATTATGAGATTGCACTGTGTGCTAATTTCGATTATTTTGGATAGAGATCCAAGGTTTATGTCGCAGTTTTGGAAGAAATTGCAAGAAGCTCTGTGTACGAAGTTGAATTTCAATACAGCTTTCCATCCACAAACTGATGGACAGTTTGAGCAAATAATTTAGGTTCTTAAAGATATGCTCAAATGTTGTGTTTTACAGTTCGAAGACAATTGAGAGAAATATTTGCCGCTAGTTGAATTTACGTATAATAACAGTTTTCAATTGAGTATAAAGATGGCACCGTACGAAGCTTTTTATGGTTGCAAATGTCGAAATCCATTGTATTGGTCAGAACTTAGCGAGAAACAAATTCACGGGGTTGATTTGATTAAAGAAACCGAAGAGAAAGTGAAAGTAATTCGCGACTGTTTGAAAGCAGCTTTAGATTGTTAAAAATCGTATGCGGATTTGAAACGAAAATACATTGAATTTTAGATTGGTGACAAAGTGTTCTTGAAAGTATCTCCGTGGAAGAAAATACTTCGTTTCGGTCGCAAAGGCAAGTTAAGTTCGCGATTCATCGGGCTATATGAGATTATTGAACAAATAGGGCCTGTAGCATATTGATTAACCTTACCATCAGAGCTAGAAAAGATTCATAATGTATTCTATGTGTCGATGTTGCGCCAATACAGATCTGATCCATCACATGTGATTTATCCGTCAGAGATTGAAATTCAACCCGATATGACGTATAATGAAGAATCGATCAGAACTCTATCACGTAAGGTTAAACAGTTGAAAAATAAAAGCATAGCTCTCGTGAAACTACTTTGGCAATGACACGGTGTTGGAGAGGCTACGTAGGAGCCTAAGGAAGCTATGAGAAAATAGTAACCTTACTTATTCACTGGAAAGATTTTCGAGGACGAAAATCCCTAAGGGGGGAAAGTTGTAACAACCTATTTTTAGTCAAATTGGAGCAGTGGTTTTGGAATCACAAATCTAAAGTCAAAATATTTATTTTATTATTATTTTAATATTTACAGCATGATAGCATGTATGTGTGAAAATTTTGCGAAGAAATTTTATCGTTTGATAGGTCAATTTGATAAAAAGGACTAAATTGCGTAAAGTGTAAAATTTGAGTTCTAATAGCTAAAGGTGTCTAATAGTTATGGAACTTAAAAATAGAGGTCCTTATGTTGTAATTAGACCATTAATAGCATGAGTGGACATATATAGACATATATTAAGGTGTTTTAAATAGTTTTATATAAGGTTAATTAATTAAAACAAAAAACAAATTTTGTTCGTTCATCTTTCTCCGAACCGAAAATAAGAAAGAAAAGAAGCCTAAGAAAGAAAAGAAGCCATTGATGAACTTTGAAGTTTCGGCTATGCATGCTTCAATTGTAAGTGATTTTTTACTCGGTTTTTAGTGATTTTTATGTTTTTGAGTTCGTAGCTCAATCTATCTAGCCCATACCTTCGATTTCAAAACTGTTAACATTTGTGAGAGTTTCCATTGATGTATATATGTGTTCTTTGATGTTTGATAATGAAATATGAATATTTTTTATGAATTATACAAGTTTTGTTAAGTGATTTTTAGTGAAAATACAAAATAGGGATTAAATTGAGAAATGTGTAAATTGTGTGGTAGAAATGTGAAATAAATAAAAATTATGGGCTACTAGGGGCATTATGGTAATTTTATAGCATGGGTTTATTGTGAATTTGCATGAATTTTTGATTTTGTGAAATAATGACTAAATTGTAAAAATGTGAAAGTTTAGGGGCAAATGTATAAAATAGCCCTAATGTGTGTTTTGAATTGAATTGAATAAATAGAAGAATAAATAAGTTGATTTTGATTACTTATAGATCAAGAAAAGAGGAATTTGGACTTAGATTGGGGAAAAAGCAAAGTAATTGAATAATCGGTTCGTTTCATCATATCCGTATACGAGGTAAGTTCGTATATTTGAACTTAAATGTGTATTTATTCAATGGATGGATGGAATTGAGATTGTATTTATCCTATGGTTAAATGTGTAGAACTTAATTTAAATGTACGGTTTAAGTGGACGAGTTGCTGAATAAGACCATAGTTGGGCTATGGCAAATCGAAAAATATGACCATAACTGAGTTATGCCATGTGAATGTAAAACCACGGCAGGGCCTTGGCAATGTATGTGTAAGACCATAGTTGGACTATGGTATCGGAAAATTGATGTATTTGTTTCGTAAGCATTTATAAGCCGGTGTGGTTTGATAAGAGAATTGTTGACAAATAGATAAGTATCGATACAGGTACGTACGAAAAATTATTCAAGTAACAAGTTAAAGGAG
Organism: Gossypium longicalyx; assembly: GCA_025698465.1. Classification (NCBI taxonomy): domain Eukaryota; kingdom Viridiplantae; phylum Streptophyta; class Magnoliopsida; order Malvales; family Malvaceae; genus Gossypium; species Gossypium longicalyx. Next base: position 32,921,425 of record CM047005.1, read on the forward strand.
GTTGAGAACTTATGAGTTACTATGCGGTTAAATTTTATGTTAACTTAGTGATTGATGCTTTAATAAAGTATATGTTATCTATTTGAAATGCTAATGAATGATGAGATTATTTCATATTTATATACGAACTTACTAAGCTTTATAGCTTTGTTTATTTTCTTCTATGTTTTATAGCATTTCGAAGCTAGCTCGGATTCGGGGATCGTCAGGGACTTCATCGCACTATCGAACATCTATTTTGATACTTCTGAAGTTATGTATGTATGGTATATGGCATGTGTAGGCTTGAGTCATTTCGGTATGTTTGATAAACATGTATTTAGGCCATTTGAGTTGGCTTGTGATGATGAATTTGTTAATGTATAAAGATGTGTAGATGGCTTTGTTTTGAGTTAGGTAATTGACCTATATTGTGTGATTGAAGTTGATAATTTGGGAAGTTTTGTGCTTGTGAATTGGTACATGATAATGCATGATTGGAAGGGTATAATTAGTTGAATTGTATATGTGAATTTAGGTATAAAATTAGATGGCAAATTGTAGCATATTTGTGATTGGTATTGATGGTAAAGAAATGGTATGATTTGAACATTGGTTGATGGTATTTTAATGCATATTAGTGTCTTGAAACGGTACCATTTAAGTTTGTTTAGGTACGTGCAAAATGGGTGGCAAAATGGATTGATAAATAGCCTATTTTTGTCCATACAGGCATAGACATGGGCGTGTGTCACAGCCGTGTATGACACACGGTTATGTTACACAGCCATGTGTCCCCTGGTGTTGAATTTGAAAACAAGTCAGTATGCTCCACACGGTCTCACACACGGGCGTGTGACTTGGCCATGTGGTATAAGTCAATATACCCTACAGGTTTGACACGGCCTAGTACACGGCCTGACACATGGGCGTGTATGGCCATTTTTAGGGTAGACGAGCTAGCTACATGGGTTTGTGTGTTGGTCGTGTGAACCAAGTCAGAGAGTTACACGGGGTCGAACACGGGCTGGGACTCGGTGATGTGCTCCCATTTCGGATGTCCACACGGCCTGTGGCATGGGCGTGTCTGGTGGCCGTGTGAGACAGACAGCCTGGCCACACGGGCGTGTGTTCCCTGTTTTGAGAAAAATTTCAAAGTTTCATGATAGTTTCATAAGTTATCGATTTAGTCCCGAATCAGTTCCAAAACATGTTTAGGGCCTCGTAGGCTCGTATAAGGGACAAATTGATTGAGATTGAATGATGAATGCTTGAATTGAGAAAATGTATGCTAAATGGATGTTTAATCGCTTTGTAAGTCCAGTAATGCTCCGTCACCCTATTCCGGCGTTGAATACAAGTGAAGGGTGTTAAATCAAATGTCCCAAATTTACAATTCGGTCCCTCTTCTCTTTCCCATGCTTCAATTTATCCCTTTGTTTGCTTGTCTTTGATTTAAAGTGCCCGAATTTCATTCCTAACAATATTTAAACACAAAATGCACCAATTCGTAAGGATTTATTTGAGAGTAAGTCGAGTTGAACACGTAAATTATGCAAAATGAACAAGCTATCAAATCCCCCTATTTAGCTCATGGTTGCCCTCAAGCATATTGTACTTTCATACATTAGAAATTATTCAATAACTTATCAGAAATCAAGCCTCTTTTTCTCATCCATGATCAATGCAAACAATATAGGCAAAAAATGAATAAGTGCTCAAAATACCTAGTTTGATCAACAAGTGTCCATAAAATTGAAACATGTAAATTAAATCATTTCACTAAATTGAGTTTGAACCAAAATTTGCAAGGTATTATTCTCAATTAATCATGCAGTAAATTTTTGGGACGTAGTCAAACCTTTTTACGCGAACTAGGATGACAACCTAAGCACCCTACCTCGATTACTCAGTTCGACACGTCTCCAAATGATCCCCTTTTTTTAACAGCTTAATTAGCAAAATATTTGCATATTTTCGGTTCGTCACTCAAACCTTTTTACACGAGATGAGATGACAACCCAAGCACTTCATCCCGGTTACTAAATTCGGTCACTTTTCCAAAACATTCACTTATAACTTGAGCATTTATTTATTTATTTATTTATTTTCATTTTATTTATTTATTTATTTACAAGAAAATATAATATTTTTACCAAACAATCAATTTTCATGAAAAATCTAATTACATATATCAACTTTAAAACACACATGTCAGTTAATCTAAATATTTGAACACTTTAATTCAAAAAGTACTCAATTGTCCAAATTGGCTAAGTAATGAAATTAGAGGCTCAATGTCAAACAAATTATCGAATAAATCCAGTATAAGATTAAATATATGCAAAAGAGAAACATGTAGCAAAAGACAATCAACCATGCATACTTACCATTTCAATCCCCCCACTTAATCTATACTTGTCCTCAAGCATGTTTTATATGCAATAAAGTATAGTAACTCAAACAACAAGCAAAGAGAAATGTTAAGAATACTCCTCACGTGTTTCTAACGATGTTGTAAGTATTAGGAGTTGGAAACACAAAAATATACACACTTTTTCATGCCATTTTTAACTCAAATTCATGCAATTTCGTAGTCATTCTTGTCGAAAAATATATAATAATTATAAAATAATTAAATTGTACTTAAATTATTAACATGTTGAATTTTAATTAATTTTATAATAAATTTTTATTAATTTTGATTTATTTTCGATAGATTCGCAGAAAGGGCAAAAAATGGCTCGACAAACACTACTAGAAGCCAAAACTAAGAAGCGATTTTTGAAGCATCGAGGTGAATTAATTTTCCAGCCTAAGACGGTCCAATTTATTAATATTGATTCATAATATAATTAATTTTAATTTTAATCCAAATTATTTTGGGTTAAATAATTATTATTTATTAAATTATGAAAGGAGGCCTAGTTGTGCTGATTATTTGGCTTTCAAAACAGCCCTTGAAGATTCCTTGAAATTGCATTCAAACCCCTCCACTTATAAGCCTTTGTAGATTTTCCCCTAACTAAATTTAGCAAGTTTGAAAGCTTTAAACTTGCCACATGTGTGGCCGTCCATGGGAGGAGTCTATGGTTGTTGATTTTTTCTACTTTTAGCAGCCTTTCCAACCTATAAATACCCCCTTGGCTGCTCATTTCAAACACACCTCCTTTCATTCTTCATTTCTCTCTCATTTTCTCTCTTCAAAACCCTTCCTTTGTTCTCTATTTTTCCCTTCCATTCCCTTACTGATTTTCCCTCTTGGAAAAGATCCCTTCAAACACCATAGGTAGCAGCATTCAAGTGCTCATAAAAGCCTCGGTTCAACAAGAACTAGCGGAGAAGGAGGAGCGGAGCAAACTAGTAAGCTTCAGAGAAACACCAGATTTGATTCTAGTTCCCTATCCTTTAATTTATTATTGTTGTTGTTATGAACATGTCTATGAATACTTGTTATGTTGATATGTTTATTTTAATTAATAAGGCTTAAATTTAATTCGTGTTAGGTTGATTGCATTTCGTCCACTTAAGTTATTAAAATTGTGTTTGTGTTGTTATAGGCCTTTGTAAGTTGTTTGATTAAGTAAAATCATGATTAAGTTATTCTTGAATTGTAAGGTACCTAACGAATTAATTATTTAATCGTGTTGAAATTATAATTAATTAACACAATACTTAATTAGTGCATGTTTAATCTTCTAAGTAGCTGAGGGTTAAATTAGCGACAGTATTAAACGGTACATTAGCCTTTCATGTACTTATGAAGATTGATTAATTGTTTGAATTGACATTTGAAAATGTTCAAGAGACTAGTTAATTTAATAAGTATGTATGAGCAGTAATTAGCAAATTACCAAGTTGCCGTGAATTTATTCGTAATAACAGGAGCATGAGTTTAATAATTCTAAGTTAAGAAATATAATTAATCTAACACAATTATGTCATCTTGATTAAAATCATATTTTGAAATCATGTATTGGAACTTTTGCTTTTATTTTATTTTATTTTACTTAGTTAAATTTTAGTTTTTAATCACTTCCGCAAAATCAAAATATTTTTCTTCACCGAAGTGTATTTAATTGCGTTCATAAATAATTCGTTTCATAGTCTGTGTGGGTACGATAACTCAACATTTACTTGTCAATTTATTACTTGTTACGATTGTGTACACTTGCACATTTCCATCTTCCAAAAGTAACGACTTTGCAGGATGTCGAGGATTGTGGAGACTTGGGTTTCCATTGCTTCAAGTCGAGCTTCGATTCGACTTAAACGTCCCTCTATAGATGAAAGAGGTTGTTCCCCTTGCTCTTTAGTAGTAAAATTTGGACGTTGGCGAAAGACCTTATTACCGCGAGTAGTTCGTGTACCTAGAGGAACAAAATAATATCCAGTAGAGGTTCCGACAAGCAAACCCATAGAATCCAAGCAATATTCATCTAGACTATCCGTTGCATATGCACATGTTAAGGACGAGAAATTTACTTCAGAAGGAAAAAGTTGAGAGATTAAGTTTGTAATATAAGGGCCAAGTATTAGTGGTTGATTAAAGCGTAAAATTACATGAAAGTTCCGTGCAAACCAATATCCTAAATTAATTTTAAATCCAAAATGCATACACCACAAAAAAAAAAAATTAGTTTTAGTTAAAGCAGATAACGAATCATTTTGACCTGAAAAACTAAAGGCTAAAAACCGATGAATATATCTCAAAGCGAGTTCATGCACCAACAAGTCCTTAGAGGTCTTTGGATTATAAAGTTGATTTCTAAAATGAGTTAAAGCACAATAAACATCTTGAGCATCAAAGTTACTTGGATTATCTAACAAAGCAGTATGGTAGGAATAGGTTTGAATGTTGTCAGGGTCAACGAAACCTACGGCAATGTTAAAATAAAAAAACGACATCCTAAAATCTTTACCAAGTAACCGAAAATAGAAAACGTCTTACGTTTCGACATTTCGTAACACATCAATATCAAAGATAAATGTTGTGTAGAATTCAATAAATTAATTCATAATATGCACTACATGAAATATTTGCAAATGAACTCCAACCCATATCATCAAAATAGCGAATCACAGCATCACGAATATTTAACATATTAAGGGTGTAAAGATCAATTTGCTTATAGACCGGGAGTGGAAATTTTTTAATGTTGTCATATCTTGCACGATGCTCTAGGGTTGAAACGTTCAAGACCCTCATTGTAACACCCCTAACCCGAATCCATTGCCAGAATAGGGTTACGAAACATTACCAGAGTTTATAAATCAAACAGACAGAAAATGCAAACATTTCATATCATATAGCATTTATGTTAAAAACCAATTATAATCATACATATTATCCCTTATATGAACCCTCGAAGCCCAAAATACACATTAGAAACAAATTGGGATTAAATCAGAAACTCATAATTTTTTTTAGAAACATTTAATATTTACAACACTACAAGGGTTACATGGCCGTGTGACCAGGCCGTGTGACTCACACAGTCAAGAGACGCACCCGTGTCTAAGGCCATGTAACTCACTGACTTACATTATTTTAAAAGATAAAGGGGACACACGGCTGTGTCACCTGGCCGTATGTCACACAGCTGAGACACACGCCGGTGTCTCTGCCCATGTGGACAAAAATAGGCTATTTTATAAGTCATTTTTCTCACCCAACAAGGCATGTACCTTTAGTTAACATTGTGCATATAAACAAGTCATATTATAGCATCCAAAACAAGTAAAATCAATCCCTAAACATGTAGTATATTCATATACAACCACAAATCATTCCACACATCAACATTTTAAGACAAATTAAGCACATGTCAAAATACCAAAACATAAGCCAAATGAGTGGCTAAAGTCAACAAAACACATATAGGCCAACATTTAGCCAAAAATAACCTATACATGCCATTATAACCAAAATCAAAACATTCAAAAGTACCAATAGAACCGATGGATAGTGTGATATAACTCTGACAAGCTTCCAACCCAATCGAGCTTCCGATAATCTGAAGAGTAAAGAAAAAAAATATGTAAGCAATGAATGCTTAGTAAGCTCGTATAAACTTTAATCATATTAATTCATTTCAAATATGAAATTTATACATATCAAGAATGATCCAATATTGATACCATAATACTCATGAAGTTATATTCAACAACTCATAAGGTAAATAAATCCATGACGTTTTGTTGTTAGGTAAATGCGGTTGTTGATGGTAGTGAAAAGGGGTTGTCAAATGGTCGTTGATGGTGGATAATAACTGAATGGTGGTGAGAATGAAAGAAAAGAATGATGGTGCAAACCGTCGCCATTTGCCGTAGATGGGTACGGAGTTGTGAAGAGAAAAAATATCAGCGATCGGTCAGCGTGGCAGCTGCGTACGACAGCGGCGTGAAGGGTACAAGAAAGTTAGGGTTTTGGTTGGGAAAAATGAAGAATAAGAAGAAAGGAAGAAGAATGGTGGTGGTTTTGGGTTTCTTTTTTCTTTTTTTCTTTTTCCCTCTTTTTTGGTCAATTTTAGTCTTCTTTTTTTTCTTTTTCTCTTTTTTTTCTTTTGACCGGTTTAGGTCACTTTTAGTGTAATTTTTGCCGTTTGGGCCTCTTTTTCTCTTATTGTTGGGTCTGTTTGGCCATTTGGCCTAATGTTTGCCTTTCTTTTTCTTTTTAGGTTTTGTTGGGCTTGTTTGGGTTTTAGAGAATTGGGTTTTGTTTAGGTATGGGATAGGTAGGTTAAGTGATTTGCGTTTTGGGGTTTTAGGTGTTGGTTTGTGAAGATAATAAATAGTAGCACTTAGCACAATGTGCCCACACCATGGTCAGTATTCGATTTTCAAAAAATTGACACCATTCGTCACGTTCCTGGTGTACTAGCCCGATTTTAGGCCTAGTCGGAACAGTGGTTTTGGGACCACAAATCTGACGAGGAAAAATTTATTTTTATTATATTTTTATGGTCTACAGTTTAACGGAATGATTTCGTAAAAGTTTCGTTAAAAAATTTCGACGTTTGGGCACTCAATTTAGTCAAAAGGACTAAATAGTAAAAAGTGCAAAACTTGAGTTCTAAAAGCTAGAGGTGTCTAATTGCTATGAAATTTTAAATTGGAGGTCTTTAAATGGTAATTAGACCATTGGTTAATTTTTTGGACAAAAATGAACATGAAATATGTGAAATAGAATATTTTTAAGTTAAGGGCATTTTGGTCATTTAGTAATTAAAATGAATTAAAAACAAATTAAAAGGCAATTTTTGTCCATCTTCAACCCCATGGCAGAATTTCACAAGGGGAAACCATGGGTAGGGTTTTTCAAGCTTCCAAGCTTGATTGTAATCTCGTTCTTGCCCCGTTTTTAATGATTTTCATGCTTTTGAATTCCTCGTAACAAGATCTATCTATTTTTACCACTAATTTGAGATATAGTTAAACTCTAGGGTTTTTACCCATGATGAATATGTGTGCATTTTTGTGTTTAATAGTAAAAAATGCATGTTTATGGTTAGAGAAACAACTTTTACTAAGTGATTTTCGGTGAAAATGCCTAAAAGGACTAATTTGTAAAAGTTATAAAATGTCATAAAAGTGTGATTTAATAAAAAAATGTGGGCTGCTATAAGTATAAAAGAGGTTTGGCTAGGCTTAAGAATAGAAAAAATTGAATAAATTTCATTTTTCAAGCTTAGAGGCAAAAATGTAAATATGTCAAACTTTAGGGGCAAAAACATAATTTTTCCATAATATGATTTTTGGGTCACATTGAATAATGTGACTAATAAGTGAGCTAAATTTGATATTATAGATCAAGAAAAACGAGATTTGAGCCTAGAAAGAGGGGAAAACAAGTATTTGACGGTTAGGTCATTTTCACCATTTTTGGTATTGAGGTAAGTTTGTTTGTGAATAATGCAATGCTATATTGTTTTAAATTGCTTAAATATTATATTATTTATATGATTGATATTATTATCAAATTCAATAATGCCAAGATAATGAAGAAGTCCCGGTTGGACCTTAGGAATAGATAGGATACAAATGTCATGACATTAGGGTTAATGAGATTACGTATAAGACCATATCTGGGATATGGCATCGTTATGAGATTTCGTATAAGACTATATGTAGGATATGGCATTGATTTGAGATTTCGTGTAAGACCATGTTTGGGACATGGCATCGATACGAGACATCGAGTAAGACCATAGCTAGGCTATCGGCATCAATATATGTGATCCCATATAAGACCATATCTGGGATATGACATTGGCATCTCACTATGTGTATGACATTTCCTGGGTATCCTTTAGTATTCCAAGTGGTTCAACGGGTAATTCAAAGACTATGTCAAAGATGTGAAAAGATATGACTGTGTTACGAGTTCGTATAGGTATGTACGTAAAGTTTATAAGCATTGGCTTCATGATATTATGAGTTCATGATCACTATAAAAGTGACCTTAAGTTAATCTTTGAATAAGTATTCATGTTGATGATGTGTAAATTCATGGTAAATTTAATTGAGAATCATGTGCTAGGCCTTTGAGCCATATCAAATTGAGAGATAAGATGTTTAGTTCACTTGATTTGTGATTCATTGGATATGTGTAAAAAAATGAAATATTTACATAATTGCCTATTAAAATAGTCATGAAAGTATGTGAAGTTAAGATATATTAAATTATGTTTATAAATTGAAGGGGGTAAGCATTGGGATTAAGTTATGCCTATGAAGATTTAATGACGTTTATGTTGTGTTATGTTATGTTTGTTGTATGAAAAATGTATGACTATTGTTACTTATTATTTGCATACGAACTTACTAAGCTTTGTAGCTTACTCCCCTTCCTTTCCCATATCTTATAGGGTTGTATGCTAGCTCGAGTTGGAGATCGCCGGAGATGCTATCACACTATCAAGCTATCATGTTAGGTAAATGAACGCAAAGCTTTGAGTCTATGGCTATGTATAGGGACTTAGTCATTTAGTGTATGTATCATTATGATATGGCCAATGAATGGTATGTAAATATTTGATAATGAATAGCTATTAGAATGACTAGTTATAGATATGCTTTGGTGTTATGTATGTCTAAATGAAAGTTAATACAAAGAAATCATGAAAGAGTAAAATTAACATTAAAACAGTTTTGCACAGCAGCAGTAGTATAACTTTGAAAAATCACCAAAAATTGTGGAAATCAAATTAGAGGTTTAATAAAATATTAAATTAAAGCCTATTGAGTCTAGTTTTACATAGAATAAATGATGTAAGCAAAATAATTTCATTTTATGAGTTCATTGAATTTTTGTGAGACAAGGTCAGAATGATTTTGGGTTCACCTGTTCTGAATTTGGAAAATCATTAAAAATTGTATGAAAATACTTGGGGGTTAAAATTTATATGTTTAATTTTTTAATGAGCCTATTTTCAATAGAAACAAATGGGAACATCATCCGAATCCTGTACTAAGAGATAATTAATTTTTAGTGAAGAAATGTCGAAACTGTCAAATAGCAGAACAATGATGAATTTGAAGAATTAAATGTACTTATTGGCTAAACCATAAATTCTGAAAATTTTATGGAAGGAAGATATTTGAGTCTAGTTTCGAAAAAATCAAGCAGATCTTAATTTAGAATTTTGTAGCTCAAGATATAAATAATTTAGTGACTATGAATCAAGTGGACAGTTTTGTTATAAATAGTAAATAATTGTTTTGGTAGGTTTAAGCCTTGATTATGGTTGTTTGGTAGCTTAATTGTGCCATGTTAAGTGCCATTAAAAGTGTTTATGTGAGTGTGCAAATTAGGATGGAAAATGGCTTGGTAAATAGCCATTTTCTTGGCCACACGGGCAGAGACACGGCCGTGTGTCTCAGCCGTGTGAAGGACACGGCCCAGGGACACGGGCGTGTGACTTGGCCATGTGACCCCAAATTGTGCATGACATTATAAACAGAGAGTTACACAGGCTGAAGACATGGGCGTGTGTGACTATACAACCTACCTACACGGGCGTGTCCCAAGCCACACAGGCGTGTCCCAAGCCACACGGGCGTGTGACCCCCTGTTTTGATGAAATATTTTCTAAGTTTTCTAAAGTTTTCGTTTTAGTCCTGAACCACTTCTAATGTATGTTTTCGGCCTCGTGGGTCCATATAAGGGACGATATGCATATGTATGAATGGTTTTAAATTTAATGAAATTTTATGGCCCGGTTTTATATGATTGGTTATGTTTAAGTCTGGTAATACCTCGTACCCTGTCCCGGCGTCGGACACAGATAAAGGGTGTTACACCTGGAAAATAACACATTAAATAGATTAAATAATAATATTGTTAGTTATTTTATTACCATTTTAAATAAACTGAAATTCAAAAATTAAAATAAATTTGGGTTGCCTCCCAAATAGCGCTTTTGTTTAACGTCGTTAGCTTGACGACCTAGGAATTTATTCAATCGACTCTTCAATGACAAATTCCCAAACCATGTGGACTTGAAAATTTTCGTAAAAGGGCTTCAATCATTGTCCATTGACCTTGAAGATTTTTCCATATTCTTAACTTTTTGACTTCAACTATACCATGCTAAAATACGTGAGTAATAACAAAAGGCCCTAACCATTTAGTTCGGAGCTTACCTATAAAGATTCTTAGTGTAGGGTCAAAAAGTAATACTTTCTGCCCTGCCACAAATTGTTTACGGGTTACCTTTTGATCATGGTATGCCTTGATCTTATCCTTATAAATTTAGGCACTTTCATACACTTCTCGTCGAATTTCCTCAAGTTCCTGAATATGTAAGTTACGATATTTATCTACAGCTTCCAGCTCCATGTTGCATTGCTTAAATACCTAAAACACTTTGTGTTCTAATTCTACAAGAAGATGACACAGTTTACCAAAAATTAGTCGATAAAGAGACATACTTTTGAGTCCTTTATAAGTTGTGTGATACACCCACAGTGCATCATTTAGTCACAAACTCCAATATTTCCTATCTAGCTTAACGATCTCCTCCAAAATCATCATGATTTTTCAATTTGACACTTTAGCTTAACCGTTGGATTGAGGGTGATAAGCTGTAACGACTCATTGCACTACCCCATATTTTTTTAAAAATGTGTCGATTACCTTATTACAAAAATGCGTTCCCTGATCGCTGATCAATGCTCGTGGCATGATAAATCTAAAAAAAAAAATATAACTCTTAAGAAAATCCACTACAATTTTGGCATCACCATGACTGGTGGCTTTAACTTCCAGCAGCTTTGACATGTAGCCAAATGCAAGTAAAATATAAATGTTACTATATGATGAGACAAAAGGTCCCTTAAAATCGATGCCCCATAGATACAAAATCTCACATACATGTATAGGTGTTAGAGGCATTTCATTTTTTTTACTCAAGTTTCCTACCGTTTAACACTTTTCGTATGTTTTACAAAATAAATATGCGTCACAAATAATATGTGGCCAATATAGTCCACATTCAAGTACTTTATGCGCAATTCGTTTAGGGCTAAAATGTCAACCACATGCATGAGAATGACAAAAAGATAGAATCAATTTTACCTCAGTTTCCGCAATGCAACGTCAAATTACCTGGTAGGAACAGTATTTCCAAAGGTAGGGGTCATCCCAAATATAGTATCACGATTCAAGTTTAAACTTATCTTTTTCAGATCATGATAAATTAGAAAAGACTATACTTGTAGAAAGGTAATTCACCATGTCTGCATACAAAGGAAAATTTGTCTAAGTAAAAAACAGACTTTCATCTGAAAAATGGTCTTTAAAAGGTGTGACATCTTTTGATGGAGGCATTCGGCTCAGATGGTTAGTAACTAAATTTTCGCATCCTTTCTTATCCTTTATTTTGAGATCGAACTCTTACAAAAGTAATATCTATCTAATAAGCCTCAATTTTGCTTCCTTTTTCTCGATCAAATATTTAAGAGCTGCATGGTCAGAGAAAACAACAATCTTAGTCCCTAATAAATACAAATGAAACTTTTCCAAAGCAAAGACTATAGCTAGAAATTCTTTTTTAGTGGTGAAGTAATTGCTTTTGGTGGCATCCAAGGTCTTAGATGCACAGGAGATAACGTGTTGTTCTTCCTCGATTCTTTGCCCAATGACTGCTCCTACGCTATGGTCACTTGCATCACACATTATTTCAAAAGGATGGTTCCAATTTGGTGGCTAAACAATGGGTACCAAGATAAGTTTATGTTTTAGCATGTCAAACGCATCCCTGCATTATTGGTCAAACTCGAACTCTTTATCCTTCTGCAAGAGATTACAAAATGGTTGTGCAATTTTTGAAAAGTGTTTAATGAACCGTCTGTAGAAAACTCATGACCAAGAAAAGAACGAATCTCCCTCATAGTTATGGGGTACGAAAGTAAGTTAATAATGGAGTCGTGTTTATAGACAGTTGGGGAAATAAGTCGATCATGCTATATTCGGATCTCCAAGAACAAATCAAGGGAGATAGTGATCGGGTTTAAACATCCCATGCGGTTAAGGTTGTTAATCTGAGTTGGGTTCTTCAAAATGCAATGTTGTCGAAATCTTGAATCACAAATGCATGTATCGCGGTTAGATAATCAACAATGATTGCTATTATAACTCGAAATTTTCTCACTCGATTCAATCGAAGGTTCACCCCTAGCTCCTATTGGATTTTTTAAAGATATTGGTTGCTTCCTCAACGAATAAGCATCACAATAAGGGCTGACTGAATGGCTTCTTATAAAGGGCCATAATGTATCTTGTCACCATTCGTTCCATTATTTGGAGTTCCACTTTATCTATTCCCTTATGTACACTTTTCAAGAATTTCATGGTTAGAGTCATCTAATACTTTGTGTAATCTAATTTGTTGACAACGAGTAATCATTTGAAACTTGGTTCTCGAACTTGTTCTACTAATAATTTCCCTCACTATTCAATAGTCATATTATTAGTTATCCTCAAGAGCATATCGACTTTCACATTTTCTTTTCATAGTATTTTCTTTACAATAATATTAGGAAAACATTGCAGCTAAATTTGTAAAGTCTTGTGATATTCTTCTAGCATTAGGCCTCAAACTTCATATTTTCCATCAAATTGACCTGCCTCAAGTTGCGAATGAACATGTTCATCTATTGAGCTAGTATGGCATGAGCTAATCTTGATCAAGTTAAAAGAGCCCTGTACTCCCTAACATTATTTATGTTGAAAAAATTGAGATATTTCAAAAAAAAAAGCCATGTTCCATGTTCTATAAGAAAAAATTTGAGACCTTTATTTTAAAATAATTATACTTTATTGAATAATAAGAACCAAATTGAGAGGGTGGAGTCATGCACATGTCAATGGCGTCTAAATAGCTAATGTAGTGTAGATTGGCAGATTTCCTTGAGTGTGATATGTCACGGTGTCTAAGCCCTTTTATTTTTTGGACTTCTTTTTACTGGATTTTTTTAAAGTCCAAGAAAAGTAAATTATTTAACTAGTAAAATCTATATTTAGCTAAGCTAAAAAATAGCTTAACCAATTGAAACTATTTTTAGCCAAGTCTAGATTCATTATTTTTAAATTATTTTTAGTTAAGTCAAATTCATTTACCTTTTCTATTTTTTGCCTGTAAAAGTTCTATAAATATCATGGCTCACTTTCACTCTAAACACACCTTAAAAAATCTATCATTTTCCTCTCACTCCTCTCATCCTTTTGAGTTTGCTGAGTATTTTTTGTTGTGATCTATTATTGATTTATGTTCCCGTTTTATAATGGAAGAGTTTGTTGAATCCTAGGGATACGTTATACAATGAAATATCCTTAAAACAGTGTCCAATATGCCTCAAACTATTAAACTCGTATTCTTGGTTTGTTAACTTGGTTCAATATTTGCCAACAATCTTAAGGATATTTTCGTACTTAGAAGTTGTCCACACTGTTGATGCCTATGGTCATTGTTGTCATTATTGTCGTGGTGCTACTTATGCCATATTTCCCATGAATGCACGTGTTTGTTACTATTGTTATCTTGCTTCCTGTATCCCAACGCTATCAATATTTTTATTGTTTGATATTCTCACGTATCAATTACAAGTATAGAAAAAGGGCGAGATTTAAATATTTCTTAAAGGCTTGAATTAATTTAATTTTGAAATAAAATGATCGCATGTAAAGTATATTTTTTCTATGATGAATTGTTATAATGAAGCATGAATCAATTATTTTATGTCACATGAATTTATTTATTATTACTAAAAAATTAGTGTGCCTTAAGTTAGAGTCTAATAAAGTGAAATTCATAATACAGTAATAATGTGAATTTACCTAGTCATGGTTAATATTACTTTTACATTTAATATGGGTTGAGCCAAACCCAAGTTCAGAAACTAAGGTTTTAATAATAAGATATTCAATTGAAATTGAGTTCAACTTGAGTTTTATTTAGTTGTTAAAGTTGTATTAAATTTTTAACTTTGATGATAGATTCTTATTTGCCACATTATCATATTTGAATGATTATGTGACTTTTTTTTAAACTTACTTTGAATTATATGTTTATATAAACATGTGTTGAATTATTTTTTTTAAATGACTTATGATGAATATATATTTTGTATTGATTATAAGCCCAAAATAAAATTTTGAGAAAAGAAAGGAGAAAATAGTTGGCTGTTGGAAATAAGTGTAATAATATGAAAGTGCGTACCTAGGAACAATTATGGCTAGAAAAGATTTGGTGGTTAAAAGTGTCATGTACACCACATTTCTTTCCTGGAAACCTACCTGGTGTTTTATTCATAATTGTGCTCATTATTCCAATATCTAATTGTGGACAAACTAGGCTACTATATCTCTGTGCAGAAATCAAGTATGGAGAAATGATAATCCTATTAAGTAAAATATCAATTTGACTGAAAGAAATGATATAATCCTTGTGGTCATTTATCAAGTTAATATTATGGCTAATATGAACTAGTAGGTGATAGAAAGTGGTGCCATTAAAGCTTTTGTGGAAATTAAAATACATTTGTGTCCTACTCCGAAGTGGAAGAAATAAAAGAGGTTGTCTATCTTAGAAACTCTTAAAACTACACATATGCTTGGAAAATGCAAGGCTCTATTCAAACCTACATCTAGAAAGGCCTTAGCTTAAGTGAGGTGTTTTATATTCAAACCAATTACGTTGAATTATTAGGAAAAAGTTGAAGTGAAAGTTTCTTTCGAATGTGACAAGGTCATAATGACTGAAAATATGCTTTTGTGATAAAAGGGCTTTTGTAATTATATAACATTTGTTGTTTGATTTAGAAATTATTAATGATAATGCTAGCCTATCATCTTGCCTAATTGAAATATCATAATTGACGTGGCATGCTAATAATAGAATTTGTGAATGTATTTCATCATTTAATTGAAACAAAATTAAGGCATTCAAATACTTGCTAAAATGTATGATAGTTAATTCAAATATATTTGAAAATTATTTGCATATAATTTGTGTGTGTTATATTGCTTATATGAAAAATGATAAGACACCTTATGTTTTAAAGATTATGATTTCTAACTTAAAATGTATGAAAATGTGGGGGTGTCCAAAGATTATATTTTTTTATCTTCAGAAAATGGATATGGGTTCTGATTGTATGCTCATTTACTATGCTGAACATAGTGTTGTAGATAGATATGTTGTTGTGAATAGTGATGTGCTTGACCATAATGCAATACTTGAGACAAAAATGTTGAATTTTTAGCATATTTTTCCTTAAAAATCAATAATGTTTCTCATACACCTATTATACAAAATGATTGTGGATATGAGGATGTGAGAAGGTCTAAAAGAACCAGAACTAAAAATTTTATTGGAAATGATTTTTACACCTATTTGGTGAAAAATGATCCAGTAACTTATTTTAAAGCAAACTCTTCTTCTGATGCTCCTTTTTGGAAAAAAAGGCTATTAAATATTCTACTTGACAAAAAATAAATAAATGGGAAATTAGTTTATTTATTTGAAATAATCGAAGATTGCGTCATTTTAAGTCAAGAATTTAAAGTGTGTAAACTTCTCAAATCCTTATATGGCTTGAAGTAAGCACCTAAACAATGGCATGAGATATTGGTCAAATATTAGTAAACGATGGTTTTTCTTCTATTGAAATAAATTAATGTGTTTAGAAAACTTGTTGATAGTAATTGTGTGATTATTTATTTATATGTTGATGATATGTTAATATTTAGTACTAATTATGAGCTAGTAATGTCATCACAAGAACATTATGTTGAGAAACGTCAGAAGAACTTTAGACACTTTGATGTCTAACCAGTGAGCACTCCTTGTAATACTACCTCTCAATTAATAAAAAAAATAAAGGTGAGCTTATTGCTCAATCAGAGTATACACAAATTATTAGAATTTTGATGCATCTAATAAATCTTACCCAAACAAATATAGCATATGTTGGGCTACTATAGTTAGACCTATGAAATATTCAGAAAGTACCATGAATTATGGTATCTTGCTTAGTGGATTTCCTGGTATATTAGAATGATACAATGATCTTAACTGGATTTCAGATTCAGATGAGAAAAAATCCACTAGTGGTTATATGTAAATATATATTCATCCTTGGTGGTGGTGCAATATTGTGGAGATAATCCAAACAAACTATTATTGTCAAATCCCAAAACCTGACCTAGTAGTTTAGGGTTAGTGGAATCAGGTTATTAAACCAAAGGTTTGAGTCAGATATCGAAAATTAGGGTCGTAAGGAAGTAATTAAAGTATTAAAGTAACATAATCGGGTTTTCTTTTATTAACCAACTTAAAACAAAATTTAATTTTGAGGTCTAATTTGAAAACATGGATTCTAATTGGATTCGGATCTAATTGGAAAATGGGAGAAATAGGGAGTGACTTGTAACGCCCCAAATTTAGGTGTTTTTGGCTTTTGTGAAATTGTAGCATAGAGGGATATCTGAATATAATTTTTTGCATGGATTCGCATAATATTAGGCTGCTTGTATGGTTTTGTGCTCTAGGGTGTGTTTGAGAGGTCCTAATTTCAAGTCTAGGCTTGGGCTAAATTTTGGTTTTTAGCTGAATAAAGTCTGGCTTTTGGTTAATGGGATTATAAGAATTTATTGGTAAACACTTAACAGAATAGGCTTGCTGGTCTAGTGGTTAAGTGGCAAAGAAATTACGCTTAGGGTCTGGAGTTCGATTCCCTGTAGTAGCGGTGAGATTACTTTTGCTGCAAGTTTTGGCTAAGAATTGGCTTTGTCAGAAACCTGAGTTAGGGTTTAAGGTAAATTAGGGCTTAATCCCCTCTTTTTAACAAAAGTTTTTACTCTCTGCCGTCTTTTTCCTTTCCCAAAACTCATTGTTGCTGAAATTTATTCTCTTTTTCTTCTTTCCCTTCATTTTTCTTCATTTTTCTTCTTTTTCGATAAACTTAGGCATATTGCTAGCGGTTCTATCGTTTCAGTAAGTATCGCTTAAATTAAATTTCATGATTTCCTTTAGAGTTTGTTTAAGAGGGGTTTTGTTTGCTGTTTAGGGGATATTCAAGGTTCTGTGGGTCATTAAACGAGATTCTAAACAACGAGGAATCATCGTATTCGTTGAAAGTAAGTAGATCTCTCTTTCGGGATTTGGCAATTCTTGGGGGAATCAATTTGAGTGTTTGATATTAGACTCGGTATTGTCGATTTTAGGTTTTGGAGTGCTCGTGGTTGGATTTGCAGCGAAAACGAACAAGGTCTGTACTCCAATTACGCAGAAAACGAGATTCAATGAAAGCCAAAAAGTGGTCCATCGACGCCACACGGGCGTGTGGTCTGCCCGTGTGGTAGCCTGCGTCGCAAGACACGGGCGTGTTGCTGACGAGCCAGGCAGTATGCGCGCCACAGCGCGTGACGGACATGAGCGTGTAAGGCTGATGAGGCCGTGTGTGAGGCACGGGCTTAGGCGAATGGGCCGTGTGGGCCACACGGGCGTGTAGGCCACACAAGTGAACCACAGGGCGTGTAAGAATCTGGGCCAGGCCGTGTGAACCACCCGGGCAAGGCCAATTTCGGCCGTGTGACCCACACGAGCAGGGCACACGGGCGTGTGAGCCCAATTAAGGTAAAATGTTCTGTAAGGTTGCACGGGTCGCCTAAGTCGACTGTGACCTGATTATAGGGGCAGTAAGCGTTACTCAGACCTCATACTCTGATTGATTACTGAGTTGTATGCAAAAACATGTTATTATAAGCATGTTATTATAAGCATGAGTAACTGTCTGATTCTGTATGTCTGTTCTGCCATGATATTGAAATGATCTGATATCTGCATATAAGTATGCCATGATATATGTGTTGCATTACATTGGGTTGGGATTGCTGTGAAGTGAAGGAAGTCTGAGAGGCGATTAGCCTGAAATCGGGCAGCTACGCTGTCCTGGTCCGTTGAGTACTGTTCTACGGTACCCTTTTTGATGTGTAGGGCTGGATGGGTTGACTAGATCCCCATACTTGGTGTGTAGGGTTGGGTGGGTCAATTTTATCCCATGGTGTGTTGGGTTGGTTAAAGATGGTGTGCAGGGTTGGTGGGCATGTTTCTGATATCTGATCTGTTATGCATGTGATATCTGTATGGCTAAGGCCGAAATATCTAGATTCTGTTATATATTTGTATGCATGTTGTTTGTGGGGATGTACACACTGAGTTTGCGAAAACTCACCCCTTGTTTATTTTATTTGTCTGGTAATCCTCAGCAGTAGATGGATCGGTGTGACGGAGGGCTCGATAATGACCACTGGTAGACACTCGTTGGTTTCATGAGTAACAATTATTTCACCTGTTTTACTTTAATATTTGTATTTGGGATTTTAAATCTTTAAGTTTATGGATTTATAACTAAACGATGTTTTAGCTTCCACGTTACGGAAATGTTTTCACATAGTAATTGGAATAACGGTTTCACGACTTAAGTAAAGATAATATAATCTGTACGATTTCCACTAGACAAGGTTTTGAAAAAAAAGGTTTTCTAAAAGCACTCTCATGTGATGCCGCTAGGTTCGACCATAACGTCTAGGTCGATTTGGGGTGTTATATTTAGTGGTATCAAGCCAGGTTGCAAAACTCGGCTGTGGATTTGGGTTTCAAAATTTGGTTTAAAGAAAATGATTTGTGAAACGATTTGAAATATTTTTGATAATAAGTATGTGGTACACCGAGCCTCTAGCACTGATCCTGTAAGTTCTCTGAAACTCTGACATGTACTGTTTGAAGGCATGCTTATACTGAAATTTTGTCTGTATCTGTCTGAAATACTGTGTATGTGTTATGAAACACTTTAGGTAATATAAACTGAAAACTGTAGTTAGCTTACTACTCGCAATAATTGACTCTGAAACTCTATTACCATAATGCATAAAATATCTGTTAATAGTTATTGAAACTACAAACTAATGTGCATAAAACTTTTAAATACAGATTAATTCGAAAGTACGATGAGCACATGTGGTACACGTGGATGGGGTGCTAGAGGCCGAGGTAGAGGCCGTAGAGGGATTCGAACTAAGTCTTTCGTATCTGATACGATCCCTAATCTGGACACTAGCGAGACGTGGATGTCACCTGTTACTGAGACTGGTTCTGAGTTTTAGGACCGTGCAGCTAAGGACGACGCATTGTCCCAAGACATGCTGCGAATCCTGGAGAGGGTTGTTGGGGCTAATGCTAGATCTAGAGGCCGTGGGTCGGTTATGGAATGACTCCGGTCGAATGGGGCTGAGATATTTAGGGGCATCGCGTGAGTTGCTCTGAGCGTGGCCGAGTATTGGATGGAGGCCACAGAGCGCATAATGGATGATTTAGATTTTACTGATGAGCAGAAACTCAAGGGGGCTGTGTCTCTGCTTCGCGATGAGGCATACCAGTGGTGGTTAACCGTTAAGGAGGGTACTCAGCCTGGTAGGTTGACTTGGGATTTGTTTAAGACCACCTATCAGAGTAAGTATGTGGGAGCTAGCTACACTAACGCTAGGCGACGTGAGTTTCTGAATCTCACTTAGGGAGACCGTACAGTGGCCGAGTATAAGGCCGAATTTCTGAGGCTGAGTTGTTATGCGAGGGCCATGGTGATGAATGAGTATGAGCGTTGTGTTCGATTTGAGGATGGTCTTCGTGATAATCTGCGAGTTCTGATAGCTCCTCAGAGGGAGCGGGATTTCTCAGTCTTGGTCGAAAAGGCCAAGATAGTCGAAGAGGTGAAGCGCTCTGAGCGCCAAAACGATGAAAAAGAGAAAGTTAAGAGGGATTCTAAGCCTTCGAGTACTGGGATGAGGCTTAAGAAGAGGGTCAGGACTGATGGGCCCGTGAGAGCTGGGCCTATTGTTACAGTTGCACCTATTGGGGTGGCTATTTGTCAGCTTTATAATAGGCGCCATCCGGGCGAATGTTGGAGAGCTTCTGGAGGTTATCTTAGATGTGTGTCGATTGAGTATCAAGTTAAGGATTGTCCATTGAGGGGTAATCAAATGCAAGCACTGACTACTGAGACTACACAGCCGCCAAGGGTAATTCAGCAGCCACCTAGGGGCCGAGGCTAGGCTAGGGGTGGTAACGGTATGGGCCGAGGACAGAGAGCACCGGGCCAAGGTGTTGGGCCGACTGAGGCGAGACAGCCTGCACTTGTCTATGCTTCACGTCACTGTGAGGATGGAGATGCTCCAGACGTCATCACGGGTACATTTTTTATTCTTAATGTACCTTATGTTGCTTTGATAGACGTAGGCTCTACGCATTCTTATGTTTCATGTTCTGTGTCTGAGACCTTGGGGATTCCACATGAGAGTACTTCTAGTGAGATTTTTATGGTGAGTCCGTTGGGGCAGACCATTAGGGTTAGTAAGCTGCTCAAGGACGTTCCGTTGGATGTCCAAGGGACAATATTTTTGGCTGATCTAATAGAACTTCTGTTTGGGGAGTTCGACTTAATTCTTGGTATGGATTGGTTGGTGAAGCATCATGTAAGTCTGAATTGTGCTGAAAAGAGGGTCGTTCTGAAGACCAAAGAGGATAATTAGATAGTCGTGATTAGAGATTGACAGAATTATCTGAGTAATATGATATCTGCGTTGGTAGCAGAGAAGTTGGTGAGGAAAGGATGTAAGTCGTTTCTGGCTTCCATCAATGCCTCTGATTCTGTGGGCTTAACGGTTAAGGACATTCGTGCGGTGAGGGACTTTCCAGATGTTTTTCAGAGGAACTACCAGGCTTGCCTCCGAGCCGTGAGGTAGAATTTGGGATTGAGTTGATTCGTGGTACAGCTCCGGTGTCTATCGCCCCTTACCGAATGGCACCGAAGGAGCTGACGGAACTTAAGGCTCAAATTCAAGTTGTAACGCCCCTAACCCGAATCCATCACTGGTATAGAGTTACGGAGCATTATCGAAGTTACTGATTTGTTTATCAGATATTTTATTTCATATAACGTTCATATTTGGAACCAATTAAAATCAAACATATTGTCCCTTAAAAGTACTTATTTTTTTTTCTCGACATGTTTTACTTGAATTTATTACTTGTCTTAATATACTTAACTTCCTTGTATCAACGTATCAAAGATAATCACATGTTTACATGTCATGATAAATATCATTCTCTTGCCATTTCTTCATAAACATAAATCAGGTAATTCATTATATCGATATTTCATGCATTTAAAAATACAATTTAAGTTACACTAACTTACCTCATTGCTTGTTCATGTTTATAATTTCATTAATCCGATATCTTTTTCTTTTTCACGTTCAAGTCTCATTTTTTATAAATAAATTTGATCGTCGTTTTCATTTATTTCATGTTCTAATACATTCAATTAATCCTCTAAACAAAATTACCATTTTACCCCTAAACTTTTAATTAGTGATTGCAATTTAATTCTTATTTCCAATCGTTATTCTCATACAAATTGATAACAACCCATGAATTCTATAAAATATCAGAATTTTCCATAATTTCAACACTTTTCAATTTAATCCTTAAATCATTTTTCCCCGATCTTGAACAAAATTAATAATTTCATTCAATTTTGCAATTTTAAATAATAAAATGATCCATTTCATGCAAATTGGTCATTTCTAACATTTTTACAAAATTACACATAAAGTTTTACTTTTATTCAATTTAGTCCTTGAGCCTAAAACATGCAAATTAGCCATGCTAGCTAAATATTCATACATATTTTTCCTCCTCCTCCTCTCCATTCCACATCCTTAATTTATATAACATGCTACATGTAGCATTATCAATAATTTCACTATTTACTTATATATATATATATATTCAAAACTATCCATTTGCATCGTAGTCACTAAATTATTCATATCTTGAGCTACAAAACTTGAAATTAAGATCTGCTACTTTTCTATGAAACTAGACTTACATATCTTCTTACCATAAAATTTTTAGAATTTTTTGTTTAGCCAATAAGTACAGTTTATTCTTTAAAGTCACCCTTATTCTGCTGTCTAACAATTCCGACCCTTCTTTACTAAAAATTAATTATCTCATTGTATAGGATTCAGATGATGTTACCATTTGTTTCAATTAAAAATATGCTCATTCAGAATTCTAAAAATATAAATTTAAGCCCCTAATTATTTTTATCCAATTTTTTATGATTTTCCAAATTCAGAACAGGAGAACCCAGAATCATTCTGACCTTATCTCATATAATTTATTATATCTCACAATTTACAATTCCATTGCTTACACAATTTCTTCTATAAAAAACTAGATTCAGTAACCTTTAATTTCATATTTTATTCAACCTCTAATTCAATTTCCACAATTTTTGGTGATTTTCTAAATTTTGACTACTGCTACTGCGTAAGACTGTTTTAGTGCAACATATTGATTACCAAGTTTATAACACCCTTATTTCCATTCTCTACCATATTTCCCATCATTTTCTCTTATTTCCCTTCACTAATATACCAAGAACATATAACCTTATATAAGAAAACTCTACCTTAACATCATTTTCATGCTTTGATATTACCTTACATGAGAAACGCTACTTAAAATATATTGAAATGTAAAAGTTCTTACATTGTCCTATTAATTTCAATCTTTAACTTGATTTTTCTCTCTCCTCCAGCTTCTGTTTCTTGAATCCAACTTGATATTCTAACTCCCCTTAGTCTCCTTAACATTTTTCTCTCTTGGTAGCTATGGAAATTCTTTTGATTTCTAGGTGAAAATGGTGAATTTTTTGTGGAATGACTAAATTGTAAAGAAATAAAAGTTTCTTTTTCTCTTTTCTTTTTAACGTGGGATGCATGGAAATGGATGGTGTTGCTCCCTCTCTTCTTCTTTTTTTCTTTCCACACACACACACACATATATATATACTAAATAAAATAATAAAATAATAAAAAATATCTTATTAAATATTAATAAAATAATATTTTTCTAATTAAATAATTATAAAATATCATCAGCATCATCATTACTTTCTAGATTTCTCTCTCTTCCAATTGACCATTTTGCCCTTTGTGATCTTTTAAAATTTCATTCTTGAGTCATCACTTACTTTGGTAAAATTACAATTTAGTCCCTCATAATTCTTTACCTATTCAATTTGGTCCTAATTCATCAATTTTCCTTTGTTTTTAGATCATTCAACCCTTAAAATATTTACACTATTAGTCCTTCAACTTTTTTCATATTTATACTTTAATCCCTTAAAATTTGAATATTTACTCTTGGGCCCCAAAACTTTTCTCACTTTTACAATTTAGTCCTTTCTTGAATCAATATGTCATAATATACTTCCTAGTGACATAACTCAATTTTTCTTTTTTTTTCACTTTATTTCCTTATTTTACTATATTAAAGATAATATCTTACTGTAAAAATTTTCAGGGTGTTACACAGGAGTTGTTGGATCGTGGGTTTATTCGTCCCAGTGTGTCTCCGTGGGGAGAACCTGTTTTGTTCGTAAAGAAGAAGGATGGTACAATGAGGATGTGTATCGACTACCATCAATTGAACAAGTTGACGATTAAAAATAAGTACCCACTTCCGAGGATAGACAACTTATTCGATCAGTTCAGAGGGGCTTCAGTGTTTTCTAAGATCGATTTGCGGTCAGATTATCACCAGTTGAGGGTAAAGGAGGCCGATATGCATAAGACGACATTCAAGACTCGTTATGGACATTACGAGTTCTTAGTTATGCCCTTTGGGTTGACTAATGCACCGGTTGCATTTATGGACTTGATGAATCGTGTGTTTCAGCCCTACTTGGATCAGTTTGTGGTGGTGTTCATCGATGACATTTTGGTGTATTCTAAGTCCAAGGACGAGCACGACGAACATTTAAGAGTGGTTTCGCAAATCCTTCATGAAGAACAACTATATACAAAGTTCACGAAGTGTGAGTTCTGGCTTCGGGAAGTGACATTTCTGGGTCATGTAGTTTCTATTAAAGGGATTCGAGTGGATCCTCGTAAGATTGAAGCTGTGTTGGATTGGAAATAGCCGAAGAATGTGTCAGAGATCCGCAGTTTTTTGGGAATGACAGGATATTACCGACACTTTGTAGAAGGGTTCTCATTGATTGCAGCGCTATTGACTAAGTTGTTACGTAAAGGAGTTCCTTTCGTTTAGACTGACACGCAGCAGGAGAGCTTCGTGAAGCTCAAGACAGTTTTGACTCAGGCTCCAGTTCTGATACAGCCTGAGCCTGGAAAGGACTTCGTGGTTTACAGTGATACGTCACATGTGGGTTTGGGTTGCGTCTTGATGCAAAACGGTAAGGTAGTGGCTTATGCGTCTCGACAGCTTAAGACTCACGAGGCTAATTATCTGATGCATGACTTGGAGTTGGCTGCAGTGGTCTTTGCATTGAAGATTTGAAGACATTATCTGTATGGAGAGAAATGTACCATCTATACTGACCACAAGAGCCTCAAGTACCTCCTCACGCAAAAGAAGTTAAATCTTAGGCAGTGACGATGGGTGGAACTGCTTAAGGATTATGATTGCAGCATCGAGTATCATCCTGGTAAGGCCAATGTGGTGGCCAATGCATTGAGCCGTAGGGCTATGGTTGATTTGAGAGCTTTGTTCTCTCGACTAAGTCTTTATAACGATGGGAGTCTTCTGGCAGAGCTACAAGTGAAGCTGACATGGATTAAGCAGATAAGAGCTAAGTAGTTGGAGGATGAGTCTCTTCAGTTGCGATTTCGTCAAGTTGAGACTGGGACTGCTACTGACTTTGGGATTAATAGTGATGGAGTACTGTGTTTCTGAGGTAGGATATGTGTGCCTAATGATGAGGATATGTGAATTTTGAAAGAAGTATACAGTAGCCCTTACGCTATACATCCTAGTAGAAACAAGATGTACCGAGACCTCCGAGAGTTGTACTGGTGGCCAGGATTGAAACATAAGGTTACCGACTTTGTTGTTCGCTGTATGACTTGTCAGCAGATTAAGGTTGAACATCAGTTACCTTCGGGTTTGATGCAGCCGGTTAAGTTACTGATGTGGAAATGGGAGTGAGTAACTATGGACTTCATTAGTGGGTTGCCTCTAACACCCACTAAGAAGTATTCCGTTTGGGTCATCATGGACCGATTGACTAAGACCGTGCATTTCATTCCTGTTAGGACAGACTATTCTACAGAAGTTGGCCAAGCTTTACATTTTTGAGATAATGAGGCTGCATGGGGTACCTGCCTCGATCATTTCTGATAGGGATTCTAGTTTTATGTCTCGGTTCTTGGGAAAATTCATGAGGCTTTAGGTTCTCGTCTTGACTTCAATACTACTTTTCATCCTCAGACAGATGGATAGTTAGAGAGGGTGATTCAAGTATTAGAGGACATGTTGAGGGGTTGCGTAATAGATTTTCGAGGCAGTTGGGAGGAGTACTTGCCTTAAGCCGAGTTCGCTTACAACAACAATTATCAATCTAGTATACAGATGGCACCATGTGAGGCACTTTATGGTCGTAAGTGTCGCACTCATTTATGCTGGATTGAGTTGTGTGAGCGATGAGTTTTGGGTCCAGAGTTGGTTTCAGAGATGGAGAATAAGGTTCGCTTGATTCGAGATCGACTGAAAGCGGCTTCTGATAGACAGAATTCCTATGTGAATTTGAAAAGAAAGGAGATTGAGTATTCTGTGGGGGGCATGGTTTTTCTTAAGGTCTCACCATGGAAGAAGGTTCTGAGGTTCGGTCGTAAGGGCAAGCTGAGTCCTCGATTTATTAGGCCATACCAAATTCTAAAGGGAGTGAAGCTAGTCGCATATCAGTTAGAGCTACCTCTAGTGTTGGATTGTATACATGACGTGTTTCACGTCTCGATGTTAAGACGTTATCGCTCTGATCCTACGCACATTGTGCCCGTGGAGGAGATTGAGGTT
Source organism: Gossypium longicalyx (assembly GCA_025698465.1). Lineage (NCBI taxonomy): Eukaryota > Viridiplantae > Streptophyta > Magnoliopsida > Malvales > Malvaceae > Gossypium > Gossypium longicalyx. Next base: position 32,947,854 of record CM047005.1, read on the forward strand.
AAGCCAAATCTAACGTTTTAGGAGGAGCTAGTGCAGATTTTGGATCGCGACGTTAAGGTCTTACGTAAAAAGTTTATTCTCTTGGTGAAGGTGCTGTGGCAGAATCATAGCACTGAGGAGGCTACTTGGGAGCCAGAGGATTCGATGCGTCAGTAGTATCCTTACCTTTTCTGATCAGGTAAATTTCGAGGACGAAATTTTCTTTAAGGGGGTAGAGTTGTAACGCCTTAAATTTAGGTGTTTTCGGTTTTTGTGAAATTGTAGTGTAGGGGGATATCTGAATATAAATTTTTGCATAGATTCGTATAATATTAGGCTGCTTGTGTGATTTTATGCTCTAGGGTGTGTTTGGGAGGTCCTAAGTTCAAGTCTAGGCTCGAGCTAAATTTTGGTTTTTATCTGAATAAAGCCTGGCTTTTGGTTAATAGGCTTATAAGAATTTATTGGTAAACACTTAACAGAATGGGTCTGCTAGTCTAGTGGTTAAGTGGCAAGGGAATTACGCTTAGGGTCTGGAGTTCAATTATCTGCAATAGCGATGGGATTATTTTTGCTGTAAGTTTTAGCTAAGAATTGGGCTTTGTCAGAAACCTGAGTTAGGGTTTAAGGTAAATTAGGGCTTAATCCCCTCTTTTTAACAAAAGTTTTTGCTCTCTGCCGTCTTCTTCCTTTCCCAAAATCCATTGCTGTCGAAATTTATTCTCTTTTTCTTCCTTCCCTTCGTTTTTCTTTCTTTTTTTCTTTCTCGATAAGCTTGGGCGTATTGCTAGCGATTCTGTCGTTTCGGTAAGTATCGCTTAAACTAAATTTTTTGATTTCCTTTAGAGTTTGTTTAAGAGGGGTTTTGTTTGATGTTTAGGGGATATTCAAGGTTCTATGGGTCATTAATTGAGATTCTAAACAGCAAGGAATCATCGTATTCGTTAAAGGTAAGTAGATCTCTCTTTTGGGATTTGGTAATTATTGGGGGAATCGATTTGAGTGATTGATATTGGACTCGGTATTGTCAATTTTAGGTTTTGGAGTGCTCGTGGTTGGATTAGTTGCAAAAATGAACTAGGTGTGTACTCCGATTATGCAGAAAACGAGATTCGATGAAAGCCGAAAAGTTGTCTGTCGACGCCACACGGGCATGTGGTTTGCCTGTATGGTAGCCTGCGTTGCGAGACACGGGCGTGTCGCTGATGAGCCAGGCCGTGCGCGCTCCACACCGGCGCGAAAGACACGGGCGTGTGAGGCTAACGAGGTCGTGTGCGAGGCACGGGCTCAGGCGAATGGGTCGTGTGGGCCACACGGGTGAACCACATGTGCATGTGAGAATCTGGGCCAGGCCGTGAGATCTACCCAGGCAAGGCCAATTTGGGGCGTGTGACCCACACGAGCAAGGCACACGGGCGTATGAGCCCAATTAAGGTAAAATGTTCTGTAAGGTTGCACGGGTCACCCAAGTCGACTGTGACCTGATTATAGGAGCGGTAAGTGTTACTCAGACCTCATACTCTGATTGATTACTGAATTGTATACAAAAGCATGTTATTATAAGCATGAGTAACTATCTGATTCTGTATGTCTGTTCTGCCATGATATTGATATGATCCTATATCTGCATATAAGCATGCCATGATATGTATGTTGCATTGCATTGGGTTGGGATTACTGTGAAGAGAAGGAAGTCTGAGAGGCGATTAACCTGAAATCGGGCAGCTACGCTGTCCTTATCCGTTGAGTACTATTCTACGGTACCCTTTTTGGTGTGTAGGGCTGGATGGGTTGACTAGATCCCCATACTTGGTGTGTAGGGTTAGTTGGGTTGATTTTATCCCCTCATAGTGTGTTGGGTTGGTCAGAGATGGTGTGCAAGGTTGGTGGGCATGTTTCTGATATCTGATCTGTTATGCATATGATATCTGTATGGCTAAGGCTGAAATATCTAGATTCTGTTATATGTTTATATGCATGTTGTTTGTGGGGATGTACACACTGAGTTTGCGAAAACTCACCCCTTGTTTATTTTATTTGTCAGGTAATCCTCAGCAGTAGATGGATCGGTGCGATGGATAGTTCGATGATGACCACTGATAGACACTCGTTGGTTTCATGAATAACAATTATTTCATCTGTTTTACTTTAATATTTGTATTTGAGATTTTAAATCTTTAAGTTTATGGATTTATAACTGAATGATGTTTTAGCTTCCGCGTTAAAGAAATGTTTTCACATAGTAATTGGAATAAATGTTTCACGACTTAAGTAAAGATAATAATCTGTACGATTTCCATTGGATAAGGTTTTGAAAAAAAGAATTTTCTAAAAGCACTCTCATGTGACGCCGCCAAATTCGGCCATAACGTCCAGGCCAAGTTTGGGGTGTTACAAGACCAAAAGGGCAAATTGCCTAACCTTTTAAAATTGGTCTTCTACTTGGAGCCACTCATGTTTTCTTCTTTTTAAAACCCCAAACCATTTAAAATTTTTCTGGACTTAAAATCATAAAGTTCATTCAAAATTAACTAATTATTTTGGACTTATTAACCTCCCAAACACCAAAATAACCCCAATTTCAAACAAAAATTACGTTTTCTTCCCTAAATTCGTCATTGTTCTTCTTAAGTTCAAATCCCTAATTAGAGTTGTAGATCATTGTTTTCATAAAATTAAGGTAATATTATGACTTTTTAGGATTGAATGAAGAGTGTTGTTAATTTAAATTCAATTTTAAACTATTATATTTAGATTTGATGTTTTTAAAGTAAGCTTGGCTTTAAAAATGACAAATCTCGTAATCTTGAGTAAACTCGTGCTTCACTTCATTTTAACCTAATTAGAAGGTATTTCACTCCAATTTGATAATCCATAACCAAAATTTTAAGAACTAAATATTTTCCCTTTTACATGTTCTTGAAAGCTTGAATTTTCTAGAAATTTTAAAATCGCGGATTTAAGTAAAATTAATGGTTTAGATATGAACTTAAATGATATTTAGGATGTTTGAAAATGAAATTGAGGATTAAAAACGAGATTAAAATGTAAAAACTTAAATTTTGGCAAAACTAGCTTTGTTTTTGGTAGTGAGAAAGGAGAGGCTTGAATTGTGTTTTCCTTACTGTTTAGTTGTGTTCAAGGTTGTTTTTAATAAGTTTGGAATGTGTTTGTTATGTAAGCAAAGTGCCGAATCAATCGGGAGCCATTATGAGCAAGTTTAAAGGCAAGGAAAAACTTATTTGAACTTTCTGCTAATAAGCAGAAGCATAATCAGTGAGTGCCGAAGTTGCTGCTGGTATGTTCGATTTGTAACTTTAATTCGGAGCTTAGGGATAGCCTAAACCCCTATCCTAAGTTTCGAATATAAGCCTTCTTTATACTTTTTTCCGTGTTGTGAAATTTTGCCTATTGTATGTTGAGTTGTGGAATATGATGCTATTATGATAAGTAATGTGTGTGAATATTTAGATGTGATAAAATAATTTTAATGCACACATATGTGGTCCAACATATGATGGCTCAATGAGTATTATTGTGGCACTTAAAGTGTAATTAAATGTGAAACCGATAAGCATGCATTGTGTACAAGTTGTGATGTAAATTGATGAATATGAACAGAGATGATGTGCATTAAAACAGTAATTAACAATATGTAATTGTGGATATTTTGACCTTGTGATCTCTTGAAATCATTCGAGATAGTTGGCATGTCATATGATTGTGAGTACTCAATTGAGGCCTCGAGACAGGTTGGAGAGATAAGGGAATGTCGAGTTAAGCTCCATTCATCTGGACATGTTGGTGTGTTGGAGAGTGCTTAGCTTGATGCTATACTTATGAGACATGTTAGACTCTTTGAGTTATTGGTGTGATGGAGATTAGTTTATCCAATGTGTGGTGATAGAGTCCACTTTTATATTTCATAATCTCAAGCTACCAAATTATCATTAATGGATTTATATATGAGATATGTTGTGTGTAAATGTATGTGAGTATATAAGCTAGACTTGTGAGATAATGAAGCATGAATATGTTATTTTGATTTGATGAAAATATGGTTGTGAATGTACCTTAGCATGCTCTTGCTTAACTTGTGATGTTGTGTATGCTTTGTGGTAATTCTAAACATTCATTGAGCTTATTTAAGCTCACATAATCCATATTAAAATTTTGCAGATAAGTAGCACTTTCAGTGTGAGTGGAGTAGCAAAGGAAGTGATCTAAAGCAAGGCATAATTTTTAAGTAGGTGGTTTTGCAATTCTTTTGAACACACTGAATAAAGTCAATATGGGTTATAATTACAATTATTATTATCATTATTTTAGAATTAGGCTTATGAATTGTTAATATTTGTTTTTAGACTTTGGATGTGGACAATTTTGATACTTAAGATTGATATTAGTAATGCATTCTTTAATTGCTTGATAAATACGTATTAATATGGCATGTTTAATTAGTCATGATTTTATTTCTAATATTAGTAATGCATTCTTTAAGATTGATATTAGTAATGCATTCTTTAATTGCTAGATTTCGATAATTTTCAAAATGGTCCTTACTTCTCGAATAATTTTATTTCTAATATTTATTTAAATGTTTAATTAGTCATGATTACATCTCTAAAGGTAGATAGTGGTAGTCGTTGCTCTTATTTGAAACATGCAAACATGTGTATAAGTTCTAGTAGTTGTTGTAGCATCCTTTTACTCGAGTCCTGTGACCAGACCGTGTGAGGGGTGTTATAATTATAGCAAAATCTACCATGGAGTCAAAGTTTATTGCTTTTGAATTGGATGATAATGAGGTTGAGTTGTTGAAAAACTTCTTAAGAAGTATTTCATTGGGCACAAAGCCAATAACTTATGTGTCCATGCATTGTGATTGCCAATCGACAATAGTCATTGCAAAGAATAAAACTTTCAATGGTAAAAATAAACACAAATTTCTAACACATGACATGATAAAGTAACTGCAAAAAAAGGATGGAGTTCTAATCCATGAATTATGTAGTCAGAAGTGAATTTGATCAATTCTCCGTCTAAAACCCCTAAGGGAAGAAACTAGTAAATGAAACATCGAGGGGAATAAGATTACTACCAAATGATGATATCAACAATGACGAAAACCCAACCTATGTAATTGGAGATCCCATGAATTAGGTTTACATGGGTAATAATGGAGTCATTAGTTGATTTATTAATCACTATAAAAACTATGTTCCTTCTATGGTGTAAATAATGCTAAAATTGCAATGAAAGTGAGGATGAGTATAAACTCTTAATCAAATCCATATCCTTTATAGGTGTATTAATTTGCATAATACACTTGATTGATTGGTCGTGGGGTCGCGTCAATGAGATATATGGCAAAGTCTCTAGAATGCTCATGAAAAGTAGCCACGTGCATAGCCTATTAGCATACAACAACGTCAGACAACAATAGTATAGATATAATGTGATTGATGAGAATTTTAATTTACACGAAGAATTCTTAATCATAGAAACATTATGTTCCACAAATTATTCTGCAAATTATGTCTTATTCTTTCTAGTTCTGGTCCATAGTCCAAAAAACACCATGGTCGCTGCATTATATTTAAATAAATATGCTCAACAAAATATTATTCCTAATTCTTTTGAAATATGTAGAGGATTGTTGGAAATATTGAGATATTTTAAAAGAACCGCATCTCAATTCTTTAAGAAATATTTTAAAACCATTATTTATAAGTCATTATATTTTATTGGGCTTGTAAGAATCAAGTTGAGAGGGTGAACTCATGCGCATGAGTGGGCATGAATGGCCAGTATAGTGTAAATTAATATATTTTCCTGCATGTTATGAATCGCAGTGTCCAAGCCTTTTTGTTTTTGAACTTCCTTTTACTAAATATTTTTAGGGTTCAAGAAAAGTAAATTGCTTAACTAGTAAAACTTATATTTAGCCAAGTTAAAATAGTTTACCGATTGAATTTTTTTTTTAGCTTAGTCTAGATTCATTAAACCTTTTTTAAACTATTTTTAGTTAAGTCAAATTCATTTACCTTTGTTATTTTTAGTCGGTAAAAGCCTTATACATATTATGGTTCACTTTCATTCTAAACACACCTTAAAAACTCTATCATTTTCCTATCACTCCTCTCCTCCTCCTAAGTTTTCAATTATTATTTATTATTAATTCTTGTTCCCATTTTATAACAGAAGAGTTTGTTAATCCTAGGGAATACATCATATGGTGAAATATCCTTAAAGGCAATGTCAAACTCGCCTCAGCTATTCAACTTGTATTCTTGGTTTGTAAACTTGATGCAATATTTACCAACAATTTGTTACTAGAAAGGAAAAGGTCAAGCAATAGTACCACTCATGTCTTGTAGGTTCAGGTAACATTACTTTGGCCCCTACTTGTTTCTTAACAGATAACCTATTTGTGTAAAGCATCCAAACTTCTGTAGAGTAACCTATGAGGCTATCCGATACAGATGTACAGATAGCAATTTTTGCTAATTATTGTTGTAGTAGCATGTTTTTTTTTCTGAGAAGGTACACTATGCAACAAAGTTTGCCAATGCATATGCCTTAATGTCTTGTCGTGGTTGATGAGTGAGTCCGAACTCACTAAGTTCTATGCTTCATCTTATTAACTGTTCTGAAGAGTCTACCTTATCCAAGATGCTCTTTTAAATATATCAAGTTATTAGATTTTTGTTATGCATATGGTTTCTTAAGTCATTTGTTCAAATCCTATTGGGTATATACAGAGAGGAAAAGGAAGAAAACTTATGGAGAATGGATGAGAGCTTTTATAATGGGAAGAAGAGAACCTATTGAAAAAAAGAAGAAGGAAAAAACCCAATTCGGATGAGCATAAAGGTGACGATAATACATAGGGGGAGTTACACGCGTGCGCTAAACGTATGTGAGTGACGAGGGGTGTAATTTAAGACTTAAGAATGTTGTTGTATCACTTTTAATTAGAGACAATTCAAAATAGGAGTGTTGTGAGAGTGTGCCTAAAGAAAATAAGGTTTAATGGAATGTGAATTTAACGGAAAAATAGAGTAGGTGGGAAGGTTGATGGAACAAATACTGAAGCTACAGATGTCAACAATGATAAAGGAAAGACGAGTTTCTTGGTAACTTGTGGAAAAAGGACCTAGGTTGAATCTCTAATAGGCCCAACTGTTATTGATGAACTCCTCATCAATGCTATGGCCCTATATAACATAGAAAGGAATATTAGAGAAATTCATCCAAGGGTTTGGAGCCTTCCTACCAAACATTGCCCAAGAGATGAGAGTTCTATCAGTAAACTTTTCATGAACCTTTCCACACTTGGTGAATCAAAGACAATTACATATATTAAGGTTATGAAGCCTATTCTGTTAGGAATCGACCCGATTAAGCAACGAACAAGAAAAATAGTAGAAGAAATTGAACATACAAATTTAACGTGGAAAAACTCCTCCAAAGAGGATAAAAAATCACGGGCAAAGATAGTTTTACTATAATGGAAAAAGAACGAAGAGTACAAAAGATGGAGATAAAAAACTAAACTCTGAAAACTCGAAAAAAAAGAACCCTCAAAACGTAAACACAAAATTTTCTAAATGTGTTATGAGTTCTAATTTCTAATGGGTGTAAATTTTCTAAGGTTGTAAAAGAGCCTATTTATAGGCTAAATTAGCAAGTCAAATACACTATGCTAATAAATAGTAAATATATTATACTAATAAATACTAAATCTTTTAGAAAGAAAATACATTTTTGTTTAACTTGACTTGCAAGTAATCTCTTAGAATTTAGGTCACACAACTCTAACAATCTCCACATTGACACGAATTCTTTCAACACCATCTTTGCCAAAGCCCGCCACTGGCCTGTCTTGAACTATGCAAGGAATTAACTGAGTCGAATCTGTGCTTAGAAGTTGGAAGACTTCTAGCCTTCGACTTGTGCACTGCCAAATCAAAACTAATCTAGGTCTGATTTTCACGAACATAGTGCCCTAACTTTTTCCAAAAGAGAACCTCTCTTCAACGAAACGATCATACCTTTTTCCCTCCTATGACCAAGTTGCCTCCGCTCTAAACGAGTTGACTTCGACTCCGTAATGAACGAGGGACGTTCAATTTTACCGGTCACTGTAGAACCTTCCAGAATATAAAGATTGCCGGTTCTTCTACCTTTTAACAAAACAAGAGCTCCACGAGATACTTTAATACCGCTCGACTAGATGTTGATTATGCATCCTTTCAAGTCTAAAATACTCAAGGAGATGAGATTCTTTCGTAAATCAGGTACATACCTGACATCTGAGAGTGTCTTAATCGTCCCATCATGTATCCTAATTTTAACAGTACCAATACCAATTACCTTATTGGATGAATCGTTTCCCATGCACACAACTCCACCTTCAACCGAACTGTATGTGGAGAACCATTCTCTATTGGGACACATATGGAAAGAACATCCCGAATCTAGGATCCACTCAGTCGTAAGTTTGGAGTTCTCGCTCGTTGATACTAACAAGAAATCATCACCGCTTTTATCGGCCAAATTAGCACCGGCTACATCTTCCTCGTTACTCTCAGCAGCTCTTTTATTTTGCAGTTTATAACAATCTGCTTTGACGTGACCTAACTTTTTACAATAGCGACAAATTTTGTCTCGTTTCTTTGATGCTACCAACACGAAAGCTTGCTTATCTGCCTTGCTATCCAAACCAAACTCATTGTCGAGTTTGTCTCTACTCAACAAATAACCCTTCACATCTTCGAATGAGAGTTTGTCTCTGCCATAAATCAGGGTCTCCTTGAAAGACTTGTATGAAGGGGGTAAAGAGTACAATAATAGCATAGGCTGATCTTCATCGTCAATCTGAACCTCAACGTTCTTTAAATCTTTTAAAAGAGTAATGAATTGAATGATGTGATCTCTAAGAAGCTCACATTCGTTCATGCGAAACATAAATAGACGTTGTTTCAACACTAAACAGTTAGCCAGAGACTTAGTCGTATAAAGAGTTTCTAACCTTTTCCACAAGGCAGATGAGGTCTTCTCTATCAATACCTCCCACAATACCGTATTCGTGAGGCATAACTGGATTGCAGACAAGGCCTTTTCATCAAGCTCTTCCCATACTGTTTGATTTAGATTCTCAGGCTTTTTCCTGATAACTACCTTTTTCAAGCCGATTTGAACTAGAATTGTCATCGTCCGAACTTGCCACAAATTAAAATTTGTCTCACCATCGAACTTCTCAATTTCAAACCTTGTTGTTGCCATCTCTGAACGGGCTGATCTATAAAAATTAAACTAGCTCTGATACCACTTGTTAGGAATCGGCTTGATTAAGCAACGAACAAGAAAAATAGCAGAAGAAATTGAGAAATTGAATACACAAATTTAATGTGAAAAAACTCCTCCAAAGAGGATAAAAAACCGCGAGCAAAGATAGTTTTATTATAATGGCAAAAGAACGAAGAGTACAAAAGATGGAAATAAAAAATTAAACCCCGAAAACTCGAAAATAAAAAACCCTCAAAACGTAAAAATAAAATTCTTTAAATGTGTTATGAGTTCTAATCTCTAATGGGTGTAAATTTTCTAATGTTGTAAAAGAGCCTATTTATAGGCTAAATTAGCAAGTCAAATAAACAATGCTAATAAATGATAAATATATTATACTAATAAATACTAAATCTTCTAGAAAGAAAATATATTTTTGTTTAACTTGACTTGCAAGCAATCTCTTAGAATTTGAGTCACACAACTCTAACATAGTCAAATGAAAAGGTTGAAAAGCTTTCTCTAGATTAAGAGAACTACGCATTTGAAGGCTATAAATGATAATGCCAAGCTGAAAAGGAAGAAAGGTTAGGAAATGTTTACGTTTTTAATCTTTAATTGTTAAGGGGAATCTTCTTCAATTGAATTTATCAACGAAAATCATATTCCACTAAAGGAGATTTAGAAAGGTCCAAGTGAACCTTTCGCCATTCAAGAGAATTATTGTGATCGATAAACCAATGAGTGAGACAACCCTTGGTCAGTTTCGAGGAGGGTGGATGCGGGTGCCGTTATGTTTTTTTTTTTTTTTTCTGATGCTGTCTTTGGAAAAGAAATAAGAAAAACCTGATAATTGGGGTAGGACTTAATACTATTTCATCTAATTTATACTAGGAAAAATGTTGATGGGTTAGGCTTAATACTCGTCTAAGATTTGTTGTTGACTATTTTTTGTTTTTCTGTTTTTTTTTTAATAATTTTTTCTTCATAAAAAATGTAAGAAAGCATTCATATTGAGGGGGGAAAATGTTACTTGGATCTCATACAAGAATAATATAATGTGAGCAACAACTCCAATTCATATATTAATGGCCCATTTCAAGAAAATGGATTAAATTTGGGTCATATTGCAATATCATCATATACATATAAGATATGACTATAATTTTTCATTAAAAAAAAAAAGGAACACAAAATTTATAAATTTAAAATTTTTAAAATGAAAAATAATCTTAAAGTATCTTTAAAACTTCTATCATATTATGACTATCACGATTGATTGAACCGAATATTCAATACATCATATATTTGATTTCTAAGTGAAAATATATAAATATAATAACAAGTACACAACGTAGCAAAGTCTATTACTCATAAATTTTATTTGATTCACGAAATACCTAATTGACATTTCTAAATTTATTTGATTGAACCCAAAACAAACAAAATTATTTAATTTTACATAGCTTTTTTCTTAATTGAACCCCAACATCTACTGTATCAATTCAGGGTATCCCTTGCCGATTAATGGTATCCGTAGCATCAAAAGGTCGCTCAGAGGAGAGAGCGGCACCAGAAAGAGTGGGGGCGTCGGTGGAACTTGCAGCACCACGTCCAGGGTTCGGTTGTTGGTGGCCTTCAGTTCCATATCCTCGACGCTTGTAATCTTCCAAGTCCCCATACTTCACGTAAGGGCTATCCTCTATTGGCAGCCCTTCCAAGCTTGCCTTCTTCTCGTCCATATTATCATCCGCCTTCTTATCCACATCTTGTTGTTGCTTCTTCTCCATTTTCACTTCTGGTTTTAGATTGTTGCTTTGATGGTTGCCATGTATTTAACATTTTTCAGTTTCGCTGGAACAGTGCCACATGTTGTGATACGTGTTTATAGGTCATGAAGTGCAAGCCTGCACGTGGCGATACCCACAACATTGAAGCATTAGGTCGTCAAGTATAATGATACTACTCTTTTGGAAGTGATTATGTAATTATTATAATCACCGACTTTGTTTTCTTCCTTCTCCAAGTGCATCAGATTAAAAAGTTTGCAGGGTTTTGGCCTTGTTTGGATGGTGGGTTTTTGTTCTCTATATTTGCAGTTCGGATGATGTAACTAAAGAGCTTTGTTCCATCTTTGCAAACAAAAAGCAAGGGAAAATGTGGGAGTTTCGGTTTCTCCTGCTTGCATATAAGTTCCCAGTTGGGAAATTTTTCCAATTGATTGCAGGTAGATACTATAATATATGCATTATATTTGAATATAAGAAAATTAATTCATACACGTTTAATGTAATTTTTATGGTAGTTTATTCGGGATTTAAATTCACCTTTCTTCCAATACTTTAATTTTATCTTTAAAGTTCAACCTGTATTCTCCCACCAACCACATCACTAAACAATTTTTAATAAAATTTAAAATAGGCGATTTTGTGTAATAAAATATTTTTCTTTTTAAATCATAATTTTAGAAAAATTTTAGATTTAAACCCCTTTTTTTTACTCCCAAAAACTTATTTCACTTTTCAATTCTTTTTATGTTTAATATTTATATATTTTTATTATTAAAATTAAAATTTTATTTTTTTTACTATTTCAATTAAAATCGAGCAAGTTGAACATTAAAAAAAAAAAGAAAAAAAAAAAGAAGGTTAATATAACCCAATGCAACCGAGCCAACTACCCTAACCTTAAACAGAAAAATTACTGTACTTGTGAAATTGAAACCATTATATATGTTTTATGTATGTATATAAGTTTTGTAATTATACCAACAAGAAATATGAGTTAACCTATATATCATCTACATATGGTGGAACCACTTTCCTCTTTTCTTTGCTTTATATCGCTTTTTCTTTTAAAGCACAAACATTCTATTAACGTAGCATTTGGAACGTTGAGACAACATAACAGCTCTCACCTCTTGTTTCTTTTTTGTTGCTCCAACTTAACACATATCCAAACCCTAGAAATCACCTCAATCAATCAGGTTTAACTTATGTAAATCATACTCTATTTACTTATATTTCACAATGTACAAGTCTTTGATTTAGTTTTACTTGTAAACTAAAAAGAGACATTGAATTCATGGTTGGCTGGAACCCATAAATTGTGCTGCTGATATAAAGTAACTCGAGTGAATTGAATATGATCTATTACCATGTATATAAAGCCATAAAGCGAAAGCAAGAAGCCCATGGATTGCTTTAAACATGAACAATCGAGTAAACAATTAAAAGCATATTAATACACTGTATACTGAGAAAGAAAACCTACCAATGTTCCTAGTTTTCATTGTTCCCTCTCTCAGAGAATAACATCAAACACTTAAGACCCCAGCTTCCATTATTAGCTGGTTTAGCTATCATGAATCAGGCAACTACAACTTCAAAACACTAAAACAATTGAACCAACCCCCATCTCATTTTGTTGAGTGAGTTTAAGAAGCCATTCAACTTTTTAAAGTTTAAAAACTATCCATCCCCTTTATTCTCCTATCATGTCCAGCTAATTGCAATGGGACTGCCCACGGTATACTTCCCATCAGACCACTCCAAACGAGCGAACACGTTCGTACCGGTTGGCTGTGAACTACCACTGAACGTCACCGTATATGATTTCTTCTCATTTGCTTGGCTAAAACTCAAAGTCTGTGGTTCAATTGATATCTTAACTCCTGGAGTTTCAGGTGATACCGATACCTTGTAAGTTCCTGGCGAGCCCACATTGGTGAGAGTTCGAGTGTGTTTAACAACATTCGACCCACCCATGACCGAATCAAAATTGACAGCAAAGGAAGGGTAGTTGAGATCAGTGACTCTGTATCTCTTGCTAGCATCACATGAGAAGTTTCTTCTCGCCAGGGATCTGATTTGGAACTCTGTGTAGTTCAAGGCACAAAGGAAACCCAGATAATCTTCCGCTGTCAAATCATACACAAGCCCTGGATTAAGCGCTGAAACGGGATCCACATGTCCAGCACCGTGGTCGAACGGGGTGGATGGTTTCCCCGTTGCAATATCTTGCATTTTCTGCTTGTTTTTGTATTCCGTATAAGCTGTAGTCATAAGAGCTGATCTAATAGCTGCTGGACTCCAATCTGGGTGAGCCGCCTTCAGCAACCCTGCAAGGCCACTAACATGTGGGCAAGACATTGAAGTTCCTGAAATGATGTTAAAATCCACTCGTCTGGTATCCGTAGCCAGCCCCGTTGGACCTACTGCACCGGACCACCCTGCTAAAATGTTAACCCCTGGAGCAATCATGTCTGGTTTCAATATCTCCGAGTTTATAGAATTTGGTCCTCTTGAGCTAAAAGCAGCCACCACCGGTGATGGTTCTATACCAACTTTGGTTCCTTCAAAAAGAATGGTGACAGTTGGGTTAGGATTTGAAAACAAGTAGTCTCTTATAGCATCACCAGATTTTTGACCCACGGCGGTTGCCGGAAGCAAATGGGCATCCGCTACCAGCTCTTCACCGTTTGCGGCAGTGTTAGACAAAACCATGCCTATACCACCGGCTGCTTTAACGACAGCTCCTTTTTGAACCCTGGCGTTCATCCCACGATCACAAAGAACAATCTTGCCGGCAACTTTTTCCGGTATCAAAGTATCCATCATACACAAATTCCCGTTGGTAGCATTGCTAGCATTGCCAGCATAAACAAATGGCAACATCTTTCCAGGCAAGGGGCTGCCTCGGTAAAGCGACACGCCGGATAAATTTTTGCCGTTTCCAAGGCTAACGAAAGCAGGGAAATCACGATCCAGAGTGCCTGCACCGATGGTTGTAATCCACGGAGCCACGTTTGATAAACTGTAAGGAGCTGGACCAGCATTTCCGGCCGAACAAGAAACTAAAATCCCCTTCTCCATGGCAGCAAAAGATCCGATTGCAACACTATCCCTGTAATAATCAGACATGCCACCGCCGAGGGACATGGATAGTACATTAACGTTGTCATCAATGGCCTTCTCCATGGCAGCCAAGATGTCTGAACTGAAACATCCACCGATCCAACAAACCTTGTAAACAGCAACCCTAGCGCGCGTGGCCATACCACGCGCCGTTCCTTGCGCATAGCCAAACAAGCTAGCTCCTTCCACCACCGACCCTGCAGCGGTGGAGGCCGTGTGAGTACCATGCCCATCATCATCTCGAGGTGATCTTGATTCCTTGGTCTCGTCAATTGCACCCAAGGCAGCCTCATACCCCTTAGCAAAGTACCTCGCACCTATCAATTTTTTATTGCAATTTGCGGAGGTAAAATTGGTGCCTGATTCGCACGCGCCTTTCCAGCTGCTTGGTATTGGTCCAAGCCCAGTATCAGCAAAGCTCTTGCTCTCAGGCCAAACACCAGTATCCAACACACCAATAACAACTTCACTCGCCGACTCAGACTCAGGGAACAAAGCAGCAGCTTGACTGAGTCCGAGGAACTCAGGTGTACGAGTCGTGTGTAACTCGTATCTTACCTCGGCTAAAACCGCGAGGATCCCTGGTTGGCTCTCGAGTTGCTCAGCTTCTTCGTCAGTTAACTGAGTAGAGAATCCATGGATAACGTTGTCGTAGGTATAGAGCATTGCAGCCGAGCCGGAAACTGACTTCAAAGAGGAGTCATACCAATGAGTATGGTGCTGGAAACTCGGAGGCATCTCGGATTTAGCCATGTGCACGATGTAAGTCTTTCTGTGACTCTTCTTCTCCTCCAATGGTGCAGCCATGGACACGTGGCAAAGACCCAGAATCAGGACAATCATAAAACACTTAACCATCTCCATTTTTGTTCACTCTCTTCTTCACCAGAAAGAGAGGAAAAGCAATAGAGATGAAAGCTTGGATAAAACTCTTGATTTTTTATACAAAAAGGAACAGCTAAAATCTTTGGGGTTCTGTTTTCCTTTATTAAATATAAAAGAAGAGAGAGTAAACGTGGTCGTATGGACGGTGGTGGTTGTCTTGTTGTTTGAATGATTGGTTGCAAACCAAAAATAAATAAAGGAAAAAAAAAAAAAGGTGATGGGAGGTTAAGAGCTGAGATAAGATACTAATAACTTTCTTTCACATGATTTCATGCTTTTGTGTTTATCCGTTGTCTTCAAATCTTCTCTTTTATTCTCGAGGCCGAGAATTGATTCTCTCTTCCTCCTCCCCTCTCTAGGCTGATGCTAACTGTGTATTTCCTTTTTCTTTTTCTTTTTTTTTTTATCTTTTTGCAGAAAAAGCAATAATTGAGAAGGGGGAAAAAAAGGGCTTAATCCTTTGAATTATTTGTTCATTTAAGAAAAAACAAAGGATGGTTAAGCGATTACCATCTAGTCATTTGGGAAGATGAGTTGATGAGGAAGACGATAATTCAAGATTAAATTTGCATAAAAGGGAATTAAATAATAAGACGGTAGGTATAGTTAGTATAAAAATAATTAAGATATAAAATACAAATTTACAAAGTAATGGCAGTAAAAATTCGTGACGCTTAGAATTTGAAGTACCCAAGTAGATAATATTTTAATTACGGTTGGCTGCTCTTTGAAATGAATAAAATACAAAAGATGTGTATATGACAGTTGAGTTGAATATGGATTATGTTTTAGAGGTTCGTGATTCTGTCAGTATATTAATAATTATTTTTAAAATGACATAGTTATCAATTAGGTCCAACAGTTTGACTATAAAAGTAAGAATTTGAAGAAAAAATGATTTGGATAATTTAAATATTAATTTGTATTTAAGAGATTAATAATTTTTTATTGTGTTTATTTAATTTTACAGTTCACGGGCATTTGCTTCTTTCTTTATTTATTTATAAATTATTGATGGGAGGTATACCCGCCAACCAACCAACCATCCCCTTCTTCTTGCCTGTGCCCAAATAAATATTTAATTTAATAATAATTAAATGTTTTTGGAGGAATGTGTAATATTTGGATTTAGGGCAATTCAAAAGTTGCTCACTTCTCATCTCACCAGTGAGGCTTAGATTCGATTTTTCTTCTTTCTTTTTTTTTTTTTTTTTTTTTAAATTATGTAATTTCTTTTCCCTACTCTCCAAACTTATACTACCCTGGATTGAAATGTTGATAACTATTTTCTTTTCTTAAATTTGATTACTATTAAATTTGTTGGTGGGGTCCGGTCGTCACGTGTAGACATTGGACGCCGTGATGCCATACTTCCATAAAAATCATCTCATTTATTTGATTTTAAGGATAAATTACAGCACAAGATCTCTAATATTTTTAATTTTCATTTTAATCACTTAATTAACATTTTTTTTATTGACAAATAATTTGTTCCTCAACTGTCATAAGTGTCGCGTATTAACTCTATATACTACAAGGTTAATACCTAGCTCTTGAATTAGGCTAAATTATAATAATATTCTATTTTTTAAAATTCGCTTAATATTTTTTTTAAATAGAACGATTTTGGAGAAAGTATATGAAAATGCGTTTAGTTGGACACGTTTTCCTCCAACGATCATTTCTCAACAGTCTAATTTTAAACGAGGCCAACAGTAAAATTTTTTAAGAGACAACGATTTTTTTGCTATAAATACCAAGTCATTTTTCATTCTTTTCACTCAAATCCAACTCTCTATTCTCTTTAAACTCTCAATTCTTTCAATTCTCTCAATTTTCTCAAGTTTTGCTTGAAATTTTCCAACACATTTGTTTGAAAATATTATAGTTTTATTTTATTGTTTAGTAGATTATTCATTTCGATTAAATTTTCATAAATGGCAAGCTCTCTGATTCGTTTCGACGACAAGCACATTCCGCTACTCAATCGACAGTGGTAAGGAAAAATTTTAAATTTTGTTATTTTCAATTAAGTTAATTTTAAAGTTTTTTTTAATTTTAAAATATTTTATTTTGTTGATATAAATAGGAGAATGATCGTGTTTTGGAGGGGTTCATACACAATTTGTCAAAGAGTCCTAACATTGAAATTCGTGGTTATTTGCAAGATGCAAGATTCTTACATGCATTTTTTATGCTTAGGGGCTGCAAATTGAATCCTACACTTATCAGCGCGTTGGTGGAAAGATGGAGACTTGAGACACACACATATCATCTTCCATGCGGTGAGTGTACAATCACACTCAAGGACGTAGCTTTACAACTTGATTTATCGATGGATGGGTCAATCGTTATGGGGGTTAGCGGTCGTTCTTAGTTTAGAGGACTTTTGCGAGGCATTTTTGGGGAAGGTATTGAACAAGTTTCAAGGTGGACGGATAGATATGAAATGGTTAGAAAATAATTTCAAAAATCTTCCTCTGAACACGAATAACGTTGTAAGAGAACAATATGCCTGAGCATTCATCCTGAGATTAATCGAGTGAATTCTAATGTCAGATAAATCTCAAATTTTGGTACACATAAGGTGGCTACTACACCTAGTCGACTTCAAAGAATATGGACGACTGAGTTGGGGATCAGTCGTGTTGGCCACGTTGTACAAGGAGTTGTGTCAGGCGACCATACCAGATAATATATCAATCGATGGCTGTTTGCTCCTGTTGCAATCATAGGCGTGGCGTCGGCTACCATTTTTACATCCCCGAGTGAATGACCCTTATACGTTCCCATTAGTGATAAGGTAAAATTCATTTGATAATAATATATGGTTAATATACTAAATGGTGTTTATCTATTATATGTTTGAATTAACATATTATTTGAGTAGGTGGAACCATGGGCCGAGTAATGTGGGACTATCGGAGCAGCTCAAAGATATTCGGCTATTGTTAAATCAACGCTCAAAAGCTGATGTTAGTTATTGATTTCTTTGAATCTATAATAATTATACAAAGATTTGGAATTTAAAATTTTGTAGATAACAACATTTATAATTGTACACTACAGTTTTAATGGATGCTATACGCCGATCAGGATATCATAGAATGCATCCTGCCCGAATTTTTGGCCATTCAGAGTATGTGAGACCCGAAGGTGTCATTGATAGTTCACGAGACAGTGGAGATGCATGAATAGGATCGAGTGATGAGACAGTTTAAGTGGAGGCAAAAAATTTGGCAGCCACTACTAGACATTGAAGCACTACATAAACTTGATTTGCGAAGGAAAATTGACGAAAATTGGTGAGATTTCCACAAGAAATATATCGACATTTGGGATCGTAGAATGGATTTCTTACCCATTTGCGAACCTTTTTTCTCATCGGGTACGACAACCTGTTTGGAGTACATGCTTTGGTTTAGAATCGCCATACCTACTGTTGGTGGAGGAGAGGAGTAGGTAACTTCATCTAAAAAGGATGTTGGTTTAGAACTTCGGGCATTGATCTTGGATTCGAAGGGAAGTTGGACCAGATGTTTATGGGGATAGTTGCCACCGATTATAAAGCATGAGCACATTCTTCAAGTACACTCCCTAGTGAATTTTTTGAGGATGTTAACAATGGCATACTTAAAGAGAATGAGGAAGAAAATGTGATAAATGATGCTCACAAGTCAAACGGGACGTGACTTTGATGGAAACAATCAAAAAAGAAAAACACTTAAGGTAGGAACTTCACATTTTAAAATTGGAAGGAAGAAATCCTCAAAACAAATTGGAGGGGCTGCAATATCATCCAGTCAAACTGAAAAATTATGCTATGCAACTGACAATATGAATCAAGATGGTTTGACTCCTGTTATGGATCCATATGACATTCCACAAGCAATCAAAGTGCTTGATAGCTTGTCGGAGGAAGTTCTAGAAGCTAGTCCGCTATACTTTTTCTTATTGAAATTATTAATCAATAAGGACAAGTAAATTATGTTTTTTATCAATTAATCCCAAAATCAAAGCTTGGTGGCTTAAGACAGAAATGGAGGAGAATTCAAAATGTTTTAGTCTTCTAGAGTCATTAAATATTTACCATGTGACTTATAAATGCCATCCATGTTTAATCTTTATTTGACTATTTATTTATGTTTTATTTATTTATGTGTAATTTGCTTTAGTCATTATTGTTTCATTTCGTGTCTGTTATAGGATTTTAAGTAACGTTTTTGCGTTTTTTAAATAGAAAGATCGAATTAAGTGGATGATAGTGCTTTTTTGAATCCCATCACTGATGATGACCCTTTATTTTTATTTTGTAAAGATATCCAACACCACCCAATTTTCAAAAAAGCCCCCATCATGGTGACTAATGCATTAAATTCGATTGTTTATTCCTTTAAAAGTTGGGATTCTTTTAATACAAAAAAAATAGATGATAGTCAGACCATTAGATTAAACCGTACACTATTTAGATGTCACAAAAGTTAGACAAAGTAAGTAGATGATAGTCAAGTACTACAAAGATGAGAATAAATGAATCCCAAATATACAATAACGTAGCTTCCCAAATAATTTTAATTTGTATAATTAAAGTGTTTTTTATATTTATTTTACAATTTATAAAACTCTTCTTTTGAATTAGAGATTACCCTTTTCAATGATACTATATTCAAAGTTTGAACCTGTATTTTTTATTATATTATAAAATTCAACATTTGTTAGTAAAAAATAATCTATTGATTTTTCTCATTTTGATGTGCAAGAGTTCTAACTTTTTGCAAGAAAAAGGACACTGAATTACTTCCAACTTTATTTAATTAGTAAATATATTATTTATAAATATTATATTATAAAAAATAGATTTCAAAGCTAAAAGTTTGGCCAAAAATAGAGTCCAATGTAGAAGTAAACTTGGGTTGTATTTCTCTGCTTCCTTGACTGTGTAAGTCTCATTTACTTTTGTTTTTTTTATTATTTAGTTTCAATTTGTAATAAATGAAATTTTTAAAGGATTTATTACACAGGTGAACAACTAAACTCTTTCTTCATTATGTCTGAGTAAATGATGTTACCGTTGCCGGTGAAAACTCATTTATAAATTTTACTTTTTTAAATAAAAAAACTAAAAATATATATCTAAAAAATGTAGTAGATACATAGAAAAATAATAAATGAAAAGAGAAAATATTACTTTTATTTTTTTCCAATAAGATTACAATAAATAACTCTCTCATTCCAGCTATTGGAGATTTGAAAACTCTATAGCTTTGGGACAGTAACAGGCAGGGCAAGAGAAGAACCCGCAACCCGTTTCCTCATTGATGTCTTTTCACTTCTCGTTCCCTTTCATCCATAGCTTTCCCATTTCTTCACTGATTCTCTCTCTCTCTCTCTCTCTCTCTCTCTCTCTCTCTCTCTCTCTCTCTCTCTCTTTAATTTTTCTCTCTCATTATTTGTTAGTTTTGGGTAACCAGAGGCCCAAAAAACTTGCATCCATACGCTATATTAGTTTTAGTTTCAGATCTATGATTTTTTACTCGTATCATAGTGGGTTGTTTTAGGATTTTTTTTTCTACCTTTGATAAATTGTAAAAGTAACATATTTTAATCTTATTCTTAATACGTTTTTGGATGATTAATTATGTAAATTAGTAAATTTGATACTCCTAATCCTTTAAATTCATGTTTCTATACATAAGAGAGCCTTTAGGAGCGATAGGAGTGAAATGAGCGAAAAACGAGCCAAAATCGGACAAACAGAGTTGTTTCCAGGATCCACATGGCCTGGGCATTCCACACGGGCTGGCTGCATGTCCGTGTGAACCATACAGGCTGGCCACACGCTCATGTGCCAGCCTATGTTGATTTCGCAACCTTCTTTCCATATATACGGAAAAACCCAATATTTAGGCTTTCGAAGCATTCTAAAGTCTATAAATACCAATTAAAAGAAGACCTAAGGGGGCAATCAGAGAGAATCGAAGAAAACACTCAAAGATCGCCATCAGAATCAACTCAGAAGAGAATCTCCCTCACAATCGAAGATCTCCATTTAATTTCTTTTGAAGTTTTATTGAGTTTCTTTACGTCTTGTGGTTATCCTAATTTTGAGATGTTTCTATTCAGGATTATGAACTAAATTCCCTATATACCTAGGGAGGATGAAACATATGATGAATCTTATTATTTAATTTATGTTTTTCCGCGATAAATACTTTATTCTTGTTCTCAATTATGTATGCTTATTTTGTATTTTAATATTTTTGGGATATTATTTCCTGTTTAATGTGCTTATTTCAGTGGAGCAAAAGTCCTTATTTAAGAGTAAATCTAGCATAATTAAGTGGAGTTGCATGCAATCCTAAAAATAGGACGACATAAATCTATCGGATTAGAGTCAAATCAAATAAGGGAATCCATAGATTGAGTTAATGCGACGATAGGGGTTTTAATTAGAAAGAGGTTTCAATTAATCAACCTAGAGTCAGTTGTTCTTACTCTCGAAAGAGATATTAACATAATTTAGGGATTTCTACAGATCAAGGCACAAGTGAATAAATCGTTTAATTCAGATTCATAATAATAGGTGAAGTCTAGGTGAATTCTTCCCTGGGTATTGTCTATCTTATTGGTTATCTTCGATTATTTTCTTATTTCATTCTCTATTACGTTCTTAGTCAGATTAGTTTAGTAATTTTAGATAAAAAACAATCACTCCAATTTGTTGGCTAAATAATAGAAAAATGGTAATTAATAATACTTTTAGTCTTCGTGGATACGATATTCCCTACTCACTATAGATATACTATTTGTAACACTCCTAACCGTATTCGACGCCGAAATAGGGTTACAGAGCATTATCGGACTTATAATTCAAACAATCATACATTTCAAATCTATTTCTCATTCTAAACAAAAACCATTCGAATACATTCATACAGTCCCTAATACGAGCCCTCGATGCTCTAAATAGACATTAAAAGTGGTTCGGGACTAAACGAGTACTTATTAATTTTAGAAAAACATGAAAAATTTTCAAAGTGCAGGGGACACACAGCCAAGAGACACACCCGTGTCTTAAGCTGTATGGGCATTCGAAAAGGGATCACATGGCCGTGTCTGACCTCATGTAAGTCACTGGCTTAGGTCACATGGCCTGACCACATGCCCGTGTGCCAAGTCGTGTACCCTTCGAAATGGACTCACACCCCCGTGTGCCAAGTTGTGTGAAGCTATTGACTTGACTTCTATAGAAGTATCAGGGGACACACGGCCATGTCACCTAGTCGTATGTCACACACGGCTGAGACACACGCCCGTGTCTCTGCCCGTGTGGACAAAAATAGGCCATTTTCCAAGCCATATTTCTCACCCAATTTGGTACCAACCTAAACACATCAATTTGCATATAATCATGGCATATATAGGCACTCAAAACCAACCAATCTCAAGTTTATAACATATACTTTCACACATACAACATGATACTCATGATCACATCAATTGACCACTTTAACACATAACAATTGTGCTTCCAAAATATACCTAAATGATCACACTCATATATGAGACATTATGCCTAAACTTAACATGTATGCCACATATAAATCTCAACTATTTGATACCCAAAATATCAATTCACAACCAAGGCATTCATATGGCATTCATTCAACTCATACCATGGGCTATTTACATATTTACATAACAAAATATATGCCTAAAATTACAAGCCAATTCAAATGGCTAAAACACAACAAAACATGTAAGCTATTATTAGCCAAAATGACCTATACATGACATTATAACCAAAAATTAAGAAACCATAAGTACCAAAATAGTCGATAGATAGTGTGATGAAATCTCCGACAACTTTCAACTCGAACGAGCTTCCGATACCTAGGTACACAAAGAAATTAACACAAAGTAAGCATGAAATGCTTAGTAAGTTCGTAACTCAAAAATAAAGTTTGCCACTTCAATTTATAAGCATAATCCATTTAAGTCAATCCAACGTGTGTTGGCCTTAGCCTAAAAACAATAACCTATCAATGTTAAATATCACAATAATTAGCCAAATTATCTCAAAATATTATGACATAAGTACACACTACTTATGTGCATTTATAATTCAAACATATGGCTAAACATATTGCAATCATTCATAAACTCATACCTTTCCATACTTTCATAGCAATTCTAATTGAAGCATTTGCCAATCTTTCATTCTTCACATATCCATTTAACCACAAATGAAGTAAGTGAAACAAGGTATATCACAACTCAATTGGGCCTATAAGCCTAACATGTAATCATCAATCAAGATATCCATGTATTCATATAAAACCAAAAATCACCCTTTCTGTAACACCCCATACCCAGCCTGGACGTTATGGCCGAATCTGACAGCGTCACATGAGAGTGTTTTTAGAAAACCCTTTTTTTTTCAAAACCTTATCCAGTGAAAATCGTACAAATTATTATCTTTACTTAAGTCATGAAATCTTTATTCCAATTACTATGTGAAAACATTTCATTAACGCGGAAGCTAAAACATCATTCAGTTGTAAATCAATAGACTTAAAAATTTAAAACCTCAAATGAACCCAAAACAGTTTGAATCCGAATATATGAGTAATCCCAAAAACAAATATTAAAGTAAAATAGATTAAATAAATATTACTCATAAAACCATTGGTCACCATCGAGCCCTCCATCGCACCGATCTATTTACTGCTGAGGATTACCTGACAAATAAAATAAACAAGGGGTGAGTTTTCGCAAGCTCAGTGTGTACATCCCCATAAGCAGCATGCATACAAATAGATAACAGAGTACAGATAGTTTGGCCTTACCCATACAGATATCGCATACATAGCAGATCAGATATCAGAGAACATGCCCACCAACCCTGCAAACCATCTCTGTCCAACCCAACACACCATGTGGGGATAGAATCGACCCACCCAACCCTACACACCAAGTATAGGGATATAGTTAACCCATCTAGCCCTACACACCAAAACGGTACCGTAAAATAGTACTCAACAGATAAGGACAGCGTAGCTGCCATATATCAGGCTAATCGCCTCTCAGACTTTCTTCTCTTCATAGCAACCCCAACCCAATGCAATGCAATATACATATCATGGCATGCTTATATGTAGATATCAGATCATATCAATATCATGGCAAAACAGTCATACAGAATCAGACAGTTACACATGCTTATAATAACATGCTTTTGCATACAAATCAGTAATCAAACAGAGTATGGGGTCTGAGTAACACTTACCGCCCCTACAACCAGGTCACAGTCGACTTAGGCGACCCGTGCAACCTTACAGAACATTTCACATTAATTGGGCTCACATGCCCCGGTGCCCTGCCCGTGTGGGTCACATGGCCCAAATTGGCCTTGCCCTTGTGGATCACACGGCCTAGCCCAGATTCTCACATGCCTGTGTGGTTCACCCGTGTGGGCCCACATGCCCGTGTGGCCCACACGGCCCATTTGCCTGAGGCCATGCCTCGCATACGGCCTCGTCAGCCTCACACGCCCATGTCCGTCGTACTCGTGTGACGCGCGCATGGCCTAGCTCGTCTGCCACACGCCCGTGTCTCGCAATGCAGGCTACCACATGGGAAGACCACATGCCCTTGTGGCGTCGATTGGCCACTTTTCAATTTTCGTCAAATCCCATTTTCTGCTTAATTGGAGTACACAGCTGGTTTATTTTTACTGCTAATCCAACCACGAGCACTCTAAAGCCTAAGATTAACAATATCGAGCCCAAATCAGTCACTTAAATCAACTTAGATAAGAACGAACAAATCCTGAAACACGAGATCTACTTACCTTCGATGAAGAACGGTGTTTCCTTGCTGTTTAGAACTCAATTACTGATCCACAGAGCCTTGGATATTCCCTAATCAGCAAAAAATATCCTTCTTAACCAATCTCTAAAGAAAATCACATAGCTTAGTTAAAGCGATACTTACCGAAGCGACAGAATCGCTAGCAATACGTCTAAGCTTATCGAAAAAGAAGAAAAACGAAGGAGAGGGGAAAAAGAGAAGAGATTTTCGACAACAAGGGAAATTGGGAAAAATAAACGGCAGAGAAAGAAAACTTTTATTAAAAATAAGGGAATAACCTTAATTTTGCCTATGCCCTAACTCAGATTTCTGATAAAGCCCAACTCTTAGCCAAAACTTGCAACAAAAATAATCCCAATGCTACTGCAGGGAATCAAACTCCAGACTCTAAGCATAATCCCTTGCCACTTAACCACTAGACCAGCAGACCCATTTTGATATAATCTTAGTAACACTTAAACTTAAGCCCACTAAACAAGAGTAAGGCTTTATTCAAATAAAAACCAAAATTTTAGCCCAAGCTAAGGTTCGAACTTGGGACCTCCTGAGCACACCCCAACGCACATAACCTCTTAAACCACATATATTTATACCACAAAGGATCAAACAAAAGTTTCGATATTTTCATGCTCAACAATCATAAAAGCCGAAATTACAAAAATTTGAGGCGTTACACTTTCATGATCACAAGTATATTTCTATTTAAGCATTTACCATTTCAATGCATAACTTATAAGTTTAACGTGATATAATCCAACCACAACTTAAACAAAGCCTAAGCACAAATACACCAACCATATTAGTCATGTAAATTCACCTATGAATCAATAATCATGGATGAACTTAACAATTAATTGAATTTCCATATACATGTAACATCCATATCATGTATCAATACATCATGTAAAACCATTTCCATGTATTTTCTAAAAATACCTATACTAGTTCATATCGAACTCATATAAATTCATAATAGAATTGTGTATGAATTTAATAGTTATTAAGTTTCATGTACATATAACATATATACCATATATCAGTGTATCATATATATACCATTTTCCATATAATCTATATCTATACCTGTAATAGTTTGTATTGAACTCATGTCATATCATATCAGAACATTACCCTTTGAACCACTTAGAATATCGTAGGATCCTCAGGTAGTACACACTAAGTGTATTGAACTGTAATTCGTTAATTCATCTTTGACATTTGTTATGCCACAACCTAGTTGTGGTCTTATCATCAGAATGCCATAGCCCAGCTATGGTCTTACATATAAACACTGCCATGGTCCAACCATGGTCTTACGTTCATAGTGCCATAACCTAATTATGATCTTATCCATATATGCTCATACGAGTGATAATCGGTAAGATCCTCCAAGTTGAATAACAGTAAGCTCATGTGAGCTGAATATCATTAAGCTCCTTCGAGCTGGATAATGGTAAGCTCATGCGAGCTGTGGTGAGTTCGCAACATATGCAGGACCTCAACCAAATCGATAACCCTAATGATATTGTCATTGGTATCTTACGAATTCTTAAGGTTCAAATAGGGCTCGGTATTTTTCGTGCAACGTCGATTATGCGTTTGATAATTATACATAGTAATTAAATCATTCACATTCATGTATTTCAATTAAAGCATATAAATACGCAATTTAATTATATGAACTTACCTCGAACTCGTACGATGAAAAATGATCGTTTAATCAATAACTTTGTCTTTCCCCCGATCTAATTCCGTACATTACTTTTCTTGATCTATATAATCAAATTTAACTAAATTAAGCCTCATTCTATTCAAATCAATCCAAAATCATGTTTTGGAAAAATTACTATTTTGCCCTTATACTTTTGACTTCTTTACAATTTAGTCCTTAGGCTCGTAAAATGAAATTTATGCAATTTCATCCACATATAAGCCTAGCTGAATTTATTGTATACTTATACCAGCCCATATATTTCACAATTTCTCACATTTAACACACAATTATCACATTTCTCAATTTAGCCCTTATTTGACAATTTCATTAAAATCTCTTCACAAAAGTTATTTAACTAACAATAAAGATTCATTTTCTTCCATTAAACTTCAAAACACTAGAATTTTTATCAATGGCAAAACTCAAAATATTTAATAGTTTTGCAAATTAGCCCCCTAGTTAGTTAGGTTAAGCTACAACGATCCCGAAAACATAAAAATCATCAAAAACATGATTAAAAATCACTTACATTCAAGAGGTTTAATATGCTGAAATTTTTAGATCTCCCATGGCTATTTCTTGCTGTAAAAATTGTTTGGGGAAGATGAATAAAGATGGTAGCTTTAATTTTTTGTTTATTTTATCTTTATTTTCATTTTTACCACAATACCCTTACCTAACTTTAATAATTTCATATTTACTAAGTTATGCACATCCACCAACTCATTTAATGGTCTAATTACCATATAAGGATCTCCACTTTAAATTTCTATATCTATTTAATATCTTTAGCTAATAGAACACAACTTTCGGACTTTACGCTATTTAGTCCTTTTTGACGAATTGAGCATACAGACAGTAAAATTTCTTAACAAAAATTTTATACTATAATACTATCATGCTATAGACCATAAAATAATATTAAAATAAATTATTCAACCTCGGATTTGTGGTCCCAAAACCACTGTTCTGATTTTACTAAAAATGGGCTGTTACACTATTGTTCGATAAGTGCACTTGCCTTAGTCGTATTTATAGTTAGTTTAGTGAGCATCAGCCTTATCCATGTTTCATAATTAAAGTACCTGCATTTTATACTCATGTCAACATGTTTTAGGGCACACAAATAAAAGGTATGACCTTGCATACGAAAAATTTGGAAAACATGCATGTTCTAGGTAGGACACAATCATGTTCAATGATGGTACATTTAGTCATTTTCTAGTCTCTATGTGGCTAACTCTCCGTCCTTGCTGAGAGGATGACCAAATTTTGTCATTCTTCATAGTGCAACACCCCGCAGCACATGTTACTATCATTTGGGACATTTCTTCCTATTTAATCGATATTTTACTTTAAATTTACTTATGTTGGCTAGTTTCTGCCTTTGCTCACTTCTACTTATTTTGATTATAGATTTATAATTACAACTGGAGGGGGACACTGCATACCTATTTGGTACATTGTTGGAAACGATTGTGAAGAGGAATACATAGTTTCTAGGAGTGCTGAGGAAGCTCTTATGAAGGCTCGTGATGAATAAGGAAAAGACATAGAAGTTTATCAGGATCCAGATGTTCTTGACACTTGGTTCTCAAGGTTGATTATTCAATTTTAAACTCCATAACTATAATATCATCTTTTTAGGATGGAAAGTCATTCTTTACTTAGAGTTTCTCTCTCTTTTTTGGTACATGATTAGCATTCTTCTCTAACTGATTGGATAGGATTATATTATATTACAAGCTAGAGTTCACAATCAGTCTTTGTCAATTCTATTTTTGCTGCCCCTTTGGTTTTATTTTCTTATTATGTCGTGTTTATTTTAAGGACATCTTATTAGGATACTGGTTTTGTTAAGATTTAGTTCTAATTTTTATTTCCTAAAATTTCTTTATTAGTTTGAATAAAACTTTACTAATAAATTAAGATATTCTGATGTCATATTTTTTATTTTTCGTATTAGAATAAGAAAATAGCATTTTGCATCTTATTTCCTAAATTATAAATCTCTTTATGAGAGGTAAATTATTTATGAATAAAGTAAGGTTAAAGTTTTAGCAAATCAAAGGCAGGCAACTCCTTTAGAGTTCCACAACTATATGCAAAAATAAGAATCATAATAAGGGAAAAGACCTTTTCTTCGGATTGAATTCTTGCACTACTCGTCCGGTGCCTTGATCCCAGGCTCAGAACCATAATTTTTATTTGGGTTATCACCTCTTAAAGTATATAAAGGACCTTTAAATAAACCTAAGGTGTTATTTGTATTGTAATCTTTAACTAATGTAATAAACAATATTTAAATGATACAATATTTTCAAACTATCAATCGATTAAGTGCACCTTTTTTTTTTCTTCTTCCTACATATAAGTTATTGATTAGATATGAAGAACTATTCCAAAAAATCTGTTGACATGTCTCAAATGAAAAATGATGGATCATGTTTTTAGTCATTGAGATAACATAAATGAAAGCAAGTAATATTTTTAAATTGTCATCCAAATGAAGCGATTATATTAATGTTGTCACCTAACTTTCTTGCATAATTATAAAAGAAAAAAAATATCTCTAAGTGGTAAGATTTCCTGTTACTTCAATCTTCCTAAACTGAAATTTCACTTACATCCTTACATGTTAGTACCTGGTAGAAAAGTTCTGATGGTTTTCAGAGAGGTCTAAGGTTAAGTCCAAATATGTTTGATATCTAACTCTAGTGCAAAAATTATTGAGGCAACCATGTTGATTATTTGAAACAATTTTGTAAGGTGATTGAAAGCATTTTATTGTGATAAATGAGTTCATTTACAGGGCTTTTTGAGTAATGCAATAAATGGTGTAAGTTGCTTTTTTCAGCCATCTTCTTCAACTTGAGTTTTAAAGGTTTTAATATAATTCTCCCATGCTTTGGAAATGAAACTTGTCATGCACACATCAAATTTTTTTGTGTGATAAATGTTATATATTTTGGCTATGCATGATCTGCTTACTCTATTTCAGTGCATTATGACCTTTTAGTACTCTTGGGTGGCTAGATGAGTCGGCAGAGGATTTTGAAAGGTTTTATTCGACAATAATGCCTGAAACTGGGTATGGGCCCCTTTGTTTAACTCCCATTGCTTAGAAGATGCGCCTTATTATTTTCCATAAGAGAGTGTTTCTATTAATTATTCAATAACAAATTAGAGGGCATTATAGCATACTTGGTCTCAAGAAATTCCATTTGATCTATTTTTCTATGTTTTAAATGTTAGCCTTAATACTTTTTTACTTTGGAAAACCATGATATATTGTTCTTTAGGGTTGCACTGACGACAATGGCTTGCTGATAAATCGACACGAATCAAATTGTAATTCGTGTTGGATCTAATACTAAGGTTTTATTGAATGATGGAAGGCAGTCTGATCCTATTTACAAATGCACTGTAAGTAGCTTCAATACTGTAAGCCACTTTCTAAATTTTTGTGTTCTTTTTTTTTTTTGTATGAGTTGTTTGTTATTATATTGGTTATTGAACCATTATGGGCCTCGGGGAAGGGTTTCTGGGCTTGATTAGTTAAATTTATTTTAATTTTTTAAAAAATTAAAATTTTTATTTTTAATAAAAATATTAGTTAAAATATTAAAATATTAAACGTTACAAAACACCTCACAATTTACATGTATTTGATATTTTTTAAAAAATTTTAATGAATTATATGTATTTTCAGCTTGTTTTATGGTCCGATTCGAGATGTTACAGCTTTCGACATGTGATAGGAAAGTTTAGAATTATTACAATTTAGGAAATTCTAGTTCTAGAATAAGCCACTTTGGTGATAGGCCGTTTTGGTACAAACATTTCCCGGAAATTAATAGACCATCTACATTTATTTTCTTTTGTCATCTCCTTTGAATATCAATAACCTAGCATGGAATTTTACTAAGAAAGTACCTCGAATGACCAAGCTTTTGAAGCTTTCAAGTTAATAATCTGTTGAGCTAATGAATGGAGGTCTTTCCCCCATTTATTAGTCAATTCTCTTATCTCTATCTCTTTGTAACACCCTTAACCAGTATCCATCGTCGGAATAGGGTTACGAGGCATTACCGGACATAACGGAACATTCACATATACTTAAGCATAACATAATGAAAACATATAATAATAATCATTCACAATTGTCCTTTATATAGGTCTACGAGACCTTAAACATACTTTAGAAAGGGGTCGGGACTAAATTGAGCTCATACAAAATTTTTCAAAACTTAAACATTTTTCAAAACTATAAAGGTCACACACCCGTGTGAGCAGGCCGTGGCAAAATAGGGCATACATACTAACTTGTCCACACGGCCACAAGACACACCTGTGTGCCAGGCCGTGTGAAAATTAGGAAGGTTACTGACTTGGGTCACACGGCCAGTCACACGCCCGTGTGTCTAGCCCGTGCTCGAAATTGAATTGGCCACACGGCCTAGCATACGCCCGTGTGTGCGACCGTATGGTCTACTCAGGCTCATTTCAAAATGGCCTTTGATCAACATGGCTGAGACACACGCCCGTGTCCCTGCCGTGTAGGCAAAAATAGGCCATTTACAAGGCAATAATGTCACCCCTAAAGGGTCCTCCCTACAATTAACAAATAGGCATCAATTGCATATTAAATTTTCAACCAATTCCCAACCAAAACATATAACAATCATACCATATCATTATCAACCAATCTCATGCTTAATAACCATACCAAATTATGCCAAATCATAAGACAAAATCATATCTAAACATTTGTTTCCTAACCTCATTTCATTCATTCTCATGCCAAAATCTAACCAAATTCCAAAATAGGCACATACAAAAAACTTACCAAATTGACTAACTTTCTTGGTCATCCATAACACATCACATAGATATTATTGAATCACATAATTCATACCAAAACCTCATTCATATACACAACCAAAACCGAGTCAAATCACATGGCTGGATATACACATTACCAAACATATTCACAAACTTCTAGCCTATACATGCCATACTTCAATATATACATTTTTAAAAGGTACCAAAATAGAGTTTGATAGTGTGGTGATGATCCTCGACGATCTCCGAGCTCCCGATAGCTATGATATCTATAAAACAATTGAAAACACACACAAAGTAAGCTTTCAAAAGCTTAGTAAGCCATATACAAATAAATTTATCACAAATCAAAACTATAAACCAATTCATTTGTATGAATCAAGGCATAACTAAATATCAAGTTCATATTTCTCATTTAGCTTAAATACTCATAACCATTTGCTCATATGTACATCACATTTCCTCATAATACAAACATATTTCATATGTTCACACATATATACTTATGCTTACCTTTCATTCTCAATCTTAATATACTTTTCAAACGTACCTGGATCGAATACATGTTCACATAGTCATTCGTTTTCTCAAAATTCCCGTTGAACCGTTCCGAATCAATAAGGATACTTGGATAGCTCAGAAAGCTCGTACAATGCCAACGTCCTAGACGTGGTCTTACATATAATCAAATATCGATGCCACTGTTCCAGACAGGGTCTTACACAAATCAAATATGATGCCGATATCCTAGACATGGTCTTACATGTAAATCATAAGTCGATGCCAACGTCCTAGACTTGGTCTTTCACGAAAGCACATATTGGATCCTATGTCATGACATATGTATCCTAACTATTGCTATGGTTCGTACGAGACTTTTCGGATGTCGAAACTTTGTCAATACTTTCTCGGATATCTCATACTCAACTCATATAATCATTCATCATTGTATAAGAGCATATAAACAATAATAATTCAATTCAAAACACATTTATTTGTATATTGACTTACCTCGTATAGATTCGAACGAACAGAATCGACTACCCAACCACTTTCAATTTCCCCCGATCTAATTCCATTTTCTTTGGTTCTTGATCTAAACACATTCAAATTTAAATCTTTTATTCAAAAAATCATTCAATTCAATCCATATACACATTTTTAGGACATTTTACAAATTAACCCTCACATTTTCACATTTTGACACTTTAGTCACTAATTCAGAAAATCACAAAATACACATAATTTCTTTATACATATGCTCAGCTGAATTTTCATAGTATTCATACAAGCCCACATATTTCATTTATTTCACATTTTAGTCCCCCTATTTTCCATTTTCACAATTTAGCCCAAATTACTCAAATTCATCAAAAATCCAAAGACAAAATATATTAACCCAACATCAAGCTTCCATAAACTATTATCAAACTTCATAAAACTCATAGTTTCATCAATAGCTCAACTCAAATCATCAACAATTTCAGACATTAAAACATGGGCTTGATAGATTACTAAGCTGCAATCACAAAAAACGTAGAAATTATCAAAAATGGATCAAAACACATACCTTAATAACCAAAATAAATAGCTAAACCCTAAAGCTCTTGTTCTTTCTTTTTCTTTTTGATTTTCGGCAAAGCAATGTGAAAATGAATGAACTTTTGCTTTTGTTTTGATTTAATTAATCTTTATTTCATAAATTACCTATTTAGCCTTGTTAAATTCATTTAAAATCCATTATCACATATCCATATATGTCCATTCATTAAAACCATAATATAATTGCATCATAAGGACCCCACATATATAAAGACATGGCAGTTTGACACTTTAGCAAATAGAACACATCTTTTGCATTTTACACATTTAGGTCCTTTTAATAAATTAAGTACACAAACGATCAAATTTTCATACGAAATTTTCACAGACATCAATTCACATATTATAAGCACTGAAAATAATATTAAAATATTTTTTAACTTGGATTTGTGGTCTCGAAACCACTAATCTGACTAGGGTCTAAACTTGGCTGTTACACTCTTGTTTTCTTTTTTGTTTTCTTTTCTGTCTTCCTCCTTTCTTCTCCTTTCATAAAAAACCTTTGCTTTTCATTTTTATTTTAGTTTCAGATCTACACCCTTTTTAATTCTATTTTAGTAGGTTTATTTTATTGTTTTTTGGTTCATAAAAAATTTGAGTGATTGAACATAAATTTGAAGTCGGAAACAACAAATGTAAAGTTTCTTCATCTTGTAATCTTTTTGCACGAGTTGTTTGTCTTAGCTAAGTTTTTCATTTAAAGAGAACTATTTTAGTGCCTTGATGATGATATTTTTTTATGTTCTATTAAGTTCTTTGTGTTTTGTTGGTATTTCCAAGAATATGTTATATTTTTTTATTGGATGAATTTTATTCAATTATAATTATATTTGTAAGTGATATTTGCTTTTGTTATTTTGTATTTTATGTAAATTTTCATTTGTATGCAGCAATGTATACTTCAGAGACTGAAGTGAGAAGCAAGATTCTACTAGGTCAAAATTGTAAGTGTTAATTTATCTATCATTTTTCTATTTTGTTAATTTCCAAATTGATCTCTGTCACGTTCCATGAGATGATATGTTTATTCAATATGATGATACATTTACCTTCTTGGTGAATAACCAAGCTTTTGAAGCTTTCAAGTTAATAATCTATTATTAAATTTATTTTGCAAGTTTGAATATGAATTCACCTCAAATAACCAAGCTTTGGAAGCTTTCAAGTTAATAATCTGTTAAGCTAATGAATGGAGGGCTCTAAACAAAACCAACAATTGTATCGATTTACCTATTTATTTGAAATATATCAATAAAAAACATTCAGATAAACATAATATATTTTAAAGCTGATTAAAGATATAAGCTATAAGAATAATTATAAATGCTTTTCTTAGGAAAAATAATACTAGTATGAGAAATTAGTTGAGTTCCAAAGCTACATCAGGGGGTTTTGTTATGGTTTTTAGTTCAGTTTTCTAAACCTTGTTTTAATTGCCTTTTCATCTTTGTTTTTTTTTTAAATATATATGTTTCCTTATACTTCTATTTTCAGTTGATTTTGGTATGAGATTTTGGTTTTTAGCAATATAGATATTTTGTCTTTGCCTTTATACATCAATTTTCAGTGGGTGTTTTTTATTTTTGAATTCTTTGTTTCCCTTTGTTTTATTTTTTTGTTTCTCGTTACGGATCTTTCGTTTTATTTCGTGCTTAGCAGAATATTATTGGGGCCAGGGGTTATTGGGCTTTAGATTCAATGTTAGGTGCTTTGTCTCGTTTATGTTTTGGATTACTGGGTTATTGGGCTTATCTTATATCCGGTACAAAATTTTTAAGTGTCCTGCTATAGTTAATTTTTCTTCTTATTCTACTCCAAGGATATCCTAGTCATATTCCTTCTCGAGATAAACTATTCCGCTGATATCCTGACTGTGTTATTCCTGATTGAGAATTTCTATAGCCTGGTTCAGTTGTTTTAGTGTCTGGTTTAAATTTTTTACGTTATTGAATTGGGCTATATGTCGTACTTATTCTGATAAGGGATATCCCATTCAAAGGATATCCCAGTTCGGGATATCCTGTTCCACTTATATCCCAATTGAGGGATATCCCATTCTACCAATATCTTAATTTAGGGTCTGGAGTTTTATGTTTCGTTTTTATATATAGAATTTGTTCACAGGTGATGAGTATGGTTAACAATTCCAATGGTGATAGAAGTAATGATAAAAGAGAAAAGAAATATTTTACAACACATGAAAAGTTTTAACTAGTTATTTGATGTTGCATCTTCTTCTGTGCAATTATATTATGAGAAGTATATATTGAAGTAATCATGCATGGATCCAAAACAATTAGGTGAAACATAGATCCCTAATGATCATGAATCCCTTAACGATTATGAATCCCTTAACAATCATGAATCACGTGGTATGGTTAATTTTAAAATGTCAAAAATTGTATTCACAAGCTTGTTGAGAGTTTTGGAGATAAGATACAATTTGCAAACTTTAAGACACATATTTTCTCATGAAATGTATGGAATTTTTTTTTTTTTTGGTAAATCTTGGGCACCGATGTAAAGGTTTTCCAATTTCGAGAAATATTTCAAAGGTTTGGAGCAACAATAAGCCAATACTTTGCAATTGTACTTGAGAAAGTTTTAAGGATGGTCATTGATATAATTTTACCAAATGATTGTTATTTTAGCTCAATACCCGAACAAATACATAATGATTCTAGATATATGTCACATTTAAGGTAAAAATTTAAAATTATATTATTATATTTTAATATTTTTAACTAAAAATATGCATGAGACTAATGATTATTTGTTTAGGATTGCATAGGTGCAATTGATGGTACACATATTGCTGCTATTCCTCCACTAAATGAACAAATTCCCTACGTTAAAAGAAAATGTGTCTCAACTCAGAATGTTATGGCAGTATGTGATTCTAATATGTGTTTCACATTTGTTATGTCTTGGATGTGAAGGATTAACACATGACACTAGAGTATTTCTTAATACAATTCGAGATTCAAAATACAAATTTCCGCACCTACCAAATGATAAGATATTTCATTTATTTCTTTTTTTAAATAATAAAGTATAAGTTCTTTAATTGATAATTAAAAAAAATAAACAACTCTTGAATTAATTGTTTATTATATTATAACATGTAGGAAAAATATTTTTTTGCTGATTCTGGATATCCTCAAATGAAATGTTATCTTAGACCATATAGAGGATATCAATATCATTTACCTAAATTTCGTAGAAGTAGACCTATATCTGGTGAATAAGAAATATTCAATCATTTACATTTATCATTACGTAGTGTGATTGAATGAACTTTTAGTGTTTTGAAAAAAAAATGGATCATTTTAAAGGATATGTCAAGTTATAGTTTTGAAAAACAAACAATGATTGTTGTTATTACAATGACAATACACAATTTTATCCGAAAACATGTCGGTCGAAATAATGCAGATCTAATGGAATACAAAAATATTGACAGAGCATATGAGAATATTATTGATCTAGAAGATGTGCATGATGGAGAAAGTAATGAAGCTAATGGTGAATCAAACAATTCAAGTGATTACGAAATGGAATTAACAAGAGATGTCATAGCTTGTGGTTTAATGAATTCACTTTAAATTGGGAATGCTAATGTAAATTTTTTAATATTTATATTAGGTATACAATTATTACCCCTTTTTGAAACTTAATTCAAATACATAGAATATTTGAATTTGTTAGGTTTGTATTTTCTACATTATGTTAATATTTAATATGATTTATATATTCAAATTACATTTTACAAAAAAAAAATACAAGTTAATTTAAATATATTTAAATTTTCTAATTCATGTATTAAATATTATTTATAATTTATAATAAATTTTATTATAATCTAATTTAATGTATTTCTTATATAATAACATTAATAAAATTTAAATACATTTTTTTCCTTAACATCATAATGTCTAAAATAGACTTTTTATCTTTTTAAAAACATTTTTTCACAACAATACTAAACACTTAAATCTTAAACCAAACCTTTCAAAATCACTTTTGATAAGCACTTTTCCACAACACTTTTTAAAAGCACTTATTAACAACAATGCTAAACTAGCCCTAAATCAACCTCCTATTATTTCCATCCCTAAACCCTAAATCCTTAAAACGCTAACAACACCATAAAATCCAATTATTACCCTAAAAATATCTTAAACCCTAAAAAACATTAACCTAAACCCTTGAACCCTAAAAACAAAAATCTAGCCGGAGAGAGAGGAAAACATGTCCAATTGGACGTGTTTTTCTCTCTCTTCAAAATCGACCTATTTCGATAAATATGGTGAAAATCGGCCTAATCACTCAATTAAGTTTTAAAATCAGCATTTATGCCTCATTTAGACATGAAACAAGCACTCTAAAAATTGTTTTTTTTTTAAATTTATTTATTATTTGTTTGGTACAAATAAAAAATATTTTGTAGATTTTTTTTTGAAAAGAAAGTCAAATTTTAAGAATTAACTTTTATTTATTATTGTTAAATGTATTTATTAATTTAATGTAAATTTATTTTATATTTATGATGAAATATTATTTATTTGCTACATGTTACTTTAATTTTTTATTCATTCAAATTAGTATTATAATTAA
The DNA here is from genome assembly GCA_025698465.1 of Gossypium longicalyx. Lineage (NCBI taxonomy): Eukaryota > Viridiplantae > Streptophyta > Magnoliopsida > Malvales > Malvaceae > Gossypium > Gossypium longicalyx. Next base: position 32,985,579 of record CM047005.1, read on the forward strand.
GTTTCTTATATAGTCAAAATTTGTATATTATTTAAAAAATAAAAGAAATTATCATTATCAATGATAGGTGAAAATAATTAAAAACACCTTATAAAAATTAATTAAAAGAAAATAAAATTAAAAATCACATGATTAAAAATGATTTAAAAAATAAAATTACAACTAAACATAAAGATGTAAAATTAAAAAGAAAATGATTTAAAAAATAAAATTACAACTAAACATAAAGATGTAAATTCAAAAATTGTAATTATCTGAAATCGAACCGAATTCTGTTTTATTTAATATGTAATTAATTTTAATTTTTATGATATAAAAATAAATAATTTATATTTAAAATTGTAAAAAAATTTAAAAATTCTTATTTTTTTAGAAATATTTATGAAAAAGACATTAAAATTTTATCAAATAATATTCAAATGCTATAAACCAAGTCTCATTTTATCAAAATAAGTAAAAATAAATTAAAACAAAAAAGTAATATGAAAAAATCGAAAATCGAGAATCGAGTCAAATCCAATTATAATAAATGATTCAAAAAAATCTAACTCAACCGAAGAAATATAACCTACCTATAGTAATTTCGTATATAGATAGCAGATCCGTTTGCAAATTTTTGCATTTGCTATTTTTTTTTTATGTTGTAAAACATTGACATCAAAATACCAAAGTAAATTTTCTTAGAAGTTTCGTGATCTATTATAAACGTAGTAATTATTTAGAACACAACTCACATACAAGGTTAAACTTTTCGCACGTGTGTTATTATTTACTTAAATATAAATAAAGGATACATAACAAATTTTCAGCTATTAGTGTATCAAATAATTATGGTGAAACATAAAGTCTAATTTATAATCTATACTATATCTATAATATTATTTAAGTTTCTAACTGAGTTTGTGTTTCGAGTCAAATAGGCACCAATTCAATTAGAAAAATTACAAAAATATCTTTCTGTAATTAAAATAAATTATATTATTTGAGGATATTTTAGTCTTTTTATTTTAAAAAATAAATAAAAATATGCAAATAGTAAAATCTAAACTTATACCAATTGTATTAGTAAAGCGTTTACTTTACCACTAAACTAAAGTTTTATTTTGATAATTTTATACATTTTGATTTTATTATGCATAATTTATTATCTTTATCAGTTGGATATATCTTATCTATATTATTATTAAAGTCCCTAATTGAGTTGGTGTCATAAGTCAATTGACACCAACTCAGTTAGAGAAATTACAAAAATGTCTTTTTGTAATTAAAATAAGTTATATTATTCTGGGGTATTTTAGTCTTTTTTACTTTTATGAAACAATAAAAAAATTGCATGTGGTTGGAATTAATCCCATGCTACTAGTATCAATAAAATATTAATTTTACCACTAAATAAAACTTTATTTTAATACAATATTTACATTTTAATTGTATTATGCGTACTTTATTGACTCCATTAATTGTATATCTATACTTGATATTATTTAAGCCCCTTGCCCGATCCGACAGCCAGATCCAAACTACAAGATGCCATATTCGTTGCCGTAGCAACTACAAACATTTAACAATAAAATAAAATCATGATACATGTAAACATAAGCTTTTCAAACATTAGACATGATATATAACCTTTCTCAAGTCTTATACGAGCCTACATATGCTCTAAAGTTAACTTGAGATCAAATAAGGACTAATTTGTAAAAGTTTCAAAGCTTCGGGTTGACATCACGACGTGAGGGTGTTCCTCATCGCAACGTGACATACTGACTTGGCCTCGTTGTGATGACGGGTTCTTCATTACGCTGTGGCCTAAAGTCTAGGGCTTGTTGTGACGACCATCACCCGATGTTGCAACGTGAACTTTGTTTTTGGTACATTTTAGGTCATTTGGTACCTATTTCATGGTTACCTCATAATTCAATCATTTTTTGCATAATGCAGAACTTACTTGTACAAAATCACTTCAATGTAATACCCAATCATGTCCAAATAACCACATTCATCATCAATTCAATTTATAACATCTACATGGCCTTTAAACATACCATTCTTTTATCAAAGTATACATGTCAAACATTCATCTTTATCATTATCAATTCACACTCAATATTACCATTTCAAATGCCATAGTCACAACTCAAACCATTTACTAAAAACATACCATCTCAATAAGCATTACCTTTAGGCAAAATCATACATAAAATAGATTATAAGCTATACTATCATTCAAGGTTAATCAAATACAAAACACTTATATACAAGTCACAAAATCAAGATTTAAATGATTGAAAGACTACTAGATCAATAACGGAATAATGTGAGCTTTTCGTTGATCCATTCAACAAGTTCCACAAGTTGGCAATATTTAGTAAGTTCATAGGCATTAAACATCAACTTACCTCAATTTACAATTTAATACAACAAGCTATTCAACTTGACAAATTTGTCTAAACATGACAAATCAAATATAAAAAATATGAGTTAACATTTAACCACATCATATAGTAATTTAAACATATAACATTCCAATTCACTTATAATCAACATTTCAATGCCATTCACATAATTAATCAACATTTAATTAATTAAATATCCAATTCATATCATTCCATGTATAACACTTTCATTTACATAATGACACAAATATAACCAATGATTACGCATATAAGTTTACCAAAATATTAACCTTTTCATAAGTCATTAGGTTTATTTCATTCACTATCTATAACTACAATCCATGTCATTTCTTATTCATCTCTAGCAAACATTGATATGCATATAAGTCTCACATTATAATATATTGCATATCTTTCCCGAGTCTATTGTCTCATTAATACACAATTGGCCCCAGGGCTCATTTTTGATTCATTTAATATAATAAAATTTCATGGCACATAATATTTCACATATCGATTAAGCATTTCTTTCATTTATAACCCTATTAACCAACATAGACTCAGAACAGATACGTGAATCCGTCACCCCGAGTTACTCGACAACGATGACGCTATACAATTATATATTACCAACTTGGATTGCCCCGACAATGATGGTTTTTCCACAGAACGATCTGGTAAAACCATCACCTCTGATTGCTTGACTAGGATGACTCAAGTATACAAATTATCACCCCAGATTGCCTGACAATGATGGTTTCCAAAATAATAATCTAACCCTATGACATGCCAACTATATTTGACTCTGTCCAAACAGTTGATAGGGTAATTAAGTATCAATTCATTAAATATCTCAATTTGTAATTCACCATATTTAAATTTTTAGTCAATTTATCATTTTTTTATGATTTAGTCCATATCTCACAGTTTGTACCAAATTGCAAACAATTCAAGTTATTATTAACATACACAGATTCATAATTAAAACATATAAAAATTTAAATACAATCATACCATATGAAATTGGTTAAACAAACAAGTTGAATTGCAAAAACTAATCGATAATTTTACCTTTTTCCTAGTTATCTTTGATTTGTTCAAATTCAGGATCTATACGATAATTCAATTCAATTTATCAATTCTAAATAGCTTATAGCATCCTATTTTATTCTAAACAGCTTATACCATCCTATTTTATGCATGAACCAGTTCAATTTCATTTTTTAAATGCCCTTAAACTTTTACATTTTATTCAATTTAGTCCCTAAAACTGAATTTGCAATATATTTCAAATTTGAATTTTGATTTTGAAATCGATCTCAGTTACATCATTTTAAGACTCTCTACCACTTGAACAGTTGAACAATTTGACGAATATATATTGGTAGAAATTTTATATAAATTTCAAAATTTTATATAAAATTTGAAATTACACTTTAGTCTTTATGTTCAAAAACTAGCAATTAGACTTTACAAACTAGTCATTTTTCACTTCTAAGCTTAAAATCTAACAATTTAGTACCAATTTAATCAAGGATTCATCAATGGAAACTTTTAAAAACTTTAACATTTTTACAAATTGGTAAATAAGCTTAGCTAAATTAAGCTCTCATGACTTCAAAAACATAAAAATTACAAGAAAAAGACTAAATTGAATATACCAAATTGAAGGCCGAAAGTTTGATCTTTCAAACCTTATTTTCTTTCTTTTTTTTGGTGAAGATGAATAAGATCGACATAGAAAATTACTTTTGTTTCTTTAATTTTAATATATATATATACATACACCTATATTAAGGTTAATTAATCATTATCAAATAATTAAACTTTTATTAACTAAAACTTTAAATAAATTAAACTAAGATAGTGGATTTTAGCTCATCCACCACCGCATTTCATAATAAAATTTGTCCAAATTTTTAAATGATGTCTTGATTAATTAAAAATTCATAGCGATAAATTTTTACAATTTATACAATTTAGTCCTTATATCTTAATTAACTATCAATTCTATAAAATTTAGGGATATAAATTTAATAAATATTTATACTAACCTCATAAATATTAAATAATAATATTTACATATTCGAACATCAAAAATAAAGTTTCGAAATTATTATTTTCGATACCACTAAAAAATAAGTTATTAAAAAATTTATATATGAATTTTAAAAGAGATAATGTTAACATTTATTATGAGTTGTAATGTGAGGCACGGAAATGGTATTCAAAATTAAGATATAAAAATATCGTCCAAAATTTTGGAGTTAGTATAAAAAGTAAAACATTTGAGAGTAGTAGACAATGGAGTAATATTTAGGTGGCACGGGGAGGTGAGCATTATCAAAGCACTCATTGCAAATATAGTGGCTTTCAACTTGTACAACCTTTTGAATAGGATAAGTAGGAGGTTCAACTCCCAAAATAGTTGCACAGAGGATTTAATTGTTGATAAAGTGAAAAATGTTAAGGATTAAAACTAAATTAAAGATTGATAAAAATTTATGGCTAACATCCCACAATCTTTGTTAATTTTTATTATTATCTATTTTATATTTACTTTGTGTTAGTATTATATTTATTTAGATTTGGTAATATGAAAACTTTTATAAAATTAAATATTTTAGTATATTTAATATTATTTCTGAAATCTATGCAATTTATATATATATATATATATTTTTTTTTTCTTTTTATAAAGAGTTGGTCCTGAAAGATATTAGAGACATTGTTATCATAATTAAACATTTGGAAAATTATTTACAAATAGTGTACTCATATATTTTTAGTTTAAAGGTGTAAAAAGTCTTTTTTAAAAAAAGTAATTAAGTTTTTGTTTTTTTATTCAATTGGCTATTTAAACTGTCAAAATGTATCAAAAGACTCTTTGACCATTATCTTTATCAATTGACTGTTAAAGTTAGCAACTCTAATTTTTTCAATTAAAGCTACCCGTTTTACAACTATTGCGTGAGTGGTAAAAAAATTATAAAAAATAAAAATTAATAAAAGTTATTAAATTTTAATAAAAAATAAAATTTATTAAAAATTTAAAAAATTATAAAAATTGTAAAATTTTAAAAGTTGTAAAAAAGTTATAACAAATGTAAAGAAATATAAAATTCATAAAAAATTATCGTACCAAAAGAAATTTTTTATAATTTTTCTCTTACTTTTATTGATTTTTATTTTTATCATTTTCCCACATGTCACGTTGTGTTGTGACACATGATGGCTTTAACAGGAAAAAAAAATCAGAGATCCTTAATTTTGATACTCAACAGTTAAAATTAATGGTTAAAAGACCTTTTTGATGCATTTTATAATTTTGTTATGATTTTTATAAAATTTTACAATTCTTTATTAAAATTTAATAAATTTTATTTATTTTTATTTTTATAATTTTCTATCACATGTCATGCCATAGTTGTAACATAGGGTGATTTAACTAAAAAATTTAGCGGTAGTTAACTTTAACGATCAATTATTAAAGTTAACAGTCAAATAGCCTTTTGACATTTCAAGTATTCAATTGAGTGCCAAAAAGAAGAAGAAGAAGAAGAAAAAGAAGAAAAAAAAAAAGCAAGAGCTTAATTTTTCTTTTTCTTTTTTTTGAAAAAAGCTTGAGGGCCTTTTTGATGTATTTTGACAGTTCAAGTACCCAATTAAGCGCAAAAAAAGAAAAAGAAAAAAAAGAGAAGCAATGGATTAATTATTTTTTATTTTTTATTTTTTGAAAAACTTGAGAGCTTTTTTAATGCATTTTGAAAGTTTAAGTACCGAAAAAGTGAAAAAAACAAGAACTTAATTACTTTTTTTAAAAAAAGTTGAACACTTTTTACACATTTAAGCTTATATTATTTACTTATTTTGATATTTTACCTTAAAGAAAATGTTAAGATAATGTGAATTTAACTTTTTATGGTAGGTAAAATATAAATAAGTAATTTTTTATTTACAATGTCACAAAGAAAATGGGATTACTTGGGTCGACCAAATAAATGAAACGAAGATATGTTATAAAATATTTAGTAAAAGGTAATGAGTAATATATATATATATATATATATATATATAATTAAAGAGTAGGAAGTTTAATGAGGAGATATATAACGGGGTTGAAGGCTCAAAGTTTGAATTTGATTTATAGCTTAATTATAATTAAAATAAGCAGAATAATGAATTTTACAGTGATTTTTAATTAAATATCAGTAAATAGATATGAGCACATAAGATTAAGAGTGTTGTCATTTTGTCTTTGTAATTAATTAAATTATTGTTAGAATTAAGTGACCCAAATTCTTATAGAATATGATGGAAAATAAAATAAAAGTAAAATCCATATAGAACTAGATTTCTTTTATTTTATTTTAGAATAAGGTTTTTTAAACCTTATTAAACTTCATCTATTTTATATTGATTAGGATAGGGTGTTTCAATCCTACTAGAATATGGCTTTACAAGCCTATAAATAGACATAGTCTATTCCTCTTGTATTGATACAAATTTTTCGACATAGTGAATTTTCTTCTCCTCTCTGCGTGGTTTTTTTTTCCGAAAGGGTTTCACGTAAAATTTGTGTGTTCTTTATTTTATTTATTTTATTCTATTTTTTTCACAAATTGGTATCCGAGCTTAGGGTTATTCATCTCGATCACGGTAATGGCGTCTTTGAAATATGAAATTCATTGTTGGATCGCAACACTAGATTTGCGTTGTGGCAAATTAAGATGCAAGCGTTCTTGCATGAGATGGATCGGAGGATGCCTGCTGCTAGGATAGATAAGATGCCTTCGACATTAACAGATGAAGAGAAAAAGCGTAAGGATCGAAAGGCATTAACACAATTACATCGCATTTGTCCAACGAAATTTTGCAAGATGTGATGAAAAGAAAACCGCCATTGCATTATGGAAGAGGCTAGAACAAATATGTATGTCGAAAACTCTAACAAGCAAGTTGCATATGAAGCGGCGTCTTTATGCTCATCGTTTGGAGGAAGGTGCGTCAGTACACACGAATACTTATAAGTGTTTAAAGAAATTCTCTCAAACTTGGAAGCCATGGAGGTCGAGTATGATGATAAGGAAGATCTAGGGTTGATTCTACTTTGTTCGTTGCCCCCGTCTTATTCAACCTTTAGAGACACGATTTTATATAGCCGTGAGTCTCTAACAGTTGATGAGGTTTATGATTCTTTAACCTCGTATGATAAGATGAAGCATCTTGTGGTTAAACCCGACTCTCAGGGAGAGGGTCTCATTGTTCGTGGGAGACAAGAAGCGGAATCTGATGATGATGATCGTGGTAGGACACAGGAACGGAATCCTCGTGGTAAATCTAAGGGTAGATCGAAGTCTTCAAACAGAGGTAAAACTTGTAACTTCTGCAAGAAGAAAGGGCACATTAAATCTGAGTGCTATAAGCTACAAAATAAGATTAAAAGAGAATTTGCGAATCAAAAGGAAAACAAACCGAAAATTCCGGTGAAGGCGATGTTGTAGAAGACTACGATGATGGTGAACTTCTAGTCGCTTCTGTCAATGATTCTAAAGTAAGCGAGGAGTGGATACTTGATTCAAGCTGCACATTCCATATGAGTCCCAATCGGGATTGGTTTACAACTTACGAAGCGATTAATCGAAGGTGTTGTTTTGATGGGAAATAATACTTCGTGTAAAATCGCAGTGTTGGAACAATTAAAGTTAAGATGTTTGATGGAGTTGTCGAACACTTAGTGACGCACGGCATGTTTCGTAATTGAAAAGAAATTTAATTTCGTTGAGTACTCTTGATTCAAAAAAGTGTACAGATATACAAATTGAAAGTGGGGTTTTAAAGATTTCCAAAGGGTCCCTTGTTGTGATGAAAGGACAGAGAAAGATTGCCAAGTTATATGTTTTGAGTGGTTCTCATATTATGGTGATGCAATATATCGCTTCCTTGTCCTTGTCGGATGATGATATTACTAAACTTTGGCATATGCGCCTAGGGCATATGAGTGAGAATGGCATGGCGAATTGAGCAAAAGAGGACTTCTTAATGGGCAAGGAATTTGCAAGCTGAATTTCTGTGAGCATTGTGTTTTTGGAAAACAAAAGAGAGTTCAATTCACTAGAGGAATCCATAACACGAAGGGAACATTGGAGTATATTCATTCGACTGTGGGGGCCATCTAGAGTGCCTTCCAGGAGGTGGAGCTAATTATATGCTAACCTTTATTGATGATTTTTCGAGAAAAGTTTGGGCGTTCTTCACAAGCGAGAAAAGTGATGTGTTTTCCGCATTTAAGTCTTGGAAAATTATGATTGAAAAAGCAGACGGAAAAAGCAGATAAAATACCTCCGCATGCAGACAATGGCTTAGAGTTCGTTACGATGAGTTTAATAGATTGTGCAAGTCGAAGGAATCATAAGACACACGACGATTCGTCATACTCCACAACAAAAGCGGCGTTGCGAACGAATGAACGAGCGATCATGGAGAAGGTTCGATGTATGTTGTCAAATGCCAACTTACGAAGTCATTTTGGGCGTAAGCGGCGTCTTGCATGTTTTTGATCAACCGATCTCCATCCGTTTCCATTGAGAAAAAGACTCACAAGAGGTATGGTCCGTAATCCACGCTAATTATTACGATTTAAAGATCTTTGGGTGTCCTGCATATGCTCATGTTGATAATGGAAAATTGGAACCGAGATCCATTAAATGTGTTTTTCTTGGTTATAAAAAGTGGTGTAAAAGGGTATAAGTTATGGTGTCTGAAAATAGAAAAGTTGTGATTAGTAGAGATGTTGTTTTTGATGAAGCTGCTATGCTACCTAACTTATCTCTTAAAGACTCTTCCAATAAAGAAAATCAAAAACAAGTAGAGCATCGATTAATACAGAGTCAACTCCTCAAGCCAGTACAAAAATTGAGAATAGAGTTGCTTCTTCACCACAATACTCTATCGCCAAAAACAGAACTAGAAGAGAAATTAAACCTCCAAAGAAATATCTTGAGGTGATCTAGTTGCTTATGCTTTGAATGTGGTGAAGATATAGATGCGAATCAAGAGCCATCTAATTATTCTCGAGGCGATTTACTGTGAAGGCTCGAGAAAAGTGGATGTTTGCTATGCAAGAAGAGATGGAATCACTCCACAAAAAGCAGAACATGGGACCTTGTGAAACTTCCTAAAGGTAAAAAGGCTGTTCGTTGTAAATGGGTATTTAAAAAGAAAGAAGGGACTCAGGAGTTGAAGAACCCGGATATAAAGCAAGGCTTGTTGCAAAGGGTTACTGATCAAATTCAGGAGTGGACTTCTGAGATGTGTTCTCCCGGTTGTTAAGCATAGTTCGATTCGAGCTTTGCTTGGTATTGTGGCCATGCATGATTTGGAGCTTGAGCGAGTTAGATGTAAAAGCGCATTTTTGCATGGAGAGCTTGATGAGGATATTTACATGCAACAACGAGAAGGTTTTCTGCTTTTGAAAAAAGAGAACTATGTTTGCTTCTTTGAAAAAGTCCTTTTATGGTTTGAAACTTGATCACCAAGACGAGTGGTACAAGAGGTTTGATTCCTTTATGACTTCTCATGATTTCAAAAGAAGTAGTTTTGTGATTGTGTTTACTTTAAGAAAAATAGTGATGGTTCTTTTGTGTATCTACTTCTTTATGTTGATGACATGTTGATAGCGACAAAAGATAAAGAAGAGATAAGAAAGGTCAAAGCCCAACTAAGTAAAGAATTTGAGATGAAAGATTTAGTACCAGCAAAGAAGATACTTGGTATGGAGATTCTCAGAGATAGAAAATCAAGTAAATTGTACCTAAGTCAGAAGGGGTACATTGAGAAAGTTCTTTGCAGGTTCAATATGCAGAGTGCTAAGCCTGTTGGTACTCCTTTAGCGCCCATTTCGGACTTTCATCGATTTTGTCTCCACAATCGGATGATGAGATTGAGTACATGTCACATGTTCCATACTCTAGTGCGAGTGGGATCTCTCATGTATGCTATGGTTTGTTCACGCCCGATTTATCATATGCGATCGGTGTAGTTAGCAGATACATGGCAAATCACTGGTAAAGAACATTGGAAAGCGATTCATGTGGATTTTAAGATACTTACGAGGCACTACGATGTTTGCTTACAGTTTGGAAGAACTAAAGATGGAGTCATAGGGTATGTTGATGCTGATTTTGCTTTGGAGACCTTGATAGAAGAAGATCTCTCACGAGTTACGTCTTTACAATCGGAGGTTGTGCAATTAGTTGGAAAGCCATTTTGCAAACTACGATCGCTTTGTCTACCATGAAGTTTGAGTACATGGCGATTACATCGAGGCTTGCAAAGAAGCTATTTGGTTGAAGGGACTATTTAGTGAACTCAATGAAGGCCTTCAAATCAGCCTGATATTTTGTGATGATGAGTGCTATATTTCTTACAAAAGATCAAATGTTTCATGAGAGAACAAAACACATTGATGTTCGGTATCATTTTGTTCGTGATATTATTGCTCGTGGTGATATTGTTGTGAGCAAAATTAGTACTCATGAAAATCCTGCAGATATGATGACTAAGTCACTTCCTAAAACCAAGTTTGAGCATTGCTTAGACTTGGTTGGTGTTCATTGTTGAGTTAAACCCTTAAGGGGTTTTATGGAAGAGGTGGAGAACTTGTTTATTGAAAGTTCGCAATGAAGAACTTGTTCATTGAGAATTTGTGTCAAGGTGGAGATTGTTAGAATTAAGTGACCCAAATTCTTATAGAATATGATGGAAAATAAAATAAAAGTAAAATCCATATAGAACTAGATTTCTTTTATTTTATTTTAGAATAAGGTTTTTTAAACCTTATTAAACTTCATCTATTTTATATTGATTAGGATAGGGTGTTTCAATCCTACTAGAATATGGCTTTACAAGCCTATAAATAGACATAGTCTATTCCTCTTGTATTGATACAAATTTTTCGACATAGTGAATTTTCTTCTCCTCTGCCCGTAGTTTTTTTCCCGAAAGGGTTTCCACGTAAAATTTGTGTGTTCTTTATTTTATTTATTTTATTCTATTTTTTTTTTCACAATTATTATATGTTATTTAATATAAATGGTGTATTTCTACAATTAAATAAATACTTTAAAATGTGGCTTTTTAATACTTGTATTTACAATTCATCTGTTTCATTTCTAAATGCTAATAATATAATACCTTTGAAGATTGTTTTATCACATTTAATATTATTATAAACGAAAGGGATAATGACATTTTTTTAAAAAAAAAAAAAAGAAAGAAAATGATTAAAAGGGTAAACTATTAAAATAGTCAATTTTGTTTAGCTCAAGTTATATATTAGTCATTTATGTTTAAAATGTTACGTTTTAGTCACTTATATTATCGCGTTATAACATTTTAGTCACTAAGCCGTTAATTGATGTCAACGGTGTAAAGGTAAGCTGATGTGACACATTAAATAATCATTTCAAACAAAAATTTTAAGTTAATTTATACAATTGGCCCCTATATTTTTTCGTTTTAAGCAATTTAATTTTTTCTTTTATTTTTTTTAACTTTCCTTTTTTTTCTTTATTTTCCAATCTCTTTAGCTTCTCCCTCTATTTTTTTGTCTTGTTCATTTCTTTTAACTTAGTTTTTTTCTTTCATTCTGCTTTAAGATCCACTACCACCATAGATAAATAATTCGAGTTTTTCTTTTGCATAGGCATGGGAGGAATGGCAAGGTCATATAAATAAGCTGGATTCAAGTGTATTATGGTTTTAGTGTGCCCACCAGTAGACTCGGAAGGGCTTGAGAAGTAAGTTTCAAATAATGTTGGGTAATGCTAATAGTCTCTACTCTACAACATATAATTGGATAGAGCTGTATATTTCTCACTAGCTATACATGAGGCCATTCACAGTGGTATGTACCTACCATGTATAACATATATCATAGTGTTGATAGTTTATGCATGATAGCTGGGCCCTGAAATAATCACTTGATTTATTTTCTTCTATTAGGGGTTAGAAAGCATGTACAGCTTAGCATAGAAAAGCATTCAATTGAAACCAATGGTTTTTGTAAATAGGTTGATGGGCTTATAATTGGAATTCTTGAGGAAAATACTGAGATGACATATGGAGATATAATATCAATTTGCATTCTTTGTTAATTCTCTTTTTGATTTCTTAACCTTAAATTAATTTGTGTTTTGGGTATTTCTCATGTTGTATTAGCAGAATGCTTGAAAGGATTTGGTCCTTCGCGAGTTGTCATATTTCCCTCTTTATATTTTTCTTTTTGTTAGTAGTACAATTTTGGAGCCTTATATGGGGTGCTATTTCAATATATTTTTGTGCTGACAACTATAAGAGCTTATCATGAAATTAGAGCTTGGATTTTCTTGTACATTCTCTTGAGATGTATATATGTGTGTTTTCTTTTCATTGGGATGGTTGCACATGCCATAGAGTTATTGACTGCTGAGAGTGACCATGTAAAAATGCTTTTACACGAAGAGTATTAGAACTTGGGGAAAAATAGAGGGAGAAGTCGAAGATAATGAAAAATAAAGAAAAAAAAGAAAATTACTCAAAAGGAAAAAATATGAAAACCATTTGTATAAAATAACATAAAATTTTTATTTGAAGTGGAATGTGAAGTTAAATAAAATATACATTGTAATTAAATGCTGCACCATAAATTTTGTTCAAGTATATATTTTGGTGTAGTTCATTCATGTATATGGTTTTGTGAAGAAATTGTTAAAAAATTTGTTTTAAGATTGTAATAGTTTTTGTAAAGTTGCAGTTGAATAGATGTTGCATATGAAGTGCATAGTGAAATAAAAAAGTTGGTGTGAGGTTTATTCGATTAGTATGTTAAGGAATTACTTCAAATTTTGAATAATAAATTGCGCCAATTTTCCTAATACAAAAAAGTTGGAATCTTTATTACAATATTTTCCTTTTCCTGCAATAATTTTGAATATATTATGTCACTTCAGCCACTTTTCCTTTTCCTTTTCCTTTTACAATATTATTTATTGTCAGACACTTATACATACATAATTTACAATGTTTTAACATTATTTTATGGATTTTTTTTCCAAATATAGAAAACTTTATTTTGCCTCAAACTTAAAACTATTTTTATTATTATTATAGATATTTAAGTTTGTTTGTTTTAGTGTGAAATTTTATAAAATTAGAAAATCTTTTTTAATTTGGTGAATCTGGAATTAGTTTTTCGTTATTTTTTATGTTAAATTTTGTAAACATCCAACAAAATCTCAATTCCATATGCATAATTAAATTAAATTTTTATAATATTTTTATCCTTCAAATGAACTAAATTTATCACCAATAATGATGATATTGAGTAGAAATAAAGCTAGAGGGTTTTAGGGGTAAGTATTCGGCTTTGCCAATTGGTTCCGTCAGTTTTATTGAACTTAATAGACAAGTTTCAATATTAGTTGGTTCGAAAGATTGAAGTAGGTTTAACCAACCTAATTAAATCATTTTATCTTGGTCAATTAAGTACGTTAATTAAATTATTTATAAATATTAAAAATATATATTTAAATTATATGTTTTATTATAATTATATTTAAAATAAATAATATTGAAAATTATTAAACTGACCTTTAAGTGTTAGGAAAGTACCCACTTCCCTAGTACTAAAGTTGTTTAATGACAATTTTCATATTTGTGTATTAGTAATTTATTCAATGGTTTGAATGGAGGCTGATTATTTGGAGGATATTTAGCCCAACAATAAAGATCATATTAATAGGGAAACTCACATGGAAGATTGAATCAAATTAAAACACTTTAGATAATCTCTCACAACATGGACAATTGGATTGGATTGAAAGTCAATAAGATTCGCTGCCAAGAGCCCACGATTGGTTTATTCTCTATTATTATATTGTAAACAAGTTATTGTATTACTATTTTTATGGGATTGTGATAGTCCTTCTATGTTAGCAAGTCTCAAATGAAAATCTATTTAAGGGAGAGACTTTGTATAGTTTGTTTGGTACCGAGAGTTTTTCACACTTATTCTATTCAAAGTAAGCAATGTTTCTTTGAGTAAATTTGTTAATAAAACCATTTGTGTTAAGGTTTTACTTGCGAGTTCACATGGGTGAACTTAGTGGTGAGTGTATTTGTGTTCAACGTTTAAAAGTGAGGAGAATCATCATGGGGTGTGTGAGAGGTTAGGGTCACTTGTTCTAACTGTTAAAGAGAGTGAATATTTCTCACTGAGTCAGGCTCTACAGATGTAGGGAGATCGAACTACGTAAATAATTCTTGTGTGTTCTTTGTGTTTTTAGTTTGCCATTTTGGTGCTAGAGAAGTGCTCACTTCCCTGCCACTCTTTCCAAACACTTAGATTAATTTGCAAGTAACAATTTATTAATTTCAAATAAAAATAATATATATTAAGTTGATTGATTCAGTCGATTCGATTATGAATTGTAATAACTGATAATCGATTGACTTACCCATTTTAACTGAGATCATAAACAACTAAACTAATAGAACTGATATAACAAACATCGACTTAATCAAATAGAACAATTGTTTGTTAAGTCGATTACAATTTATTATGTTCACCCTTACATAACCCTCTAAAATTTTCAAGTTATTTTCATCTCGTAATGTCACTACTAAAAATAATATTTATATTTGACCCCCAAGATTTTTTAAATTCTTTATACCATCTCAACTTTTTAAAATAAACGTAAAATTATTTTGGCCCCTCTAGATTTTGTTTGGATCCTAATAAAATATATAGTTTGCTATGACAGAATTGGTAATAAATTTGGTCTAAACCTCATTAATTAACTTAATTTAATACTTATCCATTTTTTATAGGAAAAGGAATCTATAACCGGCTATAAGACCTTACAAAACAACACTCCTACCTTGCATAATTCTTAAACCACTAAACTTCCATGCTCCAATAAGAAAACTCTCAAAATGAACTAATCTAGACTCTCTTTCTACAACTATACTGGCCACTTACTCAGATGCACAATTAATCTCTCTATAAGCATGGTGCATTCACATACCTTATTGCCATTTGTAGAGTTTACTAAATCTTCTCATTAGCGTTGAACAACTTCCTTAATTCTCCATGTTATGAAACCAACATACCGCATTTAGATTATCATATTCGATTTCTACCTCTTTGTAGCCCCTTTCCCATGCCAAACTAGGACCATCAAGCAATATCGAAAGCTTTGCTTGTAGTATAGAGCATGTGCCAATATTTTGAACAAACACGACCAACTATTTACCATTCTCATCCAATGTCAAACCTTTTGAAGAAGCAATTGCTACTACATTGAACTTTTTCGCAACATCATTGGTATTAAGCTTGATCTATCCAGCCTACATAGCCTCTCTTTCAGACCTATAATATGTTCTCCTTGTAGTCTCCATAACATGCATTGCCCATCCTGTAACATCCCTCGTTCGACCCGACTGCCAAGTCTAAGCTGCATGATGCTACATTCGTTGCCTGAGAAACTACAAATAATTTTGCAACATTTAACCTTTCATGCATGTAATTATGTATCATTCACATTCAAAATATGCCATACAAAGTATCATTCACATTCAAAATATGCCATACAAACATTTCTGGATCCCACATGAGCTTATGAAAGCTCTTTTGCTAAATCGAGTTTGATTTAGGACCAAGTTGTAAAGTTTTAAAGTTCTTGGACCGACGTCACGACTTCATATTCTCATGTCGTGATGTTCCCAACTCAGTGAGTTACACCGAAATGTCTAACACCTCTACGTTGCAATGTCACTCATTGTCAAAACATGTCGCATTGTTGGGGCTTAAAGTCACGACGTTGCCCTTGTTTTTGCAACTTAACACTTTGGTACCTATTCATTTGCTTCAACCAAAACAATGTCATCACACAACCTCACATATTATCTTCACCTATGCTAAAAACATGTAAATTTCAAGCTAAAGTAGGTTTATAACACTTGTGATAATAATCATTCAAAAGGCCTAAACATTTACGTTCAAAGTTTAAACATAATCAAATCATCAATTAAATTACACACGATTTCTTTATATATTCAAATCCTAGCATAGATTTATGTCATGTGCAATATTGAAAAAATAAAAAAAATTAACTAAATAACATCATTTGATATACACACATGCGCTAAGTTTCACAAGCAACTTAACCTTCAATGCAAATTCAAGCATACCATTTCACCAAGCAATTGACCATTTCCATAACACCTTATCCTTATATACATGCCACAATATTTAAACCAAAACAAACATATTGCTAGCAATTCGATGATAGTGTGAGATTTGTGATGATCCGGCTTGGCAAATTTCGCAAGGTGACGGTCAACAAGGGAGGGAAACAACTAGGGTAAGCTTTAAGAATTCCTAGTAAATTCAAATGAAAAAAAAAATACTATACTTACCATAGTATTATGCAAGTATAATGCAAACTTTAGTTTGACATATTGTTGGCTAGAACGTGACACTCAAAACATCATCAAGGTGAGCAAATAACAATATCCATAATGATTAGATGTTATATGTAATCTAAGCATTACCGATTTTCATTACTTTTACATACTTATCACAATGGAACATTTCATCAACAAATCATAGATTCATACCAAGTAAACATGATTCAATATAATCACCATTTTTATTATTAATCAATAAGATATATCTATTACAATTAAATTCTTTCCATGACATTTCAGTTTGATTCCTAAGTCCAATTCATCACATTTTCAAGTTTCCAGTTCCATTTATAATGTTTCACTTAATGGAACCCTAGCAAAATAGACTTGGATACACGACTGAACTACAACACACCTAGTTGCTCATCCAAGTTGAATATATTTATATATATCAAGTTTCCCATCCAGGCTAAACCTATATCATGACACATCAGGTTACTCGTCCGAGCTAAACTTATGAAACAAAATACCTAAGAATCCGCAACGAATGCTGGACCTCATTACAATCTGTAATAATATTTGTACAAGCACATATAAGACCTTATGCCAATTGTATATTAACCTTTTACTAACTTCATACAGGTATCAAATTTTGCATGTTTTAGTATCATCCGTGTAATTATCCATATTTCATATTCTACTCTGTATATCAGGATATCACGATATGCCCCTTTAGATATTGCGATTCCATTGTATGACACTCCAAAAACTTTCAAAATTCTCATTTTTAACTCTCAATCACACAAATTTATCCTACTAAATGCAAAAATTAAAACATGCATGAACTTAAACCTAAACTAAACAAGAGAAGTAAATGGATTTCATGCTCAAATCATTTAATTATTTACAAATTAAGTTTGAATTGTTACAATTGGCAAATTAAAATTGAATTTCTAGGTGATAAGTCATGCCCTCGTAATTATGCTTGCAAATTCTTCCCACCACTCGCACATGCTTTGATCTCTTATGCCGGGTGAGGTGGTGCATCGATTACTTCAAGATGGTTGCTCTTCTCTTCACTCAAACCCTTTCAGATTTGTGCTTGTCTCTAAAAAAGCACACCACTCTAGACAAGCTTCAATGTTAATAACACAAGTAGAGACATTAATCATCCGACAATCATACCCCAAAGATAGAGACTTATCATTAGAATATAAATCAGGCTCAACACACTTAAAAAGTTCGACCTCCTAATTAATATATATGTTCAACTCTCCTCTACTTACATTGATGATGGGTCTCAAAGTTGCTAAGAATGACCTCCCAAGCAAGATTAGTATCTCAACATCCTCATCAAAATCAAGCACTATAAAAATGACAGGAAGAATAAATTGTCGAACCCTCACTAGAACATCCTCGAGGGTTCCTTTTGGATGGACTAGTGATCGATTGGACAACTGTAATGTCACCGAGGCCTCCTTAAGGTCCCCTAAACTTAGCCTTCAGTAAATCTAAAAAGGCATTAGGTTAATGCTAGCCCCTAGATCGTATAGGGCTTTCCCGAAATCCACCTCTCCTATTTCGAGGGATAATAAAGCTCTCGGGGTATTTTAATTTCAAGGGTTCTTTTCTAGATATGATAGCATTACACTTAGTATTTAAGGGAATTTTTTCCTCACAGTTGATCTTCTTTCTTCGAGAAATAACCTCCCTAAAAAACTTAGCATATTTTGGATTTTCTTCTAATAACTCAAACAAAATGAGGTTAAAGTTTAGTTCTTTGAATATGTCGAGGAATTTGAGAAATTCTTCATTCTCTTTGTTTTTCCTTTCCTCTAAACCAGTAGGGAAGGTTATGAGTTTTTTACTAGCTTGTTGGGTTGGCCTCTTCACAGGCTCAATCAATTTCAGATCATATTCTTTCTCATTGCTCTCATGCACCCAATCTCCAACACTAGGATGCTGGTGCTCTTGTCTTTCTCTACTTCCACTTCTCTAGTCCACGACCTTATAGGGTCCTTAAATACCCCTCCACACCTAAGGGTAATGGCCTTAGCGTGCTCTTTCCCTTCCCTTTTCGGGTTTAGTTCATTATTGGTTGGTATACTAGAGGAAGTGTTATTTTGCAACATTTGGATAATTTGGTCTAATTGCCCTCACATTATACATACTTCTTCTTGCACTGAATACAAGTTTTCCTTAAGTTTACTCACAAAAATAGGTATTGGAGGATCTCTATTGTAGGCGGGTTTTCTCTTGGGCTCTTGGGTTACCCTAAATGGTTATAGGGGACTCCTTTGTTGGAGGGACTCCCTTGGTTCTCTTCCTACCTAAGATTGGTGTGATTTCACCACCCTGAATTATAGGTGTTAGAGCACAAATTATACCCCCTATTTCCTAAATAATTGGCCTTCACATGATTTCTCTCATTGTAGCCTCCTCACTTAGTGCATTCACCCTCATTTCTTGCATTTGTATTTGTTAAAAGGGGTTGATTTTGGTTTTGTGATTTTATTGAACTTATTTCAAGGTGGTTTAACCTTTCGAGGATGTGCTGAAATTTATCCTCGCTATCGACCGTATTCATAGTTGATTGTTTGTTTCTATATATGAACCACTTATTCGGTCACATATATGAATTCATTGTCATATCCTTCATGAGTTGGCAACCTTCAGCATACGTCTTTGACATGAATGCCCCTATGGACTCTCCGTCAAGACTCGATCACAAATTCCCATCAAACCCATTATTAAAAACTTGTAATTGCAACCAATCTTGCAAGCTTTGGTAATGGCACTTATGTAGCATTAACTTGAAGCGATCTAATGTTTCATATAACGAATCTCCTTCGAGTAGTCCAAAGTTGGTGATGTCTATTCGGAGCTTCATAGTCTTACTCAGAAGGAAGTATTTTGCCAAGAACTTGCTAGCTGGCTCGTCCCAAGTGTTGGTTAAGTCTAGCAAATACAAACTTAACAACATGAAAGCATCATCACTCAATAAGAAAAGGAATAGCCAAAGATGTATGCCGTCATTGGATACCCCATTATATTTGAAAATATCAAATATGGTAAGGGAACGCTTAAGGCGTTTGTTTGGGTTTTCATTCATAGATCTACTGAATTGAAGATTCTCTTGGATCATTTGAATCGTGGTCTGCTTGATCTTGAAATTGTTTGCAATAATCGCCAGGCAATTAATGTTTCATCAGACAACATCGAGGTTGGGCATGGTGTAATCTGTCAACATCCTTTTCGCCATTAGTCTTTTTTTGATGGTGGTGATTCCTCTACTCTAGGGTTGTCAAGTGGTGGGTCTATTTTTGGAGGGTGGGCTCCTCAAGAAACTTGTTCTCGTCGAGCATGCGTCAAGATTCCTTTTGATTTCGGTTCGAATGGTACGACCCTGTACTAATCTGAGTCATACACTACCTCCTACAAGAAAAATAAATTCACAAAATTAGTAAAAATTTTAAATTAAAATAAGAAATAAAGAAACAATATAAAAAACCATATCTATAACTCAAGTTTGGTCACTTATTTCCCTGAAGGCATGCAATAAAACTAAAATCACTCCATCTAGCAACAACTCATTGACAACGACCCCAACAACTTGATCGCCTATTGTCGTTCTTGTGGAACACGAGAAAATTCAACCAAAATAAAAGTAATCAATCAAATACTAAGTGCGGTGTCTGCAAGTGTGACAGGTCAGTTATGATATATTTGTACAACGAGGTAAATGAGTACTCTGTAGATCAAACCCAAATTAGATAGAGAGCGATTCGCTGATTTCCATGTGGTTGTTTGAATTCTGATTTAGGGATATAAATTGTTATTACTATTAAATTAGTTCCACCTCTCGGCCTCAACTTTATCAAATTAGACAAAATAGTCATGTTCATCTCTTAACCTCACCAACTTACCTGGGACTTATCAAATTAGTGCCCAATAAGATCTCCTCTTGGCCTCACTTATCTTAATTTTCCCTTAGGGGCGTCAATCCTAAGTTTTTAAATCAATTTGATTTAGTCTAGTTTTATAATTTAATCCTCGAACCCAAAAATCAGTTACCTAACATTTCCACAAACCAAACCCTAAATATTTAGCTACTCATACTCAGATTAAAACCCATAAGAAACAACAAACCAAATGAAAATAACATTGACTTAAACCCTAAGAAAATCAATAAAAACCCAAGCTTTCTTGTAAAAGCTCGGATAGAACAACAATGGCAGCAAGAAAAGCAAATAAGAATATTAAAGGGGTGACTTTTAAGAGAGGAAATTAAAGAAAGCAGATTAACATTAAACTAGAGTTAAAATGTAAAATAGGAGAGTTTGAAGGATTAACTAAGTAAATAAAACCTAGCTATAGTAATAATTATCTTAACTACCAACTGTGGAACTAAGAAAGACAAGAAAATATGCAGAAAAATTAAACCTAAGCTATGGAAAAAGAGAGAGAAAACTAAACCCTAAAAGATGAAGAGAAAAATAAAAAAATTAAGCTAAGTCTAGTGTCTAGGTGGCTCTCTCTCTTTCCAGCCAATATTTTGGCTTTTGTTGTAGATATCAGACCCAATTTTTTTGAACAATTTGCCCTTAAGGGTTTATTTTTTATTGGGGTACATGTTGGATAATGATTACCTTTCTGGTCATTTTTTGTCTCTCTTCAATAGTGATATCGCGATACCCATGGTATGGTATCGTGATATCAACTCCAGTCTTGAAATGAAGAAGTTCTTAGGAGCTGGGTATCATAATACCCATAGCTGGTATCGTGATACCACTGGGAAAAGCCTCGATCCTCTTCAATTCATCACTATCAAAGGTACCACAACATCCAAGCTTTTATATCGTGATACCCTTCCTTCTATGCGATGCTTTTGCTCACGTTTGGGCCCCTAATGACTTCTAACAACACTCAACCAACCATTAGGTCCTTGATGGCGCATTTGACCATTTTGAGTCTCAAAAGTAATAAAAAAAGGCACTAATTTACTTATTAACTAAAAACAGGAATTAAGTAAAAACATAAAAAATACCTAAATTGCTCGGAAACACTATCGTTGAGCGTATTAGGGAGCCTAATGTGACATATCAAATTACGTCAAATCAAATTTGCATTCGATGCCTATGGGCTTGGCTCTTCTGTGCTTTTGTTTAGTGTCGTGTGTCTCATACGAGCTATCTTGGTGTGATGTAGTTCACCCGTGTATTCGAGTCTGTTTTACTAGGGTTCCATTGGACGAAACATTGAAATCAAAACTGAAAATCTAAAAATGATATAAATTGAAATGTGGTAAATTATTATAAGGTATGATTTGAGTTGAAATTGTATGAATTTGTGAATTGATAAATATCTTTACATATGTAAAAGTATATGGATGATGGTATGAAATAGGTAGAAATTGAAATGTATATGAAATGATTTGATTTGAGGTTATGTAATATGTATATTTGTTATTCTCGAAAAAGAAAGTATATCAAAGATTAGGTGAATTGATTAGAATTGAGCCCTAGAGGCCAAATGTGTATAAAAGGGTTAGTAGACTCCATGAAGAGATTTGATTGGTAAGCTAAATGGTTAAATGATGTTAATTGATCATTGAATTGGATGGCTTAATGTTAAAGGTTTATATGTTTGTTTCATAAATGGTATGGAATGTTTAAATGATATAAAGTTTGACACTTGACAACTAGTATGAATTGGTCAATTCTATTTCAATGATGAATGGATTGATTTGCTAATTTTCACACGTATACTTCTATATGTAATTGATAATGGAATTGCTTGGCATGACAGGGTATAAATTTGGTAGATATTGTGTTTATACTTATTATGATCAATTGCTTATGTCAATGTGTTGGTATCCTGAATCATGAAAGTACAACTAAGCTTTATTGCTCAACGCGTGCTTTGTTTACTCTGAGTGCATGTTTAGGAAATCTCGAAGTCCTGAGGTGTGATTCAACATCTAGTCAATGATCCTCGACTCAACAACGTTTGTATAGGCTCTTTTAGTTTAATATATGGCATGTGCCTAAGTTTGAGTTAGTTTAGCATAATATGATATTTTGTTGATATTTAAAGCTAGAACTGGTAAATCTGATATGGTAAATGGTTAGTTTTCATATTTGAGAATGATATATAGCTATGAATTGGATGAATAGATGTAACAATTATGGCATGTAGGTGAATTATTGCCAAGTGGCCAAATGGTTAGTATCATGAAATTTGATTTATGTGTTTGAATTGAAATGATGAAATTGATGTAATGCACATGTATATAATGTGTTAATGTTTAGAAGTAAACCTATTAGAGATGTATCTTTACTGGAAAAGTGAATGGAAACATTGAAACGTTTTGTTTAGGTATTACAAAATAGTACCTGGAAACACAAAAAATATACACACACTTTTTCATGTCTTTTTTAACTTAAATTCATGCAATTTTAATAAAATTCTTATTGAAAAATAATTAATTTTTATAAAATAATTAAAATTGCACTTAAATTATGAACATGTTGAATTTTTAATTAATTTTATAATTAATTTTGATTAATTTTGATCATTTTTTGACAGGTTTGCACAAAGGACAAAAAAAAAACGACTCGGCAAACACTACTAAAAGTTCAAAATCGAGAAGCAATTTGAAGTATCAAGGTGAATTAATTTTCAGCCTAAGTCGGTCCAATTATGTGTATTAATTCATGATATAATTAATTTTAATTTATATCCAATTTAATTTGGATTAAATAAATTATTAATTAATTATGAAAAAGTGGTTCAGTTGAGCCGAACCG
Organism: Gossypium longicalyx; assembly: GCA_025698465.1. Classification (NCBI taxonomy): domain Eukaryota; kingdom Viridiplantae; phylum Streptophyta; class Magnoliopsida; order Malvales; family Malvaceae; genus Gossypium; species Gossypium longicalyx. The sequence continues at coordinate 33,009,235 of CM047005.1, forward strand.
AGTGAACCGAACTGACCAAGAAGTGGACAGCCCAAAACCGTCCATATACTGACCCAAATCAGCTTATTGGCTGATTATTTAGCTTGCAAAGAGGCCCTTTAAGACTTGTTCAAGTCGCAAACAAACCCCTCCACAATTGGTTGCTTTATAGATTTGCCCGAAGCCTAAATTAGCAAAGTTGAAACTATCAACCTTGCCACATGTGTGGCTGGCTAAGGGAGGGCTCTTTGGCTGATAATTTTAGCTATTTTTAGCAGCCCTCTTCAGCTATTAAAACCCCCTTAGGCTGGTCATTTGAAACAAATCTCAAGCATTCACATTTTTTCTCTCTTCTCTCCACTTTCTCTCTTCTTTTCCATTCCAAATTGTGAGGTAGCTAATGAATTAATTATTTAAACGGGTTGAAATTGTAATTAGTGGACACAATACTTAATTAGTGCATGTTTAGTTATCTAAGATAGCTGAGGGTTAAATTAGTAACGGTATCTGATGATACATTTGCCTTACATAAGTTGCAAAGATTATTGTGATTAAACTGTTTCAAGGTAGGGATACCTTGTTACCTCACGTAGTCTTTTATGTGCTTATTAGATTTAATTAATCATTTGAATTGACAAAGGGATATGTACAAGAGATTATTTCGATTTAATAAGTATATATATGCAATAACATATTTGCCTATTAAGATTTGTTTAATCGATTGAATTGACATAGGGATATAGTCAAGAGATGAATGGATTTTGGTAGGTGAGTATGTTCATAAGTTAGCAAATTACCAAGTTTTCGTGAATTTATTCGTAAGAATAAAAACATGAGTTTAATAATTCTAAGTTAAGAAATGTAATTAATCTAACACAATTATGTCATCTTGATTAAAATCATATTTTGAAATCGTGCATTTGAGATTTATTTATTTTGTTTACTTAGTTTAAAATCTTAGTTTTTAATCACCTTCTTCAAATAAAATATTTTTCTTCACCAAAGTGTTTTAAATAGCATTCATAAATAATTCTTTTCACAGTCCCTGTGGGTACGATAACTCTAAATTTACTTGTCACTTTATTACTTATTATTATTGTGTACACTTGCACATTTCCGTCGTTTCAGTACCTTTTGGACCATTTGGAAACAAGGATCACGTCATGATGTCAGACCCTTAATGTCGTAACAAGATCAAGTTAATGAGTTGCGTCATGACAAGAAACCCTTAAAGTCGTGATGTCAACTCGGTATTTTACAAACTTTACAATTTGGTCCTAATTTGACGTCGGGTTAGCAAAAGAGCTTTCATAAGCTCATATAGGACCCGCAAATGATTATGTAGCATATGATAAATGTGTAATATACTTATTTACATGTGTAAATGGTTGTCTTGTGTATCATTGATCGTAGTTGCTCCAGAAACGGATGTGACATCCAGTAGCTTAGACTCAGAGACCGAGTCAAGTATCGGGTGTTACACTTAGCATCATAGTCTATTCGATTAACGAATGAACTTGATAAAAAAAGGTAAATACAAGGAACCCATCTTCTGTATCAATGATCACATTTCCTTCTTAAAGTACAATATCCTCTTCCTCCATGGACTTATCCTTTCCTAGATCATACTCTTCGCGGTTTAGTAACATATCTTTGAAAGACTTACGAGTATTCTCCACAAGATCCCAATGCATTTCAATATCATCATCAAGGGGTTTTCATCACACCATCTTACTTTCTTAGTATCTTGAATAGTATTCCTAAGAGTCGGGGGTTCCACCACTTGACCACTATCACCTAAAGAGAACATTTTCAACAAAGAAAGAAAACCTAATATTCCCTTACATTTTGCAATCAATCAAATGCATGACTCATGAGATAGAAAAATAAAATTAAAACATTCCAACATTTAATACAAAATATACATTAACATAATTTACTTTTTTAACAAAATCTTTTTATTTGAATATATATATATAACCTTTTTATTTGAACATATATATAATCTTTTATTTTTATTTTCTAATATTAGATAGCTTTATGCATATTTTAACTATTCTAATTAGAATAATTTTTTTATTGTGAAAGTTAAAACTTTATTTGTTACTAATTATGATAATATTTGAAAATTAATATTTTTATTTTATTATAAGAGAATTTATATAGGTTTAAAGTTCTTAGAGTTAGAGACCAAGCTTGAATAGTAAACCAATTGATTTTTCAATTCCCCATTTCAAAAGATATATTTTTTATATTATTCATGTCTGTTTTACAGTTTATGTTAAGGATTTATGACTTCCTCTCCCAATAATATCTTCTCTAAGGTGTGTAGTGTGTTTTGTCACTATACTCAGTAGTTAATGATTATTTCAAATATATATATATTACATATTTGGTATTGTTTATGCCATTTAACGGTCTCGAGATTCGTGTTTGCTCCTCCCAATAATGTCTTCTCTAAGATTTGAGCATGTGTTTGATAACTCTAAAAAGTATAAAGTTATCTTAAGCTTTTATAACTACAATTCATGTTAATTCTAGGTGATTTATTATTAATTTCCTATTTTTATTAAAAATATTAGTTTATTTTTTATTTAGACTCTTGGAAGTTAAATTATATTATTATGTTAAATTTCAAAAAATAAATATTTATTAAAAATTTAGTGAGCTCAATGATCAAAATTATGCAGGTTAAGGATGACTTTAAAATCAATTAGGCCAAAAAGGTGATAAACATAACTGACCAAGGGGAGAATTAATCCATGCATGAAAGATGAGCATATTTCACATCCAAAACAGTAAGGAAAAGTTTCCCAACAAATCCAGATAAATTCAACTAGAATCTATAATTAAAAACCATCAGTGAAAAAAAGGTAGTCTTGGAGCTTGTTTGTTAAGACCCTAGTGGTGTGACAAGTTGAATTAAAACACATAAGCTACTAGAAGAACATCAAGGAATGTCTAAAATGATGGACTTGGACTCTCAAAAACATGGAGATGCAATGCATAAATTATCATTGAAAACTTGAACACTAAACGCAAGCAGAAAAGACCAAAATATTCACTCGAGGAGAAGAGCTTCACATGCCAAAGAAGGTCCAAATTTGTACCCAAATTTGTACCCAAATTAACCCATTTTTTAGTAGCCCAAATTATTTATTTAATACTGATTTTATTAATTGCAAACGGCCCCTTAACTTTCCAAAAATCCCATTCAAACCCTTCCACTATTTAAGTTTGCTATTTTTAGCAAAGAAAAACAAACAAACCTCTCTTCTACCTTTCAAGTGGCCGACCATATGAGGGAGTAAAAGGGGGATTTTAAATGCAATATTTAGCAGCTTACATCTACCCCCTTTTAGTATAAATAGGTCATTTCACCCATTCATTTGGGTCATCCAATTCACCATCATTCTCTCTCTCACTCTCATGTTCTCTCATTCTCTCTTTAAGAGATATTGTTTCCTTTTCTTTTTCAAGAGAAGTAAGCTTCTTGAGTGTGGGTAATATAAGCAATAAGCTTCCTTCAAGATAGGTTGTGGCATCCCAAGGAGGAGAAGGAGGAGAAGCTGTGCATGCCACTGCAACATCCACCGTGAAACAACTTTGTTTCCTTTTACTTTTTAAAATTCTTGTTGTGTTCTTTTTTATTGCAAATATGATTGCTTTGTGTTTTTATGTTTTCTTATCAATTACCATGTTTAAATCTTGTTATGCTAGAATTATTATGAAACTTTTGTTTATGTTCAATGAAGTCCGAAAAAATCATGTTTGCTTATTAATTCTATGTGAGTTTAATAAGTAATTGAGTTAGTTAATTTATTTGGGAAGATGATTGCTAATTGATGAAATATTTAACTTGTGTATGTTTAATTGATTAAAGGATTAATTGATTAAATTTAGCTATTATTCCGAGAGGTACCTATTACCTTACATAACCTCAGGAATGCATGATTAATTTGTTTCAGTATACACTTAATTTTGTTACTTCACATAGTCTTCAGAGTTGCATTTGACATAGGGATATGCGATGGGCCTACAAGACTAAACATAGTGACTTCGGGAGAATTCTGCTAGTGATTAAATTGTTCCATATTAAACTTATACTGTTAACTCTTTCTTTCTATAGTAAAAATGCCCTAGGAGGGTAAGTTAAAATTATGGTTAGTGACTCACTAATTATGCCGCGAATTATTTCGTAATAATTTTTATCTAGATTAAATTGAACGTAGGCTAAAGTGGATTAATGACTCTGATGTTACTTACGATTAAAATTTATTTGTTGAAGTATTTATTATTCTTTTGAAAAAGAATTTCACACATATAAAATAAAATCATATAGATTAGATTAATTGCATAAACCCTTGATTAATTATTTTTCTTATCAAATAGTTATATTTATTTTTCACAAATTTTGTCTCAATTTTTAGTCATTGAGGAGATGATACTCATTTACTTATCAATATATTACTTGTGACAATTGTGTACATTTGCACATATTTCACGATTAATTCTTTTATATTTACACATCGCGACAGTGTCTCCCTTTGAAAATGCAACGTGTCTTATCATTGCACCCAACACTTGTTGGTATTTTAAAAGGTATGTAGGGTGTGACTCATATTTTCGGCTGAACAAACGGTGACGTTACGACGAGAAGCTTCCCAACATTGCAATGACAAACAAAATTGTGACGACGAAAATGGGGATGTTGTGACGTGGCGACGTGTTCCCTACATAAATCAAGATTTTTATCCTAGTTAAACTATTCTATTGATGTGAGCATGGCCACATCATGTGATTATGTAACCATGTGGCTTTTGGATTGGGCCAAGATCCAATTCTACATCTCACCTATGTCAAGTTTTAGTGGGCCAAATGAGGCTTTTGTTAAATTTAAGGAGCTTAATGGACCTTACTTTAGAGGCGTTGGGCCTAAAGGAGTCAATCATGCACTCCACCCAATTATTATGACCCAATATGGGAAACCCAAGTTCAATATGAAACATTCAGATTTCAGATCCTATGATCTATTTCATAATTGTTTTTCATTTATGCTTCATTTCTTGTTTTGTTTCATTCATAAATTAAATGGTGTTTTCAATTATACTTCATTGTTTGTTTTGTTGCATTCATAATATTTTTGGTTATACATCTATTTTGTTTGAGTTGTGAATTGAATTTTTATTTATTGTGTTTTGCAGGTTACTTTAGTTGAAGATCTTTTATATTTCAAACCAACGTTTAAAAATGCTAGTAACTTAAGAACTTTTAGAATTCTAGCCTTCAATAGATGCATTCAATGTAGGGGGGATCTAAAGGTACAAGTATTCATTGGCCAAATTTAGTAGAAGGAAGATTTAAGGATTCACATATTCATTGGTCAGATTTAATGAAAGGAATACCAAAAGGTTCACACATTCATCTTAAGTGACAATTCTAACAGCATCATATTTATACAAGTGACTTTTCGGCAACCTTATGATTTTGAGGATCTTCCTTGGTTTTAGGATTACATGTAATGTTGGGAGTTATGTGGCTATTAGTGTTGTAACACCCCCAACCCGTCTCCATCACCAGATTAGGGTTATGGAGCATTGCCGATCAATCGAAAAACATTTATCATCGTAACATTTAATAAATTAATCTCAATCAATAATAAATTAATTTCAATCAAAATCATATCAAACATATGCATTTTATCCCTAGATAGAGGCTTCGACGCCCTAAAAAATAGATTAGCAGTAATTCGGGACTAATTTGAAACAAAACAAAAGTTTTAAGAAAAAGATACAAAATTGTGAAAACAGGGTTCACACGGCCGTGTGACATAGCCCAGGCCGTGTAACAATCGAACAAGGGACACAGCCTGTGTCTTTACTCGTGTAACTCATTGAGTAGGGTCACACGACCATGTCGCAGGCTGTGTGCTAGGTTGTGTGCTAGGCCGTGTAACACACTAACTTAAAACACTAGGAAATTTCAAATGACACACGGCTATGTCGCTAGGCCGTGTGGTCGTGTGAGCCAAAGATTGTCCCCAAATTCAAGCCATTTCAAGGCCAAACCATACCTAACCAACCATTCCATGTGGGCCCACAATCCAAAGACTTAAACATCATTTAAACACATCTAAACATACCATTTCTAACATTCTAATTTATCCAACGAATATACCATTCAAAGGCACCACATTTATGCCAATACATCATTAATCAAATCAAAACAATTTAACCACATTTCAAGCATAAGACCTAATTTCTTTAACTACCAAATAATATCACATATACTCATTTACATATCATCACAAACATACCAAAAAGGACCATATAATCCAAGTACTTAAAAATGGCCAAAATAATCATTCCAAAACATGCCATCATACCATATATTATCTAGAACCTATGGAGTATGCATGAGGTTTCATTCACCCTTATTTGCAAAAAGCTTGACACAACTCAAGACAAGAAATTTCACTTAAATATCCTTTAAACCCTATTACATGCCATTTATAACCATTAACTAAAATAACCATAAATATCAATATGTCAAATAGATAGTGTGACGATACTCTAACAAGATTCCAACTGGCTGAGCTTCCCAATAATCTACAAGACAGAGGAAACGATTACGTAATTATTTAATGCTTAGTAAATTCATATAAGCTAAACTTAACTTACCAATCATATTAAATTAAACAACCAAACCTACTCTCATCAAGTCGTATGCCCAACTACCTTTCCTATACATATCACCTCATACGGTTAGTAAATATATCATTACACATAAATCCCAAGTATCTCATGGCATATACATAATAAACATTTAGGCTTCATCCATAATCCATCACCTATACATATATCCTTTACACATACTTTCCATTGAAATCATATTATTAATAGATAATAAGTAAACAATACATCTATAAAACATAAAATAAATTAAGAAATAGATTCCATGTATATTTCATCCATCACTTGATAAATTATCATCCATTTTCATATTGTATAAGCATATTCATCTTTCCCTGTCATATGAACATTAGTAACGTTTAATTTTCATACATGTCTTTCCATTAACCTTTACTTACATGTTGAACCATATAGAATAACATTTTATACTCGAGAATGCTCACACATAGTGTGCCTTTTCATGTAACCGTAACCTTTCCTTTCCATTAATGCTTACACGAGCTATGAAATGGGTCTACTCACACGAGCTGTGGGTTGAAATGTTAGCTACACGATGTTGCTCACACGAGCTGTGGAGTATCAACAACAAATACAATATTTCAGCCAACGGTAGGACATTTAAGACTAGCACCCAAAATCGTATAACCCTAATGATGTGTCATTTGTATCCTAAGTATTCACAAGGCTCAAACGAGACCTTTTAACATATCTAATTCTTTAAATTTCATTATATCATACCATTTCACACATGCTTCATGAAATACATATTTTTCAATTTTACACATGCAAAAGTTTTCCTTTCATTCCATTTTAGCATTCCATTGCACATTAAGTGAAGTTCATATTTTTCATATATAGGCTTTAATTGAATTAGCTTCACAAATTAATCTATTATACTAAATTAATACAAAACTATCCATCTAATTATGCACATCACAATTATTAATTAACATTCCATCCAAAACAATAATAACAATTTTTTAATCCCTATACGAACTTACCTCGACAAATACAACTATAAAAACGAAGCCAACGACTAATCCAACACTTAGCTTTTCCTCGATTTTGATCCGTTTGGCTCGTTTCTTGATCTAAATAATAATTTTTATTCAATTAAACCATTCAAATAACTTAACATAATTAATTCAAGCCTATAATCCATTTCAAGGTAAATTTATAAAATTACCCCAAATATTTTAACATTTATGCAATTTAGTCCCTAACACGAAACTTGAAATTTCACTATTTTTAACCATAAATCATGCTAGCCAAAAATTTACCCAATCTTATAACAGCCCATAATTATCCACAATTTACAATATTTTCCTTAAATTTTACTATTTTCATAAATAAGTCCCTAAACTTGAAAATCATCAAAAATTACTTAACAAAATACTTATATTTAACAATCAAGCTTAATAATCTATCATAAAATTTCAAGAACATCACAAATTCATCCATGGTAAAATTCTAAACATTTAACAATTTAACAAATTGACCCCTAGATTAGCTAGATTAAGCTAAAACGATAACAAAAGCACAAAAATAATTAAAAACGGGTGCAAAATGAATTTACATGCATTGAAATTAGTTTGGCCGAACCTTGGAGGTTAATAGCCATGGACATTGGGTGGAGAGAAAACCAAATGAACAAGATGATACTTTTCCTTTTATGTTTTATTTAATTTACTATTATACCCTTGTAATTTAATTGAAATTTCTCAAATTTTCACCTTTAAACCATCCATTAATAATAAACAGGGTATATTTACCTTTTAAACACTTAATTCATGGTTCTTTAGCCATTTAGTACAATTAAGCTAATAGCGATTGACTTTTGCATCCTTTACGATTTAGTCATTTTTCCTTAATTAACTATTTAAACATTAAAATTTCTTAACCAAATTTTAATATACCTTAATAAAATATTTACGGATCGGTTTATAGAAACGAGGTCCCGATACCACATCTTCTAAAACCACTTGACTTTAAAGACATACCACTTGAACCTAATTATTTTTTCATTTAACATAAATCATTAAATCAAAATTTATTATTACACTATATTTGACTCATAAATATTAAATAGTAATATTTACGAATTCACACGTCAGATTTGTGGCCCTAAAATCACTATTCCAACACCATATAGAAATGGGTTGTTACACGTGTGCTTCAAACATTCATGCATAGTTTAAGACATTTAATTTCATGACTGATTTTGGTTGTTTGTATGCCTTATAATAGACTATGAATAATTGCTTAATTTTTACTTTGGAGATTGATGAATGATAATACATTTTCTGCGATTTTCTCTTGACTTACAAACTAAACTTATCAAGGCTTATTACTTTGTGGCATTCTTCTTTCTTTTTTATACATTCGGTTCTTGTTTCTTACATAAACAACAAGTCGAGGTTTGCTCGAATCTAATTCTTGTTTCCAATTTATTTTTCGTATAGAAAATGGGTCACATTCAATAGCGTTGCTTCTTTTCTCATACAAAGGATTGATACAAAGATTCCTATCTTATTTTTCTTTCCTAACAAGTACTTGTTTAGAAACTGTCAGGCAATCGAGTGACTTGTAATTCTAAATCGATTATGAGCTCACATCATTTGGTATTAGAGTTATTATTCTTCACAGGTATCATTTTATTTTTCCTTCTAGGTTTTGAAAAAAAAAGAAAAACTTCAAAAAAAATAAAAAAAAATCCATAGCAAAAAAGAGAAGAAGTGCGGATGTAGAAAGAAAAAAGAAAAAAAAAGTCTGGAAGCTCATCAAAAGTTTTCTTCATCAATTTGTGTTTTTGAGCTTATCTTTCATATTTTGGTAGGTTTTGATGATAGCAAAAATTTTCATGTAAAAAATTTTTAGTTTATCTGAATCATCCATAGTACATTCCATTCAACATTTTGAGTCTGTTGCATCTATTTTATCAAAGTAGTATAAGCCTTTTCATAATTTTTTTTTTATTTTTCATATTTGATTCATTTGTTTCATTTTCACCTATTTGTTTCTATTTCCTTCAAGTTGTCACATCCTATCAACAACCACAAGTTTACAAGTTTTTCTAAGCTCATTTCCAGCGTTCTTGAAGAGCATAAGAGGAATTTTGAGGGGAAATGTAACGCCCCAAAATTTTAATTTTTGATTTCATGTATGTGTGATACACAAGTGTGTATCTACTCAGTGGTTAAGTGTTCTGGGTGTGTGTGTGAGGTCCTAAGTTCAAGCCTTACTTGGGAAAATTTTGGTATTTTTATAAATAAAGCCTTAGCCTTGTGCAAATGACTTAAGTTTAATTGTTGGTAAGTTTATATCAGAATGAGCCTACCAGTTTGGTGGTTAAGTGGAGTGTTGGAGTGTCGGAGGTCTTGTGTTCAATTCTTTATGATGGCGTGGAGATAGTATTTTTTCTCCAATTTTGGCTAAGAGTTGTGTTGGGGCAAAATTCTGAGTAGTTGTGTTTTAGTGGGTTAATAAGAAGTGATTTAAGGAGATAATTAGGGAGAGGTTATCAGAAAATAATCTGATTATCTTTTTGTTGCAAAATAATAATAATAATAATAATAATAATAATAATAATAATAATAATAATAATAATAGAGTTTCGATTTTTTATCCAATTCCCCAAACTTTTTCTGACATTTTCTTCTTCTTCTTCTTTTCTCTTCTCTGTCGATTCTTTCCCCTAGTTGCTGTTGAAATTTCCATTATTTTTCCCCTTCCATTTCTTTATTTTTTTTCCAATTGATTTGGTTGCTCATCGTTGGTTACGTGTGTTCGGTAAGTAATGGTTCTGTCTATTGTTAATCGTTCTTGGTTAATCTCTAAAATGGGGATTCCTTTTTGGTGTATAGGAGTTAATCAAGGGGCAGGTGGTTTTGAATCGATGTTGTGATTGTGCGAAGTCGTGGTTACTAAAGCGAGATAAGGGTTTTGTTAGGTTTTTATTCGAGTTCCTTCCCAAATTGGTTGATTGAAAATGAATTAAGTGATTAATCTGGAGATATATTGGTCGATTTTTAGGTTCTAAAGGCTTAGGAGTGCTTATGCATTAGAAACAATACCAGGTGTGTACCCAAAACGCAGAAAACGGGATTCGAAAAAAAAGCCAAACTTGGTATTGAGAAATAATAGAAATAAGAGAAAATGATGCTAAAAAAATTGTAGAGAAAGGAAATAAAGGTGTTATAAACTTAGAAATCAACATTTCGCACTAAAATAGTTTTGGACAGCAGCAGTAGTCTAACTTTGAAAAATCATCAAAAATAGTGGAAATTGAGTTAGAGGTTGAATAAAATATGAAATTAAATTTTATTGAGTCTAGTTTTTCATGGAAGAAATAGTGAAAGCAATCGAATTGTAAATTATGAGATATAATAAATTTTGTGAGACAAGGTCAAAATGATTTCAGATTCCCTTGTTTTGACTTTGGAAAATCATCAAAAATTGTAAAAAATGTAATTAGGGGCTTAAATTTATATGCATAAATCCTTAATGAGTCTATTTTTAAGAGAAACAAACAGAAACATCATCAAAATTCCTTACTAAGAGATAAATAATTTTTAGTAAAGAAAGGTTGAAGCTGTCAAATAGTAGAATAGGGATAAATTTGAAGCCGTCAAATAATAGAATAGGGATAAATTTGAAGATTTTACTGTACTTATTTGATAAACTATAAATTCTAAAAATTTTATGGTAGAAAGGTATTTGAGTCTAATTTGAAAAACATCAAGCAGATCTTAATTTGGAATTCTGTAACACAAGATATAAATAATTCAAGGACAATGACTCAAGTAGACAGCTTTGAATGAACATATAAGTAAATAGTGAAAACATATATGAATTGTAACACCCCAAACCCAGCCTAAACGTTATGACCGAATCTGACGATGTCACAAGAGAGTGTTTGTGGAAAACCCTTTTTCGCTACGTGAAAACTATTCCAGTTATTATCTTTAATTTAGTCTAGAGTCGTATTTCAAATCGCAGTAGCTTTCAAAACCCATTTAGTTTACGAAAAACCATAGCTATTTCGAGAAAATCATTCTCTAGCATTGCAATTCTAAAATCCGAATTCATAGTTCAAATTCCAAATCAAAACTAAAAGTCCAAGTCCAAGATTACATCCAAAATTCCCAAAATAATTAAGAAGGAACGAAATAATATGTTTAAACTACAAAACCAATAAGTGGAAAACTCGGGTCACCACCGAGTCTTCCGCTGCACCAATCCAACTACTGCTGGGGATTACCTAGACAGATAAAACAGAAAAGGGTGAGTTTCACAACTCAGTGTGTACATCCCCACAGTTCAACATGGGTACAGATAGATATCAGAAAATAGTCATACTTCGGGCCTAAGCTCTTTACAGAACCGGTGTGAGCTCTAGCCTACTCAGAAATAGAATCAGATGCATATATAAAGTTGGGCTTTAGCCTACAAAGTCAAATATAGCATGCAACAGATCAGATATACAGAAAAATATACCCACCAACCCTGCACACCAACTCTGTCCAATCCAACACACCATGTGGGGATAAAATCGACCTGCTCATCTCTGCACACCAAATATGGGGATAATATCGACCCATCCAACCCTACACACCATAAGGTATCGCAATGCAGCACACGTCATAAATATCCAGCTTAGCTGCCAGATAACAAGCTTAAGAAGCCTTTCAGATACTTCATTCACTTTATCAAACCCACCCCAATGTAATGCAGCATACAAACATGGCATGCTAATAAACAGATTAACAGACATATACCCATATACAGAACAGATTAGATATACATGCTAACTAGCACATGCGTTAATCATACATCACATAAATCAGATCAGATCTACAGAAATTAGAAGTCTAAGTAATGCTTACCAACCCTATAACCGGTCACAGTCGACTTGGGCGACCCGTGCAACCTTACAGAACATTTCAGAAAAATGGGCTCACACGCCTATGTGATAGACCCGTGTGGCCCACACGCCCGTGTGGACCATGCAGCCTAAATCAGCCTTGGCCGTGTGGATCACACGGCCTGGCCCAAATTCCCACACACCTGTGTAGGCCCAAACGACCCAATTGGTCGAGCTTGTGTCTCGCATACGGCCTCGCCGGTAATCACATGGTCGTGTCGTGCGCCCGTGTCGCATGCGCACGGCCTGATTCGTTGACCACATGACCGAGTAACGCCACTGCGTTGACAGTTTACTTTTTGACTTTTTTCGAATCTCATTTTCTGTGTAATCGGAGTACACACCTGGTATCGATTCGAAGCTAACGCAACCACGAACACTCCAGAACCTCTAACGATCAACGACAGTTCCTTACTGTCTAAAGTGTTGTTTTAGCAATCCACAGCGCCTAGATTGTTTCCAAATTCGCGCCAAACGCAGAGATAAGCAACGATGACGAAAAAGGACCAAAAAATAATATTAAAATAAAGCAAAAATCGACAGCAACAGGGGATTTTCGACTGGAAAGAAAAAGAAAATAGAGAAAATATGGACAGAGGAAATTTGCAGAGAAAATTCGACAAGGAGAGAGTGGAATGATTTGGGTTACTCCCAAATTCCTTGTTTTGCTCCCACTAAACCTTAGCTGTTGCAAACACTCAGTATCCCAAGCCAACTCAAACACTCGCACAGCATTAGCAGCAAAAATAATGCCTTCATTTAGACTCAAACCCAAGACCTCCCTCATATCCACACTTCTCTTATCCACCAGATCAGCAGACCCATTCTTGCAAGCTTTTCCAACCAATTACTTATAAGCCCTATAACTCAAGACAATGTTTCATACATATAAAAACCAAAATTTTGCCCAAGCTAAGGTTTGAACTCAGGACCTCTCACACTCCAGAACACTTAACCACTGAAGCAGATAAATAGTTGTGTCAATTGATCACAAAAGCAGAAACATAAAATTTGGGGCGTTACATGAATATTTAGCTAGCATGGGTTACACTAAAAATGGATCACACGACCAAGGCCAATTTGGGCCGAGTGGGCCACACGGGCAGATCACATGGGCGTGTGAGCCTTTTGTTACTGAAATGTTTCTAAGGTTGCACGGGTCGCCCAAGTCCACTGTGAACCTACTGTAAGGTCGGTAAGCGGTACTTAAACCCCTAAATGTGTGAAATTGACTGAATGATATCTGTACTGAGCATGTTAATATCTTAATTGAATATATGTACTGAAATTGCATAATAGCATATCATCCACTGTATGTTGCATTGGAAAAAAAAGTTTAAACCCTAAAAATCCTAATCCAAAACAAAAGCAAAGAAATCCAGTGGGTAACCAAATCGTCTACCTTCTTCCTATCTCTCATTCTTCATCAGTGATTGCAACAAGAGTGGATCTACCTTCTTTTTGGTAAGACTATTTCTAATAACCTTTCTTTGATCCTTCCATCCTTATTTTTTGAGTTTAACGCACTTAACCTCACATTTTTATCATTTTACTCAAATATTCTCAAACATTCTTCTCTGCCCATTCTTCCTCTGTCCAGATCTGCTATTCTTTCCATTTTTTCTAGTGCTTCCTCAATCAAGAACATCGAAGAGTTGAAGAGTTTTCCTTCTTGTGCCATTTCATGTGCTGCTCGATTCACTGAACGAGGTACGAATCTAAACTTTACTGATTCATAATTTTTTATTTTCTCTTTACTTTTTTTTATCAAACTAGCACTGACTGGTTCATCTTCCTTTGCAGCCATCACTTTTTTTTACGGTTAATGAATCCCCTTCAACCACTATTTTCTGAATTCCTAGCTCTTCAGCAAAGATTAGAGCCTGAACACATGCTCGTGCTTCTACAATTTTCGCATCTCTCACATGTATATTTGGATAAGTTCTTACTGCCATTATATGACCTTCTTTGTTTCTTAGAATAATCTCTAAAACTGAATTGTTTGTGTGATTATTAAAACATGCATCAAAATTAACTTTGACACTATCTCCTTTCGTTGGTTGGCAAACAGTCTCCTGTTTCTCTTACATGCCTTTCGATATAATACCCACACTATCAATCTCTGATATGTAAGCATTTATGAAAGAAACTACTCCAAAAATGTTTTGTCGCGTTCTATTATGATAGACCCTATTACGATTGTACCATAGGGCCCAAAATATAACTACAATTTTTCTTAGTAATAGTGTATTTCCTATTAATAACTCCCCAACTAACCAAATTTTCCAATTTTGATTCTAATTGTTGGTCGACTATGTTACTCCCAGGACTTGTTCGGTGAAAGGACACTCATGAAAAATATGCTCAATAAATTCTCCATCACTTTGACAAACTAGGCATAAGTTTTGTACTCCAATTCTTCTTTGTTGTAAATTAAATTGTGTGGGCATGTAATTGTTAATTATTTTCCAGCATATAATTTTTATTTTTCAAGCTAGACTTAGGCTCTATATTTTTGTAAAGAGTAATTCTTGTAACTTGTCTGGATCATCATTGGCAGTTGTATGCTGCTTCGAGCAACCTGTACCCGTTTTTGACTAAGTAGATCCCTAAATCCCTCCAGACCAAATGGCCATTCTTATCACTGCTTGAGAAAGGTATATCTAGTTTCCCTCTATAATTTCTTCTTTCCATAAAGTCGAACCTGTTTCAATTAAATCAGCGACCCTTGTGTATCATGTATTAATTTCATGTCCTTGAATTTTTTCTTGTCCAGGCTCTAACAACCAACTGTCGGTACATATGTTGATGTTTGCACCATTTCCCACATGCCAACCACAACCCTATTCCAAAAACCTTCTAGATGCCCAAATACTACGCCAGGTATATGATAAGTAAGAGCCTATACTTGCATTCATGAAATCTATGTTCGAATAGTATTTTGCTTTCATAACCTTTGCTAACAAACAATCGGGCTTCGACATTAATCTCCACCCCTGCTTCGTGAGCAAAACTATATTAAATTTGGACAAATCTTTAAATCTTAACCTACCTTTCCTTTTAGGCCGACAAACCATTCTCCTTTGGTACCAATGTATAGCCTTCTTCGTGTTTGCATTACACCACCAAAATTTTGCAATCATGCTATCTAATTCACGGCATAAAGAACTTGGTAATAAGTAGTTGTGCATTGCATAAATAGGAATTTCCTATAAAATTGATTTGATGAATACCTCTTTCCCTCCCATTAACAGTTGCTTCATGCTTTAGTTCTCTATTTGCTTAACAAATCTTTCCTTTAAGTTAGTGAGTGCATCTTTCCTTTAAGTTAGTGAGTGCATCTTTCTTTTTTCTATCCACCATTTTTGGCAAACCAAGGTACTTTTTCGGGTTATTAGATATGCGGACTACTTTTACCAACCTTTGCCCTTTTTATCAAGCTCTCTCACTTAGCTTCCCTAAGTAGACTTGAAAAACCTTCAACATATAATAGAAATAAATAAAGACTTAACGGATCCCCCTGTTGTAGCCACACATGTCATAACTAATTCAATCCATTCATTGCAAAAACACATTTTAGTCATTACTTTTTTGCAAAAAGCACCACTCCACCCTATCATGGGCTTTGCTCATATCTAGTTTTAAAGAAAGAACCCTGAGATCCATGTTTCCTCCTTTTGAAAGAATGTAATATCTCATAAACTACAAGAATATTATCTTTATTTGTCTTCTAGGCACAAACACTCCTTGAGATTCATCAATACATTTGTCCAATATTATTCTAAGCCTGTTGACAATAACCTTGGATAGTATTTTATATAGCACATTGCAAAGGATTATTGGTCTGAACTAAGTCAAACTTGTTGGTGAATTAGTCTTTGGGATAAGCACGATATTTTTATGGTTGATCTCATTTCCTAAGATACTCTAATATCTCTGAAGAAATAAAGTTGGGAAACTGTCATCTCCAAAAGCTTATATTGGCGACATTATTTTAACTTTCTCCTCAATCTCCTCATCCTTAAACTTTATTGTCAACTCCACGTTATTGACTTTATTAATGTACGATTGAATTCCCATTAGCGCTCGAGTGCTATCTCTTGTAGAAGAAGCTGTAAACAACTCATTGAAATAGTCTGTGGCAATGTTTGCCATATTTTTCTCATCTTAAACCCATTCCCCACTGTCGTTCTTGAGCTCCTGAATTGTGTTTTTTTTCTTTTTAGCCGACACAATGTTATGGAAATACGTGTTCCTATGTCCAAAACGTAACCAATTTGCTCGTGCATATTGTTCCCAAAAAAACTCCTTGTATGCTTCTAAGTTTAGTGTAAGCTTTATCTCTGTTAATTCTGTCAAATTTTCTTCATTTGGAGTATTCGCATTTAATTCTTCTAATCTCGCATTCCAATAGGTTGCGTGGTGTTGCCTTCTCAACTGATTCGCCTGAGCCTAATTGTTTAGTTTTATTCCTATTGCTTCTAGTTTAGTGGGAACCTCCCTTTTGTCTTCTTCCCACCACTTTTGTATTTCACTTTCAAGGCCTTCTTCAATTACCAAATTCGCATTGAATCTGAATTTTGGTTGTCATTGTCCCTTCTGCTTTGAATTACTATCCATTGTATTTACAAGAATTGGACAGTGATACGACATAGAATGTGTAAGGTGTCTTACATGAAAATTTGGAAATATCGTTCACCATTCTGGGTTCATCACTTCATTATCATGCCTTTCACGTATGTTATTATATGGAAGTTTTCCTTTCTCCCATGTAAACCACTGACCCAAAAATCCTATATCTATGAGATTACAATCGTCTAAGGCTTGGAAGAATGCCAACATTTGATTCTCTTCTCGTTGACGCTCTCCTTTCTTTTCAAAAAGAAAAAGAATTTCATCAAAGTCTCCTACCACTTACCAGGGTAGGTTGTTGGTATTATTTTAATGTCGTAGAAGATTCCAAGAATCCCTCCTGCAAGGTTCCTCCGGTGATCCATAAAACCTCGTAAATCTCCATACTTTTGCACCTTTCTTTTCTGTTATTTTAACATCAATATGTGACGATGAAAAGCTTCGTAATTGAATGTTACACTCTTGCTTCCAACCTAACAATAGTCCCCCTTTAGTGGCATCCGTATCAATGCCATTTTGCAAACCACACTTTCTTCGAATTTGTTCCATCTTTCTTACACTTACTTTAGTTTCCATGAGAAACCAAACCTGGGGTTGAATATGTCTCACTTTGTTTTTGAGATGCCTTATTGCCCGCAGGTGCCCCAATCCACAAGCATTCAAACTTAGTAGTTTCATTATGATCGGTCGGTCTACTTTTCAACAGTCATCGCTATAATAGGAGAATTTTTTGAATCCACTATATGAGAAAGAATAGAACTCATTGAATACAATCTTTGTCTTTTTTTAGTATCAATCACTCCAATAGGAATTTCCTCTGTGTCTGATCCAAGCTCCATATAACTCACATCCTCTCCTCCATAATTTATCCCTTCTAACCTAGTAGTGTCCTTTCCTCTCATTCCTTAATGTGGGCTAAGGTTTGGATTAACTTAAGCCAATCTCTCCCCATTGTCTCCCAATTGTCCCCCAACGACCGATTTGGAACTCGATCTATCTTCTCTCAACCACTGCAATCTTCCATTTGTCTCATTCTTGTCAGCACTTTAGTGATAGATCCCATCCAAAAGCAACTTCTTATGATTCCAACGTTAATCTAATTGGACAGAAACCTTCTCCATGCTTCAATTTTCCACATAGATAGCAAAATAATGAAAGCTTTTCGTATTGAAACATAGCATATGTTGTTTCGTTTTGACAATAGCTATCATTTTCTTTCTTTTTAGGGGTTTTCGAACATCCAACTTAACTCTCACCCTCATAAATTTTTTAATTCCCTAGTCACTAAAGCCACATCATACTCCATGAATTTTCCAATAAAATAACCAAGTTGACGTGCCATTCCTTCAGACATGAAACCTCCCGGTAGATAATGTATTTGTACCCAAAACCTTGTGAAATATAATGGTACTTGCAGCGAACGTTCCCCTTTCTCCAATCATTGAAACAAAATTAGGTGCCTGTTGAAGAACCAAAGTGTACCCTTGATAACCCTTTTAATATTGATCTAATGATAAAACCTAGATAGGGCTCTTTTCTCCCCTAAGTCTGTAATAGAAATTCCGCCCACTGGATGCCATACTTCTGCTAGCACCCGTCTCATGGATGGAATGTGTATCACACTCTCCGTTAATACCCTCCCAATCAAGCATAATTCATATTCCTCATCCTCTTCTTCTTCAATTCGTTGCCCTTCTATAGTATCCTCTTCATCATCGGATATATTCAAATTTGCTAGTTCTTCATCCATCGTTTTAACACTTATCGGTTTTTTCTTCAACTTTTGTAGGACTTGAAGCTGCCACAAAACCCTAATATTTTGATACTTTGTGCAATTCAGCAAACAGAGAAAACGTGCTATTCAATAGATTTTACTGAATTTTTATTTCACGTAAATAGTATTTTTAATGAAACTATACATTTGATACAAATTAAAATTGTTAATTTATTATGTTGACATAAAAAATTAATTAGACATCAATTTAATTGGAAAATGATAAAAAAATTATTCATTTTGTAATATAAAGTATATTATTAAAAAACGATTGTGATCTTTCATAATTTATACATAAATAAATAATTATTTATAATAAAATTTGAACTAAAATTTTAATACTTCAACTAAACTATTTCTTCCACTGTTTTATTTTATTTTAATAAATTTTTTTACTTGGACATCAGATGCTAATTATAATTTTAACAAATTTAAAATCTATATATTATTCGCCAAAAAAAGAATCAAATATATTAATCATAAAAGGGGATACATACTGACTTCATAAGCACAACTAGTATTGACGCTTACGTGGATTTTTATTTATTTTAAAATATTTATCTAAAACTTCTAATTTATATCTAAACCATTTTTACCTTCAAATGCTTATACCAATTCTAAAATTTTATACTTTAATCTTAATCTTCTAATATTCGTTGAAATTGTTTTAATTAACTTAATCTTCTACTTTTGAAATCAAACAATTTTGAAGAAACAATTCATAATAAAATTTGAATTTGGATTATTAATTTTTTTTGTTATTATTTACAATATCTCATCATTATCTTTTCTTTAAAAAATTTAATTTTAATTTCTAAAAAGAATACATTAAAAATTCAATCCTTTACTATCTGAATTCTATGAGATTTTTATCTTAGAATTTTTATTTGTAAACTTATAATTTGATCCACAATTATTTTATTTCTTGAGTTTTATATTTCTTTTTTAAGTATTAACATTTAATACTTTAAATTTTTTTTATAATAATATTTAATTTTTGTTTAATGCAAAATTTGTATAAAAAATTATTACATAGGACAACTAGGTAAATAGTTACTTATCACTCAATGCTGAAAATATTTGATGATTTTATTTTTAAAAACACTTATATTTGAAATAAATTATCTCTATACTTTTGGTAAAAATAAAAATTTCCAATTACTATTTTTAACTTTGGGAAATTATTTGATACATTGTTAGTGGAGTTTTTTTAACTCCATAAGCAATGTTGACAAATGTTCTATATGGGTATAGTAAAAAATTAAAAAGTATATATTTTTTAAAAAGAGTCATGTATCAATTTTTTAATAATGTTTGTAGAATAAAAAAAATACAATACCTGAATCAAAAACTCACCTTTTATCCAAAACTAATATAAAATACTATATTAATAAGATTAAAATTATTTAAAAATAGATTTCAATGATCAAATTTTTTACTATCAAATAAAAATTATATTTAGTACATTTTTTACTAATATGCTAAACAAATTTGTAATATAAATTATGTATTTTTTTAAAATTCAATACTTAATTTTTTTTAGCAATTCAAATTCTAATTTATCATACAATACCTTAATTTTTAAACTTCAAAATTTTTAATTGGCTCTTTAAAGTATAAACATTGTATCATTCAAGTGCTTTCATCAGGTTAATCGTCAATCAAGACATTAAATGCTAGATTGAATTTGATGTGGAGCATATCTAAAACATGTGATCAAAGTTTAAACATGTTTGTCAAAACCATTTCTTAAAAACAAAATAGCTTGAGAATTTGGGAAACTCAAAAGAATTTTCGTTTTGACGAAACACGAGGTTTTGATTAAGAAAGTAGGAGTCTTTATGGATCTTTCTTTTTGGTGTGATCATTACTAATAACTCTTAAAAAGAGTTATACTTCAAGCATCTAGATTGAATTAATTGTTTATAATTAAGTACATATGTTTGCAATTTTAGATATTTTTCGAACATTACATAACAAAGTTTGGATTGTGCTAGAAATGTTATTATTTGTTACTTTTATTATTGGAGAAGAAAGGTGTTGTTTGTGGTTGGCAGTAGGTGCAAGGAAGAGAAAGAGAAGAGAAGAGAAAAAAGAGTAGGAAAATGAAGGAAGGGAAATATTGCCATGACAAAATGTTGGTTAGGTTGCCAACATGAATGCCACAGCAATTCCAAGAAGATGACACAGTACTCAGTCCACGTCACTCTCAGCCAGCTATACTTGTACTAAATAAACCACCCTGAAAAAGAGGAAGCAAAATGTGTGTGTTGAGAGGGACAGACCTACCCTATAAAGAAGGAAAGAAAAAAGAGAAAAAAATCTAGAGAGAGAGAAGAATTAGAAAATAGTTTTTTCTCTCTGTATCAGGTTCTTGTAAAATCTCAGAGCAAGAGTGGAGAGGGTAGCAGCTTAGAGAGCAGAAGAATTATAGACACAAGGAAGGGGAAGAGAAATCCGCTTTGGGTTTTGCATCAAATCTCATTATTAGAGTAAAAGTTGGAGTAGCGAAAGCTTCCTGCAGTTCTGCCTTTATTTTCTAATTGAACTTTGTGATTCGTGAATTTAAACAATTATGTTGAATGGTTTTATTATGGATTTGAATGTTCAATCCATGAGCTAATTGTCATTGGGTTGGAATTATTTGGGTGAATTTTTATTATCTTTAATGTCCATGGTTTGATTTTGAGTAGGATACTGTTTCATTCTATTTGTGATTATTTTAAAAGCACGCATGCAAGCTCTAGACATAGATGACTGTATGGTATGTTATTAGATCTGATTTAATTCTAGAAAGATTAATTAGATTGGATTATAATCGGTTGATATAAGCAAGAATTCGAAAGAATATTTGAAGCACTCTAGACATAGAAGTTTCAATTTGCACAGGGACAGGGAAAAAAATCTGGATATCATTCTTGAGTTCTGTAAACATACAAAAACACCGAATGATAGTTCAAGGTCTAGCTTTCGAAAGAAGCAGACTGTAGTAGTGAATCTCTGAGTAGTAGAATGGTCAAAATTTTGCCATGACATTATTATGTTATAAAAATAAGTCTGAGTAATTCCAATCTTTATCATTCAACAGTACAAACTCTTTCCCACTTATTCATTGAGAATTTCCATAGGATTTTAATTGTCCTAGCATATTTTCATTCATAATTGATTTTATTAATTCATTCATTACATTTCTTTATCAATTAGTCACGTGTTTCTTTTTACAATTTAATTAGTCAATTTCATAGTAATAGCATAACTGACTATTTTAATCAATTCCGATCCCTGTGGAGACAATACTCACCTATCACTTTATTACTTGATTCAACATGTATACTTGAACATTCGCATTACACATTCACATGCAACAATTACGTATAAAATCATCTTTTAGAAAAAAAAATTGAAGTTATTTAATAAAAAATTAGAGTATATGGTTAGAAAATCATAAAAAGTGTCGAGGCAAAATGAGTTGAGAGTTTCTGAGTGGCACTTGGCAGTGCCAGCTGTAGATTGCCACTAAGGTGGTTAAAAAATTTTCATATTTGGTTTGACAATTTAAAGAAAAAATAAAAATTTTGAAAATTAAGTTGTTTTGTGATATTTGTAACAATAAACTTTTTCCCGAAATAATAATGTGCTTTGAGCGAAACGGATACTATACTTTCCTAACTTTTAACCAAATGATATTTTTCGTTATTCTCGTACCATGAACTACTTTGAGTATGAGCTTGAACAATTTTGAATCAAACAAAAAATAAAAAAAAATACTTTCAACGGGAAAGCAAATCTCTCTCTTATAGTAATCAATAGAATTGCTATTCTCAAAAATAGAATTTATGCTTAGAAATAAATTCTGACTATTTTCGGATAGAATAACAATATTAAAAATTTATGCATAACATATGTTCTTGTGTTGTGTTTTTAGCTCTATTGATGACATCTATTTATAGTAAGAGAAAGTGAAACCTTAGTTGAACTATTAGAATACAAATAATATTTATTTAATATAAAAAAGTCCTCTAATTGAATTAGGAGAGAGAAGGGCAGTTAACCCTAGTTATTTTAGTAACAACTCATTTTCAGTGATGTCAGAAACAGTGGTGTCGAAACCACAAATCTGACTAATGAGTCTGTAATTCTTATTATTTTATTTATATGGGTTAATGTAACGCCCTGAATAGTTTATTTCTGATTCTGTAACTGTTTGACATAAATGTGTATCTCCTTCAACGAATGAGTGTTCTAGGAGTGTGTGAGAGGTCTTGGGTTCAAGACCCACTTCTATCAATTTTGTTATTTTTGGATCCAAGCCTTACTCTTGTTGAATGGGCTTATATTAAATTGTCTGTTAATTCATATCAGAATGAGCCTGCTGGTTCGAGTGGTAAGGAGTTAGGGTGTTTGAGGTCCTATGTTCGAATCCCTACGCGATCATAGGTATTCAATTTTGCTCAGATGTTGGTTAGAATTTCGATTTAGTAGGAATTCTAAGTGATTAATGGGTTTGTGGGAGAATGAATTTAGGGATATGTGAGATTTTTCCTGATTTTATCTTATTTTGCTGTTATCTCATTTTTCTCTCCTCTAAGAAATTCCCCATCAAGAAAAATTGACGTTTCTTTTTTGTAAATTGGCACTTGCTTCCTGCTTTCTGTCACGATTTTTGTCATTTTACCTCGGTGTTTTGGTTTTCTTTTGGTGTTGCGGGATGTTTTTGGTAAGTGTAAAGTATAGTTTTTATTCGTAGGTTAAGGAGTTGTTCTTCTCTTTTTTATTACTCTAGATCGCTTCAACTCTTTTCTGTTGGTGATGTGTTTTGGGTTGTTGGCAGCGAATCGTGAGGAACAGATTTCTTCACTTGCGAAATCGTAGTCGGCTTAGTTTGAGAAGTAGGGTAAGTATCGATCACTTGGTCTCTTCGTGGTCACTTGTCATTGGGTCAGTTTAATTAAGGATTAATATTATTTTTGGGGAATGATTAGGTTGATTTTAGGTTCTAGAGGTCTTAGGAGAGTTTGTGCGTTGAAACAATACTAGGTGTATACCCAATACACAGAAAACGAGACTTAGGCAAAAGCTAAAAAATTATTATGTCGATGTGACACGGACATGTTGTCACCTGTGTGGTTGGCCGTGTGTGAGATACGGCTGTGTGGTCGACGAAAGCATGGCTGTGCGCAGCACACGGTCGTGTGATGGCTAGAGTATGGTCGTGTGGGCCACACGGGCCAGGCCAAGTTAAGCGTGTGGCCCCACAGAAGCATGTAGATTTCTAGGCCAGGCCATATGGGCCACACAGGCAATGCCAAATATAGGCGTGTGGGCCCACATGGGCATTTAGGCCCATAATTCTAAAATTTTCCCTAAGGCCGCACGAGTCATTCCAATTGAATGTGGGCCTACTGTACGATCGGTAAGGGCTAATTAAACCCTAATTTGTATGCTATGATATTCTGATAGACTGATCTGAGTAGAATACTGAATGTATGCTTGACTGTACCACTATACATATATCTGATATCTATATATATGCATGTTGAGCATGTTAAATCTGTCATATCTGTATCTGATTTTTGCATCTGTTATTGGGGTAGGATTTGTATATGAGGAGGAAGTATTCTATTCAACATTAATCACCTATATTCTACCAGTTTGGCTGCATATATATTCTGATATGTGTCTTAATGGCACAATGTGGTGTGTAAGGATGGGTGGGTATTTTAAACCACACATGGTGTGATGGGATGGTCGGAGATGGTGTGTAGAGGATAGAGGTAGGATTTATGCATATCTGCTTCTGTAATCTGAATCTGGATCTCATTCTGAATCTGAAATTGTATCTGTTTCTGACTGTGTATTTAATTTTGTATGTTTGCTTGCTTAATTCTGTTGGGTTATACACTGAGTTTTCGTAAACTCACATCTATTGTCTGTTTTGTCAGATAATCCACAGACTTAGGCAGATCGGTGCGGCAAAGACTCAGTAGTGACCATTCGACCATAAACTATTTAAAGTCTTTAATTTTTTGCTTTTATTTACGATTTGTGTTTTGTTCTGAGAGTTGTAATTTCTGAGACTCTCTAGACTTTATGGTTTTGGACTGTTGATTTTTGGTTTGTTAATATTCTGCATACTTGATTAAATTGTTTTATGAAATTGATGGTTTTTACGCAAAAAGAGGTTTTTTTATAAAACACGAACTGGATTTCTAAAATATATTGCATTTACTAAAATTCCACTATAGTAAGTATTTTGGCAAACAAATTAAACAAGTAATGTTTTCAGTGCAATTATGAATGAACACGAGGTATAAAGATTAAATGGTTTATCAAGTCAACACCATTTTCAAAACTCATTCCTTGTGAGATCATTAGATTCGGCCATAATGTCTAGGCCGGGTTTGGGGTGTTACATTTAAATATAGTTTATAATGAATTATAATTTGATTAAATTTTGCTAATTGAACAAATAGTTAAGTATAAGTGGTTTGTCTCGAAAGTCAAGTTGTTTCAAAAAATGAGATATCAGGATCACATTTCTATAAACCAAGTTCATAAATATTTATGAAGTTATTATACTGGTACATGAAGTTTCGGCTCGAAAATTTTATTATTTGATTAGTTAATTAAAGAAAAAGGATTAAATCATAAAAGATATAAGCCTTAATCGCTATTTAATTTTAATGATTAAATGGCTTAAGTACTAAATGAGGGAGGACTTATATGGCATTTAAACCATAACAAATTTAGATGGACGATATTGGGTTTAAGTTATAATGCATGTTTCATTAAAGGGTAAATTTGTAAATAAGTAAATAAAAGTTAAACAAAATAAAAATAACACTATCATCATCTTCCTTGGCTTTGTTTCCCCTGAAAATTAGAAAGAAAACCGTCATAGCCATGTTCAACATTCGGCCAAGCTTGTTTTTGTGCATGTAAGTGAATTTTCCTCATATTTCTTGTAAAATTTCTGTTTTTGATATCGTTGTAGCTTAATCTAGCTAACTCAGGGACTATTTCGTAAAAATATTAAAGATTTTGAAACTTATCATTTATGAATTTTAGTTTTTCTTGAACTTATTTGAAAGATTTGTAATCTTCGTTGTTGTTTAGGACTATTTTGTAAATGAATTTTCTTATAGTTTTAAACTTCGGGACTAATATAAAATTTTGTAAAACTTTAGCATACTAAATTATATTTTTTTAATGATTAAAGGTTGTATAGAGGTTCTATTAAATTTGGTTTTGGGTATTAAGGGTTAAATGTGAAAATTGTAATAGTTACGATTTTAAGGACTAAATTGAACAAAGTGTAAAAGTTCAGGAAAAATTGTAAAATGAAATTTAAAGTTCACATGCATAGAAATGAGTTTGATAATGTTTTTGAATTTGTTCAATTGAATTTAATCATTATATATATCAAGGATAGAACCGTCCGGAGGATAATCGGGGAAAAGGGAAAATCATGAATTAATCCCTACGAGTCAACCGATAGGATATCCTAGGTAAGTTCATAATATAGATGAATATATGTGTATATATTTATAACTTTTTCTATTATAATTTGTTTTAATAGTGATTGGGTTGAATGTTGATATTAAATTGAAAATATAAAATGTTTACAATTAAATACATGTGAGAAAGTGAGTATTTGGTTATTATTAAATGTTTGGAAAATAGGGTTATGTGATATTGAAATGAATATGATTGATTGATAGCATGTGTATGAAAGTATTTTGAGAAGTGTCTCTGAATTTTAAATGTGATGATACGGTTAAAAATGCTTGTTTGAACGTAGTAAATTATTAGGATACGATTGGCATGCCTATAGGGTTAGAACTCGCGTTTGTATGAGATTGCACTTTAGTGCCTCTATTAGCATTTTGATGCTCTCTAGTGTGTTTTGGGGAAACCCGTGTATCCAAGTCATGTTGCTATAGTTCATAGGGCTATGAAAATTATGGTTAATCTCAAAATGACTTGTTATTTCCAATGAATATCCATTAAAAGGTTTGTATTAAAGTAATATCATGTTTGAAAATTTCATTTTGTATTGACGAAATGAAATGCCTACGTTATGTATAAGAAGGTTTTGTTTACACCGTTAATGAACATGAATTACTTGAGGAACTAACTCTGAACTAATTGTATGAATTCTCATACATGACTGTCAAGTTAAATTAACCTAAGCTATATTAGTTTTTACATTATTAATTGAGGTAAGTTGATTTGAATTTCATTTATGAACTTACTAAGCTCTGTATAAGCTTACTCTGTTTATTCTAATTTTTCATTATACGAGGAATGGAAATGGTCCCTCCATGTTTTATTGTTGTGTTGTTATGACATATATATAATTATTAAATCATTTAACTTTATATGAATTGTTTATGATTTATATTATTTAATAATTTGTTTGTATATAACATTTTTTGATTGCACATTATTTGTCATTATGCTTATGTTTTTTTATTCTTTAAACTATAGATATCAGTAGAGGAGGAATACTACATCAACTTGAATGTTAGGGGTAAATTTTTACGTGGTTCCCATGTTAGGTATTTAGGTGGTGAGGCTTAAAGAGGATCCAAATACGATATTGTATTTTAAGTTGTGTAAAATAGTTAAAGATGGTTTAGGGTTTAATACAATGCAACTAATTTATTTCCTTGTACCTGGTAGTAGGACTTTACAGGATAACCTTAAGGTTTTGTGGAATGATAGTAGCACTATTGACATGATAAACTATTGGGTTAAGCTTGGGGAGATAGACTTATATTTAGAGCATGAGATTGACGCTGTTTTTTTATTATCGATGATGAATCAATGTTAGCTATAGCATGTTTGCAAATTGATGGTGATGGTAATGAAAGTGGTGAGGGTGGTAAGGGTGGTGAGTTTATTGGCAATAAAGGTGGTGAGGGTGAGAGAGAGTGTGGTGAGGTTTCTGGTAGTAAAGGTGGTAATGGGGTTGAGGGTTAAGGTGTTGGGGAGGGTGGTGAGGATGCTGAAGGTTTAGGTGGGGAGGGTGATGATGTTGCTGTCAGTGAAGGTGGTGAAAGTGATGGAGGTGGTGAGAAGGGGGATGATGTTACTGTCAGTGAAGGTGGTGAGAAGGGGGTTAAGGATGAAAGTGATAATGATTCAGAGGATAAGAATGCTTAGTTGATGAAGGTTATGTACTTATCAGATGGTGATGATGGTGAAGAGCTTCAAGAAGCTAGGCAAAATGTGAGGGAAGTGGAGGGGAAAACTAGTGGGAAAGGTAAGGAAACTGTAACACCCCTCGCCCGTATCCGTCGTTGGATTAAGGTTATGAGGCATTACTGATCATATGACAATTCATACATATATGCACTAAATATTTTCAATTCAAGATTTAAGACACAACAATGCTTATAACATAATCAAATATCAAATCTTAAAAATTTTATCATTCACAACATAACATAAATAAAACACAATCCAAAATATATATCAAACAATTTATACATATACAAAATATATAACATATTAATAACTTTATTATTGAGTATTAGATCTATTTTTAAATAAGTCATGCGCATACTTTATACAAGCAATCACACATCATTTCTTTTCCTACAATTGATACATTCCATAATAATATTTGTAGCTTTATTACTACATTCACATATCATGAATAAATAATTATATGTATATATACATATATATATATATATGTCACCAACCCTACTAATTAAACCACTTGAATAACTAACCAAAATTTACAAATAAGGTACCATTAGGAACTGAAACAAAAACCATATTAATCTTTTATTTATTCGGCTAACCAAAATTTACCTTTACATAATTATTGATTTCAATTAGCTATCAAGCCACATAATCAAACATATTTTTACTATACACAATAAGCATATACCAAATGCATCTCATATAAACGGCATGTATTTTAATTTACTAAAGCATTACATGTTATAACATAATACGCATCCATTATTACTTTATAATCGAAACACCATTATATATATACCTAAAGATCATGTACTTACATATATCGTTGCCACATTATGTACCAAAGCAAATTAATATGAGCAAGAATCGAATTATACAAGTAAATATCTTATCGAAATTTCAGCATATAACCGAACATACCTAACAACCAACTTAATCATCTTTGTCCAACTTCACTTAACTACCTTATCTTAGAATGAACTATATTCAAATTATCCAAATATACATAATATATATTATGGCCAAACCATTCATACCACATCCAAGGTCTTTAATCAATTTCAATGCTCAAATCACATACCACAATTACCTCCCATCCATAGTACATAGCATGATGATCAAAAATGAGCTCAAACCATAATCTAACCAAAACCAAACTCAAACATACAATTAAGCCATTTTTGCATGGCTAGATTACACACAACCCAAATCCAACATTTCAAAACAAAATCCAGCCTATACATGCCATAATTCAAGTTCATCTATTTAAATACCGAAGCAGTAGATAGTGTGATGAACTTTGCTGACGATCCCCGAGCTCGTAACTTGTTCCAAAAATCTATAAAACAGAAATACACATATACACAGAGTAAGCTTTTTATAGCTTAGTAAGTCATAAGCAAATAAACAACCCAATGATATTATCAACTTAATTAAACTAAACCAAAATATATTATCATAACACGTTTGGATCCAAACACATATAAGTTCATATTATAAATATATAAATATATATTCATTCATAAATATCACCTTGGCCGAATGCTTTTATAGCCAAATTAACATATTATCATTTAACTTCCAAAGCCAAATAGTCATTATAAACCTAGTTCACATACACACAAATACATAAGCTCATGTGTCACAATATAATTTCATAGACATATATTAATTATGTGACCGAATACACATAATCACACTTGCATATAATTAAAACTCATTCAATAATATTCACAAGGCCGAATACACTTATCTAGTTCACATATAATCCTCATTTGCATTACACATAATTTGTAATAAGTATTAAGTTACTCGCTTACCTTCTTTTAAGTAAACAACAATCTAATTCATACCTGGCCATTTAGCTAGTTTTACACACTCAAACACAACTTATCTTTGTCTGATAAACCATTCAAAATTGGATAGGACACTCAGATAATCACACATATCATACAATGCCAACGTCCCAGACGTCTTCTTACATGTAATCACATATCGATGTCACTGTCCCAGATAGGGTTTTACTCGCACATATATATTGGAGTCACATATCGATGCCAACGTATAAACGTGGTCTTACTCGCACACATATATCGATGCCATGGTCTTACTCGCACATCACATATCGGAATCCTATGTCATGACATACGTATCCTAGCTATTCCTAAGATTCATACGGGGCTTTCGGACGTCGTAACTCAGTCGAAGGGAATTCGTGAACATAGTTGCCAAGCTTAATAACATTCGGCTATTATGTATATATTCACATATATTCCATTTCAGCATATATAGTTCGCATATAATTAAAATAAAAAACGTCTATTTACTTATAAACTTACCTCGGGCGATGAAAAACAGAACGGGACGGCTAGTTAACAACTTTAGTTTCCCCCGATCCAAATTTGATTTCTTTGGTTCTTGATCTTAATCAAAGTAAATAATAGCTGAACCTCAAGCTTGTATTTTTCTTTCTTTTGTTCTTTAATTTCGGCAAGAAGATGATAAAATGGCTTTATTTTCATGCCATTTGTTTTATTTATTTAACATTAATAATATATTTACCTAACCATCCATTAAAATATTTATAATTACCAAATGTCAAACTATAAATTCCACTAAACTTTTAATGGTCAAATTACAACATAAAAACCTTCCCTTTAATAAGCCTTAACAATTAAGCACTTCTAATAAATAGCCAGTCACTTTTATATTTTACGCGATTAAGTCTTTTTATTTAATCGGACACTAAAACGAAAAAATTAAATCACGAAAATTTCACTGATATAAATTCACACATAATAAACACAAAAAATAATTTTAAAATATTTTTTTACTTAGATTCGTGATCCTGAAACTACCATTCCAATTAAGGTCTAAATCGAGTTGTTACAGAAACAGTACTTGATGAAACTAAAAGTGAAAGCTCTGGAAAGCAGTTTGAGGCTAAGGTCCCTGAAGAAGTCGATGGTGAAGGACTAAATGATTGTGCTAGTAGGGAAGAAGATGGAAATGAGACTGAATATTTTGATAGTGATGATCATGGGAGCATACTTGGGTCAGAAGATGATGACAATACTGATGTTTCTATAAGAAGAAGTAGGTTCCCCACATACAATCCAAACTTAGCAAGTCCACACTTCTGTATTGGGATGTTGTTTAAAGATGGTGAGCAATTCAAATCTGCAATTTGTAAGTACTCAATGTGTTGTAGAAGGGAACTTAAGATAGTCATGAATGAACCAAATAGGGTTAGAGTTAAATGCATTGCATCAAAAAAAGTGTAAATGGAGAATATTTGCAAGTTGAAGTAACATGGCCAGATGCACACAGGTGAAAAGTTTTCATGATGAGCACAATTATTATGTTAGTTTTAGAAACAAAATGGTCAATGTAAAAGTTATTACAGAACATTTTGAAGCTACTATTGGGGACCATTCAAAAATAAAGCTAAGGGAGATACAAAGAAAGGTAGCTTCAGAAATGCATGTCAATGTTAATATGACAAGGTGTAGAAGGGCCAAGAAATTGGTAAAGGATAAGTTGGCAAGGAACTTCGTACAGGAATTTGCTATGTTGTGGGATTATGCTGATGAGTTGAGACTAAAGAATCCTTGAAGTACAATAAATATGGTAGCGAATAAAGTCACACCTGAATCTCCACCACATTTCAAGAGGTTTTATGTCTGCTTTGAAGCACTGAAAAGAGGTTGGAAAGAAAGGTGCAAACTTATACCAGGTTTGGATGGTTGCTTTTTAAAAGGTCCATTTAAGGGTGAGTTGTTGGCTGTCGTTAGGAGATATGGAAACAATTAGATGTACCCAGTTTCCTGGGCTATTGTTAAGGGGGAATGCATTGATTCTTGGGCATGGTTTCTTAGTCTATTAATAGCAAACTTAGAAATGGAAGATGGTTTTAGGTATACCATCATTAATGACCAACAAAAGGTAAACTATTTATTTTACAATTATTTATTACTAATACTATTAATTATTACTGATGATTTACTTATGTTTTGTAAATTAATTTGCAAGGCCTCGATATAGCCATTAATGACATTCTGCCTAAAGTAGAACATAGAAATTATGCTAGGCATGTCTTATCAAACTGGTCTAGTAGGCAAAGACATTCAAATTTTCTTTTTGGAAAGTTATGAAGTCTACAATAGAGAAAGAGTGGGAACAAAACAAAGAAGACTTGTATAAGCTTGATGAAGGTGTTGCAAAGGAGTTGTTCTCTAAGAATTCGAAAGCTTAGACCAAGGCCTTTCAGGGGTTACACTTAGTGTCAGATACTCTAGACAATAACCTCTGTGAAGCATTTAACTCCAACATCGTGGAGTCTAGATTTAAGAGCATAATAACCATATTGGAGGAAATTAGAGTTAATATAATGACCAGAATAGTGGCTAAGAGAAAACAATGCAGTTCCTGGAAATATAATTAAGGTCCACTAATAAAAAAGAAATTTGATGACAGCAAGAAGGAAGGTGTTTATTAGAAGATAATCTAGAATGGGGAAAATGGGTGTGAAGTTAAGAAAGGCAGAAAACAGTACGTAGTAAATGTAGAGCATAAAACCTGCATTTTTCGAAGT
Organism: Gossypium longicalyx; assembly: GCA_025698465.1. Classification (NCBI taxonomy): domain Eukaryota; kingdom Viridiplantae; phylum Streptophyta; class Magnoliopsida; order Malvales; family Malvaceae; genus Gossypium; species Gossypium longicalyx. The sequence goes on from CM047005.1 coordinate 33,042,045, forward strand.
TGGCAATTATCTTGGATCCTTTGTCCCCATGTCTGCTGTGCTATATGGCATCTTGAATAAGATCTTAATGACTACTTACATAGGTACTACCACAATGACACATATTTGAAAGCATATGAATATGTTTTGTAGCTTAACACAACAGGAGCCCAGGTATATCGTAAACACTTTTTCATTGTCAATTCCAAAATATTAAAATCTAATTTGGGTTCTGATTTTTTTTTGTTTTAGTCTGGTACTAGTACGAAAACTAGAAGCCCAAAAAATAACAACATAACACCATGCATTCAGCCTAATACAACTGGATCATTGGTATATCGTATACACTATTTTAATGTCAATTCAAAAATATTTTAATCTAATTTGGGGTTATAATTTTTTTGGTCTTAGTCTGGTACAAGTACACGAACTAGAAGCCAAAAAAAGAACAACAGAACACCATGCATTCAGCCCAACACAACTGGATCACAAGTATATCGTAAACATTTTTTTAATGTCAATTCCAAATTATTTAAATCTAAATTGGGGTTCTAATTTTTATTCTCAATCTGGTACGAGTATGAGAACTACAAGCCAAAAAAGGATGGCATATTAGGAACCTATCTGCACACAAGAATCTATTGTAGCAAAGAAGATGAAGAAATAAATTGAGATGGTTAACATATTTTGTTTGCTTTTTGAAATGGTTGGTTAAAATCTTAATTATATACGATCATTTTGTTAGCATAACATATTTGGTTTGTTTTTTGAAATGATTTATTGAAATGGTTGGTTAATATCTTACTGCTATATCATCATTTTGTTAGTATAACATGTAACACCCCAAAGGTTATATTTTTGTTTATATGAATTTATGACAACTGTGTATCTGCTTCAATGGTTAAGTGTTCTAGGTGTGTGTGTGAGGTTCTAAGTTCAAACCTTAGCTTGGGCAAATTTTGGTATTTTTCTGAATAAAGCCTTAAACTTACTCAGTAGGCTTAAGTTTAAGTAATTGCAAAACTATATCAGAATGGGTCTGCTGGTCTGGTGGATAAGTGGAGTGTTGGCGTGTTTAAGGTACTGTGTTCAAACCACCGCATAAGCAAGGGAATTATTTTTGCTATTGGTGCCGTGTAGGTGTTTGAATAGAATCAAAATGCTGAGTAGTTGAGATTGTGTAGTTGTGGGAAGTTGGAGAATATCTGATAGGTTTCTATTTTCTATTTTCTTTTTCTTTCTTTTCCCGAAATTTCTCTTCTTGGTTTTGGCGTTGTGCTTCTCCATCTCCCTGCCGAAATTTCCTAGAATTCTCCCTTTTCCTTTTTCTTTTCTTCTTTTGTTTCTTAAGACATTGTTCTCCTTTGCATCGTGAATTGCACTGTACGGTAGTGGTAAGTGTAACATCCTTACCCATACCCGAGACTGGGATCGGATATGATGCGTCACTAGACATGAACTTGAACATTTTCAGGAAATACGTGTTATAAAATTTCATTCCAATATAATATAGATCAAAATGCATCATAATGTCCCTATTATGGACCTATAAGGCCCTAAACTGAGAACTTACGAAAGTTCATAAAAATTTTCCTAGGTAAAGCCTCACACGCTCGTGTGGAGGCAATGCACACGCCCGTGCGCTTTGGGACACGTCCGTGTCCCCTAACCGTGTTGAATTTATGAAAATTATTTTTCATTTCGAACCTACAGGGTTTTCACACGGTCGAGCACACGCACGTGTGGCCGCCCGTGTCCAAAAACTCGAGCATTCTATTTATGACGTCGGCATGGGCACACGGCCAAGACACAGGTCCGTGTGTCTAGCCCGTGCTCGAAACTGATTTAAAATTTTAGGTGCAGGGGATACACAGCCATACCACACGCCCATAAGTGTTATTTATGTGTCACACACGGCCTAGACACGCACCCGTGTGTCTACCCGTGTGGACCTTATTAAGCTATTTTTCAAGCCTTTGACCACCCTCTACATCACTTATACTTAAATGTTACTAAAATACAAAGCAAGACATGATTGTACACTTACAAATAACCTTAATAAACCTCATTGCATGTAAACCTCGTATCATTAGTTTAACACATGCTAGGTTATTTCCTTAGTTTTAAGGATTTCCATGTCTCGTTAACACTTTTAAAATTGGCTTATTATTATAACTCATTGCCAATTATAGTCAAGCCATCCCATGCAAACATAAGCATGCATAAATTTGTAGGTCATAGCCTACTTCAAAGTAAGCCAATTCCCATGGCCAATTACAAAAAGTTAGGTATATCTTTACGTGCCTTCATTTTGGCAAATCAAATGACACATATAAGAAAATAAACCAAAAGCCCTATACATGCCACTGGACAAAATAAAAGTATCTATATACCAAAGTTGGACTAGTTGATAGTGTGTCGACTCTCCAACTGTCTTCCAATCTTTACGAGTCCTCGAGCTCTATAAGACAGAGAAAAGAGAGGGGTAAACATTTACATGCTTAGTAAGCCCGAATAACAGGAAAGTAAACTTACCGAGTAATTAGCATACAACCATATTAAGCAATTAAACCAACAAGAGTGAAATGGTTTCCCTATCACATGCACTCAATCAACAAGTTAGCCACAATAATAATGCAACATGTAATTTGTCTTAGATGAGCTCATCATTCGTCATTTCATTTATATACATCATATTAATCCCGTTGAGTTTCTAAGAAATCCCGATGGATTATCCATTTATCGTCAATTCATAAGAACGATCATTTCAGGTATGCACTTCCGTGAACCTCACATTTTACGGCGGGATTACTAGTCTAGGCTAAATTTCCCGTATCGTAAACTCATAAGGTGATGTCAGGATTACCAGTCTAGGCTAAATCCCTTATAACGACAAACACCCTTAATGAGCTCGAATCTGAATTACCAGTCCAGGCTAAATTCAGACCCTAATCGGATTACCCATCTGGGCTAAATCCACAATGCACACATATTCTTCGGGAGGCTCGATCACTCAAGGAACACCCGCCCGGTCTAGATCCTTTTTATATTTGAGATCAACGGATTACCGTCCGTGTAACACCCCTCACTTGTATCCAACGCCGGGACAGGGCTCGAGGCATTATCGGACTTAAACATTCATAATCATAAATAATTGGGTCACCAAATTTCGCAGAAAATTAAAATTTTTCGAACACATGCATATTGTCCCTTATACAAGCCTTCAAGGCCTATAACATACATTAGGGCGGTTCGGGACAAAACCAAAAACATTAGATAAACTTTGGGCGACTTAACAATTTTCTAGCTTTGGAGAGTCACACGCCCGTGTGGGTAGGCCGTGTAGACATACACGCCCGTGTGGGTAGGCCATGTAGACATACACACCCGTGTGGCTCTGAACACGCCCGTGTCCTCGGCCCGTGTAACTCTCTGACTTAATCCTTAACATTCTGTTAAAGACACATGGCCAAAACACACGCCCGTGTGGCCTGCCCGTGTAGTCAAAACTTAGGCTAATTTCCTTTTTTTTTTGTCATCTTTACAAGCACACACATACATGATTTCTATGGCATTCCTCAATAGTTCGTTATTATGCATTTGTTCCTCCTACTCATGATAAAATAATCTAGCCACATTATTACACATTCATGTGACCTTGTCATCTTATTAATCACTTATACCATTATACTATGTTTACTAACTTATAAATTAAACATCCATGTTTAGGGCACTAACAACTTATTACCATATCACACATTTATTCCATAGCCATGACCACCTCGAATGGTCCTAAGGCATTCACCATGTACATATGCCATATACTTCTTAAACATAGTGAACAAGCATAATCCCATACCCACATCACAAGACATTTACACATATTATAGATAAATAGGCTTCCAAGCCAAATTCATTATAAGCCACATCTCATGGCTACATACAACAAATCATTATAAGCCAATACATTTGGCTAATCACAACAACATCGATCGCAGAAAAACTAAGTCCCTATACATGCCACTCACTTGAAAACGTATAACATATACATGTCAATACTCCAAGGGTAATGGCTCGATAGTGTGATGCTGCCTCCGACAATCTCCAACCCGAGCTGACCTGTCAAAACTAAAAGAAATGGAAAGGAGGGAATAAGCTTTATGCTTAGTAAGTCTATATGAAAATAATAAGCATTAATATAACATGTTTCCTTAAGTAAAATAACTATAGTTACACTTTTATTCATATTCTAGTCAAGCTGTCTACTCGAGTCATAGTTGATAAATTATTTATAAATTGAGCTACGGAACTCAAAATTAAGATCTGTTAATTTTCCCTGAAACTAGACTCATATATATTCTTACTAGAAAATTTCCAGAATTTTTTGTTTAGCCAATAAGTACAATTTATTATTCAAAATCTCCCCTGTTACGCTATTTGACAGCTTCGACCTCTCTTCACTAAAATTTATTTATCTCATAGTACGAGACTCAGATAATGTTCCTGTCTCTTTCTCTTGAAATTATACTCATTAAGGATTTCATTAATATGAATTTTAACTCTTAATTATTTTTGTACAATTTTTAGTGATTTCCAAAGTTTAGACAGGGGAGTCTGGAATCACTCCGACTCTGTCTCACAAGAATTCATATATCTCATACTACAAAATTCTTTTTTTTACACCGTTTCCTTTACGTGAAACTAGACTCATTAATATTTAATTTAATATTTAGTTTAGTCTCTAACTCAATTGCCACTATTTTTGGTGGATTTTCAAAGTCAGACCAATACTGCTGTACCAAATCTGTCTTAGTGCAACAAGATAATAACCATCACAAATTTGTCATGGAAATTATTCTCATAAATATCATTCATTCATTTGCACTATCGTCACAAGTCCATTACATTTCACATGTCAAACACGTGCTCATGAGTTTCGAGTACTTACTTGTGCTATCATTTAGCACTGCACTCGTTCAAACATGACAACTCATATGCATCATAATAATATCATATAACATACATGATGTATCATGGCAAGAACCTTTTATTTCATTTTTCATATTAATCTCGTTGAATTTCTCGGAATCTCGATGGATATCTCATTCTCCATCAATTCATACAAGTGATCATTTCATGTGTGCACTCTCGCAAACCTCACATCTTACGGTGGGATTACCAGTCCAGGCTAAATCCCCCGTAATATAAACTCATGGAGTGATGTCGGGGTTACCAGTCCAGGCTAAATCCCTTGTAACGACAAGCACTCTCAATAAGCTCGGATCTGAATTACCAGTCCAGGCTAAATTCAGACCCTAATCGGATTACCCGTCCAGGCTAAATCCACAATGCACACTTATTCTTCGGGAGGCTCGATCACTCAAGGAACACCAGTCCAGGCTAGATCCTTTTTATACTTGATCTTCGGATTACCAGTCCAAGCTAAATCCTTTTCTGCAACACATGCAAGATCTCAAGTCTCATGTAAATCATGGTTTATCCATCAAATTTCCCTTTTTATTCAACTGAGATTTTCTCTTTCCATAAAGTATATCATTATGCATAGCTGCTCATGCAATGTACATCCAATTCAACACATTTCCATGTTTATTTAGACATTAGTCCATAAAATAAACATGGTATTGCATATAATTATAATTTGGCATTTGTTACAATATATAATCTTCATATCAACTAAATAAATATCCATCACACAATGTCAACACATCATTTTAAGTTCAAGTATGAACAATAGTAATATCATTGCATTATCATTGACATATGAACTTACCTCGGTTTCGATGACGACTATTTATTTCAAGTTTATGCTTAACCTTGTTCAACCTCGTTCTAAGCCCGAATCTTATTTTCCTTTATCTATAATATCACATTTAGCCTACTAATTAGTCACATTATTCATAGGGGTCCAAAAATCATATTTTTACAAATTTTCATTTTGATCCCTAAACTTTTGCATATTTTCACTTTTGCCCCAATTCTCGAAAATTAAACTTCATCCTATTTTCTAATGTTTTATAACATTCTGATCATTTTTTATAACTATGACAGCCCCCAATTTCCACTAAATCACTCATTTATGATCAATTTTATAACTTTTACAAAACGGTCCTTTCAGACGTTTTCATCGAAAACCGCTTAGTAAAAGTCGTTTATTAAACACCCAACACTTATTTTCTACAATTAGACATCAAAATACAAGCATGTAATTCATGGGTAAATTTTTAAACACAAACCCTAGCTCAAAATACTGGTAGAAATAGCTAGAACGTGTTACCGGGATTTTAAAAATGTAAAGAATATTAAAAACAAGGCTCGGAATCACTTACTATTGAGCTTGGAAGCTTGGCCAAACCCTAACCATGGCTGATCTTAGTAAATTCGGCTGAAGCAAGAAGAAAGGGAAACATTTGGGTTTTAAAATTAGTCTTTTAATGCATTTTACCCCTAAATGACCAAAATGCCCTTTTTGCCTTTCTTTGAAATTTTATCCATCCAAGGCCATTTTTGTCCAACAAGTTCTAAAATGGTCTAATTACAATTTAAGGACCTCCCATTTAAAATTTCATAACAATTAGACACCTCTAACATGTAGAACTCAACTTTTACACTTTTTACAATTTAGTCCTTTTGACCAAATTGTGTGCCCAAACGTCGAAATTTTCGAATGAAATTTTCGCGAAATCATTCCGTAAAATTGTAGACCATAAAAATATAATAAAAATAAATTTTCTTACGTCGGATTTGTGGAACCAAAACCACTGTTCCGAGTAGGCCCTAATTCGGGATGTTACAGTCTGGGTTAAATCCTTTCTGCTACACATGCAGGATCTCAATTTGAATGTAAACATGGTTCATCCATCGAGCTTCCTTTCAACCTCAACTGGGACATTTATCAACATGTCATTATTAAGGATACATTTCATGTATTTTCATACCTACATCAAATGCAATTAGACATATTATGAGTTTACTTTAAGTTATCTGAACTTACCTGGTACTCGTCTCGGTATCGTGTTTCGATTATTCCGAAACTTTTCGTTTTTCTCGATTGACCTCCGAAATTTGTTCCTCGGGGTCTATAGTAATAAAAATAAATCATTAACAAATCACATTATACTTTTCAAGTCTAAATTTCACCCCCAGTCCAAATTACCGTTTTACCCCTAACCTTTCACATTTTTACGATTTAGTCCCTAAGCTCGTATAATGAAATTCATGCAATTTCTACCTCACCCAAGCCTAGCCAAATGTTTTTCTCCTTTATGGCAGCCCACATTTGTAATATCCCGAATTAGGGCCTAATCGGAATAGTGGTTTCGTGACCACAAATCCGAGATAGAAATAATTATTTTATAATTATTTTGAGGTTTATGATATGATTGCATGATTGTGTGAAAATTTTGTGAAGAAATTCTGTGCATAAAATGCTTAATTTGAAGTTAGGGGCTAAATCGAATAAGTTGCAAAACTTGCATTCTAGAAGTTTTTAGTATGAAATTGTTTTGAAATATTAATTAGGAGGTCTTAAATATCAATTTGACCAATTCCTAAAATTTTGGACAAAAATGGGCTTGTACATGAAAATTTTCAAAGAAAGGCATTAAGGGCATTTTGGTCATTTGGATAATTAATGAAATAAAATGGGAAAAATGACACAAAATAGTCATCTTCCCCATTAGTTGCTGCCGAATGCTCCATGTCTCCATAGCTAGGTTTTTCTTCAACTTTCAAGCTTCATAGTAAGTGATTCCAAGCCCCGTTTTTAATGATTTTTATGTTTTTGAAATCCCGATAACTCGATAAAGCTTATGTTAGCAATAATTTAACCTAGGGTTTATATTTGGAAAAATACCCATAGGTGAAATTTGTGTATTTTGATGTTTTATGATAGAATATGATGTTTTAAATTATGTTAGACAACTTGTACTACTCGATTTTAAGCAAAAAGCGAGTAAAAGGGCTTAATCGGTAAAAATACCTAATAGTCACAAGTACATGTTAGAGTGAGAATTTGATGTTGCCATAGAAGGGAAAAGTGATCAGCATGTTGTAAAACATAAGAATAAGGAATAAAGTTTAATCTTGAGCCTAGGGGCAAAAATGTAAATATGCAAAAGTTTAGGGGTAAAATTGTAATTTTGTCAAAATTTGAATTAAGGGTTAATTTGATAATGTGAGTATTAAATAAGTTAAATGTGTTATTTTAGATCAAGAAAGGCGTGGAAACGACCCCAATCGAGGAAAAGAAAAGATTGTGGACTAAATTGCAAAACCTTTGTATTTTCGGTATCAAGGTAAGTTCATGTGTAAATAAGGTAGCATAATTGTTATTTTTAAGTCATTGATGTCAATTATGTGATGTGCTGATTTTTATCATGAAATATATGCTTTGTGGTTAATTTGAATAAAATGCAAACTATGTAAATTACTTGTTAAACATAATTGTTACCGAGTATTGGTTAGGCATTCTACGGAAGGCGGCAAGGATATGTGTTCGAGGAAAATCCCGTTTGAACCTTAGGAATAGATTAGGATACAAGTGACATGTCACTAAGATGGCTGAGCATCCGAACTCGTTGAGTTGAGTCCAGGAGTTCACATATGGATGCGAATGTCCGAACTCGTTGAGTTGAGTCGAGTTTCGTGAAATGTAACTAGGCATCCGAGCTCGTTGAGTTGAGTCCGAGTTCACTTATGGATGCGAACGCCCGAGCTCGTTGAGTTGAGTCCGAGTTCGCTTATGGGCGTTACATGGTAGCTTGACTACATATGTGGCACTTATGTGCAAATTTCCTACGTATCCGAATTATATTCCAATGTGTTCAACGGGTAAAGTTCTACTTAAATGGAGGAATACTCGAGATGAAAAGAGATGTATTGGTAAGTGATGTGAAATGGAATACTTTGGACAGGTATGTATGTAACTCTTGGGTTGAACACTGATACAATAACAATAAGGTAGTAAATTGATGAATCATGATTAGAAATGAGATTTATGTTTTGGTGATACCATGCTAATGTTGTTTGATATGATTGCTTTGCTATGTTACTTATTATTTGCATATGAACTTACTAAGCATTTATGCTTACTCCCTCTTTCTTACTCATTGTAGTTTTGGACTAGCCAGCTCAGGAGTCGGGATTGGTCGGAAACTTAGTCGCACTATCCGGAAGAACTTTTCGGTAAAATGGCTTGTAAATTCAAGTATGGCATGTATAGCAAAATACTTATTATGTGTAAATGATCTTATGGTATGGTGATGAAATGGTTGAGGAGGTGCTTGATAATGATAAATTATGGAAATGGTTAGTTTAGAATATGTTTGATGTTATGGAAAGTTAATCAGTTACCTAGTTCATGAAAATTCATAAAAAGGATGAAATTTGCCATAAACAGAATATTACAGAAACACTGATGTGAGTTTGAAAATTTACTAAAAATCATAGAAATTGAATTTGGTGATGGATTAAATATCAAATTGAAGCTTATTATGTCTAGTTTCACATGAAACAAACTAAACTGGTAAAAGAATTATATGTTAGAAGATATTTGAATTTTAGTGAAATAGGGTCAGAGCAGTTTCTGAATCCCCTGTTCCAAATTTATAAATTCACCATAAATTATACAGATATAATTAGGTGACTTATTTTATATCCTCAGAATACTTATTGAGTCTAGTTTCAGGAGAAATAAATCTCATATTCATATGAATTTTATACAGAAAGAAAAGTGGTTCGTAGTAAACAGAGGTCAGACCAGTCAAGCCCTGAAACAGGGGTAACTTTAACTAATAAACTGTACTAATTGGCCCGACCAAAAATTCTAGAAAAAAATTAGTAGATAGGCATATGAGTCTAGATTCAGGGAAAATTTACGGATCTTGATTTTGAGTTTCATAACTTGAGATATGATTTTTTCTTGTGACTGTAACACGAGTAGCTAAAAAGCTGTGAATGTAGAAACAAATAATCTAAAGTTCTTAAAATGTTAAATTAAGTTTAGTAACACCTCATACTCGACTCCGGCGACGGTCTCGGGCGTGGGGGCGTTACAACATTTTTCCATTATTTCTCATTTCTACCTCACATTTTACACCTTCTGCAAAAAAGTCCTTTTAGGGGTTTTTCATGAAAATCACCTAGAAAAAATATTTAACACACATCCAACTTTCATATTCCTCCATAAACCATCAAAATACAAGTAACTCATACATGGATAAATTTCTAAACATGAACCCTAGCATGAAATATGGGTAGAAATAGAGAGAGTAAGCTACTGGGATTTCAAAAACACGAAGAACATTAAAAACAGGGCTTGGGAGCACTTACTATTGAGCTTGAAAATATTGAAAACCCTAGCTATGGTGACTTGAAAATTTCGACTGGACAAGGAAGAAGAATGGCTGATTTTTTCCTTCTTTTTCCCATTTTATTTCATTAAAATGTCAAATGACCAAAATGCCCTTAAGCCCTTTCTTTAAATTTTCATCCATACATGCCCATTTTTGTCCAAAAACTTAGAAATTGGGTAAATTACTCTCCAAGACCTTCTAATTTATAATCTAAAGCAATTTCATACAAATTGCTTCTAGAATCCAAGTTTTGAAATTTATTCAATTTGGTTCTTATTTTTCCAATTGGACACCTTACTCAAAGAATTTCTTCATAAAACTTTATCACATGCATATTATCATATTCTAGACCTCATAATAATCATAAAATAAATATTTTGATGTCATATTTGTGGTCTGAAACCACTGTTTCGACTAGGGCCTATTTTAGGATGTTAAAGTAAGTAGCTCTTTTTCCTTCTCTCATACTTGTTTATCGAATGGTTGGGAATCTAATCCCTATTTTTGGTAATGGTTGGTTCAAACGAAGGTTTTTAAGCAGAGAAGTTCGCCTCTTGGTTAGAGAAGTGTTAATAAGGATTTGCATTGGCGGTAAGTCGAGCTTTTGAAAATTTCGTATTGTCAAATTCGTTGGTGTAATCTCTAAATCGACTTTGGATACTATGTTGCTGGGTTATGAGAAGCTTGAGGGTGATTTTAGCATCAAATGATACTAGGTGTGTACCCGAAACCATAAAAATTGAGAATCGACAAAAGCCAAAAAATGAATCTGTCAACGTCACACAGACGTGTGGTCGCCCATGTGGTAGGCCGTGTGGCAGTACACAGGCATGTGATCGATGAGCCAGGCCATCCGTGCAAGACACGAGCGTATGACACGATCGTGTGATGGCTGGTGAGGCCGTGTGCGAGACACGAGCTCAACCAACTAGGCCGTGTGGGCCACACGGGTGTGTCGGCCTACACGGGTGAACCACACGGGCGTGTGGAATTTTGGGTCAGGCCGTGTGATCCATACAACCAAGGCCAATTTGAGCCGTGTGGGACCACACGAGCAAACCACATGGGCGTGTGAGCCCTTTTTTTGGAAAACTCTGTAAGGTTGCACGGGTCGCCCTAGTCGATTGTGACCTGTCATAGGGTCGATAACCATTACTTAGACCCCTAATTTTGTGATCTGATTATGTGATGTATGATTTAAGCATGTGACACTTAGCATGTAATTCTGAACTGTTTGAGTAATCTGATAGATTGCATTTTAGCATGCCATATATGCATGTTGCATTGCGTCGGGGTTGGGTTGATGTTATATTTGAGGAAGTATTCTAAAAGGCTTTTAAGCCTGATATCTGGCAGCTCAGCTGTAATTATCTAATTATGTGCCGCATTTCGGTACAACCTGGTGTGTAGGGATAGGTGGGTTGATTTTATCCCCACATGGTGTGTAGGGTTGGACGGAGATGGTGTGTAGAGGCTACTAGGTAGGACTTTGATGAACTGTTCTGCATCTGTATCTGAGTGGGCTAAGGCCCAGACTGGTTCTATAATAGGCTCCCTAGACTGTATCCTGATGATTGATTATTCTGTAAGTTTGATATCTATGGGGATTACACAATGAGTTTAAGGAAACTCACCCCTTTTCTGTTTTATCTGTTCAGGTAATCCCCAACAATAGACAGGTCGAAGCAACGGAGGACTCAGCGGTGGCCACATGGTTTTCCACTTGGACTATTTTCTGTTTTCTTATGATTTAATTTATATTTAGGAAAAATTGATGTAATGAAGGCCTTTACGAATTTTTTCTTAATTTCGAATTTTGCAAGGTTTTACGGTTTTTACTGCTAGTAGTAGGAAAACTCGGATTTTCAATAGAATCAAATGTTTTACGAAATTACCATGCATACGAAATGGTTTTAAAAGCTTCCGTAAAGTTTAACGTTTTGAAAATGGTTAATGACACGTTTTGGAAGATAGCATAAGATAATGAAAAGAGGTACCTACGGAGAAATGGTTTTAACATTATTGCGATTTCTAAAGCACTATCATGTGACATCGCTAGATTCGACCATAACGTCTAGGCCGGGTTTGGGGTGTTATATAACATATTTTGTTTGGTTTTTTGAAATGATTTGTTGAAAGATGTATACCATTACTGCTATAGTAGCTTTTTCTAACATGAAATTAGTGATGCCCCACATATGAAAAGAGTGAACATGAAATTGGCAAGTGTGTTAGATTTTTGTTTTATGGGGGAATATTTTTATACTAATGTTAGCCTTACTTGCTAGTTTTAGTTAAGCTATTCAAATATATGAAACTGAAATCAAAATAAAGCATAATGGAATTACCAAATCTAGTAAAAATTAAATTATAGAGAGCAGTTTTAATCTAATGGTTTTGATCCAATAAAAATCAAAATGGAATGTCGTAATCTGGTAATGCCATTCAAGAAAAATGAAATATCCACAATTGAGTTCATATATAGTGACTACTCTAATATTCACGTATGGGAAAGAAATGTTTCATCAATATCCAATTAAAAAATAAAAAAAATCCCTAATTTCTTATGGACCCTAAGACAAATCAGCTAAATATGGTTACCCGAATACATTTCACGCATGGGAAAGAAATGTTTCATCAATATCCAATTAAAAAATCAACAAATAAAAAAAATCACACAATTTCTTATGAACCCTAAAACAAATCGGCTAAATATACAATGACTACCTCAATCCTAATTCTAATGCTATGATGAATTGTAGATCCAATTTAGTCCAGCCGACACAATAATAATAAAAAACCCCCAATTTCTTATGAACCCTAAAACAAATTAAATATATACTTATCCAAAAATCTAAGCAACCATAATACTTTCTGCCTAGGTTTAAATTGTTCCACGATGTCTCTCTCAGAGCTAACTTACTAAAACATCTTATTTTCTCTTCATCATAAACGAACTCCCCTCATGATGATGAAACCAGCTTCGAATAAGGCAACTTCTCCATTGATGGATTCTAATCACTTTTTTCAAATAATATTTTCGATTCTTTTACAAACCCACTAAATTTCAAGCTTCAATTTCTAAATAATTTCAATTGAGATGGAGAGGATTTGAGATTTAAGGTTCTTCATTTAGGAGCTGCTAATTTCTTTTAATTTTTCCCTTGTGTGTTAGTTAGGGATTTTAAATTTTTTAAATTTTAATTATTTTTTTAAGTTTAAATTCATTTGCTGGTATGACATTATTTTGTCTTATAGCCACGTCAACATCTACATATGTGTGGCACCTAGGTGGAAAAAAATTTTCCACGTCAGAGCCTTTAGTCCCTTAACGGCCATGTCAGCAAAACCGTTAAAAAATGACCAATTTAACCAAAAAACAATAGTTATGCATGAAAGTGCTCTAAAAAAAACCTTAAGGGCCAAAGTGACCCAACACCCAAATGTTAGGGGCTAATTTTGTCACTATGCCTAAAATTATTGATGATTGTTTTAAAAGAAAATTTTTGAATTGAAATATTCTATGTTTGTTCTGTTATTTTTTGTAACTTCATGTAACCTTATTCCGGTAACAGAGACGGGTGAGGGGTGTTACAATTTTTCTAGTTTTGTCGCCCCTCATGTTTGTCATGAAGGGTTTGGGGCCTCTCCTGTATCAAGTCCAATTATATATGCTTCATTGACTTTTAACCCAGCACTGTATAATTCAATCGATCCCAATAATTTTTTTATTTTCCAAAATAAATATTATTTATTAAATTAATTTTTTATTTAAATCATTTTCTCAATCTAATTTAAATTTCGTTAAAATCATGACAACTGTATCGTAAAAGAATATATGAAAAAATATATTTAACTTCTACATTCAACGGATTCATAATGACCAATTAATTTAATTTAATTTTTTAACTTAAATTATTTAATTAATTAAATTAATAATAATAATTCAAAAAATTATAAATTAATTCTCAAGTAATTTAGTGCAGAGCCAGCAAAGCAGGCAGGTGGTAAGGATGTTGAGTAAACAAAACAAGTAAACCATAAAGCAATGACTACTATAGCAGAGGCAAAAGTGCCCACTTCTACTAGCCCTTCAAGTAATGATGAAAGATTCAATAGAAGGATGATTGATCACCTAACACCCTATATTGAATCTCATAATAGAGTGATAGCCAAGATGATGGTTGAAATAAGGATCTTTCAGTAGGTTAGGAACATAGAGGTTTCACTAAGGAAGGATATGCAAAGCAAGTGATCCTTGCACAATTATTCACTCAATCCGGTGATTTTGTACTCCTGAGTCGGTGGTCTGACTTACTCCTACCTAGTTGTATTATTTTAATCCTTATATTCTACAACATTCATTTAGCCTTGATCCAGTCAAGAGAATGAGGATCTTAGCATTCTAGTTGGCAAATTTGTTGAACAAAAATGGGGAGTAGAGTATAGATAATGGGGGAGTAAAAGAAATAAAGAAGTTGTTGGGTTTTGAGTGATTGTTGTTGTCATGCTATATGGGAAGTATAAGTCCTCTTGCTAATTGATGTAATTGTTTACGTTTCCTGAAGATGTTGTTGATTTTGAAATGGCGATATTGATTATGCTGTGGCAATACTGAATTGCTTTGGAACTATGATATTATGTTATGGTGTTGTTTAATTTAATGCACTTTACCATGTTTGTTGCTTACTTAGTTATAATTTAGCATTTTAATTGTTGGTGCAAATTCCAAACATAACTTTGATAATTAAAATTACTATATTATGTATTAAATTGAGTTAAGTGCAGTAAGGTTTGTATTGAGGAGGACCTATTGGTAACAAGTATGCTTAGCTTCTTATATTATTTGATTTTTTTCATCAAATTGCTAAATGGAGAGATTGTTGAGGCAAAATGAGCTAAGAGTTGTTGAGTGACACTCGATAGTGCCAATTGTAGACTACTATTGAGGTGGTTAAAAACTTGCCTTTTTTGGTTTGGAAATTTAATAAAGAAAATATTTGGACCTAATTATGTGTTGTTTTATTGAATATACTTTGGTCCATCTATGGAAACCAATCCTTGGTAATTTGAAGATTGGACTAGATTCAAGTGAATCAAATCAACCTTTGAAACATGGAGAATCGATGATGACTATGTTTGGAAATTATATCTTCGATTGCTTGTGCTTTGATTATTGTGATTGTAATAGTTATTTTCAATGAGTTACATTATATTCACTTAGATTTTATGTTAGCAAGCTTAATTGAATGTATGTTGTAAGACTTGTCTAGGTTATGTAATGAGAGCTTATTGAGTGCATTCTAATTTATTCATCGAGGAACTGCTTTGTGAAATAGTGCAAACTATTATTGTAAATATTGTTGAGTGTTTACTGTCCAAGTTCTTAGGGAAAAGGATTTGGAGGTGAGTTTTCTAGTTTTTAGGTGCAAAGGTGATATCTCTATACTTGGAAAGTGATAGAGTGTAAAACACTTGTTGTGTTGTTGACTAAGGATAGTGGAATTTCTCATTGAGCTAGACTCTACAGACATAGGGAAATCAAACTGCTTAAACAAATCCTTGGTGTTATTTGTTATTTTGTTTGCACAATTTTGCAGTGTCAAACCGTAGTGGCCACTGCAGTCTAGCACTTCCATCACACTTGTTATGTTGAACAAATAAGCAATTTAATGTAGCAACAAACAATTTGGTTCAAAAAATCAATTACGCATGAGGAAAGTTATGGAATGCCTGCAACGACCCAAATTTGATACATTGTAATTACGTGTTGTAACAAACCTCGAAAGGTAAAAATCCAAGGGTTGGTATTTAATTACAATCTGTTAAACTATTTTTTAAAAAAATTGAATTTTATTCAAGCGAATTAGTTTCTAAAACTATGAAAAGTAATAATATTAACAATCATGAAAATTGAACTCAAATTGAGCTTAACCCAAATTTGATTAGGACAAAATATTGCTACGAAATGCTTGTACTTGTTGCTTAGATAAATTGGATCACACATGTTAAAAAGAAATAAATAAATATTATAAATTTTAAAGCGACCGTATGTTTTTTAACATGCAGTATGTATGCATATGTTTAAAATTCAAACAATGTGTTTTAAATATGCTTCACGTTAGATTCGAGTGGACATGTAATGCCTAAGTTGATATGATAAATTAATATATTTTAAAGTTTAAGAACTAATTTAAACTTTGGATTATAGTTTAGGGTGTTTGGTACAATTAACTCATATATGCTTAACAAAAAAAAATCAACTCATCTATTTTACTTGGGATAAATCTCAAAACTATATATAAACTTCGGTCTAATGTGCAATTCTATACATTAAATTTTGATTTGATCCAATTCTAAAAAATTATTGACATTATTATTGATATAATATCATTTTATGTTTATATATTTCAGACACAAATATTTAAATTTATCCAATCTAAAAATAATTTGATGTATTTATTTCTTTAAATGTGTATAATTGAATTAATATTAATGTTTCATGTATATATTTGTACCACAATCAAATTTTCATGTGTATAATAAAGATATAAGCTATTAAAATAATAATATTATATTTTTACTATAATAAAAATATACAATTTAATTTCAATTTTTTTTAAAAAAATTAAATTCACCCCTAAACTGGAGAAGTTTTTTTTCTTTTTTTTCTTCCCAACAAACTAAACCTCAGAAGTTAAATTATAAAAAAGTCGAAATTAATTATAGTATACACTTATGAAATAAAGATAAATATCTCATTTACATGGAAAAAAATAACAATAAACTTAAAAGCTATTTATGTGCATTTATTTTTTTAGAATACAATTATATTTAATAAATATAATTATTTAAAAAAGAAAAGTGATGGATTTAAGCAGGCAGAACAAAAATTATTGGGGGGATCTAACAACTGGAGGAGGCGCCGTATATGACTAACTAGGTGAGAATAGAATATATAATATAATAAAAGCAAATTGGCCCTCCATCCAGCGGACCCAAAATTACAAATATTTCAAACGTAATCCATTTCCTCAATAATTTGGCTTCATAACTCAAGTTGAACATTTATTTTAAAATTTTTTATTATTTTCCATTGCCCCCCCAAAGTTTGATTGAATTATTGTTATACCCTATATATTTGGTTGGAGTATTATATTTTAACGTATACTTTAATATATAAATTAACAATAAATTAAATTAATTGATAATATTTTATCATTTTCTTAACTTATTTTTAGTTAAATGAAAGGAAATATTTTCCTTTATTTTAAAGAAGTCTTAATTTGTACAAAAATTTACACGCATATAAAACTATAGAAAAAGTAATAAATAAATAAAATAATTTTAACTTTATACTAACTTTTATAATATATAAGTAATAAATAATTTTTTTCTTCATGTTATAAAAGTAATAATTAAATAAAATCCCTTTTAACAATAGAAAAAGGATTATATAAAACTATAATTTCACGTCATCTCTATTCCTTTTTAGTAAGAGAATGACAAATAAGATTTTTCTCCTAATATTTAACATTTTTAGTTGAATTTGAATTTTTTCAGGAGAAAAAAGTTGAATATCAAGAGTAAAAATTTAATTTGTCATTTTCTTATTAAAAAGAGATAAAATAACGCGAAATCACAATTTCATATCATCTATGTATGTTTGATATTATGGTAACCACCTGTAATTACTGGATAGCTACCAATGAGCTATTTACTTCCGCCGGAAATGATTGTGTGAGGACCATATCTTACTTACTAATCAAACAAACACGTAGCCATTGTATTAAATTGGGTGTTGGAACTATTTCCACTTTCCAGTTTGCAATCAATTATAGGGCAAAGCTTTCCCATCTGAAACAGACCAAGCATTAATGCTGAGGCCAGTCCATTTGTTTGAAACTACACATATTTTTCCATTAAAAAAAAGCAGAGCCAGCGGCACCAGTATTTGAATTGAATACAGAGAGTTCTTTTCACATTGAAGTCTGTGGAGCTCCATCATGTATAATGCAGCAAACACCCTCTTTTATGATCTTCTTTTATTTGATTTCGGTGGTGCTATTATGTTGGCGTTGAAAGATTTAAAAAAAAAAAAAAAAAAAGGTGAGAAGATGGTCCAAACTGTGATCATTTTTAATTTAGTTTTTAACTGTTTAAGCCTTTCAAACTGTCTCTTATTCAATGGGGGCTCCAGTTGTTTTCTTTTCCTTTTTCCAATCATAAATCCTTTTGAAATTTGGTTTTTACTTTCTTGCTTTCTGCAGGATCATTAAAGGAAAAAGGAAAACGGACGGAAGAGAAGTAGACAAACATAGGGGAGTTATTTTATTGTATATTATTGTACGAAGATGATAGAGGTAACGCTATATATATCCAAATATACTAAAAAAGTCCACCCTAATTAAACAAACTCCTATATTAGTTTTTAGTTAAATAAGTCACGAATCTATTATTTTTTACCCATAAATTATTTTATTTTAATATTAAAATCAAAACATTTTAAAATTTTTAAGCTAATTTACAATTTCTGCACCTGCAAATTTGATGACAATGATTTATTAAATAAAATAAAATAATATTTTAAAATTTATTGAAAGTGCTTTTATATATATAATATATTTAAATATTTTTTTTGAAAATTTTTATTATTATTTTAAATTTTATGTTGATGTTAAAGTGTATATAATTTCTATTACATCAAAAAAAATTAAAATAAGAATTAGAATTCAAAATATATTTACTTTAATATTAAAATGAGTTTTTATGCCAACAAGGCCTTGGCTTATGGGTTAAGGTGGAAGCCTTGAATATTTAATACTTAGGTTTGAGTCTCATCATGCACATATGCAATGTGTGAGTCTCCATCCCACCTTATGCATGTACCATGTGTAGATATTGTTTGATTATTTTTCGGTTCTTCATTTGCTATGCTTTATACTAGGTCGATTCTACATGACATTGAACTCTTGTGATCTGCCATGCGTAGATTTTTTTTTTTAAAGGGCATGTTCATGTAGTTTAAGGTTTTTTTTTATCATATTAGCCTCTCTCTCTTTTTTTTTTTTTAAACTTACAACTAAGGTTGTTTGAACCGAACTTGACGGGGAACCAGTGGGGGTACCAGTTTAAAGAAGGGTATTGAATTGGTTGACTTGAGAATCGGTACATGTAACACACCTTATCCAACTTAATAATTGGATCCGAATATGGTATGCCATAACTTAAAATCATACAAGTTTAATAAAAGTATTTGAAATTTATAAAAACTTAAGATACTAGCGTAATCCTTGATACAACAAGAACAAAACAATCAATTTAATTATACACCAACATAAATATTTTAGGCAGAACATTTAGCGGAAGCCTTATAAAAATCGATAGAGTTATTCCCTTTACAAAAGTTTCAAGTGCATCATTGGCAGTTAACTATCATTCAAAACAGTTTGGCTTACATGTTTAAAATATTATCTCACAAACCATAGCTCATTGAATAAAAAACACACACATATATATACTGCTGAAGTTTACAAAAGATTTCATAAAACAAAGTTTAACATAAAAAAGCAAATCATTGCAATAGGTAATACAAAATGTTTCTACACGCCACCCTACCCACGGTATGCATGATAAAGAAATTAACAGAAGGCTCACAATCAACAGTGCTCTGGTGTAGTCCTTTCAAAATTCTCTTCCTTCAATCAACACTCTTGAGAAGGAAAAGGTAACAGAATAAGTTCAAACAAACTTAGTAAGTTCCAATGACAAAGAAAGCACATATAAATCATACACAATAATACTCGAGATGATATCAAACCTTTCAGGAGAGTTTAAACACAATGGTCATAATACACCCATTAGCGTTCACAGAATACAGACAGACTCGATATATCCACTTAACATGACACAGGGGCGGTCACTATTCGCCAGCTTAACCATAACAAATTCTTAACCCATTCTTATGCCAACCTCATACCCAGAATTCAGATTTAAAAGCATATCAACCAGTCATATTCATATGCATACAGTCTTTTAACTCCTCATATCATTTCTGATCAGCCAAATATGTTTTCTCGTGATCTATCAGTCAGATTTGTAATATCGTTGCCCTATCGGAGGCATCACAAACGTAATCCCCCTTCATCAACATCTCATCTCACATATCTCATATCACATATCACATATCACATATCGATGGTACGAGCTTGTACAGTAAAGAGGGTATTTACTTTGCAATATAGACAGACCATTCTCACTCTAATGACGTTGGGTAACCACCAACGACACAGACACCATTTATACGTTATTGAGAAAGATTACTTACCTTATACAATATATATACAACAATGAAATTTATAGCACATGGAAGTAAGAAGGAACTCACCAGAAAATCTAGTACAGTGATCTACTTAGCACGTCTTTTGCCCTTGTTGTTAGGACCTTTGTTAGCTTCTTGAGCTAAAAGAAAGATAAATATCCCTATCAGATCATTAAACTATCAAAACTTAACATGCATGCAAGAATCGGCATCAAACAACCCAGAATCAGAAAGTTTCCTTCCTCACGAACAGTTCTGATGTCTATGCATACAGTATTATAAACACTTGAATCTCTTTGATAATATAACCTAAGGGTTTTCTAGAAATTACCAATAAGCTGGTACAAACATAAGTACTCACTAAACATTGAGAACCCTCTTCGTTGAAGCTTTCTACAATAAGGTTTTTTAGAAACTTATAAAGTAATTCTGGGAAAAAAAATGTAAAGGTGACTCATGATAGCCAACGATATCCTTATATACCCATGCAACGGAGACAAGGTTTAATGGGAAAATCAGATAATCCCATTAACACCCTTAATTCTCGTGATTAAACGCACATAACAAGTTTTAAGTCTAGTCATCTATAGTATTCTAGTTCAATTCTAACTAGGTCTCTACTAAACCTCAACATGACTAAATAAGTCATCATAATAAACACTAAATATAGAAATAAATTTATTAAAGCTGCAAACTTAACGAGTTCGCCCAAAACATTTGGGGTGGGCAGGTACTTAATAGAAGAGTATGTCAAACCCTAGAGTTCACCAAACGGCAAATCCTACTGGGTACGCCACTCAGACAAAACAAAAAACTTTACTTACTCAATTCTACCTGACTTAACCAACTTATACACCAAACAGTAACTTGATATTGAGTCTCCGTCGAGCGGGATGTAACAATAACCTAACTGATTCAATCACCAATATGATTCTAAAAACTTTAGTTACAACTATAACAACAAATCTAATTAATTAATTATAATTAGAATAAATTTAAAGAATTCCATATATTTACATTGGGTGAGTGGGATTCAAATATGAAATTTCAAAATTGGTAAGCGTTAAACCTTATCATTCAGCTAACTTTCTTTTAATTTTGTTTATTAAATGAAATGGTTAAATTTGGAGCGAAAGTTCATTTACTTCATTTTTCTTTTCTTTTTTTTTCTCTTTATCAAACGAGAAATACGATAAAAAAAAATACTTTTTTCCATGGTTGAATTCATTTCAATAGATTTTTCCTTTGAATAATGTTGGTCATAAATTTAAGATATAAAGTGAATCAAAACTTCATTTAAATTACAGCATGATACCACGAGTTTGGTTCACATTTGTATATGCTTGCTACGTAATTTGACATGTGATACTTGTAATTTTTGTTCTATATTTTGACATTGTGTTAATTTTTCAGTTTTCAATTTAATTTCTATCAAACTATATTTAATAAATTAAATAAATTCATAATTAACATTAAATTATTCTATTAAAAATCATAAAAATTCAAATTTAATAATATCAACGATTAACTTATATCAAATTAATTTTAAATCTCAAATTAAATAGTAAAAATAAAATTTAACATTATCACTTTTGGATATAAAATATATATATTATAGTAAATATCAAATAATATATTCTAATATAATAATTGAGGGACAAATTTGTTAATTGTAGTTGACTAAAAGCTGGGTTTTTATTTCCATGAAAAATCCGTAATTTCCAAAAACATTAAACAAGCCCATAGACTTGAGGCCCAGAAATGAATGGACCAATTCCCCTGCCATTACAGCACGTGGTTTTCTATAATTATTAAGTACCTAATCAAATTTTATAAAAAATTTGCTCTATTTCCCATAACCGTCTACCTTTGTAGTTCCAGTATATGGTACACCATTATCTTTACATTTTTAATAAAATTTAATTTTCATTTTTGTGTTTCTTTAATTTTATTTTTTATTTCAAAATTGAAGTTTAATTATTAATATTGTTAAAAAAAAATTTAAATTTTTTGATGTGATATCTTGAAATAATATATATTCACTTAAAAACTATGTAATTAAAAAAATAATATTGTAAATAACTTGAATTTAACAAAATAATTTTAATAATCTTAACAATTAGACTTGAATTTTAAATAAATTCAAATTTTATTTAACAAAATAATATTAGGTTTTTAATTTTTACAAATTGTGTTTGGGTATTATGTTTATTTTATTTATTTTGGACTTGAGATTTGAAATATAACGAGTTAATTTTGGATTTGGGTAATAATAAACATGCTATTTGAGTTTAGGCTTGATATATTATGTTTGAGTAGGTTTGAGAAAAAATATTTTATAGTATATTTATAAAATATTTTTAATATTCAAATTTTAATAATAAAAATAAAATTTTAATAGTATGATAAATAATAAAAGGTATTTTTATCAATTCAAAGAAAATTTCAAAACTTGTAATTTTATATATATTGTAGATAATAAATTCAAATTACAAAATTTATATAAATATCATATAAAGATAGGATAAATTACGCTGGTAGTCACCCAACTATTAATAAATTTCTTTTTTTCACCAACCATTAAATGACAAATGGAAAGTTGACATGGTAGCTTTTAGAATTGGCATAATAATAACTTTAGCCCTAGACATTTACATATTGTGCCAATTTAGTATTGGTTCTAAAAAATTAAACCCTCAACGTTTACACATCGTGTAATTTAATCTTTTTGCAGTTTTAATTTTCTTTGTAACCCTTTCCAACATTGCCTCCATGTTTTATTTAATGAAAAAAAATGAACAACAACAAAAAAAAAAAAAAAAAAAACAAACCGATCCAAAATTTGATAAATAATCAATTCAATTTCTTGAAAATAAAAAATACCCACTTCATTAATTCAATCTAGTTGTAAGTGAAACAACTTTCAAAAAATTTTAATTTTGTTTTTTTTTTTTTAGTTTTGACTTGCTTCATCAATGGCGATTAACTTGAGCTAATAGAAAATGAATTAATTATTATTGAGAGATATCAAGTTCTTAATCATTTGAAGTATATAGAAAGTTAGTATTTCTAATTCACACATTATGTATTAAAATATATCTTCATGTAAAAAATGATAAATTTAGGTAATGTGTAAACATTAATTAGTACTAAATTTTTAAAAATTAAGACTAAACTGACACAATATGTAAATGTTGAGAGCTAAATTTATTATTATGTCAATTTTAAAATCTACCACGTTATTTTTCTGTTAACCGTTTAACGAGTGACTAAAAGAAAAAAAATTAAATAATTAAGTGATCATTTTATAACTTTTCAGAATTAAATGAAAAAAAATACTTTCTAGTAATTGGGTGACTATCAATATAACTTACTATATAAAGATATTAATTATAATTATAAAATTCATGAATCATATTATCATAAATATTACATAAAATATAAATTTCTTTACTCATATATTATAACTTTTTAATAAGATTCATGATGCTCGTTAAATTATATTATAGAATATAGTATTACATTATATAATAACATACATTATAGAATCAATAGTTAGTTATCATTTATTATATTATTAGATAAACAATATTACTAGACATTTTGTAGAATTAGTAATGCATAAAATACTAGTTAAATTTTATTTGTATTAAATTAAATTATAGAATCAATATTTATTATTATTATTTTTACATATTGAGATTTGAGATATGATAAATTTATTTTGAATTTAAGTAATAATGGTATGTTATTTGAGTTTAGGGTTGGGATATGATATATATATATATATATATTATAATCATAAATATTACATGTAATAGACACTTTTAGTTATGTTATATAAAAGGTTTTTTTATTATCTAAACTTATATTTAAGCTCTCGATTGAGAAATATAATTAAAGATAGTAATAGAGAGGGGTGGGAGCGGATATTACTAAAATTATTACCATTCTATAATTAATACATTCTACTGCACTATTCTCTCCGCTCCACTATGGTATATAATCTTGAAAATCACTACCATTTCTATAGATATTGGATGCATCCATCCTCGCCTCACATCGCTCTGCTTCAATTTAACTTTTGGTACTTATTTTTAATTTTTTTCAATCTTTTCATAGTCAAATAAATATTTAAACATAATTCTTAAAAAAATATTTAAATATAAAATATATGATTTTTTTTAATATTGTATTATTATATTTTCACCCTTTTAATAGTTTATATATATAATAAACCTTATCATGGGTTGGGCCACTACCCAAGCCCAAAGGCTTGTCCAAAAAGTGAGAGGGTTTAGGCAAAAATATAGACCCAAAAAATGAGTTTGGACAAAAAATAAGACTCATTTTTTAAATGAACCGGGCCTCAAGTAAGATTTTTTGGCCCAACCCGAATTTGCCTAAATTTTTTTCGCTGCTATTTACTATTGTTTGATGCCATTTTGATGTTATTTTACTACCATTTTGCTATTATATTGTTAATATTTTATTGTTATTGGTTAGATATTATATAACTCTTGTTTTATTACTAATTTTGCTAATATTTTAAAGGCGTTTACTTGGTAAGTTGTAACTATTTTAGTGTTATTTTAGTTGGAAAAATTGCTTTTATGGGAACTTTGAGGCCTATTCTCAATAGGTAAAGGTGGAGAGTTGAATCATAAAATTATGGTTTCATATTCTACTCTATGAGACCTTTATAACAGTATATCAAATGCTCAAAATGGTTGAGTGATGAATGAGAAATTAATGCACAAAGTAAGCTACTTGAAAATATTGTTGAGGAAAAGTAAAAGCTTAAATCCCATATTGGTTAAATACCAAATGTGAGATGTGTTTATATATGTGAACTCTTTTAAATAATAATTGAATGACTAAGTTTGTAACCTAACCTCAAATGTAAGGGGTGTAGGTCTTAACTTGACAGGGTTTGAGTGCACTCGCATGACATGGGCAATGCAAAATCTCTAGATTGGTCGAACTCAAATGGGCTGTGGATATTTTAAGCCCAACACGAACTTATTTTTCCTCAACAGACATAATCTGCTTATATATGGACAGTATCTAATTTTGATTTAATTTTTAAATCAAATTAATTTTTGGCTCTTAATGGCAAATTTTATGTTTATTTCTAAAATTTTCCACTATCCTAAATGCCTATAAAAGGCTGTGTATTCTAGAGGATTAAACCTACATTCGAATGATTTCTTATACCGAAATTCTATTCATTTCAAAACTCTTCTTTTTCCTCTTTATTTTTTCAAACGTTCTGGTGATAGAAAAAGGCAAAGTTCGTTCGTTGATCGCTGTAGAAGTGCTACTATTTTTATCACTGTTGTTGTTGTATCTTGGGAGACATTTGACCAACGTTTCTCCAAGTGCCGTAGGAGTGGCCGAATCTGTCTTAAGGAAACTGTGTTTCAAAGGCCTCAACGTTTTGTAAAATCTCTATTATTCCTTCTGATTTAAACTTTTATTTGATTTTAATTTTGATTGTTTTTCGTATTTATAAATTAAATATAAATTATTCTATCTTTACTTTATATGTGTTTATTTATATTTAATCTATTTTGTTCGTTAACGTGTTTTGGTAACAGTTGTAACTATTTTAGTGTTATTTAAGTATACAGGATTTTTTTAATGTATTTTCATTTTGTTAGGATTCATTTATTTTAATGTTTTTAGTGTATTTGATATATTATATTTTAAAAAAAATTTATATAAAAAAATAATACGGGTAGGCTGGACTTGGGTTTACCATTTTTTATTTGGGCTATGCATGGACAAAACTTTAAGCCCATTTTTTGGGCCGACCAGGACTCGAGCTTATAAAATGGGCCTAAAATTTTGCATTGACCCAACCCATAATTAGGTCTGATATATAAGGATAAACTGGTAGTTTTATATTGTGGAGCAAGTCGGGGTGGGGCAAGCAATTACTATAATCGCTTTATACCCACTATCTAAAAGAAAAATTATACCCCACCCCGCATCCACTTTTCAAACAAAAAAATCCATTCCATTTGGAGTGGATCAATTTGGAATCCATTAGACGGTTTGGGTTTCACTATCCTTAGGTGTAACGAGTCAACCAGACACAAACTCAGTTGAAAACTTACTAAAATATCCTTCTAAATAAAAAGTAATTTACATTATTACGGAAATATTTTTATCTTTTTATATTTAATAGATCAATAAAAAAATACCCAAAATGAGATTTAAACCAAGATCATCGTGGATATCAAACTTTTAAATTTATCATTACAACCAAAACATAATTTGATTTTAATTTAAATTTTTAACAAAAATATTTGTTAGGTGTGCAACCAATCTAGTAATATATAATCTCTATAATTAAACAAAACATTTCCAAACTATGAACCTCGTTCTAATTACATCCTCATGCTATTAATGTTATATCAATAACATCCTTCTATTATTAAAATAGTTAATTTATTCATTAAATGAGACGTCAAATCTTACATGACATAATTTGGAATGAACAGTTTAAAGAAAAATGAATATTATAAAAATAGATGTTGTAAAAATATTGATTTTAAGGTTTTTGAAACTTTTACAGAAACTGTTGTCCACTCTCTCTCTTTTTCGGTTCTACTTTATTTTTAGTTTTTAATTTTGAAAGATATGCAACTAATATTTTACTTTTCTTTAAAATTTTTATTTTAGATTATGTCACATGAGATTTTACATGTCATTTAATGGTTGAATTAGCAGTTCCAATAATGGAAAGACTTGATTGATATAATATCGATATTTCGAGAACATAATTAGAACATTTTAAAATTTAAGGACCAATTTAAAATAATGATCGTAGTTTAAGGATATCTAGTACAATTAACTCAAAATATAAAATTTATGTTTTTATAGGATGATTTTAAATTGTATTATCCTTAAAGTCAAAATAAAATTAATTATTATATTGATAATAAAAATATTTTAAAATTAATAATTAATTATTACTTTAAAATTTGAATTGCTGTAGCATGGGCTATCATGAAAAGTTGACTGAATTTTGACATGTCATTCTTTCCGCAGGCCATTTGGGTGCTCTGCATGGTTTTATGCGTTTCAATCTAACTCCAAATCAGAAGCCAAGAATTAAGTCAAAGTTTGAGGGGTGTAAATTGTAAATAAACAAAATTTCAAGTACCCGTTAGCAATAGAACAGAGAGCGTTGTTGCCTACTACTTTCTGTGGTTTAATTTAACGGATTTGAAGGGTAAAAAGTCCAATGAGAGTGTGTTGGGTTGGCTGGGAATCTTTGTGCAGCACATTGTATCATAGATATTATTTCTGAATATTAATTAAATTCAGTCCGAAATTAATGTCTTTACTGTTCATAATCCTATTCCTATTGACCCAAACCAAAATCCCGTGGGCTAAACAAACAGATTACAAACACAAATCTACATTCAGATCGGCTTTAATTTCATTTCCATGCATTCCCATTCATTACTATTTCTGGAATTCTACTTTCTCAATTTTATAAATAAAAAACTCCCGCCCTGTTTCCTGCAACCCTACAAACAACAACGTAGCTTTTAGTCTTTCAGAAATGTCAACCTCTGATTATACTCCTAAAGCTAAAGCAAAAGGCAGAGCTTACTGGCACTGGAACACTACCAAAACAAAGCTTGATTTTCCTGCTGTTATTGTTTTCTGTTGCTTCTTCTTCGTTTTTGGCTTCCTTTGTTCAAGCCTTCGCTCTCAGGTGATCTTTTTTTTTTCCTCATATAGTTCTTTAATGTTGTTTTCATCTTTTTGTTTAATCCGATTGTTTGGAAGTAGGTTTTTGGAGTAAGGCAGAGAGGGAGGCAGCTGCTTAATTCAGTGGAGTATGAGTTGATGGGACATGGAAAAACTGGAGATAATTCTATTTCTGTTATTCCTTTTCAGGTTGGGTTTCGTTGTCGATATTCATCGTAAATCATTCTTATCTTTATGATGTTTCATCATCTGATTCATTGCAGGTTATAAGTTGGAGGCCGCGTGCTTTTTATTTTCCGAAATTCGCAACTCCGGAGCAATGCCAACATATAATTAACTTGGCAAAACCATACCTTGCACCTTCCAAATTGGCTTTGCGGAAAGGGGAATCAGAATACCCACAGGATGTTAGAACAAGGTATGTTGGGGTTCCAACTTTGTAGGTACGCTAACTGTTTGATGTTGTTTGTTGTAACAATGCTTTTTTTTTACATAGCTAAGCCAAAACTTCCTTGTTAAAACACAGTATGGGCACGTTTCTTAGTGTTTCTGACGATCCTACTGGAGTTTTGGACGCCATTGAAGAGAAAATAGCAAAGGCTACAAAGCTTCCAAGGACTCACTATGAGGTAACTGCAAAACAATATTTATTGCTTCCCTCTTTTGTCTCTTTCAGACCAGCTTTGGTTAATTGGTCTTATATTGTTGGGGGGATCAATGTCATGGTTTCAGCATTTTAATGTTCTGCGCTATGAGTTGGGACAAAAGTACGATTCACATCTTGATGCGTTCCCTGTCGAACAATACGGTCCCCAAAAGAGCCAAAGGGTATGTTATGTCCTTGCTTCTGCTGCTTTTTCTACCTGTATTTTTAGGGGCATTAATAATTCGGTCGGCCACCGAATGTATTATGTAAGTTCGAAATATAAAAATTAAAGAACAGGTTTATACAAATTATTATAGTACATCTATATATTTTTAAACTAATAAATAAATTAAAAGTAAAAACAAAAAAAAGTAAAGAAAAGAAAGAAAGAAGCCCTAAATGTTTTTCTTCCCATGTCAAACTCAAAGCAGTGTTGGATGGGTGTTGCTTGACACCAGGTAAATTTCTATTCTGACTTCTTTGATTTTCTTTTTCATTTTATCATTAACAGTGAGCAAAACTCGATTCGACTCGAAAAAATTAAAAAAGATTCGAGTTACTCAAGTCAATTGAGTTATTCGAGTCAATCGAATTTTTTTCAAATTTCGAGTTCAAATCGAATTTAATTTTCGAACTATAATATTACAATGATATTTTTTCATGTTTCAAACTTATTTGAATAAAACAAGAAAAACTATAAAATTTTCAGTTAATTTGATTAATTGTCCGTATTAACCAAAATTATTTCGGCCCATTAAAAGATTTTAAAAACATTTAAATTTAATTAAACGGTTAAGACTTTTATGATATTAATTAATTTAATTTGGGTATTAATCAAATCGACAATTTAAACACAACCTATGTATATGTATTTTCATTGTTTACATCATAGATTTATTGACCTAGTTAACGAAATCAGGTTGCTACCTTTTTAGTATATATGTCAGAGGTTGAAGGAGGGGAAACTGCATTTCCATTCGAGGTAAGATTTTAGAATCAAAACTGATGCTTCTCCCATTGCTCAGTTGTTGTTTCTGACTGCAATATATAAATGCTATGATCAATGTCAAGAATGGGTTGAATATGGATGGAAGTTATGATTTCAAGAAGTGTATAGGTCTGAAAGTGAAGCCACGCATCGGAGATGGGTTTCTGTTTTATTCATTGTTTCCCAATAATACGATCGATACGGTACCCATTTTCTCCACTATTTGTATGGCTGCAGTTTTAGTATTTGTTTGTTAATTTCACGTTTCTTCATGCTGTCAATGTGCTTTGGCAGGCATCACTTCATACCAGCTGTCCTGTAATCAGAGGTGAAAAATGGGTGGTTACGAAATGGATCAGAGATCAAAAAGATTTTTTTTAGGGATCGATTCCTTCCCATCAGTCAAGTTGTCCCAGAGTTTTTGACTGGTTTCTACTTATATCGCCATTAACTTTTCCAGTTAGTCTCAATATGAACACTTGTTTCACATATGGGTATTCCTTTTCTCATGGAATTGCTGAAAAAAATTAGAATCGGTTTATACAGATTTCTCATGTACATAATATCAAAGCAAATAATAATACTCTCAGAAGTATGAATTAAGATCTAAGACTCTATCTGAACCACACTGTTCTTGGAATAACTTCAAATACTGGGTGAAATCTCAAACCTGCTTAACACTGAGAGGCCCTCTGCTGCATCAATCCACCTTTCAACTGCACCTTCAGGCAAAATTTTAAATGCAAAACATGTTCACTTGTATTAGATATAACACAAAACCTGCAGGGTTTGACGGTCAATTGTTACTGGCTGAATTACGGTGTTGCTTGTATTTTCTTCCGGAGTGATCTTGCGAGGTTATTGCGATAACTTAGCTAATCCTTCAAACTGTTCTGCCCTTTCATCTCTTTT
Source organism: Gossypium longicalyx (assembly GCA_025698465.1). NCBI lineage: Eukaryota > Viridiplantae > Streptophyta > Magnoliopsida > Malvales > Malvaceae > Gossypium > Gossypium longicalyx. Next base: position 33,072,995 of record CM047005.1, read on the forward strand.
ACATAGGTTAAATGCCTCCTTGCATATGATTCACTAGAAATTAGAAGATCCACGATAAGGCTATTTGATCCTTCAAATTGATCGGCCATTAATTATAGATTCCAGTAAACCATCAATGCCAGCAAAAATGGGAAATGGAAAATCATAATTTATGCCAGTTTTGATATGATTGCTTTCCCAACCGCTTCAAAACATACATGCAACCAGCTGCTGCGAACAATCCAACTGCAGCAAACGCTATCACTTCTGAATTCTCAACAGTCCTATAATAGCCTCTCTGCAACATTACGAAGCTAGACAGTTAGTTCATTAGGAAAAACCAAAAAGTTGCATTATTATCATATTCCATATTCTCCCACAAGATTCAGTGAGTGCTCATTTCCAATTTTCCTATCCTCATAAGCTCAGGTCTAGGGATAAACATTGGTCAGTCCTAATTCACAATTCTTAACCAAATTATTACAACAGCAGATAAAAAGGGGCTGAAGAGGTGTATCTGGTTTCATACTGCCATTTCCCCTCTTTCCAGTAAAATGAATCATCCATGAATATAGAATGTGCACGGATGCATAAATTGGGTCAAGGACACACCTGCATCAGAATAAACAAAATTGCAGCATTTGCGGGAGCTAGAGAAAGGCTTATCATTCCTCCACGCAACTTATTTGGCACATACCTAAAAAATAATGATTAAAAGCACAGTGACTTAAAACTAAAATTTCACAAATAAGAGGCATGGTGTTGGAAAAAACGACTTCAAAAACTCGTAATGTACATGGTCCTCAATCTTGCAAGTGAAGGCAGAATTAGGCCAATGCAGGCATGGAACAAAAAATACTGTGTCACCAGAGCTCCAATTTCCTGCAATCCAAACCACAGAACTCTAAGGCTATGGGTGGACTAAGAACAGTGGCCCTAATTTATATATATGATAATTTATATATTTATTGAGATAGATATAGAGGCATAGTACACATACCTGGTAATCAAAAGCTATTATAGACAAAAGTAGACCCTGTGTGATAAATGCATATACCAAGCAATCCTCAGTTCGAAGTGGTGCACTAATAAACCATGGGAACAGTGTACTTCCTAACATCCTTGCCCCCAACACACATGGATACATGAACCCTAGATACACTTCTCGACCATCAGCCTGTAACTCACACGTAAAAATTATCTTAAATTGATAGGTTTCAAAGACATAAAGCTTCCAAGATGACAATTTCAAAACTTAACAAAAAGAAATAGAGAAACTGAGAACCAAGCAAACATTCTTCTCAACAAAAGATATGATATTACCACCAGTGTCGGGGCCCAGAGAATCCAGAAAACTACTATGGAGAAATGAAGGCAAGCTTGTGCGCATGCCAGTAACCATATCCTTCTATCTGCAGAACATAAGCAGTTTAGCTAGTCAAAACATTTTTCTTTTCTGGTAAGAGTATTCCATCATACAATTATGTAGCAATCAAATCTGTCATCACCCCTAAAAGAAATTTGAAGGAGAGTGAACTCAGGAGCAACTGCAATCTAAAACAGATTCGTCTATTTAATCATGGGAAACACATTTAATACTATCATTCGTAGTGTTTAGTAACAAATCAAGCTAATTTCAAATGGCTGCTAAAATTGCCATATTAAAATGCTCAATATTACAAGAATGCTTCCATGAACAAATTAAAAACAATTAATAGAACTAGAAAATTCTTACCACAAAGGATATATGAGTAAAAGGACATCTTATATTCCTTAAAGGTCACTGACTGAGGACTCCCACCATAAACTCTGGAAATACAGATAATGCCTACTATTGCCGTAAAAATAGCTTCAGTGGAAGGACATGCAATTTCTTTCTCCAAATTACCACCCACCATCCAATTGCTAATCACCTGACTTCCAATCAAAGCCGCAGACTCGAAAAAAGTCATCAACCAAAATGTTTCATTCAAAAGATCTTGCCTATGACCCTGGAGAAAAGAACCCAAAGAAAGTTGATACCATTATGTTCAAACTTGTCGCTTTTGGATTGAAAACCGAGGAATGTATCAAGAGAGAGAGCTGAAAGTATCTTTGCACCAACCTTGTCATGTTCAAAAACAGCCCATGTCTCGAAACTGAAGGAAAATATTGATGTTGCCAAAGATAAACACACATTTGCTACCCAAAAGCTAGGACTTGATGTAATCCTCTTCCATATCCCAACAACAAGGTGAAAGATATAAAACACCAAACAAGATTTCTTTCGACCTCTACATGAATAACAAAAAATAAAGAAAAAATAATCAAAATTTTCAGAATCTATATCACCCAACGATTCATAAACAAATTTGGTTGATTCACTGAAAAGAAGGCACTACAAAAATGGAAAGATTAAGTTTTACTCACATTAAATCAGAGAGAAGGCCTAAGAAACTACCGACAAAAAGAGCAGCTCCAAATCCAATAAGCATAAACGTCACTGTATCTTCCTTGGTAATTCCATAGTAAACCAGCTCAAACTCTCCGTACACAGACCATAATCCTTCCAACACTACGAAAACGATTATGTAGGAATCAGATCAATTTTTTTTCCCTTTCAATTCAGAAAAAAAGAAAGATAATTTTTTTTTTTACCTGAGGCGAGGGAATAGAGAAGGAGAAAGTAACGTTGGAAGCGGAGAGGAGAGGGGAAGGTTGGGTGGTCGGAGAAAGGAGGTGATTTAGTAGGGGCGTGCTTGGAAAGGTAGAAAGGGAAGAGAGAAAGTGAGAAGAAACACGAAAGGAAAATGAAGATGTAGACGGAAGAAGTAGGCACCCAAACAGAGCTTTCGATTACAACGCCCATTTCGATCTCCGATGGACAAACCCTAGATCGGATGGGAATGTTTTTGGGCTACTGAAAACTGACAAGTGAGAAGGGAAGCGGAGGTTGGATGTTCTGGAGTTTGAAAGACGCGCCGTATTACCGTTCCAGAGGACGCTATAAAACGGTTCGTTTTGATGTCATAAATAATATTTTCAGCCTCAAATATTAAAGCAGCGAAGATGGGCTGCCGGAATTCGAAACAAAAAGGTGTTAATGTGAAAAAATATTAAATATTTTGTAAAACATAGGAGATATTCAAATTATTGCTTTTAAATTTTATCTAAATTTATGCAAAATACGGATATATTGGATCCAAAATTCATAAACAAAACTTATCAACTTATTTTCATTATTTATTTAACCGTTGAATCACACAAATATGTATTTTTTTATTTTTTAATGTTATGTGTAAAATATTTCGTTTTCTATATCAACATTTACATAAATCTAAATTTAATTTTAAATGTATTTACTTTATAATGGAAATAAATTGGATAGTAATTCTCTGCTTGCAAGCAACTCTACTCTACCTCTTTAATTGTTATGTTCGTATTTTATGCAAGTAAGGGATTCAATCTAATAATAATAATAATACGAATCAGACCACAAATTCTTTATTGTTGACAGAGGAACATCTAACGAATAAAAACATCAGCCCTCTGGGATCTGAAAAGAGTTAGTGTGCTATAAATCTAGTTGCTACACTAATGAGAATCGAAAGGGTTATGGTATTTGACAGATAATTTGTTACTTCTTTAGTGAGGAATAATAACTAAGCAGAAGTTCCAGCAAATCTTGAAGAAACCCCTCTTCATCCATGGTTGTTTGAAGCTGGGAGATGGGTGATGGTTGATGAAGAGCCAACCAACACCAGATATCATCCTGAATTTGCGAACACAAGTTTCATAAGGACTTGATATGATTGCATGTTTGATAGTCATTTGGTTCGCCTGAATTTCCCAAAATTTGGCATAATATTTTGATAGCATATATTGTAAAGTTTTATAGTGTCGACAAGTTCAAAGCCACCTGTCTACATATTAAAAAAATTCTCCTCTATAAATTTAATAACTACATTCCAGGTCCAGTTTGTAGCTTCTGATTGTGTGGGATGATTCGGCTTAATGAATCATCCTAAGCTGTTTCATTTTCAGACATGAGTACAATATATATGAAAAACTTAAAAATTCGACCAACATATACCCCCGAGTCCGGGAAGCAAAGTATGGAATCATATGCTGAAATTTCCTCCATACTGTTTAGCATTGAATTTGATACTAAGAATATATACAACATAAAACATCAACATGCAATACCCTTTCAAGAAGTGTATACAGCAGACATTGTCCCCTCATGAAAAGTCCTGTAGGAGTTGCACACCAATGAAAAAAAAAAACATAAGCCGAGCGAGAAAGTTGGGTTTCAGAATAATTGGTCTGAGCCAATTATAGATGAAAGTTACCTGTAGTAATCCACAGATATTGCTTGGTTTGCTGGCATTGTTTTAGCATCCAAAGGCAGCTTCCAAGATGCTTTGACATCTGCAGAATGCTGTTTACTCTCCCCCTGCAACACAAACAAACAAGCAAAGAAACATTTAAGGTGAACCCTCCCTCGATGCAAAATCACTGTAGACAGCAAATTGGTGAAAGCAAGCTTACATATCCAGGGATGCTTCTTGAGAGAAGAGTGATATATTGCTCCATGGCTGCTTCTGGACTCATGTTCCCAAGTCTTTTCCAGGCATTCCTGTCACAATGAAAACCGGTTTCTTCAGATTCTTAATGAGCCACAAAAGCACATTCTCCATGCGGATTACACCTTACAATCTGATTCCATTGTCCATAAGATTAGATCTGAAGCGAGGTAATACTCTGAATGTCCATGTACTTGTGGATTTTTAGCTGAGACATTTAAATCAACCTTATATCTAATCCTCATTTACAGGACTGCAGTTAAGAATAAAAAGCAAACATTTGAAGGGCTTTTATTCAAATTCAGAGGAGAATTTTTACCATTTTGCACGAGCAGACAACTTGAATGCCATAGGATGAGTCTCATGGCAAGGCCCTTCAGTGGCAACCTTTTGGAGTGCATATAATTGCATCTTTAGATTATTGCCAAGTTTCAAAATTTGATCAGCATTGTTTCTACTTTCCAAAAAACACACTGCAGCACCAAAATCCTTCTCCAATTCAGTTCTTTCAATCCCCTCCCAGTCGTCATCAGATAAACCCTTGTTTAAGCAATCTTCCAACACCTCAATCTCTTCTTCATCCTCTTCAGCTAATCCTATCTCAGTGGTTTTATCATGAAAATTCTCTTCACCAGAACTGATTTCTTCAACAGTTACCTCTGAGATTTTTGTTGGTCCATGACTATCATTCAAACACTCTTTAAGGGTACCTTTTTCTTCCACAGATTCACCTAAAGCATCAAACTTTACAACTTCTGAAACAAACCCAAGTCCCTTCTCACATTCTAGAACGCATTTTTCAGACTTATTTGAGACCTCCATACATCTTGAAACAGCCTCGAGATGTTGATCAATGACAGAAGACAACGAAAGAAGCTTAGCAATAATAAATGAAAGAACAAAGGAAAGAGAAAGAGTAAACAAAAATTCAAGTAAAAGCTCCATGCTACCTTGGTTTATGGTTAAGAATTGGGATGAAAGGAGAAAAATAAAAGAATGAGAGAGATGAAGAATTCTGGCGTCTTTATTGTCGGTTGAAAATGATATATAAGGGAATAAGAAAAGTGGGATTTTGAGGAGCAGAGCAAAGTATATTCTTGTTTATCTTTTTTGGGGGTGTTTTGGAAACTGCAAAGGGCGGGTGTTATGGCCAATGTCAAATGTGTCGGTTCCTGATTCGAAGGAAAAAGAGGGAGAGCTGTATTTTTGAAAATGACTCTTCCGCTAATTGCCTTTTCTTTTCTTTTTTTCCTTACAACTTTGGGACCTAATTGGACAACAGTGAATATTGTCTATTATAACTTTCGAGATTGCATGCCAACAACCACTTTCCATTTTGTTTAATTTCTTCTTCAGACCATGATTGTATTTTTTATTCAAGTTTGAGTTAGAATTTGATAGGACCGGAATGATAAAAATGGAGAATGGGATGAGTTTTAAGTTGAATTTACATTTGACATTAAACAACTGATTCAAGCTTATTTACAAGCTCAAAGATTAGACATGTTCAAGGTCTTGTCTGATCCCCTGACCTTGTCTTGTCCTTTTGATGTTACCATCAACTCTGGCGCTTTTTGTGTCATTAGCATAGAAGATCCTTCGTGGCAAATGGCATGGAATGGCTGCCCCCAGTCCCAGTTTGTCGAAGCTGTTAACTCAATAGCCAAAAAGAGACTCTCTATAAACAGCTTGGCCTTAAACTTACACAGGAGGTGATGGGTAAAAATATCATGGAGGCACTGTATTACGATTTATATTTTATTTTATTTTTTCTATTAAAAAAAGTAAATTAGTCAATTATATATTACATGAAAGAACAAATTACTTGTCTATTAAAAACTTTATACATTTTTATAGTTAAAAATTGGCGTGGTAAACGAAATAATTAGATAATCACGCCACGTGTACATCGTGCTAACGTAGAAGGAATCATTTTTAACAATAGAAATAGATATAATTTATTACAAAAAGATCAATTTGCGCTTTGAAATAATGTAAAAGAATTAAATTTTTTTTATTTTTTTAGCAGAAGAGATAAACTGTAATGTGTAATGTGACTGGTAGTATAAATAAGTCAATGTATTTTTACCGAAAAGATGGCTAAGAGACATTGGGTTGGCAGGCAGATTTTCAGTTAACTTGTCGATTTCATAAAGTTAATGAACAGTGACAATTGCTTCACCATATAGCAATGATGTGTTTTGAACATTGCTTGTGGTTATGAATTTAGAATTTCAGGGTTATTGTCCTTCGACACCACATTTGCATTTTTTTAAAACCTACCCTGTATTATTCTCTAGAAAAAAAAAAAAACCCTCTTTGAACCTTGTTAGGTAGTATGTATATGAATTGGTGGAGAGTATTGTCAATGGACAAAACGTAGCTTCCTAACTCATAAATAAACCCATTAATTAGATAACTCATAAATAGACAAAAAAAAATTATTTGAGAAATCTAATATATTTTATAATTAAAAATAAATAATACAAAATTTATTGTCCTTACTCAGACAGGTTGGACTAATTTAACTGGACCAAGTTGATTAATTAGTAGAATATCCACCCTCAAATTTTTAATTTGAAGAGGTGAAAGGACGGACTTCAAAACATTTTACCTTTGATGCTTCTGTTTATTCATGGATTGATTATTCTGTATTCTATTAAGTGGAGTTTTTATGCTAGTTCTTAATAAAATTCATTTAAAATATTTGAACATCTTTCTTTTTTTAGTTTCATATGAATAATTAAATCAAACAAATTTATATCAAATTACAAAGGTTGTAGAACTAAACTTTTCACCTTCATAATAATTTTTTTTTATACAATTAGCATTTTAAAAATCCAATTTTACACTTTGGTAACATTTTATACTTTTAAAGTTTTAATACCTCATTCAGTGCAAATGAAGTGAACCCCAAATGAATTGGGTTACTGAGCCCACATCCTGCTACCTTTGAAAGAAATATAAGGATGGACCTGCAGAGGAAAACATCATGGCAAGCAATATGGGTGTATATGTTAGTACCCACAAGAATGGTCAGCAATTAAAGGCTTGCAAAGTTTGTATTTGAATTAAGATTACATGATTAATATTAATTACAGAACAGTGTAAATGTTAGGAGGCATCTCAAATCAGAAATAAGTTCCATTTATATATATATACATGTTTCCAGGCAGCGTATAGGAAAAAATGTTCATTTCCTTTTTAACAAAAAGAAATATGGAGAATGAAGTTGAGTGTTAAAAGCAACTTTTAATCAAACCAAAAGGAAAAAAAAAAAAAAAAAGTTGAACTTTAGTAGCAATGACCTAAGCTCATATTGACCTACCATAGCTTCTTTCGGGAGTTAGCTTGTCTTGATGGTCGTATAATTAGTGCACCACAACTGGGCTTTTACTGTTCAATTTCCTTTATGTCTACCTAAAGAAGAAAAACTTTTGGAGAAACTAGATGTTGATTATCTGCATCGATGAATTTGGACCAAGGTTTACGGTTGTGCATAAAAGATAACATATTTAAAGGCAAAAGTGTTAGCCAAACAATCTCTTCGTCTAGTGACAAATGTTGAGAAATATGAAAAGGATGATTGAGTGCCTGAATGAGTTCTCACTCCCTAGACTCCATTGCAATAAGTTAAGGTAGACTCCATATTTGTGTTGTTGACAATTTATTTAACAATGATTATGGGTTGCATTGATTATATGGTGCACATAAATGAAGATCATATCACTTAGAGAAACATATTTGAAGATTGGATTTGATCGATCACTCCTATCTAATTGCTTGAATTATGGATATTGGATTGAATTGGACATGTTTACTTTGTTCATTATTATATTGTGATATATGCACAGATAGGGTGAAATTTATGAAATTTCATTCACTGAAACTGCCAATTTTTAAGTTTGAAAAATCAGTCAAATTGCGATGACTTTTTAGATGGGATTCAGGTATTTCTAGGTTGAGATGTCTTTATAGTGTTCAAAGATCTATCTCTTATCTTCACAATACAATTAAAATCACTCAATTTCGATTTCAAGAGCTCAAGTTATGATAGTTTTAGTGAAGACTATGCTAGCAGAATTTCTGGATGGTACTATTACAAAAATTACGAGTTTCGAGCTTTTAATTTGAGTTTAAATCATATTGGCTTCGATTTTTAGGCTTAGTTTTTATTATATATGAGCCCAATATTGTATATATTAGGTTCTATTATTTTATTATTTAATTTCAGATATTTTTTAAAAATATTTTAAGTTATTTAAGACTTTTATGTTTCTTAGTCAACAAGAAAGTTTAGTTTAAAACTACTTGTTTAGATTAATTAGAGTTTCAGTATACTTGAGAGTTTCATTTGGATGTACTTAGCTAACATATATAAAGGTCTCTTCATTGTTTATTAGATACACAATTTATTTTCATTAAATAAAATTTTCAACCCTGAGAGTTAGTTTCTTTTGTGCAAGATTGCTTTCTTATGAGTTTTAGAAGTAGTTTTCTTCTCAATTTTTTTAAAGAATTGCCAGAATTATTTTTCATCTTTGGATTATTCCCTGGAAGGTTGATTAGAGCCATTAATTGAGTTTGTTAGAGTTTATATCTAAAAGGGTTCAGTTAGACAGTTATCCATTTGTCCATCATATCAATCGATTTATTCGATCCATCTTATTTTGAATATTTATTTTTTATTCTTAAATTTCTTATTTTATTTATTTTATTTATTTTTCGTATTTTTCTAAATCTGTTTGGTTTCTTCTTTCCAAGTCATATCCAAATCTTTCTTTGTCAAGTCAAACAACTTGAATACAATCTTCTTTCGATTGCTTCCTCCCACTCCTTGTCATTTCAAATGATAAGGGAAGGAGGCAGAAGATTGTATTATGATACAAGGTGATAGGGGATAGCAGAAGAAAATTGTATTCAAGTTATTCGACTCAAAAAAAAAATATTTGGATCTCACTTGAAAAGAAGAAACCAAACAAATTTAGGAAAACAAAAAAAACAAAAAAAAAAAGAAATTTAAGTATAAAGAATAACACCAAACGTTGGGGTGAATGGAATAGGACTGTAATGAAATAGAGATGTAATGGAATAGAGCTGTAATGGAATAAAATTGTAATCAGTAATTCAATTATTTGGTTCAATGGAATGGAATAAAGCTGTAGTAGTATTCTTGTGTTTCGTTGAATAGAATAGATGTTGTAATAGCATAAGGAAAAAGACTTAAATGACCAAAGTACCCTTAGCAGAAGTATTGTTAAATAGATAATTATTGCTATTGTTATTAAATTTTAATAAGATTATTATTAAATATAATTTAATAAAAATAAAAATAAATAATTTAATCATATTTTAACATAACTATTAAATACAATTTAATAAAATAATATATAATTTAATAACATTCTTAATTTAATTGTTTGATTCAATGGAATGAAACATGAGTCGAGCTAAACTGAATTATAACATGATCTCAACAAAATAAAAATAGAACGATTAGGACCGTAGCCAAATATAAAAAAGCATTTTTATTTTTTAATATAATTATGATAATCATTTTAATTTAATTTTCCATTTTTATTTTTTATTTTCTTTTTGTGGTATGGCAAAAACCAACTATCCAATGTATTAAAAAGTCTAATTTTTTCATTCTTTATTTTACAAAAAATACAAAAAATATATATACACAAAAACTAATAAGTTAGCTTAGCCTCAAATACTTATAATATATGCGCGCGCGCACACACACACACACACATATATATATATTTAAAAAAGAATAAGGATTGTAAACATCCTATTATGTATATTTACATATGCATTCATAACTTTACACTATAAATGCAACGTAGCATTGCATATAGTAATTGTATGAATAATGAGTAATTGTTGCCTTCCCTTCCCTTGCTTTGCTATTTTGGTGTGCTCAATCCAAGAAGTACTTGTAATATATACACATATATGCATGTATTAGAAAATGTAATTATAAACATTCTTTCTTGTCTGCCAAATAGTAGTCACCCACAGTAAAAAAGACAAGTTCTCCTTGAGTCACTTCCACTGTACCCTGATTTTCAATGCATTCAACTTTACCTGCAATCTTAAAAACCAAACAATAAAATAATATCTTATTATACCCCAGGTAGCGAACCTTACAAATTACTCAGAGAAAACTTGACGCATGTTTTCTAATGAAACCAACGATATTGCAGACCTACAATTAGTTCAAGGACTCTGGAATTGATTCGCGAACCATAACTCGGTGAACTTCAGACTTCCACATCAACAATCTTAAAACACATAACTAAATTTTTCCCCACCATAAAAGGATCATGTAAACAGCTCACATTGGTTGCTCTTTTCTTCTCAACCTCCCTTAGCAGAATCTCTGATTTCTCTCCACAAAACCATAATTTCCTCCCAACCTTCAGACTCATTCTCTTCATTCTACCTTCATATCCTTCCTCTATTCACCTCGCTAGTTAACATATTTCAGTCCATCTAATTTCTCCAATTATGCAGCCACTTCTTCATAACCAAAACAAACTTGCCCATTTCCAAGTTCAAACTCCAACTTCAAACAATAGTAGTCTCTTGATAGAAGATAAACCTGTAGGCTTTGAGCAAGTTATAATTAAGATAATAAAATGTCCAAATAACTCCAACCAAAAAACTTTTGGAACAAATAGCATTGATCAATAAGTCACTGGTGAGGTATATATACTGAAAAATATTAGAATAATTACAAAAAAGATGAAGAATACCTTTCCTTCTTATTGAGGAAAATTACAATAGTGAATGCTTTCCTCTACTCCATCACAAACTTTCCACATGTTTTGATAAAGAACCTCAGTGAAAAACGGTGTAAAAGGGGCCATAACCTTATGTGAAGTTAGAAGCACCTAAAACCGTAGTGCATATTTCTAAGCATGTAAATAAGCTATAGCAAGTTAGAAGAAATGATTTGCCACTACAAAAATGAAAAAAATAGTACATGCATTACAAAGAGTAGAGAGAGCCATACGATAGTCTTAGAGAGAGCCATACGATAGTCTTAGAGAAAGCCATACGATAGTCTTCTTCTTCAATACGACCTTTTAATCTCTTACGATTGAATCTCACATATGTATAAAACCATGCCCTAGAAAAAATCTCACTCAGGACACAAGAAAAGGCAGGAGGGGAACTATATTATATGATGCCTCATTTTTACAATTAAAAGTTCATTCTAAAAGTTATGAGGAAGATATGGGGAAAGGATATGGACTAATAGTTGCTAAATTATTAGTTCTGTCTAGCCTGAACCTAGACTTTATATTGTTCATTTCTATGTTCTTTTGGGTCAGAGACATTACCATGCTTAATTACCATAAAAAACATGACACTCTAAAGGCACCAAGAAAATGTGTTCCATAAAATAAATAAACCAACAAGTATATTCATAGCCTAACTCCCATATCATTGACATTATTTCCAGTTAAAGTTACGAAAATTAAAAATAAAAAATAAGATATGATGTCAAGCAAAAATTAAAAGATAATATATAGTTGTTTACCTGCCACCCTTGATCAAGAAATAGTTTTTCCTTTGCAAGCAAAGTTGGCATAGCATAAATACCCAAAAGTGCATAGCCTCAACTCTATCAACAAATAGGTATTAATTTTCAACTAATAACCAGTGTATGTTTGTATAAACCACATCAATTCATCTAAGCTCCCCATTTTCGCCTTTTTACTTCCATGATTGCAAATAAATAAAAGGTATTGAATGCAATATGTCTTAATCTCTAAGTTCAAAATTCATTGCATTTCAACCAAAGAGAAAAATGGGTGCTCTATAAAAAAATTTCAGCCAAAGATAGAGAAAGGAGAAAAAGGGATGTTCTGCAACATTCCAACCTAGCTAAAAATCTTTTAAGTTTTAACCTAACATCAAAAGAATTTAAAACAATATGAAATGTCTATAGCTTAAAAAATGTGCTCAAACAACTTACTGAGAAATAACTAATTCACTCACAGAATTAAGCCAACTCATAATAGATGAAAATAAGAAAGTAGGATGGTTTCACATCATCTTAGTGAACCTATTGACAAAGACCATAAATTGTAAATTCAATGTTCTTTTCAACCTTGATAGACACAGAAGGGGAGGCATTCAAGAAAGGAACACTAGCAGAAAGCTGCAACCAACAAAAAAGAGGAGGTAAAGATGTTGGATTTTCAGAAAAATACAAAACCAGCTCATACAAGAAAAATATCATTGTTGAAAAAGTTCTAGATGCTCGACCAATAATAGAATAGTTTGACTCTAGATCCAGCTATATTAAGATACATTATGGAATTATAAATATTGGCAGACTGATACTAATATCAGATAGCCCTTAATGTCCTCAACCAGCGAAATATTAAAAAGATTCCACACAGGAAAGTCAACAAAGAAAGAAATTTCACTGGGAAAAGAATAAAGCTAAAATAAAATGCAAATTGAACGCACAAACAAGGAAAACAACACAAAACGAAATAAGATTTATTCCCATAACAGTTGAAAGTGCCGGTTTTCAGCATCATGTTTTGCATGGCATCTTAAATTCTTTAAAGTTTATAATACTATATACCCCTAAGAGAAAACAAAACATCATCTCCCTCAAAAGACAGTGATTTGGGAGTTGAGTTGTAGCTTACTTATTAGAAAATTTAAAGAAAACCCATTACCAGAAACCCCTTCTAAAACAAAATTTGATGATTGCAAGAACAGAAACTAAATGAAATTAAACTTGAAAAGAAAAATCTACTAACCTGAAAGTGCATTGTTGTGATAAAAGAAGCAACTTTGAACGCATTTGTAGAGAAAGTGTGAAGGAGATTTTAGGAAGAATTTTATTTATTTCTATTCGGTGATGGTCAGAATGGCTATTCAAAACCATCACCATTGAATCTATATTACGCATTTGAGGGAATAGAAATGCTTTAAGTGATTCGACCGAATGAAGAAACTGTGAACCAAACAACAACATTACTATTCATCCAAGAATAGGGAGGGAATAGCTATGCCATTCCCCCAACCAAACTTGGCCTAAATACTTAAAATAATAACTAAATAAAGTAAAGATAAAATAAAAAAAGTGGAAGATGGATTAAATAAACTGACGGATATGATGGATATATGAATAAGTGTCCAATTGAACCCTTTGAGGTATAAACCCAAACAAACTTAATTAGTGGCTCTAATTAATCCTCCAAGAAATAATTCTTGGCAAATTGAAAGATGAATAATGAATTCCCATGACTCATTAAAGAAAATCGATAAGAAAACTGCTTTTAAAAATCATAAAAAAAGTAATCTTACACAAAAGAAACTAACTCCTAGAGTTGAAAATTTTAACAAATGTGTCTCTAATGAACAAAGAAAAGGCCTTTACATAGGGTAGTTAAGTACATCCAAATAAAACTCTCAATTATACTTCAATTCTAATTAATGTAAATAAGAAGTAGTTTTAAACTAAACTTTCTTGTTGACTAAGAAACATAAAACCCTACTAAATAACTTAAAATACTAAAAAAATCCAAAACTAGAAATAAATAAATAATAAAATAATAAAACTTAATAAATACAATATTAGACTCAAATATAGTAAATTAAGCCTAAAAATTGAACCTAATATGATTTAAACTTGAATTAAAAGCTTGAAACTTGTAAGTTCCATAATAATCCTATCCAGAAATTCTACTCGTGCAGTCTTCACTAACACAATCATAATTTGAGCTCCTGAACTTGAAATCGAGTGATTCAAAGTGCATTGCGAAGATAAGAGATATTTATTTGAATGATATGAAGACATCTTAACCCAAAATGCATGAATCCCATCCAAAAAGTCATTGCAAGTTGGTTGATTTTCCAAACTTGAAAATTGCCAGCTTCGGTGAATGGAATTTAATAATTTTCACCCCATCAGTTTATGTATCATTCCCTATTTTCTCGAAAAGATTCATCCTCAAATATTGTCTTTGGTTGATTAAGAAAATATCTTTATCATAGGTTGAATGGGTTAATTAAGCTCATATCAGATCAACAAATTCCTGAAAGAATGAAACAAGTCCACTAGTGTAATAACATGATTTTAGCTAAATCGGAACGGTGATTTCGGAACCACAAATATGAGGTAAAAAATTATTTTAATATTATTTTTTGTGTTTACATCATGATTGTATGTATGTGTGAAAATTTCGTGAGCTAATTTTATCGTTTAATATCTCAATTTGAGAAAAGGACTAAATCGCATAAAATGCAAAAGTTGTATTCTACTTGTTTGAAGGTCTATTTGCTATGGTTTATTAAACCAAAGATCCTTATTATGTTATTAGACCATTGATAGTGGGAATGGACATAAATGGGCATATATTTGATGATTAAATGGTTTAATAACCAAGGGTAAAATGGTAAACTATGTATTAATGTATATTAAATAAAACAAAAAGCCATTTCATGCTATCATCTTCTCCGTAGCTGAATGTAAGAAAGGAAATAGGGTTTGGAAAGCTTTGAATGGTTCGATCATTGATGTTCAAGCATGTAAGTCCGTTTTAGCTCGGTTTTTTATGATTTTTACGTTTTTGAGATCGTTGCTTTGTATTCTAGCTAGCCCGTGCCTTAATTTTCGAGTTTGTTGATAATTTTGTGAAGTTACATTGATGAATTTTTAAGCTTTTAAATGTTTGATGATGAAAAATGGATATTTGTTAATTGACTATCATATTTTGTTAAGTGATTTTGAGTAAAAATGCCTATTAGGTATTTAAATTGAGAAATATATAAATTGAGTGGTTCAAATGTGAAATAAATGAAATTTTTGGGCTAGTAGGGGCCTATATGAAATTCAGCTAGGCTTGCGTTTAATGAAATTTTATGATATCCGAAAGTCTCGTACGATCCTTAGGAATAGTATAGGATACAAATGTCATGACATTAGGATTGCCGAGATGCGATGACATGTAAGACCATGTCTGGGACATTGGCATTGTATTGTGATTACATGTAAGACCATGTCTAGGACATTGGCATTGTATTGTGATTACGTGTAAGACCATGCCTGGAACATTGGCATCGTTATATGATTTCGTGTAAGACCATGTCTGGGTCATTGGCATCGATATGTGATACCATATCTGAGATATGGCATTTTACAAGCTATATGTGATTTCAGAGTATCCTTAACGATTCTAATAGGTTCAACGGGCAAAGTCAAGTCGAGAAAGAATGTGTAAACGAGTTAAATGACTCAGGTACGTATGAGATTCATACGAGTATTGAAAAGGGAATTATTTGATGAATTCACATGTGATATTGAATATGTATACATTTGGGAAGGGTTGTAAGCTTATATGTGTTTACTCATATTGATGGAAATGATATTGATTCATGTGTAATTTTATTTGTATATGGCTTACTAAGCTTTTAAAGCTTACTTTTTGTGTTCTTTCCCTATTTTTTTTAGATTATCGAAGCTAGCTCAGACATCGGGGATCATCAGGAACCGTCATTACACTATCGACTATTTGTTGGTACTTTTGGATACTTTGTAAATATGCTATATGAAATGTATAGGCTAGTGATATGATGATATGTTTTGAGTTATGATATTAGCTATGAGATTTGGCTTGTAAATGTTGGTGTGTATTTGGCCATATAAGTTGGCTTAATTCATAAGTTTGATAAGTGATATATGATGCATATAATGCCTTAGGTTTTGGCAAGTTTAATATGGTTCATGTATTGGCTAGATGGTTAATTGATTTGGCTAATTATCAATGATGTATCATGGTTGAGAAATGGCATGTTGTGGCTTAGTTTTAAGATGATGAATTGGTATATTTTGTGGCATGAATTAGTTGATAATATGGCGGGAATATGCATAAGGAAGTTTAGTGAAAATTGTTGGTTATGACATATTGTTGTGGTATATTTATGGTTATGATTTGAGTAGTGAAATGGTTGAAGATGAGGTGACATGATTTGTATATGAATTGGCATGTTTTGGTTGTCTATAAGTGAATTGAAATGGTATGTAAAGTTTTGGTTTAGGTATGCTTGAGGTGGGTGAGAAATGTGGTTTAAACCAAGCCTATTTACTTTCCACACGGTTGAGCACACGGGCGTGTGACTCACCCGTGTGCTTGCTATAACTTAGTTAAACAAGTCAGGGAGTTACACGGCTTAGACATACGAGCATGTCTATTGGTTATGTGTGGCACACGGGCTGGCACATGGGCGTGTGGTCGGCTGTGTGACCCAAGTCAGTGTATACTCTAGTTTTCACACGGTCATGGCACACGGGCGTGTCTCCAGCCGTGTGATGCAAGCCAGTATCCATGCCCTATTTCTACACGGCCTGTGATACGGACGTGTCTGGTGGCCGTGTGAGGCACACGGCCTGTTCACACGGGCATGTGAATCATGTATGCACGAAAATTTTATAAGTTTACTGAAGTTTTTAAATGTTATCGGTTTAGTTCCGAACCTCTTTTAAGCATGTTTTAAGGTCTCATAGGGCTTTATAAGGAACAATGTGAATGTGTTGAATGGATTTTAATTATGAATGCATAAATGTATGTGTTATATATGTGAATGATGTGTATTGTTCAGTAATGCCTCGTAACCCTATTCTGGTGACGGATATGGGTTAGGGGTGTTACAACTAGACAAATTCTAGTTAAGGTTAGTGAAAACATAATCATTCATTTATTTTGGATAGGTTCCCTCATTCTTTGCATTGTCTTTTTCAGTGTGAATTGAACTCTCTAATTTTACCTCGTAAGAATTTTCACTCACCAAAGTTGGACTATTAAATTGACTTTTATCGCTCAAGGTCTTTCTTCTCTCAGTCTTTTGGTATCATCCTCACTTCCCATCAACCTCTCACAAAATTTTGAACATTGTATTCATTAAAGTACAAAATTTTAAGAGGACAATAGATGTCCAACTTATCCAAATTCATAGACTCTAAGAAACAATTCTAACTATCAACTTTTTCCAGTTCATAAAGTTCACTATCACTATCATCATAGTTCGCACTATTACTACCAACTTCTATGACATCAACTTTGAAACAAGGTTCAATGCTAGATTTAGACTCAACAATAGGCACAAAATCAGACTTACTGTCTTCACAAATGGTGTCACTCGAAGTTTCTTGCTTATTCATATCATTATCGTCAATGATAGCAGTGGATGAAGACTCTTCAATAGGCTCTATATCATACTTACGTTCCTCGACTTGCAAGGATCATGTGACTACTAGCATTGAATCAAGTTGAGAGAGTAGGGATGAGAATTTCAAGGATGTTTTCTTAAATGAATATGTTGGACATTCAGAGTCTTTGTGATCTTTCGCATCACACCACATGCACTTGCTAGCTCATTCTCTCTGCTCTGCCATAAGTCGTTTAAGCTCGCAAACTGCACTAATGTCTTTCTTGACAAGTCCATAAATAGTAAAAGGTTGAATGACATTGGAAACACCATTTCTATACAAGTTTTTTTTACAAATATGACATCTATGCGTTGCTTAAAGTTCATTAATCTCCTCTTCCATACTATGTGTGCATGACATTATTAGAGGCTGAAATAAAAAAACAATCAAACAAGAAAAGTTGGTCAAAGAAATTTAAACCTCACCGTTATGCACTTGCAATAAAAAAAACAACTTCAAGCGGCAAAGAGAAGAAGTTAAGATTTTCTCGCTTGTAATTTTAAAAAGTAATCAAACTCAATAATATTAAAAAAAATGTAGGATCACTCTCTAAAAAAGTTGACCTAAGGCTCTAAGAAGTCAAAAGAAAACTCAACTCCAAAAGAAGTAAGTTGCAAAGAGAAAGGAGAGACAACTCTTTTCATCCCTATTGACACAAGAAGTGAAAATGTGTTAAACTGCATAATATAATAAGAAAAGCTAAAAAAACAAAAGGAAACCTAAGGCTAGAATCATAGAAGATAAACTATCAGTAAAAAAAACTCAAAATAATGGAAAACAACTTGAATTTTCGTTCAAGGTGTTCCTGATGTGCTAAAATCATGAAGATTAAACTGGAGTCTTTTTATATGATAAATAAAAAACTAATCTGGAAATTTTTGGCACAAAATTCACCTCCGAAACATTTTTCAATTTTTTGTTTGATTTGATGAAACATTTTATTTAGCATAAGGAAACAACTCAAAATGCCCAAGCCTGACCCAAGCCTGATACCAAATGATGAGGAATGCAACGAAAGAATATCATATTCAAGTTTTTCGACTCAAGAAAGAAAGATTCGGATCTGACCTAGAAAAAAGAAACCAAACATATTTAGAAAAAAAATAAAAACAAATAAAATAACAAAAATAAGAAATTTATGAATAAAGAATAAATATTCAAAAAACAACTAAATAAAGAAACAATAGAATAAAAATTGGAAGATGGATCAAATAAACTTATGGATATGTGGATAGATGGATAAGTGTCCAATTGAATCCTTTGATATATAAACCCCAACAAAGTCAATTAACGGCTCTAATCAATCCTCCAAGAAACAATCATTGACAAATTGAAGCATGAAGAATGAATTCCTTTTAAGCTTTCATGTATTTTCATTCTTTCTTGTGGTTTAAACTTGTATAGATTATTTATCACGAAATGAAATTATATTGTTTTTTTTATAAAGTAGAGAATCTCAAACTCAAACACCCATACACGAACTCATTTAAACCATTAGTATACAAAAATTATGTGATTCAAAGTGCATTGTGAAGAAAAGATATAGATCTTTAAACACTATGAAGACATCTCAACCCAAAATGTCTGGATCTCATCCAAAAAGTCATCGCAAGTTAGTTGATTTTCCAAACTTGAAAATTAGCATCTTCGATGAATGAAATTTAATAAATTTACCTCATTCGTGCATGTATCACATTGTATTCAACTTATATAGTGATTGTTTTATAGTTATTCATATAGATCTTCTTATATATAATATCATATTTCGAGACTTGTTTAGGTTATTGGTCTGAAAGATTGAGCCCTTAGTATGTTCTAATGAGGAACTTTACTTTGTGATTGTATACTAATAGTAAAACCTTTTGTGTTGTGGTTTTACTTGATGAATTTATAGTGTGAATTTAATGGTGAGAACTCCATCCTTCAAGGTACAAAGGTGAGGAAATTGTTAGGGATGAATAATAGATTAGAATCACATGTTGTAAGTGTTAAAGATAGTGAATACATGTTGTAAGTGTTAAAGATAGTGAATATTTCTCACAAAGTTAGGCTTTACAGATGTAAAAAAAATCAAATTGCGTAAATAAACCTTATGTACCATGTTTGTTTTCAATTTCATAGTGTTTTAGCCACTCCTTCCAAATGCATAGCTTATTAATTGGGTTTTTTTATATTAATTGGGTTATTGATAAAATTTTTACCAAATAACATAATTTTTTAGTGCAATTCATAAACTCAAAAATAATGCCCAATGGAAAATGACCCAACATAATAAAGAAATAACATGTATTAAAAAAGGGTTAGTATTTGGTATAATATCAATAATTTTTTTTATTTCACAAGTAACCTTAAAAAATTGTTATGTGTTTTTTTAAAATATTTTTTTATATTTTACTATGAAAAATATTTAGTTTGCTAGTAAAGTTTTTAAATTGGGTTGACATGTGTTCTATAGGATATAATAAAATATTTAAAAAATAATTTTTTTTTAAAAAAGACATAAGTCAAATTTTTTAAAGCCGCTTATAAAAGAGACACAAGTCAAATAACTTTTAAAAATATGAGTTTCTCATTTTTTCCATTGTACTTTTTTTTTTTGGTAAAATTAAGAGTATATACAGATTTTAAGAAAAAATTTGGGATATAAGGTGGCAAAAATGCATCCTAATAAAAGTGTTCTCTGACAAAATTTTCCTACAAAAAGCGATTTTTTAAATTTCTTGGCTTCTTTGTTGAAATGGTCAAGTATTACTTCTTTCATCTTCAATTCCCAAGTTTAATCCATATCACAAGCAAATTTGTTTATTATTATTATTATTATTATTATTATTATTATTATTATTATTATTTGATGTTGTTTTAAATTTTTGTTAAATTTTAATATTTAGTTATTGTTTTTTATTAATAAATTTTTTATTTTTTAAAATATTTTATTTTTAATTTATCTTTTTAATTAATAACTCTTTTATCTATATAAATAAAATAATAAATATGTAATTATATAATAAAAATATATATTTAATATATTTCATTATGTTTAAAATATTTTTAATTAATAGCTCATTTATTTATATAAACAAAATAATACCTATTTAATCATTTAATATGTTAAAAATATTTTTTTGAAGAGTATCAACTAATTTTATTTATTTATTTTTTCTTTTATATAATTTTTATATGTAAAGTTGTGATATTAGTAAATTCTAATATTATAAAATCAAATAATTATTTCAAACATCATTATTATTTTTATATGTAAAATATTTTAAATAACTATCTCAAATATCATTATTTTTATATGTGAAGTATTTCAAATAATTATTTCAGATACACATATAAAAATATATAATACTAAAATTTACCACCCTAATGGTATGGAATGCAAAATAAATATTTCACATATAAAAATTATATTAACTAAAAATAATGATATTTGAAATAATTAATTGATTTTATAATACTAGAATTTACCATACCCATAATGTAGATGAAAAAACAATGACATTTGAAATATTTTACATTTAAAAATAATAATGATATTTGAAATAATTATTTGATTTTATAATATTAGAAATTCCCATACCCACTATGTAGGTAGAGAAAATAAATATTTGAAATATAAAAATTATATATAAAGAAAATATATCAAAAAATTAGTTGATTTTAAAAAAAATAAAATATATTTAACACAATGATAAATATCAAATATATATAATCATTATATAATTACATATTTGTTAATCTATTTATATAAATAAAAGAAGGATAAACTATAAAAATGATTATTTTTGTTTGTCTCAGATTACATTTTAGTCACTTATGTTTGAAATGTTACGTTTTAGTCACTTACGTTATTGTTTTGTTATGAAGTGGTCTCCGTTACTTCCCTAATGGCAGTCCTACATGGCAGTCCATATGGGTTTTAAATGTCAACTTGGATGTCCTACGTGGCAATTCAAATTAAATTTATTTAATTAAAAATCTATTTTCATCCCAGAAACTGGACATCCAAGTTGGCATTTAAAATTCATTTGGATTGCCACATAGGACTGTCGTTAGGGAGGTAACGGAGTTTAACGGTAGAGTGGCCACTTTGTAAAAAAACGATAAAGTAAGTGACTAAAACATAACATTTCAAACATAAGTGACTAAAATATAATATGAGGCAAACAAAAATGACTATTTTTATAGTTTACCCATAAAATAATTATTAATTAAAAATATGAATTAAAAATAAAAAAACTTGAAAATAATATATTTATTAATTAAAAAAAAACTTAAAACAATGTGAAGTAAAAAATATAAATGTGATTAAGAGAGAAATCAAATTTGAGATGTGATAGTGAAACACTAATATTTGACCATGTAAATAATAGAGTTGGCGTGTAAAAAAAAACACACACACATTTTGTTAGATCCACGATATACAACTATTTCTCTAAATACTCAAAATTTTGGCCTATATCCTTTAGAATTTTTCTTGAAATTGGCTTGCTAATTTTGCCCACCCTTTTTTCAATTTTGCTAAGTTAAATGCGACTGTTGCAAGCATCTTTATCATGTTTTTCTGACATGTACAATACCAATTTTGCTAAGAAAATAATATCTTACTAAGCTATTCATAGTTTTAATCTAACTAATTTGGTCAAACCATTCTATTTTCTATTAATTGTTTTAGTAGTTTGATTTACTGGTTCATTAACATCAAATATTTCATTTCTTTAGCTTAAACTATACAAATAGTCTTTTAACTATAAATATTTTCATTTTAGGCATCTAAAATAAAAGGTTTGCAATTAAAATACTTATATTACATAGTTTAATTATTTTGATCACTCCCATTAAAATTACAAACAAGAAGTTGGCGTGGCAGTTAAAAAATCAAAATAATAACAAATTTAGCCTTAAACTTCTACATATTATATCAATTTAGTCAAATTTTTAAAAAATTAACTTCAATATTTACAAATATTCTCAATTTGATCCTAATTTTAAACTACCCACACTACCCCATCATTCCCGTCCCCCTCTCTTTCTCTGTTCCTGTTGCTTTTGGAGATAAAAATTATTTAGCTGCAATTTCAAGTATTTGTTTCTTTTGTATGCTACCATATCCTTCTTTTTAAAATACTCTACCATTTTTCTTTTCTTTTGGTGTGTGCTCGTGGTTAACGTATTCACAGCTGACCTGTCAACACTTAACTAAAACTACTTTAAATTGTAGGTAATGATTTTCAGTAATATAATAAATTTGTTCGATTTATAATTGTTTCACTTGTAAGGGTGTTTGAAACCTCTTAAGCTTTAGCTTTTTTTTTTTTTTTTTATAAACAATTGTTTTTAGCCTCATAGTTGTTTAATAAAATTGTTTGTCACTCTATTTAAAAGTTTTTGCTGTTTTAATTTGATTGGACATAGTTTATATTGGACATAGTTTATAATTAATCAATGTTTCCTCCTTTTTAAGATGGTCTATATATGCGGCTTTTTTACCTATTTAATATAAAAAATAAAAAAAAAATCTAAAATAAGTTTCCCCCAAATTATTTATGGCAACGGTATGCCCAAGCTAGAGGAAGGTGGTGGATAGGCGACACCACCTCATTTTCTGACACATGTCAGTCAACGATTAACAAAAAAAAATTATATAGGTGAAGGTTGGTTGATAGGCGACACCACTCATAGTATATTCAACCGGGTTAAATACGAGTCTAGCACATATATACGTATATTTGGTGGTGCCCACGACATAGGCGGCACCAGTGGTGCCCTTCCCATTGTTGGCACCAATTGGCCTATTTAACAGATCCTTCGTGCTAAAATTTGAAGTAAATTTTGAAGATTCAAGAGTAGTAAAAGATTTTTTTTTAGAAGAGTAAACAAAGAAGAAGAAAGTTCACAAAAGTTTAGTAGATATAAAATTAAATTTTTTACAGTAATTTTTTTGTTGCTCGAATTTGTATTTCTTTTTTAATAGATTTAATATTAAAGATGGATAATCAATTTTTTGTATGCGTTTATTTTGATGGAGTAATTTTGACAACAACAATTGGATGTATATTTGAATGTCGCCAACAAATAGCAATGAGATTTAATAAAAATGTCTCTGTTGATGATATGAAAGAAATTATTAGTGCAAAAATTGTTAGACGTTGTGGGAGAAGGATCTCGACAAATCCGATCAAATTCACCAAGATGGAACTTGTAGACGATGAAGATGTGGAGACAATGGTCGCTCTTTATTGTGGGAATTAGAGCAACCAAAGTGCACCAATTCAGTTATTTGCTAAGTTAGCTAATGTAGAGCTAACTGAAAATCCCACTTCATTAGGTGAAAAACATGGAGCTTAAGAGCCGTGTATGGTGGTTCTAATATCGTACGTTGATAGTCAATCGACTGTACGTGGGATCGACATCAATTTTAATATTGCACTCGAGACTAATGCGGCTGGTGATGATGGATACAATAGTAGTGATCCTTCTGATCACGAGGTCAATAGTGATAATGATCCTGGATGATATTGACGACGAAGGCGCAAATGACGATGGAAATGTTAACGCGTCTTTAGTCGGGAACTAGATTCGACGTATTGTGATACACAATAATCCTAGGGCACACACGTCGCTTATAAGCCTCGATGTGATGCATGCAGCCGAGTTCCTGGAGTAACCTGATATACTTCCTACTCACCGGCTGGCCGTAGATTCTAAACTTGAAGAGTTAGGGGGCCAAAAAATGGAAAGTAAGGAAGATTGCGTATTTGTCATTAAGCTGTATAGCATGAATGTGTCGGTGGACTACAAAGTCACCGTGTCGAAACCAACATTATATATTAGAGAGTGTATGAGGTCGACAGAAGGTTGCAATTAGCGGGTACAAGCTGCATTTATCCATAAGTCACAGATGTGGGAGATACGAAAATTTGTTGGGCCTAACACATGCACTTCAACATGTATGACAGAAGATCACCGGAAACTTTATTCTAAAATTATCTACACATGCATCATGTCAATGGTGAAGGACATGCCGACCATATAATGAGTTACAAGGGTGGATAGTTGCTATGTGAGAGTACGTGTGAAGGACTGTAATTGAGTTGGAGACACGACATTATTACGATCTGAATGACCAACTACAACTGGGAAGAAGAATTTCCCACTTGATGTTCTAGACGTTTGACCCATACGTGTGAGCATTTCCCCACTGCAAGCCAGTTGTGTAGGTAAATGGGACCTGGCTATACGAAAAATATACTTAGATCTTACTTATTTCAGTTGCTCAAGACGAGAACAAGAACGTGCTCTGTAACACCCCTCACCCTTATTCAATGCCGGAATAGGGGTTAAGGAGCATTACTAGACTTATAACACATTTAAAAATACATTTCACATACATTTTTCAACTTGATGTAATCATTATTCAACAACAATCACATTGTCCCAAATACGAGCCTACGAGGCCCCAAACATGCATTCGAGAAGGTTCGGAATTAAACCGACAACTCAGGAAACTTTTACAAAACTTAAAAAATTTTTCAAACTACAGGGGACATACGCCTATGTGGTCCGACTGTGTGATGTGGACATTTGAAATGGGATCACATGGCCATGTCCTAGCCCGTGTCTGACCCGGTGTAACTCTCTGACTTGGGTCACACGACCAACACACACGTCCGTGTGGCTAGCTCGTGTGCCTTCAGAAATGGCCACACACGACAGTGTGCCAAGCCATGTGCTAGGCTGTGCCAAACTTATTGTAACACCCCTAACCCATATCTGTTGTCGGAATAAGGTTTCGGAGCATTACCAAAACTTTCAGAACATTTTATAAATAATCTATGTAAATTACTATTCATTAATCGAGATCATTCAAAATGTCCCTTAATTGGACCCTCGAGGCCCAATACAAGTATTAGAATCGAATTGGGACTAAATCGAGAACTTTAAGAATTTTTCGCGAAATTACAAAAAATTTTCAAGATGTAGGGCTCACACGCCCGTGTGGTCCAAGGGACACGCTCGTGTGACCCTGGGACACGCTTGTGCTAGAGGTCGTGTACGACCTTGTGTAACTCTCTGACTTGTGCACACGACCATGCCACACGCCCGTGTGCTAGGCCATGTGGTTAATTAATTCAATTCGAAAATAGGTGCAGGTTTCCCATGGCCAAGACATACACTCGTGTTCTAGACTGTGTAGCACACACGGTTGAGACACACACCTGTGTCTCTGCCCGTGTGCTTAATTCTGAGCATTATGTTTCTCAAAATTAAGGTGCAGAGGACAAATGGCCTAACCATATGCCCATGTTACCAGGCCATGTGTCACACACGGTCTAGACACATGCCCGTGTGCCTGCCCATGTGGACAAAATGAAGCCATTTCTAGCTTCATTTCTCACCCAAAATTTCACCCAAGACCTGCACTTGAAATAAACATCCAATACCAACCATTCCAAGCATTTCTAAGCATTCAAGTCAAGCAATTTCCATCATTCATCATGGCATACCATTACATGCATATGTGTTTATAAACTTACCTTGAATTAACTTAGGCATTAACATCATTTGATCACATATACTTAACATTTCACATATGAATATATCATAATAACCTACTTAATCATACCAAAATAAGCCATTACTAGCCATTCCAATGGCTAGGTTACAAAACATCATTTTTATGCCACTAATGGCCAAGTTGTCCCATACATGCCATTATACTAAAATGATTTTGCCATATATATACCCAAAATAACTAGTTGATAGTGTGACAATGTTCCAATGATCTTCAACCTTCGCAAGCTTTTGAGCACTATAAAATAGGGAAAATAAAACGGAGTAAGCATTACATGCTTAGTAAGTTCGTATAATGGAAACTAAACTTATCAATTCCGTTTATTAAATCTAAGCATACAATATCATGTTTTCCATCCATTTGGCTAAATTGCCTAAACATATACATTCAATCAAACATGTTAATCACAAGGTTTACATATACATCATGTAAGGATGGATGAGCTCATCATGCAATACTCTTTCAAGACATTATCATTTCATCTCATAATTCTCATGCCATGTTAAGAGTTTTATGTCCGTTGAATTATTAAAATTCCGATGGATACTTAAGTAGTACACTCGGGGTGTACGATTCAACAATTCGTCAATTCTTATTCGAGGGTACCCATTAAGGCACTTAATCAAAGAACACACTCTCGAGCTACGTATCATATAACAGGATTACCAGTCCAGGCTAAATCCTTTATATAACGTAAGCTCAAAATAGCTCAATTAAGATTACCAGTCCAAGCTAAACCCTAATCGTAACGTATACTCGGGAGATATTTTATCAAGATTACCCGTCCAGGCTAAATCCTTTCTATAACAAGGTCAATAGGATTACTCGTCCGAGCTAAATCTTGTCCGCAACAAATGCAGGACCTTATTTGTTTCGGGAAAGCGCACATATTCATCGGAATTTAATAATTAATTGAGACTTAACCCTTTTTCACCATATCAAACATGTATTAAACATCTCATTATAGCATTCAAGTAATATCAATATAAGTCACATTCCATACAACACAACTTTCAATTAAACATATTTACATGCCTAATTAAGTTACACGAACTTACCTCGACACTTGTTCGCGTATAAAATCTATTAATCCGAAACATTTTCTTTTCCTCGGTCTAACCTTGAATTTGTGTTGTCTGAATCTATATAAATAGCTTTAATCATCAATTTCACATATTTCATATTTATTTGGACTCAATTTACGTCTTAGGAGAAATTACCATTTTGCCATTAACTTTTCCATAAATTCTAATTTCGCCCCTAGGCTCGAAAAATGAAACTTGTGCAATTTTCTCCATATTCCAAGCCTAACCAAAATCCCATTACAAATTTTACAGCACATGTATTCATAAAAATTCAAAAATTTTCATCAAGTTTCACAAGTTTACATTTTAATCCCTAAATCATGTTTTTATCAAAAATACTTTGTAAAAGTTGTTTATCTATCAACAACCTTTCATGTTCTACCATAAATTTTTAATTTTCAGCATATACATCCATGACCCATTTTCCATACTTTGATAACTTTTGAAATTAATCCCCCAAATAGATAGTTTAAGCTATCCTGGTTTCAAAAATATCAAAATTACTAAAAATGAGACAAGAAAACTTATCCAATTAGGCCATGAAAGTTTCTTCTCTCTCTCCTAGGGTTTCCATATAATTTTGGGGTTGAAGATGACAAAATAAGATGATATTTTCTTTTTATCATCTTTTAATTAATTAATTATTTCAATTTCCAATTTAGTCCTTGCCATTTTTCTAAATTTCCATGGATGAGTCACCAAAAATCTACATACTTTTCTTTAATGGTCTATTTACCATATAAGGACCTCTATATTTGAATTCTATAGCTATTTAATCCTTATAGGTACTAGAATTCAACTTTCGCATTTTATGCGATTTAGTCCTTCTCGTAATTAAGCACTTAATCGATAAAATTTTCGTATCAAATTTTTCACACGACATGTTTATCATAATACGGACCATCTAATAAAATAAAAATAAATTTTATTTTTGGGTCGGATTTGTGGTTCCAAAACTACTGTTCCGATTGCACTTAAAAAAATAGGCTGTTACACCTGTAGGTTATACTAACTTATGCCACACGGCCAAGTCGCACACCCGTGTGCTGGGCCGTGTGGAGCATACTGACTTGATTTCTATTTCAACACCAGGGGACACACGACCGTGTAACCTAACTGTGTGTCACACACAGCTGAGACACATGCCCGTGTCTCTGCCCGTGTAGACAAAAATAGGCTATTTACGAAGCCATTTTGCCACCCAAACTTGCACAAACCTAAACCAACCCAATTGGCACAAAAACATGGTATAATTAGGCATTCAACCAAACTCAAACAAGCATAATTCATACCATTTCAATACCAACCAATACCAGACATATCAATACCACAATATGTCATTCAATTCATACCAAAAACTCATAATCTTAAATCAACAATACAATCACCTTCAACCATGCATCATTTAGCCTAATCTCACAAACATACCAAATTCAATTCACAACCATTTAGTATACCAACTAACATCACATATCTATCCTCAAACTCACAACAAGTCATATGCACAAATATATACATGATCAAATTTTCCAAAATAAGCCAACTATTATGGCTAAATACAAAACCAAACTTTAAACATTTACAAGCCATTTCAAAAGACTAAATTCATTACCAAACTATACATCAAAATGACCATAATCCTGTACATGTCATATACCCAAAATACTTAAGTTCAAAAGTACCAAGTGATAGTTGGATAGTGTGATGAAGTCTCCGACGATTCCCAAATCTGAGCTAACTTTGATTTCACTATAAAACACGGAAAATAAACAAAGTAAGCTATAAAACTTAATAAGTTCGTATAATAATAAATTCAATTAACCACAAATATACAATTCAATCAATTGAATATATCAACTTATAATTCATATTAGCTAACAAACCTGTCACATATTCAATCATAAGATTTGATGTAAAATTCATAGTTTTCTTCGATTCAAATCTCATATGATTCGTGTACATACTTGTACGATCTCGTATCAAACTTATACTCAACCATATTTTTGATATATACACCCATTGAACCATTCGAAATACTATCAGATCTCGGGAATCTCGCACCCTAAGTGCCACATATGTAACACTCCTAACCCGTATCCGTCACCGGAATGGGTTACGAGGTACTACCAGACGAGACACAGCTTTTTGGCAATCACAATCATACTCATGCATACGACTCAAATACCAAGCAATTGTAACCATTTAATCAAGATATGTCCAATATAAAGTTATAAGCAAATAATGTCAAACATATCATTTTGACACAAAACATATGTGCATATCAAAGTCATTACAATTATCCACATCAAGTAAAACAAATATGAATTATAAAAATATCTCATGTCTTAAATATATAACAAATTAACATACATCTTTGGCATCAATATATAAACATATAAATATATATATAATTACAACTTACCCAAATTTTTTTCTTAAATAAAATAATAGCATCGAAATAAGATATGGCATGCCACTAAAAATTTAAACTATATAACACCATAATGTTTAGCATTTATCCGCATATAAGCATGCATTCAACCTACTCATACTCAAAACATAACATAAGTTACTATTCATTTTATCATTTCAATGCTTTAGCTGAATACTTGAATGTTTAATATTGAGTTTAATCAAAGTCAAATTTTAAACTTAACTCATTCCATAAACAAGACAAAAAAAAAAACATTTCAAGAATCAAATCCAAAAGCCAAACATAATATACCCTTCTTATTCGTAAGTCACAAATAAACCTATATGTATTATATAAAGTAACCATTTTAACTAACACTTTAATTTACCAAACCAATTCAATAACCATATAATAGACTAAGTGCAAATTTAAGCGTAAAACCTGATTTCACTTACATGCCAAATCAAAATTACAATCCTAACAAAAACTTAAAAGTCATATCCGAATGTCCTTAATATTTCATTACCAATCCGAATACACAAACCTCATATACTAAATATACAACTCCATTTTATGACATAACTTTTACATGTATACATTAACCAAAAATAAATAACTAATATAACAAATGTTAATGTGTCGAATTAACCACAATCCATCAAATAATATAGAACTATTTTAGCCTTTAAGAAATCATGCCATAACCATCATGAATCATACAAATATCTCACTCATTCAAATGTGCACACTTTTTTTGTCCACATCACATTTTTTGCTATACTATTGCAGTATATAATAAACTTATTCATATTGGTTCAGTAATTAACAAAATAAAAATATCTCATAAATTCCAACTCAATAGTCTCATCTTTTACCTACATAAAAAATAAAAAAAAATTATGTTAAAATAATAGAAACTATCAAAACAAAATAAACTTAATTGAACTATATGTTGTTATTTGCATCTAATAATAAACCAAAAAAAAAACATGCCTACAAAAAAATATAATAGAAACATCTCATCAATTCCAACTCAATGATCCCATCTTTTACCTACATAAAAAAAAATTATGTTAAAACAACATAAACTATCTCAACATAATAAACCTAATGGGACTAATGCTGTTATTTGAATCTAATAAAAAACATAAAAAAACGTAACATACCTGCACACTTTTTAAAATAAATCAAACAACCTTCCTTACCGAAATAATATCTTACAAAAAAAATCAGAATCAGAATTATAACAATTTTAAAATAAATTAATTAATAAAAACAATAGAAAAATAACATTTATAACCTATAAAAAACCATAAACTAAACAAATAATGTATAAATACTAAAAAAATACATCTTTTAATTTTTTTAAACCCTGTACAAAAATCCCTTAATTTTTTTTCCAAACCCTAAACTAAAAACTCAAATGTTTTTCCTTTCCTTTTCTTCTTTTATCTTCTCTACTATTTTCCCCCTTCTCATTCTCTTATCTATTATGCTACTCTTCTCTCATTCTCTTTCATTTTTTCCCGTTCGTTCTCTTCTTCTTCTTCTTCTCTATTCTATTTTAGTAACAGCCCAATTTTCAATGGTGACGGAATAGTAGTTTCGGGACCACGAATTTCTATCGTTTTGGCTCGTAAATATTATTTTTAGAATATTTATAGAGTCATTAGAGTTGAATTAAAATTTGGTTTAGTAATATTAACATTTAGATAGTAATTAAAGAAAAAAGATTAAATTGAAGAAGAAATAAAACTTGTTAAATAATGCAATTAAATGATTAAATGGTTTAATAATTAATAGAGGAAGGACTTAAATGATAATTAAGCCCTAGTCATTATAGTGGGACGGCTAAACATGAGAAAATGAGAAAAATTAATGTGAACCAATGGCAAATTTGTAAATAAAATGAAATTAAAACAAAATTTAGTAAAAGAAAAATGTTTTCTTCTTCATTCTCACTTGCCATAGCCGAATTTGAAATCTCTCAAGCTAGGAGAATCGGCCAAGCAATTTCTTTTCATGTAAATTCAATTCTTAACCATTTCTTATAATTTTTATGTTTTTGAGATCGTTGCAACTAGGTCCAGCTAGCCGATACCTTTATTTTTTATTCTGTTAAAAAATTTAAAAGTTTCCATTGATGAATATTAGATGGTTTTTGATGAATACTATGTATTTGGAGCCTTTATAATGCTATTTGATGAATTTGTAAAGCGATTTTTGTTAAATCTCAATTTTAGGATTAAATTGTGAAAATGTCAAAATATTAAGGTTTGATAGTGAATTTGATGTTTACTATGGGCTATTTGAGGGCCTAGAATATTTAGATAAATTATTGACTTGAGAAAGTTAGTTAATTTGATTAATTTCAAGTTAAGGGACTAAATTGTAAGAATTGTAAAAGTTTGGAGTAATTGTCTAATTTTAAAAAATAAAATTGCATTAATTGTAAAATGAATTTTAAATTAAATATATAATAGTAATTAAGGAATTTTAAATCATAGATCAATAATCCGTAGATATTCGGGGAAAAGGAAAATTAGCGTAGTAGTCTCTAAACTTTTGCAATTTCTATGATTCAGTCCAGGTAAGTTCGTTATATAGTTACTATTATTCTTATTGAACACCCAATACTATTTCATTATTGGGTGAATTATAAATTTTATTGAGTTATGCTTATCGTAATAGAAATCCAGTGATTATTCGGGCTTTATGCCTAGCAGGCTGTATGCCGGTGATTATTTGGGCTATGTACCTAGCAGGCTATGTGTCGATGTATTGAAGGCTAAATTAATTGGATAGTTTTTGGTTAATCATTAAAGGAAATTTATACCAAACTTACTAAATTTGTTGATGCTTATTAGTTTGACTTATTCTTGTAAGACCTTTGGAATCGTTGCTTTGATTGGATCGACACGGAAGCTCGCACACTATCATCAACATCTTAATAGTCATTGTGGTTCTTACTAGTTGGTTTAAGTGGCATGTATTAGGAAATGGTCTATAGTACTTGAATATTTTGTATGGATGTAAATATTGGAAGTAACTTGTTATGGTTGTTTTTAGTAAAAATAGTTGAACTTGTGTGCTTAATTAGGTAAACCTTTTGGAACATATATAAGAAGTAGTATAAATCTTTTGGTGTCAAATGATGATGATTGAATACTTCAAGTATGTTATATGAATTAGCTTGGTTATAAGTAGTTATGATGCTTAATTTTGATAAGTGTTTGGTATGTTTGGATATATGGTGTGGTACTTTATTGTGAATGACATTTATGAATATTATTGCTAGTAGCTGATTGGCATTATTTGCACCATTTGGTATGTTTTGGTAAGTAAATTCAATGATATGTATCGATGCAATTATGCTTAGAAGTTAGGAGATTATTTTGGCCAAAGTGGGTATACGGTTATACATGTTTTCATGTTGTCATATAAGGTGCCTAAGGGCATATTGGTTGTATGTTCTTATACCATGTTGGAATAGTTAGAATATGCATGATTTTGGTGCCTTAATATGGTTGTAGGTACATGTCAAGTTGGGTGAGAAAAGTGGCCTGAAAAATGGCTTATTTTTATCCACACGGGCAGAAACACGGGCGTGTGTCTCAGCTGTGTGTGACACACGGCCAGGTGACACAGCTATGTGTCCCCTGTAACTTTTAAAAGGTTGCAAGTCAAACTGTTACATGGCCTGGCACACGGGCGTGTGGGGTTATTTCGAAAGGTACACGGCTTGGCACACGGGCGTGTGGCTTGGCCGTGTGACCCAAGTCAGTGAGTTACACGGGCACGAGCACGGACATAGACATGAATACGGGATGGGACACAACCGTGTGTCCCTATTTTGAATGCCCACATGGCTTGGCCACATGGCTGTGTGACCCCTGCAATGTGAATTCTTCTATCTTTTTCCATGAAGTTTTACATATATCCAATTTAGTCCCGAATCATTTCTAAAGTGTTTCCAATGCTTCGAGGGCTCGAATTAGGGACGTTATGCATGTGTTTGGTTGGAATTTGTAATGATTATGAAATATTGAGAATAAATTATTTCAGTTAATACTCTAAAACCCTATTTCGACGATGGATATGGGTTAAAGGTGTTACAATTTTTTTTCACATTAGGGGATGATTATAAGGTCCCCAAAAACTCATTTTCACGAGACCCTCGTCCCATCTCACAAACGCAACAGAGCAGGGGCTCATCCCATCCCATCCCATCCCATCGTAGAAGACCGGTGCCGCTTATTAGATAGGCACAACCACTGCTGGTGCCGCTTGTCAGGTAGGCTTGACCAGCTTTCTTAGGTTGTGTGGTCTGTACAGGTTATACGGGTTAAAAATGGGTTATACGGGTTGTATTTTTATTTTTGGTGCTGCCTACCAGCTACCCTCCTTCCCTTAAAAAATTATTATTATTTTTTAATAATAGAAACCTTACACTGTCAGAAGAAGGGTGGTGGTGTCGCCTATCCACCACCCTCCTCCAGCTTGGGCATACTATTGTTGTAAATAATTTGGGGGAAACCTATTTAGATATTTTTTATTTTTTTTATATTAAATAGATAAAAAAGCCTATATATGCAACTTGGCTTCTTTCATTTTTAGGATATTGAATTTGTTTACCTTTAAATTTTGCAGTTGTTAGGCATTTTGTTTGTTCTTTGAAATTCAATGTCTCTGCCACTTCTTGGCGTAGAGGAAGGGGGTTAGAGGGATGTAACTTTCCTGGGACGAGATGGTGGTGGGGGAGGGGAAGAGGGGATTTTAAAATTAAGTTCAAATTGTGAACATTTATAATTTTAAGGGTTAATTTTTAAAAATTATGACTAAATTGATATAATATGTAAAAATTGAGAGCTAAATTTATAATTATTATTTAACTACCATAGTAGTTTACCGTTTATGATTTTAAATAAGTGATCAAAATGATTAAATTATATAATATAGGTGTTTAAATTATTTAAATTATAAATTTTTTATTTTAATGGCTAAAATAAAAAAAAATTAAGTGAGTAGCTATATAATTTACCCAAAAATTTATGAAGGTTATATGGTGAATTCTATTGAAATTATCAAAGTGATATTTGGGTGAAACCTTTGTGATTTAATTTTTAGTATTTGTTAATATGTTTGTTATTTAAAATGTAATTAATTAATTAGATGATATTGATCTGAATTACATTATTAATATTTGTTTTGATAGTTGAATTTCAATAATTCAATTATGATTTAGGAATGATAATGTTAATATAGAGTATTTAATTGATGTTTTATTTTCATTTCTGTTTATTCATCCCTCTTCTTCAAATCAAATAAATAATTTTAAAAAATAATCCAAATTTTATTTTATATTGATATATCAATCTAGTCTTGTAAAACACCCTACTAACTTCACGTGACTTTCTGCACAGAGCTGGTGGGATTTTTAGGGTCTTACAAACCAACCAACAACAAAGATATATAAGAAGCCCTGGTGGCATGAAATCCAATTCTAATCCATGATTATTATGTGTTATCTACATTAGATGGCTCTATTACTTGCACCACATTGAATTTTAGAAAACAAGTTGGTCCATAAGATTGAATTCTTTTCGCATTATTCATCTTCACCTGCATCCAAAACAACTGCTATTCTCTTTCGGATTGTACGATCTCTTTACATGTCACCCCCTTTTTTTTTTCTGTCCTCATCTTCGCCTATATTTAGATTTAGGATAATCAAATGGGGTACTATCTTAAATTATATATATATATATTTTCTTTTGGAGGACCCACATGTCAAATATAAATGTGTAACGTAGCCACTTAAAATAAAATAAAAAAAAATTCGGATAACATAGATTGCCACTGCATGTATGGTGAGTTTCAAATACAGTGAAAACAACCATTTCTATCTTGATGGCGAGCTTTAAGCCTTGGTGATACATGCAGGCATTTAACGCAGATTAAGCTATAGGAGAGGTGGAGAATTAAAGCTGCCAGTGGAGCCTATGAAGCTATTTTTAAAGCACCTATTTTAAGACTTGCCGGTGCAGCCTTAATTCCAAATTATTTTGCCCAAACCAACCTATTAATTCAGTACCGGAACCCCTTCACATGGTTTGGGGGTTCACCATTGTTTTCTATGGCTGAAACTTGAAGGAATCAAAGTGAAAATGGAGACAAACGTTGGCTTGAGGTGACGGGTCCCAAATCAACATGTGCAGGGACGATGGGTGCTTCGCATAGACAAACACTGCTACAAATTTAGAGGTTTCTGAAATCAATGGATACCAACTCGGCAGGAAAGGAATCCCAGTTCTCGACGGTATTCCAAGACCGTTGCTTTGATTGTGGGCCTACTATAACATATATCACATTATGTAATGTACCCTCTGCAGAATTACCCCCCCCCCCCATGATTTTAGTTTTACAACCCTTTAAACACTAATATAATAATGAAGTGACCTTTCCTTTGGACTTTTCCTTACTGTACCACAAAGAATCAAAAATGCCCATGAAGCACTTTGATGGGGTCTAATCTATAACCCTAGGAATTTTGCATGAATTATGGAGATTGATATGTTATAATAGCAGCCCTACAACGCCCAAATAGTTTATCTTCTGTTTCTTTGTTCTTTTTTCCCCTCTGGTTTTGTCAAAACTCGCTTGAAAATGGTTTACAGAGCAGTACCAATGGACATACCCGACAATTGCCTGCAGCTAAAAAACAATATCCCTTCCCTTTTAATATGAACTCATGACCCCATGGGTGTGAAATCTTGCAATGGATTGGGGATCACAGAGATTAAATTTTCCTTGCAATCAACCATCAACGTTTAGGAAAAGGGCCCCTAAATTGCGTAACAGAGAAGAAGATTGAGATTATTGATGGGTACAAACAAGAGCCAGTTGTTTTCGTTGATTTTAAGGACCTCATTTATTGCACAAGAGAAATGCTGTTGAACCCCAAACATCTTTTCTCTTCGGGTGGATAATTTTGGTATCCATTTACAACCTCAGAACAATTAATAAGCACCTAATCTGCAATCACAACCGACTTTTCATATGGTGAAACAACACAAGTTGTCACTCACATGTATACAGATGTGTTCCTCAAATTACCAAAGTGCTTAAGAGTGGAACCGGTGTCCTGTCCATAATGTTCATATTATTACACCGTAAAGGAGCATGTGAAGGCAGAAAGTTCCAACATAAAATTTCATGATAACTACTTTTCGAGTGATAACATTAAAAACCCACGATTGGTCATAATTATGAATGCCATCTAACTTAGAAATCAAGACCTGGTTAACCAAAATCCCATGAATCCTGAAATTTATAAATGTCCAATGAAAATGGACAGGGAACTGAAGATGGGAACTTTAGTGGATGGGACTATTGCCCACGTGGAAACTTTCGACCTTTAGCCGCCAAACAACATGAAACCATCTAATCTTTCCACCAAAAACCCACACCACACAGTATATTTTCTTCATCTATCTTCATCCTTTAATACCCAAAATACCACTTGCTTGAAATGTTGTACTCCTCACAGCTTTCCCTTCTAGTTTTCTTTGGAGGCCTAGTTTTGGTAATCCACCTACTCAAAGTTGGATAATACAGTTATTAAGGACATGATTTTGAGCTTATATTGCTTCTCATTCAAACAGTTGAATAAATAAATAACAAAACAGTACAGCAAATTGCTTGTTCTGTTGGCTCCACCACAATCTTGTAAATGATAAACACCCTCTTTAACAGGCTCTGGTTATCTATGACTTGAGGGAGATGCAGGCATGATCTTAGTAAAACTCCTTCATTTTCTGCCATGGTGGATCTTGATCAGGAGGACACTGCACCCACCACTCTTAACATGTCTGCTAAAAAGAAGGAGCTTATGTCCACAGCCATGAAGAGAACCAGCGAGTGGTATCATTACTATATAAGCATGAAATTCATAAATTGCTTTTCAGATAGGAAAAAAAATGGTAAGAGAACTGATGTATATAATTTTATTCTTCTTTGTTTTTTGTCAGGATTTTCTCTCAGGAGATACCCAGTGATGTCACGGTTCAAGTTGCTGGAGTTTCCTTTTCACTTCACAAGGTAGAATCCAAGTACTTTAATTCTCATACAAACAGCCATAGCATGTATATCATAATCATTTCTACCTTTTTGTTTGCATGTCCTGCTTCAATTGCAGTTTCCATTAGTCTCTAAGTGTGGATACATAAGGAAAGTGGTATCAGAATCCAATGATGCTGATGTTTCAGTCATAGTAATTCCTGATGCTCCGGGCGGAGCGGAATCCTTCGAACTTGCGGCTAAATTCTGTTACGGGATAAATTTTGAGATAAACACCGAGAATATTGCGGCGCTACGTTGTGTGGCCGAGTACCTTGAGATGACCGAGGACTATGCGGTCGGAAGCCTTGTGGAAAGAACTGAAGCCTTCTTGAATGAAGTGGCACTTCAGAGCCTAGCAGGAGCAATTTCTGTGTTACATGCTTCCGAGAACCTACTCCCCATTGCAGAGGAAGTTAAACTGGTTGGCCGGTGCATCGATGCCATAGCATATTTAGCTTGCAAAGAAAGTGGCAATGATATTGCAATGTCTTCAACAATCTCTAACTCAAAAACGGTTGTTGATTGGTGGGCTGAGGATTTGGCTGTTCTTCGAATTGACATATTCCAACGGGTTCTGATTGCAATGATAGCGAGAGGGTTTAAACCATATGCACTTGGTCCTGTGCTTATGCTCTATGCCCAGAAAGCTCTTAGAGGTTTGGTGAGACCCCCATGCCTACATAATTCACTTGTTTACCTGATATGCTTCAATATGTAAAGTTGAAGCTGAAGCTCCTTTTTCGTGCAGGAAATATTTGGAAAGGGGAGGAAGAAAATCGAGCCACGACAAGAACACGAGAAGAGGGTCGTCTTGGAAACCATAGTGAGCCTTCTGCCAAAGGAGAAAAATGCAATGTCTGTAAGCTTCCTAACCGTGCTGCTTCGAGCAGCAATATATCTGGAAACAACCATTGCTTGTCGACTCGATTTAGAAAAAAGGATGGCCTTGCAATTAGGACAGGCTGTTTTGGATGATCTCTTGATTCCTGCCTATTCTTTTACTGGGGATACGTTGTTTGATGTGGACACAGTACAGCGGATCATGATGAATTACCTTGAATATGAAACTGATGGTTCTCATTTTTGCTACAAAGAAGAAGATGGCTATATTTCTCCCCCACTAAGTGACATGGACAGGGTGGGAAAGCTAATGGAGAGCTACCTAGCCGAAATAGCATCTGATCGTAATCTCCCCGTCTCGAAATTCATCGGTCTCGCTGAACTCATTCCCGAACAATCGAGGATAACAGAGGATGGGATGTACAGAGCCATAGATATCTACCTCAAGGTACAGTCTTTAATATAATTACCCTCATCTTAACATTCTGCTGCAACTTTTTACTCAATTCAATAATTATATATATTCTAATCCTATATGAGTACAGAAAACAACACCATTAGTTCATTATGAATTAAGTTTGAACGCATTGCAATGTAAAGGTGATTTTGAAGCAAACTCATATAAAGTGAATCTGCTTTGTAATAGGACTGTTGGAACTATAATATAGAACCCTTTTAGCTTTCGCTGATTTGAGAGAATAGTATCTTAGTCTTATCCACCTTTTCATAATAATTGACACTTGACAGGCTCACCCTACTATAACTGACTTGGAGAGGAAGAAAGTTTGCAGCCTAATGGATTGCCAGAAACTCTCTCGGGAGGCCTGCGCTCACGCTGCGCAAAACGACCGTCTTCCTGTCCAGACTGTGGTTCAAGTTCTTTACTACGAACAACAACGCCTTCGAGACGTCATGAATGGAAGCATGTCAAGTGGAACTTCCCCTTCCATATCTTCCAGAGTGAATTTATACCCCCCAACAGATATCCACCCAGTTTCGGATGAACTTTCGAGCTTGAAACGAGAGAACGAGGACTTGAAACTAGAGCTAGTAAAAATGAAAATGAGATTGAAAGAAATAGAAAGACCATCATCCGCTGTTCCGTCAGCAGCAAGCAGTCCTATGGGAATTATTGTTCCATCATCTGATAAGCCTCCTTTGCCAAGAAAATCATTCATGAATTCAGTTTCTAAGAAACTTGGACGCCTTTATCCTTTCGGAGTTCCGCCTTCCGGTGCCAAAGCTCGAACAAGACCGAGCAAAGATAGGAGGCACTCCATTTCTTGACACATTGTTTGGTTTGCCACTATCTGTACTTTTCCAAAGTGTTCCTATGTCTGGTGTTTTCCCTCTTTTTTTTTCTTTTTTTCTTTTGGGGTGCCATCTATCATATTCATGTTTGATAAATGCATTATTAAAAGCATGGTGGTATAAATCTCAGCATTTGGCTGTTTTTAGTTTTACCAAAACAGGATAATATATCCATTCCGAGTATATTTCAGGACAAATCCTAATGTTTTAATCATAAGGAAACAGCTAAAAAAGAAGACATGGGGAAATGTGAAATTGTAATTGTAAATCTGAGTTTAGGTTTAAAATTAAGAGTACATCGTATCTGACAAGTCTGTTGGATAAAAGATAAGAAAAGAAATACTTAATGCAGGGTGTGGGGTCTTTATTTGAATTATTGACACCTTTAGGATAAATGAACTTGGGGAAAGAAATTGTATAGCTTATGGGACAGGCTACCAAGTGGTACCACGTTTTGTCCGAGGCAAAACCATCAATGATGTTTAAAAGATGGGCTCCCTAAATATTCAAGTTTCATTGGTCTCAGACTTTTTCAACCAGCATTACACATGCTCTTCAAGGTAACTAAAATGGCTTCATTTGCAGGTTCTTTGTTTGACCGTTGATGGCATGTTGCCACTTGCCAGGGCAAACCATGTACGGAAACTCTGTTTCCAAGCATCATTCAACATATATTCAATTTGAGAAACTTTTGTAGATGTGAATATTCCTGTTATAAGCCCTAAAAGGTGCCTTGCAAATACAATAGAGTTGAAACTATAACACCGGCTAATATAGCAAAGGTTGATCAAATTAAAGAGAATTAATAAAAAGGTGTGCTGTGTACTCAAAAGTCTTCCCCAAGTGGGACTTGGAAATAGACTGATTTGAAAGTGGAGCTCAACAAATTAGAGGGTTTTTTTGCAAGTCAAGGAAACAAGTGATCTTTACAAAATACTCCATTGCTAAAAAAGAAACTAAGAAGAAACTTCCACACAAACATCAATCACAGGAAATTAGTCGATAAGAAACAGTCTAAAATCTAATCATATCGACTTGGATGATAGTTTCTTTTTCTTTTTTCTTTTTTGTTTAAGTCATATTCATGCTTAGAACTTGGAAAAGCCAAGGTGGCTGTTTTAATCTCTCCTGTCTCAACTGTTCTTCAAGATCAGTGTTGTTTTTACTCCCATTTGGGTACCCAAATGTCATATCAGTGACCTTGAAAAGTCCCATCTGCTCATTTCCAGTGAAATCTTCCCTTGTTGTGCTTGTCTTCTTCACATGACTGGATTCGGTGGAAGAAGAAGAGAAGCTCGGACCGGAATCCGAAGTTCGAGGAGTCCCATGTTTCTTCCTCGGCACGTACCTTGTGGGGCCTAAAGTAAGCTCAATCTCGCTCTCATCTATGGATTCTAATATTGTGTTACGACCATAGTCTGGTTCTGCAACAACATTGTTTGACCGATGATCACCCTCAGCCGCCGGATGTTCCAAGTCAAATCTGGT
Source organism: Gossypium longicalyx (assembly GCA_025698465.1). Lineage (NCBI taxonomy): Eukaryota > Viridiplantae > Streptophyta > Magnoliopsida > Malvales > Malvaceae > Gossypium > Gossypium longicalyx. The sequence goes on from CM047005.1 coordinate 33,114,621, forward strand.
TCTTGTATTGTGATGCATATTTATATTTCCATGGTGATAATTATTCTTCAAGCTAAAGTTTCCTTTAGGCCGGCTGCTTTCCATGCTTTTCATCAACGTCTTCTGGATTCGATATAGACGATGCAGTTCGTACACCTGAAAAACAGAACAATGCTTCAAGCTTAGAACAACAAATACAGTTTTTTTTTTTTTTAAACAAAATATATATATGTATATATATACCTGTTCTTTGAAAGTTTCTTCATGTTTTAAGATAGCCATCCTCATATACTCCTTATCGTACGGCCTAATAAGATTCCCCATTGGAGTTTAATGTTGCTTGAAGAATACCCCGAATATGTAGGATAAATAGATTTGGATTTGGATTTGGGAAATGAATAAAATGATCCCTTCTTTCCCAAGAAATTTGATAAGAAAGTAGATCACATAACAACTCTGATAATCAAATCACCTTTTTACTATTCCCACCTGTTAAAGTGACCCAAAAAAAAAAAAAAAAAAAAGCTGAGAATAAGGTTGTTGATTGGTAATGGATTGTTTATTATTGAGAGGAGAGAAGGGGGATGAATGGCATGAATTAATGTTTTTCCAGCACTAAAAACGAAAGTATGATAAACATCAACCACTTTTAGTTCTAGTATAATTTGTCTTCTTCTTCACATGTTCTTTGGGCCACCATTGATAAATCTTCCATACAAAATATCTTCCATTATGCAGCCTTGTCTATAGGTACATTATATATCACATGTGGTTTCAATGCCCTTCTTGGTTTCTTCTTATGTCTATTACTTTTTCTTTCACACATATATTAACCTTTATATAACCACATTTACAAAATAATAATAATCCACTATAAAACACTCCATCTAAATGGATATTCGGTACCTAATTATTATGAGTACACGAAATTAATAGGAGTGCAACACAGTTAGATGAGTATGTATATATGTATTTATGTATGTATGTTTTAAAATATTCATTTCATAGATTTAGATGTATTAAACTACACTAGCATCCATGAAAGAGTTGGTGTTTAAATGAAATTACATACATTTTGTATGTGTGTATATATGAATTTTGTTTAATTAAGAGGAAAAAATCATTGCTTTCATGGATCTTCTTAAAGTGATTGTTTAAGAAGGAAAAATATGAAAGCCGGTGATAACAAAGTTTAACAGTAGGATCATCATAATCACCATGTTAAAGAGTAACTCTAAAATGAAAATAATAAAAACCAAATGCATATATATCAAACACACAATTGAACATCCAAATTCCTTGCTTCCGAAAGTCAAACTCAACCTAATATTTGATGATTCTTATCTCTTTTATCCTCTTCTTATTGCAATGAAATCATGCATCAGGAAAGAGAAAAAGAAGGGGAGGGTTGTAGAGAATTAAGTGCATATTCTGACCTGATACAAATTCTTGAAGAGGCTACCAAATTATGAAGAATCACAGCAGCTAAACCAGTTGAAGTTGAAGAAGATGAAGTAGAGAGAAATTGAGTTTTGCAAGGAGAAAGAGAAATCTTGAAACCTTAAGTTGAGCCAAATCTAGGTTTTGAGAGAGAAAGAGGATGAGCTTGCTCTCTCACAATATTCCCCATCAGTATATACTGCAAACAAGGTCCAAATAAACTATAATATTTTGATATAAAGAGAGAGAGAGAGAGAGAGGAATTTAAGAATCTGGGGTGCATTCTTGGGTTTCAGGCATGCCAAACAAATGAGAGTGTTAATAGCCAATGCAATTCAAGTTTTGTGGAAGATGCCTAAGACAGGTCCAGCAATGCACTTCATTTATAAATTATTTTTATTAACATGTAACAGGATTTGCACATATCTATTATCTATATTTCTATATTAGGGTTTTTGGGGACAATCATCATAAAATAGTTGAGCTGCGTTTGCTATGGTGTGTGATTCACATGCACCCAAGAATTCTATATCCCTTCTAACAGTTGTCTCCTCCATTTTATAATTTTTTAAGAAGAGAAAAAAAAAAAAAAAAGGGTTAGTGGAAACTGATATGATGAGAGAGGTGTTCATGGCCCCTGCAACAATTACATCCCTGCCGTACGATAAGGGTGGTTACCCTTAACAAAACCACCATAAATTATTCATCACACCCATATCCACAGGATCAAAAAGATCTTGTTTATATAGTATCAGATACAGATATCACAATTAACAAAAATAACATGCAACCCAGATGATGATGGATCATTTGGATCTGAGTTGTTGGATTCGATTTTCAACCCCACATTCAAACAATGATTATAGCCGTTAATTAGCCATGTGAGGAAGGTTGTTGCCAAAATCAATCAAACATATCCGACGGTCCACATAACTGGATGAAATATGGTACACATTAAATGTACTTATATATATATATAACCTTTTATTATTATTATTATTGCATATGCAGCAGGTTTCTGGATATATAGAATTATTTTATAGATCTCTCTCTCTCTCTCTCTTCATTCTTTTATTTGGGAAATTGCTTAATAAATAATTTATGTATTTGATTATTTGTCACTGTTGTGCTATAGCTGTACATGGTACAGACTGGAAGATGATCCCTTGAGGGGACCATATAAATGAAAAGATTAAATGGATTTTGTTTTCAGGAATATTTATCACAACACTTGAATTATTTAATATTAACATCGGTTTAATATAAAAAAATTTAACAGTAAACTAAATTTGAAATTTGTCAGAATTTAACAAAAGTAAAATCCCATTCTTATCTTGTAAAGGAATCATTGGTGAAACTTTTTATAATAATTAATTATAAACGTATTAGCATGATTAGGATAAATAATGAAGTATGCATTAGAAGAAAATTGTGTTTATTTTTAGGAAGAAAAAGGGTGAGAATGGGGAAGCACGCGTTGCTGGTAAGGAGAGGTGCAACCATATGGGGCGGTGGGTCCATTGCTGAAAAGGCTGAAGCAAGGGGCCACCCCAGAGGCTTATGTTCTTCTGTTGTCATTTAGGTCCCACCTCCCACCATTTAAATAAAGAAATTAATTACTCTTTATGGCTACTACTTTATTAGAAGATAGATAACAACAAAAGATTTGTCAAAAATTTCAGGCTTCAACAGTATTCAGAAGGTGCAGATTTTTAGTCAGCAAAATAGGGGTACATTTACATTTACAAGATGCTATCTCTCTGTAACCCCACCCATTTGTGTTTCACCTTCTCACAAAGGAATCATCATTGATCCAAAGAATATAAGCATTTTTGCAGAATAACATATTCTTCAATTTAATCTCTGCTTCTTAGGATTATCAAATGATGGAACCTAAATTTAATTAAAGATTTGAAATATAAATAACTTTTAGTGAATTTAATCTGTACTTAATTGGGTGGGTTTTGTGGACAAAATCTTGCACCAAAGATATAACACGTGTCTGGTTGCTTTGATTCGGACATTCTATTTGATCTGATCTGATGAGTGTGAAACAACATGACTAATGAGTTTCCCCAATCAACCCTATCTTGTCGGATCAATTTTATCTCCATTTAACAACATGCAACACTTAAGCAGTGTCAAAAATAATTTAATTTTTCATTTTTTCATAATGATTTATATTATTAATATTTTAATCATCCAACTGTTATATTTATGGGTTATTTATGTAGATCATATATGTTAAATTTGATGTAAATTTAAAATTTTTAATTATTATTTTTATATAAAAAAGAATAAACAGTTGGATATATAGAGAGAGAGAGAGTATTTTAAATTGGTATAATAGAAATATCGGATCGGTTTAAAAATTTACATGTATAACAATACAATTGAATTATTAAAATATTAATCATTTAAATAATTAAGGAAATGTGTAAAACTACTTTATATAAATATATTCTAATTAAAACTATATCTATCTTTATAAAATAAAATATTAAATTACCCTTTTTTTAAAATTATTTAAAAAATGACGACAACTATAATAAGAACTTTTAAAATAAGAATAATGAGAATTACATTATTTTTAACCCTTAGATTAAAATAAATTAATCTAAACTTTAAATTTAATATTTAATCTACATTAAAATAAAGAGCACAACAACCAACCTTTTTTTTTTTTTTTTTTTTCTTTTAACAGCGTAATATAAATTTTAGACTGGAAAAAAATTGAGTAATCACTTAGTTTTAGACTTACTTCTTTTTCTAAGCAAAAAAAGTAGAAGCAAGATTACAATGGGATTGAAAGTAAGAAACTAGTGTTATCAAGATTAAGTAATTTGAATATTCGATATTTATTTTTTTTAGTATTTGAGATTTTTTTCTTAATTGATGAAAAGCGCTTAAAGAATTTCATGAAATACAGTTGAATATCAAATACCCAAAATTTTAAAGTTAAATTCTCTACAATTTTTTTCAGGAAAAAAAAATAAATACCAAACACCCAAATTGCTTAATATTGGTAACCCTAATCTCTTACTTCCCTTTCATTGTAAATTTGCTTTCAATTTTTTTTCTTCAAAAAAAATTAAATGTGAAAGTAAGAGATTATCGAGATGTTTTTGTTCATAAAACTTGTATTACATGGAGAAAAAAAAGTAGGTATTGTGCTCTGAATTGTAGTGAGGTAGATTAAATCTTAAATCTATGGCTTAAATTTATTCATTTTGATCTAAAAAATTAAAAACAATTTGATTATCATGATTCTCATTTTAAAAATTCCTACACTCTAAAAGATTTTATTAAATAATTAGTACTAATTTCGAATCTTGAATTCAATCTTTGAATGATATTTTTCCTATTCTTCTTATAAAAATGGTTAAATGATGATCCAAATCTAAAAATTAAGGGTTCGTTTGTTTACATATAAAAGGTTTTACGGAAAAGATTTCCTGTGTTTGTTTCACAGAAAATAGTTTGGTCAACAGAAAATGACTTACAGGTCAAGGTAAAATAAGTCATTTTTCTTGTAAAATGACTTACCATTTTGAAAAGCGTTAGTCATTTTCCGAAAAAAAGCTCATTTATAGATAATTTTATTTTTATATAAAATTAACTTAAATCAAGCTTAATATTATTATATTGATAATAAATTTTGTTTTTATTTTTAAAAATATTTAAAATATTATATTTTTCAATATTATTAAACATACATATTTAATTATTTATATTTAGTCTTATAATAAATTATTAATATAATAAATATAATTTATTATTTTAATAAATTATTTAATATTTCAATTTTATTTTAATAATAAATTTTAAAAATAATAATTTTAAATAATATTATTCACCTATTATTGAAAATATTCAATATTGAATATGTTAATAATAAATATTTATTACAATTATAAATATATTAATAATAAATGTTTTGTAGTATAAAGATTAAAATTTGTCATAAGTCTATGTACACTTTACAGATTTGTAATTTAGTCTTTGTACTTCAAGACTTTAGTCCCTTTACTTTTCAAATTTGAAAATCAAGTCCAATAGTTGACATCGTTAATTTTTTTGTCAATTTTGTTAATGTCACATTTTTAAATAAAAATACTCACTTAGTAGTCATGTAATTAAAAAATGACGTTGTAATAAATCTAAATTTGACATAATATTTTTAATATATACAAAAACAATGTAAAATATAAAATAATAGATAAAAATAAATTTAATTAAACAATGAAAAATAAAAAAAATATACCAAACAACAGAAAATATTTTACACAGATTCCTCCAAACACCAGAAAATATTAGCTTTTTCAGAAAAATAAATCATTTTCCAGAAATAATTTTTCAGAAGTCATTTTTAATGAAATAAACGGAGCCTAAATGTAATACTAAATTAACTTGTACTAAACTTAGCAATATTTTATTTATTAAAAAATAAAGAAGACTACGTTGGTAATCACTCAACTATAAATAATTTTTTTATCACTCAATTATGAAAAACCATATGATGGTTGCTTAACTATTTAATTTTCTTTTTTTCTTTTTTGGTTACTAACAGTTATCTTCTTGTTAGTAATTTAACTATTGTAACTTGGCAGGTTTAAAATTTGCCATAGTAATAATTTTAACTCTCAATATTTACATAATGTGAAAATTGATTTTTTTTATAATTTTGTTTTTCTTTGTGACATTGACGGTTAATTTTAAAAGAATAAAAAAAAATAAAAATTGTAATGTTGGATTTTTAGGTGTTTCTATTATTTATATATATATATTCAATTAAAATAGTTCAAAGGTAAAGCCAAAAATTTTCTTTGGACGAGTCGAGATAAAATTATAAAATATTGGAGGAGCCAAGGTTGTGGTAAAATGCTTCCATTACATTATTAATTTTTTGAGAGTGCCAAAAAAATGTAAAATTTTCATTTATTCAAAAACTAAAGGATTTAATTTGAATGATTTATATTATGGGATGAGCTAAATGGATGTTTTTCCCATTTAATCAAGGGGGGCCTTGCTTACTCCCTTGGTTTTGTCATTGATTTAGTTGATAAATTTATATAGCTTTTTAGGTGAAAATGTTATAAAGAAAATGAAAATTTTAAAAAGATCAAATTACACAATATGTAAATGTTGTGTATTAAATTTGTTAGGACTAAATTGACATAGTATATAAATGTTAAGGGTTAAAATTGTTTATGCTCATTTTAAAAGATGTCATGTCATCTTTCCGTTAATGATTTAATGGCTAATGACAAAACAATAAACAAAATCGAATAATTGTGTGATCATTTTATAATTTTTCATAATTGAATGATAAAAAATTAAGTGAGTGAAAATGTAATTTACAGCTAAAAAACACATAAAAATAATGATTTAATGTATAAGAAGACATGGAAACTGCATAAATGGTTATTTATTGTAACATGTTAAACATGAATTATTGGTAGAAAAGATAAAAACTAAGTATTAGGCATTAATTAATATATTAAGATAGATAATGATGAATGATGGTGGAATCTCTGAATCTAACCATTATTTTATGGTTGCATATCAGTCGGTGGAACAACACGCCATGTTCCTTTCTTTTCATTAACACTTAATACTTTACGGATCTACTTCAATTATTGTCTTAGACAAACAAATGAAGCACCTATTGTCTTTTGAGACCAACAATTAGGATTAACAACATTTATCATTTTGACTTTTCCTTTTTTTTTTTATTTTTTATTTTTTATTTTTTATAATTTGTTATTTTCAAAATTTTATGCGATATTATCGTATATGTAATATTATGTCAACTTTTTATTTCTACGTAATACTAATAGAAAAATCATGTCATTTTAAATAATACATTTAACGAATATTGTTTAAGATTAAAATTTCAAATTTTGAAAAAGTATATGGACTTAAATATAAACTAAATCACAAGTTATACATAGTATAATACTAACAACAAAACTTAACTCAATACATTTAACTGCTATTATTTGAGTCAGTACTTTAATTTTAAAATTTGAAAAATAGAATGATAAACATTGATAAAATTGGAGTACAAAGACTAAATTAGAATTTATTTTAAATGTAGGGAATAATAGTATATTATTGAAATAGTTATTTTAAAGAAATCTAAGTAAGTAGTAATAACAATGATGAAAAAGAGAAAAGCTTTTGTTGTTTTCAGCCTCAACAACCAAAAAATTTCAAACAAGTCTTTAAAATATTGCTGAATTCAAGAAAAAGAAATAAAACAAAATAAAATTATGTGTGCAAGAAAAATGGGATACTAAAAAGGGGCATGAAACATTGAAGAATCGAACCAATTGGGGGAAACAACATGATGTGGATTAGACAACAGCTTAGGGTTAGGAGTCAGATCTCCCTCTTTTTAATTTTTGTATTTAGATAATGGGGGCTGGCTGATGTTATGATTTTGGATACATTGTCCGATCCAGCCACTACTTGCTGTCATGTTGAGCTTAGCCACACAAACTCATCGTGTCTCTTTGTGTCTTTATTTTAACATTTTGCCTTGTCTTCTTTCTGGATTTTTAGATTCGATTGTATGTAGGTCCCCATCATTTTAAGCCTATGGAAAATTGATGTCTTAATCTTGTAAGTCAAGGAGAGAAAATTACAAGACACCTACAACAAGAAGAGTTCAACTATGCTTTTGCTTTTATAAACAGGCGTCAATGCTCAGCTCAGCTCATCAAATCAGAATCTGCATAAGTTTCAATCCATAAAATGATCTTCCCACTCACTGCAAGTGTTAGTTAAGTTTAGCGGTTTATTTAGCTCACTTTAAAGCATCGGAACTGTAACATTAATAGGCAATATTCGGTTCGGTATTTCTCTAGATCCGATCCTGCATACAATGAGGGAAACATATGAAGTGCATGACAGGAGCAAGTACCATTGGACCACCTCGATTGAGATATCAGCCTTGGGGTTGGTCATCAAGACAATGTTCCACCTCCTTAACCGCTTTTTGTTCCTCCTACACGAGCAAATGACTTCTATAAAACCATGTTCTCTATTATTTGCGCTATATGCCCAAACAATATCCAACTAGAAATGCAGAAAACACGAAAGGTTCGAGTTCTGCACTGGCATGCCATAAAAAGGAGAGCAGACTGATCTCATAAAAGTACGAATGACGACTTTTGCAATGATATGATTCAAAAAGTCCACAGGTAAAGGCGTAATGAGAAAGAAATACAAAAAGTGAAAAACATCGATCTCATGTAAGGATATACAGAGCTTCGCACAACGAATGATTTTCAGCATTCAAATGCACTGCTCTCGATATAAGTTCATTTATGCTGGCAGGGCAATTAACTACCGCATAGATGCATATATCAATGTAAAACAATGACAAACCACATCAGAGGGAAGGAAATAGTAGATAATGAAAGGTCATATGACAAATTCAACAAGATCAAGCTGAAAGCTAAAATATATGCTTTATTATTACGAAAATATGTCTTCACTTAACTACAGCAACTATAGGTAACAGGTGTAGATAATTGCTAACCTATTTCTAACAGGTAGATTCTTACAAAGTGTCAATATAATTGGATTTCTCCATGTTAAGCTGTCAAACCTCGAGGATAAATCAGAGCCATGACCTGTATACAACCTAATTGGCTTGATCCAAAACCCCCTTTGGCCTTTATACTTATTTACTTCATCCGTTCTAAAAAATGGAATAATCAAGATCAATGTTAGAGCATACTTCGTAACTGAAATAACTCAAAATTGCTCTAGCACCGGAACCTGGTTCAACTCGAACCAATGGATAGTGAGTTCCGGCTCACTCTTCTGAAGCATGCAGGCACACCTTCTCAAGTTTTGTTGGCCAGTCCACCCCAAGGAGAGGGGAGTTTATTTCCATTGCAACTCGAAAGTCTAACATTGATGCAGAAATGGACCCATTCTGTTTTTGAGCATATCTCAAAGGCCACATCCCGTTCAAAGAGACTGTTGACCAATTGTGACCTTGGTCAATAAGTTTCTGTCCGGACCTTGAACCAGCCAATTCCAAACAGGGTTTTATCAGTCTCTTCATGAAAACATCAAGGCTACTGTTCAACAAATTGGCACAATCTACTGACATGTTTAATCCCTCCATCTCTAACTTCTTTTCCAACCTTTTTCTCAAAGAACCGGTGTCAGGTAGTTCACCGTTGCAATGACATGTCTCAGAAGTGGATGCTAATCCGTTCCATGGCACTTTTCGCATTCCTTTAGCATTCAAAGATATGCCAAGCGGAGCTCTAACAGGACTCCTACTGCGAATGCTTGGGCTTCCTGCAACTTGATCAACTTCCTCTCCTTCTTCCAAGGACATAGGTGGTCTGCTACCCAAAGAAAGCAACTCGGTAGCACTTTGCTGTTCTTGAACTCTTGGAACTGCATCTTCACAAACAGTACCACGGCTCTTCCCATGAGGCCCTAAAGGACTTGGATGGTTGTGATCACGGAGATTTGTAGTCCTTCCCTTACGAGGGGATTGAGGAAAGTCTTTGTACATTGACTTAAGATTACTTCTTTGATACCCATTTGCCGCTTTAACACTTAAAGCACCTTCCAATTTGTTCCCTGTTGATGGATGATTCTTCGAAAGAGAAGCATTTCTAATAATCGATCTGAGGAGATGATTATGAAGACGAACATTTTCTCTCCCAATTATACCAATGCAGAGCCTATCAAACTCGGGTTTCCCAATCTTAAGACTGAAAAATCTAGTGAGCAGATTAAAGTACTTCTCAGTTTTTATAGGCCCAATCTTCCTTTCAATCTGAGATTTCAGCTCTAAAGTATCTACTAGAGAAAAATGCCGTCGACCCGGCATTTCAGTTTCCAAGTTCATCACTGTCATCCAAAATCTAAAATTTCAGCCAAAAAAAAAAATCAACTTCCAAATAAAAATCCTACTTAATTATCAATCAAAATCACCACCAAAACCCCCATGCCATCCTCTAAGATAGCAAGACGGGACCAAAAAATACTAAAATTCAAACAAAACAAACAAAACCCAGATGAAAAACTGCATTAAGAATAAGTAACTTCATTTAACTAATAAATCATTCAAAAACCACAAATCAAAGAGAAACCCAGAAAGATAAATCTACAAAATTTGAAACTACCAGTCTCAAACAAAGAAACAGTAAAGCAATAATGGTAAGCAACGGAAAAAGAAAATGTAAAATAGAAACAAAGCAAAGCCCACCTGAATTAAGGAACTATATGACTAAATTCAAAGAAGTTGAACTGAATTTGCAGCAAAAAAGAAAAGCATTATTAATCAATCAGAAGCTTGTGAAAGTAGAGAGCAAAGAGATTAGGGCAATAAGCTTTGAAAGCTTCTATTGAAGTGATCATGGTCAAAGAAACATGTGCGTTTTGAAAACGAGTGTAAACTATGCTAATGCTAAGCTGGTTAGCTTTGGGTCGAATGTTGGATGGTCCAATCAGCGTCTCAGTTTTTGCGTAATATAGAATTAATCCTTCCGAATTTAATGCAGTTTCGGAGAGGAAAAAGAAAATATCTATCAACAAAGGTCAAAGCTCCATCTATTTTCAATAAATCCAATTTTGACGAAAAATATTTTAACTAAAAGAAAAAAGGAATTTATTAATCAATACAATATCTAATAAGAATATAAGGAATTTAAGAAAATTTATTTGATGTCATTTTTAGACAGTTAAGTAAAAAAAAAATACAAGAAAAGAGAGAGTTATTTTTAATTTTATTTTGGGGTTAAAAAAAATTATTTTTATTAATAATACTTTGACTTAATGGTAAGGTTTATGCTTTGGAAATTTGGAGTTTTATTACGGATAAATTTTTACTTTAAATTTTATTATGTTTTAAGTTTTATCACGTATGAATCATATTTAAATTTATTCTAATTATGATTTAAATATATTTTAATTTAGAATTGTTTATAAGTTGATCAACCCATCCGATTCAATCGGCCCAATTAATTTTTGGCCATACTTAAGTTTAATTTTTTTTAACCTTAGATGAACCCAACCGAACTTAATTCACTCTTCCAACATAATCATGATAGAATTTAGTGTTGTTCACCTAGTATTCCTGAAAACTAGATAAAATTATCGTAGGTATAAAATTACTAACATGAACAACAAGGGCATAAGTTTCATAGACACCTACGAATAAAGGCTCATAAACATTATTCTCTAAAAAGAATTTAGTTTGTTGTGAAGTATTCGAAACCAATGAATGTTCTTATATTGCACAATAATATAATAATTAAGATAATCGAAAATATATAAACAATTAATGTGAGTTATTAAACAATTAAAAATATGAAAAAAAGACATACAATAGAATTATAAACGATGAAAATAATGTCAATATAAGGACATTTTCAATTATACAGTTATTAAAATATATAAACAATTAAAATATGAAAAAAAATACAATTATGAAAATATCAAAACATTTTCAATTCATAATCATAATCATGTACCTAACTACATGTCTTGGGTTTATATAGAGTCAAATACAGAATTAGGAGTTAATTTTTCAAATTTAATTGCAAGCCAGAGAGTTACACATGCCATAGACACGGCCGTGTGCGAGACACGACCTGTCACACGGGCGTGTGTGAGATCGTGTGCCCCACACGGTCTCACACACGGGCATAGGAGAAGCAAAGAAAAATCACACACAGCCTGGCACACGGTCGTGTGTGACACACAGCCATGTTTGAGGCCGTGTAACCACTAGGCTTTGAGTTTTAAATCACACACGGCCTGAGGGAGTGGCACATGGGCATGTGACACGGGCATGTGACACGGTTGTGTAGCCCAACATGAGCCTAAACATGATCGTGTCCCTTTAAAACCCTAATTTTTCCTTTTCTTTTTGTTTTGTCTTCTTCCTCCCTCACTTCTTTCCCTTAACGGCCATTCTGTCTTTACGCACTTCGACCCCCCATTCTAGCCACACTCGTCCTCGCCTCCTTTTTCTCACTCCCATTCGCACCTCTCACCGTCGCCCAAGCCTTTCCATTTCTCATCCTAACCACTCTTTTCTCCTTCCTTCTCCCTCGCGATTCCCCCTTTCCCCCTAATTTTCCTTTTTCCTTTCCCCAACCACCCCTAACCGAAACCCCCCTCTCCCCTCCCTCCCATCGCATCCTTCTCTCTCCACTATCCACCGCTTGCCTTCCCCCTTTCCTTTTCTTCCACATGCGATCTCCCCTTTCCCCCGTCCCTCCCTCATCACTCCACCAACTCAAAACTCCGTCGTTGCTGTCCCTAACCACCGCTCAAACACCCCCTCATCTTCCCACCTTCGACCACAATAGCGCACTACCCCATCGACTACCACTGCCGTTTGCCACCATCACCTATCGGTTCCCCACTGTCTATTCTTTTTCCTTATTATTATTATTATTATTATTATTATTATTATTATTATTATTATTATTATTATTATTATTTTCATTTATTGTTATTATATTTATTTGTTTTGCTATTCCTACATTTTTAGTGTTATTTTCATTATTATTTTTATTGTTCTTATTTTTAGTTTTAGTTCTAGTAAGATCTGTTTAATCAATTTTTTTAATTTTAATTTTAATTATTATTTATTTTCTTTAGTTTTTCTTGTTATTATGTTTAGTCTTATTTCTTTTACTGTTATTTTTCTTATTACTATCATTATTCTTACTATTATTATTATTATTATTGTTATTATTTTCTTCTTTTTATTATCATTAGTTTTAGCTTTAGTTTCTCTTGATTTATTTTCATTTCGTGCTTGTGTTATTCTTCATGTGTTAGTATGCCTACTCAAGAAATTTAGTAACTAGTTTTTGCATGGTTAGGTATTAGTACATATTATTTTAGGAGTAGATTTTTTATTTAGGTAGCTTGGATTTTGATGTTCGTCATGAGAGGATTGTTAGTGACGTATTTTAATTTGCACATTGATTCATCAACCTCTCTGTTTGTTTAATTGGCGATACTTATTTTATTACTTTTATGATGTTAGACTATTTTACTTTTTTCAGGCAGAAAATAACGAACACAAGCGGCAAATCTAAGGTTGTCATCCCTGCTTCAAAAAAGTGGAAGACTCTGGGTGCGACCTCGTCTTCGGGGGCTTTTACCGATGCAGGCCATCCATGTTTACGATTTTCACAAGGTCCTCAAGAGGACCTATATCAGCATCTTCGACAATGGCCACTAGGATTAAGCCGTTGTATTGATTGGGTGACCTTGGAACAGATTCAGTTAGCTGATAGAGTCCACGTACTGATAGCTATAGGTCCACAGGATCGATTTTTCTCCATCATTTAGCCCACCTACTCGGAGCTTATCCTCGAGTTTTGTTCAACATTCGTCCTTCAGCACGTGATGTCGAGCCACGATGAGTCAGGCACTATTACTTTTAAACTCGATAGTATGACACGTCATTTAAGCGACCACGACTTCAGCACTACTCTAGGAAACTATATTGAGGAGTTTGTGAATGCCGAGGGATTTCTTACTTTATACTGACACATCCATTATTCGACGTCTCTATGCTGGATAGAGCTTACGGCAAGTACGACGTCGTATGACCCAAGTTGGTCGAAGGCGACTTCCCTTCCTTCAGCCTTGCACTATATCAATGACATATTGGCCTGCACATTGATCGATCGGAGAGAGAACACCAAAGTCTTGGCCATGGGGTGCACATTCGATCTTGCCTACTTGATCGTCCTAACTTGCTGCCATCAAATAGAACACAGTAGGAAAGGTCCTATTTGCTTAGGCCCTTACGTGAACCGCCTCACACGACACTTCGGTATCTTCGACACTCCGTAACAGTCCTCCTCCTTTACACTGGTTGGACAGATGTCTCGACAAGGGTTATCGAGTATGAGTCACATAAGGATGATCGAGCGACTGCTTGGAGTGGATCCTACTCGATACTGATTATCTCATTCCGACCCTTAGGATGAGCAAGAAGACTTCACTGATGATGTCCCTTTCCACTACGAGGATCCATCTCATCATCCACCTTTGAGTCACTGTACTTCTACTTTTGTTGCTACCCTCGCGTACCTCCCTGAGTGGCTTACTCGTTTTGAGCGGCACTATTTTGAGCAGTTCGACAGTATTGATGTGACTTTGCAGTAGATCTGTTAGCACCTCCACATATCTTCTTTAGCGCCGGCGTCTCACGATCCTGATGCCTTTGATGATGAAGATCATTGATTTTATTTCTCTTCTTTTTAGTTTTAGTTTTATTTTTATCTTTATTTTATTTTTATTTTTGTTTTTAGTTGTTTCATTTTTATTTCTTAGACTTCTTTAGTTTATTTTTCTTCCGAACTATGTTTTTATATTTATGATTGTTTCTAATTGAGTTTGTAACCTCTTAATCTTCTTCATTATTTGTGTTTATTTTCTTATTAGTTGCTTTGAACCATGCACTACATTTAGATTTGCCTATGATGATTTCATCCATATTTAAGGCAGTTTCAGTTTTCTCCCTCTTTTATGATATTCTGCTTATTCTATGTTTATATCTATTTGTACATTGAAGACAATGTACATCTTAAGTGTAGGGAGGTTATTTATATAATTATTAGAAAATCCCTGAATTATTTCTTGTATCTAAGTAATTTTCTCATACTTCCATTAGAATGAATTTTTGTCGATTTGGAATTTTTATTAATTTTTTTTCGGATTGATTTGTAGATATTTGTGCATTGGTTGAGTTAAACTTTAGGACATGAGAGAGTCAAGTGTGATAAGTTGTTTTTCAGAAATAAAAATTTTAGGCTGTTTCCCTGAATTAAGATATTATCTTGAAGTTTTAGATTTGTAAGTTTGACATCAAAACCATGATTTTTTGTGAGCTTTTGAGCCTATAGAGCATACATTTTTCATGTTCATTCTATTATTGGTTATGAGTGTGTCAACTTGATTTGTTATTCTACAACTTGCTTTGATTATGCATGTCGAGACCACACATTTGATTTGATATACTGAGATGATAAAGCCACTTAGGTTTAACCCACTTATCCTATAAAAAGCCTACCTATTGAATTAACCCTTAATGAACCTTATTGAGCCTAACACACCTTTTCTTGATTAAACCATAAATGTTAACCCATAACCCATTTTTTTCGTTATGACTATTTCCTGTTTTATTGACTCTCTTTTTGTCGAGATTTGATTTGGTTAGTTGCCTAACTATGCTCTTTTGTTTGAATTACTAAATTAATTCTTTTTGTTCTAGTAAAAAAAAGAAAAAATTCGAAAAAAAATATTGATTAAATTTTTGTTGATTGGGCTTGAATAGTTAATTTCCTATTTTGTCAAGAAGCTTGTTCTTTTTCTTGAATAATTATTGATTGATGTGCTTACTTTCAATTCAACATTTTTTTTCTAGTTTGGTAAATTATCAACTCAATCTCGATTATAACCAACTGTTCTAGCCTTTTTCCACACCCTTTAACCTAAGCCCCATTACAGCCTCTTTAAGACCTCTTGATTGGTGTGTCATATCATTTTATAGTGGTGGAAATTTGATATTCAAGCAAGCTTATGGTAATGACATTTCTTAGTCGACTGTTGAGTGCATATTTATTGAACCTTAAACACTTTGAGTACTTTGAGTGAATCTTTAGTGAAGATGTCAATTCTTGTTGATTTTGAATTAAAGGTAATTACTTAAATAAAGGAGATACCTATGTTTTTGTGCTTAAAAATTTACGACTTGGATTGTTTGAATATTTAGTGCCCTTTTAGTTGAATTGCCAATGCATGATTGTTTGCGAATTACAAGTTGAGAAAGATTAACTTTAATGTGAGCTGAGGATTTTACTTGAGGACACAAACGCTTAAGTGTGGAGATATTTGATAAGTGATAAAAGTAACATATTTTAATCCCGTTCTTGATGCATTTTTGGATGATTATTTATGCAAAATGGTGAATTTTATACTCCTAATCCCTTGAATTCATGTTTCTATACTTAGGAGAGCATTTGAGAGCGAAAAACGAGAAAAAAATTGACAAAAAGAGCAGATTTCAAGAGCCACACATGCTGGGCCTTCCCACACGAGCTAGACACATAGCCGTGTAAGCCACACGGGTTGGATACACGACCATGTGCCAGATCGTGTTAATTTTACAACTCGCTTCCCAAACATGTAGAAAAATGCAATTCTTAGGCTTTCTAAGCATTCTAAAGTCTATAAATACCAAATAAAAAAAAAGAATAGGGAGCCATCAGAGAATATTGAAGAAAACAACTTGAAGAACACTATTGGAGCCATCTCTAAAATAGATTTCCATCAATATTGAAGACCTCCTTTTAATTTCTTTTGAAGTTTTTATGAGTTTCTTTATTTCTTGTGGTTATTTTGACATTGAGATGTTTCTATTCATAATTATAAACTAGTTCCCTAGATACTTAGGGAAGATGGACCCTATGATGAATTTTATTATTTGATTTCTATTTTTTGTTTGCGATAAATACTTGATTCTTATTCTCAATTATGTGTGCTTATCTCTTGTTTTAATATTTCTGGGATATTAATTCATGTTTAATGTGCTTAAATCAGAGGAGAAAAAATCAATGTTTAAGAGTAGATCTAGCATAATTGAGTGGAGTTGCATGCAATCCTAGAAAGATGATGACATAAATCTACCGGATTAGGGTCAAATCTAATAAGAGAATCCATATATCAAGTTAATGTGATAATAGAGGTTTTAATTAGAAAGAAATTTCAATTAATCAACCTAGAATCAATTGCTCTTACTCTCGAAAAAAATATTAGCATAATTTAAGGATTTATATGGATCAAGGTACCAAGTGAATAAATCGTTTAATTCAGATTCATAATAATAGATAAAGTCTTGGTGGATTCTTTCCTAGGTATTGCCTCTCTCATTGGTTATCATTTTGTTATTTTCTTGATTTATTCTCTATTGGGCTCTTTAGTTAGATTAATTTAGTAAATTTAGTTTAAAACCAATTATTCCAATTTGTCAGCTAATTAATTGGAAAATGGCAATTACTAGTTCTTTTAGTCCTTGTGGATACAATATCTCTACTCACTATAGTTATACTATTTATCGATAGGTACACTTGTCATTGTCGTATTTTTAGTAAGTTTTGTGATCATCAAGAAGAAACATGGTAAGTCCATGAGTAACTTAGTGAGTGCTAAAATAAGTTACTTCAATTTTTAGGATTTGCTAAGATCTTGCTTAGCTTAAACTTGTGAGATCATATTCCACAACTTGTATTTGAGCATGAACCACATGGTGGCACAGTATAACATGTATGAGAATTTCGCTTTGTGAAAGATCATGAGGCATATAGTCTCGTCATATAGACTTGTTGTATAAGATCCTAAAATAAGCCCACTGAATGGAGAGAGTTATTTTGGATTAACTTGGCGAACAATCCTGTGGACTTTTTAATGCAGATTCTAAGTGCAGACTTTTATATTCGGACTCATACATGCAAACTTAGAAGAAGATTCATGAATACAATGACTCATACATACGAATTCATAGAAGATCCATGATAAAACGAACTCAAACATGCGTACTTTTATTAAAAGATTCAGGAATATAGTAGTCCATTCATGCAAATTCATAGAAGAAACTTCAAAGATAAAACAAATTTAAACATAAGGGTTCCTAAAAGAACTTTACAATTATAGCAGATTCATATAAGCAGATTTTGTTGCGGACTACATTTGGCAAAACCTCACATTTAACTTTAACATAGAACTTATCGAATAAATCCGATGAGCTTTCATATCTTTCATAACTTTTATAAGCAATAGCCATAGACTTGCTTATACAAATAAGGCTTAAAGCCTTAGACTCCGTAAAGTCTCATATGTACATAGAACCCACATTGGGTTATCATATTCATTTGCGAATATATCTCCATACAATCCAACTGAACCTTCGTAAAGTCGAAAACCATGCATAAACATTCTCCGTACTATCCACTCGAACCTCCACAAAGCTATATAACACGTAGCATAAAGTGTTCAATATGACATTTCTTAATCTTTTATCCGAAAAAAAACCCTCCTTACTCCGTATATAATTCATAATCATGACAGACATATAACAAACATTCAACTGACCATTTTATTAATAACATAACATATCATATCAAACATAACATTTAGCGGACCATTGCAATGATAACTTCATCAATAAATATTTTCCTAGTAAAAGTTTATCAAACAGTGAACAAAAGAGTATCATCAACAGAACATGAAGTCAACCACAACATGATAACATAATACTAATATATATACATATAAAGCTGCTATAAAGAGTTTGAGTTTAGAAGCTCACCAACAAAAATACCTAAGTTGATACAACTTACACCTGCTTAGCCTTCCCTTTATCATTTGGACCTCCTCTTTCCTAGTTGGCAAAATATAAAAATCATATAAAGATCAAATCAAATATATACATATATAAGAAATATTAATCCATATGCATGTAGAAGAGTTATAATGATATCTACGATTTAAACATCATAACTCAAAATAACTATGTTGAAATCCTCTGACTTTCCTTATTCTTCTTTTTAAATCGAAAGATGCGTAAGAGTTTGAAAGATAGATTGCTATGTTCTCAAATATTTATGCTAACACTATTCATTCTTCCTTTCAGGCAACTCGTTTATTAGTTTTCCTATCTTACTGAATGAACCAGAGAAGAAGGTAGAAGAACGAGTGAAAAATGAATATCAATATGAAGAATCCTTTCTATATGTAGTCTTTCCACCCCCGCTTTCCTTAATCCCAAGTCAGTCAGTATTATTAATACCCATAATCATAATTTTTTCCTACTAACAGAAGCTCTTAGTTCTAATTTTACAGAACCAAATTTAGAATCTAACTATTTACCCAACTAGCCCGTAAGGTTCACAGAATTATACTAAAACTCACTTAAATAAAAAAGTTTTCTAATTAAGTACTCAAAATTTCAATTATACCAAACCTTTAATATTTCTGGGTGTGGCAATATCTTGAGACATACTTCTCTTATTTTAGACCCGTGATGTTTCATGTCTTGGGACAAAGGGTCCTTGTCTCGAGACAATAACTTTCATGTCTAGAAACCATGTCTCGAGACATAGCTCCCCTGTTTTGGACCCTTACTTTAGAGGTTTGCTGTCTTGAGACCATGAGGTATGTGTCTTGAGACATGCTCAATATGTCTCAAGACCATTACCTAGAAATGTTTGGAATGGTCATTTTTGTTCATAGTGTCACAAGACATGACCATAGTGTCTCGATACCAGCATAGCAAATTGTCCATAATGTAACATTTCAAGCATAAAAATTATGTCCAATGTCACCTAAGCATAGAAATTAAGGTGCAAGGGACACACGGTCTAACCACACGCCCATATACCAGGCCGTGTGGACAAAATAAAGCCATTTTCTAGCCTCATTTGTCACCCAAAATTACCATTTTCCTGCACTAAAACATACCAAGCACATTCTAATCAATTCAAGTATTCAAATTAAGTAATTTCCATCATTCAACATGGCATATCATTGCATGCATACATGTTTATAATCTTACCTTGGTATATTCCATATGTTAGACATAATTTGATCAACTACTTAACATATATTTAGCTATCATAGCATGACATTAAAAGTATATCAAAACAACCATTACTAGCCATTCTAATGGCTAAATTATAAGCATCATTATCAAGCCACTAATGGTCAAGTTTTCCTATACATGCCATTATACCAAAATGATTTTACTAAGTATACCCAAAATAACTAGTTGATAGTGTGACGATGCTCCTATGAACTTCAAACTTCGCGAGCTTCCAAGCACTATAAAATAGGGAAAAATAAAACGGAGTAAGCATTACATGCTTAGTAAGTTCGTATAATGGAAACTAAACTTACCAATCCCGTTTATTAAATCTAAGCATACAATATCATGTTTTCCATCTATTTGGCTAAATTGCCTAAACACATACATTCAATCAAACATGTTAGTCACCAAAATATTCTTATCAATCAAGTAAACACAAATTAGCTCATCATGTAATATTCTTTCAATTTATTATCATTTCATCTCATAATTCTCATGCCATGTCAGGAGTTTTATGTCCGTTGAATCATTGAAATTCCAATAGATGCTCAAGTAGTACACTTGAGGTGTACGATTCAATAATCCGTCAATTTCTTATTCAAGAGTACCCATTAGGGCACTTAATCAAGGAACACACTCTCGAACCACATATCGTATAACAGGATTACCAGTCTAGGCTGAATCCTTTATATAACGTATGCTCAAAAGTGTTCAATTAGGATTACCAGTCCAGGTTAAACCCTAACCATAACGTATACTCGAGAGGTATTATATTCGGATTACCCGTCCAGGCTGACTCCTTTCTATAACAAGGTCAATAGGATTACTGGTCTGAGCTAAATCCCATTCGCAATAAATGCAGGACCTTATTCGTTTATGGAAAGTGCATATATTCATCGAAATTCAATATTCAATCGGGACTTAACCCTTTTTTTCACCATATCAAACATGTATTAAATTTCTCATTATAGCATTTAAGTAATGTACTTCAATATAAGTCACATTCTATACAACACAACATTCAATCAAACATATTTACATACCCGATTAAGTTACTCGGACTTACCTCAACACTTGTTTGCGTATAAAATTTACTAATCCGAAACATTTTCTTTTCTTCGGTTTAACCTCGAATTTGTGTTGTCTAGATCTATATAAATAGCTTTAATCATCAATTTCACATATTTCATATTTATTTGAACTCAATTTACATCCTAGGCAAAATTACCATTTTGCCCCTAACTTTTTCATAAATTCCAAATTTGTCCCTAGGCTCGAAAAATGAAACTTGTGCAATTTACTCCCTATTCCAAGCCTAACCAAAATCCTATTACAAAATTTACAGCACATGTATTCATAAAAATTCAGAATTTTTCTTCAGTTTCACAAGTTTACATTTTATCCCCTAAATCATGTTTTCATCAAAAATCATTTTGTAAAAGTTGTTTATCTGTTAACAACCTTTCATTTTCTACCATAAATTTCTAATTTTCAGCATATACATCCATGACCCATTTTCCATACTTTGATAACTTTTCAAATTAATCCCCCAAATAGATAGTTTAAGCTATCCCGATTTCAAAAATATCAAAATTATTAAAAACGAGACAAGGAAACTTACCCAATTAAGCCTTGGAAGTTTCTTCTCTCTCTCCTAGGGTTTCCATATAATTTTGGGGTTGAAGATAACAAAAATAAGATGGTATTTCTTTTTATCATCTTTTAATTAATTAAATTATTCCAATTTCAATTTAGTCTTTGCCCTTTTTCTAAATTTCCATGAATGAGTAACCAAAAATCTACATACTTTTCTTTAATGGTCTAATTACCATATAAGGACCTCAATTTTTAAATTCCATAGCTATTTAATCCTTATAGCTTCTAGGATTCAACTTTCGCATTTTATGCGATTTAGTCCTTCTCGTAATTAAACACTTAATCGATAAAATTTTCGTATCAAAATTTTCACATGACTATCTATCATAACACGGACCATATAATAAAATAAAAATAAATTTTATTTTCGGAACTGATTTGTGGTCCCGAAACCACTGTTCTGATTTTACTAAAAAATAGGCTGTTACAACATTGCTCATATTTCAACTTCATTCTCATTTGAGCCATAAAGTAAACTGGGGTCTGTCTCCTCATTTCCTTATAATAATTTCTATGTTGTACTATATTCCATTACTATATTATTTAATTTAGTCATTATATTTAAGACTAATAAAAACTACATTCCTTTAAAATTATTCACTTTCAGAGTACAATTATCAACACCATGGATTGACCAATCGGTTGAAATTTCCATACATGTGGCCTTTATTAACTGATTCTGAACTCACAGGTAGATACGTGGATCATTATATCAATATACGCTCATGGACCCCTAGGGCTGTGGAGCTAATGTTACATTCTCACGAACACCTAGTGTTTTGGAGAACTAACTAATACATTGATATACATTCACGGATACCTAGTGCTCTAGAGCTAGTAATACGTTTTCAAAGTCACCCAATGTTCATGAGAACTTATTAATATACTCTCATGGACACTTAGTGCACATGAGCTAATAACACATTCCCACAAACACCAATGCTTTAGGGAACTATCAATATGCTTTCACAGACATCGAATGCTCTAGAGAACTATCGAGTCATGTATAGATGGCATGTTCATACTTTTCAATCATACTAATATAATTCAGTTTTTAGTTTTCACTTTGTTATCCATATACCATTCCTCATAGTATCATAAATATATTCATACATATTCAATTACCTAATTGATACTTACCATTTAAGTACACATTCAACAAGCATATGACATAATCAAGGTTGATATTAACACTACTGCATCTACAAGCTATAATACTTATCATTTTATGAAATAAAGACAATTTATGCTAGCACAAATAAAATTTGTTACTTGTTTCCTGTTCTTTTCTTTTCTTTGTATCTCGACATTTTGACCTCGTTCTCAACTTCATTTAGTAATTTGAATATAGAAGCAATATTAGTTTCTTGTAACAGCCTGATTTTGGGCCCAATCGGAATAGTAGTTTCGAGAACACTAATCCGAGGTAGGAGAAATCATATTTTATATAATTTAATGTGTTGTGGCATGATTATATGAAAGCATGAAAATTTTGGTGAATTAATTTTAGCGATTCATGTTTAATTGTGAAAAAGGACTAAACGCATAAAGTGCAAAAGTCCTATTTTGTTAGCTAAGGGTGTCAAATAGCTAGAGAACCAAAATTGGGGGTATTTAAAGGGCAAATAGACCCCTTAGTAGCTAATGGCCGACCATAGGGGACAAGAAATTTAAATGGTCAAATGGGTAGGTGACTGAATGTATAATAAAATATTACCCTAGTGTCTAGCCATCATCTTTTTCATTTCTTCCTTCTCTTCCACCGAAATTTTCAGCAAAAATGGGGGTTTTTGGGAGCTTGAAATTTTAGCAATTTGCAACCTTCACAAGTAAGTGATCTTGATGGTTTTTCTTGATGATTTTTATACTTTTAGAACCCTTGTAACATGAGCTTTCAAATGAGGGGATCATTTTGCAAAATGGTTGAAAGTATAAGGTTTTACCATGAGTGTGTTCATGTTTTTTTCTGAAATTTTATGGAAGAATATGAGTTATGGTAGTTTAATAAACAATTTTTGTGAAGAGATTTCTTGTGAAAACCCTAAAAGGGACCATTTTTGCATAAGTTGTAACATAGGTGATAAATGTATGAAATAATGAGAATTGTGAGCTGCTCCTAGTGTAAAGAGTATTCGACTAGGCTTGATTAATGAAAAAATGTGATAAAAATAGATTTTTGTACCTAATGGTTGGATGCTTATTTTGCAAAAGTCTAGGGGCAAAATGGTTATTTTGCCCAATTTTAAATTGTTGAGTACCTAGATCGATAGAGTGATTAAATTTGCAAATTATTATTATTATAGATCAAGAATTACCAAATCCGGGCCTAGACAGGGGAAAAACGAAGCTAATGGACTAAGTTGAGCTAGTCGTCTACATTTTATATACCGAGGTAAGTTGTATGTACATAATACTACTACATTGTTATTGTATGTGTTTGAATCAATATAGCATAAATTGCTTATTTGTGGAAATGATTATGTATGATGAATATTGAGACAGTAGAACTTCCGCTTGAACCTTAGGAAATAAATCGGATATTCATGCTATGACATTCGAGTTAATTGTATGCTAGTGTAAGACATGTCTGGGACATGCACCGACCACATTATGAGAGCTAGTGTAAGTCCATGTCAGGGACATGGCATCGGTACGAATATGTGAGAGCTAGTGTAAGACCATGTCTGGGACATGGCGTCGGCCTCGATTACTATGGTTAGTGTAAGATCATGTCTTAGACATGGCATCGACTTGATGGATGAGCTAGTGTAAGACCATGTCTGGGACATGGCATCGGTATTATACCCTATGTTTGAGGCTTAGTGAATATCCGATAGCATTCCAAATGGTTCAACTGTGAGAGTTACAGTTTCAGTTAAACGAGAAAAATATAAACATGTTGTGAGTGATATAGGTACCTAAATGAAATGCATGAGATGTGAGCTTAGTATATGCTAAGTGAATTGTGTTGGATAGTGACGAGTAAGTTGTGCTTATGCCTATTCTAGTGTTATGGGCATGATGATGATGAATGGTAAAGTTATCGTTATATTTATTTTCATACAACTTACTAAGCTTTATGCTTACCCTATTTCCTTCCATTTTTTTATAGTGCTACCTAATTAGCTCGTGGTTCAACAGACGTCGGAGGCATCAATCACACTATCAATCGAAGCACTTGGTATAGTTAGATCCATTTATTTTGATTATGGCATGTATAGGACCCTGACTTTATAATTTTGGTGTCATTTTTAATTGGCCAAATATGTTGGCTTATTTTAGCATTTTGATTCATTTTGTATAAGGCCACAGGAATGGTTAAAGTTGAAGGTTGTTATATGAATACAAGAAGTCATTTCATGAATGGGTAATTTGTGGTTGTTTTAGTAAGTATGAAATGTGTTAAGGCCTTAAATGTGGTTGTTGGATTAAGGAATCATATTATGATGATCTTTAGCATGATAGATGTTGTTATTTTGTGATTCAAGGTGGCAAAGGGCTTGGTAGATAGCCCTATATTATCCACACGGGTAGGCAAACAGGCATGTGTCTAAGCTGTGTGTCAGCCCTATGGGCATGTTGTCCAGCCGTGTGTCCCCTACACGTAAAATTTGCAAGTCAGAATGCATGGTAGTAAACAAACGGGCAGAGACATGGCCGTGTGTCTCAGCCGTGTGGAGAGAACGACCTCTGGCCAGGGCGTGTGCCTTGGTCGTGTGCCCCTTATTAGATGCTGATGTCAAAAACATAATGTCAGGGTTTTTGGACATGGGCTAGGACACGGGCATGTCATGGCCGTGTGAGGGACATGGGCTATAGACACGGGCGTGTGTCAGGCCGTGTGAAAACCCTTGTAGGTTCGAATTTAGAATTTAATTCACACGGGTATGGGATACGGGCGTGCCCCTAGATGCTTAGGCCATGTGTGTCACACGGGCCATTAGCACGGCCATATTGTAATGATCACACGGGCGTGTTGCCCTTCCACACGGGTGTGTGTCCTGTTTCAAGGGTCATCTTTATTAAGTCAGTTCAAAGACTCGAGTTAGTTCTGAATGGTTTCCAATAAGAGTTTGAGGCCTCTTAGGCTCACGCTAAGGAGTTTAAATAAGGTTCGAAAAAGTTTTAAGTTTGATCAAGTCTTGGTGACTCGGAAATGATTGTATGCATGTAGTTAAGTATGGTAATGCCTCGTGCTCGGTTCTAGCCTCGGACTCGAGTAAGGGGTGTTACATTTCTCATATTTAAATTATAAGGCATAAAAAAATAAACCTATCATACATACTTTTCAATTAGGTCCCTTATAACCCTAATATTTGAAAGCTTCGTATCTTTCAATTTTCTCGATTGAGTTTTAATTAAACTTCTTAAACATACTACAAGGATCTCCAACTATCTATATTCATCATTTTTATTCAAAATTCTTAACTTCTCTACCTAACCTACCATGAATTCAACCATGAAAACTTAACCGAAACATTATCAATTCTTTAATTTAAAAATTGGGCTAAATTCATCAACTAGTTTTCATTAAAAATCTATTTTTTTAAAGGAATATGGCTTAATAACCTTGTTGGTCAATCGTCGATTATTGTAACAGCCCGTTTTCTAGTGGTGTTGGAAACATTGGTTTTAGGACCACAAATCTGATGAGTAAATCTGTAAATATTATTATTTAATATTTACAAGTCAAATATGGTAATATATATAATTTTGATTGATAAATTTTAACTTATGGAATAAATAGTAAAAATAAGTGGTTTGTCCCTAAAGTCAAGTGGTTTTAGAAAATAAGGTATCAGGACCTTTTTTCTATAAACTGAGCCCGTAAATATAGGCGTATTAAAATTTGGTTAGGTAATTTTGATGTTTATATAGCTAATTAAGTAAAAAGTACTAAATTGTAAAAAGTACAAAAGTCAATGAATATTAGTTTAATTGAGTCAAAGGGATGGAAAATCATTATGGTAGGGATTTATATGGCAATTAAGCCATTTCTAATTTAGTGGACGGTATGTATATGTATTTTTTAAATTAAAAATATGTTAGTTAATGGCATTTATGTAAATTAATTAAAATCACAGACAAAGCAAAAAGAAAAGAAAAACTATCAACTTTATTCTTTTTCATTAGGAGAAACCGAATATACGATGGAAGCACTTCCAAGATTTCAATCATCATAGTTATTCTTTTATGATCAAGAACCAGTAGAAAATCGTGGAAAAGAGAAAAATTACTAACTAGTCACTGTTTTTGTTATTTATACAATTTGGTCCTGGTAAGTTCATATGGTAAGCTTAGGTCTGCTATAACCAGCTAAAATTCCCCCATTGAAAGTGGGAAAGTGTGATTATGGACTTCATTAGTGGGTTACCTTCGATACCCTCTAAGAAGAACTTTGTTTGGGTCATCGTGGATCGATTGACCAAGTCTGCGCAGTTTTTCCCTATCAGGACAAACTATTCACTTCAGAAGCTGGCTAAGTTATATGTCTCTAAGATTGTAAGATTGCACGGACTTCCAGTTTCGATCATCTTCAACAAAGACCCGTGCTTTACCTCTCGATTCTGGAAGAAGCTTCACGAGGCCTTAGGCACCCGATTGGATTTCAGTATTGCGTATTAGCCTTAAACTGATAGATAGTCTGAGTGAGTCATTTAGATTTTGGAAGATATGCTATGGAGTTGTGCAATCGACTTTCGGGGTAGTTGGAAAGACTATCTACCACTAGCTGAGTTCGCGTATAATAACAATTTTTAGTTTAGCATTTAAATGGCACCTTACGAAGCTTTGTATGGTCGTAAGTTCTGTACCCTTTAGTGTTGGACTAAGTTAGGTGAACTTTAGGTTTTGGGTCCCAAGCTAGTTTTCGAGACTGAGAATACTGTTAGATTGATTTGAGATTGTCTTAAGGTAACTTTCGATCGACCAAAATTGTATGCAGACTTAAAAAGGCATGATATTGAGTACTCTGTGTGTGACTAGGTATTTCTGAAAGCTTTTCTGTGGAAAAAGTTCTCTTATTTGAGCATAAAGGTAAATTAAGTCCAAGGTTGATTAGACCTTACCGTATTCTAAAACGCATTAGACGTGTTACCTATCATCTAGAGCTATCTCCTGAGTTGATCAAAATTTTTATGTGTTCCATGTCTTTATGTTGAGACGGTATCGGTCTGACCTGTACATATTGTTCTTGTCGAGGATGTTGAGGTACGACCGGATCTAACTTTCGAAAAAGAGCCTGTTTAGATTCTAGCTCGTGGCCTG
Organism: Gossypium longicalyx; assembly: GCA_025698465.1. Taxonomy (NCBI): domain Eukaryota; kingdom Viridiplantae; phylum Streptophyta; class Magnoliopsida; order Malvales; family Malvaceae; genus Gossypium; species Gossypium longicalyx. Next base: position 33,142,618 of record CM047005.1, read on the forward strand.
TAGTTAATGTTTTGTGGCGGAATCATGGCACTGAGGAAGCCACTTAGGAACCGGAGGATTCAATTTGTTAGTAATATCCTCATCTGTTTGAATCAGGTAAATTTTGGGGACAAAATTTCTTTTAGTGGGAGAGAGTTGTAACGTCCCAAAAAATTAAGTATTGTTAGCTAAATCCTGTTATAATTAAGTTATGTATTTGTGACTAAATACCCTATCTGTGTGCCAGAGGTCAGTGGTTCAAATCCCAATTTTGGAAATTTTATTATTTTGTTTGATTGGGCCCTTATTCCTGAACCTCTTAAGTATAATTTCATGTGATTTTGTGTTAAGAATGAGCCTGTTGGTTTAATGATTAAGCTTCTCAATTCTCTCTGGTCACGTGTTCAAGGCTCTGTAAAAGTAATAGAAAAACATTTTTACACTATTTCGTAAAGTCAATTTATTTTTCTTTTGTTAATTGATTTAATTTTTTTAGAAATACCATATTCTTTAACATTTTAACTTTTTTTTTTCCTTTTCCTTACATTCCTATCTTTTTCTTCTCTAAACATTCTTCTTTTTTTCTTTTGTGATAAATTATCGTTGGATTGTGACGAAATTGGGTTGGTTCTCGTTAGATTGAAAGGTATTGGAGTAAGTTTTGTTGTCATTCTCTATTATTTTTACTGACTTTGTCTGTTCTTGTCGAGGTTAAAATGCTGTCATCTCGTTCTGACCTTTCTGTTAAGTAATCAACTGTTTTCCTTTTTATGAGAAAACTTCAGAAATAAAGTTCCTTCATCAAATTAGGACTATGTTTCACTATTACGTGCGAGGGTAAGTGCTAAATTTCTGAGTTGGACTTTCATGTTGAAGTTATTCAACGTAATTTTGATTTGGTTTTGGTTAGTGGTTTGTTTGTAAATAAAATTGTTTGATCAGGAAATCAAATGTCATTTTTAAGCTTCAGGATTAACATGGTTGCTTCAATGACGAAATCGTATCAGGTGTGTAACGAAAACCTCGATTTTTGCGTTATGCAAAAGCCAGAAAACATGACTATTGACACCACACGGCTGTATGGTAGGCCGTGTGGGTCATACAGCTGTGTGACAGGCTGTGTAAGTCACTATTTTGGAATTCGAGTCACACGAGCTAGGGACACGGGCATCTGTCCAGTTGTGTAACTCACTGTCTTGGAATTATAGTCACACGGGCCAAGGACACGGGCGTGTGTCCAAGCTATGTAAGATATTTTGTGTTTTGAGTCACATAGGCGTGTGTTAGATTGTGTAACTCATTTCTTTGAGCCACATGACCGTGTGCCAGATAGTGTGTGGCAACGAGGTGAGCCACACGAGTGTATGAGCCAGTATCTGAGATTTTTTGTTAGGGTTGTAAACATCATTTCAGTCGAATGTAGGCCTATCGTAGAGTCTGTATGGTCCAATTTGGGCTATAAAACCCAATTGATAATCTATTTTTGTACAAACTATTATATATTTCATCGATATGTAGACTGGTGAGTAAGTGTATTCTGTATTAAATTAGTATAATCTGAATCTGTAACGCCGTATGCTTATATCTGTATAATCTACATCTGTATTAGGGTGGGATTGAAGAAGGAGGAAGTGTGGGCATTTTAATAATATATCAAGATTGGTGGCTAAGCAGCATATATGTATCTATTTTTGGTGACTTACCGCATTCTATTCTGACAGCTAATCTGCGACATTTTGAACGTGACATACAATCATTATATGGTGTGTATGGATGAAGGAGTACTTGATACCCTCTTTGGTGTGTAGGGTTGAACGAAGATGGTGTGTAGCGGTGGAGGGTAGGAAATTTACATCTGTATTTGTTGTAATCTGTATCTAAAACTGATATATTCTGTTCTGCTTCTGAGAACTATTTAAACTATGAGAAATTGAAGATCTGTTCTATAATTTATGCTTAATAAAAACTATAAGTTACACACGGTGTCTATCAACTCATTTTGTTTGTTTGATTGAATTTCAGGTAACCTATCGACTTAGGCGACTCAATGTGATGGGAGCTCGGTCACCTTTATCTAGTTATTTTACTATTTTAATTAAACTTATACTATAGTGTGTTTTATCTTGGATTTTTTTATTATAAGCTTGTATTTCTACGTTGGTTCAACTACTTAAATGATTTTTGAAAGTTAAGCTTTAAATACTTAAAAGTTGGACATTCTAATATGATTCAGTGTAGCTTTCTAGATTTAGTCTTAACGTCTAGGTCGAGTATGGGGTGTTACAACTAGTGAATTATGATTTTTTTGAATACCTAGATATAATTAATGAAGTAATCATAAAGATGATTCAAGGTGAAAAAGGTAATTGAATAACAATATATTATGTAGTTTTGTATAAAAAGCCCGAATGAACATAGGATAGGATACAATTAGCATGTCAATAGGGTATATTGTGTGTTGTATGTAACACCCTATACCCGGCTCGATCACCGAGCATGAATATCAGATTGCCACACCACCGTCACACATCATAAGTATTACAAATGGTCTCGTTATTAAGTAGACATCTTCCAATTTAGCTATTGAATAATTACAAGTCACACATATTCCAATCATCATTAAAACATGCTCAACATTCATCAAACGAACTTAAAATGAGAATTAAACATGCTTTTAGACCACCAAATAAAAATTCAGAATTATTCACATAGCTATTGATACTGAATCAAAGGTATGAATATTTCCCTTAAGTGGTATCAATACTAATTGGAAAATCAGTACCAAAACAACATTCTATTTCTCGTCTAAAAATCAAATTCTAGAAAATACCAATACATTTATTATAATATCAATTATTTTACCCCGAGTATCAATACTCGTGATAAGGTATCTATATGTATCTATACCAACTTACAATATTGACTTCCTACACAGTGAAATATCACAGAGTATCGTTTTCAAAACCTGAATATTGATACCTATTCTCTAAATTGCAAAAATACAACATTTTAAAGCAATTAACTCAACCTAGCTTAAATCTAGTCAACATGCAACTTTCACCTCTTCAAACAATCATCGAAATGACTATAATAATAGTTTAAAACATCAAATTATGTTTGAGCAAGAATCAACATATCACGGTCCAAGTCCTTAAATCCTAAGAGCAAATAATTTATGAAAATACTCAAGACATGAAGGCAAAATCAGGTAAAACATCATGGCAATATCATGCAACATTTCTACCATATTGCCTTATTCCTATAATTCAAAATAATAATTATAAAACACCTACAAAATAAAGCTAACATCTTGCTTGGATCACTCCCTTAGAACCAAACTGTTCACACCGGAACACAACTAATCTGCAATGGTTTAAAAATGAGTGGGTGAGCTTAACAAGCTCAGTAAATGTTAGAGCAACCACATTGTATACACAATATCAAAGGTTAAATAAGAGCATACTACAACACATTCACAACCACATTCTAATCGAGTCAAAATTACGTGTTCATGCTTTATTAATTCATTTTACAATAATTCATCAAGACTAAACAACGTATACATGCTTCAATAGCTCACAAGTTTAGCTTATATATTCACATGCATTCAAAAGTTAAGTGAGAACAACTCAAACCACAATTACATACGCAATTTACTATGAGAAAATACTAACATTTTCATGAAACTGAAATAAACTCATTTAGCATATTATTCACATGATTATGCATCCATCTCACATCGTATTATCATAACAAATAAGATCACATTTAAATGATAATTTGGCACTTGAGGCTATGAAACATAAAAGTATGCTCTATCACCACACATCAGATACACAGATCTCCAATACACTAAATGACTCGTAGAGTTAAACATATCCCAAAAAGTGTAGCGTAAAGCTAACACTTTCCAACACACCAAACATGTCCCGTTGAATGAAGCTTAGCTCATATTCCCTTATCTCTCCAACATGTCTTAGGGCCTGAATGCCCAAATCACATAAAACATATAGGTGAGTACTCACAATCCTATGGCATGCCAACTATATCCAAAGGTCTCAAAGTTCATAAGGCCAAAATATCCATTATTAAACACGTATATTACTTACCATTTTTTTGCTCACTATTACTGCATATTTGCATCATTAGCATAATATCATCACTGTCATATAACATGTAAAACATATCTACATTTACACTTACATAATCGTCATCATGAACACATAACACATATCAAAGCATTACATCTCAATTCCTAATTAACGCATTGAATCGTGTCTACAAGCAGTGATTCCAAAAACTCACTGATCATGTTTTTGCCTAATTGCCGAAAGCTTAAACTAGCTTTTCCTTGCCTTTCGCCTTGCTCGTAGAAGGCTCCAACGGTTCTAATGCTTCACACATACTAACCACACAACATACACCATCAATTAGCAACCAAAAACTCACCTAAACCAATAAAAAATGCAAGCCTAATCTATATTCTCTTGTAATCGAAACCTTCGACAAAACAAACTTGAATTTCAATTATCTCAGCCTATACTTAATATTTTTGACTAAAACTAATTCTATTTATCTATTTATTCACTTACGATTGATTCTCAACCTTTAAACTACTCAAAACTGTCCAGTTCACGGTATCGAAATTTACGACATGTTTATGGCAATTTTAACAAAAATTCATTAAAATGTTGGAAACCTTCAATGAAACTTTAAAGTAACTTTAAAAACCTTCTAATAATGTCAAAAATAATTGAAAAACACTTTGAAAACATATTTTTACCCAAAATCCTGAAATCTACCATTAACGACCCAATTTTTGACTTTTATTTAAAACATGAGATTTAATGCCTAAAAACTCAATTTAAAGGATCAAATAACATCAAAAACTAATCAAGAATCGAATCGTTACCTTAGTTGACGAAAAATTGAATGTTTGATTTAAAACCCTAAAAACCCAAAAATTCAACATTGGAGAAATCTATGATGTTCTTGGATGTTTTTCTTGTAATATTGTAGAGATTTATGGCTTATGGAATTATAAAAATTTAAAGAAATAAGTTTGGGAATCAAAATTGAATGAGAGGAGAGTTGGAATGCAAAAGAGGGCAAAACAAAATTATGGAGAAAAAACTAACATGAGTTTTATAAATAGGAAGGGGAAATAAGGTGAAAATTAAAATTTGGTTTAATTGTCTTTTAAAAAATCATAATTTAGACTTTTTTACAAATCAGTCCTTATTTCAAAATTGAAAGTCTTTTGAACATTTTTTCAAAATTTATTTTAATTTCCAAAATGCCATAGACAAAAACATTTTTGAATACCATGCTAATAAAATCCATGAGCTCACTAGAGCTAAAATCCCCATTTTACCGTAAAAATTCTAAACCTAATTTTGGGGTGTGACATTGTACGGGTCTGACTTGAGATGAGATGAGATGATGATTCCTGATTAATTCCTGTCCACTAAATATACCAGAGTCCAACTTTTTGTAGACTATTGTGTTATATTTATAGTGTGTCTAGCGTGTTACCGGGGGCGGATGTAAAGCCTTCGGGCCTGACACTTGGTGCTGAGGTGTGTTTCTGGAGGGATGTTAGCCTACGGGCTAAACACTTGGTGTCAAGGTGTGTTCTTGGTTGGTTTGACTCGTTGGAGCATTTTGGTACGTTTCGGTGGATAACCGCGTATCCATATTTGTTATATCGTTCATTAGGTATATTTTTAAATAGTTAATTGACTTTCTAATTGAATTGTATAAACATTTGCTTGATTTCCTATAGTATATCGTGATTTGATATTGATTGAATTTGTATGATTGAATGGATTATATAATTTTTATATTGGTATAACTCATCATTGATTGATTGACTAAAGTCTATTAACATTGTTATTAAATTGTTTATTATGTTCATTCTATAAGTTTTATCGTTTACACGTGTGAACTTACTAAGCTTAGTAAAGCTTACTCATGTCATTTTCCTATTTCCTTATAGATAACATTTTGCGGAATCGGGCGGTTGGATTAATTCGAATATCACACTATCCAGATTCTTTTGGTAGATTATGAAAATATTTAATTTTGGGATATGTGGCATATAATAGGAGTAAATTGCATATGTTTTAAGTGCTTATTACAAGTGGTATGTTTATACTTGTGAGGTGAATGTATGCTTTAGTTAATGTTTTGCTTGTTCATGGTTTGGTATGAAAATACAAATATGGTATGGAACCCATCATGTAATAGGTGAATTGTAGTTATGTTAATCACTTGTTACCTATGTAACTTGTTAAACTTGGGTGATGTTCCTTTTGGATGGATTTTGTACACGTGAATGTGTTTTTGACTAAGTATGAAATGAGCTTATAACCATGTTTTGGCTAGTTGGTATAAGTTCTTGAAAGTAGTTGAGAAATGGTATGTTGGTTTTGAATGGTTAAAATGAATTAATAAGTATGATATGTATTATTTTGTGTGAATTTATAAGCTTGAATGCAAATTGTTGTGGAAGTTTTATAGATGCATTGGTTAGGCACATAGGTTGTTTGTTTTGGGATGCTTTGAGCGTATTTGAATGTGTTTTAAAACCTTATAAACATGTGTTCATGATCTTACCTTTTGTAATTTAGTGGAATTCAATATACTAAGCCATGCTAATCCACTAATCAAATAAAAATTATGATCATTTTCCTATAAAGATCAATTCCTACTTGTTTTGACCTTTATGTAATTTAGTCATGTACTACTATAAATATTATATTTAATTAATTACTAAATAAATTTATTTTTAATTTAATTATTAATTTCTTAATTTTTAAATTTCTTATCTATTTTGTAATTGCTTAATTAAAATTTTTGGGTGACTCAGATTTAATAAATTGGATTTCAAAATCGACTTTTTCAACATTAACAAAAATTGGATGGTTACTTAGCTTGCTTGCTGCATCCTATGCTATCAAAATCATTTTTGGATTTTTCTCGCTCATAGATCTAAGAAATGTTCTAAATAAGCACTCAAATGAATCAATTGTTTCATCATACAATAAGGCAGCACCAAAAATCATCATTCTCCTATGAATAATGGCAAAAAGTCTGTATTTATTTTTTGCTGGTATGTTGTATCAAAGGATACTACATCACCAAAAAAATTATAATCTGCTATCATTTTTGTACTGGCCCAAAATATATTAGTAATTAAATCATTAACGTCCAATTGTATTAGAAAAGAAAAATGAAAGAGTCTTCAACTTTTGTTTTCCCGAAATAATCTAACAAGCTAGATGCCTCTCCAAGCATTAAGGATCATTTCCGTTTAGTTCACAAATAATTATTCTGGTCTGTTTTTGTAAATCCCAAATTGTCTCAATCACCCAATTCTTAAGGAATCATTTCAAATGCAAGTTTAAGAGATATACCGAAATCATCAACTAACATAAGAGCTCATAATTAAGGAGCAAGAGGATGGCTGTGCTTCTTCTCAGAATTAGTAACTTGATATTGTTGAAGTTGGCCTGCATGCAGCATAAGAAGCAACCAAGGAGCAGACCAAGCAACACAAGACATGCGGATGAAGTGTTCAAGATCAAGCTGGAAGAACAAGCTACTGGAATATCTCCAGATAAAGTACATACAGCTACTGAAGTTGATGCTATTGTTCAATTTTAGTTTCATTTTGTTACTTTAAGTAATATTTTGTAACTTAGTTAAATTAGAACTAAGTAGGTAGTGTATTTAATTGGGTGCTGATAAGATTGATAGATCAACTTACCTAATTGTGCAAGTTGATCTGCAAGTTGCAATGTGCAAGTGGTACAAATAAGTCTAAAAATAGTAAATATGTTAAAGCTGACCAGCTTATGACTGGTATATGTATTGGCAGGATGCCATCTTTTTTAATCAATGATTTTTAACATAAATTATTCAAGAAAAATACTTTCTCAATTTTTTCTTTCATAAGAAAAGCCAAATTCTGCTCGTTTGCTCAAAAAACCTCCAGACTTGAATATCAAAGTTTTTGTCATTCTTTATCCAGATTACTTACGTTGTTGCTCAAGTTTTTGGCTGAGCTTCATACTTCCTTCGGATAAATTGTTCAAAACCCAGCAATTAGTATCTAGAGCCAAATTCTTAGTGGACCTGTCATATTTTAATCCTTAAAACCATGTCTTCCTCAGGATTCTCACCAGCGCCCCCACTAGTTTTCAATGGAGAGGGCTACCACATTTGGGTGGTGAAAATGAAGACTTATCTACAAGCATTTGACCTATGGGAGGTTATCAACTCAGACGCTGAACCAGCACCTCTAAGAGCTAACCCAACAGTAGCTCAGATCAGACAACATTCAGATGAAAGAACCAAAAGGCAAAAAGCCATATCTTGCATCCAAAACAGTGTGTCTGATGTGATTTTCACAAGAATCAAGTGAGTCACCAAAGCAGGCCTGGGATAAGTTGAAGGAGGAGTTCTAAGGGACTGAAAGGACAAGGCAACAACAGCTATTGAATTTAAGAAGGGACTTTGAAAACTTGAAGATGAAGGAGGAAGAAACAGTCAAGCAATATTCAGACAGAATCATGGCTATAGTAAACAACATAAGGCTACTTGGAGAACAGTTTAGTGAAGCAAGAATTGTGGAGAAGGTGATCTCAACCTTACCTGAAAGGTATGAGGAAAATATATCATCTCTTGAAGACTCGAGGGACCTGACCAGCATTTCATTGGCAGAGCTGATCAATACTCTTTATGTTCAAGAGCAAAGGAGAGCCAGTAGATTGGAGAAGCATCAAGAAGGTGCCTTCCAAGTCAAAACCAGACCAGCCTCAAACTCCTTTAGATACAAGAGGAAGAAAACCTGGTCAGACAAGCCAAAGACAGATGGTGTAAGAAAATATCCACCTTGCCCACACTGCAAAAGGCTAAGTCATCCGGGTGAAGTATGTTGGTTTAGGCCTGATGTGCAGTGCAAAATATACAAAAAGATGGGCCATGCTGAAAAAGTTTACAGAAACAAAAGCAGACAGAGACCAAATCAAACTCAACAGCTAAGAGCTGAAGCTCAAGTGGCAGAAGAAGAATGTGATTAAGAAGAACGAGTCTTTATAGTTTCTTGCTCAGCTGCCAAAAGAAAAGCCACAAAAGGATGGTTAATTGACAGTGGTTGCACAAACCACATGACCCCTAATACTGCTATCTTTAAAACAATTGACAGAAGCTTCAAAACAAGGGTGAAGATTGGAAATAGACACTTCATCAAAGCTGAAGGAAAAGGAGATGTGCTGATAAACACTCCTACAGGTATCAAACTTATTACAAATGTCTTGTTTGTGCCTGATATTGATAGACACTTGCTCAGTATAGCTCAGTTGCTAGAAAAGGGCTATTCTGTGGTGTTCAAAGGCAATGAGTGCCTAATCAGTGATTCAAATGGATCCAAGCTCATGTCAGTGACCATGGCTGACAAAAGCTTTGTTGTGAACATGCCACAAAGGCAATCTCCTCAAGGGACGCATCAGGTTAGACCATCGAGTTCGGATTCAGAACCTTTACATCACCGACCCATTATTGATCGTAGTAGTCCTAAGCTTGGAGATCGTCATTCACCAAGAGGTGCTATACAATCTGATCCTTTGAACCAAAAAAGCTTGGCACTCGTATTGCAGATTTAGAATCTCAACTGAGGTAAGCAAAAGAAGAACTGAAGAATCTCAAAGACCAGTTGGCTACAGCAGAAGCTGAAAAGAAAGAAGCGCAACAAGAGCTGGAAAATAAAACTAAAAAGCCTAAAGCTCGAAAAAATGTTGAAGTTAATGAGAAGGTTTCTCCGAAAGGAACTCGAGATATTAAGAAATCAGATTGTAGCATCTAAGATGAAGGCTCTGAAGATTTTGTCACAGATCAAGCTGAAGCTTATCAAAATGGTCCTAAAATGGACATTGATGATAAACCAGTCAGAGGCATTAGACCATTAGCTGAGATTTATGAAAGAGCTGAAGTAGCTACTGTTGAACCATGTTGTTTTGAAGAAGCTGAAGCTCAACAATGATGGAAGCTGGCCATGCTCGATGAGATGAGCATGATTGAAAAGAATCAAACTTGGGATTTAGTTCCAAAATCAGCCAACAAGAAGGTTATTGGAGTGAATAGGGTGTTACGAGCCAAGCAAAATGCTGATGGTAGCTCGAACAAACTCAAATCAAGGCTGGTTGTAAAGGGATCAGTCAAAACTATGCAGCATGCACGCCAATGAGGAGTGTTGAAGTTGGCCTGCATGTAGCATAAGAAGCACCCAAGGAGCAGACCAAGCAACACAAGTCATGCGGATGAAGTGTTCAAGACCAAGCTGGAAGATCAAGCTACTGGAATATCTCCGGATGAAGTACATGCAGCTGTAAAAAAAAGGATCAAGCTGCTATATTATTACCAGATGAAATATGCATGCATCACATAAAGCAATCAAGGAGCAGACAATGCCACATAAGTTATGCGGATGAAGTACATACAGTCTGTAACACCCTTAACCCTTACCTGTCGCCAGACTAGGGTTGAGAGGCATTACTAAACAAAAAACATAATCCCAAACATTCACATATTCATGCAAGTCAAAATCATACATATTAAGCACATAGCTAATTAAATATAATACTAATCACTTTGTAATTACGAATCATATCTCAAATTTAAACCAAATCCATAGCATTCAAACAAACATATTTCCAACCCAATAATCATACGCATCTTCAACCGAATAATATTTATCATAAATCATTTATTCATTAGTAAATATATTCAAATGTATATACTCTCATTATAAACCAAACCATTATGGTAAGCTTCAATCGAATACACAACATGTACATGTATATAAATATTATTAACATCTTATGAAAAAAATTCATATAACTTCCATAGTACTTTATTACTCGAATCACTATTCATTTGGAAAATATCTTAATCTCACTTATAATCTATATTAAACAATTAATCACTTTAAATACAAATACACTTACATGTAAACCGAACTAAATTCTATTCATTAACACAAAACATATCATATATCATGTCATTCAAATTATGCATTAAACAAACTTAATATACTAATTCACATTTATAATTAAGCAAACATGTACCGTAACCATATTGACTAACCATATTTATACATACCATGACTGATTTATCAAGTACAACCAAATCCAAGAATCATTTTCAAGCTATTTCTAAATCATAAATCACCAATCACATAGACCTTTCCATTCATTTCATATAACACTAAAATCAAAATGAGATAAACCATTGCCAAACATAATTATATCCAAACTTTAAAGATAAGCCATATTCGCATGGCTCAATATATATATACATATTCAAAGTTGATCAAAATACAAATTAGCTTATACATGCCAAAAGTTTGTAAATAGACTTTTAAAAGTACCGAAAGTTGACGATAGTATGGATGACTTCAATAACGATCCTCGAGCTCGTAACTTACAACCAAAATCTATAAAACAGAGTAAAAAAATACTCAGGGTAAGCTAATTTAGCTTAGTAAGTTTTAAACAAATTAAACAACTCAAATAAATGATCAAAACATTTTATATAAGCTGAATTGTACTATCAAAGATATACTTTAACTCAATAATTTACCTTGGCCAAATGTTCAAAATCAAATATAAAACCACATAATTACTTACCTATTTGACCATATACGCAAGGTACATTGTATTTTCTCATATGGCTAAATATATATATATATAAGTTCAAGATATATCGTCGCAAATAACCTAATATTCAAATTCAATAAAACAACACATATAATCGAATTTACAAATACATATAACCTCACAGGTAGTCACATACCCAAATTCGATATAAGCTTACATGTACTTACCTATGTGGCTGAACATATACAATATCTTATAGCTTAATTTCATTGCTCAATATCACAATAGCTTAAACTCCTATAATCATAGACTTGAAAACAATTCACCGGTATAAAACCTGCTAGGCATAAGCCTGATTCCACACCGGCACAAGGCCTGCTAGACCCAAGGTCTGAAATTTGTTCACCGGCACTAAGCCTGCTAAGCACAAAGCCCGATCAAAGTCACCAGCACAAGGCTTGCTAGGCTCAAGGCCTGAATATCACAAACATAGAATAATTCCACAAAATTTCATATATCGAATCGTATAAATTTCCATGTAACACATACTATTTTTCAGATGTTTTAACCCAATCAAATATAACTCAAACACATTAATTCCTTAATGTTTATCATTCGGCTTCTATATTAATACATTATAAAGCTTGAATCATTATAGTAAAACATTCTATATTCAAATTAAACTATGTTTAATTGCTTAAAGACTTACCTCGAATATCGACAGACGTTACGAATCGACTATTTTTGTTTTTCCACGATTCAAGTCTGATTTCCTTTGTTCTTGATCTATATAATTTCAAATTAACTTCATTTAAATACAATTTCATTCAATTTAATCCAACAACACATAAATGGGTAAATTACCATTTTACCCCTGATATTTCATACTTTTATAATTTAGTATTAATTGCACAAAACACAAAATACACCAAATCTCACAATAACATAATTAAGCCGAATCTTCAACATACTCATACTAGTCCATATATTTCATTTATTTCACATTTTAGTCCCTCAATTTATTATTTTTGCAATTTAGTCTTAATAACTCAAAATCATCAAAAACTCCAATACAAAACATGTTAATCTAAAACATATTTTTGATATTCCATCATCCAACATCATAAAACACATTAATGGCACAACACAAAATATTCACCGAAATAAAAAATTCAAGCATGGGTCGGGTAGCATTCGAAGCAATGATCTCAAAAACGTAAAAATTATCAAAAACCGAGCTAAACTATGACCTTGATTGAACTCCAAATTGGCCGAACCTAGCTTGGTTTTCTTTTCTTTTTTTTCTTTGTTTATATTCGGAAATGAAGAACCATTATATCAAAATATAAACTTTATTTTATGTTTTATACTATATGTTATATTATAATTATTTATAGTGTTAGTTTACAAAAATAACCTTAACTTATATATATTAAAACCTTATAATAAAAACCCATTACCGTACACCTAAATAGTTATGGGCTATTTGAAACATAAATGCCCCAACTTAAAAAGCCACTAACTTTTTTACCCTTATAATTTAGACTATCAAGTTTTCAACTTACACAATTAAGTCCTTTTATCAAATTAAGCACACAAACAATCAAATTTTTGTACGAAATTTTCACACATGCAAATTCACATATAATAAACATGAAAAATAATATTTAAATATTTTTCTGACTCGAATTCGTGGTCCCAAAACTACCATTCCAATTAGGGTCTAAATCGGACTGTTACAACTCTCCCCCTTAGGGATTTTCGTCCCCGAAAATCTTACCGGTGAATGGGTTCGGATAATGCTCTTTCATTGTATCCCCTGGCTCCCATGTTGCTTCCTCAATTCCGTGTTTTTGCCATAATACTTTAACCAATGGAATTTTCTTATTTCGCAACTTTTTAATCTCGCGAGCTAGAATAGAATCGGTTCCTCCTTGTACGACATATCGAGCTTAATCTCAGCTTCGGTCGAACTAATCACATGTGAAGAATTGGATCGATACCTACGAAGCATCGAGACATGAAATACATTGTGGATCTTTTCTAGCTCAGGTGGAAACAGTAGTCTATACGCAACCGACCCAATTCACTCAATAATCTCATACGGCCCAATGAATCTCAGACTCAATTTGCCTTTACGACTGAATTTGAGTATTTTCTTCCATGGTGAGACTTTCAAAAATACTTTATCCCCTATCTGAAACTCTATATCTTTTCGTTTTAAATCCGCGTATGATTTCTAATTGTCTGATGCTGCTTTCAAACTTTCACGGATTACTTTCACTTTCTGTTCAGTTTCTCTGATCAAATCAACCCCGTGTATCTTATTTTCACTAAGCTCAGTCCAATACAGATGTGTTACGACCGTACAAAACTTTATAAGGTGCCATTTTGATACTTGATTGAAAGCTATTATTGTATGCAAATTCAATCAGAGGTAAGTATCGTTCCCACTTACCTTCGAACTCAAGAATGCAACATCTTAACATATCCTCAAGTATCTGAATAACTCGTTCAGACTGACCGTCTGTCTGAGGGCGAAAAGCAGTGCTAAAATGCAATTTAATACCTAATGTATCTTGTAGTTTCTTCCAAAACCTTGATGTAAACCTCGGATCTCTATCTGGAACAATAGATATAGGCACACCATGTAACCTCACGATTTGAGAAACATACAATTCAGCCAGTTTATCAAGTGAGTAATCTGTACGAACCGGAACAAAGTGAGTAGATTTGATCAATCTATCAACAATAACCCAGATTGCATCTTTCTTGCTCAGTGTCATCGGTAAACTGGATACAAAATCCATCGTAATTCTATCCCATTTCTATTCAGGTATCATAATCGGCTATAGCAATCTGAAAGATACCTGATGTTCGGCTTTTACTTGCTGACAGACTAAACATTTCGATACAAAGTCAGAAATGTCTCGTTTCATACCTGGCCACCAATAGTGCTATTTTAGATCATTATACATCTTTGTACTACCTGGATGAATAGATAACCGACTGTTGTGAGCTTCATTCAAGATTATCTGAATCAACTCTGTATTTCTTGGGACACATATTCGGTTTCTGAATCTTATACAATCATCAACATCAACTCGAAACTCTGAGTCAGCACTTGAATCACATTGAACCCGTTTTGCTATCAATTTATTATCAACCTTCTGGGCATCACGAATTTGATGAATAAATAACGAACTTACTTTTAATTCAGCTATCAACGTACCATCATCTGACATAGCTATATGTGCATTCATTGCACGCAAAGCAAACAGTGATTTTCAGCTTAAAGCATCAGCAACAATATTAGCCTTTCCTAGGTGATAGTCAATCACAAGTTCATAGTCTTTCAGCAATTCTAACCTTCGACGTTGTCTCAAATTCAGATCTTTCTGAGTCATTAAGTATTTCAAACTTTTATGATCGGAATAAACATGACATTTCTCCCCGAACAAATAATAGTGCCATATCTTCAATGCAAACACAATAGCTGTCAATTCTAGATCATGTATCGGATAGTTCTTTTCATGTGGCTTTAACTGTCTCGAGGCATAAGCTATAACTCTGCCTTTCTGCATCAAAACATAACCCAAACCATTTAAAGATGCATCACTATAAACTACAAATTCTTTACCCGATTCTGGCTGAACTAGCACCGGAGCTTCGGTCAAAAGGGCTTTCAACTGATCAAAACTTTTCTGACACTTTTCAAACCATTCGAACTTAACATCTTTCTACAGCAGCTTCGTCATTGGGGTTGCAATCATAGAGAAACCTTTCACAAACCTTCTATAGTAACCAGGAAGTCCTAGAAAACTTCTAACTTTAGAAACGTTTCTCGGAGGTTTCAATTGAGTATAGCTGAAATCTTACTCGAATCAACCCGAATACCTGATACTGAAACAACATGTCCCAGAAAACTAACTTCGTGTAACCAGAACTCACATTTACTAAACTTTGCATATAACTTTTTTTCTTGCAAAGTCTGTAACACAAGTCTCAAATGCTCGGCATGTTCGGTCTCATTACGAGAGTAGATCAGTATATCATCAATGAACACAACTACAAACCGATCTAAATACTGCCTGAAGATCCGATTCATCAAATCTATAAAAACTGCAGGTGTATTAGTAATTCCAAACAGCATAACAAGAAACTTATAATGTCCGTACCTCGTTCAAAAAGCAGTCTTTGGTACATCAGAGTCTCTGACTCGTAATTGATAGTAACCGGATCTCAAATCTATCTTCGAAAACACTGAGGCCCCTTTCAACTGATCGAACAGATCATCAATCCGTGACAATGGGTATTTATTCTTTATATTCATCTTATTCAACTGACGATAATCAATACACATTCTCATAGTTCCGTATTTCTTTTTCACAAATAAAACTGGCGTACCCAGGGAGAGAAACTCGGTTTTGCAAAACCTCTGTCTGTTAACTCTTGCAACTGTGCTTTCAACTCCTTTAATTCAGTAGGTGCCATCTGATACGGAGCTATCGAAATCGGAGTCGTCCCCGGTACTAACTCAATACCAAATTCTACCTCTTGAATAGGTGGCAAACTCGGTAATTCTTCTGGAAACACATTTGGATACTCACACACGACTGATACAGATTCAATCTTCTTTTCAGTTACTTTACTATCAAGCACATAAGCAAGGTAAGCTTCACAACCTTTTCTCACATACTTCTGAGCTAACATCGAGGATATTACTACCGGTAAACCATTCAGATCATTAGATTCAATCCGAATAATCTCGTTGTTCTGACATCTCAAATCAATGGTCTTTCTTTTGCAATTAATAACAACATCGTGCAAAGTCAGCCAATCTATACCCAAAATTATATCGAACTCATCGAAAGGTAACAACATCAAATCGGCCGGGAAGTATGAATCGCGAATCATCAACGGGCAATTCTTACACACTTTGTCAACCAGAACACACCGACCCAGGGGGTTTGATACTCGAATTACAAACTCAGTAGACTCAACAGGCAAAGTCTTACTGGATACTAATGTTTCACATACATATGAATGAGTCGAACCAAGATCAATCAATGCAATAACACTAGTATCATAAAGAGTGAAAGTACTGGTAATAACATTTGGGGAAGAAGCCTCCTCGCGAGCTCGTATAGCATATGCTCTGGAAGGTGCACGAGCCTCAGATCGAACCGCTGTATCTTTCGTCCCTCTTTGACTGCCACCCACATTACCTGAATGTCTGGGTGTCTACCTCGTGCTGACATGTTACTCTGTCTCGCATTTTGAACAGTGTTTTGCTCGGCTAACATCGGATAATCTCGAATAAAATGATCCATCGATCCACATTTAAAACATGACCGATCATGTAATCTACAACTTCCAGAATGCAATTTACCACAATGTTTACATTCGAGTCTGCTCTGACGATCATTGCCAACACTAGCAATTGAAGTAGCTCGTGAACTCACAGGAGGTCGGTCTTGCTCTCGTCTAGAAAAGTCTAAAGTAGCTTTAAATTGACTAGAACTTTCTCTAAACTTCTTCGATGTCGAATAAAAATTCTTGCTCGATGATTTTTTAGGAGAATCTCTAGCTTCAAAATCAGCTTTTCTTTTCTCTTCCCCGAGCTCTTCAGCTTTGCAAGCTCGATCAACAAGTGTCACGAACTCCTTAATTTCAAGTATACCAACCAGCAATTTAATGTCTTCGTTTAAACCGTCTTCAAATCTTTTACACATGATAGCTTCAGTTGAAACAAATTCACGAGCATATCGACTAAGTCTCATAAATTTCCACTCGTACTCAATTACAGTTATACGACCTTGTTTTAATTCTAGGAATTCCTTACATTTCTAATCGATAAATCTCCAGCTGATGTATTTCTTACGGAACTCAGCTTGAAAGAATTCCCAGGTCACTATCTCTTTCGGACCACTAATACTAGTGTATTCCACCAGTGATATACAGTGTCTCGTAATAAAGATATGGCACACTTTAGACATTCATCTAGAGTACATGATAATTCGTCGAACACACGGATAGTATTATCGAGCCACAACTCAGCCCGCTCAGCATCATCATTATTATTAGCTTTAAACTCTTTGGTCCTGTGTTTTCTGATTTTATCGACAGGAGGCCTATTAAATCTCATTGGATCAATCATCGGGGGTACCGCAGGTATCAGAGATGGATTATTCAGGGGTGGAGGCTGTTATATAGCCGGATTAGTCCGGATATACTGAGTAAACCAATCGTTCATCATTTGATAGAAGGCTTGTTTAGCCTCCCCCTCATGGCTACTCGAGATAGGTCGAGATTTAACTGGCACTGTCCCATGTACGAGAGTAGGCGCTACGCTCTCGACATCATCAGCTACAGCTCTATCGGGATCCATTTACTATATGAAAGTACATTTTCAAATGTCAGAAGTCATCACACTATCGCAGTATTAATTTTGGCATATATAGCTAAACTCACACATGCTACTTTAGTCTTAAAATCGACTAAACCGTAGCTCTGATACCAATAAAATGTAACACCCCTAACCCTTATTCGTCGCCAGACTGGGGTTGAGAGGCATTACTGAACAAAAAACATAATCCCAAATATTCACATATTCATGCAAGTCAAAATCATACATATTAAGCATATAGCTAATTAAATATAATACAAGAATTATTAATCACTTTGTAATTACGAATCATATCTCAAATTTAAACCAAATCCATAGCATTCAAACAAACATATTTCTAACTCAATAATCATACGCATCTTCAACTGAATAATATTTATCATAAATCATTTATTCATTAGTAAACATATTCAAATGCATATACTCTCAATATAAACCAAACCATTATGGTAAGCTTCAATCGAATACACAACATGTACATGTATATAAATATTATTAACATCTTATTAAAAAAATTCATATAACTTCCATAGTACTTTATTACTTGAATCACTATTCATTTGGAAAATATCTTAATCTCACTTACAATCTATATTAAACAATTAATCACTTTAAATACAAATACACTTACATGTAAACCGAACTAAATTCTATTCATTAACACAAAACATATCCTACATCATGTCATTCAAATTATGCATTAAACAAACTTAATATGCTAATTCACATTTATAATTAAGCAAACATGTACCATAACCGAATTGACTAACCATATTTATACATACCATGACTGATTTATCAAGTACAACCAAATCCAAGAATCATTTTCAAGCTATTTCTAAATCATAAATCACCAATCCATAGACCTTTCCATTCATTTCATATAACACTAAAATCAAAATGAGATAAACCATTGCCAAACATAATTATATCCAAACTTTAAAGATAAGCCATATTCACATGGCTCAATATATATATACATATTCAAAGTTGATCAAAATACAAATTAGCCTATACATGCCAAAAGTTTGTAAATAGACTTTTAAAAGTACCGAAAGTTGACGATAGTATGGATGACTTCAATAACGATCCCCGAGCTCGTAACTTACAACCAAAATCTATAAAACAGAGTAACAAAATACACAAGGTAAGCTAATTTAGCTTAGTAAGCTTTAAACAAATTAAACAACTCAAATAAATGATCAAAACATTTTATATAAGCTGAATTGTACTATCAAAGATATACTTTAACTCAATAATTTACCTTGGCCGAATGTTCAAAATCAAATATAAAACCACATAATTACTTACCTATTTGACCATATACGCAAGGTACATTATATTATCTCATATAGCTAAATATATATATAAGTTCAAGATATATCGTCACAGATAACCTAATATTCAAATTCAATAAAACAACACATATAATCGAATTTACAAATACATATAACCTCACATGTAATCACATACCCAAATTCGATATAAGCTCACATATACTTACCTATGTGGCCAAACATATACAATATCTTATAGCTTAATTTCATTGCTCAATATCACAATAGCTTAAACTCCTATAATCATAGACTTGAAAATAATTCACCGGTATAAAACCTGCTAGGCATAAGCCTGATTCAACACCGGCACAAGGCCTGCTAGACCCAAGGTCTTAAATTTATTCACCGACACTAAGCCTGCTAAGCACAAAGCCCGATCAAAGTCACCAGCACAAGGCTTGCTAGGCTCAAGGCCTGAATATCACAAACATAGAATAATTCCACAAAATTTCATATATCGAATCGTATAAATTTCCATGTAACACATACTATTTTTCAGATGTTTTAACCCAATCAAATATAACTCAAACACATTAATTCCTTAATGTTTATCATTCGGCTTCTATATTAATACATTATAAAGCTTGAATCATTATAGTAAAACATTCTATATTCAAATTAAACTATGTTTAATTGCTTAAAGACTTACCTCGAATATCGACGGACGTTACGAATTGACTATTTTTGTTTTTCCACGATCCAAGTCTGATTTCCTTTGTTCTTGATCTAAATAATTTCAAATTAACTTTATTTAAATACAATTTCATTCAATTTAATCCAACAACACATAAATGGGTAAATTACCATTTTACCCCTGATATTTCATACTTTTACAATTTAGTACTAATTGCACAAAGCACAAAATACACCAAATCTCACAATAACATAATTAAGTCGAATCTTCAACATACTCATACTAGTCCATATATTTCATTTATTTCACATTTTAGTCCCTCAATTTATTATTTTTGCAATTTAGTCTTAATAACTCAAAATCATCAAAAACTCCAATACAAAACATGTTAATCTAAAACATATTTTTGATATTCCATCATCCAACATCACAAAACAAAAATATTCATTAATGGCACAACACAAAATAATCACCGAAATAAAAAATTCAAGCATGGGTCGGGTAACATTCGAAGCAACGATCTAAAAAACGTAAAAATTATCAAAAATCGAGCTAAACTCTGACCTTGATTGAGCTCCAAATTGGTCGAACCTAGCTTGGTTTTCTTTTCTTTTTTTTTTCTTTGTTTATATTCGGCAATGAAGAACCATTATAACAAAATATAAACTTTGTTTTAGGTTTTATACTATATGTTATATTATAATTATTTATAATGTTAGTTTACAAAAATAACCTTAACTTATATATATTAAAACCTTATAATAAAAACCCATTACCGTACACCTAAATAGTTATGGGCTATTTGAAACATAAATGCCCTAACTTAAAAAGCCACTAACTTTTTGACCCTTATAATTTAGACTATCAAGTTTTCAACTTACACAATTAAGTCCTTTTATCAAATTAAGCACACAAACAATCAAATTTTTGTACGAAATTTTCACACATGCAAATTCAAATATAATAAACACGAAAAATAATATTTAAATATTTTTCTGACTCGAATTCATGGTCCCAAAACTACCGTTTCGATTAGGGTCTAAATCAGACTGTTACACAGTCCAAGTTATGTGGATGAAATATGAAGATCAAGCTGCTGTAGTATTTCCAGATAAAGTACATGCAGCTACTGAAGTTGATGCTACTGTTCAATTTCAGTTTTATTTTGTTACTTTAAGTAATATTTTGTAACCTAGTTAAATTAGAACTAAGTAGGTAGTGTATTTAATTGAGTGCTGATAAGATTGATAGATCAACTTACCTAATTGTGCAAGTTGATCTGCAAGTTGTAATGTGCAAGCGGTGCAAGCAAGTCTAAAAATAGTAAATATGTTAAAGTTGACCAGCTTATGATTGGTATATGTATTGGCAGTATGCCATCTTTTTTAATCAATGAATTTCAACAGAAATCATTCAAGAAAAATACTCTCTCAATTTTTGCTTTCATGAGTAAGGTCAAATTCTGTTCGTTTGCTAAAAAAACCTCCAGACTTGAATATCAAAGTTTTTGTCATTCTTCATCCGGATTACTTACATTGTTGCTCAAGTTTTTGACTGAGCTTCATACTTCTTCGGATAAATTGTTCAAAACCCAACAGATATTAACCATTTGATTGACGCCTGATAACAATATGAGCCAAGAAATTGGTTCTAGTTTCTTTGCAATGAGTTTTCACTAAAACATCTTTTTTCTTTTGTTCATGAATGCCTTCTTTGAAGCATGTGAGCTCTCTTGATATTACAAAACAATGCTTTTTACACTTTTTTACATATTCCTTTTGAATACTAAAACCAACTTCTTTGGCGTAATCATTGTAGTACTTACATGCCTTTTGCTCAGAATCAAATTCCATCCCCTAGTTTCATTGTTCATCAACTGGAATTGCTTGTATATTCGTAAACCTACCAATAAAAAATAACACTATATATTAAAAATGAGAAATATCATTATTCTATGTTAAATATTTAAATAGGTAAATGCATACAAAATTTGATACAATTGTTTTCATAGAAAAATATTGCAGGAGAATATTTTGGCGTTGAATTGTCTGAGAGTGAAACATAGAGAGCGGAGATTGTGGAGAAGGATGTTTTGGTGCTTTTAGTATGTTAATAATTTTACTGCCTTGTATGTTTATTTTAGAGTATTTACGATTAAGTAAGAGATTTAATCTGAATGAAAATGGAGGAATTTTGTATTAGATGGGAGCGAAACTAGGGTTTGAGGATTATTAAGAGAGAAAGTAAAAAAGGTATCCTAAATTTTTTTTTTTTTGATTGGATTGGAGGTGGCAACAATAAACAATCATACCAAACACAATAACAACTAATTTTCTTTTTTTATTGAAATTAAAATATCCACCGTCGACTATTTCTCTCGGTCACCAATATTCTTCAAAACAAAGTAATCCACTAATCTTGATATGTTCCATTCCCAATCTACTACTCATTGGGCCTCTATCACTATAATACTAAAAACAGTGGAGACCCAATACCTTTATCTGTCTTCTAAAATCATGAGGGGTATCCCCAAATTCAAACTAAAATGCTAAAAACAATGAACACCCAAGCATTTGCTATTGCATGTTACGTATCCCCAATTCAAACTAAAATACCAAAATTAGTGGACACCCAACTTAATCATTACATATCCCCGACTTCAAACTATTTCATACATCAACCTTCACCTCCAATCCTCATGCCACATTATCACCAATATACAAAGATATATTAGGTTTTTTTTTTTTTTTTGAAATAAAGTCAACATTCAATAATACTACAACTTATACTTCAAGATCTATTAAATTATGGGGTTTTTAATTTTTTTCTATTTAAATTATTTAATTAATTTATGATATCAACTCAATCAAGAATTTAAATAATAATATAAATATAGATATTTTCTTATTCTATAATATATATATATATTAAGTTAAAGGTTATTAAGCAAAATATACTATAGAGGACGACATTTATCAAATAATTTTATAATAACCCTCACCAACCAATCTTAAGCCTTGTTATTCATTGTTGACAGAGTTTCAAAAGCATTTTTTAACCTAAAAAATAACCAACAGCAAGTGACTTTTGGGATAAAAAAAAAAATTAAGTGTTTTTCTTTCCAAACTCAAAAGTTTGGGTTTCGATGCTTTTGTGTTTTATGTATATTTATTAAAATCTCCTTATTTATATAGATTATGTGAATACATCAATTTATATTTTATGTATCATTAGACTAAATTATTTAAATATAATTTTTCATTATATTTATTTTTTAAATATTTTATGTACAAATAATTTATATTAATTATTTAAAAGATATTTAAAATACACATTTTATATATAATTATATTAAATTATTTAAATATAATTTAAATAAATTTATTATTTTATTTTCTAATATCATGTCTAAAATAAATATTTTAACTTTCTATTACAATTTTTAACAGCAATGCAAAATATTTATTTAACAAACCATACTTTTAAACATCACTTCTCAATATATATATATATATATATATATATATAGATATAGATATATATATTTATAATTAGGGGAAAGGAATGAAGTTGCTTGGGATCTAATCCAAGCTTTCATGCCTGCAACATAATGTTCT
This sequence comes from Gossypium longicalyx, assembly GCA_025698465.1. NCBI lineage: Eukaryota > Viridiplantae > Streptophyta > Magnoliopsida > Malvales > Malvaceae > Gossypium > Gossypium longicalyx. Next base: position 33,166,254 of record CM047005.1, read on the forward strand.
TACCATTAGATCAAGAGGTTGTTTTAAAAGAACTTTTCAACCATAAAAGTAGCCATCGGGTTAATGTCCAATATAAGCAAGTACAAAATATGTTAACTTTTATATTAGGTCTGATTAAGAAAAATTAAAAATTAACTTGAATCAAGATATTTAGATGATTTATAGAATGCAAATCGAAAAATTATGATTACTAAAATCGAGATGAGTTCTATTTTTAATTAATTTATAATTAGTTTAAAATAGTAAAAATAACTTAAAATTTGTATATAATTTTTTCCAAAAAATACTAAATAAGAGTTTTTGATTTTTTTATTTACTCGAATTTTGTTTAGAAATATATATGAAAAAAACTTTGAAATTATATCATAAATGTTTAAAAGACATAAAACAAAATTTACTTACTAAAATAAATCTAAAAACTCAAAATTCAAAATTACTATAAAAAAACTAAAAATCAAATCACTATTTAAAAATAAAAAATAAAAAATTAACAAACCCAACCCAACCTACCATATCATATAAAATATCAAACTCAAGTATAGTATAAGAAAAAAATAAAGGAGTAATGATCATCTCAAATATTAGCAGCTTTGAAAACGAAAACACATACAGAGATATTAGCTCCCACACACATGACAAATTCTTATAGGAGTATAACTACAAGCTAGTAGTCAAAGGCTAGCAAAACTAGAATAAAATTAGGTAGTAATTAAGACAAGAAAAATTCAATTATAATTTGTTGAAAAATGAAAGCAAAAAAAAGGTTCAAGCAGGCAGCCAAGCAGTGGCAAATACAACATTATGTCCTTTCCAAGTAAGTACAAGATCATCTTCTTCTTTCTTTAATCCCCATCCAGCTGCATGTTCATCAAGCATTGTTTTCACTTCCGAGATGGCCTCTTCACCGAAGCTAACCCCACGAAAACCCGCGTTTCTCATCCGCTGCACCCACCGGCTCTTTGGTTCTAACCTCTCCACCCTTTGCAGCCCTTCATGAGCTATCACGTTCTCTATCTTCCAACTTATGTCTGCCTCGTACCACTGTCTTTGCTTGCTCCCTTGTGGCAGAAAAGTGTCCACCGTATCGTATGGTATCCATAGGTAATTGAAAGCAGCCCTTAATCTACAAACCAAATTATTTGATGTCAAATCCGCATCCTCATCTACTAGGACAACCACTGTTGGGTCCAATCCCCGAAGCGCCTTCAGGAACATGGTTCGAAGAGATTGAGTGGACGATGGTTCGAACGAGTAAGGGTTTGAATTTACATTTGAAAGAGGAGACAATGTTTCTTCTGGTAAGTAGTGAAGCATCATGTGACAGTTTATGACTAGAGCCTCACCGCTTTCTGCATATACTAAATGTTGAACTCGAAGCTGCTCGATCAAAGAGGAGAATCCATCGGCGTAAGTTGAAGGAATCGCTCTGAATTCCAATACTACGTTGCGGGACCTAGCGAAGTTAATCAATTTGGAGCCTAGCTCTTCGTAGGAAAGGTCGAGCATTGGTGGAACATCTTCAGTTGCACCACCAGCAACCGTGAGTTTCACAAGTGGGGGTCCTTCCAGCCTACTAGCTATGGCATCGATTAATGTAGGGATTTGCATGCAATGCGTCAAGCTTAAATCAACTATGTGAATGACCGAATACCCTTCCACAGCTTCTAGTATCGCTGCATTTGCTGCGGTGAAACCGAAGCGATGCCACGGGGTTAAGTCCACGAAGCTAGCCAACTCGATGACGGAGAAAGTGTGGATATCTATAGAGAGGTTGCAGTGAGCGTTGGCCATTGCTGCAAGCATTTTGCAAGTGCCGCTTTTGGCTGCTCGGACAATAAGAGCTCGAAGGAAAGCACATGTTAAGCGCTGGTTGGAATCACCATCTGGTGGTGCAATGTTGTTGAGAACCCAAAGAATTTGCTGCGCTAGAGTGGCATCGTTGCTCTCAATAGCGTTTGCACAGTGCACTAGAAGTTGTTCCATGCAATTGGCATCACCAAAGCTGCCTAAGCCCTTTGAGGTAGGGAACCCAGGCCATGGACGAGCCCGATGGATTTGGTTTTTGTTCATAGTGGGGATTGAAAATGGAGGGATTTGGTGCAAGGGTGGGATTTCAGAGAATTGCATCATGGAGAGAGCAAGAGTGAGAGAGAGAGAGAGAGAATACAAAAAATTAAGAGAAGAGCAAATAAGAATCAGACATCAGAAGAGAGCAGAAAGATAGAAAAAGACCAGACTAACAGTGGGTACCTTGTCATTGGGAAACGATCCACACAGCAAGGATGAAAAAGTGAATAAAAAACCCACCAATTTTATAGTACAGTTTGGGAGAATTCTGCAAATGAATCACAGAAAATTGACGGTTCAGCTTTTGTGAGAATCTTATTTTCTTCTAATAGAGGAAAACCTAAAGGGACCGCTCAAAGAGGAGTATACAAATAACTCCCTTCCCCAAAAGGAACAACTTTGGTTCAAGTCAAATCCGGCAAAAGAGACCATTCTTTCAACAAAGGATATCAGCCTTTTCCAGTTGCTAAACATAGGGGCTGCAATAAGCCATACAGAGATTTACTGATTCAAAACCAACCTTTTTTCATGGCTACAAAAAGGGTCTAATTCTAATCCCCCTCAATATAATCAAAAGAAAGAAGAGAGATGGACGACAGAGAGAAAAAGAAAAGAGAGAGAGAGAGAGTGTGAGAGCTAATTATAAAGGAAAGGAAGAGGGAAAGGGAAAGGGAAAGGGTGTGCTGGTGCTACTTCTGTTGGATTTTGGTAGCATGTGAGGATAGCCGGCCATGGGATTGTCTGTATGTGGGAGTTGGGATTTTGTCATGTAATGTGGAGTGGGGATTATAAGCCATTTAATCTTTGGCTCACTCTCTCATGCCCCGTATGACATTTAACTTTCTCATATCATGATGAAATCATTTTTATGCAGGTCTTCATGTTCTCTTTTTTTTCTTTTTTCTTTTTTGCCTCACATATATTTGTCTCTGAGGTTTTCAACTGTTACCTAAAATCCGTTGATTTTGTTTCATTTCTCCATCCAGGGGAAAATCCTACCCGTAGAGTAAATTTTCTAACTTTGATAACCCTAACACGACCCCTACCATCTGGGTGGGATTCAATTGTAAGACAGGACAAAGTATGTATATACATATATTACTCTGATTAGTGATTGAAGGATTCTATTGATATTTTGAATGTTTTTGTTGTGTGGGAGAATGTGGTAGGGTAGCAGTAAGGCGCCCCTCAAAAGACTCATGGCAGTCAAAATCATTGCATGTTCCTGATGAGACAAATTCCATAAAGGAATGGTCACTGTCTAACCCTAATGGCAATTGCTCCTCTTTTTCTCCTTTCTCTTGCTCATTTGCATTGACAATCCAAGTTGAAGCTTACAAAACTAGGTAAAATATGCACATAATAAAATTGCCTTACTGCCAAAAAAATTAGCAGAAAACAAATAAACTATGTAAATATACACATAATAAAACTCGGTTCTGTCAAACTAACAACTCAACTAGGCAAACTGATTAAACTAATAAGAACCATTACAACAGCAATGTAGAAAAGAAATTACAGTATCCCATGGATACACCATATATGCATGTATGTATGTACGTACAAGTTATGCAAGCGTAAGCACTTGTTCTTATTAAGTTTTTAGCAGGCCCACATATTTGAATACTGTCTAGGGTAATACAAAAATATGCTTCCTAACATTCTCCAACCCCATTACTCTCTCTCTCTATCTGCACTACAAACTTTGGAATAAACATTTGTAAGAGATCTTATCCAGGACCAGTTTTGGATATCCACAAGAATTCTCGAATTTTGTAAATATTTTTAAGAGGATTTAACTTATTATTATATGTTTATCATCTTCATATGCATGCAATGCATATATGAAAATTGACCCTTCTGCAACTCACACGTGATAGACTTCCTTTTGTTCCCTTATTGAAGGACTGGTTTTGGTTGCAGCACTCCTCAACCCCACCCTAAATAGACTACTCGACCATGCCACCGTAGAAAAATGGCCATCTCCCATTAGCAAATTGACTGCCCTCTTTCACTAATCACATGCCTTTATGTTCTTCAAGCCTTTTTTGGACCCTCACCTGCATTAATTACATGTTTGAAACCTAGGAAACTTGCCTATTGTTAACCATGAAAAACATCCAACATTAGTGACCTAGACTAGTCTGCATTTATTACATGTTTGAGTTCTAGGAAACTTGCCTCTTCTTAACCATAAAATAATAAAAATTGTTTTATTAAATATTGTTTAAAAATTAAAATTATAGTCGATTGAGTCTTAGTTTTGATATTGATATTGTTGTCAATGCAAAAGAATATGGGTTCATATACATTGAAGCACATTATACTTTTATTTAAGGGTTGGAAAGAAATATAGGTAGTTTTAGACATTTATCAAAAAAAAATTATAAAGTAACTTTAAAATATTTTTGATTTTATAATCAATATTTTTCTAGATTTAATTAATCAATATCTATCAAAATATTTTTCTTAATCAACAAGTGGTTAGAAGAAGTGGGAGTGAACTTCTTTCCCAAGCATTTGAACCAAGTTTGAGTCTTGAACTTGACATTATTGAAAAGGCTTTACCCGAATACTATCCTTGGCCCAAACAGGATTAAGCTTAGATCGTAAATGAAATAATAAGTTAATATTTAAATATTATTTAAATAAGTTTTTTATGAAATACTTAAAAAAATATTTTTTTGGTATAAATCACATGTGTCCTGATTTGTATTTGTTTTACCGTTTGAGTATAGTCCTGTACGAGCTATGGGTAGTATTTAGGTAAAGCTCTCCCACCAATGTCAACTCCAAAATTTGAACTTGGTTAAAATGCTTGTGAAAAAATTCACTTCCACTTATTCCAACTACTTGTTGGTACTTTTAAAAATGCTTTAAAGGCCATTTAAAAGTAAAAAAAAAAATTAAAATAAATCTTGTTGAGTAAATAATTTATCATCTACAAAAAATAATTTAACAAAAATTTAAAGTAAACTATCCCGTTGGTTATCCAACTTGTAGGACGCTTTCATTTTGTTCACCACAAAAATCCTTGTAATTTTATCACCCTATTTTTAGGGTGTTTTCATTTTAGTCACCTAAGAATTAAATCCTTAATGACAACTATACACACCAAATCATGTCCATAACATGTTTACACTTTCATTTTGGTCACACAAGTCGCTTTATTTTTTTGTCACCAAAAAATCTCTTTTTTAAAGTCATGATATGAGTAAAAAAATTAAAAATTAAAGTGGAAAACACTAAAAACTAAAATAATGCATTAAGAAATTGTCATATTATACTTATTTATCCTATTTCTAGAAATTCTAAATTTCTATTTTATTTCAATATTAAAATTTTAAAATTTAAAACATAAAAAACAATTAAATAAATTGTTGAATTTTTTTATCCCTTGATAATTTCAACAATTTATTACTATAATATTGAAATTAATTCATATCACTATAAAATTTAAAGTTTTATTTTATGTTTCCAAATTGTCATTAATGAAATCAACTTAAATAAATTAAGTTTAATAATTGTCTATGAAACTTAAATTTATTTTGATTATATAATCTTGAATCTTTCATGCTAAGCTAAAAGAAACTAAAAACCATTGCAATTAATTAAATTAATTTCTTGTTCTCGTTTGGGTAAAAAATTGATGAACATAATTTTGAGTTTTGTTTGGCATGGAAGATAAATTAATTACAAGTATTTTTCTTTAATTTTAGCTTAGCATGGGAGAATCAAGATAATATAATCAAAAGAAATTTGTGTTTCATAGACAATTATTAAAGATGAATTATTTGATTTGATTTTAATTTGGAAACATTTTTAAATTTTAGAAGGAGTTTAATTTAATTAATTTCAATATTATAGTAACAAATCAATTGACACTATCAAGGGATAAATTTTTTTCAACAATTTATTTAATTGATTTTAGATGTTTTGAAATTTAAATTTTCAATATTAAAAAAAAAAGTAGAACTTTTGACGAGGGGGTAAACAAGTACAATATGAAAATTTTTAATGCATTATTTTCGTTACTACCATAGATTTAACGCTTGGGCGACTAAAATAGAAGTGTCCTAAAAGTTGGGTGACAAATTTATAAAGATTTTTTTTTGGATGACCAAAATAAAAGTGCCCTAAAAATTGAATGATGAACTAGGCAATTTACCTAAAATTATAAGTATGTTTTGTAAGTATTTTTTAACCCAATCTTTAATAAAAATTGAAATATGTTTTCTTATCGAACTTTAAAAGTTTTTAAACATTCTTTTTTAGTACTATATAATGTATTTCAAATAATAACAATAATAATCTAAACAGTTAAATTCCATTTATATATATAATTTTAATTTTGGAACTAATTAATTTAGTAAAAAGTTTTTTTTTAAAATATTAAATTTTATTAATAAATATCAATATCTAATCCAATAACCATTCTACTCAACTTCAATTTATCATCTACCTAAATATTATAATACAAATTTAGAAATGTTTTTGTAATAAATTTTTAAACCTATTTGTTGCTAAATTTGTAGATGGTAAAATATGAAAATGTAAGAATGAAATTGAACTTGTTTGCAATAATTAATTTTAGTTATAAAGCAATATCTCTAGCAATATGAATGGAATGTTAGAGGTATCAACTAATATGATTTATTTCCTATAAGGTGATGCCATAGATTATATGATACATACACGGGAGGATGAAGACTAATTTAATTTGACACTAAACTAGATACTGTTAAAGTAGCAATTCATCATGTGATGTATATAATATGATAGTTTAATTGGCAAACGTGAAAGAGTGCAGTGGATGAAACCCAATTAGCTATTAATGTGAAAATCAAAGAAAGCTGACAAGCTTTTAAAATTGATCCCATTTGTAATAATAGTTTTAAAGTTATGGAAATGCATGCAGTTAAAGAAAGAGTATAAGAAGAATCTAAGGGAAGCATATAAGGAGAATCACATAAGTTAAGGAATTGAGGTTTAAATATATAAATCTGATGAAGATTCTTAACACTTCGAGTTACAAGGACTAAAAGACATGAGTTAAAGATAATAATTTGAGGGCATGTTTTTTCTTCTCTCGGGCATCCCATGCCTTGTATATATTTAATCTCTTTGTTCTTGTATTCATTAAGACAACATATAAAACAAATTAGCAAGCATGAAAGTAAGGAATGAAACCATGTGCTTAAGATACCCAAATTCATAAAACACTCTTTTCTTTTTCTAATAATAAGCACACCTGTCAAAGTAATACATCATATTGCCTTGTAATAAGGTTGGGTTTCATCCATTTCCTTATTTGCAAGTCCAATTTAATTAGTTTAACAAAGTTTCAATTTAATTTCGTCATTACAAAATAGTTTACACTTTAGTTGCAATATTATCCAAATCCCATTTCAAGATAAGTTTTTTTTTTTAAAAATAAAATAAAATAATAATAATGCAAAGAACATAAGAATAATATATGAGAATAAAGAGGAATTTCTATTGCCTTTCTGTTCTTGTCCATTCTTATTACATGTAGTATACTCTCTCTCTCTCTATATATAGGGTGATTAGACTTATTTTTTAATACATAAATAGGAAAGGTGTTACAAGGGGATAAAATACGAAAGGTTTTTTTATAATGAGCATCCACTTAATAGCATCCATAACACTCCCTTTTGGATCTTCATTATATAAAATATATGTCTGATTAAAAACCTTACTAGGAAAAACCATGTGGGATAAAAACCTAGTGAAGCAAAAAAGAGTACATAATCTTTTAATACACAGTATGTCATAATCTTAAAAGAAAAATGTAGTGCGAATTTACTCCCCCACATTTAAGCATCACTTAAGATCTTTGAAACAACGCAATCCAATATTGATAATCAACTTTTCAAATGTAGCAGTAGGGAGTGCCTTGGTAAAAAGATATGTCAAATTCTCACTTTAACAAATATGTTGAACATTCATATCTCCATTCTTTTGTAGATCATATTTTATCATTCGCTATTACCAACACAATAAGTGCATTGAACATATAAAAAATGGTACTCCAGGATCATCGTTTTATAATATTATTGTTTGACCATTTGTATTCCTTTTCAATATCTCCAATCTACATGAAAATTAGCCTGATTAATTTTGATTATATAAATACTATTGGATACTTAATAGTAATGCTTTATAATATCATTGTGTAACAATTTGTCCTTATTAAACACTCGGTCTTTACGTCAAGATAAATTTCATTTTAAGATATACTTTTATTATAAAGTTTATCTACCAAATAATTATTTCTCTTGAAAATTCTTCAGGAACTCCAATGACATTTGATACATTAATATCAACAATGATAATAATAACCTATATGTATAGATTCATTAATTAATAAAAACTCCTGAACAAAATCATATTCACATTTAATTATTTTCTCATGAAACTCAAGTTTTATGCTTCAGGCATCAATATTATCAAATAATTTATATCAGCTGAATACGAATTCACTAGACCTAAATAAATAATTTTATTTAGTGTCGGACTATTGCATTCACAGCAAATTAATCATTTTTCATAACCAAAGCCAAGTGTCTTGTGAAAGTTTGTGCTACAAATCAATTCTATATATTATAACTTGTATTTTTTTCGCTATTATGCTAACATGTACTCCACTTGGCTTCACACCTTCTGGGTTTTTGGACTTTATGTCCATGATACATTTCATAAGTTGTAACAGAAACGTTTATTTATTTTGATGACTTGTTTTCATCTCAATGCTTTCAACTATATTTTCATTCGAAACCCTCACTTTTTCGTAATATTTCCTTTTGTCAACTCCATCATATTTGGTTATGACATAATTGATTGAGATATCTCATTTGTGAAAATAAAATAGAATGTTAGTAATGACAATATATCGCAAAGAAAAGAGAAATAAAATAAAGAACACACAGATTTTATGTGGAAACCCTTTCAGGAAAAAAACCACGGGCTGAGGAGAAGAAAATTCACTATATCGAATTCGAATGATTACAAGAGGAATAGACTATGTCTATTTATAGGCTTGTAAAGCCATACTCTAATAGAAGTATAGTAAGATTGAAACACCTTATTCTAATCAATATAAAATAGATGGAGTTTAATAAGGTTTAAAAAACCTTATTCTAAAATAAAATAAAAGAAGTGTAGTCCTATATGGATTTTACTTTTATTTTATTTTACTACTGTATTTTATTTAAATAAGGATTCGGGTCACTTAATTCTAACAATCTCCACCTTGACACGAATTCTCAATGAATAAGTTTTTCATCGCGAACTCTCAACGAATAAGTTCTCCACCTTTTTCATAAAATCCCTTAAGGGTTTAACTTCAACAATGAACACTAACCAGGTCTAATCAATGCTCAAACTTGGTTATAGGAAGTGACTTAGTCATCATATCTACAGGATTTTCATGAGTACTAATTTTGCTCACAACAATATCACCGCGAGCAATAATATCACGAACAAAATGATACCGAACATCAATGTGTTTTGTTCTCTCATGAAACATTTGATCTTTTGTAAGGAAGATTGCACTCTAACTGTCACAAAATACTGTACTGATTTGAAGGTCTTCATTGAGTTTACTAAAGAGTCCCTTCAACCAAATAGCTTTTTTACAAGCCTCAGTAATCGCCATGTACTCAGCTTCAGTGGTAGACAAAGTGACTGTAGTTTGTAAAGTGGCTTTCCAACTGATTGCACAACCTCCGATTATAAAGACATAACCTGTGAGAGATCTTCTTTTATCAAGGTCTCTAGCAAAATCAGCATCAACATGCCCAATGACTCCATCTCTAGTTCTTCCAAATTGTAAGCAAACATCAGTCGTACCTCGTAAGTATCTTAAAATCCATTAAATTGCTTTCCAATGTTCTTTACCAAGATTCACCATGTATCTGCTAACTGCACTGACTTTATATGATAAATATAGACGTGAACAAACCATAACATACATGAGAGATCTCACTACACTAGAGTATGGAACATGTGACATGTACTCAATCTCATCATCTGATTGTGGAGACAAAGTCGATGAAAGTTTGAAATGGGCTGCTAAATGAGTATTAATAGGCTTAGCACTCTACATATTGAACCTGCAAAGAACTTTCTCAATGTACCCCTTCTGCCTTAGGTACAATTTACTTGCTTTTCTATCTCCGAGAATCTCCATACCAAGTATCTTCTTTTTTGGTCCCAAATTTTTCATCTCAAATTCTTCACTTAGTTGGGCTTTGACCTTTCTTATCTCTCCTTTATCTTTTGCTGCTATCAATATGTCATCAACATAAAGAAGTAGATACACAAAAGAACCGTCATGGTTTTTCTTAAAGTAAACACAACTGTCAAAACTACTTCTTTTGAAATCATGAGAAGTCATAAAGGAATCAAATCTTTTGTACCACTATCTTGGTGACTGTTTCAAACCGTAAAGGAACTTTTTCAACAAGCAAACATAGTCCTCTTTTTCTGATACTGTAAAACCCTCTAGTTGTTGCATGTAAATATCCTCATCAAGTTATCCATGCAAAAATGCAGTTTTTACATCTAACTGCTCAAGCTCCAAATCATGCATGGCCACAATACCAAGCAAAGCTCGAATCAAACTATGCTTCACAACTGGGAAGAACACATCTGTGAAGTCCACTCCTGAAATTTGACTGTAACCCTTTACAATAAGCCTTGCTTTATATCTGGGTTCTTCAACTCTTGGAGTCCCTTCTTTCTTTTTAAACTCTCATTCACAACGAACAACCTTTTTACCTTTAGGAGGTTTCACAAAATCTCATGTTCTGTTTTTGTGGAGTGATTTCATCTCCTCTTGCATAGCAAACATCCACTTTTCTGAGTCTTCACAACTAACTGCCTTAGAATAATTAGATGGCTCTTGGTTTGCACTTATATCTTTAGCCAAATTTAAAACATAAGTAACTAGATTAGCCTCGGCATACTTCTTTGGAGGTTTAATTTCTCTTCTAGTTCTGTTTTTGGCGATAAAGTATTATAGTGAAGAAGTAACTCTATTCTCAATTTTTGTACTGGCTTGAGAAGTTGACTCTGTATTAATTTGATGCTCCATCTACTTTTGATTTTCTTTATTGGAAGAGTCTTTAAGAGATAAGTTAGGTAGCATAGTAGTTTCATAAAAAATAACATCTCTGCTAATCACAACTTTTCTAGTTTCAGGACACCATAACTTATATCCTTGTACACCAGCTTTATAACCAATAAAAACACATTTAATGGATCTCGGTTCCAATTTTCCATTATCAACATGAGCATACGCAGGACATCCAAAGATATTTAAATTAGAATAATTAACAGGATTACCAAACCATACCTTTTGTGGAGTCTTTTTCTCAATGACAACGGATGGAGATCGGTTGATCAAAAAACATGCAGTAGAGGCTGCTTTTGCCCAAAACGACGTTGGTAAGTTGCAATTTGACAATATACATCGAACCTTCTCTATGATTGTTCTGTTCATTCATTCTGGAACGCCGTTTTGCTGTGGAGTATGACGAACTGTCAAGTGTCTTACAATCTCTTCTGACTTGCACAGTCTATTAAACTCATCAGAACATAACTCTAAGCCATTGTTTGTGCAGAGGTATTTTATTTGTTTTCCCGTCTATTTTTCAATCATAATTTTCCAAGACTTAAATGCAGAAGACACATCGCTTTTCTGTTTTAGGAAGAATACCCAAACTTTTCTGGAAAAATCATTAATAAAAGTTAGCATATAATTAGCTCCACCTCTCGAAGGCACTCTAGATGGCCCCTATAGATCAAAATGAATATACTCCAAGGTTTCCTTCGTGTTATGGATTCCTCTGGTGAATCGAACTCTCTTTTTCTTTCCAAAAACACAGTGCTCACAGAACTTCAGTTTGCAAATTCCTTACCCATCAAGAAGTCCTCTTTTGCTCAATTTTGTCATGCCATTCTCACTCATATGCCCTAGGCACATATGCCAAAGTTTAGTAATATCATCATCTGACAAGGAAGAGGAAGCGACAGTTGCATCACCAGTAACAGTGGAACCCTGCAAAACATATAACTTGGTAGTCATTCCTTTCATCACAATAAGGGAACCTTTAGAAATATTTAAAACCCCACTTTCAGCTGTGTATCTGTACCCTTTTGAATAAAGAGTGCTTAACGAAATTAAATTTCTCTTCAATTCTAGAACTTGTCGTACGTCACTAAGTGTTCTGGCAACTCTATCAAACATCTTAACTTTAATTGTTCCAACACCTGTGATTTTACACGAAGCATTATTTCCCATCAAAACAACACCTTCAGACATTGTTTCGTAAGTTGTAAACCAATCCCGATTAGGACTCATGTGGAAGGTGAAGCTTGAATCAAGTATCCATTCCTCGCTCACTTTATAATCGATTGTTTTCCCTTTTGATTTGCAGCTTCCCTTTTAATCTTATCCTGTAGCTTATAGCACTTAGATTTAATGTGCCCTTTCTTCTTGCAAAAGTTACAAGTTTTACCTTTGTTTGAAGACTTCGATCTACCCTTAGATTTACCACGAGGATTCCGTTCCTGTGTCCTTCCACGATCATCATCAGCATTCCGATCTTGTCTCCTACGAACAATGAGACCCTTTATTTGAGAGTCAGGTTTAACCATAAGATGGTTCATCTTATCATACGAGATCAAAGAATCATAAACCTCATCAACTATTAAAGACTCGCAGCTATATAAAATTGTGTCTCTAAAGGTTGAATAAGACGGGGGAAACGAACAAAGTAAAATCAACCCTAGATCTTCCTTATCATATTGAACCTCCATGGCCTCTAAGTTTGAGAGAATTTCTTTAAACACTGTTAAGTGTTCGTGTACAGATGCACCTTCCTCCAAACGATGAGCATAAAGATGCTGCTTCATATGCAACTTGCTTGTTAGAGTTTTCGACATACATATTTGTTCCAGCCTCTTCCATAATGCAGCGACGATCTTCTCCTTCATCACATCCTGTAAAATTTCGTTGGACAAATGTAGATGTAATTGTGTTAACACCTTTCAATCCTTACGCTTCTTCTCTTCATCTATTAATGTCGAAGGCATCTTATCTATCCCTAGCAAGGCATCCTCCAAATCCATCTGCGCAAGAACTGCTTGCATCTTAATCTGCCACAACACAAATTTAGTGTTGCGATCTAACAATAAAATTTCATACTTCAAAGACGTCATTACTGTGATCGAGATGAACAACCCAGAAGCTCTGATACCAATTTATGAAAATAAAATAGAATGTCAGTAATGACAATATATCGCAAAGAAAAGAGAAATAAAATAAAGAATACACAGATTTTACATGGAAACCCTTTCGGGAAAAAAACCACGGGCAGAGGAGAAGAAAATTCACTATGTCGAATACGAATAATTACAAGAGAAATAGACTATGTCTATTTATAAGCTTATAAATCCATATTCTAATAGGGATGTAGTAAGATTGAAACACCTTATTCTAATCAATATAAAATAGATGGAGTTTAATAAGGTTTAAAAAACCTTATTCTAAAATAAAATAAAAGAAGTGTAGTCCTATATAGATTTTACTTTTATTTTATTTTACCACTGTATTTTATTTAAATAAGGATTAGGGTCACTTAATTCTAACATCATTATATTCATAATTTCAGGTACTTAAACCTCTTCTGGGATTTTATCAAAAGTTACGTCTCAGGTCTTTTCATGAGTACCCGCCTCCTTTAGTATATGACTATCTTCATTTCTTTCTTATTTCTTTCAAGAATTTTTTGATTTATGAAATCGACTAGTTTGTCATGCTTCTAGCATACCCAAGACTTATTTTTATTACATTGTCCTTTTGGGACATATAATTATTTGGAGCATTTTAACTTGTATATGTATCAACTAGTATATGCAATCTCTAAATGCCACCACTAAACATGTCTGGAAAATAATTTATCCTTCAAACTTTGTGCATAAATATTAGTGAGGATCACAAAAAATGATGACATGATTATTTAACCAATTTGTCTTCCTTTAATACTAAGAAAATTTGCAACATGACAATACCTTTTCAAAATTATAAAATATCTTCTTTCAACTTTTAACATCTAATGGAAATTCTAATTTTTCCCAACTTCATACTTAATGATTCATATTAGTGCAATATGGTGGAAAATAAAATAAATATTTCACATCCAAATATTATTAGAGGAAATCTATTGGCTTATAAATGAAAGTCAATTCTCACGAGACAAATATTTATTACATGGTGGCTTGATGCAAATAAAATTACATGCTTATTATAAAACTATTCTTATATTAATGGTTAAGCAATTAAATGGAGGCATAGTTTTGCTAACCATTAAATATAACGTATATAGGCATAGACAACTTAATATTATTCCATCTAAAACTACAAAAATCAAGCTTAAGATATAATGCATTAGCGTTGTTAGCACAAATTGCATACTATAGAGATTGTACACAATCAAATTATTTCCAGAAATAATATCGCAAACTTCGGGTTGCACACATGTGATACATGAGCCCATATATTATTTGGTTATCATTTAAAAATGCAATTGACCTCTAACTTTAGCTGGTGTTAGTTCAATATGTTGTCCGAATAACTAGTATTGATGACAATTATTAAAATGTAACTTCTAATTCTTCAATAAAATCATATAAAATTTCATCAAATTATTTTGTATCATCATTGACTCGGGATGGTCTAACCGGTCATACCAACACTATGAACTTCTTTTCACTATCTCATATGTCAATCATATACGTGTAATGTATTCCTTCGGAGAATATTTGTAATTCAAAAACACAAGTTTCTCATGTCATTTCTATCCATGGTTTTAATGTAAAACACATAAAGATTTCCTTCAACCTATATCTTCTTGATTTGAAAAATTATATTATATATTTTACAAAATTTTGCATCATAGGGAGGTAAAATATTAGCTCTTAAAGAGCTTTTTACGTTTTAATGCAATATTATCTCTTCAGGAGCACATAATCATTTTATTATACAACCTTAATGAATACTTAATTTATTTTAAATAATGTACACATTTGCACTTCTTTTCAACATGAATGATAATAACTTTTGGTATTCAAAAACTTTATTTATTCATATAAAAATAAAATGAATAAGTATAAATAAAATATATATTAAATGTAACAAATAATAAATTCATGTTACTAATAAATCACTATGGTTATAGGTAATATTTTTTTATATATACCATAACACAATCAAATGAAAAATATTATAAGGTCAGATTAAAGTAGCTTTACAACTATAAAGGTTTAAACATAAACATTTTCTAACCTCTACCTCTTATGACATAATTTCATTTTAAATTTTATAATAATAATCATGAAACCACCTAGACAGGGTGAATATCCCAAAGTTCATGACAAGTAAGTATGTTTACTCCCATTATGCAATAATCATATATCTTAATTAAAATTAAAATTAAATTAATCAATTCTATTAAAAATAAACCAATAAAAAATAAAAACATTTATCTCCACATAGAAATCCTAACTAAATGCGTGAAGAGTTTTAAAAATTCATAGAGTTACAGATAGAGAATTATATAAATTAAAATTATTAATAGAAATCAAATCAAATTTCAAAAAAAGTTGATTAAATTGACTTAAGTTACCATGGATGGGAAGCAAGGATTATAAGCATCCTTTGTAATGACGAGAAATAAATCATCCCCAAGCAAATATCAAGTAGCTATTGATTCTAATGATTCTTAAACCAAATAATTAAATTTAATGCTTGGATTCCAACAAAATTTTGACACAAACTAAGAACATGTTAATCATCATTGTATGCATGGTCAACTTTAGCTTCATAGTAAAAAAAAATTATCTTTTGTCGAAAAATTATCCTTCATTTCATCATTTTGGGATAACGAAATTTATCTCAATATCGTGTCCCTTTTTTTAATGGAAGCTTTGATAAAATTTTACTAGATGCTTAAACATGCAATAGGTATGTGACTTGTAACGCATTAAATAATTCAATTTTTCTTCTGTGAGTATCTGACATAAATATGTATATGTTTCAGTGGTTGAGTGTTCTATAGGAGTGTATGGGAGGTCTTGGGTTTAAGTCTCGCTTCTGTCAATTTTGTTAAACTTTTGGATCTAAGCCTTATCCTTGTTTAGTGGGCTTATATTTAATTGCCTATAAATTCATATCAGGATGAACCTGCTGGTTCAAGTGGTAAGGGAGGTCGTTGTGTTGGAGGTTTTGTGTTCGAATCCCTATGTAAGCGTGGGTATTATTTTGTTCGGTTATCTGACAGAATTTCAGTTGAACTGAAATTCTGAGGAAGTTTTGAGTAGTGGGTAAGTGGGAGGACAATAAGGGATTTTGATAAAAAATCCTTTATTTTCTCCCTTTCAAATTTGAATAAGTTTTTCTCTCCTCTTTTCGAATTGACATCAATTTTTGTTTCTTTTCAAAGTTTCTGTCAATTTTATTTGTGTTCCTCCTCTTTCTGGCGTGAGTTTTGCTTCTCTATTCTGTTCGATTTCCTTTGTTCGTTACTACTATTTTTCGTACAGTTTCGGTAAGCTTTCTATTCTATTATGCGGTAGTAGCATAGCAATTATTGTATGAATTTGATTTCTACGAACGGATGTGTAGGTGAAGGCGGTGAACATGTGGTTGTCACTTCGACGGTTTAACTTTCGTGTGTAGACATTTTTGCGGTGGTAAGTTTTAAGCATTGTTTGATTTTAGGTTTGTCAATTCATAAATCACTGCTAATAGGGCGTTGGGATTCTGTTTTTAGGTGCTGGGGGTCTCAGGAGTGGTTTCACATCAAATCGATACCAGGTGTGTACCCAAAACGCAAAAAAGGAGACTTTAGAAAAAGCCAAAAAATGAATCTATCAACGCCACATGGGTGTGTGGTCGCTCGTGTGGATGGCCGTGTGTGAGACACGATTGTGTGGTAGCTGGAGTGTGGTCAGGTGGGCTATACAGGCTAGGCCAAGTTGCGCATGTGGGCCCATGTGGGCCCATAATTCTGAAAATTTTCTTAAGGTCGTACGGGTCACTCCAATCAATTGTGGGCCTACTATAGGGTCTGTAAGGGCTAATTATGCCCTGATTTGCATGCTATAATATTCTGATAGACTGACCTAAGTAGGATACTAAATGTATGCCTGATTATATTGATGTATGTATATCCGTTATTTGTATAAAGCATGATGAGCATGTTTTATTTGTTATATCTATATGTGAATTTGTATATCTGTTATTGGGGTGGGATTTGTATATGAGGAGGAAGTATTCTGTTTGGTGTCAATCACCTTTATTTTGGCAGCTTGGCAATATATTATCTTTTATGTGTCTTAATGACACAATGTACTGTGCAGGGATGGATAAGTGTTTTTAAACCCACATGCTGTGATGGGATGGTTGGAGTTGGTGTGTATAGGATGGGGGTAGGATTCTGCATATTTGAAACTGAATCTAAAACTGAATTTGTATCTATATCTGACTGTGCATATAATTCTGTATGTTTGCATGCTTAATTTTGTTGGGTTACACACTGAATTTTCGTAAACTCACATTCGTTGTCTGTTTTGTCAGGTATCCACAGACTTAGGAGGATCGGTGCGGCAGAGACTCAATGGTGACCACTCGACTGTAAATGGTTTAAAATTAGCAATTTATGGTTTTATTTATGTTTTTGGTAATTATTTTGAGAGGTTGTAATTTTTGGGACTATCTGGATTTTTATTTTTGGGTTTTAAACTGTTGATTCTGGTTTGCTGATTTTCTGTATGCTTGGTAAATTATTTTATGAAATTAACGATTTTTACGCAAAAAGAGATTTTCCTAAAAATAACAAATCGGGTTTATAAAATATGGCGAATTTATTAAACTTTCGCTATAAAAAGTGTTTTGAAAAATTAATTAATTAAATAACGTTATCAGTTTATTCGTGAACGAACTCGTGGTATTAAACTTGAATGGTTTATCAAGTCTAACACCATTTTCAAAACCCATTCCTTGTTACATCACCAGATTCGGCCATAACGTCTAGGTCAGGTTTGGGATGTTACATTTAGTGGTATCAGAGTCAGGTTACAAATCTCGGGTTGTGAATTTTGGGTTTCAAAATTATATTTCGAAAAGAATTGGTTTTCAAATATTTTTGGATAAATTGGGAAGTCTGTGGTACACTGAGTCTCCAGCGCTGAACCTGTATGTATTTATAAATTTTTGATAGAAAACTTTGAAAACACCGTAGTTAGTACTTTCTGAAACTGTACTGAGTAGTTAGAGACTAAAACTTTTAGAAACAATTCTAAACTTCTAATAATTTATGCATAAAATATCTGCTAATAAATACTGAAACTGATGCATAAAATTTTTATTGTAGATAAAACTTGAAAAATATAATAAGTGCTCGTAGAACTCGTAGACGTGGTATTTGAGGCCGTGGTAGAAGCAATAGGGGGCTCGAGTTGAGTTTTCCTCTCTAGGCAGTATGCCGAACTTAGATACGAGTAAGACATCAATTCCGCCTGCTATTGAGATTGGGTCTCAAAATCGCTCGGCTGGGGACCATGCACTGTCCCAAGCCATGCTGAGGATTTTAGAGAGAGTCCCTGGACCCCATTCTAGAGCTGGGGGTCAAAGGTCGATAACTGAGCGACTCCGGTCTAATGGTGCTGAGTTGTTTAGGGATGTCACTGGAGTCGCCCCTAATGTGGCCGAGTATTGGTTGGAGGCCACCGAGAGGATCATGAATGATCTAGACTGTACTCCTGAGTAGAAACTGAAAGGGGAGTAGTCTCTTTGCTTCGCGATGAGGTTTATCAGTGGTGGTTGACGGTTGAGGAGGGTACTCAGTCTGATCATCTGAATTGAGATTTCTCTAAGACCATATTTTAAAATAAGTACGTGGGGGTGAGCTATGTGGATGCTCGCAGGCGTGAGTTCATGAATCTCACGCAAAGTGATAGATCTGTGGCCGAGTATGAGGCTGAGTTTTTGAGGTTGAACCGCTATACTCGAGACATAGTGGCATCTAAGTATGAGAGATACGTCCAGTTTGAGGATGGCTTGAGGGATAACTTGAGGGTATTGATTGCTCTACAGAGGAAGCGGGAGTTTGCGGTTCTAGTTTAGAAGGTGAAGATCACCGAGGATGTTAAGGGCGTGGAACGCCAAAATAAGGACCGACAGAGAGAGGAAAGAATAAGAGGGATTCGGAGCCCTCAAGTTCTATTTAGAGGCCTTAAAAAAAGGGGCAGATCTAATGGGCCAGTTAAAGTAGGGGCTCCTGCTGCTCCTACTGGTATTCAACTGTGCGGTGATTGTGGTAGGTGATTGTCTGAGGTGTGGGTCATTAGAGCACCGTATTCGAGAGTGTCCACAGAGGGCTAATCAGATGCAAGCTTCTAGACCAGCTTCTGCGTAGCCTCATAGGGCAGTTCAGCAGCCACCTAGGAGTCGTGACAGGTTAGGGGTGGTAATGGTATGGGTAATGGACAGAGAGCACAGGGCAGATGTGCTAGTTAGACTGAGACGAGGTAGCCTACACTAGTTTATGTTGCACGACGCTGAGAGGATAGAGATGCTCCTGATGTTATCACCGGTACATTCCTTATATTTGATGTACCTTATACTGCTTTGATAGACATAGGTTCTGCTCACTCCTATAGCTAGCACTATATCTAAAAACCTGGGGATTTCTGTTGAGAGCATTTCTAGTGAGATTACTGTACTAAATCTGTTGGGACAGTCTGTTCAGGTTAGTAAACACTGTAGGGATGTTTCGTTAGTGGTACAAGGGGTTGTCTTTCTGAAAAATCTGATAGAGCTTCTATTTGAGGAGTTCAATTTAATTTTGGGTATGGACTAGCTGGTTGAGCACTGAGTCAGTTTGGACTGCGTATCTAAGAGGGTCATTCTAAGAACCAAGGATGATATGGAGGTGGTTGTGATTGGTGAGCGTTGAGATTATTTGTCCAATTTGATCTCCGCTCTTGTGGCTAAAAAATTGGTTCAAAAAGGGTGTAAGGCGTACTTGGCTTACGTGAGTGTTTCTAATTTTGGGGACTCTTCTATCGAAGAAATCAGAATGGTGAGGGATTTTTCAGATGTCTTGCCTGATGAGTTACCGGGTTTACCTCTGAATCGAGAGGTTGAGTTTGGAATTGAGCTCCTTTTGGGTACAGCTCCGGTGTCTATCGCTCGATATCGTATGACACCAAAAGAGCTTACTGAGCTTAAGGATCAACTTCAAGAACTTTTGGAATATCGTTTCATCTGTCCTAGTATGTCTCTGTGGGGGCGCCAGTTCTGTTTGTTAAGAAGAAGGATGAGACCATAAGGATGTGCATCGATTATCGGCAGTTGAATAAGTTGACTGTGAAGAATAATTATCCACTTCCGAGGATCGATGACTTGTTTGATCAGTTCTGAGGGGCTTCAATGTTCTCTAGGATAGATCTTCATTCTAGGTATCATCAATTGAGGGTTAAGGAAGCTAATGTTCATAAGACGGCATGGGGTTCCTATGTCGATTATTTCTTATAGAGATCCTCGCTTTACTTCTTGGTTCTAAAAGAATTTGCATGAGGTTTTGGGTTCGAGAATGGACTTCAATACTGCATTCCATCCTCAGACCGATGGTCAATCTGAGAGGGTGATTCAGATACTGAAGGATATGCTTCGGAGTTGTGCAATTGATTTCTGAGGTAGTTGGGAGGATTATCTGCCGTTGGCTAAGTTCCCCTACAATAACAGTTTCGAAGTTAGCATCCAGATGGCACCGTATGAGGCTTTATATGGTCATAAGTGTCGTACTCCGCTATGTTGGACTGAGTTGGGCGAGCGTTTGGTTTTGGGTCCTGAGTTGGTTTCTAAGACCGAGGATAAGGTTAGGCTGATTCGGGATCATCTGAAAACATCTTCTGATAGACAAAAATCTTATGCAGATCTGAAGAAGCATGATATTGAGTACTTTGTGAGGGACTTCGCCTTTCTTAAGGTTTCTCCATGGAAGAAAGTTCTGAGATTCGTCTTTCATTGGTTCGTATCGAATTTTAAAGCGTGTGGGACTAGTCGCTTATCAGTTGGAGTTACCTCTAGAGTTAGACCGTATCCATGATGTCTTTCATGTTTCAATGTTGAGGCGATACCGGTCGGATCTATCTCATGTTGTCTCTGTTGAAGAAATCGAGGTTAGGCCAGACTTGACTTTTGAATAAGAGGCATTTCAGATTCTGGATCGAGATGTTAAGGTTCTGAGGAGGAAGTTCGTTCCTTTAGTGAAGGTTCTTTGGCGAAATCTTGGTACTAAGGGGGCCACGTGGGAACCTAAGGATTCGATGTGCCAGCAGTATCCTCATCTGTTCGGATTAGATAAATTTTGAGGTCAAAATTTTTTTGAGGGGGTAGAGTTGTAATGCCCTAAGTAATTCAATTTTTCTTCTGTGAGTATCTAACATAAATATGTATCTGCTTCAATGGTTGAGTGTTCTGAGAGTGTGTGGGAGGTCTTGGGTTCAATCCCACTTCTGTCAATTTTGTTAAACTTTTATATCTAAGCCTTATCCTTGTTTAGTAGGATTATATTCAATTGTCTATAAATTCATATCAGGATGAGCCTGCTGGTTCAAGTGGTAAAGGGGGTTGTTGTGTTGGAGGGCTTGTGTTCGAATCCTGTGTGAGCGTGGGTATTATTTTTGTTCGGTTATTTGATAGAATTTTGATTGAACTAAAATTCTGAGGAAGTTGTGAGTAGTGGGTAAGTGGGAGGAAAATAAGAGATTTTGATAAAATATTCTTTATTTTCTCCCTTTCAAATTTTAATCAATTTTCCTCTTCTTTTCAAATTGACGTCGATTTCTACTTCTTTTCAAAGTTTCTGTCAATCTTATTTTTGCTCCTCCTCTTTTTGGCTTGAGTTTTACTTCTCTATTCCTATAACATCCTAAAATAGGGCCTAATCGGAATAGTGATTTTGAGACCACAAATTTGACATTAAAATATTTATTTTATGATTATTATAAGATCTAAAATATAAGAATATGCATGTGATAAAGTTTCATGAAGGAATTCTATGAGTATGGTGTTTAATTGGAAAATAAAAACCAAATTGAATAAATTTCAAAACTTGGATTCTAAAAGCATTTGTATGAAATTACTTTAGATTCTAAATTAGAAGGTCTTGGAGAGCAATTTGCCCAATTTCTAAGTTTTTGGACAAAAATGGACATGTATAGATGAAAATTTAAATAAAGGGCTTAAGGGCATTTTGGTCATTTGGCAATTTAATGAAATAAAATGGGAAAAAGAAGGCAAAAATCAGCCATTCTTCTCCCTTGTCCAACCGAAACTCTCAAGTCTCCATAGCTAGGGTTTTCAACACTTTCAAGCTCAATAGTAAGTGCTCCCGAGCCCCGTTTTTAATGTTCTTCGTGTTTTTGAAATCCTGGTAGCTTACTCTCTTTATTTCTACCCATATTTTATGCAAGGGTTCATGTTTATAAATTTACCCATGCATGAGTTACTTGTATTTTGATGGTTTATGGAGGAATATGAAAGTTGGATATGTGTTAAACATTTTTTCCTAGGTTATTTTCATGAACAACCCTTAAAAGGACCTTTTTGCAAAAGGTGTAAAATGTGTGGTAGAAATGAGAAAAAATGGAAAAATGTGGGCTGCCATAAGGGGGAAACACATTCTGCTAGGCTTGGGTAAGGTAGAAATTCCATGCATTTCATTATACGAGCCTAGGGACTAAATCGTAAAAATGTGAAAGGTTAGGGGCAAAACGATCATTTGGACCGGGGGTAAAATTTAGACTTCAAAAGTATAATGTGAGTTGTTAATGATTTATTTTTATTGTTATAGACCCCAAGGAACAAATTTCGAAAGTCGATCGAGGAAAACGGAAGGTTTCGGAATAATCGAAACACGATACCGAGACGAGTACCAAGTAAGTTCGGATAACCTAAAGTAAACTCATAATATGCCTAATTGTATGATTTATGAATGTATGATAATTGCATTTGACAATGGCATGAAAATACATGAAATGTATCTTTAAGAATGACATGATAATAAATGTCGTGGTTGAAGTTAAAAATGAAGTTCGGTGGATAAACCATGATTTACATGACTTGAGATCCTGCATATGTTGCAGAAAAGGATTTAGCCCGGACAGGTAATCCATTGATCTCAAATATAGAAAGGATCTAGCCCGGACGAGTGTTCCTTGAGTGATCGAGCCTCCCGAAGAATATGTGTGCATTGTGGATTTAGCCGGACGGGTAATCCGATTAGGGTCTGAATTTAGCCTGGACTGGTAATTCAGATCCGAGCTCATTAAGGGTGTTTGTCACTATAAGAGATTTAGCCTGGACTGGTAATCCCAACATCACCTTATGAGTTTACAATACGAGGGATTTAGCCTAGACTGGCAATCCCGCCGTAAAATGTGAGGTTCGCGGGAGTGCATACCTGAAATGATAATTCTTATGAATTGACAGTAAACGAATAATCCATCGGGATTTCCTAGAAACTCAACAGGATTAATATGATGTATATAAATGAAATGATTAATGATGAGCTCATCTGAGACAAATTACATGGTGCATTATTATTGTGGCTAACTTGTTGATTGAGTGCATGTGATAGGGAAACCATTTCATTCTTGTTGGTTTAATTGCTTAATATGGTTGTATACTAATTACTCAGTAAGTTTACTTTCCAGTTATTCGGGCTTACTAAGCATGTAAATGCTTACCCCTCTCTTTTTCCTGTCTTATAGAGCTTGAAGACTCATAAAGATTGGAAGACAGTTGGAGAGTCGACACACTATCAAATAGTCCAGTTTTGGTATATAAATACTCTTACTTTGTCCAATGGCATGTATAGGGCTTTTGGTTTATTTTGTTATATGTGTCATTTGATTTGCCAAAATGAAGGCATGTAAAGATATACCTAACTTTCTGTATTTGGCTATGAGAATTGGCTTATTTCGAAGTAGGTTATGACCTACAAATTTATGCATGCTTATGTTTGCACGGGATGGCTTGACCATAATTGGCAATGATTTATAATAATGAGCTAATTTTAAAAGTGTTAACGAGACATGGAAATCCTTAAAACTAAGGAAATAACCTAGCATGTGTTAAGCCAATGATACGAGGTTTGTTAAGGTTATTTGTAAGTGTACAATCATGTCTTGCTTTGTATTTTGGTAACTTTTTAGTACAAGTGTTGTAGAGGGTGTCCAAAGGCTTGGAAAATAGCCTAAGAAGGTCCACACGGGTAGATACACGGGCGTATATCTAGGCCGTGTGTGACACACAGATCACCCCTATGGGCGTGTGGTATGGCCGTGTGTCCCCTGTACCTAAAATTTTAAGTCAGTTTCGAGCACGGGCTAGACACACGGACGTGTGTCTTGGCGGTGTGCCCCTAAATGCCTGGTGACGTTATAAACAAAATGCTCGAGTTTTTGGACACGAGTGTGTCTAGGCCATGTGAAGAACACGGGCCAGGGACACGGGCGTGTGCTTGACCGTGTGAAAACCCCTATAAGTTCAAAATGAAAAATAATTTTCATAAATTCAACACGGGTAGGGGACACAGGCGTGTCCCAAAGCACACGGGCGTGTGCATTGCCTCCACACGGGCGTGTGAGGCTTTACCTAGAAAAATTTTTATGAACTTTCGTAAGTTCTCGATTTAGTCCTGGATCATTCTCAATGTACGTTTAGGGCCTCATAGGCCCATAATCAGGACATTATGATACAATTTGATCTATTTTATATTAGAATCAAATTTTATAACCCGTATTTCTTGAAAATGTTCAAGTTCATGTTTGGTGACGCCTCGTATCCGGTTTTGATCTCTGGTACGAGTAAGGGGTGTTACATTTAGTGGTATCAGATTTACGGTTTAGTCGGTTCTAGGACTACCGTAGAGAGTATCGAGTTTCGCTATACATGCCATTATTCGAACATTGATAATGTGATATCTCCTAACAGTTTAAATTGTTTTTGAATATTGTAAATGTCTTCCAATCAAGCACAAGATGAGTCCGAGGGAGCTGAGAGCCATGCTCTAGCTTCTGTACAACAAGTTGTTTGTAGTAGTAGTAGAATGCTTATGTCTAAAGGCCGGGAAGAGGCCAGAGCCGCTTTCTTTGACATGATAGATGAATGGTGTGGGGATTATTTGAGGAATCGCCCCAACATACCACGACCTCCCCTACCCCCTAACCAACCTAATGAGGAATTGCCACAAGGTATGGCACCAGTAAGAATTGATAAAGCCCCTGTACATAAACTTAGAAAGTATGGGCCTGAGGAATTCAGAGCTAAGATCGATGATAATATTGAGAAAGTCGAGTTTTGGCTCGAGAATACTACACAGGTACTAGTCGAATTATCGTGCACACTTGAGAAATGCTTAAAGTGTACTGTGTCTGTCCTGAAGGATACTGCATACCACTGGTGGAAGACCGTATCTTCAGTTGTGCCAAAGGAAAACATCACTTGGGAATTTTTCCAATCTGAGTTTAAGAAGAAATAAATCAATCAAAGGTTCTTAGACTCGAAGCGAAAGGAGTTCTTGGAACTTAAACAAGGAAATAAGACTATAGCAGAATACGAAAGGGAGATTGTAAGGCTAAGTTAGTACGCAACTGAATGGGTTCAAACTGAGTCAGAAATGTGTAAACATTTCGAGGACGGTCTGAATGAGGAAATCAAGCTATTGATTGGGATTTTTGAAATACGAAAGTTTACCGTATTAGTTGATCGAGCTAAGAAGGCCGAGGAGCTCAATAATGAAAGAAAGAAAGTAAAGAGAGAGGCTCGAGTTTCGAGCAAGAGATCTAGCGGTAAGACGCTCTCGTTTCCCACAAAGAAATTAAGGAGTCAACATGAACGCTCCACTTCATCGGTAGGGTATTCGGGTAGAGCGAGAGGCTCCAAGCGACGTAGTCAGAAGTCTTTCTCCCCGACTGTGACTAGTGTGGGGATTGTAGATGACCAAAAGCCGAAGTGTAAAAGCTATAACAAATTTCACTCCGGAGAGTGTCGAATGAAAAATGGTACATGTTTCAGATGTGGTTCTCTTGACCACTTCCTCAGGGACTGCCCACAGCGAAATGAAAAAGAAGTGGAAGTAGCCCCGAAGTCGAGTGCTCCCATGACACGAGGTAGACCTCCAAGATATCCTAAAAGTGCTAGTGGCAGTCGAGTTGTGGCTAAAGGCACTGCAAAATCAGAGGCTCGAGCCCCGGCAAGAGTGTATGCAATATGTGCTCGAGAGGAAGCCTCTGCTCCTGACGTTATCATGGGTACTTTTTCTCTTTTTAATACATGTGTTGTTGCCTTAATTGATCCAGGGTCGACGCATTCATACATTTGCACGAGATTGGTGTCTAGTATGAACATACCTATTGAACCTACAGAATTTATTATTGGAGTGTCGAACCCATTAGGCAAATCAATCCTGGTTGATAAAGTCTGTAAGAATTGTCCTTTGACGATTCAGGGTCAATGCTTTTTGGCTAACCTTATGTTACCATTTGATGAGTTTGATGTAATACTTGGTATAGATTGGTTAGCTCTGCATGATGTAATTGTAAATTGTGGTAGCAAGTATATTGAATTGAAATGCCCAGATGGTGAGATTTTACGGGTTGATTTAAGAGAATTGGGTACGCTGCCGATTGTAATCACAGTGATGGTTGCTCAAAGATATATGAGAAAAGGGTATGAAGCCTACCTTGCTTTTGTATTGAACACTAAGGAAACAGAGTTGAAGATTGAGTCTGTGCCAATAGTATGTAAATATTCAGATGTGTTACCGGAAGAATTATCTGAGTTACCTCCTGAAAGAGAGATAGAGTTTGATATTGAACTAACGCCAGGAACAGCTCTCATTTCTATTGCTCCGTACCGAATGGCACCAACTGTGCTAAAATAGTTAAAAGCATAGTTGCAAGAGCTGACGGATAAAGGTTTTGCAAGGCCAAACTTTTCATCTTGGGGTGCTCTCGTATTGTTTGTAAAGAAGAAAGATAGTTCAATGAGGTTATGTATAGATTATCGGCAACTGAACAAGGTGACTATCAAGAATAAGTATCCTTTTCCAAGGATTGATGATTTGTTCGACCAGTTGAGAGGAGCCACCGTGTTCTCTAAGATAGACCTGAGGTTCGGCTACTATCTGTTGCGAGTTAAAGAATCGAATGCACCTAAGATAACTTTCAGAACGAGGTATGGTCACTATGAATTTCTTGTCATGCCGTTTGAGTTAACGAATTCACCGGCCGTATTCATGGACCTAATGAATAGAATCTTTCAGCCATACTTGGATAAGTTCGTCGTTTTGTTTATTGATGACATTTTGATTTATTCCAAAGATGAGACAGAGCATGTGAAGCATTTGAGAACTATGTTGCATACCTTACGAGAAAAAAAACTGTATGCTAAGTTTAGCAAGAGTGAGTTTTGGCTCCAAGAAGTTGGGTTTTTGGGTCATATTGTTTCAAATAAAGGCATTCGACTTGATCCAAGTAAGATCTCTGCTATTGTTGATTGGAAACCGCCTAAAAATAAAACCGAGGTTAGAAGGTTTTTGGGCTTAGCCGGTTACTACCGAAGATTTGTGAAAGGATTCTCCATGATAGTAGCTCAATGACAAGGTTTCTACAGAAAGACGTTAAGTTTGAATGGACAGAAATGTGTCAGTAGAGTTTCGAAAGGTTAAAGGCATTACTAACTGAAGCTACTGTTTTAGTATTACTTGAATCGGGAAAAGAGTTTGTGGTCTACAGTGATGCATCCTTGAATGGACTGGGTTGTGTACTTATGCAAGATGGCAAGGTGATAGCTTATGCTTCACGGCAGTTGAAGCCATACGAGAAGAACTATCTGACGCACGACTTTGAGCTTGCCGCTATTGTTTTTGCCTTGAAAATTTAAAGGCATTATTTATATGGTTAAATTTTTCGTATATTCACAGACCACAAGAGTTTGAAGTATTTGATGACTCAAAAAGAATTGAATCTGAGACAGCGGAGATGGTTAGAATTAATTAAAGATTATGAGCTGATCATTGACTATCACCCGAGAAAGGCAAATGTGATCGCTGATGCGTTAAGCAGAAAATCCTTGTTTGCACTGAGAGCCATGGATGCTCGATTAGCATTGCTTGATGATGGTTCAGTTTTGGCAGAGCTAGAGGCT
Organism: Gossypium longicalyx; assembly: GCA_025698465.1. NCBI lineage: Eukaryota > Viridiplantae > Streptophyta > Magnoliopsida > Malvales > Malvaceae > Gossypium > Gossypium longicalyx. Next base: position 33,194,629 of record CM047005.1, read on the forward strand.
AGGCTGACATTTCTGCAGGAAATTTATAATGCTCAAACTAATGATAGTGACCTGCTAGCGAAAAGAACTCAATGTGAGTCAGGTATTGAATCAGATTTTTGGATCGGTCCTGATGGATGTTTGATGTTTAGAGATAGAGTTTGCGTGCCCAAAGATGATAAGCTTATTCGAAAAATCTTGCAAGAAGCACATGATAGCCATTTTTCTATTCATCCAGGAAGTACCAAGATGTACAATGATTTGAAGAAAATGTACTAATGGAACGACATGAAAAGAGACATTTCTAAATTTGTATCGAAATGCTTGATATGTCAGCAAGTCAAAGTTGAACATCAAGTACCTTTAGGTTTGTTACAGCCTGTGATGGTCTCCGAATGGAAGTGGGACAAAGTTACTATGGATTTCGTGATAGGATTGCCATTAACTCCGAAATAGAAAGATGCTATATGGATTGTGGTGGATAAGTTAACAAAGTCAGCTCATTTCATTCTGGTAAGAACATATTACTCTCTTAATAGATTGGCCGACTTGTATATATCTAAAATTGTGAGATTACACGGGGTACCGCTGTCGATTATTTTAGACAAAGACCCAAGGTTCATTTCGAGATTCTGGAAGAAGTTACAAGAAGCCTTCAGTACAAAATTGAGTTTTAGTACGGCTTTTCACCTGCAGATCGATGGTCAGTCTGAACGGATGATTCAGATTCTTGAGGATATGTTGCGATGTTGCATCCTCGAATTTTAGGGTAGCTGGGAAAAGTACTTGCCATTGGTAGAATTTGGCTACAACAACAGTTTTCAAATGAGTTTGAAGATGACGCCTTATGAGGCCTTGTATGGCAGAAAGTGCTGAACTCCATTGTATTGGACAGAACTTAAAGAGAGTCGAATCCATGGAATTGATCTAATCAAGGAAACTAAAGAAAAGGTTAAAGTGATACGAGACTGTTTAAAAGCGGCATCGGATAGGAAAAAGTCATATGCTGATCTGCAAGAAAAGAGATTGAGTTCCAAGTTGGAGATAGAGTATTCTTGAAAGTATCTCCATATAAAAAGGTATTGAGATTTGGTTGGAAAGGCAAATTGAGTTCACAATTTATCGGACCGTACGAGATCACCGAAAGAGTTGGACCATTAGTCTATCGTTTGGCTTTACCACCCGAATTGGAAAATATTTACGTGTTTCATGTATCCATGTTAAGGCGATATCGATCAGACCCCACTCATGTGATTTCACCGACAGAAATTGAGATTAGACCGGATATGACTTATGGAGAGGAACTAGTCAAGATTTTGGCTTGTGAGATTAAACAGTGGAGAAATAAAGATGTGGCTTTAGTAAAGGTTTTATGGAATCGACATGGTGTGGAAGAGGCTACATGGGATCCGGAAGAAACCATGGGAAGCCAATATCCGAACCTGTTTACTGGTAAGACTTTTGAGGACGAAAGTCCCTAAGGGCGGAGAAATGTAACATCCTGAAATAGGGCCTAGTCGGAATAGTGGTTTTAGGACCACAAATTCGACATCAAAATATTTATTTTATGATTATTATGAGGTCTAGAATATGAGAATATGCATGTGATAAAGTTTCATGAAGGAATTCTATGAGTAAGGTGTTTAATTGGAAAATAAGGACCAAATTGAATAAATTTCAAAACTTGGATTCTGGAAGCAATTTGTATGAAATTGTTTTAGATTATAAATTAGAAGGTCTTGGAGAGCAATTTGCCCAATTTTTAAGTTTTTGGACAAAAATGAGCATGTATGGATGAAAATTTAAAGAAAGGACTCAAGGACATTTTGGTCATTTGGCAATTTAATGAAATAAAATGGGAAAAGGAAGGCAAAAATCAGTCATTCTTCTTCCTTGTCCAGCCGAAACTCTCAAGTCTCCATAGCTAGGATTTTCAACACTTTCAAGCTCAATAGTAAGTGCTCCCGAGCCCCTTTTTTAATGTTCTTCGTGTTTTTGAAATCCCGATAAGTTACTCTCTTTATTTCTACCCGTATTACATGCTAGGGTTTATGTTTAGAAATTTACCCATGTATGAGTTACTTGTATTTTGATGGTTAATGGAGGAATATGAAAGTTGGATGTGTGTTAAACATCTTTTCCTAGGTGATTTTTATGAAAAACACTTAAAATGACCTTTTTGAAAAATATGTGGTAGAAATGAGAAATAATAGAAAAATGTGGGATGCCATAAGGGGGAAAAACATTCGGCTAGGCTTGGGTAAGGTAGCAATTGCTTGCATTTCATTATATGAGCCTAGGGACTAAATCATAAAAATGTGAAAGGTTAGGGGTAAAATAGTCATTTGGACTGGGGGTAAAATTTAGACTTGAAAAAAATAATGTGAGTTTTTAATGATTTGTTTTTATTGTTATAGAGCCCGAGGAACAAATTCTAGAGGTCGATTGAGGAAAACGAAAGGTTTCGGAATAACCGAAACACGATACAGAGACGAGTAGCAGGTAAGTTTGGATAACCTAAAGTAAACTCATAATATGCCTAATTGCATGATTTATGAATGTATGATAATTGCATTTGACGATGGCAAGAAAATACATGAAATGTATCTTTAATAATGACATGTTAATAAATGTCGTGGTTGAGGTTACAAAGAAAGTTCGGTGGATAAACCACGATTTACATGACTTGAGATCTTGCATGTGTTGCAGAAAAGGATTTAGCTCAGATGGGTAATCCATTGATCTCAAATATAGAAAGGATCTAGCCCGGACGGGTGTTCCTTGAGTGATCGAGCCTCCCGAAGAATATGTGTGCATTGTGGATTTGGCCAGGACAAGTAATCCGATTAGGGTCTGAATTTAGCCTGGACTGGTAATTCAGATCCGAGCTCATTAAGGGTGTTTGTTGCTATAAGGGATTTAGGCTAGACTGGTAATCCCGACATCACCTTATGAGTTTACGATACGAGGGATTTAGCTTGGACTGGTAATCCCGCCATAAAATGTGAGGTTCGCGGGAGTGCATACTTGAAATGATCATTCTTATGAATTGACGGTAAATGGATAATCCATCAGATTTCCTAGAAACTCAACGGGATTAATATGATGTATATAAATGAAATGATGAATGATGAGCTCATCTAAGACAAATTACATGGTACATTATTATTATGGCTAACTTGTTGATTGAGTGCATGTGATAGGGAAACCATTTCATTCTTGTTGGTCTAATTGCTTAATATGGTTGTATACTAATTACTCAGTAAGTTTACTTTCTAGTTATTCGGGCTTACTAAGCATGTAAATGCTTACCCCTCTCTTTTCCTGTCTTACAGAGCTCGAGGACTCGTACAGATTGGAAGATGGTTGGAGAGTCGACATGCTATCAACTAGTCCAGTTTTGGTATATAAATACTCTTATTTTGTCCAATGGCATGTATAGGGCTTTTGGTTTATTTTGTCATATGTGTCATTTGATTTTCCAAAATGAAGGCATGTAAAGATGTACCTAACTTTTTGTATTTGGCCATGGGAATTGGCTTATTTTGAAGTAGGCTATGACCTACAAATTTATGCATGCTTATGTTTGCATGGGATGGATTGACCATAATTGGCAATGAGTTATAATAATGAACCAATTTTAAAAGTGTTAACGAGACATGGAAATCCTTAAAACTAAGGAAATAACCTAGCATGTGTTAAACCAATGATACGAGGTTTACATACAATGAGGTTTATTAAGGTTATTTGTAAGTGTACAATCATGTCTTACTTTGTATTTTGGTAACCTTTAAGTATAAGTGATGTAGAGGGTGACCAAAGACTTGGAAAATAGCCTAATAAGGTCCACATGGGTAGACACACGGGCGTGTGTCTAGGCTGTATATGGCACACGTATTGCCCCTATGGGCGTGTGGTATGGCCGTGTGTCCCCTGCACCTAAAATTTTAAGTCAGTTTCGAGCACGGGGTAGACACACGGACGTGTGTCTTGGCCGTGTGCCCCTAAATGCCTACTGATGTCATAAACAGAATGCTCGAGTTTTTGGACACGGGTGGCTACACGGGCGTGTCTAGGCCATGTGAAGGACACAGCCAGGGACACGAGCGTGTGCTCGGCTATGTGAAAACCCCTGTAGGTTAGAAATGAAAAATAATTTTCATAAATTCAACACGGGCAGAGGACACGAGCGTGTCCCAAAGCACACGGGCGTGTGCATTGCCTCCACATGGGCGTGTGAGGCTTTACTTAGGAAAATTTTTATGAACTTTCGTAAGTTCTCGGTTTAGTCTCGGATCATACTCAATGTACGTTTAGGGCCTCGTAGGCCCATAATCGGGACATTATGATGCAATTTGATCTATTTTATATTGGAATGAAATTTTATAACCCATATTTCCTGAAAATGTTCAAGTTCATGTCTGGTGACACCTCGTATTCGGTCCTGGTCTCAGGTACGTGTAAAGGGTGTTACAATTTCGTTTGATTTTCTTTGTTCATTACTACTGTTTTTTGCGCAGTTTTGGTAAGCTTTCTATTATATTATGCAGTAGTAGCGTAGCGATTATTGTAAGAATCTGATTTCTATGAACAGATGTATAAGTGAAGGCGGTGAATTTGTGGTTGTCATTTCGACGGTTTAACTTTCGTGTGTAGACATTCTTGCGGTGGTAAGTTTTAAGCATTGTTCAGTTTTAGGTTCGTGAATTCGTAAATCGTTGCTAATAGGGCGTTGGGATTCTGTTTTTAGGTGCTGGGGGTCTTGGGAGTGGTTTCGCATCAAATCGATACCAGGTGTGTACCCGAAACGCAGAAAACGAGGCTTCGACAAAAGTAAAAAATGATTCTGTTGATGCCACATGGGCGTGTGGTCGCCCGTGTGCATGACCGTGTGCGAGACATGGCCATGTGGTCGATGAAGGTATGGTCATGTGTAGTATACAACCGTGTGGTGGCTTGAGTGTGGCCGTGTAGGCCACACGGGCTAGGCCAAGTTGGGAGTGTGGGCCCACACGGGCATGTAAAATTTTGGGCCAGGCCGTCTGGGCCACACGGGTAAAGGCCAATCTGAGCGTGTGGGCCACACGGGCAAACCACACGGGCATGTTGGCCCACAATTCTAAAAATTTCCCTAGGGTCGTACGGGTCGCTCCGATCGACTATGGGTTTACTGTAAGGTCGGTAAGGGCTAATTAAACCCTAATTTGCATGCTATGATATTCTGATATACTGATTTGAGTAGGATACTATGCCTAACTATACTGATGTATGTCTATCCGTTATTGGTATAAAGCATGTTGAGCATGTTTAATTTGTTATATTTGTATCTGAATTTCTGTATCTGTTATTGGGGGTGAGATTTGTATATGAGGAGGAAGTATTCTGTTCGACGTTAATCACCTTTATTCTAGCAGCTTGGCTGCATATTATCTTATATGTTTCTTAATGGCATAATGTTGTGTGTAAGGGTGGGTGGGTGTTTTTAACCCCACATGGTGTGATGGGATGGTCGGAGTTGGTGTGTAGTGGATGGGGGTAGGATTTTGCATATCTGAAACTAAATCTGTTATCTGAATCAAATCTGAATCTGAAACTGAATCTATATATGTATTTGACTGTGCATATAATTATGTATGTTTGCATGCTTAATTCTGTTGGGTTACACACTGAGTTTTTGTAAACTCACATCTGTTGTCTGTTTTATTAGGTAATCAACATACTTAGGTGGATCGATGCGGTAGAGACTCAACAGTGGCCATTCGACTGTAAATGGTTTAAAATTAGCAATTTATGGTTTTATTTACGTTTTTGGTAATCATTTTGAGAGGTTGTAATTTTTGGGACTCTTTGGACTTCTATTTTTGGGTTTTAAACTGTTGATTCTGGTTTTCTGATTTTCTATATGCTTGGTAAATTGTTTTATGAAATTGACAGTTTTTACGGAAAAAGTGGTTTTCCTAAAAATAACAAATCGAGGTTCTAAAATATGGCGAATTTATTAAACTTCCGCTGTAATAAGTGTTTTGAAAATTTAATTAATTAAATAACGTTATCAGTTCATTCGTGAACGAACTCGTGGTATTAAACTTGAATGGTTTATCAAGTCAAACACCATTTTCAAAACTCATTCCTTGTGACATCACCAAATTCGGCCATAACGTCTAGGCCAGGTTTGAGGTGTTACATGACCAATGCATTTTCATACCACATTGGTAGCATGAATTTTCAATAACCGTAGAATATTCTAACCATCATTTTCTTGTTTTTCCTTATTATTTTTTTTCTAGTGGTTAGAAGTTCCATTATTATAACCACCATGATAACAATTATTAGTACATCTCTAACCACATCCTCAATTACAACAACAACCACAATATCTATATTTTGATTTTTCATAATTGTTATGTATTATTACATTCACTTCAGAGAATGAAGCCTTTTTCACTATAAGACATGAGATCGTTTTAAAATACATTTTAAAGCCTTTTCACAATATTACTGTTGTAGGAGCACATAAGATATTTCAATCATAACAAGCTTTAAAGAGTATTATCGTTTTCTAATGGTCAAATCATTCTTTCAAATTATTATGCAATTCAAGATTTAAAAAGATCTTTTACAATTAGATATTCCACTTTTAATCCTTCATGTAGATGATGTTGGACAAAAAACAATGGTTTTTGCTTTGTTTATCTAAAAAGTCAAATTCGTTTATACTGACAAATTATGTTTGGCACTATTAGAAATAATCTAATAGGTTACGTAGTACATTTTGTAAAGGTCACCAAATAAAATAATTTTTTTTTTAAATGACTACCATTTTTTAATCATATCAATGACATATGTTATGAAAGTGTAAAAACTGAACGTTGATAATGGCAATATAGAACGATTGCAAAGCAATAAGAAAAAAAGAAGAAGTAAAACACCCAAATTTTACGTGGAAACCCAAGAAAATTCACTAGTGTTAAAATCAAATGATGTAAGAGGAGTTCTGACTACATCTATTTAAAAGCTAAAAAACATTATTCTAATCAAAGTCAAATAGAGGAAGTATAGTTCTATACGGATTCTACTTGTGCAACATAGTTCATTTTATCACTGTATTATTTCTTTAATAGGAATTTGGATCACATAACTTTAATAGAAAGATATACATATTTAAGCAAAAATATTCAAGTTGTTGATACTTTAATCTTATTCAAAGTCTTAGATCATAAACAAGCATACCATGAAATACATAAAACATAAATTCATACTTACATCTGAAAAAAAAATGTGCATCATTTTTAATATTTTTTCATTAAAATATTGAAATCTCAAAATCTTTCAAGCACGCATAGAAATCACATACCTTATGAGTGTTGCTTCAACAAGGACGTTGCATGTCTAAATTACTTGTTCTCCAACGAAATATTGAATACTATCGAGCAAACTCATGCTGATAATGTGTTATAAAATAATAATAATGCAAAGAACACAAGAATGTTATAAAATAATAATAATGCAAAGAACATAAGAATAATATATTAGAATAAAGAGGGATTTCTATTTTCTTTCTATTCTTTTCCATTCTTATTACAAGTAGTATACTCTCCCTCTCTCTATGTATAGGAAGATTAGGCTCATTTTTTTAATACATAAATAGAAAATGGGTTACAAGAAGATGAAAGGTGATAGGTTGGTTATAATGAACATCCATCTTAATAGCATTTATAACATTTACTTACATATTATAAAAATTAATAACTTTAGAATTATTAACTCAACATAATATGGTAAAAGAACCATAGAGGCCCAAGTACTAAGAGTTGGATTGTATTTAGTCGCCTCTACTCAAAAAATAGACAAACTAGTCCTTGTACGTTAAATCAATAGCAAACTGGTCTTTTTATTAAAAAATTTATCCATTTTTTTTAAATTAATCCATGTATGTTAGTATAAGGTACATATGGCACGTCACGTGCCACTGTTTGGTTATTTGTCAGTTATGTCAATTTTTAACAGAAATAACTAATTTACTCATTGGTATAATGAACATGGATTAATTTACTCATTTTTTGGTGTAACAAAATGATTATTTTTATTTTTTGGCGTGTTTTTTCCAACCCTATTTCTCTCACCTAAATTATTGATAGGAACTAACCCAAAACATATGGAAGTCAAATATGTACAAACAACAGCTTTGAATGTTAAGCTATATAAAGAAAAATGAATAAGTTGGGAGTTGGAGAAGTTTGGTTGAGCAACTTGTTGAGCATTAAGCCAAAACAACCCACCCAATCATAACTTAAACGGAGCCTGGATTTTTCAGTTTTATATGGATAAAAATAAATAAATCATACATCATAGATGCAATGGTTTTGATATTAATTAATGGTTCCTAATAAACGTGACATGCTATTCTTTTATTATAAACAAAAACAGACAAATTTAATGCGTAGAAAATTAACCTCCAGAATGAAAGGTAGGTAGACAGTTTATACACACATGTATAATTATATTAATTTTGTGATTCATATTTATTTAATCAACTGTTCACGTTCTAAATAGCAATTCCACGATGATTGGATAAAAAAATAAAAAGTTAAAAAAGAGGGAGTCGAAAAATAAAAATAAAATAAAATTTAAGTGTACTTAATAAGAAAGAAAAGTGAGATAAAAGAAAATAGGAAAAATGATTATTTTCTATTCTAATGCATAAAAGTCAATCCTTCCAAATTAAAATGATAAGAGAGAAAATGAGAGAGATGTATATGTTAGTTTAAAATTATACATTTTTTAATATGTTTTATTCTATTTCTTTCTATTTTTCAAGTTATGCATTTTTTCCATCAAACACACCTATAAAATGGAAATTTCAAATTTCCATCATTTCACTTTTCTACCCTTTCAATTTTTTATCTTTCCAAGTTTGTTTCCACTTTACCAAGTGTAAAGTTTAATGTTGAAGCTTTAACAATGGTATCTCCTCCCAAATTTTAACGTACAAAAAAAAATCTCTTGTGTTTTTTTTTTTAAATTCATGTAAATTACATAATTTGAGTTTCTAGCAAATTAATTTTTACTAATTATTTAATATAAAATAATTTCAATTGTTAAATTTTATTGAAAAATTATTGATCAAGGTATCATATTAATTATTAATTTAAAATTTTAATTTATATGTAATGCCACAATATTCTTGTGTTTGGAAGTGTTAGAGTATGTCAAATAAGACTTCGTTTGTTTCACTGAAAATTACTTTCAAAAAATGATTTCTGAAAAATAATTTACTTTTCTAGAAAAGCAAACATTTTCTGGTATTTGGATGAATCTGTGTAAAATATTTTCTGTTGTTTAGTAGATTTCTTAAAAATATTTCATAAAAGTTGTTTTCAATTAAACAAAAATACATTTGAGATTTTCTTTTTTTTCATTGTTTAATTGAATTTATTTTTATCTATAATTTTTTATTTTACATTGTTTTTGCATATATTAAAAATATTATGTTAAATTCAGATTCATTACAACGTCATTTTTTAATTACATGACTACTAAGTGGATATTTTTTATTTAAAAATGTGATATCAAAAAAATTGACAAAAAAAAATTAACGATGTCAACAAGTGGACTTGATTTTTAAATTTGAAAAGTAAAGGGACTAAATTCTTAAAAATAAAAATACAAAGACTAAATTATAAATCTGTGACGTGTACATAGACTTATGACATATTTTATTACAAAACATTTATTATTAATATATTTATAATTGTAATAAATATTTATTATTAATATTGAATATTTTCAATAATATGTGAATAATATTATTTAAAATTATTATTTTTAAAATTTATTATTAAAATAAAATTTAAATATTAAATAGTTTATTAAAATAATAAATTATATTTATTATATTAATAATTTATCATATGACTAAATATAAATAATTAAATATATATGTTTAATAATATTGAAAATATAATATTTTAAATATTTTTAAAAATAAAAATAAAATTTATTATTAATATAATAATATTAAGCTTGATTTAAGTTAATTTTTACATGAAAATAGAATTATCTAAAGATGAACTCTTTTCTGGAAAATGACTTACGCTTTTCAAAAGGATAAGTCATTTTACAGGAAAAAAAGACTTATTTTACCTTGACCTGTAAGTCATTTTCTGTTGACCAAATTATTTTCTGTGAAACAAACACAGGAAAAATACAGAAAATATTTTCCATAAAACCTTTTACATGTAAACAAACGGACCCTAATCTAATTTGGTTTGGTGGTTAAATGCCTTAGATGTTTACTTTAGGTCTTGAGTTTAATCTTTTGGTTTTGGGTTTTCTTTATTAATTTTTGACATTATGTTAAACTTGAACTCTTAGGGCTTATCTTTTATTTTTGTTAGGTTGTGATAAGAATGAGTTTGCCAGTTCAGTGATAATACTTTAGCTTATTTAGAGGTCTCATGTTTGAACTTGTGTTGCGTGAGTATGAAATATTTTTGCTCTTTGCTTTTGTTGGTTGTTGAGTCTAATTCAAATTCTATAAAATCTAGTGGGTTAGGATTTAGATTAATATATATTACTATTTATTTTATTTAATTTTAATTTTAATTTTACCCAAAAATCCCTACATTCTCTCACTCTCTAATCGTTCACCCCCTGTTTTGCTTCTCACATTATTTTATTTTCTCTTTTGTTTTTTCATAGTTTTGCTTAGTTCTTTTTTGTTCTTTTTGTGGGTTCTTCTAATTCTTGTTTTTGTGCACCTAAAGTTTTACTTTTCGTTCTGATTCTGCCATTAGTTCGGTTTTATTTTGTACTTTGTTGTGAATTTGTGATGGGTATGGTAAGTGTGCAAGTGATTTGAAGTTGGATTAAGTCAATCATAGTTTTTGTTGGAAATCCTTTGAATTTAATCTATGTATTGATTGTTCTTATGTTATTAGGAGATAATTGTTCAGTGCTCAACAATTCCCCGGCTAGTTAGGAACGACTTTGGTGGCTGTCAATCTCGTAGTAAGTGTTTGTAATTGATTTTAGGGATTTTTTTTAAAAAAAAAGAGGTGTTATCAAATGAAATATTTGGTTAAATCTTGTTTGTTAATAGATGCGATTTGATATCGTATATAGGATTTGTGAGTTTCCAGTGGTGTGGTTAATCAGCATATCATCAGATGTGTGAAACTAACCCAAAAATGTAACAGCCCATTTTCAGTGAAATCGAAACAGTGGTTTTGAGACCACAAATTCGAGTCCGTAAGGAAAATTATTTTAATATTATTGCATGGTCTGCATTATGATAGGAATGTTGTATAAAAATTTCATTAAGAAAATTTTACCGATTACATGTCTAATTTGATAAATGACCAAATTGCATAAAATGCAAAAGTTGAGTTCTAGTAGCTATAGGTATCAAATAGCTATGGAATTAAAAACTTGGAGGTCCTTATATGGAAAATAGACTATTAAGAGGGGTTAGTAGATAAGTATGATGATTCATCCATGGAAAATTAATTAAAGAAAAGGACTAAATTGGAAAGTGAAATAATAAAAGATGAGAAATGATAAAATAATGAAAATATCATCATACTATCATCTTTCCCAAATAAAAATACATGGAAACCCTAGCTAAGAGAAGAGAACTCAAGCAAGCTATTTTGGCTTAATTAGGTATGTTTTCTTGCCCTGTTTTTAAAAAATTTCATATTTTTGAGATCGTAATAGCTTAATTTAGCTATCTCAGGGATTAATTTGCAAAGTTATCAAAGTAATATGGTTTTACCATGGATGAATATAGTTAAATTATGAAGCTTTATGGTAGAAAATGAAAGGTTGTTGGTAGATAAACAACTTTTGTAAAGTGAATTATGATGAAATTGTGATTTAGGGACTAAATTGAAAAGATATAAAATTCATGGAAAAATTATAAATTTTGTGGAATACATGGGCTATTAATGTTACATGTAAAAATCGGCTAGGCTTGGAATAAGGATTAAATTGCATGAATTTCATTTTCTGAGCCTAGGGACGAAATCGTAATTAAATAAAAGTATAGGGAAAAATTGGTAATTTTGCCTAAGATGTGAATTGGATTGAATTGAATATGAATTGTATTAAATTGAGTTAAATTTACTCTTATAGATTTGGATAGACAAAATACGGAATTAGATTGAGGAAAAGAGAAAGTGTCGGACTAGTAGATAACAAATCAACGAACACTTGTCAAGGTAAGTTCATGTAATTAAATTGTGTACATTTATATGTTTGAAATTGAATGTTGTATATATATATATATATATATATATGAATTGTGTAATTGTTATGCATATGAAATTGATTACATATCTGACAAAGCCCGATAAATGTTAAGTCCCGTTTGAATAAATGAAATTCGATAGATACAAGATTCTCGAATTGGTTGTGGTCCTGCATATGTTGTGGACACACCAAATCTTGAAAGAATGTCCCGTTATAATCTCTCATGAGCATCCCGTTATTAGCCCTCTCGAGTTTCCTATTATATGGTTCTTGCGAGTTTTCCGTTAATAGCTCTTCGGAGCATCCCGGTTGGTTGTAGATATAGAATCACTATAGCTCTTATAAGCGTCCCTATATATAGCTCTTCGTGAGCTTCCCGATTAAAGGCTCTTTGTGAGCTTCCTGATTATGGCTCTCTGGAGCTTCCCGATATGGCTCGCTTGAACTTCCCAATACATAGCTATCCGGAGCTTCTTATTTAATGGCTTTTCGGAGCTACTCGTTATTGGCTAGCATGAGCTTCCCGTTATATAGGCCGGATAAGCTTCTCGTTACACAGCTCACATGAGTTTCCTCTTATATGGCTCGAGAGAGGGCTTCTCGATTATGTGCTCTAAGGAGCACTCCCGTATATAAATTGATAGATTACAGTTTGTACACTTTAAGTGTACTACCTGTGTATCCATCAATATTTCTAATAAATTCAACGGGTAAAGTTTCCAACATGGGATAATCTAAATTTGAGATAAATTATTTTGGAAATGTTTATGTTATATGAATATATGATGTGGAAAACATATGTACATGAAAATTTGTTACAAGATGAGGTCATCCTTATTTCTTGATATTCACATGAATTACATGACTAACATGTTTCTTGAGATTATATGTGTTTAGGAAAATTGCTAAATTTCTTTGGATGAATTTTGTATGTTTACTTTAAATGTAAATGAATGGTAAGTTAATTTCCCGTTATACGAACTTACTAAGCATAGTATGTTTACCCTGTAACATTCTTCCTGTTTTATAGTAATTCGGAAGCTCGAAGTGGTTGGAAGCTGGTCGGAGCATCATCACACTATCCTTCAGCTTATTTCGGTATATGTAAAGAACTAGATTTTGGTATAATGGCATGTATAGATACAAATGGGTCATTGATGACAAATATGTATTTTGGTTATAAATAACCATTAGAATGGCTTGAGTTGGATGTACTTTTGTTATATATATTTGTGAGACTTCTTCATGTTTGTTGTGTTTGATGTGGTTGAGTGATGGATAAGTTATAGGCATATTGATGTATGAGATGAGGTAGTATATTTGGTATAAGTAAGCAAATAGATGTTTTGATTAATATGGTAAATTTGAATGTTGAGAAATGAGGTATATGACATGATTATGACTTGGTTTTGGTTTAGTTTAAATGTCTTGGATTGGTTATTGAATGTGTTAAAATGTTAATGTAGGTGGAATACCAAATGGGTGAGAAATATGGCTTAAAAATGGCATTATTTCGTCCACACAGCCTAGCACATGGGCGTGTGTTATGGCCGTGTGTCCCTTGCTTCTTAAAAATTTCAAAACAAAATGCTCAGAATTTCTCACATGGCCTGGGACACGGGCATGTGGCTTGGCCTATGACCCCTGCACCTAATTAATGCATATTAAATTGTTCACACGGCCTAACACACGGGCGTGTGGCTTGGCCGTGTGACCCAAGTCAATAAGAACCTTAAATTTGACATAGGCTAGGACACGGTCGTGTGCCCCTAATTCGAATACCCACACGGCCTAAGACATAGATGTGTCTCTTGGTCTTGTGAGCCACACGGGTGTATGTCCCTTGCACCTAGGAAAAATTTTGATATTTTGTAAAAGATTCTCTGAGTTTCCGGTTTAGTCCCAACTTGTTTTTAATGCATATTTTGGGCCTCGAGGGCCCATATGAGGGACAATATGATTGAATATGATTCATTTCTTATTTGAATATTAAATGATATGAATTAACTGTATTTGATTTGTAGACTCCGGTAATTCTCCGTAACCCTGTTCTGGTAATGGATATGGGTTAGGGGTGTTACATTTATGGGTATTGGAGCTACGGTTTAACCGAACCTCAGACTAATGTAGTATTTATGAGTTTAGCTATACATGCCATTATATAATATTTGATAGTGTTAAACATGTTTTTCATATAGTAATGTCATCCAATCGAGCTGAATCCGAAGAAGCTGAGAGCAATCCTCAAGCTTCAGTTCAAATAGTAGCTTTAAGTAGTAGAAGGCTCGTATCTGAGGGTCGAGGAGAAGAGGATAAAGAAGCATTCTTCCAAATGATGAATGAATGGTTTACAGAGTTCGTAAGAACAAATCTGGCTGTACAATAATCTCCCCCTCATGTCTCTCAACCGGTTCCTGATGTGCCACAAGGTATGAAGCTTGTTAGAATTGGTAAGCCTCTAGTGGATAAAATTCATAAATTTGGGGAAAAATAATTCAGAGCAACAACCGAAGATGATCTTAAAAGGGCTGAATTCTAGCTAGAAAATACTATAAGGGTTTTGGATGAATTGTCTTATACACCAGTTGAATGTCTAAAATGTGTTGTATCCTTGTTAAAAGGCTCAGCCTACCAGTGGTGGAACACCTTAACTTTTGTCGTATCGAAGGAAAGGGTCACATAGGAATTTTTCCAAACTGAATTCGAAAAGAAGTATAATAGTCAGAGATTCCTTGATTAGAAGCGAAAGGAATTTTTAGAGCTTAAATAGGGGCATATGAAAATATCTGAGTATGAAATAGAGTTTGTCAAACTGAGTAAATATGCTAGAGAATGAAATAGAGTTTGTCAAACTGAGTAAATATGCTAGAGAATGTGTCCTGACTGAAATCGCAAAGTGAAAGCGGTTTGGAGAGGGTTTAAATGAAGATAAAAATTTGTTAGTTGGGATTCTAGAATTAAAAGAATTTTTGGTACTGGTCGACCGAGCCCATAAAGCTGAAGAACTGAGTAAATAAAAGATACAAGCTGAGATGGAAGCCAAAACTACAAGTAAAAGATTTATGGGGAAATCACAACAATCTGTTTCAAAGAAATCAAAGAAATACCATGACCGTTTTACCACTTCTACGGGGTATTCTAGGAGAGACAAAAGTATTCAATGCTCTAATTTGAGATCTCAAGCTACATCTGTAGCAAGTGCAGGCAGTGTGAGAAATCCCAAACCTCGATGTAAGCATTGTAATAAAATGTATTTAGAGAGTGCCATATGAAAAGTGGAGCTTGCTTTAAATGTGGTTCCTTTGACCACTATCTTAGAGATTGCCCGAAAAAGCCTGAGAAAGATACTGTACAAACTTCAAGGCTAAACAACCTTGCCACAAGAGGTAGACCACCTCGTAACACATGAATGTCAGTGGTAGCTGAGGTACGACAAAAGATTCAACTGCCAGATCTGAAGCACGAGCACCAGCTAGAACATATGCTATTCGTGCACGTGAGGATGCCTTTACAACCGATGTTATTACTGGTATTTTTTCTCTTATTGATATTGATATAACTGCTTTAATTGATCCCAGTTCAACGCATTCATATGTTTGCATAAATTTACTATTTAATAAAAATTTACCTGTCGAGTCCACTGAATTTGTGGTTAAAGTTTCAAACCCTCTAGGCTAGTATTTGATGGTGGATAAGATTTGTAAGAATTGTCCATTAATGGTACGGGGTTACTGTTTCCCGGCTGATTTGATGTTATTACCAATTTATGAGTTTGATGTGATTCTGAGTATGGACTGGTTAACTCAGCATGACGTAGTAGTAAATTGTAAATAGAAGTATATTGTATTGAAATGTCAGAATGGTGAAATGTTTTGTATTGAATCTAATAATTTGAATGGGTTGTCTAATGTGATATCAGCTATGTCAGCACATAAATATGTCAAAAAAGGTTATGATGCCTACCTTATTTATGTGTTGGATACTAAAGTGTCTGAATCGAAGATTAAATTAGTGTAATTTGTCTATGAATATCCTAATGTGTTTCCAGAAGAGTTACCCAGATTACCATAGGTCAGACAGGTTGAATTTTATATAGATCTTATTTCGGGGACAACACCGATATCTATAGCACCATACAGAATGACCCCTACAGAATTAAAAGAGATAAAAGTACAGTTGCAAAACTGACTGATAGAGGCTTTGGTTGACCTAGTCATTCACCATGGGGTGCACCGATTTTTTTTGTTAAGAAGAAAGATGGAATCTTGAGGTTACTTATTGATTACAAACAACTCAACAAAGTTACAATAAAGAATAAGTATCTACTGCCTCGTATTGATGACTTGTTTGACCAATTAAAAGGTGCTATAGTATTCTCGAAAATAGATATTCAATCTTGCTACTATCAATTGCGAGTGAAAGACTTTGATGTGCTAAAAACAACATTCAGAACCAGATACGGGTACTATGAATTTCTTGTGATGTCGTTTGGCTTGACAAATGCACCTGCGGTATTTATAGATCTGATGAATAGAATTTTTAGACCATATCTAGATATATTTGTGGTGGTATTTATTGATGACATTCTGGTATACTTCCAAGATGAAAATGAACATGCTGATCATTTGAGAATTGTTCTGCAAACTCTGCGTGAGAATTAACTATATGCTAAATTCAGTAAATGTGAATTTTGGCTTTGGGAAGTTGGTTTCTTAGACATATAGTATCTGTTAAAGGCATTAGAGTGGACCCGAATAAAATTTTAGCAATTGTTAAATGGAAACTACCGAAAAATGTGTCTGAAGTCAGAAGTTTTTTAGGACTAGCTGGATATTATCAGAGGTTTTTAAAAAGGGTTCTCAATGATAGATTCTCTGATGATATGGTTGTTACAGAAGGATGTGAAATTTGAGTGGACAGATAAATGTCAACAGAGTTTTGACAGATTGAAAGCTTTGTTGACTGAAGCACCAGTTTTAGTTCAGCCTGAATCGGGTAAGGAATTTATAATTTACAGTGATGCGTCATTGAATGGTTTAGGCTGTGTCTTGATGCAAAAAGGAAAAGTAATATCCTATGCTTCTAGACAGCTAAAACCACATGAAAAGAATTACCCGATACATGATTTAGAATTGGCAGCTATTGTCTTTACTCTGAAAATTTGGTGACATTATTTGTTCGATGAAAAATGTCATATATTCACTGATCATAAAAGTTTAAAGTACTTAATGTCACAAAAAGATTTGAATCTGAGACAGCGCAGGTGACTTGAATTGTTAAAAAACTACGATCTGGTTATCGATTATCATTCGGGAAAAGCAAATGTGGTTGCAGATGCTCTGAGCAGAAAGCCTCTGTTTGCTTTGCGAGCAATGAATACCCGGTCGCCATTGTCTGATGATGTTCAATCATAGCTGAGTTAAAAGCTAACTGACATTTCTGCAGTAGATTTGAGAAGCTTAGAAAAACGATGAGGAGTGACAAGCTAAAAAGGTACAATATGAGTGAACCTCTGAGTCAGAATTTTAGATTAGACCCGATGACTGTCTATTGTATAGAGGCAGAATATGTGTACGGAGAAATTTAGAGCTTGTACAGAAGATTTTGTACGAAGCTCATAATGGTACTATGTCTGTTCATCTGAGAAGTAATAAAATGTACAATGATTTAAAAAAAATGTACTAGTGGTCGAGAATGAAATATGATATTTTTGGATTTGTATCTAGATGTTTGATATGTCAGCAAGTTAAAGCTAAACATCAAGTACCTTTGAGTTTGTTACAGCTAGTGACGATACCGGAATGGAAATGGGAAAGAGTTATTATGGACTTTGTATCGAGGTTACCCCTATCTCTGAAAAAGAAAGATGTCATTTGGGTAATCATCGACCAGTTGACGAAGTCTGCACATTTTATTCCGGTACATATAGATTTACCACTTGACAGATTGGCTGAATTATATGTTTTTGAGATTGTCAGGCTACATGGAGTGTCAATCTACATTATTTCTGATAGAGATCCAAGGTTCACATCCCAGTTCTGGAATAAACTACAAGAAGCTTTGGGTACTCAATTGCATTTCAATACTGCATTCCATCCTCAGACAGATGGTCAATCTGAACGTGTGATACAGATTTTAGAAGATATGCTTCGGTGTTGTGTTTTAGAGTTCAAAGGCAATAGGGAAAAATATTTGCCTTCAGTTGAATTTGCATATAATAATAGCTATCAGTCTAGCATTAAAATGGCACCGTATGAGGCTCTATATGGTCGTAAGTGTAATAACTCGATTTAGGGCCTAGTTAGAACAGTGGTCTCAGGACCACAAATTCGAAGATAGAAAAATTATTTTTATTATTTTTATGAGGTTATGGTACTATTATATTAGTGCATGAAAAATAAGGTGAGTTAATTTTAATGTTTTCAAGCCCGATTGCGATAAAGGACTAAATTGCATAAAAGGAAAAAGTTGCATTTTAGTACCCAAATGTGTCTAATAGCTAGAGTATTAAAATTGGGAGCCTTTAAAGTGAAATTAGACCCCTAAATATGGCTTGGCCAGCCATGGGACAAGAAATTTCAAATGATCAATGTATTTGGTAAGGTGATGTCATATTAGGTGATAAAATGGTACCCTAAGGAATTAGCTTCAAAATTTTCATTTTCTTCCTTATTCTTTGACCAAAAATACCAGAAAATAAAATGGTTTTGAAGCTTTTAACTTTCAGCAAAGAAAGTTCCTTGAAAATAAGTGATTTTAATACTTTTTCTTGAAGACTTTCATATTTTTGAGACCCTTGAAGCATGAGCTTTCAAATGAGGGTGATATCTTACAAAATGGTCAAGAGTTTAGGATTTTTCCATGGATGTATTTGTGATATATGCTGAGTTTTTATGGAATAATATGAGTCCTAGTTGTGTTATAAACAACTTTTGTGAAAGGTGTTAGCATGAAAACACCTAAAAGGACTATTTTACATAAAATGCAAAATAGGTGGTTAGTGTGTGAAATAGTGAGAATTTGGGATTTCCATAGTAGTAAAAAGAGTTTATCTAGGCTTTAAATACGAGGAAATTCGATAAAAATCAATTTTCGGGCATAGGGGTAAAATGGTCATTTTGCCGAGGTCTAGGGGCAAAATGGTCATTTTACCAAAGTTGTGAATTTATGAATGCCTAATTGTGTTTAGTGACTAAATAGATGTATATTATTATTATAGATCAAGATTTGCCAAAACCGAGCCTAGACCGGGGAAAAGCCAAGCAATCCGAATAAGCCGACTAGTCAAGTACTTTTTGAAAACCGAGGTAAGTTGTATGTAAATAATACAACTACACTGTTACTATTTGTATTCGTATTGTCATTGAATTGATATTGTACGAGTTGTTAAGTTATAAATTGAGATAGTAGAAATATCCCGTTGAAACCTCAGGATATGAACTGGATATTTATGCCAAGACATTGGGTGATTTGTGCGCCAGTGTAAGACATGTCTGGGACATGCTTCGGCCACATTATGAGAGCCAATGTAAGACCATGTCTGGGACATGGCATCGGTACAGAGATGAGCGTTAGAGTAAGACATGTCTGGGACATGCATCGGCCTCGACAAAGATAGCCAATGTAAGACGTGTTTGGGACACGCATCGGCTAGGAGTTGTTCTAGTGTAAGATACGTCTGGGACATGCATCAGCATGCATATATGAGAGCCAGTGTAAGACCATGTCTGGGACATGGTATCGGCAATATATCCCATGTTGAAGGTTCATGGAATATCCAGTAGTATTCCAACGGTTCAATAGTGAAAGTTATAGTTCAATTTTGATAAAGAAAGGATGATCATGTTGTGAATGTTATAGGTACCTATACGATAAGTATGAGTAACGAGCTTAATTTAGAAAATGAGACTAGAGTAGATGATAATGAGTAAGTTAAGTTATGTTTACCTTTGAGCTATAAGTATGATGGTAAATGGTGAGATTGTTGTATAGTTATTTATATGCAACTTACTAAGCTTTATGCTTACTCCCTTTCCTTTCCATTTTCTTTCAGTGTCACCAAGCTAGCTTAAGGATCCCTTAAAGTCAGAGATATCAATCACACTATCAGCCGCAATACTCGGTATAGCTTGATTTATATTTTTGAAGGTGGCATGTATAGGGCTAGATTAGGATGTTGGATTAAGAGAATTATTTATGTATTTTGGCTCAAGTCAAAAGCCCTTCATTTTGTATCAAGCCTGGAATAATGGTTATTATTCACTTTGATGAATGTATACAATATTCTTTTTATGGATGAATTGGTGTCCATTATGATGAAATTTGTATATTGAAATGATCTTGTGTAGGTTGTGCAAAATAGGTGACAAAATGGCTTGGAAGATCGCCTAGTTTATCCACACGGGTAAGACACACGGGCGTGTGTCTAGGCCGTGTGTGACACACGGCTCATGCCCATGGGTGTGTGTTGTAACCATGCGTCCCCTGTACTTAAAACTTTAAACTCATTTTAGTACACGGGCAAGCCACACGGGCGTTTGCCCAGCCCGTGCCATAAATTTAGTATGCATGCTAGTAGTACACGGGTAAGAGACACGACCGTGTGTCTCGACCGTGTGAGCGACACGGTTATAGGGCATGGGTGTATGCTTGGGTGATGTGGTTTTGGCAGAATGCCCGGGTTTTTAGACATGGGTTTGGGATATGGACGTGTCTCTAGCACACGGCCGTGTGTTCTATATCCACACGGGCATGTGGAGTCTTAATGCATGAAACTTTTCTAAGTTTTTCATGAGTTCTCGGTTGGGTTGTGAACCATCCCAGATGTATGATTTAGGCCTCGTAAGTCCGTATATGAGATAGATTGCATGTGAAAAGAGATGTTTTTAAATTGTTTGAAATTTTTTTATGGCCCGGTTTTGTATAGTTGGTTGAGTTTAGAAAGGTAACACCTTAAACCCTGTCCAGGCATCGAATACGAGTGAGAGGTGTTACATCTAATGGTATCAAAGCATGGTTTAGTCAATTTTAGGACTGGACTAGCCAGAGTACGAGTCTAGCTATACATGCCACGTATATGCATTGTGATAGTGTGACGATTCCTGACGATTATAAATTGTGTTTATTATAGTAATGGATCTTGATAGAACCACGATGGATGACGTGGAAAGTATTTCCCCACCTCCTGCAGAAGGGACCACGCCAATAGAGAGTGAGCCCGTAAGTATGAGCCAAGGCGGAGGGGCTAGGGAAGTCTACCTTCGAATGATGGATGCTTGGTATACAGAGTTCGTTCGTGTGAACCTGAACTCGTCACCACCCCCACCTCTTTCGATTCCTCAATACACCCCAATGGCTCCGTAAGGTGCGGATGTGTTCAGACGAGAGTAGCCTTCGGTAGACAAGATCCGAAAGCAAAGGGCTGAGGAATTTTGGGCTAGTGTAGATGATGACCCGGAGAGAGCGGAGTTTTGGCTAGAAAATACCATGAGGGTATTCGATGAGCTGTCATGCACGCCTGAAGAGTGCGTGAAGTGTGCCGTGTCACTTCTACGAGACTCGGCTTATCAGTGGTGGAACACTCTCGTGTCTGTAGTACCGAGAGAAAGAGTGACTTGGGAATTCTTCCATGAAGAGTTTCGAAAGAAGTATATTAGCCAGAGGTTTATGGACCAAAAAAGAAATGAATTTCTAGAGTTGAAGCAAGGTGATAAGGTTGTGATAGAGTATGAGCGAGAGTTTGTAAAACACAGTAAGTATGCGTGAGAATGCGTATCCACTGAAGCTACTATGTGTAAGAGGTTTGAGGATGGCCTTAATGAAGACATTCGAGTGTTTGTGGGCATCCTAGAGCTAAGAGAATTTGTAATGCTCGTTGAGAGAGCATGTAAATTAGAAGAGCTGGTGAATGAGAGAAGGAAGGTGGCCATTGAGTCGCGAGATTTAAAGAGAAGACAGATGGGGAAGATGCATCAGTCCTCCTCCAAGAGGTCAAAAGAGTTTACTACCCAATCGAATACTTCGGTTGGATATTCGAAGAGAAACAAGAATCGACAGAACATGGCATCTGAAGCCCAAACTACCTCACTGGCAAGTGTTGGTAGTGCTCGGCCAAATAGGCCGGAGTGTTTGCAATGTGAAAGACGTCACTTGGGCGAATATCGAATAAGCGAGAAGGGTTGTTTCAAGTGTGGGTCACTTGACCACTTTATCCGCGAGTGCCCTGAGATGGATGAGAGAGAGAGAGAGAAAACAAGAGGTGAAAGTAAGCAGTGCTTCCTTGAGGGGTAGGCCTCAAAGGAACCCCGGGAGTGGGAATAGTAGTAGAGGTGCACTAAGAGAGGTCACGATAAGATCTGAAGGCAAAGCGCCAATGAGGACCTATGCTATACGAGCCCGAGAAGAGGCAGAGTCTCTAGACGTGATCACGGGTACCTTTTCTATTCACGATATAACTATTGTCGCTTTAATTGACCCGGGATCTACCCACTCTTACATATGTGTGGAATTAATACCTCGTATAAACATGCTAGTAGATTCCACTAAGTTTGTAATAAAAGTTTCTAAAACGTTAGGCAAGCATGTATTAGTGGACCGAGTATGTAGAAATTGTCCTTTGGCGATTAGAGGCCATTGTTTTTCGGCCAACTTGATGTTGTTGTCGTTTAATGAATTCGATGTAATTCTTGGGATGGATTGGTTGACCTCCCATGGCGTTGTGGTAGATTGTGGGAGAAAAGTAATTCAGTTAAGATGTGAGGATGGAAATGTTCTTTGAGTTGGGCCATATAAGTCGGATAACTTGTCTGTGATAGTATCGTCTTTAGCAGCCGAAAGATATTTGAGAAAAGGTTATGAAGCTTACCTAGCTTTTGTGCTGAATACCCAATCGTCCGAGTCGAAGATTGAGTCAGTATCAGTGGTTTGTGAGTTTATAGACGTCTTTCCTGAGGAGTTACCAGGGTTACCCCCAGAGAGGGAGGTTGAGTTTGGTATCGAGTGGGCTCGTGGTACGACGCCAATCTCGATTACACCTTATAGGATGGCCCCTACCGAGTTAAAAGAGTTGAAAGTACAGTTGCAAGAGTTAATAGACAAAGGTTTTGCTAGACCGAGTTATTCACCATGAGCTGCTCCAGTGCTTTTTGTGAAAAAGAAGGATAGGTCGATAAGGTTATGTATCGACTACTGACAGCTTAACAAGGTGACAATGAAGAACAAGTATCCTTACCGAGGATCGATGATCTCTTCAATCAATCGAGAGGAGCCACTGTATTCTCTAAGATAGACTTAAGATCAGGCTACTACCAGTTAAGAGTCAAGGAACATGATGTACTGAAGACTGCTTTTCGGACAAGATATAGGCATTATGAGTTTCTTGTTATGCCTTTTGGATTGACAAATGCCCCAGCAGTATTTATGGACTTGATGAACCGTATCTTTCGACCGTATTTGGATAGGTTCATCGTCGTTTTTATTGATGACATCTTGGTTTATTCGCGTAACGAGAATGAGCACACGGAGCATATGAGAACTGTGTTACAGATCTTAAGGGATAAGCAACTTTATGCCAAGTTTAGTAAGATCTCAGCTATTGTGGAACGGAAACCGCCAAGGAATGTAACAAAGGTTTGTAGTTTTCTGGGGTTAGTAGGATACTATAGACGATTTGTAAATGAATTCTCTATGATAGCTACACTGATAACGAGGCTACTGTAGAAAGATGTCAAGTTCGAATGGACAGAAGAGTGCCAACAGAGCTTCGAGAAGTTAAAGGCTTTGTTGACTGAAGCCCCAATTTTAGTGCAACCAGAGTCGGGTAAAGAATTTGTAATTTATAGTGACGCCTCCCTAAATGGTTTGGGGTGTGTAATCATGCTAGAAGGCAAAGTTATAGCCTATGCCTCGAGATAGCTAAAACCTCACGAGAGAAATTATCTGACCCATGACTTAGAGCTAGCAGCTGTAGTGTTCGCCCTGAAGATTTGGCGACACCATTTTTATGGGGAGAAATGTAGAGTATTTACCGATCACAAGAGTATAAAGTATTTGTTGACTCAGAAAGAAGTGAATTTGAGGCAACAACGATGGTTAGAGCTAATAAAAGATTATGAGTTGATCATTGATTACCATTCAGGAAAGGTGAACGTAGTCGCCGACGCTTTGAGTAGAAATTTGTTGTTTGCTATAAAAGTCTTGAACACTCAGTTGACTATATCTAGTGATGGATCGGTCTAAGCAGAGTTAAGAGCCAGACTGACTTTTCTTCATGAAATTTGTGAAGCTTAGAAAGATGAGAGAAACTACAAGCTAAGAGAACTCAATGTGAATCAGAGATTGAGTCAGATTTTCGTGTTAGTACTGATCGGTGTATAATGTTCAAAGATAGATTTTTGTACCCAAAGACAGTGAGCTCATTCAGAAGATTTTGTGAGAGGCACACAGTGGTTGTTCGTCAATTCACCCAGGTAGTGTGAAAATGTACAACAACCTTAAGAAAATGTATTGGTGGTCGGGTATGAAAAGAGACATTTCTGAGTTCGTATCCAAGTGCCTAGTGTGTCAACAAGTAAAGGCTGAACATCAAGTGCCTTCGGGTTTACTTCAGCCTATTTTGATTCCCGAGTGGAAAAGGGATCGTATCACCATGGACTTCGTGACCAGTTTGCCTCTAACCCCAAAAAAGAAAGATGCAGTATGGGCTATTGTTGATAGACTCACTAAGTCAGCACACTTCATACCGGTGCGTGCCGACTACTCCCTTGAAAAGTTAGCCGACTTGTATGTTTCTGAGATTGTGAGGCATCATGGTGTGCCGTTATCGATTATATCTGATCGAGACCTGAGGTTCACCTCGAGGGTTTGGAAGAAGTTACAAGAAGCTTTAGGAACCAAGTTGAGTTTCAATACGGCATTTCATCCGTAAACTGACGGACAGTCTGAAAGAGTAATACAAATCTTAGAGGACAAGTTGAGGTGTTGTGTTCTCAAGTTCCAAGGAAGTTGGGAAAAAAACTTACCATTAGTTGAATTTGCCTACAACAATAGCTATCAGTCGAGTCTAAAAATGGCGCCTTATGAGGCTTTGTACGGGCGAAAGTACCGAACGCCCCTATTCTGGACTGAGTTGAGAGAGAGTCAAATTCACGGGGTTGATTTGATTAAAGAGGCTGAGGAAAAAGTTAAGGTGATTCGTGACTGTTTGAAAGCTGCCTCGGATAGACAAAAATACTACGCGGATTTGAAATGAAGGGAGATTGAGTTTGAAGTCGGGGATAAGGTATTTTTGAAAGTTTCCCCATGGAGGAAAGTCCTCAGATTTGGTAGAAAAGGCAAGTTGAGTCCTCGTTTTATAGGACCTTATGAGGTTACCAAGAGAGTATTAGAAAAGATTCATGACGTATTTCACGTATCCATGCTACGCCGATACAGATCCGACCCTTCGCATATAATTGCACCAACTGAAGTTGAAATTCTCCTAGATATGACGTATGGTGAGGAACCGGTCAAGATATTAGCTCGAGAGGTCAAACAGTTAAGAAATAAGAGTATACCGCTTGTGAAGGTTTTGTGGCATAGACATGGGGTCGAGGAAGCCACATGGGAACCCGAGGAGTCTCTGAGAGAGCAGTATCCAAACTTATTCACCGGTAAGATTTTCGAGGACAAAAATCCCTAAGGGGAGAGAAATGTAATAACTCGATTTAGGGCCTAGTTGGAACAGTGGTCTCGAGACCACAAATTCGAAGATAGAAAAATTATTTTTATTATTTTTATGAGGTTATGGTACTATTATATTAGTGCATGAAAAATTTGGTGAGTTAATTTTAATATTTTCAAGCCCGATTGCGATAAAGGACTAAATCGCATAAAAAGCAAAAGTTGCATTTTAGTACCCAAATGTGTCTAATAGCTAGAGTATTAAAATTGGGAGCCTTTAAAGTGAAATTAGACCCCTAAATATGGCTTGGCTGGCCATGGGACAAGAAATTTCAAATGGTCAATGTATTTGGTAAGGTGATGTCATATTAGGTGATAAAATGGTACCCTAAGGAATTAGCTTCAACTTTTTCATTTTATTCCTTCTTATTTGACCGAAAATACCAGCAAAGAAAAGAGTTTTGAAGCTTTGAACTTTTAGCAAAGAAACTTCCTTGAAAGTAAGTGATTTTAATGCTTTTTCTTGAAGATTTTTATATTTTTGAGACCCTTGAAGCATGAGCTTTCAAATGAGGGTGATATCTTACAAAATGGTCAAGAGTTTAGGACTTTGCCATGGATGTATTTGTGATATATGCTGAGTTTTTATGGAAGAATATGAGTCCTAGTTGTGTTATAAACAACTTTTGTGAAAAGTGTTAGCATGAAAACACCTAAAAAGACTATTTTGCATAAATTGCAAAATAGGTGGTTAGTGTGTGAAATAGTGAGAATTTTGGATTGCCATAGTAGTAAAAAGAGTTTATCTAGGCTTGAAATACGAGGAAATTCGATAAAAATTGATTTTTAGGCATAGGGGTAAAATGGTCATTTTGCCAAGGCCTAGGGGCAAAATGGTCATTTTACCAAAGTTGTGAATTTATGAATGCCTAATTGTATTTAGTGACTAAATGGATGTATATTATTATTATAGATCAAGATTTGCCAAAATCGAGCCTAGACCGGGGAAAAGCCAAGCAATCCGAATAAGCCGACTAGTCAAGTACTTTTTGTAAACCGAGGTAAGTTGTATGTAAATAATACAACTACACTGTTAATATTTGTATTCGTATTGTCATTGAATTGATATTGTACGAGTTGTTAAGTTATAAATTGAGATAGTAGAAATATCCCATTGAAACCTCAGGATATGAACTGGATATTTGTGCCAAGACATTGGGTGATTTGTGCGCCAGTGTAAGACATGTCTGGGACATGCTTCGGCCACATTATGAGAGCCAATGTAAGACCATGTGCGGGACATGGCATCGCACGCAGAGAGATGAGCGCTAGAGTAAGACATGTGCAGGACATGCATCGGTCTCGGCAGAGCGGCCCGATGTAAGACGTGTTTGGGACACGCATCGGCTAGGAGTTGTTCTAGTGTAAGACACGTCTGGGACATGCATCAGCATGCATATATGAGAGCCAGTGTAAGACCATGTCTGGGACATGGTATCGGCAATATATCCCATGTTGAAGGTTCATGGAATATCCAGTAGTATTCCAACGGTTCAATAGTGAAAGTTATAGTTCAATTTTGATAAAGAAAGGATGATCATGTTGTGAATGTTACAGGTACCTATATGATAAGTATGAGTAACGAGCTTAATTTAGAAAATGAGACTCGAGTAGATGATAATGAGTAAGTTAAGTTATGTTTACCTTTGAGCTATAAGTATGATGGTAAATGGTGAGATTGTTGTATAGTTATTTATATGCAACTTACTAAGCTTTATGCTTACTCCCTTTCCTTTCCTTTTTCTTTCAGTGTCACCAAGCTAGCTTAAGGATCCTTTAAAGTCAGAGATATCAATCACACTATCAGCCGCAATACTCGGTATAGCTTGATTTATATTTTTGAAGGTGGCATGTATAGGGCTAGATTAGGATGTTGGATTAAGAGAATTATTTATGTATTTTGGCTCAAGTCAAAAGCCCTTCATTTTGTATCAAGCCTGGAATAATGGTTATTATTCACTTTGATGAATTCATACAATGTTCTTTCTATGGATGAATTGGTGTCCATTATGATGAAATTCGTATATTGAAATGATCTTGTGTAGGTTGTGCAAAATGGGTGACAAAATGGCTTGGAAGATCGCCTAGTTTGTCCATATGGGTAAGAAACACAGGCGTGTGTCTAGGCCGTGTGTGACACACAGTTCCCGCCCATGGGTGTGTGTTGTGGCCGTGCGTCCCCTGCACTTAAAACTTTAAAGTCATTTTAGTACACGGGCAAGTCACACGGGCGTGTGCCCAGGTCGTGCCATAAAGTCAGTATACATGTTTGTAGTACACGGGCAAGAGACATGGCCGTGTGTCTCGGCTGTGTGAATGACACGGTTATAGGGCATGGGTGTGTGCTTGGGCCGTGTGGTTTTGGCAGAATTCCCAGGCTTTTAGACATGGGTTCGGGATATGGGCGTATCCCTAGCACATGGCCGTGTGTTCTATATCCACACGGGCGTGTGGAGTCTTGATGCATGAAACTTTTCTAAGTTTTTCATGAGTTCTCGGTTGGGTTCTGAACCACCCCAGATGTATGATTTAGGCCTCGTAAGTCCGTATATGAGATAGATTGCATGTGAAAAGAGAAGTTTTTAAATTGTTTGAAATTTTTTTATGGCCCGATTTTGTATAGTTGGTAGAGTCAAGAAAGGTAACACCTTGAACCCTGTCCTAGCGTCGGATATGGGCGAGGGGTGTTACAGTAAATGTAGAACTCTGTTGTATTAGACTGAGCTCAGTGAGAAAAAGATACACAGAGTTGATTTGATTCACAAAACCAAAGAAAAAGTGAAAGTGATTAGAGATAATTTGAAAGCAGCTTTTAATTGTCAAAAATCTTATGGAGATATTAAAAGAAAAGAAATAGAATTTCAAGTTGGCGACAAGGTATTCTTGAATGTCTCACCTTGGAAGAAAGTTCTTCGATTTGGCCGTAAAGGAAAATTGAGTCCACGATTTATCGGGCCATATGAAATCATTGAAGGAACCGAACCTGTTGCGTATCGATTGGCACTACCACCAGAACTAGAAAAGATTCACAATGTTTTTAATGTTTCTATATTATGATAGTATCAGTCAGACCCTTCACATGTTATCTCACCGACAGATGTCGAGATCCAGCTTGATATGACCTATAGTGAAGAACTGATCAAAATTCTAGCACGTGAGATGAAAGAACTGAGAAATAAAAAGGTAGCTTTAGTAAAAGTCCTCCGGTAACGCCATGGTATAGAAGAAGCTAGCTGGGAACCTGACGAAACAATGAAAAAGCAATATTCAAATCTCTTTATTGGTAAGATTTTCGAGGACACAAATTCTTTTAGGGGGAGAGCTGTAACAACACATTTTCAGTGAAATTGGAACAGTGGTTTCGAAACCACAAATCTAAGTCCGTAAGGAAAATTATTTTAATATTATTACATGGTCTGCATTATGATAGAAACGTCGTATAAAAATTTCATTAAGAAAATTTTACTGATTACATGTCTAATTTGACAAAGGACCAAAGTGCATAAAATGAAAAAGTTGAGTTCTAGTAGTTATAGGTATCAAATAGCTATGGAATTCAAAAATTGGAGGTCCTTATATGGCAAATAGACTATTAAGAGGGGTTAGTAGATAAGTATGATGATTCATCCATGGAAAATTAATTAAAGAAAAGGACTAAACTGGAAAGTGAAATAATAAAAGATAAGAAATGATAAAATAATGAAAATATCATCATATTATCATCTTTTCCAAATAAAAATACATAGAAACCCTAGCTAAGAGAAGAGAACATAGAAACCCTAGCTAAGAGAAGAGAACTCAAGCAAGCTATTTTGGCTTAATTAGGTATGTTTTATTGTCCCATTTTTAAAAATTTTCATATTTTCGAGATCGTAATAGCTTAATTTAGCTCTCTCGGAGATTAATTTACAAAGTTATCAAAGTAATAGGGTTTTACCATAGATGAATATAGTTGAATTATGAAGCTTTATGGTAGAAAATGAAAGGTTGTTGATAAATAAACAACTTTTGTAAAGTGAATTATGATAAAATTGTGATTTAGGGACTAATTTGAAAAGATATAAAATTCATGGAAAAATTTTGAATTTTGTGAAATACATGGGCTATTAACGTTACATGTAAAAATACCTAGGCTTAGAATAAGGATTAAATTGCATGAATTTTATTTTCTGAGCCTATGAACAAAATCATAATTAAATAAAAGTATAGGGGAAAATGGTAATTTTACCTAAGATGTGAATTGGATTGAATTGAATATGAATTGTATTGAATTGAGTTAAATTTACTCGTATAGATCCGGATAGACAAAATACGGAATTAGATCGAGGAAAATATAAAGTGTCAGACTAGTAGACAACAAATTAACAAACACTTGTCAAGGTAAGTTTGTTTAATTAAATTGTGTACATTTATATGTTTGAAATTGAATGTTGTGTATATATATTAATTATGTTATTGCCATGTATATGAAATTGATTACCATTTGAATAAATGAAATTCGGTGGATACAAGATTCCCGAATTGGTTGTGATCCTGCATATGTTGCGGACACGCCACAGCTCGAAAGAGCATCCCTTGATAAGCTCTCATGAGCATCCTGTTATTATCCCTCTCGAGTTTCTCGTTATATGGTTCTTGTGAGTTTCCCGTTAATAGCTCTTCGGAGCATCTCAATTGGTTGTGATTCTGCATGTGTTGTAAACATAGCACAACTCTTATGAACGTCCCGATATATGGCCCTTCGTGAGCTTCCAGATTAAAGGCTCTTTGTGAGCTTTCTGATTAATGGCTCTCCGGAGCTTCTTGTTTAATGGCTCTTCGGAGCTACTTGTTATTAGCTCGCATGAGCTTTCCGTTATATAGCTCGGATAAGCTTACCGTTATACAGATCATATGAGTTTCCTGTTATATGGCTCGAGAGAGGGCTTCCCGATTATGTGCTATAAGGAGCACTCTCGAATATGAATTGAAGGATTATAGTTTGTACACTTCAAGTGTACTACCTGTCTATCCATTGATATTTCTAATAAAATCAACGGGAAAAGTTTCCAACATGGGATAATTTGAATTTGAGATAAATTATTATGGAAATATATATGTTATATGAATATATGATGTGGAAAACATATGTACATGAAAACTTGTTACAAGATGAGTTCATC
Organism: Gossypium longicalyx; assembly: GCA_025698465.1. Classification (NCBI taxonomy): domain Eukaryota; kingdom Viridiplantae; phylum Streptophyta; class Magnoliopsida; order Malvales; family Malvaceae; genus Gossypium; species Gossypium longicalyx. The sequence continues at coordinate 33,225,741 of CM047005.1, forward strand.
CTTGTTTCTTGATATTCACATGAATTACATGAGTAACATGTTTCTTGAGATTATATGTGTTTAGGCAAATTGCCAAATTTCTTTGGATGAATTTTGCATGCTTATTTTAAATGTAAATGAATGGTAAGTTAATTTCCCATTATACGAACTTACTAAGCATAGTATGCTTACCCTATAATATTTTTCCTATTTTATAGTAATTCGGATGCTCAAAGTGGTTGGAAGCTAGTCGAAGCATCATCACACTATCCTTCGGCTCATTTCAGTATATGTAAAGAACTAGATTTTGGTATAATGGCATGTATAGGTGCAAATGGGTCATTGATGATAAATATGTGTTTTGGTTATAAATAGCCATTGGAATGACTTGAGTTGGACATAATTTTGTTATATATATATGTGTGGCGTTTCCTTGTTTGTTGTGCTTGATGTGGTTGAGTGATGGATAAGTTATAGGCATATTAATGTATGAGATGAGATAGTATAGTTGGTATAAGTAAGCAAATAGATGTTTTGATTAATATGGTAAATTTGAATGTTGATAAATGAGGTATATGACATGATTATGACTTGGTTTTGGTTTGGTTTATATGTATTGGATTGGTTATTGAATGTGTTAAAATGTTAATGTAGGTGGAAGACCAAATGGGTGAGAAATATGGCTTAGAAATGATCTTATTTCGTCTATACAGGTAGAGACATGGGCGTGTGTCTAAACCGTGTGTGACACACGGCCTAGCACATGGGCTTGTGTTTTGGCCGTGTGTCCCCTACTTCTTAAAAATTTCAAAATAGAATGCTCAGAATTTCTCACACGGCCTAACACACGAGGTATGGCTTGGTCGTGTGACCCCTACACCTAATTAATGCAAATTTAATTGTTCACACGGCCTAGCACACGAGCGTGTGGCTTGGCCATGTGACCCAAGTCAGTAAGCACCCAAAATTGGACACGGACTGCGACACGACCGTGTGCCCCTTATTTGAATACCCACACGGCCTGAGACATGGGCGTGTCTCTTGGTCGTGTGAGCCACACGGTCTGGCCGCATGGGCGTGTGTCCCTTGCACCTAGGAAAAATTTTGATATTTTGTGAAAAATTCTCTAAGTTTTCGATTTAGTCCCGACTTGTTTCTAATGAATTTGGGCCTTGAGGACCCATATAAGGGACAATATGTTTGAATATGATTCATTTCTGATTTGAATAGTAAATTATATGAATTAACTGTATTTGATCTGTAAACTCTGGTAATGCTCCGTAACTCTGTTCTGGCAATGGATATGAGTTAGGGGTGTTATAAAAATCTTAATTGAAACTTGAAAAAACCCAAAAATAGGGGCTGCTTTTGAAACTGCACTACGTCACACAGCCATGTGGTAGGCCGACAGACCGTGTAGGCCTTTTTGGGCCAATTTGAAGGTCCTATTAGGGGACTCTAAAATTGGATCCGTGGGCATTTTTTAGGCTTATAAAACTTAAAATTCGATACATCACACATGAGTATGCTTAGAAGCATGTTAAGTAAGTTTCGTTTTGTATAAGTTGTGTGATATGTTATGCTCTGTAAATTATATATGTTTAGGTATGCATGCCATACAACTTATGATATATGTATGTTATCATGATTATGCATATGCATTAGGGTAGGTTTTGATATGTTGGAGGAAGTGTGTAATCTGGCAGTTTTACTACAATTCTGGTGGTTAAACCGCAATTTCTATTTGGTAGCTTAACTGCAAATTTAATTATTGCATACCGCCACATACTGGTGTGATTGGATGGATGGACTCCTATAGTCATAATTAGTGTGATTGGTTGGACGGAGATGGTGTGTAGCGGATGAGGGTAAGATCTATTTTGATATGCTATATGTTCTGAAATTTGAAAAAAGATATATGTTCTGAAATCCTGATTTGGCATTGAGTAAGGAAATTTTGTATATGGTCCATGTCACACACTATGCTTCTAGCTCACTCATTTGTTTTGTTTCGTTTCAGATAACCTTCAGGCTTAGGATTGGACAACGATTCTGAAGCTCGGTTTGCTCATTTTGGTTTAAGTATGTTTTGGACTAAATTATGGACTTTACGAACTTTTGGTCTTTTAATTTTGTTTGGGACTTTAATATTGATATTGGTATTTATTTTGCAAACATTCTATTTATAATCGGAGTTTTAATCAAGATGATGTGACTAACAATATACTATGGTTTTATAAGACAAAAATTCTAAAATGTTTTTCTCCACTGCAAAGTTTTTTTTGAAATCCGATATGATGTTTTACTACGCAATTGATTAAGCAAATTTGGGTTTGTTTTAATAAAGTTGATAAAACACAGTTTTTGTCAAAGTACCCACATGATTTTTGGAACTTCTATGTTTTCGATGATTTAATATGTTATGTTTACCTTTAAGTTAAAATGAGTTTTTCACAAAAACCAAGCGACAATGTTTTCACGTACGATGTAACCTTCATAATCCGACCATAACGTCTAGGCTGAATTTGGGGTGTTACATGTAAAATGAATATAGTTATATTTAAAAAATTCAATAGTTGATTGACAAGTGTGCAAATTTTCAATTATTTGTGATATTTTTTACATTGAATTATTCTATCTACATTCTTAATTATATTATTTATACTTATATTTTATTTATTTTTTATTTAGGGAATATTGTAGAAAAATGATATTTATTCTTTATTTAGGGGATAATTGTAGATTAAGTTTATTTTTGGCAAGCTTTTGCGTATTGAACCTTCAACACAACAAAACTTTAGTATTTTGACTATAAGTTATGGCCTATAGCTTGAGTTACAAACCTCCGTTTTAAGCCCATAATATATTGTTTTGAAAGGAATTGAAAGATATAACTAAATTTATTTCATGACTCAAGCTAAAAACATTAGCAATGCATCTAAAATTTACTTGGAAGTTTGATGCAAAAATTATCGAAAAACTTAAAAATAATTTGCTTTATTTAATTAATGACACTTTTTTATTTTTTCCATTATATTATTTTTCCCTATAAATAGACATTAGCCCCTTTTAGTTTTATTTTTATTTGTATTATGGGTTTCTAAACTACTTTTCTAGTTAAAGTAAATTTCGAAGGTTGATTCTATAAAGTTCATGAGATCTAAATATTCTTAATCTTTTCTTTATTCTTTAGTATTTGCATATCTCCCGGTTTAAGTTTAGGTTTGATAAATATGTGGTTAATATTTGATAGTTTAGAATGATTGCCTTGTCAATAAGAAATTTAATCGATTGATTGATTCTAATATTTGTGACAAATTGCATAATTGTTTGTGCAGTGTGGACATGCAATAAAACTTAAATAAACCTGATTGTCTGTTTGTTGGTTAGATTTGGGACACTTTTGTTCTCAATGCTATTGATAGATTAAATTCTAAGCGATAGTTATAAGATTGTTTGTCAATAAGGTAAGTAATTAATTACAATTGTCTTAATTATCGAGAAAGTAAGAAGAGATTAAATTGCTAGGCGGTCGTCGGCAATTATAACCAATTTATTAAGAGCATTGAAAACCATCATTTCATCAATGATCAAACCTTTAATCAAATGGAGATTTTGTTTTGACTAAAGCTTCATCATATTTATTTTCCTCTAAACTTTTAATTATCACTTTCTTTACTAAATTTTAAATTTAGTTTTCTTCACATATTAGTTTTATTTTAAAACAAAAAACCCTCATTTTTAGTTATTTTATTTGTTTTAGTTGAAGTGATAAAATTACTACTTATATTTGTGGATTCAACCCTATTCATTATTAAGTATAAAATTTCATATACTTGAGTAAATTATATTTTTGTAGGTCTGGAAAGTCTATCAAATTTTAGTATTTTATTAAAATATAATCGTATACAAAATATGTTAGACATATCTCGCCATGTGAACGACACCTCGCTATATCAGTGGACCTCATCTACCAAGTATCCCTCGTAGGGAAACATGCCACGCTAAGAAGGGTGCCTTGCTCGACAGGTTTGCTATCACAATCATTTGTGTATCTTGTAACCATGTTCCATCAAGTTACATTATAGATCAGTCTTAACCTAAACAACGTGAGCTCTAGTGGCATTCTGTGAATTACAACCCACCATAAATCTTTTCCTTTACTAGCCATTCTCTCGCCATAATCATCCATGGTAATAACAACCTAGGAAGTTCTGACACAAACACTACTGAAAGTGAAGTACCTTTAACAGATTTAAACCCTCAACCCAAAAAATAAAAGATTTACAAAAGAGAAAGCTAAAGAAAAGGTGGAAACTTACCTAAGCAAGAAATCTTCCAAAATTTCAACAACCTTTCGAGTAAGAAGAACGACTTTGCAATGAAATTTCTCTCAAATTCAAGACTTAGAAGCCTGCACTATGGTTTCAAATATGGGCAGTATTTATAAAGACCGCCAAAGCTTCTTCAAGCCACTAATGCATAGCTCCCAAACGCATTGCAACCTCAATCATTCATTGCATAACACATGGGCCATAATTCATTACAACTTACATAATGTCTGTAGTTTAAGTAATCACTAATGCACGTTTCCTTAAGTCATACTCCAATAAATTTTTCGTTATGGACCATACTCCACGTGTGTTAAACAAATTAAGTAAAATCCTTCTCAAATTCCAACATGACATGCTACGCCACTCCTTTGTATACCTCAGAAAACCCTTTTTAGTCTTAGCAAAGGTCATTGTATAACCTCCCTTCGATCAAGTGAGGCAATTGTTAAACTTACCTCGCCAGGTTAATGACACCTCGCCAAGTCAATGGACCTCATCTACCAAGTATCCCTTTATTAAGCAACACATCTCTCAAAGAAAAGCTTCCCACTTAACAGGATTGTTGTCAAATATATTCGCATATCTTATAGCCACATCTCATCAAGTCACATTGTAGATGTGGAGTGTGCCTCGTATTTATGAGCTGACGTCTTAACGAAGAAGAGTCGACGTCGTGACGAGACGACCACGATGTCTCGATGAGAAGATTGGCCATGTCCCGACGAGGAGCATGCGACGTTGCGACGTTGCAATGTTGCGACATGTTCCCAATTTAACTGGATTTTCTTCTCCTAGTTAAACTCATATATTGTTTCCTAGTTAAACTCTGATTAGTCTAGGTTATTTTAGTCTTATTTAATCTACAAATTTAGCTATAAAAAGGGTTGTTGTAACCTAGAATAATAATCTTCATCATCTTTGAGATTGAGAGAGTTTTAGGGAATTTTGGATTTTAGCCAGAGTGCTTTGTTATTTTGGAATTTAGGGTTATTTCTTGAGATTATCTCCATATTCTACTCTTTTGATTTTTGCTCATTTAGTGAAGTCTCCTAATCCCACCAACAAAATTAAAAAACTATATAAAATTGTTTTTGTTTTATATATTAATATAACATATGTTATGTGTATATATAGTATTTGTGCATGTTGAATTGAAGTATTTGTTCATTTGTAATGTCGTATGTTAAGTATGACTCATATTTCAGTCAAATTTGAGAAATAATCTTCTAGTTAAACTCTGTTTATTTCTTTCAATCAAACTTTGATTAGTCTAGATTATTTTATTATTTGACCTATGAATTTAGCCTATAAATAGGCTCTTTCACAACCTTAAAAAATACACCCATTAGAAATTAGAACTCATAACACTTTTAGAGAATTTTGTATTTACGTTTTGAGGGTTATTTGTTTTTTGGGTTTTTAGGGTTTAATTTTATCTCCATCTTTTGTTTTCTTCGTTTTTTCTATTATAGTAAAATTATCTTTACTCGTGATTTTTTATCCTGTTTTTTCACGTTAAATTTATGTGTCAATTTCTCAATTTCTTCTGCTATTTTTTTACTTGTTACTTAATCGGGTTGATCCCCAACATCGTATTAATAACTTTTGGCACTTGATTTGGCCTATTTAGATTCATATTATAAATTAAGCAAGTTATTTTATTTTTACTAAACATAATTTTAAAAAATAATAATAAAGATTAACACCTACGTAAAAATTATTGACAAATATTTTTTATGTAATATTTCAATATCTGATAATCACATCAAATTTTGATTATATTGAAAATTGATTCGAATTAAAATTTTAAATAGAAATTCTTCATTTACTTAAAATACATGAAATTTTCAATTATTTAATTCAATCAATGCATACAATCAAATTATTAATTAGTTTAAGTTAGACTTGCCACATGGAACTCACCCACATACAGCTTAAGTTTATATCCTTTTCAACAGTTTTTAAAAGTTTAGGTATAGGTGTGCGCAAAGTTTGACAAATGAAAGTACAAAACACACTATATGTACAGGGAGGAAGGACAAGGATATTATAAATTCCCCTATGATTTGATTTTTCTGCCTACTAGTTTACGTGTTACATATTGATGATATATATTATTTAGATATAATAAGTTGCCCCTTAATTTTATAAAAAAATTATTTTATTTTTTATTTATTTTTCTATCTTTTAAATATTTAAATTTATTTTTTTTATCAAATCACTTTAAAATTGATGAAAAAAATTAGCGTCTTTTAACTTTACTCACATGACATATATATGGATGACATGTTAACGTTTAATTAAATTTTTTTTAAGATTCAAAAATATTTTAAAAATTATTTTAAAAAATTTAGAATTATTAAAATTATTAAAAAGGTATAAAAATTATAAGAAAATATATTTTTAATAATTTTTATATTTTAAAAAATTAATTAAATGTTGACATGTTATTTATATGGTAATTCACATGTATGTTACATCACCAAAGTTAACAAACTATAACTTTCCATCTATTTCGAGGTGATTTGATAAAAAATATAAGTTTAAGGGCTAAAAGAGACAAAAAATTAAATGGAGGGTTAAAATAATTTTTTTTTAATAAATTTGAAGAGCTAAAAAAATCATTATACATATTATTCAATATAATTTCATATTTTTCTTTAAAAGAAAACATTGTTTAAGAAATATTGCAAATAGTCAAATTTAGTAAAGATGCTATCATATTATATCAAAAACACCTGAATTATTATGGATATTATCAACATTAATTATACCATACTTACCGAATTATATAAAAATTAAGGAGATGATATATGGTTGCTAAGATCATATAAAGATTATTCTTGAACATATATTATTATTATTATTATTATTATTATTATTATTATTATTATTATTATTATTCGATTTAAGAATTTTAAAATTATAAATAATTTAGGAATAGTATAAAAATCTTATTGAAGGCCTTCACAAATCTATCAAATGATGTTAATTACACATAAATCTAACTTACAAACCTGTTACGTAAACACCATCATGCTTTGGAATGGAAATCTATATCTTTTCACTCTATCCTTCCTTTATTTAACTGATTAAATTTTTCATTTCTGGTACGTTAGTGATACGGTCAAGTTAAAATTGACGAATGAGTTAAAAAATTATTTTTTTGTTATTAGTAATTTTATCATATACGTAGATATTTAAAATATAAAAAGATAAAAATATTTTATATTAATATAAAATTTTCAAATATATAAATGTGTTTTCGTAAATTCTTTTAATGTGTTGATATTCAGTTGACTAATGACATTAATTCAGCTAAGAGTTTAAATAATTGTATAAATATTTAAATACAAATAACTTAAGCAAAACAATTCGTTTAATAAAATTGAAATGTATAACAATATTAAAAAAAAGTTTTAATTGAAGTGATAAAAAAAAGTTTTATAGGTACCGGTGGTAAGAAGAATTCACATCTTAACACTCTTAATTTTTTTTATTGATTTTTTTAATAAAGACATATTTCGCCCTCCATTCTTACAAAAAAAAATCATTTTAATCGTCCATTTAATTTCACTTTTTAATTTACGTTGTTTGTCAAATTATTAAAAATGGATAAAAAAGTTCACGTTTATTAACTCTGCTAACGTGGCATACACGTCGATTGCCATGTGGATGTCACATAAGCAATTAATTAACTTTTAAAATTTTAAAAAATATAAAAAATTGTTAAAATTATTAAAAAAGTATAAACAATATAAAAAATATTTTTTATTTTTAAAAATTAATTAATTGCTAACGTGGTATATACGTTGTAATCTATGTATATGTCACATAAGTAAAATTAACAAATGTTAATTTTTCTATCTATTTTGATAAACAATATTAGTTTAAGAGTTAAAACAGGTAAAAATTTAAATAAAAGGCTAATATATATATATATATATATATTGTAAAGTTGAACAGCTAAAAGAACTCATTGTATCTGTTTTAAATAATAATAATAATAATAATAATAATAATAATAATAATAATAATAAAGCTTGTATGATCTTACCAACCTTACCGGGGAATCTAAAAATTTCATATCTTGTAAAATTTTTAATAAATATATAAAATTAAAAGAAAAAACAATAAAATGTGTGGTGGGAGTAGGGCCACAAAGCATATGATAGCCCACTTTTACAATAAGCCCAGAAATGTTTTGCCAGTACTAGGCCTGTTTTAAACTTTGAATAAGCTCATTTCAGATGCTCTATAAAATAAAATTATATCTTTCTGCTATATTGAACATTTTGAAAATATTATTTTCTTTTCTCATGAACAATCAAAACTGTAACTTTCTTTTATATTTTTTCACAGACGATATATGATTTGTTGTTGTATATCACTTTATTAACTTTATTGACAGACTTATGATTTGTTGTTGTATATCACTTTATTAATTTTATTGACAGATTTAATAGACTTACGTAAATTTTAAGTTGATTGGCATGAAGTTTAAAATCTAATCTTTGTGGTTATAAACTCTATTTCCATTTTCCATTGTAATGTAATTGTTTGGGGCGTCATTAATAGATGCATCAGCCGTTTATAATATTAAGATAAAAGTAAGACTCACTAATAATAGCAATAAATAATATTTTAATTTATTTTTACATTTATTTAAATTTTATCATTTAATTTTGGAATAATTCTATTGAGTATATTTTATTATCGTGTTGTGTTTTAATTATTTTGTTATGTTGAATGCATAATTTTATTATGCCAAAACATGTCAAATTCTAATTGACAATATTCCATTACTCCACTATTATCTCGTGTGCCATTGCCATCATATTGTTTTTATGTCAAAATTATTTTCAAGGTAATACATATTATATAAATTTTAATAATTTGCTTTAATTTTGACACATATATTTATAGGTAAACTATAAAAAAATATTTATTTCTTATTTTTATCTATATTTACATTTTGGCCACAAATATTTTAATTATGACAATTTAGACACTAATATTATCAATTTATAACAAGTTGGTCATTGTGCAATTATTCACCTTTAAAGGTGTGACAATAATCACACGCGGCATAAATTGTGTCATTAGATGCAGACATGTCATTCATGTTAGTGTCGCATAATTAAATTGCACGACAGATTTCAAAGTAACTCAAAATAAGATTGTCTAAAAGGCGCAATTAAAAATCGAAAACCTTAACCTTTGATTAATTTTTTAAATACTTAAACAAGTGGCCGTAAAAAAACTTATAATAAAATTCAAAACCAAATTTTATAGAACCAAGCTTAAAATTAAATTTTTTAAACATGTATCATGATCGACATGAATTTAAATCAAAGCATCCAAAAAATTGAATATATATAACAGTAAACTAAAATTAATTAGACAAAAAAAAAATAATTATAACGATAAAACAAATCTGATTGAGTCTATTGACAAATTTATAACTATTCTCACAGTTGTATGATTCACAAATAATATACTCCATAGCAAAATTATATAATGTGGCACATATAATCCTGTATGGGCACTATAAAGAGAATTGTAACGCCCTGATTAACTTATCCCTGTTTCTGTATATATTTGATAAATATCTGTCTGCTTTAGTGGTTAAGTGTTCTAGGTGTGTGTGAGAGGTCTTGGGTTCAAGTCTCATCTTTACCAATTTTTTTTTATTTTTCTAATCCTAGCCTTACACTTGTTAAATGGGCTTTTATAAAATTGTCTGACAATACATTTTAGAATGAGCTTGCTGGTTCAAGTGGTAAGAGGGCTGGTGTGTGGGAAGTCTCGTGCTTGAGACTCTGTGTAAGCATAGATGATTAATTTTTGTTTCGGTTGGCTTAAAGAATTTGATTGGTCTTGAAAGTCTGAGTTGGTTGGGATGTTAGTGGATGTAGTGGGATTGTGATCAAGTGGGGATTCTGTTTATCTTAATTTTTATTTTTTTTTTATTTTTTCTTCCCAAAAAATTTGCTACCCTTTCTAACGTTCTGCTTTTTTCTTTCCTGCCACTTCTTGTTTCACGTTCCTTGCATTTTATTCAATCAATCGTCGTTTTATTTGTTGGGGCTCGGCATTGCGATTGTACATCATTCATCTTGGTAAGTTTGTAGGTTTGTCTTTTGGTTTCCATTCTTTTGAATGGGTGTTGATGTTGTGATTTGGGAAATTAATCTTGATGAGTGTGTTGCGTAGGAGAAGAACGTGAAACTGTGGAATTCACCACAACAGCTTAGTTCGTATTAGTAATCTCTGCTCGTTGATGGTAAGTATGTGAATGTGGTTGGATGTTGTTCTAAGGTTTTGTTTCGGGATAGGTTCCGTTTGAGTTTCGTAATATCGTTACTGATTGTGGAGCTTGGTTTGTTGATTTTAGGTGCTGGTGGTCTCAGGAGTGTTTTCATATCAAAATCGAATCAGGTGTGTGCTTGAAACACAGAAAAATGAGTTTTGACAAAAGCCAAAAAATTGTTTTGTCGACGTCACACGAGCATGTGGTCACCCATATGGTTGGCCGTGTGCGGGACATAGTCGTATGGTCGACGAAGGCATGGTCGTGCGCAAGACACGGCCATATGATGGTCGGAGTGTGGCCGTGTGAGCAATACAGGCTAGGCCAAGTTAGGCATGTGGGCCACATGGGAGTGTGGGTTTTCGGGCCAGGCCGTGTGGGTTATACGGGCAAGGCTAATCTGGGTGTGTGGGCCCACATAGGCAAGCCACACGGGCATGTGGGCCCATATTTCTGAAATTTTCCCTAGAGTCGCATTGGTCATTCCAATCGACTGTGGGCCTACTGTAGGATCGGTAAGGGCTAACCAAACCCTAAAACTGTAGACCTGATAGTCTAATATTCTATTCTAAGTATGATAATGCTAAGCATGTCTGATTATTCTGATATCTGTACATAAGCATGTTGAGCATGTCTAGTATGTTATTCTCTATCTGTTTTTGTATATGATTGTGGGGTGGGATTTGTATATGAGGAGGAAGTATTCTGTACGGTGATCATCGCCTATATTCTGGCAGCTTGGCTGCACATTATCTAACATGTGTCGTAATGGCACAATATAGTGTGTAAGGATGGGTAGGTGTTTTTTTTAACCTCACATGGTGTGATAGGATGGTCGGAGTTGGTGTGTCGAGGATGGGGGTAGGATTCTATGTATCTGATCTATATATCTGATTTTGTTTATAGTATCTAAAAAGGGCATGAGCTTGACTCTGTATCTGTATGTTTGCATGCTTAATTTTGTTGGGTTACACACTAAGTTTATGAAAACTCATATCCGTTCGTCTGTTCTGTTCAGGTAATGCACAGATTTAGGTGGATTGGTGCGACGGAGCGTCTTTGTGATCACGAGTTCTTAAATCGATTAGGTTTATGGTTTTTATTTTAAGGATAATTTCTGGATTTTTTTAATAATTGGACTCTCAGGACATTTTGGCTGATTTTCTTTTGGATTTGGGTTTTCGTTTAAGTATTTGATTTGTGACTGATATCTAAAAACTATGGGTTTTACTAAAACAAAAGTTTTCTAAAAATATGAACTGTTTCTTTAAATACAACGTTTTTTGTAAGCTTTCGCTATGAAACATGTTTTAAGGAAAATTGATTAATTGAATAAATATTTTGACAATGGATAAAAGCAAATAATAGTTGAAAAGCTAAAATGGTTTTAACGTGTAGATTTCATTATCAAAACCCATTCTTTGTGACACCTTTGGATTTGGCCATAACGTCTAGGCCGGGTTTGGGGTGTTACATTTAGTGGTATCAAGGTCAGGTTGCAAAACTTGGGCTGTAAATTTTGAGTTCCAAAATTGTGATTTAAAAAGAATCGATTTTCAAATATTTTGGATAATTTGAGAAAGTATGTGGAACATCGAGTCTCCAGCGCCGATCTTGTAAATATCTCCATACTTAGATAGAACTATTCTGAAACACTATAGGTAGTACCTTCTAAAACTGTACTGAAATAGTTAGAGATTGAAACTTCTGAAAACATCTCTGAACTTCTTATAATTATTGCATAAAATATCTACTAATAAATACTGGAACTTATGCATAAAACTTTAAAATGTAGATAAATTTGAATTATACAATGAGCGCTCGTGGAACTCGTGGACGTAGTACTCGTGGTTGGGATAGAGGCCGTCGGGGGGCTCGAGCTGAGTCTTCTTCTCTGGCAGTATGTCAAATCTAGATATGAGTGAGACGCTGGTTTCGCCTGCTACTGAGACTGGGTCTCAAAGCCATTCAACTGGGGACGACGCACTGTCCTAGGCCATGTTGAGGATATTGGAAAGGGTCAATGGACTCCATTCTGGATCTGGGGGCCATAGGTCAATAATTGAATGACTCCGGTCTAATAGAGCTGAGCTGTTCAGGGGTGTCAGTAGAGTCGCCCTTACTATGACTGAGTATTGGTTGGAGGCCACTAAGGGGATTATGAATGATTTAGATTGTACCCCCGAACAGAAACTTAAGGGTACAGTTTCTTTGTTTTGTGACAAGGCATATTAGTGGTGGCTGACGATTGAGGAGGGTTCTCAGCCTGATTGTCTAAACTGGGATTTCTTTAATACCACATTCTAGAGTAAGTACGTGGGGGTGAGCTATGTGGATGCTCATAGGCATGAGTTCGTGAATCTCACACAAGGTGATAGATTTATGGCCATATATGAGGCCAAGTTTAGGCTGAGCCGCTATACTCGAGACATTATGGCATCTGAGCATGAGAGGTGCGTTCGGTTTGAGGATAGCTTGAGAGATAATTTGAGGGTATTGATTGCTCCATAGAGGGAACAGGAGTTTGCGGTTCTGGTTGAGAAATCAAAGATCGCCAAGGATGTTAAGCGCGTGGAGCGTCAGAATAGGGATCGAGAGAGAGGTAAGAATAAGAGGGATTCAGAGCCCTCAAGTTCTGTTCAAAGGCCTAAGAAAAAGGCCAGATCTGATGGGCCGATTAGAGTCGGAGCCCTTGTTGCTCCTACTGGGATTTAGCCTTGTGGAAATTGTGGTAGGCTCCATCTGGGTGAGTGTTGGAGGAGGATTGGGGCTTATTTGAGGTGTGGGTCTCTGGAGCACCGTATTAAGAAGTGTCTACAGTGGGCATATTAGATGCAAACTTCAAGACCGGGTTCTGTATAGCCTCAAAGGGCAGTTCAACAAGCACCTAGGGGCCATGGATCGGCTAGGAGTGGTAATGGTACAGGCTGAGGACAGAGAGCACCGGGCAGAGGTGCTAGTCAGACTGAGGGGAGGCAGATTGAGACTGAGGAGAGGCGAGACGCCTCTTGTACCACTGCCTTGGTGACTATTTCAAGCCATAAAGCGACTTTTTCAGCAAGCAAACATAGTCCTCCTTTTTTGAAACTATAAAACCCTCTAGTTGTTGCATGTAAATATCTTCCTCAAGTTCTCCATGCAAAAACGTTGTTTTTACATGTAATTGCTCAAGCTCCAAATCAGACATGGCCACAATACTAAGCAAGGCTTGAATCGAATTATGCTTCACAATAAGAGAAAACACATCTGTAAAATCTACACCTAGAATCTAACTATAACCTTTTGCAACCAGCCTTACTTTATATCTAGGTTCTTTAACTCTTAGAGTCCCTTCTTTCTTTTTGAACACCCATTTACAGCGAACCGTCTTTTTACACTTAGAAATCTTCACTAGGTCTCATGTTCTATTCTTATGGAGCAATTCCATCTCTTTTTGCATGGAAAACATCCACTTTCTTGAATCTTCACAGCTAACTGCCTCGAAATAAGTAGATGGCTCTTGATTTGCATCTATATATTCAGCCACGTTTAAAGCATAAGTAACTAGATCAACCTCGGTGTACCTCTTTGGAGGTTTAATTTCTCTTCTATGTCTGTTCAAGGCAATAGAATATTATGGTGAAGAAGCAACTCTACTCTAAGTTTCTGTACTAACTTGAGGAGTAAAATTTGTTGTAGATCTTGGATCAATCTAAATCTCTACCTACTTCACATGTATGTTTGAAGTCTCTGGTATTTGGAGGAGTCTTTAAGAGATAAGTTAGACAGCATAGCAGTTTCATCAAAAATAACATCTCTGCTAATCATAACTTTTCTATTTTCAGGACATCATAACTTATACCCTTTAACACTAGCCTATAACCAATAAAAACACATTTAATGGATCTAGTTTCTAATTTGCCATTATCAACATAAGCATACACATGACTATAACGCTCGGGTTTGTTCAAGTGTACATAGTTGTTATCAAGTAATAAGTAAGTATCGAGTTATCGTCTTCATAGGGATTGTATTTGTGCTAAGTCACTTAATTTGTAAAAATATATTAACAATTTGATAAATAAAAACAATATAATTGTGAAGTGGTGAGAAATTAAGTATATGTAACAACCCAAATTAGGGCCTAGTCAGAACAGTGGTTTTGGGACCACAAATCCAAAGTAAGAAAATTTATTTTTATTATATTTTGATGGTTTACAATTTTACCAAATGATTTCGTGAAAATTTCGTACGAAAATTTTGACGTTTGGGCACTCAATTTGGTCAAAAGGACTAAATTGTAAAAAGTGCAAAAGTTGAGTTCTACATGTAAGAGGTGTCTAATTATTATGAAATTTTAAATGAAAGGTAATTAAATGGTAATTAGACCATTTTATAACTTGTTGGACAAAAATGGCCTTGGATGGATAAAATTTCAAAGAAAGGCAAAAAGGGCATTTTGGTCATTTAGGGGTAAAATGCATTAAAAGACAAATTTTAAAACCCAAATGTGTCCCTTTCTTCTTGCTTCAGCTGAATTTATCAAGAGCAGCCATGATTAGGGTTTGGCCAAGCTTCCAAGCTCAATAGTAAGTGATTCTGAGCCCCGTTTTTAATGTTTTTTACATTTTTGAAATCTCGGTAACACGTTCTAGCTATTTCTACCATTATTTTGAGCTAGGGTTTGTGTTTAAAAATTTAACCATAATGAAATGCTTGTATTTTGATGTCTAATGGTAGAAAATGAGTGTTGGTGTTTAATAAACGACTTTTACTAAGCGATTTTCGATGAAAACGTCTAAAAGGACCGTTTCGTAAAAGTTGTAAAATTGGTCATAAATGGGTGATTTAGTGGAAATTGGGGGCTGTCTTAGTTATGAAAAATTATAAACATGTCATAAAACATAAGAAAATAGGATGAAGTTTAATTTTCGAGCATTGGGGCAAAAGTGCAATTATGCAAAAGTTTAAGGGTCAAAATGCAAATTTGTAAAAATATGATTTTTGGACCCCTATGAATAATGTGACTAATTAGTAGGCTAAATGTGATATTATAGATCAAGGAAAAAAAGATTCAGGCTTAGAACGAGGTTGAACAAGGTTAAGCACAAACTCGAAATAAATAGTTGTACTCGAAACCAAGGTAAGTTCATATGTCAATGATAATGCAACGATATTATTATTGTTCATACTTGAACTTAAAATGATGTGTTGACATTGTGTGATGGATATTTATTTAGTTGATATGAAGATTATATATTGTAACAAATTCCAAATTATAATTATATGCAATACCATGTTTATTTTATGGACTAATGTCTAAATAAACATGAAAATATGTTGAATTGGATGTACATTGCATGAGCAGCTATGCATAATGATATACTTGATGGAAAGAGAAAATCTTGGTTGAATAAAAAGGGAAATTCGATGGATAAATAATGACTTACATGAATTGAGATCCTGCATGTGTTGCAGAAAGGATTTAGCCCGGACGGGTAATCCGATGATCTCAAGTATGAAAAGGATCTAGCCCGGACGGGTGTTCCTTAAGTGATCGAGCCTCTCGAAGAATATGCGTGCATTAAAGATTTAGCCTAGATGGGTAACCGATTAGGGTCTGAATTTAGCCTGGACTGGTAATTCAGATCCGAGCTAATTGAGAGTGCTTGTCGTTACAAGGAATTTAGCCTGGATTGGTAATCCCGACATCACTCCATGATTTTATATTACGGAGGATTTAGCCTGGACTGGTAATCCCGCCGTAAGATGTGAGGTTCGCGGGAGTGCGCACATGAAATGATCACTTGTATGAATTGACAATGAATGGGATATCTATGAAGATTACGAGAAATTAAATGATATTAATATGAAAAATGAAAAAAAAAGGTTCTTGCCGTGATACATCAAGTATGTTATATGATATTATTGTGATGCATATGAGTTGTTATGTTTGGATGAGTGTAGTGCTAAATGATAGCACAGGTAAGTACTCGAAACCCATGAGCACATGTTTGACATGTGAAATTAAATGGACTTGTGACGATAGTGCAAATGAATGAATGATATTTATGAGAATAATTTTTATGACAAATTTATGATGGTTATTATCTTGTTGCACTAAGACAGATTTGGTACAGTAGCATTGGTCCAACTTTGAAAATCCACCAAAAATAGTGGAAATTGAGTTAGAGACTGAACTAAATATGAAATTAAATCTTAATGAGTCTAGTTTCACGTAAAGGAAATGGTGTAAGAAAAAGATTTTTTTAGCATGAGATATATGAATTCTTGTGAGACAGAGTCGGAGTGATTTCAGACTCCCCTGTTTACCGAATGTTTTTGGTTTTGTCCTGAATTGCCCTGATGTATGTTATAGGCCTCGAAGGCCTGTATAAGGGACAATATGCATGTGTTCAAAAAGTTTTAAATTTTGGGTAAAATTTGGTGACCCGATTTCGTATGTTCATGAATGTTTAAGTCCAGTAATGCCTCGAGCCCTGTCCTGCGTTGGATACGGGTGATGGGTGTTACATTTAGTGGTATCAGAGCTATGGTTTAGTCGATTTTTAGACTAACCTAGCATATGTATGAGAGTTCAGCTATACATGCCACTGATCTATGATAGTGTGATGTCTCCCAACGCGCATGAGAGCCATTTTGTTTAGACAATGGTGCCCTCCAACTGAGCTATACTGACCATGTTTGATGAGAAACGAAGGCATTCGAGTAAAGTACAGTTATGATGAGCTTAAAATTTAAAAAGTATGAATAAAAGTTCATGATATGTACACGATAGCATATGAGATGAAAGTTTAAACTATGATGTATTTGTCCATGTTTGTTTGGCCTTTATAAAATGTTATATGCCTGATTTGTTGGATTGAATGAATGGGATTAGTAAGCTGTCCAAAACCCATAGAATGCATACCTAAATATACTTGTTTAAATAAGATAACTGAAAAGTTCTTGTCATACGAACGTGAATTAATGTTTGCCTGATGTGAATGATATGCTTATGAAAATGTTACTTTGATCATGAACTAGTGATATATGTATATGAGTATGAGAAATGAGTTAGGGATCTTACAACCCAACCCCCATACCAGAGTGGTGTTTTGTGAAGGAATTTCACGAGAATCGTATTGAATAAGTTCACAAATATGATACCAAAGGGTTCAGCTATAGAATGGTTATGAACATGATCAGAGATTAAATTGGATTGATAAGTAACGACAGGACTAGTAAGGTAAGATGTTGGGAAATGTATTAACTTGAAATTTCTTCAGAACTGAACTTCTTTAATGAAAAGCATAATGTGAGATTTACGATGGTAGAAATAATTGAAGGAATAGTGTTGAAGGGTAAGATACTAGATTATGGCAGTCTTTTCTGAGGTATTCTGTATGCTTAACTGTTCTCGAAAATATTTTTACGGTTACTGCTCTACTGATAAAATCCTTTTTTGATGGAGTGCTTTCTAATCACGATGTATAGACAAAAGTATTGATAGCCCGACTAGTACATAATCTGTATTGCTCTATGTCTCTGGCATTTAACTTCAATGCAGAATAATAATTCAACTAACAAATTAATTTCTAATTACTCAATTTAATCATGGAAATAATACACATTTGGGTCTTAATTGGGACGCTAAAAATAATTTTGAAACAATCAAAAATCAATTTAAATCAAATTAGAAAATTATGGGAAAACATAAAAAATTTGAAAACAAGGGTCACATAGCCGTGTGGCCAAGCCCAGACCGTGTGGACAATCGAAGTAGGGTCACATGGCTATGTCTCAGCCTGTGTGTCTGCCTATCTGTATATTCGAAATAGGGCCACGTGGTCATGTCGTAGGTCGTGTGCTAGACCATGTAACTCACAAACTTGGTACACATGACAGTGTCCTAAATCGTGTGCCAGACAATATGAAACCTACACCTAAAATAAAAGTGACACACGGCCGTGTGGCCAGGCCGTGTCCTAAGCCATGTGCTCCATAATTAGCCCCTAAAACAAGCTATTTCAAGGCCAAACCTTGCCCAACAAGCTACTTCATTTGTGCATACATTCAATGGACCTGAACACATTTCAAACACTCATAAACATACCAATTCAATGAACCTAATTTTCCTAACCAATATGCCATTCAAAGACCTCATTTATACCAAAACAACATCAATCAAAACAAAGCTATAATGCCACTTCTCAATCGTAAAACATAGATAAGATAGCTACCTAGTATCAACCATTATCAAGCCATTTCATCATTCAAAATATTCACATCAAAATGACCATTTGCATATAGCCTTTAACATAAACAAGTCAAATATACTATATAGGCATACAACCATTTACAAAAACAACCAAAACACAACAAAAGTATAAATGACATTAAACCCTATACATGCCATTTATAACCATAGTTCACAATAATAAAAAACTACAAAAACTAATCGTGGGATAGTGTGATAGGTCTTCGACAATGTTCCAACCGATCGATCCTTCAATGATCTACAAAACAAAGAAAAAAACTACGTAAGCAACGAGTGTTTAGTAAGTTTGTATAAACTTAAACAAAAACATACCTTTCTAAAATCAATTTATAACTTATGCATAACATTATTACCATGCTCAAAAGCTTAATAAACTCCTATTTACAATACCAAACTCACAAGTTAGTAAGTTCATACATAACTCATATAATTTCAATCATACCATGGAACATATCATGAATGAATTTCCATATGCACACCATTCATCACATTTCTAGTTACTTCCATTTTCAATCTATTTGCATTCATCAAATTTACTTTTTCATAAATTATAAACAACTATCAATTTGCAAACATGTCTTTCCATTATTCATTTCTTACTCTTTGAACCATTTAGAATTTCTTTGGATACTCGAGAATGCTCACACTTATTGTGCTCATATGAGCTGTAAAGTGGGCTGCTCACACGAGCCATGGGTCAAAATGTTAGCTACATGATGTTGCTCACATGAGCTGTAGAGAATTTGCAACAAATGCAGGACCTTAGCCATCGGTAGGATATTCAAGACCAGCACCCGAAATCGTATACCCTAATGACATGTCATTTGTATCTTAAAAATTCTTAAGGTTTGAACGAGATTATTTAACTGCCACTTTCTAAAATATTATCATATCATCGAGTCGAATTGAATCTAATATATTACCATAAATAAAATCAATTCAATTAATCATTAATATAATTATAACTTATACGAACTTACCTCGAACACCATAATTTTTTAAGCTAGATCGAAACTATTCGAGATTTTTGCTTTTTCTCAACTCGAGTACGCTTGATTCTTTTCTTGACCTAAATAATAATTTAATTCAATTAATTATTTCAAATAATCTCGATTATTCAATTCAAGTTTATAATCCATATTAATAGGAAATTACAAAATTACCCCTACTATTTTAACTTTTTCACAACTTAGTCCTAAGCCCGCAACTTGAAAATTCTCTGTTTTCTACCCAAAATATGCTAGCCGGTTTTCATATTAATCTACATTTTTCCTCATTTTACAAAATATACATGAATTTACCTTTTAAATAAATTACCCCTAAACTTGAAATTCTCCAAAAAATCACCTAACAAAACATGTTCGTCTAACAATCAAAATTAATAATTTATCAACTAACATCAAAACACAATCAAGCTCAACTATGGCGAGTCCCTTAGCCTTTAACACTTTT
The DNA here is from genome assembly GCA_025698465.1 of Gossypium longicalyx. Classification (NCBI taxonomy): domain Eukaryota; kingdom Viridiplantae; phylum Streptophyta; class Magnoliopsida; order Malvales; family Malvaceae; genus Gossypium; species Gossypium longicalyx. The sequence continues at coordinate 33,246,079 of CM047005.1, forward strand.
GAAAAATCACCCCTGGGCTAAGTAAATTAAGCTAAAACAAGCTCAAAAACATAAAAATCATTAAAAACATGGTTTAAAAACTCACCATGCACACAAGAAATACTTGACTGAATGTTTTTCTCCTTAACAATGGAGGAATCAGTTTTGGCTAGGTTCTTTAGAGAAGACGACGTGTAACATCCCGAAATAGGGCCTAGTCGAAACAGTGGTTTTGGGACCACAAATCCGATGTTGAAATATTTTTTTAAGATTATTATGAGGTCTAGAATATGAAAATATTCATGTGTTAAAGTTTCATGAAGAAATTTTATGAGTAAGGTGTCCAATTGGAAAATAAGGACCAAATTGAATATATTGGAGAACTTGGATTCTAGAAGCAATTTGTATGAAATTACTTTAGATTATTAATTGGAAGGTATTAAAGAGAAATTTTCCCAACTTCTAAGTTTTTGGACAAAAATGGGCATGCATGGAAAATTTTGGAAGTTTAGTAAGGAGAGGCATTTTGGTCATTTGGTAATAAAGTCAATAAAAAGGGAAAATGAAGGCAAAAATCAGCCATCTTCTCCATTGTACCAGCCGAAATTCTCAAGCCCTCCATAGCTAGGGTTTTCAACATTTTCAAGCTCAATAGTAAGTGACTCCTAGCCCTGTTTTTAATGTTCTTTGTATTTTTGTGATCCTTATAATATGTTCTCTCCATTTCTACCTATATTTTAAGCTAGGGTTCATGTATGCAAAGTGACCCATGTGTGACATGTTTTTACTTTGATGTTTTATGGGGGAATATGAAAGTTGAATGTGTGTTAAACATCTTTTTTTAAGTGATTTTCATGAAAAGCCCCTACAAGGACCTTTTTACAAAAGGTACAAAATATGTGGTAGAAATGTGAAATAGATGAAAATGTGGGCTAGTATGAGTATATAATACATTTGGCTAGGCTTGGGTAACCAATGAATTGCATGTATATCATTTTACGAGCCCAGGGACTAAGTTGTAAAATTTTAAAAGCTTAGGGGCAAAATGGTCATTTTGTTCGGGGGTGAAATTTAGGCTCGAAAAGAATAATGTGATATATTGATAATTCATTTTTATTGTTATAGACCCCGAGGAGCAAATTCTGAAGGTCGATCGAGAAAAACGAAAGGTTTTAGAATAACCGAAATGCGAAACCGAAACGAATACCAGGTAAGTTCGAATAACTTAAAGTAAACCCATAATATGCCTAAATGTATTTTTTATGATTGTGTGATAATAATATATAATGATGGCATGAAAATTCATGAAATGTGTTAATAATAATGATAATATGATAAATGTCCCGGTTGAAGTTAAAAAGAAAATTCGATGGATAAACCATGGCTTACATGACTTGAGATCCTGCAAGTGTTGCAGAAAAGGGTTTAGCTTAGACGGGTAATCCGTTGATCTCAAAAAAAAATAGAAAGGATCTAGCTCGGACGGGTGTTCCTTGAGTGATCGAGCTTCTCGAAGAATATGTGTGCATTAAGGATTTAGCCCGGACGGGTAATTCGATTAGGGTCTGAATTTAGCCTAGACTAGTAATTCAGATTCAAACTCATTAATGGTGTTTGTCGCTACAAGGGATTTAGCCTGGACTGGTAATCCCGACAACACTCCGTGAGTTTATATTTATGGGGGATTTAGCCTGGACTGGTAATCCCGCCGTAAGATGTGAGGTTCGCAGGAGTGCATACTTGAGATGATCGCTCTTATGACTTGATTGTAAATGGATAATCCATCGAGATTTCTAAGAAATTCAACGGGATTAACATGAGATATAGAATTGAAAATGTTGGATGATGAGCTCATCTAAGACAATTTACATGATGAATTGTTATGGAACTAACTTGATGTTTGAGTGCATGTAATAGGAGGCTATCCTATATTTATTGGACTGGTTGCCTAACATGGTTGTGTGCTAATTAATTGGTAAGTTTACTTTCCAGTTATTCAAGGTTCACAAATGTGATTGGATGATAAGGGTGACCATTGGCTTAAAGTTATAGCCTCCAAAAAGGTCCACACGGGTGGACACACGGGCGTGTGTCTTGGCCGTGTGTGATACACGGACAGCCCCATGGGCGTGTAGTGCAACCATGTGTCCCCTGCACCTAAAAGAATTTTAGGTCAGAATGCATGGTAGTAAACGCATGGGTAGAGACACGGCCGTGTGTCTCAACCGTGTAGAGGGCACGACCTAGCACACGGGCGTGTGTCTTGGCCGTGTGTCCCCTAAATACATGCTAACATCATAAATAGAATGTTCGGGCTTTTGGACACGGGTGAACACATGGGAGTGTCTAGGTCGTGTGAAGGACACGGGCCAGGGACACAGACGTGTGCTTGGCCGTGTGAAAACCCCTGTAGGTTCGGAATAAAAAATAATTTTCAAAAATTTGACACGGGTGAAGGACACGGGCGTGTCCCAAAGGCACATAGGCGTGTGAGGCATTAACCTAGAAATTTTCTTGAAATTTTTTTAATCCCCGATTTAGTTCCAAATTACCTTTTTAGCATGTTTTGGGTCATGTAGGCCCAAGAGAGGGACAATGAGATCTTATTTGATGGTTTTTGATTTGGAATGAAATTTTATTCACCAGTTTTTCATAATTGCCTGAGTATGTTTTTCGGTAATGCCTCATACCCTGTCCCAGCGTCGGATACAGGTAAGGGGTGTTACATGACACACATTATAATTCATTTACCAATTTAACCTTTTAAAAACTAATAATTTACACCATAATTATAATAGCCCGATTTTAGCTAAATCAAAATAGTAGTTTCAGAACCACAAATTCAATATCGAAAAATTATTTTAATATTATTTTAAATGTTTAAAGCATGATTGTATGTATGGGTAAAAATTTCGTGAGCTAATTTTTATCGTTTAATAGCTCAATTGGAGAAAAATGACTAAATCGCGTAAAATGTAAAATTTGCATTCTACTTGAAAAAGGTGTTAAATAGCCATAGTTTATTAAATTTAAGGAACTTAAATAGAAATTAGACCATTATTGTGATAGTGGATGATAATGGCATGGCATAAATGAAGTTTTTTATTATTTTAAATGTTAATTTTGGTATTTGATTAATAAGGTTAATATTAATAAAACAAAATAAAAATTAAGCTTCATTATCATCTTCTAGCCGAATTTAAAGAAGAAAAAAGAATCCATAGAAGCTTTCTAGGGTTTGACACTTGAAATCTTTAATTGGTAAGTGTTTTGAGCTCGATTTTTAATGATTTCTACGTTTTTGAGATCGTTGCTTCGTATTCTAGCTAGCCCGCACCTTAGATTTTGAAACTGTTAAAGATTTAACATGTTGCCATTGTTGAATGCTTGAGTAATTTGATGGGTGATGAAGGATTTTGAATAGTTTTTGATAGTTAAACTAGTTTTGTAAAGTGATTTTTACAAAAGTGTCAAATAGGGATTAATTTGTGAAAATGTGAAATGTGGTGGTTAAAAGTGTGAATAAATTGAAAGTTTGGGCTGCTAGTAATACATGTTAAATTCAGCCAAGCTTGGGGTCTTGTTGAATTGTATGAATTTTGTGTATTTGTGAAATAGGGACTAAATCGATTAAATGTGAAAGTTTATGGGCTAATATGCAAATATGCCCAAATGTGTATTTTTGGACTAAATTGAAGGAATATGTAATTGAATAAGTCAATTTTGAATTCATATAGATCAAGAAACAAAAATTCAGATTTAGATCAGGGGAAAAACAAGGTTATCGAGTAGTCCACCCGGTCCGTCAATTCCGTATATGAGGTAAGTTCGTATAATTGAACTTAAATGTGTATACATTTAATGAATGGATGAAATTGAGATAGTATTTATTCTATTAGATAAATGTTGAAATATTACGTGAAATGTATGAGTTTAGTAAGGCAAGTTGCCAAAATAAGACCATAGTCGGGTTATGGCAATCGAATAATAAGACCATAACCGGGTTATGGCATGTGAAAAAAGACCACCGCAGGGCCTTGGCAATGTATGTGTAAGACCATAGTTGGACTATAGCATTGGAATATCGATGAATTTGTATCGCAAGCACTTATAAACCGGAGAGGTTTGATAAGAATATTGATGAGAAATAGAAAAGTATCGGTATAAGTATATACGGAAAACTATTCAAGTATCGAGTTAGATGAAGTTGAGAACTCATGAATGATGATATGAATAAATTTGATGTTAGCTAATGAATTGATGCTTTAAATGTTAATGGTATTATTTATTTTGAATTGCTAATGAATGTTGTAATTATTTCATGTTCACATACGAACTTACTAAGCTTTATAGCTTACTCTATTTAATTTACGATGTTTTATAGTTCTACGAAGCTAGCTCTAATCCAGGTGTAACACCCCTCACCCGTACCCGACGCCGGGACAGGGTTAGAGGCATTACAGGTAATTCACCTTTACAAACTTACTAAATCGGGTCACCAAATTTCGCCCAAATTTAAAACCTTTCAAACATGTACACTTTGTCCCTTACACAGGCCTTTGAGGCCTAAAACACACCTAGGGGCAGTACGGGACACAACCGAAAACATTCGATAAACTTTGGGCACTTTAGAAAATTTTTCCTTACTTTGAAGTGTGACACGCCCTTGTGATGAGGCCATGTGGTCACACACGCCTGTGTGACTTGGGACACGCCCGTGTGCAACACTGACTTCAACTTCAACATTCTGTTAAAAGCACACGGCCAAGACACACACCTGTGTACTTAGCCCGTGTTCTATACTGACTTAAAATTTCAAGTACAGGGGACACACGGCTATACCACACACCCAGGGGGGTCAGTCATGTGTCACACACAGCCTAGATACACACCCGTGTATCTACCTGTGTGGACCTTATTAGCCATTTTCCAAGCCTTTGATCACCCTCCATACTTATAGATTACTTTTACACATAATAAGGCCGAATTATACACTTATATATATAAGACTTTAATTAACCTCATTACATGTAAACCTCATGTCATTAAACCTCATGCTATTGGTTTTATACATCCTAAGTTAATCCTCATCTTGCATTTAAGGAATTCCACGTTCACTTGACATATTTAAGATTGGCTCGTTTTTATAACTCATTGCCAATTATAACCAAGCCATCATATGTGAACATAAACATGCATAGAAATGTAGGTCAGTGCCTACTTTGAAATGAGCTAAGTTACCATGGCCATATACAAAAAGGTAAGTATAACTTTACATGCCTTCATTTTTTTGGCAATTCAAATGACACATATAACAAAAAACACAAAAGCTCTATACATGCCATTGAACAAAACATAAGAGTCTATATACCAAAGCTGGACTAGTTGATAATGTGTAGACTCTCCAACCGTCTTCCAATCTTTACAAGTCCTCGAGCTCTGAAAACGGGGAAAAAGAGAGGGGTAAGCATATATATACTTAGTAAGCTCGAATAACTGGAAAGTAAACTTACCGATTATTTAGCATACATCCTTATTAGATAATGAAACCAACAATATGAAAATGATTTCCCTATCACATGCACTCAATCAGTGAGTTAGTCACATAACAAAACACCATGTAACTTTTCTTAGATGAGCTCATCATTCAACATGTCATTTATACATATACTTTGTTTTAGTCCCGTTAAGTTTCTAGGAAATCTCGATGGATTATCCAATCACCGTCAATTCATACGGATGATCATTTCAGTATGCACTCCCGCGAACCTCACATCTTACGGCGGGATTACCAGTCCAGGCTAAATCCCCTGTAATATAAACTCAAATGGTGATGTCGGGATTACTAGTCCAGGCTAAATCCCTTATAATGACAAACACCCTTAATGAGCTCAGCTCTGAATTACCAGTCCAGGCTAAATTCAGACCCTAATCGGATTACCCGTCCGGGCTAAATCCATAATGCACACATATTCTTCGGGAGGCTCGATCATCCAAGGAACATCCATCCGGGCTAGATCCTTCTATATTCGAGATCAACGGATTACCCGTCCGGGCTAAATCCTTTCTGCAACACATGCAGGATCTCAATTCACATGTCAATCATGGTTTATCCATCGAATTCCCTTTTTAACCTCAACCGAAACATTATCCATCGAATCATTATCAAAGATGCATTCCATGAATTCTTATGCCATCAAGAATGCAATTATCATGTATTCATACATCATACAATTATGCATATTATGAGTTTACTTTAAATTATCCAAACTTACATGGTACTCGTTTTGGTATTGTGTTTCGGTTATTCTAAAACCTTTCGTTTTCCTCAATCGACCTCTGGAATTTGTTCCTTGGGGTCTATAACAATCAAATTAAACCATTAACACCTCACATTGTAGATACATGCCCGTGTATCTACCCATGTGGACCTTATTAGGCTATTTTCCAAGCCTTTGATCACCCTCCATACTTATAGATTACTTTTACACATAATAAGGCCGAATTATACACTTATATATAAGACTTTAATTAACCTCATTGCATGTAAACCTCATGTCATTGGTTTCTTACATGCTAAGTTAATCCTCATCTTGCATTTAAGGAATTTCACGTCCACCTGACATATTTAAGATTGGCTCATTTTTATAACTCATTGCCAATTATAACCAAGCTATCATATGTGAACATAAACATGCATAGAAATGTAGGTCAGTGCCTACTTCGAAATAAGCTAAGTTACCATGGCCATATACAAAAAGATATGTATAACTTTACATGCCTTCATTTTTTTGGCAATTCAAATGACACATATAACAAAATACAAAAAAGCTCTATACATTCCATTGAATAAAACATAAGAGTCTATATACCAAAGCTGGACTAGTTGATAGTGTGTAGACTCTCCAACCGTCTTCCAATCTTTACAAGTCCTCGAGCTCTGAAAATGGGGAAAAAGAGAGGGGTAAGCATATATATGCCTAGTAAGCTCGAATAACTAGAAAGTAAACTTACTGATTATTTAGCATACATCCTTATTAGATAATGAAACCAATAATATGAAAATGTTTTCCCTATCACATGCACTCAATCAGTGAGTTAGTCACATAACAAAACACCATGTAACTTGTCTTAGGTGAGCTCATCATTCAACATGTCATCTATACATATACTTCGTTTTAGTCCCGTTAAGTTTCTAGGAAATATCGATGGATTATCCAATCACCGTCAATTCATACGGATGATCATTTCAGTATGCACTCCCGCGAACCTCACATCTTACGGCAGGATTACCAGTTCAGGCTAAATCCCCTGTAATATAAACTCATATGGTGATGTCGGGATTACCAGTCCAGGTTAAATCCCTTATAACGACAAACATCCTTAATGAGCTCAGATCTGAATTACTAGTCCAAGCTAAATTCAAACCCTAATCGGATTACCCGTCCGGGCTAAATCCATAATGCACACATATTCTTCGGGAGGCTCAATCATCCAAGGAACATCCGTCTGGGCTAGATCCTTTCTATATTTGAGATCAACGAATTACCCGTTCAAGCTAAATCCTTTTTACAACACATGCAGGATCTCAATTCACATGTCAATCATGGTTTATCCATCGAATTCCCTTTTTAACCTCAACCGAGACATTATCCATCGAATCATTATCAAAGATGTATTCCATGCATTTTCATGCCATCAAGAATGCAATTATCATGTATTCATACATCATACAATTATGCATATTATGAGTTTACTTTAAGTTATTCGAGCTTACCTGGCACTCGTTTCGGTATTGTGTTTCGGTTATTCCAAAACCTTTCGTTTTCCTCGGTTGACCTCTGAAATTTGTTCCTTGAGGTCTATAACAATCAAATTAAACCATTAAAACTTCACATTGTACTATATGAGCTTAAATTTCACCCCCGGTCCAAATCACCATTTTGCCCCTAACCTTTCACATTTTTAGGATTTAGTCCCTAGGCTCGTATAATGAAACACATGCAATTTCTATCTTACCCAAGCCTAGCCGAACACTTTTCCCTCTTATGGCAGCCCACATTTTCCATTATTTTCACATTTCTACCACATATTTATCAATTTTTGTAAAAAGGTCCTTTTAGGGGTTTTTCATGAAAATCACTTAGGAAAAAATGTTTAACACACCTTCAACTTTCATATTCCTCCATAAATCATAAAAATACAAGTAACTCATGCATGGGTAAATTTTTAAGCATGAACCCTAGCATGAAATATGGGTAGAAATGGAGAGAGTAAGCTACCAGGATTTCAAAAATGCAAAGAACATTAAAAACGAGGCTTGGGAGCACTTACTATTGAGCTTGAAAATCTTGAAAACCCTAGATATGGAGAACCCTAGAGTTTCGGCTGAATAAGGGAGATGAATGGCTGATTTTGGCTTATTTTTCCCATTTTATTTCATTAAAAAGCCAAATGACCAAAATGCCCTTAAGCCTTCTCTTTGAAATTTCATCCTTGCAAGCCCATTTTTGTCCAAAAACTTAGAAATTTGGAAAATTGCTCTCTAAGACCTTCTAATTTAATATATAAAGCAATTTCATACAAATTTCTTCTAGAATCCAAGTTTTGCAATTTATTCAATTTAGTCCCTAATTTCCAATTGGAATCCTTACTCAAAGGATTTCTTCATGAAATCTTAACACATGCATATTCTCATATTCTAGACCTTATAATAATCATAAAATGAATATTTTGATGTCGAATTTGTGGTCCCGAAACCACTATTCCAACTAGGCCCTATTTTAGGATGTTACACCAGGGATCGTCAATGACTTCATCGCACTATCGATCATCTATTTTGGTGCTTTTGAAGTTATGTATATTTGATATATGGCATGAATATGCTTGAGTCATTTTGTTTGTTTGATGGATATGTATTTTGGCCCTTTGAGTTGGCATAAAATGTTGAACTTGTTGATGCTTATGAATGTACAAATAGTTCTACTTTTAATGTTTGGTAGTAGAACTATAATGATTGAATGGAGTTGAAGTGGTTATGTATGTTTGGATTAGTATTTTTAAATGAATTATACATGTGAATTATGCTTAGTAAAATAAATTAAATTGTTAGGTAAATGAATAGGTAAATGGTATGGAATTGAGTATTGAATTTAGTTGAAATGGATATGGTATGATTATGTATTGGTTGATGAACTTTGGCTGCATATTTGTGACTTAAAATGGTACCAATTGAGTTTACTTACGTATGTGCAAAAATGGTGGCAAATTGGCTTTGTAAATGGCCTATTTTTGTCCACATGGGTAGAGACACAGGCGTGTGTCTTAGCCGTGTGTGACACACGATTAGGTTACATGGCCGTGTGTCCCCTGGTGTTGAAATTAAATTGAAGTCAGCATGCTTCACACGGTCTCACACACGGGCGTGTGACTAGTTGTGTGGTTTAAGTCAATATACCCTCTAAATGGCACATAGCCTAGCACACGAGCATGTGTGACCATTTCGTAGGGCACACAAGCTAGAAATACGAGCGTGTGATTGGCCATGTGACCCAAGTCATTATACTCTCCAGTTTTTACACGGCCTGGCACATGGGCGTATCTATAACAGCCTGATTTAGGGCTTAGTCAGAATAGTGGTCTCGAGACCACAAATCCGAAGTTAAAAAATTTATTTCATTTATTATATGAGGTTGTAGTAAGATTTCATTAGTGCATGAAAATTTTGGTAAGTTAATTTTGACATTTGAGAGCTTAATTGTGAAAAAGAACTAAATCGCATAAAAGGCAAAAGTTGCATTTTAGTACCCAAATGTGTTAAATAGCTAGAGAACTAAAATTGAGGGCTTTTAAAGGGAAATTAAACCCTTTTATAATAGCATAGCCGGCCATAGGGTCAAGAGGAGACAAATTTTAGAATTTGGTGGGTTAGGTGACTTATTTTGACTGAAATAGAAATAGATGAAAGAAGGATGATATCATCCCTTTCCATATTCTTCATCCACTGAAATTTTTAGCAAAGAATGGGGTTTTGAAAGCTTCAAAAATTTCAAAAACTTAAAGCCTCTCAAGTAAGTGATTTTGAAAGTTTCTCTTAATGAGTTTTACATTTTTAAAGCCCTTGAAGCATAGGCTTTCTAATGAGAGGACTACCTTGCAAAATGGTGATAAGTCTAGGGTTTCACCATGTAAATTTCCATGTCATTTCCTAAAATTTTATGGAAGAATATGAGTCTTAGAAGAGTTCTAAACAACTTCTGCGAAGGGTGTTAGCATGAAAACACCTAAAGGGACTATTTTGCATAGGTTGCAAAATAGGTGATAAATGTGTGAAATAGTGGGAATTTGGAATTGCTATACGAGTCAAAGAGGTTCGGCTAGCCTTAAGAAATAAAGAATTCGATAAAAATCAAATTTTGATCATAGGGGCAAAATGGTCATTTTACTGAAGAAGTGAATTTATGAATTCCTAATTATATTTAGTGATTAAATAAGGGTATTTTGTTGTTATAGATCAAGTTTTGCCAAATCTGAGCCTAGACCGGGGGAAAGCCAAGCAAATCGACTAAATCGACTAGTTGGGTACATTTTGTAAACCGAGGTAAGTTGTATGTAAATAATATAACTACATTGTTAATACATGTATTCAAATTGTCATTGAATTGATAAAGCATGAATTGCTAGATTGTCAATTGAGAATGCATAGTAATAATTGGGATAGTAGAAAAATCCCTTTGGAACCCTAGAAAACAAATCGAATATCCGTGCCTCAACATTCAGATTACTTGAGTGCCAGTGTTAGACATGTCTGGGACATGCATCAGCCTTGATGATGGTAGCCAGTGTAAGAAATGTCTGGGACATGCATCGGCTAAGAGTTCTGCTAGTGTAAGACATGTCTGGGACATGCATCAGCACGAATATACAAGAGTTAGTGTAAGACCATGTCTGGGACATGGCATTGGCCTCGAAGATGATAGCCAGTGTAAGACCATGTCTGGGGCATGGCATCGGCAACTTATCCCATGTTTGAGGCTTACAGAATATCTGGTAGTATTCTGAAAGGTTTAACTTTAATGGTTACGAAAGTGATTTAATAAAGAAAGTATAATAATGCTGTGAGTGGTACAGGTACCTATTTGGTATGCATGAGTAATGATCTCAAATTAGAAAATGTGACTTGAGTAGACGGTAATGAGTAAGTCAAGTTTATGCTTACCTTTAAGCTATGAGCATGATGACTAATGGTGAAATTGTGGTTGTATATTTGTTTATATGCAACTTACTAAGCTTTATGCTTACTCTCTTTCCTTTCCTTTTTCTTTCAGTGCTGCTTAATTAACTCAAGGATCCCTTGAAGTCAGAGATATCGATCGCACTATCAGCCGAAATACTCTGTATAGTTGGATTTATATTTTTAATTATGGCATGTATAGGGCTAGATCTCATTATTTTGTGTTTTTTAGAATTGGCCAAATGTTTTGGCTTGAAATAGTTTCCACATTTTACATTAACCCCTGGATAAGGGTAACATTTATTTTGAGTCTATAATAGATGCATCTTCAGGGTTAAATGAATGTCTATCATGTTTGATTTGGTATTGGTTGGTGTTAGCATGAAAATAGGCATGGTAGGGAGGCAATGAGGCTTGGTAAATAGCCTCATATTGTCCACAAGGGTAGACACATTGGCGTGTGTCTAGGCCGTGTGTGACACACGAGCAACCCCATGGGTGTGTAAGAAGGTCGTGTGTCCCTTGCACCTAGAAATTTTAAGTCAGAATGCAGGGTATTTATCACACGGGTAGAGACACAGTCGTGTGTCTCAACCGTGTGGAGGGGCACGGCTTAGTACACGGACGTGTGCCATGGCCGTGTAATGTTGACGTCAGAAACAGAATACCCAAGTTTTTGCACGCGGGCTGCGCCACGGGCGTGTCGTCGTCGTGTGAAAGGACATGGGCAAAGCACACAGGTTTGTGTCCAAGCCATGTGAAGTCTGCACTTTTTGCATAAAAATTTTTAGAATTTAATTGGCCACACGGGTATGAGACACGGGCATGTCCCTAGCACACGGGCGTGTGCCCTATACCCACACGGGCGTGTGGAGCCTTAAAGCATGATTTTTTTCAAGTTTTTCTCGAGCCCTTAGTTCGGTCCCGAACCACTTTTAATGTATGTTTTGAGCCCCGTAAGCTCTATTAAAGGACAAATTGACGATGAAATGAAAAGTTTTAAATTGATCAAAATTTTATGACTCGATTTTCTAAGATTGGTTGAGTTTAAGTCCGGTAGTACCTCAAACCTAGTTCCGGCGTTGGATACGGGCGGAGGGTGTTACAGTTTCCTCGGCTATGTGATGCAAGTCAATATGTATGCTCTGTTTCCACACGGCCTAAGACACGGACGTGTCTACTAGCTGTGTGAGCCACACGGCCTACTCACACAGGCTTGTGATCCATGTATGATTGAAAAAAATTTCTAAGTTTTCCAAAATTTTCATATGTTATCGGTTTAATCCTGAAACACTTCTAAAGCATGTTTAAGGTCTCGTATGTCTTTATAAGGGACAATGTGGTTGTATTGATTGATGTATGAGAATGAATGCTATATGTTGTGTATTGATCGGTAATACCTCATAACCCTATTCCGGTGACAGATATGAGTTAGGGGTGTTACAATAATCAATCCAACATCATCCACTAACTTACACTATGGTATAATTACCATCAAAGTCCATGAATTTACCTTTTTAAAGTTATTTAGTTCAATTAACTAATAGAAACCAACCTTTGCAACTTTTACAAATTAGTCCTTTTTATTTAATTAACCATTTAAAATTTAAAATTTCTTAACGAAAATTTAATACTACGTTGAATTAACCCTATAGAAATTAAATTAATATTAAAATAATAAATCACTCATTGGAGTCATGGTCCCGAAAGCACTGTTTCTAACACCACTGAAAATGGGTTGTTACACAGTTGAACCTTGCAAAACATATAAAAGGGAACCCTTGTTGATTTTTAAAACCCCACTTTTAGTTGTGTACTTATACCCTTTTGAATCAATAGTACTCAAAAAATCAAATTCCCCTTAAATTCTGGTATATGTCGTACGCCACTAAGTATTCTGACGACTCCATTGAACATCTTAATTTTGATTGTGCCAATACCTACGATTTTACATGAAGCATTATTTCCCATCAAAACAACACCTTTAGACACTGTTTCATATGTTGTAAACCAATCCTAATTAGGACTCATATGGAAGGTGCAACCAGAATCGAGGATCCACTCCTTACTCATTTTAGATGTAACAGCCCGGTTTAGACCCTTATCGAAATAGTGGTTTTGGGACCACAAATTCGAGTCAGAAAAATATTTTAATATTATTTGTGATGTCTACAGCATGTTAATTTATATGTGTAAAAATTTTGTGTGAAAATTTTATCGTTTGTGTGCTCGATTTAATAAAAGGATTTAATCGCGTAAAATGTAAAAATGGCTAACTAATTGTTAAAGTGCTGAATTGATGTGTTCTTTTAATGTGGGGTCCTTATGTTGATAATATACCATTTAAATTATGGATGGACAAAAATGCCTAAGGTTAGTGGATTTTAATTGAAAATAAAAAAGCTAATTTTGTAATTAACATATTATAATTTAATATAATTAAAAGAAAACATAAAATGGCCATTATGTTCATCTTTTTTTTGACCGAATGTTAAAAGAGAAAATAAATAAACTAAGCTTGTTAGGTTCGGCACACTTGGAAGCTTGAATTAGGTATGTGTTTTGCTTAGTTTTTGATGATTTTTACGTTTTTGTAATTGTTGCTTCATGTTCTAGCTAGCCCATACCTCAATTTTGAAATTTATGATGATTTTCTGTTTTGAAATTGTTTAAAGCTTGATGATTTTTATGTTTGATGATGAAAAATAAATATATGTTGTTAGATTAATATGTTTAATTAAGTGATTTTTAGTAAAAATGCCTAATTAGGATTAAATTGTAAATTTTGTAAATTGAGGGGTCAAAATATGAAATAAATGAAATATATGGGCTTATATGGGCTAGGGGTAAATTCGGCCTAACATGGGTGTAGTCAAATTTTGAATATTTCGTGTTTTGTGAAATACGGACTAAATTGTAAAAAATGTGAAATGTCATGGGAAAAAATGTAATTAGCCCATTTTTGTGTTTTTTGAATGAATTTGATTGCATATGTAATTAAATAAGTTTAGTTTATATTAATTTAGATCAAGAAAAGAGAAAATTGGATTTGGACCGGGGGAAATCTAAAGTTGTTGAATAGTCGTCTCAGTTCATTCGTCTTTGTCTGAGGTAAGTTTTTAAGCAAATAAATGTCGTTAAATTCAATTGTATATATACTAATAGTGCCGAATTAAATTAATACTAGTATATACGCAAGTGCCGAGTTGAATTAAGCATGGGAATAATGTTTACAAGCTTGAATCGATCGAGTTACAACGTCCAAAAGTCTCGTACGAACCTTAGGAATAGTTAGGATACATATGTCATGACATAGGATTTCGATATGTGATTTCAAGTAAGACCACGTCTGGGACGTTGGCATCGATTTGTGATTTACGTGTACGACCATGTATGGGACATCGGCATCGTATATGAGTTTGTGTAAGACCCTGTCTGGGACAGTGGCATTTATATGTGATTACATGTAAGACCATGTCTAGGACGTTGGCATTGTACGAACCTTTCAATTATCCCAGTATCCTTATTAATTTTTAATGGTTCAACGGGTAATATCGAGTTAAGATCGAATGTGAAATCGAGCTAAAAGGGTCAGGTATGTATTAAGTTAAATGATTGAGTAGTAAGGTAAGTATATACTTTATATGAATATATGAAATGTGCATTATGAAAGTGAAAGTTATATATGCTTATGAATATATATGTATTTGGCCAAGTGGTAAAATAATACTAAAGTATATGTATTGATATATGAAGTTGCAAGCTTGATAATTATATATGTGATTATGATTGGTATGACTTGGTTTAATTATATTGAATTATAAATGTCATTGAAATGATTTATTTGCTTATGACTTACTAAGCTATTCAAGCTTACTTTGTGTGTGTATGTTCTTGGTTGTTTATAGATTTTGGAAGCTAGTTACGAGCTCGGGGATCGTCAGAGAAATCTGTCACACTATCAATCACTTTTACGATATTTTATAAGTTTGAACTTGAACCTATGGCATGTATAGGCTAGTTATTATGTTAGATTTTGAAGTATGTATATATTGATAGCCATACGAAAATGGCTTGATTATAATGTTAAAGTTTGTGTGTATGTGGCTATGACTTAAATTCAATTTGGAAGTATATTTCACAGTGTATATATGTGTGGTATTAGGTTATATGAATTGGTTTGATTAATGTGTTAGTTGATGGTTGAATATATGTGGTATTAGTTATGTGCATTCGGTTATACTTTAGACTTGTTGTGGGAATTATGTTTCATGGTATACTTGTGATGTTTTAATATGTGTTTTGGTTTGAGTAATGATGAAATTTGGTATAGACATGAATATGATTATTTAGTTAAATGTTAATGTCATGTGTGAGTAAGTGTGTGTATAGTTGCTTTGGTTATTTTATGAGTTAAAATAGGTTATAATGCATGTTTATATTCGGCTAACCTTATTTAAAATAAAAGGTATATGCTTATGACATGTTTACTTATGAATTAGCTGTTTAGGTTCAGTTTTGGATAGTAAAGAGTGAATAAAATTTTAAAAGTCATATTGAAGTTATTTTGAATAACTGAATGTTGGCTAATTTTGTAATACCCCTACCCGTATTCATTGCCGGAATAGGGTAAGAAGTATTATCAGAGTTTGCAAATTAAAATTTTTTTTTTACTCAATATATCCCCTTTTATAGATAGCTAACCTTCCCTGTAAATTTTAAATCGAGACCAATCCACATCAACCAAACCAATTCAACATATTTTCAAAATAAATTCATGCATATTTATAAGATAACATCATCACATACCCAAAACCAGGTTTGTTAACCATACCAATGGCTAACTCTACATTCATTTCACAAAATCATTTACTTTATTAGCTTATACATGCCATTGATTTCCAAAATAAAGTTTCTTTATATACCGAAATCCACGAGGTTGATAGTGTGATGTATCTCGACCAAATCCGATCTTCGAGCTCTTAACACTACAAAACAGGGAAAATGAAATGAGGTAAGCACTTTGTGCTTAGTAAGCTCATGTAACAAGAATTATACTTACCTAATATTTTCAATACAATACAATAAACATTTATATATCCATTCAATGCATTATTACCCTAATATGCACAAACTCAACATTCAAGTTAGTACAATAATTTGCATGTACCAATAATATATACCATGATTTCTATTTCCTTGTTATTTTTCCATATTTATCCCGTTGAATTTCTTGGAATTTTTGATGGATTTTCAGAGGTACACTTTTAGTGTACAATTCCGGGTCCGTCAATTCATATTCATGTGCACACATTTCCATTTCAGAGAGCACACTCCCGCGAACCTCATCCTTACAGCGGGATTACCAGTCCAGGCTAAATCCCCTGTAATATAAACTCATAGAGTATTGTCGGGATTACCACCCAGGCTAAATCCTCGCAACGACAATTACTCTAATGAGCTTGGATCTGAATTACCAGCCCAAAGCTAAATTCAGACCCTAATTCGGATTACCCGTCCGGGCTAAATCCATTTTCCACATATTCTTTGGGAGGGCTATATCAGGATAGGATCACCCGTCCGGGCTAGATCCTTTTTACCGTCAATTCCTTTTTCAGAGATCCATCGAATTTTCCTTTCATTCAACCGAGATTTCTTCCCATTTTTATCAAATATATCAATGTTTTATCAATTTTCATACAATGAACATTCCTTTATTCCAATCATATTCACATCAATAACATACATTTCAAGTATTTAAGAATATAATTCAAGTTACATGAACTTACCTTGATACTTGTTTGTGCACAAAAATCTACTAATCCTGAACTTTTTCCTTTCCTCGATCTAGCTTCAGTATTTGAATCTTCTGGATCTAAATAAATAAATTTAATTATCAATTTAATACATTTCATGTTCATATACAACATTCTTTATAATTCAACTATTATTTATAGTTCATTCAAAGCTGTCTACTTACGTCACAGCCACTAAATTATTTATAACTCGAGCTACAAAACTCCAAATTAAGTTCCGTTAATTTTCCCTGAAACTAGACTCATATATCTTCTTACCATAAAATTTTCAGAATTTTTTGTTCAGCCAATCAGTACAGTTTATTCTTTAAAGTCACCCCTGTTCTGCTGTCTAACAGTTCTGACCCTTCTTCACTAAAAATTAATTATCTCTTCATACAAGATTCAAATGATGTTATCGTTTATTTCTATTAAAAATAGACTCATTAAGGATTCTAGATATATAAATTTAATCTCCTAATTATTTTTATTTATTTTTTTATGATTTTTCAAAGTCAGAACAGGGGAACCCGAATTCATTCTGACCTTATCTCACAAAATTCATTATATCTCAAAATTTACAAATCCATTGCTTACACTATTTCTTCTATGAGAAACTAGACTCAATAAGCTTTAATTTCATATATTGTTAATCTTCTAATTCGATTTATACAATTTATGGTGATTTTTCAAAGTTAGTGTACTGCTGCTGTCCAAATTGTTTTAGTGCAAACTGTTTATTACCAATTTTCCCTAAGCTTTTAATAAATGAGAATTTCGTCCCTACTCAATTAGTCTCTCAATTGAGCTTATTTTCTCAATTAACACTTTATTATATCACCTTAAACTAGTTTACAACCTTTAGGAATCAGAGTTTCAGAAATAGACTTTAATTCCAAACATTTTCACAATTAGGTCAAAAATCAATTTTCCATTGAAATTACCTAATAAAATCATCTCATAAATAAATTAAAACTTTAATTTCATTCTATTTCATCATAAACTTACAGAACTCAATCATGGTGACTTTCAATTTCATCCATGAAATCAAAAACTAATGAATTTAATAGTAGGACCTAGTTGTAAAAGTCTTAGAAACACAAAAATTACAAGAAAAAGGCAAGGATTAACTCACTTGGTGTAAAAATTACGAAATACCAGCTTAGAGAACCCTCCTATGGCGTTTTTAGCTGCTGGAATTGAAGAGAAATGAAGAGAAATCTAGATATTTCCTATTTAGTCCTAGCTTTATTTAGTTAATTTTGCAATATTCCAATTTTGCCCTTAATTTATCAAATTCCTGCTGATTTCATGCCCTTGCCGTCCAGCCCAAATAAATTTTGGGTCTAATTGCCTTTTAAATCCTTTCTTATTAGACTCTTAAGCTATTTAATCATTCTAGCAACTTTTACACCTATTACAATTTAGTCCTTTTCATTTAATTGACTACCCAAATATTAAAATTTCCTAACGAAATTTTAATACCACATTACTAACATTTCATTAATATTTATAAAATTATTTTCGACTCGGTTTTACGAGATAAAGGTCTCGATACCTTGTTTTTACCCAATTTCTTCAATAATTTCTTTTTCTAACTAACTACTAAATCGGTAAAATTTTTCTATCAATATTTTCATACGATTTTCCTATCATATCAATTTTCATGCAAAAAATATTGAAATAAATTTCTCTTTAAATCGGATTTGTGGTTACGAAACCACTGTTCCGATAATTTTGAATTTAGGCCATTACAAATTTTTTGATAGTGAGTAGGTAATTATAGGCATGATAATAAGCATGCGAAATGGGTGTACTTTTGGTTGATATTTGTGCTCAAAATGCTCCAATTTATTATGGTCATATGTGCATAAATTGTGATAATAGAAAAGGTACATTTTGGTTATTTGGTAACTATGTTTAGATATAGTTTATTAATATTAGTAAATATGCATGTGTTGTATAAGAAACTATGGTATGTTCGGTCATGTTGTAATGTTGCTATGGTACTTATGTTTTAATTGGTCAATATGCGCATGGTCGAGCGGCTAGAAAAAAAGGTATGTTTAGACTTAAATGATATTTATTTAAATGATGTTTATGAAAATGTATGACTATTGTCGTGTGGTTGTTTAAATTTTCATTTTGTACAAGGAATGTTTGTTTATATTAATTAATAATCATGCCACATATGTGAGTTGTACCTAAGTTGAGTAATATGGTTCATTTAGTTTTAAAATGTGTATATGTATTAAGTTTCAAAATTTTCTGGCTAAATTAAGTATTCTTAATGTGGATGAGTTACAAAGTATGGAATGTAATAAATGTCTGTTTGATTTGTTTTATGTCAGGTAATGCCTTGTAAACCTACTCCGGCGACGGATATGGGTTAGGGGTGTTACATTAGACTTGTTGGCAAAAGTAACTAGGAGTTTATCATCACTATAGTCTTCTACAACATCAGCTTCAACAGATTGTTCTAGGTGTTTTCCCTTTTGATTCGCCACCTCTCTTTTGATCTTATTCTACAACTTATAGCACTCAGACATAATGTGCCCTATCTTCTTGCAAAAGTTACAGGTTTTACCTCTATTTGAAGATCTCGATCTACCTTTAGATTTACTGTAAGGATTTCGTTCTTATGTCATCCCACGATTTTCATTACTATTTCATTCTTGTCTCCTAAGAACAATGAGACCATCTCTCTTAGAGTTGGATCCTGCCACAAAATGCTTCATCTTGTCATACGAAGTTAAGGAAGCATAAACTTTATCAATTGTGAGAGATTCATGGCTATACAAAATCATATCTCAAAAGGTTAAATAAGACAAAGGCAACAAATAAAGTAGAATTAACCCTAAATCTTCTTTATCATACTAAACATCCATTGTAACAACCCAATTTCGGTGAAATCGGAACAGTGGTTTCAGGACCACAAATCCGAGCTGAAAATAAAATTTATTTTTATTTTATTACATGGTGCGTAATATGATAGACATGACATGTAAAAATTTTGATAAGAAAATTTTACCGATTAAGTGCTTATTACGAGATGGACTAAATCGCATAAAATAAAAAAGTTGAATTCTAGTAGCTATAAGGATTAAATAGCTATGGAATTCAAAACTAGAGGTCCTTATATGGTAATTAGACCATTAATAAAAAGTATGTAGATATTTGGTGATTCATCCATTTAAAAATAAAAAAGGCTAAGGACTAAATTGGAAAGATAAAAAGTTATTAAATAACAATTTAATTAAATTAAAAAGAAAACAATTTCATATCATCTTCCCCAAATATTTCCATAGAAACCCTAGGAGAGAGGAAGAAGACCTATCAAGCTTATTTGGGTAAGTAATCAAGCCCTATTTTTAGTAATTTTGATATTTTTGAAACTGGGATAGCTTAATCTATCTATTTAGGGGATCAATTTGAGAAGTTATCAAAGTATGGAAAATGGGTCATGGATGTATATGCTGAAAATTAGAAATTTATGGTAGAAAATGAAAGGTTGTTGATAGATAAACAACTTTTACAAAGTGATTTTTGATGAAAACATGATTTAGGGACTAAAATGTAAAATTATAAAATTTGATGAAAAATTATGAATTTTTGTGAATTCATGTGATGCAAATTTTGTAATGGGATTTTGGTTAGGCTTGGAATAGGGAGTAAATTGCACAAATTTTATTTTCCGAGCCTAGAGACGAAATGGAAATTTATAGAAAAGATAGAGGTAAAATGCTAATTTAGCCTAGGATGAAAATTAAGTCCACTAGAATGAGAAATATGATAAATTGATGTTAAATTTACTCGTATAGATCTGGATAGACCAAATTCGGTGCTAGAACAAGGAAAGAGGAAAATGTCAAATTAGTAGATTTTACGTACACGAACGTTGTCGAGGTAAGTTCGTGTAACTATATTGTGTTTATTTACATGCTTGTATTGATAGTGTTTATGTAAATTGTATAAATGTAATAGATATGTGAAGTAATTACATAACTGATCAAGTCCGATAAATAAAAGTGTTTAAATTAAATGATAATGGCTGATAGATGATAAAGGATAAACGATGAGAATGTTACTTATATGCTTAAGATGAATATGGAATGTGTTTATTTGAATCATATGAATGTTGTGGATGTATGAAATAATCACATGCCCGATAATGCTTGAGAAAAATGTTTAAATCCCGGTTGAATAAAATTGAAAATCGATGGATATGTGATTTCCCGAAATGAATGAGATCCTACATTTGTTGCTGACGGGATTTAGCTCAGACGAGTAATCCGATTGACATCATTACAGAAAGGATTTAGCCTAGATGGGTAATCTTGATATAAGTCCACTTGAGCATATGTTATAGATTGGATTTAGCCTAGACGGGTAATCCAAATCAAGCTCTTTAGAGCATATGTCATAAAAAGGATTTCGCCTGGACTGGTAATCCTGTTGTATACATGTGTGGCTCGAGAGTGTACTCTCTGATATAGTACCTTATGGGTACCATTGGACATGAATTGACGGATCCTGATTTGTACACCTTGAGTGTATTACTTACGTATCCATTGATATTCCAAATAAATTCAACGGGTGACAATTCCAGGCATGAAATATATGAATGATAAAATGAGTTATTATACGTATCCGTCTGAAATATAAGAAAATGATAATACATGACAAATGATATATGAAAACATGAGATGATGATATTTGTACATGGACTTTATTTGATGAATATATGTTCATTCTTGATTATGGACTTATACGCCTTGAGTGTACTAATAGTGACCTTGATATTCTGAGTAATATGGGTAAAGTTCTTATATGAAATGATCTGAACTCAATATGAACTATTATGAAATTTTACTTGTAATATAAAAAGATAATTTATACATGTCAAATGAATATATGTTGTGAAAAACATATGTGCATTGAAACTTGATGGTTGTTGAGCCCATATACGTTTGATGATATTATGGAATATATGACTAACAAGGACAATGAGAATGTGTGTAGGGCCTGAGGTCAAATTAATTGATTTTGCCTTACATAGTTACCTCAAAATAAAATTAATGGTAAGTTAAGTACCATGTTATACGAACTTACTAAGCATTATATGCTTACTTAGTTTTATTTCTCTGTTTTAGAGTAAATCGAAAGCTCGTTGGATTGGAAGCTCGGCGAAGATCACTGACATTATCCATCAACCCATGTCGGTACGATATGGTAAATCAATTATGGTTGTAATGGCATGTATAGGTTATATTGCCCATTTTGGCATGTAAATGATAATAGTGTTTGTAATCTAGCCATTGGAATGGCTAGTAATGGCATGTTTTGATGTACTTGTAATGTCATACTATGGTAGTTTCAAAATGTTAAGTGGTTGATCAAATTATGTCTAACATGTGGACTAAACTAAGGTAAGATTGTAACCATGTATGCATGAAATGATATGCCATGATGAATGATGGAATTTGCTTGATTTGAATGCTTGAAATGGTTGGTGTTTGGATGTGTGATTCAAGTGCAGGTCATAGGTGTGATTTTGGGTGAGAAATAAAGCTAGGAATGACTTTATTTTGTCCACACAGGTAGACACACGGGCGTGTATCTAGACCGTGTGTAACACACGGCCGGGTACATGGGCGTCCAGTTAGGATGTGTGTCCCCTGCACCTTAATTTTTGAGAAATAGAATGCACAGAATTGAGCGCACAGGCAAAGACACGAGCGTGTGTCTCAGCCGTGTGTGCTACACGGCCTAGAACACGGGCATGTGTCTTGGCTGTGTGAAACCTGCACCTAAATTCGAAATGAATTAATTAACCACACGGCCTAGCACACAGACATGTGGCACGACCGTGTGCACAAGTTAGAGAGTTACACGGGGTCGAGCACGGCTTCTAACATGGGCGTGTCTTAGGGTCACACGAGCATGTCCTTTGGACCATACGGGCGTGTGGGCCCTGCACCTTGAAAAAATTTTGAAATGTCACAAAAAATTCTTAGGGGTTCCAATTAAGTGTCGACTTGATTCTAGTGCTCGTATTGGACCTCAAGGGTCCATTTAAGGGACGTATTGAATAATTTCAGTAGTTGATTAGTAACTTGCATAATTTATCTATAAATATTTTTGAAAGTTTTAGTAATGCTTCGAAATCCTGTTTTGACTATGGATACGAATTAGGGATGTTAGTTTAGTGGTATCAGAGCTACAATTTAGTCAATTCTCGGACTAAATGTAGCATATGTGGAGTCTAGAAATACATGTCATTATATAACTAGTGATAGTGTGATATCTCCTGAATCTGATAAAAATTATTTTATAAATAGACAGAGATGCTTTCCAACCGAGCTAATTCTGATACTGCTGAAAGTGATACTCACGTGTCTGAGTAAGAATGTTACTTATGATGAAATAGAATTTGAAATGGTACGAATAAATGTTTTATAGTACATGAGAATGATGAATATTATGTTATATGAGTATATACATGAAAACTAAATTGTGAGACTTACGATCTCCATCCCTTACTAGTATAGTGTTATACAATGAAATTCACAAGATTTATATGGATTAAGCTTATGAATGTGGAACTAAAGAGTTCAAAGGTTGAATGATTAATAATGTAGTCATAATTGAGAATGGGTTAGTAAGTAAAGACGGTATTAATAGTGTTATACTTACTACTTTTATGAATTCTGACTTGAGCATGGGAATTTGGCAATATGGAACACATATTATAGAAACTGTATTATTGCACTGGTTGATATTGGAGCCGCCCTTGGTTTTCCTCTTTTATTTGAAAAATATTATTGAGGTTGAGGTATTGTTCCATTTATATTGTGGAAACGTCAGATCTATTATAATATTATGGTTTTAATCTATCTGATGATTGTGACCTCGGAATAATTTAAAGCTTCGATATCCTTTTTAATTTTTGTGAAAGTGTTTTCTATGATAGCTACATCAATTATATGGATATTACAGAAAGATGTAAGATTTGAATGGACTGACAAATGTTAGTAAAGTTTTGATCAGTTGGAAAAGTAAAGTTTTGATCAGTTGGAAGCCCTGATGACCGAAGCACCAGTTCTGATTCAGTCTGAATCGGGTAAGGAATTTATTATCACAGTGATATATCATTGAATGAGATTAGACTGTGTCTTGGTGCAGTAAGGCAAAGTAATAGCCTGTGCTTTCAGACAGTTAAAAATTCACATGGAAAGAATTACTCGATACATGATCTAGAATTGACGGCTATTGTTTTTGCTTTGAAATCTGACAATATTACTTGTTTGGTGATATTCACCGATTATAAAAAGTTGAGGTATCCTATGTTGCTAAAAGATTTGACTTTGAGATAGCGTATATGGCTTGAATTGTTGAAAGATTATGATTTGATAATCGAATATCACTCGGAAAGAGCGAATGTGGTTACAGATATTCTGAGTAGAAAATCTATGTATACTTTGAAAGCTATGGATACCGATTATGATTGCCTGATAATAGCTCAATTTTATCTGAGTATAGAGCTAAACCGATGTTTCTACAACAAACCTGTGAAACCTAGAAAAGTGATAATGAATTGTAAGTTAAATGAATACAATGTGAAATAATTTTTGATTTAGAATTTCATAATAGATCTAATAAATGTCTGTCATTCAGAGACAGAGTCTGTGTACTGAAGAATTTGGAGCTTGTACAAAAAATTATACATGAATAATCATAGTAGTACTATGTCTGTTTATCTAGGGAATGATAAAATGTATAATGATTTGAAAAAGATGTATTAGTAGCTCGGAATGAAATGTGGTATTTTTAAATCTGTGTTTAAATGTTGGATGTATCAACAAGATAAGGATGAAACTTTCAGGATGATTATAGCCAATGAAGATACCAAAATGGCAATGAGACAAAGTTACTATGAACTTTATATCGAGATTATCCTTGTCTATGAAAAAGAAAGATACTATTTGAGTAATTGTCGATTGTTTGATGAAACCTACACATTTCATTCTGGAATGAGTGGATTTCACACATAGATTTTTTGAATTATCTATTTTTGAGATTGTTAGATTATATGATGTGTTAGCTTCTGTTATTTCTAATAGAGATCTACAGTTCATATTTTGATTCTGAAACAAGTTACAAGAAACTCTGGGTATACGGTTACATTTTAGTATCGTGTTTCATTTTCAGATGGATGATTAATCTGAACATATGATTCAGAATTTGGAAGATGTGCTTTGATGTTGTGCACTTGAATTTGAAGGTAACTGAGAAAAGTACTTGCCTCTGGTTGAATTTGCTTATTAGAACAGTTGACAATCAAGTGCAAATTTTTACTGTACGAGGCTTTATATGGTCACAAATGTAAAACTCTGGTGTTTTGGACAGAGTTCAGTGAGAAAAGATACATGTAGTAGGTTTGATTCTTTGAAACTGAAGAAAGATGAAGTGATCTAAGATAGTTTAAAAGTAGTATTTGATCGTTGGAAATCCGATGTGAATCTGAAATGAAAAAAAATAAAGTTTCAAATTGGCAATAAAATATTTTTGAAAGTTTCGCCATGGAAGAAATTTCTCCGATTTGGCAGTAAAAGAAAATTAATTCTGTGGTTTAATGGGTCATGTAACAGCCCGGTTTAGACCCTAGTCGGAACAGTAGTTTCGAAACCATAAATCTGAGGTCGTAAATTTTTTACATTATTTTATGTGTTTATAGCATGTTAGAATGCATGAGTGAAATTTTCATGAATTAATTTTACCGATTTGTTGTCTAATTTGATAAAAAGGACTTAATCGCGTAAAATGTAAAAGTGACTTTCTATTTGTTAAAATACTAATTTGCTATTTCTTATTAATTTATAAGTCCTTAAAATGATATTTGGCCACTATATAGGTAAGTGGACGGTAATGGACCACCATTAAAAGGTTTTGATATTAAATTACAAAGGTTAATTTAATAATTGGCTTATTAATATGAAATATAATAAAACAAATCCACATTAGAGTTCATCTTTTCTTCATTCTTTCCAACCGACAATAAGTGAGAAAAGGAGATTATGGAAGCTAGGGAAGAGGCCGGTTGCATGCAGTGGAAAAACCATGAAATTGTTTGCTTAGAAGCTAAAATTTTGAAGTGATAGGGTAACTCTTCTAAACTCTCTATTACCTATAGCTTTTTATTGATGAATTTTGGTTAAATTATTGATTTAAGTTCGGCCGAATGTGTGAGGGTAGAAACAAAAATTTAAATTGATAGAATCGATGTTGGGAAATATTAGCAAGCTTTCCTTGAACTTTTATTTTTCTGTGTTTGCAAATTTGGGAAAACTGTTTGATGCTGTCCGAATTGTACCCCCTATTAGTATTGTTAATTGCTGCTTTGTTATTACCGTTCGATCATGGTAGATGCTATTGAATATTTTGGTAATAAGGATACTTAAAAAAGGGTGTATGCATGCTATTTTATGAACAGCTGTTGGTGTATTAATGCATCAGTAAATTGTTGTTTAGATGTCAACAAATGTAGTCTGAGTGATTTTAAATTCTGTTTATAATGGTTGAAGTTGTCAATGAATATATAGTTATGTATTTATTATGTCTGGAACTTGAGAAAAAGAGTGTTTGATGCTGTTATTAACATAGCTGGGAAGATAATAAAAGACCATATTGATGCTGTATATGTATGACCGAATGCCTTTTGAGGTGTTATATTAATAATATTTATTAGTTGCAGCTTATGTGTAAAAATCTGAATGTTAAAGGGGTTAATGCAACTGTTATTAAAGTTATTAAATGAGGATAAAAGCAGAGTAAATGCTACAGAATTTATGTCTTAAGTGTTAGTTAATAAGTTGATTAAGTAATGATCAACAGCCGTATGTTTATATTGTTTGGGCAGTTTATGGATTATTTATTACAACAGGAGAAAAAGGTGATAATAATGCTAATTAATGTTGTTTAAATTGTCAAAGGGTGTAATTAGTGATTAATATGTGCTGTAATAATAAGTTAACTTTAATTATTATTAAAGTTTGTTTCGGTGGGTCAATTGGGCTGCTGGAATGCAGAATTTGAATGCTGTCTGAATTGATATTAAATACTCAATTATATTGTCATGTTTTGATTTTGTGTATTAATGTTGTTTATTAAAGAGTATCTTAATGCTATCCAAATATGTAAATCTTTGTGACTTTAAGTTTCATGAGCTAATATAAATTCCAATTGTATTCATGTTGTCCAAATTGAAACGAATTGGATAATGGTTGTGTTTGTGTTGACCATTTGTGAGGAATAAAGATGTTTTTATTAATTATAATTAAATAATAGGATGGTTTGAGTTTGAACTTGATTTGATATTTGAGTTAGTTAATATATATTGATTTATTATTATGTTTTGATCGTGAAATAAATAGATCGATTATAAGTCAAGGATAATAGAAGGTCGTGGAATAATTATCTGTGACTTGAGGTAAGTTTGTAAGCAAATAAATGTTGTTAACTTTGAATAAATATTGAATTTATATGTTGAATTGAATTGTATAAAAATATATAAATGAAAGTTGAATTTGAATATATTTAGAAGTTACATGTATAAGCTCGATTCGATTAAGTTATGATACATGTATAAGCTCGATTCGATTAAGTTATGATGTCTGAAAGCCCCATTTGAACCATAGGATTCTTATACGTGTTTTCGAGTAAGACCACGTCTGGGACGTTGGCATCAATATTGTAACATCCCAAAATAGGGCCTACTCGGAATAGTGGTTTTGGGACCACAAATTCGACATCAAAATATTTATTTTATGATTATTATGAGGTCTAGAATATGAGAATATGCATGTGTTAAAATTTCATGAAAAAATTCTTTAAGTAAGGAGTCCAATTGAAAATTAGGGACCAAATTGAATAAATTTCAAAACTTGGGTGCTAGAAGCAATTTGTATGAAATTGCTTTAGATTATTAATTAGAAGGTCTTGGAGAGCAATTTTCCAAATTTCTAAGTTTTTGGACAAAAATGGGCTTGTATGGATGAAATCCTAAAGAAAGGGCTTAGGGGCATTTTGGTCATTTGGCATTTTAATGAAATAAAATGGGAAAAATAAGTCAAAAATCAGCTCATTCTCTTCTTGTTGCTACCGAAACTTAAGGGTTCTCCATAGCTAGGGTTTCCAAGCTTTTCAAGCTCAATAGTATGTGCTCCCAAGCCCCGTTTTTATTGTTATTCGTATTTTTGAAATCCCAGTAGCTTACTCTCTCTATTTCTACCCATATTTCATGTTAGGGCTCATGTTTATAAATTTACTAATGCATGAGTTACTTGTATTTTGGTGGTTTATGGAGGAATATGAATGTTGGACGTGTGTTAAACATCTTTTTCTAGGTGATTTTTATGAAAAACCCTAAAAAGGACCTTTTTGAAAAAGGTGTAAAATGTGTTGTAGAAATGAGAAATAATGGAAAATGTGGGCTGCCATAGGAGGGAAAATTATTTAGCTAGGCTTGGGTAAGGTAGAAATTGCATGTGTTTCATTATACGAGCCTAGGGACTAAATTGTAAAAATGTGAAAGATTAGGGGCAAAACGGTCATTTGGACCGAGGGTGAAATTTAGACTCAAAAGGTATAATGTGAGGTGTTAATGATTTATTTTTATTTTTATAGACCCCGAGGAACAAATTCCGGAGGTCGATCGAGGAAAATGAAAGGTTTCGGAATAATCAAAACACGATACCGAGACGAATACCAAGTAAGTTTGGATAGCTTAAAGTAAACTCATAATATGCTTAGTTGCATGATTTAAGAATGGATGATAATTGCATTTGATTATGGCATGAAATTATGTGAAATGCATTTTTAAAAATGACATGTTGAAAAATGTCCC
Source organism: Gossypium longicalyx (assembly GCA_025698465.1). Classification (NCBI taxonomy): domain Eukaryota; kingdom Viridiplantae; phylum Streptophyta; class Magnoliopsida; order Malvales; family Malvaceae; genus Gossypium; species Gossypium longicalyx. The sequence continues at coordinate 33,274,991 of CM047005.1, forward strand.
GGTTGAGGTTAAAAAGGAAGTTCGATGGATAAACCATGATTTATATGTGACTTGAGATCCTGCATGTGTTGCAGAAAGGATTTAGCCTGGATGGGTAATCCGTTGATCTCAAGTATAGAAAGGATCTAGCCCGGACGGGTGTTCCTTGAATGATCGAGCCTCCCGAAGAATATATGTGCATTAAGGATTTAGCCCGAACAAGTAATCCAATTAGGGTCTTAATTTAGCCTGGACTAGCAATTCAGATCCGAGCTCACTAAGGGTGTTTGTCGCTATAAGGGATTTAGCCTGGACTAGTAATCCCGACATAACCTTATGAGTTTATATTATGGGGGATTTAGCCTGGATTGGTAATCCCGCCGTAAGATGTGAGGTTCGCGGGAGTGCATACATGAAATGATCATTTTTATGAATTGACGGTAAGTGGATAACCCATCGAGATTTCCTAGAAACTCAACAGGATTAATATGATGTATAACAATGAAATGATGAATGATGAGCTTATCTAAGATAAATTACATGGTGCATTGTTAAGTGACTAACCTGATGATTGAGTGCATGTGTTAGGGAAACCATTCCATGCTTGTTGGTTTCATTGCCTAATATGGTTGTATGCTAATTACTCGGTAAGTTTACTTTCCAGTTATTCGGGCTTACTAAGCATGAAAATGCTTACCCCTCTCTTTTCCCTGTCTTATAGAGCTCGAGGGCCCGTAAAGATTGGAAGATGGTTGGAGACTCAACACTCTATCAACTAGTCTAACTTTGGTATATAAACACTTTTATTTTGTTCAATGGCATGTATAGGACTTTTGAGTATTTTGTTATATGTGTCATTTGATTTGCTAAGATGAAGGCATGTAAAGATATATATATCTTTTTGTATATGGCTATGGGAATTGGTTTATTTTGTAGTAGGCTATGACCTACAAATCTATGCATGTTTATGTTCATATGTGATAGCTTGGTTATAATTGGCAATGAGTTACAAGAATGAGCCAACCTTGAATGTGTTAAGGAGATATGGAAACCCTTAATACAAAAAGGGAATTTATCTAGCATGTATAAAACCGATAATATGAGGTTTTCATGCAACAAGGTTTATCATAGTTTTATATAAGTGTATAATTTGGCCTTATCATGTATTAAAGTAACCTATAAGTGTGATTGGTTGATAGAGGGTGACCAAAGGCTTGGAAAATGGCCTAGCAAGGTTTACACGGGTAGACACACAGGCGTGTGTCTAGGCCGTGTGTGACACACGGCTCGCCCCCATGGGTGTGTGGTATGGTCGTGTGTCCCCTGCACTTAAAATTTTAAGTTGGTATAGTGCACGGGCTAGACACACGGGCGTGTGTCTTAGCCGTGTGTCCCTAAATGTATGCTGATGTCATAAATAGAAAGTTACACGAGCTAAGGGCACGGCCGTATCCTAAGCCACATGGGTGAGTAAGACCACACGGCCCCACCCACACGGGCGTGTGACTCTTTAAGGCAAGAAAATTTATTAAGTTGCCCAAAATCTATCGTATGTTTTTAGTTTTGTCCCGAACCGTTCCGATGTATGTTTTAGGTCTCGAAGGCCTGTAAATGGGACAATATGCATGTGTTTAGAAAGTTTTAAATTTCGGGCGAAATTTGGTGAGCCAGTTTTGTATGTCGTGAAAGTTTAAACCCGATAACGCCTTGAACCCTGTCCCGGCACTGGGTACGGGTGAGGGGTGTTACATTTAGTGGTATCAGAGCTACGGTTTAGTCAGTTCTAGGACTATCGTAGAGAGTATCGAGTTTTTCTATACATATAATTATTCGAACATTGATAGTGTGACATCTCCTAACTGTTAAATTTGTTTCTGATTATAGTAAATGTCTTCCGATCAAGCACAAGATGAGTCCAAGGGAGCCGAGAGCCATGCTCCAGCTTCCGTACAATGAGTTGTATCTAGTAGTAGTAGAAGGTTTATGTCTGAAGGCCGGGAAGAGGCTCGAGCCTCCTTCTTTAACACGATGGATGAATGGTTTGGGGATTACCTAAAGAATCGCCCCAACATACCGCGACCTCCCTTACCCCCTAACCAACCTGATGAGGATTTTCCACGAGGTATGGCACCGGCAAGAATTGGTAAGGCCCCTATAGATAAGCTTAGAAAGTATGGGGCTGAGGAATTTAGAGCTAAAATTGAGGATGATGCTAAAAGAGTCGAGTTCTGGCTTGAGAATACTGTACGGGTACTAGATGAATTATCATGCACACCCGAGGAGTGCTTAAAGTGTGTCGTGTCTCTCCTAAAAGATGCTGCATACCACTGGTGGAAGACCGTATATTCAATGGTACCAAAGGAAAACATTACTTTGGAATTTTTCCAAGCAGAGTTTAGGAAGAAATACATTAGTCAAAGGTTCTTAGACTCGAAACAAAAGGAGTTCCTGGAACTCAAACAAGGAAATAAGACTGTAGCAGAATACGAAAAGGAGTTTGTAAGGCTAAGTCAATATGCAGCTGAATGGGTTCAAACTGAGTCAGAAATGTGTAAACGCTTCGAGGAAGGTCTGAATGAGGAAATCAAGTTGTTAATTGAGATTCTTGAAATACAAGAGTTCGCCGTATTAGCTGATCGTGCCAAGAAGGCCGATGAGCTTAATAATGAAAGAAAGCAAGCGAAGAGAGAGGCTCGAGTTTCGAGCAAGAGATCCAGCAGTAAGACGCTCCTATTTCCCACAAAGAAATCAATGAGCCAATATGAACGCTCCACTTCATCGGTAGGATATTCGGGTAGAACGAGAGGCTCCAAATGACGTAATCAGAAGTCTTCCTCCCCGATGGTGACTAGTGTGGGTAGTGTAGATGACTAAAAGTCGAAGTGTAAAAGCTGCAACAAATTTCACTTCGGAGAGTGTCGAATGAAGAGCAGTGCATGTTTCAGATATGGTTCTCTTGACCACTTTCTCCAGGACTACCTAGAGCGAATTGAAAAAGAAATGGAAGTAGCCCCGAACTCGAGTGCTCCTATTGTAAGAGGTAGACCTCCGAGGTATCCTGGAAGTGTGAGTGGCAGTCGAGTTGCGGCTAAAGACACTGCAAAATCAGAGGCTCGAGCCCCGGCAAGAACGTATGCAATACGCACTAGAGAGGAAGCCTCTGCTCCTGACGTCATCACGGGTACTTTTTGTCTTTTCAATACATGTGTTGTTGCCTTAATTGATCCGGGGTCGACGCATTCATACATTTGCATGAGATTGGTGTCTAGTATGAACATACCCATTGAACCTATGAAATTTATTATTAGAGTGTTGAACCCATTAGGCAAATCAGTTCTGATTGATAAAGTCTGTAGGAATTGTCCTTTAACGATTCAGGGTCAATACTTTCCGGCTAACCTTATGTTGTTACCTTTTGATGAGTTTGATGTAATACCTGGTATGGATTGGTTAGCCTTGCATGATGTAATTGTAAATTGTGATAGCAAGTATATTAAATTGAAATGCCCAGATGGTAAGATTCTACGGGTTGATTCAAGAGAATTGGGTACGCCACCGATTGTAATCACGGCAATGGTTGCTCAGAGATACATGAGAAAAGGGTGTGAAGCCTACCTTGATTTTGTATTGAACACTAAAGAAATGGAGTTGAAGATTGAGTCTGTGCCAATAGTATGTGAATATCCAGACGTATTCCCAGAAAAATTACCCAGGTTACCTCCTGAAAGAGAGATCGAGTTTGGTATTGAACTAATGCCAGGAACAGCTCCCATTTCTATTGCTCCGTACAGGATGGCGCCAACCGAGCTGAAAAAGTTAAAAGTACAGTTGCAAGAGCTGATGGATAAAGGTTTTGCAAAGCCAAATTTTTCACTTTAGGGTTCCCCCGTATTGTTTGTAAAGAAAAAAGATGGGTCGATGAGGCTATGTATAGATTTTCGCCAACTAAACAAGGTAACTATTAAGAATAAGTATCCTTTGCCAAGGATTGATGATTTGTTCGACCAGTTGACAGGAGCCACCATATTTTCTAAGATAGATCTGAGGTCCGGCTATTATCAGCTGCGAGTTAAAGAATCGGATGTGCCTAAGATAACTTTCAGAACGAGGTACAATCATTATGAATCTCTTATCATGCCGTTTGGGCTAACGAATGCATCGACCGTATTCATGGACCTAATGAATAGGATCTTTTGACCATACTTGGATAAGTTTGTCGTTGTGTTCATTGACGACATTTTGATTTATTCCAAAGATGAGACAGAGCATGCGAAACATCTGGGAACTGTGTTACAGACCTTACGGGAAAAGCAACTGTATGCTAAGTTTAGCAAGAGTGAGTTTTTCCTCCAAGAAGTTAGATTTTTAGGTCATATTGTTTTGGGTGAAGGCATCCGAGTTGATCCAAGTAAAATCTTTGCTATCATTGAATGGAAACAGCCTAAGAATGTAACCGAGGTTAGAAGCTTTTTAGGCTTTGCCATTTACTACTGAAGATTTGTGAAAGGATTCTCTATGATAGCGACTTCAATGACGATGTTTCTACAGAAAGACGTTAAATTTGAACGGACGAAAAAGTGTCAGCAAAGTTTTGAGAAGTTAAAGACATTGCTGACTTAAGCTCCTATTTTTGTATTGCCTGAGTCGGGAAAAGAGTTTGTGGTCTACAGTGATGCATGTAACGCCCCCACGCCCAAAACCGTCATCGGAGTTAAGCTTGAGGTGTTACTAATCTTATTTTACCTTTTAAAACAATTCTAACTACTTATATTAATTTTCGGAATAAACTGTTTTTCTGCATCATGGTTGCTTAAAAATTCATATCTCGAGTTACGAAACTCAAAATCCAATTTTGTAAATTTTCCCTGAAAATAGACTCATATATCTATTTACTAATTTTTTTCTAGAATTTTTGGTTGAGCCAATTAGTACAGTTTATTAGTAAAAGTTACTCCTGTTTCAGAATTTGACTGCACTGACCTCTACTTACTACGAACCACTTTTCTCCCTGTAAAAAAAATTCATATGAAAATACCGTTTGTTTCTATTAAAACTATATTCAATAAGGATTCTAACCTATAAAGTACACCACCTAATTATTTTTATAAAATTTATGGTGAATTTCTAAAGTTGAAACAGGGGATCCAGAAATCGCTCTGGCCCTATTTCACTAAAATTCAGATATCTTATAAAATACAGAACCTTTACCTGCTTTGCTTATTCCATATGAAAATAGACACAATGAGCTTTAATTTCATATATTATTCACTATCAAACCATGTCCCTAAAATTTTTTGTGATTTTTCAAAATCACGTTATTTCTGATACTTGAATCCGTTTTTAAGTTACTTTCACATTTTTCATAATTTTCATGTGATAGTTACTACTTAATCATACATACTATTAAACATTTATATCATCAGCCATTCTATTAGCTAATCACTAGCAAATATTTACACATCATTCATTGATCATATCATATCAAAAGAAACCAAGTTCCTATACATGCCATACACAAAATGAAACGTATAACTATACCAATGTAATTTCTTCGATAGTGTGATCGGGTCTCTGACGTTTCCTTCGATCCCCGAGTGGCCTGATAAAAACTATAAGAAAAAAAAAATAAGAGAGTAAGCACTAGGCTTAGTAAGCTTACAAGCAAATAAATTACAACATTCAACATAATGAATAAATATACATCAAGTCACCTAGCCTCATAAACTTTCTTTACTTCTCATTTTCTACCTTCTTCTTTACTCACTTACCTTCTTTCTTACCTGACCTTTCACTATTCATAAATATAATCTACCTTCCCTTTTTGCTGATAATTCACTATGATTTAACATATACAATGACCCATTGAACCACTCGGAATACTAAGGATACTAGGGTCGTTCCTGTCTATCAATATCCTGCCAATGCCATGTCTTCGACATGGGCTTACATGAATTATTCCTATCTCCAATGCCATATTTATATATATAATATGGGCTTACATGGCTCATTCCTGTCTCCAAAGCCATATATCTGATATGGACTTACATGGCTCATTTTTATCCTGTCCTGTCAACCCCAGTATCCTAATATTCCTAAGGTTCAAACGGGGCTTCCTAATGTTTTTTCTCTGCTACTTCCCCTTTAATTCGACTTTAAATGTTCTAAAAAAAATAAGTATATAAATGCTGGAAATTAACAATAATAATGTAAAATATAAGAATATTGCATTTATTTACTGTAAACTTACCTCGATACAAAATGTGACTAAACTTTACAATTTAGTCCTTTACTTTTTCTTTTCCCCGATCTACTCTTGAATTTCGTTCTTCTTGATCTATAATAGCAAAATTAACTTATTTAATATTCACATTTATCAAAACAGTCCTTTACTCAAACTTTGGAAAAATTACATTTTTACCCCTAAACTTTTGCATATTTACACTTTTACCCCAAATCTCGTAAATTAAACTTCAACCTATTTTCTTATATTTTATGCCATGCTGATCATTTTTCCCCTCTATGGCAGCATCAAATTCATACTCTAACATGCACTTATGACTATTAGGTATTTTACCGATTAAGCCCTTTTACCCGTTTTTACCTAAAACCGAGTAGCACAAGTTATCTAACATAATCTAAGACCTCATATTCTATCATAAAACATCAAAATAAACACTTTTCACCTATGGTTATTTTTCCAAATATGAACCCTAACTTAAATTATTGCTAGCATAAGCTTTATCGAGCTACCGGGACTCCGAAAACGTAAAGAACATTAAAAACGGGGCTTGGACTCACTTACTATGGAGCTTGAAAATTAAAGAAACCGTAGCTATGGAGAGAGAAAAATTCGGCAGCAACCATATGAGAAAGATGACCATTTTGTGTTATTTTTCCCATTTTATTTCATTTAATATACAAATGACCAAAATGCCCCTCCTTACTAAACTTTCAAAAATTCCTTCCATGTCCTAATTTTTGTCCATGAACTTAAAATTGGTTAAATTGCTATTTTAAGACGTCCTCATTAATATTCCAAAACAATTTCATACTAAAAACTTCTAGAATGCAAGTTTGCAAATTATTCGATTTAATCCCTAACCTCAACTTAAGCACTTTATGCATAGAATTTCATCACGAAATTTTCTCACAATCATGTAATCATATCATGAACCTCAAAATAATAGTAAAATAAAATTTTCTACCTCGGATTTGTGGTTTCGTAACCACTGTTCCTTTTAGGCCCTATTTCGGGATGTTACATTTCTCCCCCATTTAGGGATTTTCGTCCCTGAAAATCTTACCTGTGAAGAGATTTGGGTACTGTTTTCGCATAGCCTCTTCCGGTTCCCATGTAGCCTCGTCTACCCCATGTCTATTCCATAGTACGTCATAAGTGCAATACTTTTGTTCCTTAATTGCTTTACCTCTCGAGCTAGAATCTTTACTGGTTCTTCACCGTAAGTCATGTCTAGCTGAATCTCAACCTCTGTCTGAGAAATCACATGTGACGGATCTGAATGATAACGACATAGCATAGACACATGAAATAGATTATGAATCTTCTCTAACTCAATCGGCAAAGCTAACCGATATGCTAATGGTCCGACTCTCTCAATCACTTCAAGCAGTCCAATAAAACGTGGACTTAGTTTGCCTTTCTTGCCAAATCTAAGAACTTTCTTCCACGGGGATACTTTCAAAAAAACTTTGTCACCAACTTGATATTAAATCTCTTTTCTCTTCAAATCTGCATACGACTTTTGTGCATCTCAAGTCGCTTTCAAGCAATCTCTGATGATTTTTACTTTCTCTTCTGTTTCCTTAACTAGATCAACCCCGTAAATCTGATCTTCCTTAAGCTCTGTTCAATACAAAGGTGTGCGACATTTACGTCCATACAAAGCTTCATAAGGTGCCATCCTCAAACTCGACTGATAACTATTATTATAGGCAAACTCTACTAATGGTAAATATTTTTCCCAAGCGCCTTGAAATTCCAATTACACAAAGACATCTAAGCATATCTTCAAGTACTGAATAACTCTCTCTCGATCGACCGCCGTCAGTTTGAGGATGGAAAGCTGTACTAAAACTCAACTTTGTGCCCAAAGCCTTCTGTAATTTCTTCCAAAACCGTGAAGTAAATCTTGGATCTCTGTCTGAAATGATCGATAATGGTACCCCGTGTAGTCTGACTATCTCTGAAATATACAACTCGTCCAACTTGTCAAGTGAATAATCCATACGAACTGGGATAAAATGAGTCGACTTTGTTAATTTATCAATCACAACCCATACTGCATCTTTCTTTCTCGGTGTAAAGGGCAATCCTGTCATAAAATCCATAGTAATTCGATCCCATTTCTACTCAGGGACTAGCACGGGATGCAATAAACCTGAAGGTACCTGATGTTCGGCCTTCACCCGCTGACAGATCAAGCATCTAGAAACAAACTCTGAAATGTCCCTTTTCATTCCTACCCACCAATACATTTTCTTCAAATCATTATACATCTTTGTACTACTTGGATGAATAGACAAAGAACTACTATGTGCTTCCTGTAAGATCTTTCGAATAAGCTCATCATTCTTCGGTACGCATATTTTGTCTCTGAACATCAAACAACTGTCAGAACTGATCTAAAAATCTGACTCTATATCCACTCACACTGATCTCTTTTGGCTAACAACTCACTGTCATTTTTCTAAGCTTCACAAATTTCTTCAAGAAACATCGGTTTGGCTCTCAACTCAGCTAAGATAAAACCATCATCTGATAAGGCTAGACTAGTGTTCAAAGCTCTTAATGCAAACAAAGATTTCCTACTCAAAGCATCAGCAACAACGTTTGCCTTACCTGGGTGATAATCGATCACTAGCTCATAATTTTTAATCAACTCTAACCATCTTTTTTGCCTCAAATTCAAATCTTTTTGAGTCATCAAATATTTCAAACTTTTGTGATCAGTAAATATGTGGCACTTCTCACCGTACAAATGATGTCTCCAAATTTTCAGCGCAAAAACAATGGCAGCTAACTCTAAATCATGTGTCGGATAGTTCTTCTCATGTGGCTTTAGCTGTCTAGAGGCATAAGCGATTACCTTCCCTTCTGCATAAGTACACAACCAAGTCCATCCATGGACGCATCATCAGTAAATCACAAACTCCTTACGGTTCGGTTGTACTAAAGCAGAGCTTTAGTCAACAACGCTTTTAACTTATCAAAACTCTGTTGACACTTCTCATTCCATTCAAACTTGACATCCTTTCACAGCAATCTTGTCAGCGGGGTAGCTATCATAGAAAATCCCTCTACAAATCGTCTATAATATCCGGCAAGACCAAGAAAACTTCTAACTTCTGATACATTTCTAGGAGGCTTCCAATCAACAATGGCTGAAATCTTGCTAGAATCAACCTTAATACCTTCACCTAAGACAATATGTCCAAGAAAACCAACTTCTCGTAACCAGAACTCACTTTTGCTGAACTTGGCATACAACTGATTATCTCTCAAAATCTGTAAAACTGTTCTCAAATGCTTTGCATGCTCAGTCTCATCATGAGAATAAATCAAAATATCATCAATGAACACAACTACAAACTTATCCAGGTACGGTCTGAAAATTCAGTTCATTAAGTCCATGAAAATGGCAGGAGCATTAGTCAAGCCAAATGGCATCACAAGGAACTCATAATGACCATACCTAGTCCGGAAAGCAGTCTTCAGGACATCTGACTCTTTAACTCACAACTGATAGTATTCGGATCTCAAATCTATCTTGGAAAACACAGTAGCTCCCTTCAATTGATAAAACAGATCATCAATTCTAGGCAATGGATACTTGTTCTTTACTGTTACCTTGTTAAGTTGCCGATAATCTATGCACAATCTCATCAATCCGTCTTTCTTTTTCACAAATAGCACTGGTGCACCCCATGGTGAACTATTGGGTCTTATAAAGCCTTTATCTGTTAATTCCTGCAACTGAGCTTTCAATTCTTTCAATTCCAACGGAGCCATTCTATAAGGAGCAATAGAAATGGGCGTGGTACCTGGAATCAACTCAATACCAAACGCAACTTCTCTAACGGGAGGCAAACCTGGTAGTTCTTCTGGAAACACATCGGGAAACTCACATACCACAGGCACTGATTCAATTTTCAATTCTGGATCTTTAGTGTTCAACACAAAAGCAAGATAAGCTTTATACCCTTTTCTCAAACATTTCGAAAGCGGACATAATGAAATTATGGAAAATGAACTATCTGACTCTTCTGAATTAACCCGAATAATTTCACCATTTTCACACTTCAACTCAATGAATTTCTTCCCACAATTCACTATCACATCATGTGTAGTCAATCAATCCATACCAAGAATCACATCAAACTCATCAAATGGCAATAGCATGAGATCGGCCGAAAAATAGTAGCCTCTAATCATCAAAGGACAATTTTTACATACTTTATCTACTAATACATGCTTGCCTAAAGGATTCGATACTTTAATCACAAATTTTGTAGATTCTATAGGCATACTTATACTAGGCATCAATTTCTTGCAAACATATGAATGAGTTGAACCCGGATCAATCAAAGCAATGAAATTAATATTATGTAGAGAAAATGTACCCGTAATCACATCGGGGAAGGATGCCTCTTCACGTGTACGAATAGCATAAGTCCTTGCAGGGGCTCTAGCATGTGGTCTCACAGCTGAATCTCTTGAGGTACCTCTGTTACTTACTCCTACTCCCGGTTGCCTCGGTAATCTGCCTCTAGTAGGAGCATTTTCGGATCTAGCACTCTATGTTATCTCTCGATTAGCTACCTCTGGACATTTTCGTACAAAATGATCTGGAGCACCGCATTTATAACAAACATTTTCGCCTGCCCGACAAGGACCATAATGAAGTCTACCACACCGTGGACACCCTGATCTACCCTGTCCAACATTACCTACACTCGCAGTTGAGGTGTTCTGAGCCTTCGAATCCTTAAATCTGCTGCCTCTATTCTGACTAGAATACCTGGCTGAGAAACTAGATCTGGTAGAAAACTCCTTTGGCCTTTTGGATGTAGCTTGGAATGACCTGCTCATCTGTCTCTTCTTTGTATCTTGTGTCTCTGTCTCAACTTTGCCTTTTCTTTTTATGACTCCTCGCTTACATGAGGCTCTCTCAACTAAAATAACGAACTCTTTTATTTCTAGGACACCCACTGACAGTCGGATATCATCATTTAACCCATCCTCAAACCTTTTACACATGATAGCCTCTGTGGACACACATTCTCTAGCATATTTACTAAGCCTGACAAATTCGCGCTCATAATCGGTCACCGTCATATTACCTTGTTTCAATTCCAGGAATTCCTTTTTCTTCTGATCAATAAACCTCTGACTGATGTACTTTTTACGAAATTCCTCCTGAAAGAAATCCCAAGTGACCCTCTCCTTTGGTACAATTGATACAAGAGTTTTCCAACAGTGGTAGGCTGAGTCTCTAAGAAGTGATACTACACATTTCATACATTCCTCGGGTGTACAAGATAATTCGTCAAAGAATCGATAGTATTTTCTAACCAAAATTTCGCTTCTTTCGCATCATCATCCTTTGTTGCTCGGAACTCTTCTCGCCCCTTGTTTCTGATTCTATCAATCTGGTGGCTTTTCTCTTATCAATTGCACTGTGGATGGGGAAGCTTGAGCTGCATGGGTAGCCCGAGAATCATGAGGGGTGGAGGTCTAATCGCCAAGTCGCACTAACGAACTCGGCAAACAAATCATTCAAAGCTTGGAAGAGAGCTTCTCGAGTCACTCCTCCCCGATTAATCATTCATCGCCAATTCTTAGATGGCGCTGCCTTCCAGGGAGCAAAGCGACATTTTTCTACATCATCATCACCAGCTCGCTAGGGATCCATTACTATAAAACAAAATATTTAAAAATCATCAGGAGTTGTCACACTATCAAAATATAGGTATGGCATGTATAGCTAGACTTTTACTCACACTAACTGTTCCGAGAACCGACTAAACCTACTCTGATACCAATAAATTTAATGCCCCCATGCCTGAAACCATTATCGGAGTTAAGCTTGAGGTGTTACTAATCTTATTTTACCTTTTTAAACAATTCTAACTACTTATATTAATTTTCGGAATAAACTATTTTTCTGCATCATGGTTGCTTAAAAATTCATATCTCGAGTTACGAAACTTGAAATCCAATTTCGTAAATTTTCTCTGCAAATATACTCATATATCTATTTACTAATTTTTTTCTAGAATTTTTGGTTGAGCCAATTAGTACATTTTATTAGTTAAAGTTACTCTTGTTTCAGAATTCGACTGCACTGACCTCTACTTACTACGAACCACTTTTCTCCCTGTAAAAAAATTCATATGAAAATACCGTTTGTTTATATTAAAACTATATTCAATAAGGATTCTAACCTATAAAGTACACCACCTAATTATTTTTTTAAAATTTATGGTAAATTTCTAAAGTTGAAACAGGGGATCTAGAAATCGCTCTGGCCCTATTTCACTAAAATTCAGATATCTTATAAAATACAAAACCTTTACCTGCTTTGCTTATTCCATATGAAGATAGACACAATGAGCTTTAATTTCATATATTATTCACTATCAAACCATGTCTCTAAAAATTTTTGTTATTTTTCAAAATCACATTATTTCTGATACTTGAATCCGTTTTTAAGTTACTTTCACATTTTTCATAATTTTCATGTGATAGTTACTACTTAATCATACATACTATTAAACATTTATATCATCAGCCATTCTATTAGCTAATCACTAGCAAATATTTACACATCATTCATTGATCATATCATATCAAAAGAAACCAAGTTCCTATACATGCCATACACAAAATGAAACGTATAACTATACCAATGTAATTTCTTCGATAGTGTGATCGGGTTTCCGACGTTTCCTTCGATCCCCGAGTGGCTTGATAAAAACTATAAGAAAAAGAAAATAAGAGAGTAAGCACTAGGCTTAGTAAGCTTACAAGCAAATAAATTACAACATTCAACATAATGATAAATATACATCAAGTCACCTAGCCTCATAAACTTTCTTTACTTCTCATTTTCTACCTTCTTCTTTACTCACTTACCTTCTTTCTTACCTGACCTTTCACTATTCATAAATATAATCTACCTTCCCTTTTGCTGATAATTCACTATGATTTAACATATACAATGACCCGTTGAACCACTCGGAATACTAAGGATACTAGGTCGTTCCTCGCTCATCAATATCTCGCCAATGCCATGTCTTTGACATGGACTTACATGAATTATTCCTATCTCCAATGCCATATTTATATATATAATATGGGATTACATGGCTCATTCCTGTCTCCAAAGCCATATATCTGATATGGACTTACATGGCTCATTTCTATCCGTCTGTCAACCCCAAGATCCTAATATTCCTAAGGTTCAAGCGGGGCTTCCTAATGTTTTTTCTCTGCTACTTCCCCTTTAATTCGAATTTAAATGTTCTAAAAAAATAAGTATATAAATGCTGGAAATTAACAATAATAATGTAAAATATAAGAATATTGCATTTATTTACTGTAAACTTACCTCGATACAAAATGTGACTAAACTTTACAATTTAGTCCTTTACTTTTTCTTTTCCCCGATCTACTCTTGAATTTCGTTCTTCTTGATCTATAATAGCAAATTTAACTTATTTAATATTCACATTTATCAAAACATTCCTTTACTCAAACTTTGGAAAAATTACATTTTTACCCCTAAACTTTTGCATATTTACACTTTTACCCCAAATCTCGTAAATTAAACTTCAACCTATTTTCTTATATTTTATGACATGCTGATCATTTTTCCCCTCTATGGCAGCATCAAATTCATACTCTAACATGCACTTATGACTATTAGGTATTTTACTGATTAAGCCCTTTTACTCGTTTTTACCTAAAACCGAGTAGCACAAGTTATCTAACATAATCTAAGACCTCATATTCTATCATAAAACATCAAAATAAACACTTTTCACCTATGGTTATTTTTCCAAATATGAACCCTAACTTAAATTATTGCTAGTATAAGCTTTATCGAGCTACAAGGGACTCAAAGCGTAAAGAACATTAAAAGCAGTGGCTTGGACTCACTTACTATGGAGCTTGAAAATTGAAGAAACCGTAGCTATGGAGAGAGAAAAATTCAGCAGCAACCATATGAGAAAGATGACCATTTTGTGTTATTTTTCCCATTTTATTTCATTTAATATACAAATGACCAAAAAATGCCCTCCTTACTAAACTTTCAAAAATTCCTTCCATGTCCTAATTTTTGTCCATGAACTTAAAATTGGTTAAATTGCTATTTTAAGACCTCCTCATTAATATTCCAAAACAATTTCATACTAAAAACTTCTAGAATGCAAGTTTGCAAATTATTCGATTTAATCCCTAACCTCAACTTAAGCACTTTATGCATAGAATTTCATCACGAAATTTTCGCACAATCATGTAATCATATCATGAACCTCAAAATAATAATAAAATAAATTTTTCTACCTTAGATTTGTGGTTTCGTAACCACTGTTCCGTTTAGGCCCTATTTCGGGATGTTACAATGCATCCTTAAACGGACTGGGTTATGTACTTATGCAAGATGGCAAGGTGATAGCCTACGCTTCACTGCAGTTGAAGCCACACGAGAAGAACTATCCGACACATGACTTAGAGCTTGCCGCCATCATTTTTACCTTGAAAATTTGGAGGCATTATTTATACGGTGAAACTTGTCGTATATTCACAAACCATAAGAGTTTGAATTATTTGATGACCCAAAAGGAATTGAATCTGAGACAGCGGAGATGGTTAGAATTAATTAAATATTATGAACTGATCATTGACTATCACCCGGGAAAGGCGAATGTGGTCACTGACATGTTAAGCAAAAAATCTTTATTTGCACTGAGAGCCATGGATGCTCGAATAGCATTGTTTAATGATGGTTCAGTCTTGATCTAAAGGCTAGGCCAACATTTCTTCAGGAAATCTATGATGCTCAAATTAACGATAGTGACCTGTAGGCTAAAAGATCTCAATGTGAGTCAGGCATTGAATCAAATTATCAGATCGGTCCTGATGGATGTCTGATGTTCAGAGATAGAGTTTGTATGCCCAAAGATGATGAGCTTATTTGGAAAATCTTGCGAGAGGCACATGATAGCCGTTTGTCTATTCATCTGGGAAGTACTAAGATGTACAAAAATTTGAAGAAAATGTACTGATGGAACGGCATAAAAAGAGACATTTTCGAATTTGTATCGAAATGCCTGATATGTCAGCAAGCTAAAGCAGAACACCAAGTACCTTCAAGTTTGTTACAACCTATGATGGTCCCTGAAAGGAAGTGGGACAAAGTTACTATGGATTTCGTGACTGGATTGCCATTGACTCCGAAAAAGAAAGATGCTATATGGTTTGTGGTGGATAAGTTGACAAAGTCGGCTCATTTTATTCCAGTAAGAACAGATTACTCTCTTGATAGATTGGTCGACTTGTATATCTCTGAGATTGTGAGATCATATGGGGTACTGCTGTTGATTACTTCGGATAGAGACACGAGGTTCACTTCGAGATTCTAAAATTAGTTACAAGAACCCCTGGGTACAAAATTGAGTTTTAGTACGACTTTTCACCCACAGACCGATGGTTAGCCCGAGCGAATGATTCAGATTCTTGAGGATATGTTGCGATGTTGCTCCTCGAATTCCAGGGTAGCTGGGAAAAATATTTGCCATTGGTAGAATTTTCCTACAACAACAGTTTTCAAACGAGTTTGAAGATGGTGCCTTATAAGGCCTTGTATGGTAGAAAGTGTCGAACTCTATTGTACTTGACAGAACTTAAGGAAAGTCAGATTCACGAGGTTAATCTGATCAAGGAAACTGAAGAAAAGGTTAAAGTGATACGAGACTATTTAAAAGTGGCATCAGATAGGCAAAAGTCATATGCTGATCTAAAAAGAAAAGAGATTGAGTTCCAAGTTGGAGATAGAGTATTTTTAAAAGTATCTCCATGGAAAAAGGTGTTGAGATTTGGCCAGAAAGGCAAATTGAGTCCGTGATTTATTGGACCGTACGAGATCACCGAAAAAGTTGGACCATTAGCCTATCGTTTGGCATTGCCACCCGAACTGGAAAAGATTCATGACGTGTTTCATGTATCTATGCTAAGGTGATATCGATCAGACCCCTCTCATGTGATTTCACCGGCAGATATTGAGATTAGACCAGACATGACCTATGGAGAGGAACTGATCAAGATTTTGGCTCGTGAGGTTAACCAGTTGAGAAACAAAGATGTGGCTTTAGTAAAGGTTTTATGGCATCGACATGGTGTGGAAGAGGCTACATAGGAGCCGGAAGAAACCATGAGAAGCCAATATCCAAACCTATTTACTGGTAAGACTTTCGAGGATGAAAGTCCCTAAGGGGGGAGAAATGTAACATCCCGAAATAGGGCCTAGTCGAAATAGTGGTTTCAGGACCACAAATCTGACATCAAAATATTTATTTTATGATTATTATGAGGTCTATAATATGAGAATATGCATGTGTTAAAGTTTCATGAAGAAATTCTTTGAGTAAGGTGTCTAATTGAAAATTAGGGACCAAATTGAATAAATTTCAAAACTTGGGTGCTAGAAGTAATTTGTATGAAATTACTTTAGATTATTAATTAGAAGGTCTTGGAGAGCAATTTGCCTAATTTCTAAATTTTTGGACAAAAATGGGCTTGTAAGGATGAAATCTTCAAAAAAGGGCTTAGGGGCATTTTGGTCATTTGGCATTTTAATGAAATAAAATGGGAAAAATAAGTCAAAAATCAGCTCATTCTCTTCTTGTTGCTATCGAAACTTAAAGGTTCTCCATAGCTAGGGTTTTCAAGCTTTTCAAGCTCAATAGTAAGTGCTCCCAAGCCCCGTTTTTAATGTTCTTCGTATTTTTGAAATCTTGGTCGCTTACTCTCTCTATTTCTACCCATATTTCATGCTAGGTTTCATGTTTAGAAATTTACCCATGCATGAGTTACTTGTATTTTGGTGGTTTATGGAGGAATATGAATGTTGGACGTGTGTTAAACATCTTTTCCTAGGTGATTTTTATGAAAATCCCCAAAAAGGTGTAAAATCTGTGGTAGAAATGAGAAATAATGGAAAATGTAGGCTGCCATAGGAGGGAAAAATATTCGGCTAGGCTTGGGTAAGGTAGAAATTGCATGTGTTTCATTATACGAGCCTAAGACTAAATCGTAAAAATGTGAAAAGTTAGGGGCAAAACGGTCATTTAGACCGGGGGTGAAATTTAGACTCAAAAGGTATAATGTGAGGTTTTAATGATTTATTTTTATTGTTATAGACCTCGAGGAACAAATTTCGGAGGTCGATCGAGGAAAACGAAAGGTTTTGGAATAACTGAAACACGATACCAAGACGAATACCAGGTAAGTTCAGATAGCTTAAAGTAAACTCATAATATGCCTAGTTGCATGATTTAAGAATGTATGATAATTGCATTTGATTATGGCATGAAATTACATGAAATGCATTTTTAAAAATGACATGTTGAAAAATGTCTCGGTTGAGGTTAAAAAGGAAGTTCGATGGATAAACCATGATTTATATGTGACTTGAGATCCTGCATGTGTTGCAGAAAGGATTTAGCCCGGACGGGTAATCTGTTGATCTCAAATATAGAAAGGATCTAGCCCGGACGGGTGTTCCTTGAATGATCGAGCCTCCCAAAGAATATATGTGTATTAAGGATTTAGCCCAGACGGGTAATCCGATTAGGGTCTAAACTTAGCCTGGACTGGCAATTTAGATCTGAGCTCACTAAGGGTGTTTGTTGCTATAAGGGATTTAGCCTAGACTGGTAATCCCGACATCACCTTATGAGTTTATATTATGGGGGCATTTAGCCTGGATTGGTAATCCCATCGTAAGATGGGAGGTTCGCGGGAGTGCATACATGAAATGATCATTTTTATGAATTAACGGTAAGTGGATAATCCATCGAGATTTCCTAAAAACTCAATGGGATTAATATGATGTATAACAATGAAATGATGAATGATGAGCTTATCTAAGATAAATTACATGGTGCATTGTTAAGTGACTAACCTGATGATTGAGTGCATGTGTTAGGGAAACCATTCCATGCTTGTTGGTTTCATTACCTAATATGGTTGTATGCTAATTACTCGGTAAGTTTACTTTTCAGTTATTCGGGCTTACTAAGCATGAAAATGCTTACCCCTCTCTTTTCCCTGTCTTACAGAGCTCGAGGACTCGTAAAGATTGGAAGACGGTTGGAGAGTCAACACACTATCAACTAGTCCAACTTTGTATATAGACACTTTTATTTTGTTCAATGGCACGTATAGGACTTTTGAGTATTTTGTTATATGTGTCATTTGATTTTCTAAGATGAAGGCATGTAAAGATATACATATCTTTTTGTATATGGCCATGGGAATTGGCTTTTTTGTAGTAGGCTATGACCTACAAATCTATACATGTTTATGTTCATATTTGATAGCTTGGTTATAATTGGCAATGAGTTACAAGAATGAGCCAATCTTGAATGTGTTAAGGAGATATGGAAACCCTTAATACAAAAATGAAATTAATCTAGCATGTATAAAACCGATGATATGAGGTTTTCATGCAACGGGGTTTATCATGGTTTTATATAAGTGTATAATTTAGCCTTATCACGCATTAAAGTAACTTATAAGTGTGATTGGTTGATAGAGGGTGACCAAAAGCTTAGAAAATGGCCTAGCAAGGTCCACACGGGTAGACACACAGGCGTGTGTCTAGGCCGTGTGTGACACATGGCTCGCCCCCATGGGTGTGTAGTATGGCCGTGCGTCCCCTGCGCTTAAAATTTTAAGTCAGTACAGTACACGAGCTAGACACACGGGCATGTGTCTTGGCTGTGTGTCCCTAAATGTATGCTGACGTCATAAACAGAGAGTTACACGGGCTAGGGGCATGGTCGTGTCCCAAGCCACACAGGCATGTGTGACCACACGGCCCCACCCACACGGGCGTGTGACTCTTTAAGGCAAGAAAATTTATTAAGTTGCCCAAAATCTATTGTATGTTTTTGGTTTTGTCCCGAACTGTTTTGATATATGTTTTAGGTCTCAAAGGCCTGTATAAGGGACAGTATGTATGTGTTTAGAAAGCTATAAATTTCGGGCGAAATTTGGTGAGCCAGTTTTGTATGTCATGAAAGTTTAAACCCGGTAACGCCTCGAACCGTATCCCGGCGCTAGGTACGGGTGAGGGGTGTTACAAATATATTTGTTTTCGTGTAAGACCACGTCTAGGACGTTGGCATCAATTTATGTGGTTACGTGTAAGACCATGTCTAGGACATCGGTATCGTATTTGATTCGAGTAAGACCCTATCTGGGACAGTGGCATCGATATAAGATAACATGTAAGACTACGTCTGGGATGTTGGCATTGTATGATATATGTGATTATCCGAGTATCTTATTCAAATCTAAATGGTTCATCGGGCAAGGATAAGTTGTGTTTGAGAAAGTAAAACAAGCTAAAAGGCCAGGTACGATTTATCCTGTTATCTATGTGAGATAAGGCAAGTAAGTACTTGAATATTTGTGTTAAATTATGTATGATAGAAATGAAAAAAAATATATGTAAGATTTGTATGTGTATTAGGACTTTTGAATAAATAATTCGAATATTAATGAAATGATTCTTCAATATGTGTATATTTGTGACCATGTATATTCAGCCATAATTTAAGTGAAATTATGTGGTTTTAAGGTTTAATACATGAGTATATGTAAACAAGTGTTTTAAGATTTAGCTTTATGCATTGATAATATGATTTTAATAGTGTATGATACTTTGGTTTAGGCATATGTATATTCGGTTACATGATAAGTATAAGTACAAGATATTAAAGTTTGATTCAAGAATATTTGTTTATGGGTGTGAATATATTCGATTATATAATAGTACTATGGTTTTGAAATTGAATGTACCTTGATAATAGATACAGTACATTCATCCAAAGGATAAGTATAGTGATATCATATTGTGACGTATGTGCAAACTTATATAAATAATATGAAGTAAGAATAATTATGAAATGATCCATGACTATATGTTTATGAGTTTATGTATAATCAGTTAATTATTGATATTGTGGCTTTGGGAATTTGAATGATATATATTATTAGTTGTATAGATATTTGGTAAAATGGAATTATATGTATTATATGAAATTATAAGCTTGAAGTTAAACGTGATTATGATAGTATAAATTGGTTTGGTAATTGAATTGTTATAGTCATTGAGTTATTTATTTGCTTATAGCTTACCAAGCTCTCAAAGCTTATTCTGTGTGTTATTCCTATGTTTATAGATTTTCCGAGATCAGCTCGGGTTGGAAGTCGATGGAGATGACATCACACTATCCGGTTATCACCTCAGTAAATAATGTTTTGAGACTTGTTTATGTAGCATGTATAGGCTAGTCTTGGAGTTAATTATTTTGAATGAGTATGTATTTAAAGCCATGTGAAAATGGCTTGCTTATTATGCTTAAGTTTGGTTTTACATGTTCTTAATTAAATTGTTTTGATGAGTTTGGTTTTGGTAATCGGTTTAATGGTTAACTCATTTTGGAAATATGAAATGTGATATAATTAGAATGATGGATGGTGGTATATTAACTTAATAGGTTCGGTTGCTAAGTGGTAAGTCATTGAATATGTTTCATGATTGTTTTGGTATGGATTCAAATGGTAAATGATGTTAATGATTAAGTATATTTTGGGTTAGTTTTAATAGATAGTTAAAAATGTCAAGTTGTTGCTAATATCAATATAGGTATACATTCATGAGTGGTTGTAAAATCTGAATATGATATTTAATTCAATTTGATATGCTTATGATATTGATAGTGGTGAGATCGAAATAAAGATTAGTTAATAGGATAAAATATGAAGTTTAGGTATATTAATATAGATATGGAATAGATGCACATTGGAGTGTTATTTGTGTTCAAGTGTTAAGTATGGCTTTTATTTTTAGGATGAATTGCGAACTTGTATATATGCATCAATAGTATGTTCGGCCATGTTATAATGTATTAAAGTTTCATATGTGATTGCATAATAATTTATGTACTATGATTCAATTGGTTTTATTATGAGCTTGTGCAGAAGTTATTAAATGATATGTTTCATATACAATTAATGAGATGGAAATTGATATATATTTGAAGTATGAAGTGTAATGATATATGATGGAATATGATTTAATTATGAATATGGCATTAATGTGATGGATATAGGGAATTGAATATTGGAAGTATTAAATATGTGAATATGTCTTTGATATATACAAGTTTGGTTCGAATTTAGTAATTATGAAACATGAACAGTTGAATTTTAATATATGTTAGAATTGAATTAGTTGGAATTTTTGAAATATGCTTATTTACGATACATATTCAGTAAGGTATGATTATTTCTGAATTGGAAATATGACTCATGTATTCGAATTTATAATAAATGAATTGTGGATATTTGAATTTTGATAAGTTTTAAATATTTATTAAATTCTTTAGTGTATAAAAGGTGAGGAATGATTGTGCTGAACTGTGTTTTATACAGTAATGCCTCATAACCCTAATTCGGTAATGGATACAGGTTAGGGGTGTTACAGGTCATATGAGATCATTGAAAAAATAAGACCTGTTGCGTCTTGATTGGTATTATTATCAGAGTTCTACAGAATTCACAATGTTTTATGTGTATATGTGCTATGACAGTATCGATTAGACCCGTCATCTGTTATTTCTCTGATAGAGATTGAAATTCAGCTTGGCATGACTTACAGTGAATGACTGGTTGAAATGTGAAGTGAAAGAAACGAAAAATATAAAAGTAGCTTTAGTAAAAGTTTTTTTGACAATGATACGATATAGAGAAAGCTATTTGGGAACTGGATGGAAACATGAGAAAATAATGTCTGAATCTCTTTACTGGTAAAATTTTCGAGGACGAAAATTTCTTAAGGGGGAGAGTTGTAACAGCCCAATTTCAGTGAAATCAGAACAGTGGTTTCGAAACCACAAATTCGAGCTGAAAATAAAATTTATTTTTATTTTATTACGTGGTTCATAATATGATAGACATGACATGTGAAAATTTTGATAAGAAAATTTTACCGATTAAGTGCTTAATTACAAAAAAGACTAAATCACATAAAATGAAAAAGTTAAATTCTAGTAGCTATAAGGTTTAAATAACTATGGAATTCAAAACTAGAGGTCCTTATATGGTAATTAGACCATTAATAAAAAGTATGTAGATATTTTGGTGACTCATCCATGTAAAAAAAAAGGCAAATAATTAAATTGGAAAGATGAAAAGTTATTAAATGACAATTTAATTAAATGAAAAAGGAAAATATTTCATATCATCTTCCCTAAATATTTCCATGGAAACCTTAGGAGAGAGGAAGAAGACTTAGCAAGCTTATTTGGGTAAGTAATCAAGCCCCGTTTTTAGTAATTTTGATATTTTTGAAACCGGGATAGCTTAATCTATCTATTTGGGGGATCAATTTGAGAAGTTATCAAAGTATGGAAAATGGGTCATGGATGTATATGCTGAAAACTAGATATTTATGGTAGAAAATGAAAGGTTGCTGATAGATAAACAACTTTTACAAAGTGATTTTTGATGAAAACATGATTTAGGGACTAAAATGTAAAGTTGTGAAATTTGATGAAAAATTCTGAATTTTTGTGAATACATGTGCTGTAAAATTTGTAATAGGATTTTGGTTAGGCTTGGAATAGGGAGTAAATTGTACAAATTTTATTTTTCGAGCCTAAGAACAAAATGAGAATTTATGGAAAATTTATGGGCAAAATGGTAATTTTGTCTAGGATGAAAATTAAGTCCACTAGAATGAGAAATATGATAAATTGATGTTAAATTTACTCGTATAGATCCAGATAAACCAAATTCGGAGTTAGAACGAGGAAAGAGGAAAATGTTGGATTAGTAGATTTTACGTACACGAACATTGTCGAGGTAAGTTCGTGTAACTAAATTGTGTTTATTTACGTGCTTGTATTGATTGTGTTTATGTAAATTGTATAAATGTCATAAATATGTGAAATAATTACATAACCAATCGAGCCCGATAAATAAAAGTGTTTAAATTAAATGATAATGGTCGATAGATGATAAAAGATAAACAATGAGAATATTACTTATATGCTTGAGATGAACGTGGAATGTGTTTATTTGAATCATATGAATGTTGTGGATGTATGAAATAATCACATGCCCGATAATGCTTGAGAAAAATGTTTAAATCCCGGTTGAATAAAATTGAAAATCGATGGATATGTGATTTCCTGAAATGAATGAGGTCCTGCATTTGTTACTGACGGGATTTTACTCGGATGAGTAATCCTATTGACCTCATTACAGAAAGGATTTAGCCCGGACGGGTAATCCTGATATAAGTCTTCTCGAGCATATGTTATAGATTGGATTTAGCCCGGACGGGTAATCCAGATCAAGCTCCTTAGAGCATATGTCATAAAAAGGATTTAGCTTGGACTGGTAATCCTGTTGTATACATGTGTGGCTCGAGAGTGTACTCTCTGATATATTACCTTATGGGTACCATTGGACATGAATTGACGGATCCTAATTCGTACACCTTGAGTGCATTACCTGCGTATCCATTGATATTCCAAATAAATTCAACGGGTGACAATTCCAGACATGAGATATATGAATAATAAAATGAGTTATTATACATATCCGTTTGAAATAAAAGAAAATGATAATACATGACAAATGATAAATGAAAACATGAGATGATGATATTTGTACATGGACTTTTTTTGATGAATATATGTTCATTCTTGATTATGGACTTATACACCTTAAGTGTACTAATAGTGACTTTGATATTCCGAGTAATATGGGTAAAGTTTTGATATGACATGATCTGAACTCAAGATGAACTATTATGAAATTTTACTTGTAATATAAAGAGATGATTTATAAATGTTAAATGAATATATGTTGTGAAAAACATATGTGCATGGAAACTTGATGGTTGTTGAGCCCATATATGTTTGATGATATTATGGAATATATGACTAACAAGGGCAATGAGAATGTGTAGGGCTTGAGGTCAAATTGATTGATTATGCCTTACATAGTTACCTCAAAATAGAATGAATGGTAAGTTAAGTACCATGTTATACGAACTTACTAAGCATTATATGCTTACTTAGTTTTATTCCCTGTTTTAGAGTAAATCGTAAGCTCGTTGGATTGGAAGCTCAGCGGAGATCACTCACACTATCCATCAGCCCATGTCGGTACAATATGGTAAAACAATTATGGTTGTAATGGCATGTGTAGGTTATATTGCCCATATTGGCATGTAAATGATAATGATATTTGTAACCTAGCTATTGGAATGGCTAGTAATGGCATGTTTTGATGTATTTGTAATGTCATACTATGGTAGTTTCAAAATGTTAAGTGGTTGATCAAATTATGTCTAACATGTGGACTAAACTAAGGTAAGATTGTAGACAAGTATGCATGAAATGATATGCCATGATGAATGATGGAATTTGTTTGATTTGAATGCTTGAAATGGTTAGTGTTTGGATGTGTGATTCAAGTGCAGGTCATGGGTGTGATTTTGAGTTAGAAATGAAGCTAGGAATGACTTTATTTTGTCCACACGAGCAGACACACGAGCGTGTGTCTAGACCGTGTGTGACATACACCTGAGTACATGGGCGTGTAGTTAGGCTGTGTGTCCCCTGCACCTTAATTTTTGAGAAATAGAATGCTTAGAATTGAGCACACGTGTAGAGACACGAGCATGTGTCTTGGCCGTGTGAAACCTGCACCTAGATTCAAAATGAATTAATTAACCACACAGGCGTGTAGCACGGTCGTGTGCATAAGTTAGAGAGTTACACAGGGTCGAACAAGACCTCTAACACGGGCATGTCCAAGGGTCACACGGGCGTGTCCCTTGGACCTCACGGGCCTGTGAGCCCTGCACATTGGAAAAATTTTGATTGCGAAAAATTCTTAGGGGTTTCGATTAAGTCCCGACTCGATTCTAATGCTCGTATTGGACCTCCAGGGTCCATTTAAGGGACGTATTTAATGATTTCAGAATTTGAATAGTAACTTGCATGATTTATCTGTAAATGTTTTTGAAAGTTTTGGTAATGCTTCGAAACCCTGTTTCGACGACGGATACAGGTTAGGGGTGTTACATCAATGGCCTCTATGCCCAAGAGAATTTCTTAAACACAATTAAATGTTTGTACACAAACGCACCTTCCTCCAAACGATGAGCATAAAGACGCTGCTTTATATGCAACTTGCTAGTTAGGGTTTTTGACATAGCTCCCACAGCTTTACCTATAATGCAGTTGTGGTCTTCTCCTTAATCGTATCCTGTAGAATTTCATTTGACAGATACAGATGTAATTGGATTAAAGCCTTTCGATCTTTACGCTTTTTCTCTTCCTCCATCAATGTCGAAGGCATCTTATCTAACCCTAGCAAGGCATTCTCCAAATCCATCTACGAAAGAACTGTCTGCATCTTTATTTGCCACAACGCAAATCTGGTGTTGTTATCCAACAACGTAATATCATACTTCATTATCACCATTACCATGATCGAAACAAGAAACCCGAAAAGCTTCGATACCAGTTTGTTAAAGTTGAACGTCGATAATGACAATATAGAAAGATCTCACAGCAATAAGAAAGAAAAATAAAACACATAGATTTTAAGTGGAGACCCTTTCGAAAAAACCACGAGCAGAAGAGAAAAAAATTCACTAATGTTGAAAATCGAATGATATAAGAGGAGTTTCGATTACCTCTATTTAAATGTTGAAAAACCTTATTCTAATCAAAGTCTAATAGAGGAAGCGTAGTTCTATACAGATTCTTTAACAAGAATTTGTGTCACACAACTCTAACATCTTTAAAGATACAAAAAGGATTCTCAAATTAAAAATTAGCAATATCAAAAATTAAATTAAAAGATTTCAATTATACATCTAAAGGATGAAAACCATGATTAAAATAGATAGAACCGATCGAATCGAGATTCGTTCAGGAGTTAGGGAAGGAATCAATTAGTTTAGGAACCGATGTAAACCACAGTTAAACCACAAACTATCAACTAGAAGAATCAGTTAAAAAACTGATTAAACTAATTTTTTATGTTTTGGACCAAAAATCCTTGACCAAAACCCAAAATAAAATATTTTTTCTCAAATCCTTTGAAACCTTTTTTTTTTAAGACACTTATGGCTTATTTGGTTACTAATGTAATAACATGAAGAAAAAATTATTTAGTATTTGTGTATTACAGTAGTTAGATATAAAATAAAAAATATTAGTACAAATTTAAATTTGAAATTAAAAATAGAAATAATAACTCTTGTAAAAAAATGAAACTTCTATAAAATAAACGGAAGTTTTTCTTTTTCTATATTAAAAATAATTAATTATTATTAATTAAATTAATTTATTACTAACTCATAAACAAAAATATGCATTTAGGATAGTGAATAGCTCCTCCTTTTACCCTCTCTCTCAAATAAAATGTACAACACTGAAATTCAAACGAGAAAGACTAGTGAAAGTTTGAGATGAACGGTGAATTTCTCATAGTTTAAGTGAAAAAAGAGAGAGTACAAGACAAATAGAGGAATATTGGGGAGCAAAAATAGGTTGAAAGTGAGGGATAATGATAAATTTTTAGGGTTTTTTTGTTTTATCTTATTTTCTGTTATGGGCTTAAAGTAGATGGGCTTGTGATATATAAAGTGAAAATTTGATCCAAATTTAGTTGAAGTGTGATTTTTTAAGGGTAAATTTTCGTGATTTTTTTTTTAATTTTACAAATTGAGTTATAAATTTATCTCATGTTTTATTTTTTTATTTTTTTATTATTCCTCACATATATTTAATATCACCTTAAACCTTGTTTATAATTTTTTTAAATTTTAGCGATAATATATAAAATATTTTTCTTCTTTTAAAAGTGTTTTTTAATTATTGGTTATGATATTATTAAAAAGATTACACCAATAAATAAAAAATGAAACAAATTAGACCCGAAAACATTTATATTCACACGATTTTCTTTATTCGATAAACCGATAAATGTGGGTGAAGGAGGGAAAGTGATTGGGAGCTGACACGATTCACGTGCAGGAAAACATTCTTCAACGTCAGCAGAAACCGATGTTCCTGACCGGTCTATTATAAACTAATAAAAATATATATTTTTTAAATATTAAAAACAGGTCATATTTATTTATTAATAAAATATCATATCCTAATAAATCCAGCTGGTTCAGACTAAACCGAACAGATGATATGACCATTAGAAAGGCCTGATGCACCCCCAAGGTTTTTGGGGCCAAACTTTCTGAGTCAACTATCTCAAGCAGGCTATTCCCCACCAACCTGGCCCCAAATCCAACTTATTTTAATTTCTTTCTAAAGAATTTAGTATTTAGGAAATAAGGTATGAAAATTAAAATAATTATAAAGTATACTCTTAATAAAAAAGAACAAATTTCACAAGTATTTTTTTTATATATTTTTAAATATAATTGAAGTTTTCCATTATATTGTATCTTTTAAAAATGTATTAAAGTTGAAGTTATGAAACTTTGATAAGTGACGTTGGAATTTCGTGTAGGTGTGTATTTTTTAAAATTTATGCATATCTTTATATATATATATATATAAATGTGATGTGATTCTCTATAATAGTTGGTGGGGCAAAGGTGTCACGTGAAGTCCAGGTGTGATCAACATTATTGGCCCCTCCTATTTGCCATTTCTTATCAGAAGAAGACGATGGTCCAATGATCCATAAACGCAGAGCGCTACCCTTCCCTTATCACCTATCCTATCACCCCTTTCTATTCTTTTTATCATTTACATGAAGACCAAAGTTCTAAGTTTACCCTGTGAATCAGAGTTGCCCTTTCCAACCAACAAAAAATGTGACACTTAATTATAGGATTAAACCAACATCAATGGATACAAATATTTTGCATAAATTGAAAATCTTACAAGCATGAAGTAGAAAAACCAAATATTGAAATTAATATGAGTCAATTTCAGAAATTATAAAATAGCAACGTCACCGCCATCCACTTTCAGGTACGACACAGAGCTGAGCTGCCCCAACTTGGCTGCCAACTTGCAAACCTCTTTTTTATCTTTAACAATTATGTGCTGCATTTTTCTTTCTTTCGTTTTTTGTTTATGGGAGTTTTTTTATTCAACACATTAAAAGGCCATTGCCATTGATTTTCTTTCTTTCTTTTTTAATTGCATGTTGAATTTTTATATATATTGTCTTTTTAAAGTTTATATATTTAAATAAAATAATTAAAATAAAATTACATAAAATTCACACGACAACTATGTATCGTAAATTATATAAATGATATCTTTTGGCAAAACTATTCAATTAATTTACTCTTCCTATTTAAAATTACCATGCAATTATCAACAAAATAAAAGAACGATGATTGTTAACATCCAAGTGATAAGGTTCAAACCCTTTTTATGTAATTTTTCCTTGCTCAAATTTCAACTTAACTTTGTAGCAAGAAGTAAGTAAAAACATATAAGTAGTTTATTTTTTATTTAATGATTTGATATGGTGCTAACTCATTTTATTAGTTTAACAAATTTTTTAAAATTATAAATATATATAATTAATGATAATTTTTATTTAAGTTACTGAACTATTTAAATGTTTTTATTTAAGCCACTGTGTTGTTATTTTTTTAAAAGTTCAGCTAGTGAGCTTTAAGCGATAATTCGAAGATTGATACGGTGTATCAATATCCATTGATGAGTAAATGAATATACCTTAGATCCAAGTCAATTTAGAGGTCAGTGCCGAAAATTGAAAAATAAATTGTTTGGACTTTGATTTGTAAATTTATGACATTCAAAGTCATTTTAATTGGTGTAAGCGATATAAAAAAAAATCATACAATAACTATTTTAACAACATGATGATATGAATAAGAACTCTTAAATAATTTAATAATTATTTTATAAATTTTAAAAATTAAATAATTAAAATAAAAACTCACTAATAATTTAATTATCATTAGTTTTCCTTAAAAAAAAAAAAAAAAGAGGAAGAAGTGCTTGGACCCGCGATAAAAGCTGTGGGTTTTCTAATTGAATAATATCCAATTAATTTAAAATCAATGTATATGTATTGGGTCTGCATCAGCACCAAGAAGCTTGGAGTTTGCGGTGGTTAGCTAAATTCAATAAAGAGGAGGGGGGCGGTGGTGAAATCCGCGTCACACCTTTGCATTCCATTGTCTTGTATGATTCTAGACAGTGGTTTTACATTATGATATAAAACATGTTATTTAAATATATAACTTTTTATTCTAATATTTTATTATATGATAAGATTAAAATATGCTCCTGGTGTAAGTATTTTTCGTTTATTAAAATCTAGTTATTTTATTTTTATTTTAAGGTATTTTTATTCTTTTAGATTTAATTATTAATATCAATATATTTTTTAAATTTATTACTATAATATTTTAAAATAAAAAGTATTTATTTGATAATCATATAACAAAATTAATCATATTATAATAATCAAAATAAAATCTAATGGTATTAACAATTATACTTATATTTTTAAAATAGATAAAAAAATTAAAATATAGTATAAAACCAAATATCAAACATATAAAGATTAAATGGACTTGTAGCCAATTTTAACCTATGGGATAAATATATTATTTTTATATCCATTGAAGCTTAATTATTTATTAAGCCAATGATTTCCTCTTTGATTAACAAAAGATTCATCAATTGCACTCGGAATATAATATTATTATTTGCTTTCTTCTTTTAAAACAAAAAAGAAACAAAGAAGAAAAACATAATTAACACACATCCTTGATATGGAATTTTTTATTATGTAAAACGATATTTATAAAAACATATGAATTGAATAAATATGATTTTGATTGAACCACTGATGTTTTAGGTTGAAGTTTAATTAATTATGAATTTAATTTAAGTGTAAATTATTTTTCTATAAATTTTATGTAAAAATAAAATACTATTATGAATTTCTTTTTTATATTTTAAGTAGAAAATCTTTGTAGTGAATTGGTACCCAATTAGTAAAGATATTAAACCCACTTTCAACTTCACAATCATTTCGTTTGATTTCATCTTTTCATCCTTATTAAAGTGTTTAATGAGATCATTGATCCATTTACAGCAATACACTACTCAGTTTTACTATGTTCATAATTTTATTTTCTGCAGGAAAATTTTATTATTTAACTCATCTCATATTTAGTGGTTTTCTTGATATGATAAAATGTGATTGGGGATCTTACCTAGGTTTTATAATTATGAGGGGTGTGGTTGTTGCTTCTCTTATCTACTAAATAACGAGGTTGGAGTTTTGATCTCCGCTCATAAGAATAGAGCATATTTCATAGCCAATCGTTTACTTTTTTGAAAAAATCTCATTAAGGGGATTGTCACTTCTTTTGTAACAATCCGTTTTCAGTAGTTTCAGGACCACAATTTTGAGGTGTGCATCCGTAAATATTATTCATTTACTATTTACAAGGTTCTTTGAGTGTCGTAATAAAGTTTGGTCTGGTAATTTTGATAATTAAATAGTTAGTTAAGAAAAAAAGATTAAATCGTAAAAACTGTAAAAGTTAATCGCTATTAGTTTATATGTGCTAAATAATTATAAAGTCATAATTGGAGGGTTTTATAAGGCAATTAGCCCATATTAATTATGGTGGATGGTGGAATGAATGATTTATTATCAAATTATATGTTAATTTAATATTAAAATTAGATTAAAATAAGTTAAAACATAAAAAATAAAGATGACCACTTTAACTTCATCTTTTTCACCCTCACCACCGTTTCACTATTGAAGAAATAAGCCAAGCTTTTAGTCAAGCTTTGTACTTCTTGCATGGTAGGTTTTTCAAGCTTGTATTTAGTAATTTTTATATTTTTGAGATCGTTATAGCTTGATCTAGCTAATCCATGGATTATTTTGAAATACCCTTAAAGTTTTGAAAAGTTACCATTGATGCTTTTGAAAGCTTTTTAGATGTTAATGGTTGAGTTTGAAGCTTGATGTTGAAATAGGACTATTTTGTAAGTGATTTTTAAATAGTCTTTAGTTTAGAGACTAAAATGTTAATATATTG
Organism: Gossypium longicalyx; assembly: GCA_025698465.1. Classification (NCBI taxonomy): domain Eukaryota; kingdom Viridiplantae; phylum Streptophyta; class Magnoliopsida; order Malvales; family Malvaceae; genus Gossypium; species Gossypium longicalyx. The sequence goes on from CM047005.1 coordinate 33,306,397, forward strand.
AAATTGCCTTGAATTTCCTATAAAATTTTGTTACTTAAGGGTTGTATAGGGATGATAATGAATTCAAAAATATGGTTTTGGGCTTAATTATGAAAAATAAGCTTGTTTTGGTTTTATGGACTAAATTGAATAAAATGAAAAACTTTAGGGAAATTATGAACAATATTAATAGGAAGTCATATGCACCAAATTGAATGTTATAATGTAATTGAGATTGATAAATTGAAATAAATCGTTGTATAGATCAAGAACAGATAGATAATCGGGGAAAAGAGAAAATTGCAAACTAGTCTCTAATACTTCCATCTTTGTTGTTTGCCCCTGGTAATTTCATACAATAAAGTCTTGTTTATTTTGTAATGTTTATGCTTATTTGTGGATTTTTAGGTATGTTTGAATGCATATATAAATGTTGCAAATTAGTATAAAGTGAGAAAAAATGGCTAAATTGAAAAGTTTTATACCATTATATGTACTGAGCCCGAATGAACATAGAATATGATACAATTTGCATACCAATAGGTTATTTCCTGTACTGTACGAGATTGATTTGAGCTAAGCTGATGATGATAGATGATATATTATTATACACCGAATATATTGGAATCCAACATTTGTTACGGATTACTGAGATATATTTACAGTGATTCAGATGTGTTTTGGGGGAAGGATGTGAAGCCTATGGGCTTGGCACTTGGTGCCCAGGTGTGTTTTTGGACGGATGTTAGCCTTCAGGTTAGGCACTCAGTGCCTAGGCGTGTTCATGGTTGGATTAGCTCGGTTGAGCATTCTAATGTGTTTTAGGTTGATAATCGCGTATCTGTATCTGTTCATATTAGTTCATCGGGCTGAATCGTGATTGTTAAATGACACAATGACTTGTATTGATGTATCATAATAATGTCTCAATGAATGACTTGAAAATGTTCTCATGCTTATAGATATTATATCGTGACTTGGTATTGAATGAACTTGTATAGCTAGAATGGTTATATGACTTGTATATAATGAACTCACCTATTGAAATGGTTGTGATGACGATTAGGTGTTAGTTAATTGTATTTTTAATTTTAAACTATAACATTAAGGTATGTTATATCATTTTTCTACCTATGAACTTACTAAGCTCAATTGAAGCTTACTTTGTGTCGTTTTCCTATTTCCTGTAGATATCATTTTGCGAAACCCAATGACTGGATCAACTTGAAGATCACACTATCTATCCACCTTTTGGTAGACTTTTGAAAACATTATATTTTGGTTTTGTGGCATGTAATAGGGATAATTTATATATATATATATATGTATTTGTAAATGTATGTGTGTTTTGGTGCTTATACAAATTATGTGTGCTTGATAGGTAAATGATATGGTTGCTCATGGTTAATGTGGTAAACTTGAATGTGGGATTGAGCTTAGTATATGATGAAATGAGAAAAGTAATTGGTAAGTTGCAATATGTTTTGGAATGAATTGCTAGATGAGATTGTGGTTAAAGCTTATGGCAAAATGGTTTTTATCTATTATTTATATGTTATAAAGGTGTTATATACAAAAAAAAATTTTATGGCCAATGTATTGGTTAATATACCTTGGTATATGGTTGATGTTTGGCGATTCATATGGTGTTTGCTTAGCTATGTACAAACTTGTGTATAATAGGAATCATTTTGGTATTAAATGTTATTTGTGATGGTACCTTATGACATATTGGTTAGGCACATAGGATGGTGTTTTGAGTTGTGTTTTGGTATGTTTTTAGTGTGTCTTGAATTGGTTGAATGAATGGTTAATGGCATGCTTTTGGATTAAGTAAACAAATGAATGTATTACTTACATTTTAAGGTACACTTTGCCACATATGGTTTCACACACGGCCGTGTGCCACACACAGACATGTGGCACAACCGTGTGGTCATTAGGTTTTAGGAAAAGATTGTTGTATACGTGTCATGCCCTAAAAGCGGCGGATCTAAAAAGGTGAGTAAGGTATGTATGTAAACTGTGTAGGCACTATGGTAGTATAACCCACCACCTTGCTAACTTACTGGTGAGTTAGAGTATTGGCGCATAGTAGCATTAAAGTATTCACCCATTGGCGGTATCTAAGGATGTAATTATAGAGTATGTTTAAGTGAAGAAAGAATACGCACAAGAACGGGTACGATTTAGAGTTTTAGTTAGGCATAAAAAGCCTACCAAATATATGAGAATGTTGTAAGAGACTTAATTATCTTTAAAGCCACGCCATATGCGAATCACCGTCAAAGTATAGTATACATTGTTCGTTTGAGCATTGCCCAAGTTGGTTCTCGTAACGAGATTAGTTGCGAGTCAGTTGAATTGATTTGACCCTCCCATTTACTGGTCAAATAGTAACGAAGATCTTCACCAGATTCTTTTTACCTTTCCCTAAATTTTTGTAGGAAAATTAGAAGACATTCCAAATGACTTTACTTTCTACTTTATGTTTTGGTTCTTCTTTCTAAGCCAAATGTTCTTTTCTTCTTCGTTAAGCTAGAGCTAAGATTCTGTTTAATCAGTAGACGAATCAACCTTCTGGTAAGTCTTATAGCTCTATATGTTACAATTGTTGAGGAGTAAGGGTGTAAGAATAGTAGGGTGTGAATGGAAGGCCTTGCTTGGGGGTCACATGTAGTTGAAATATTAGTAAACTATTTGTAAATAGGGGTTCTAATGGAAATTTTGTGGTATTTTAAGCAGATGTTATTGGATTGGGAAGGATAATTGAAACAGAAACCCAAAGTCAAGGTAAAGTTAAGTCTTTGGTGAGTCTCTAAACCTGACTTCTGTACGATATATTATGATGATTCCTTGTAAGGTTGATGTTTATATAGATGCACATATCTTTTTGAGAAGTTGTATGTATGTATGTATGTATGTATGTATGTATGTATGTATGTATGTATGTATGTATGTATGTATGTATGTATGTATGTATGTATGTATGTATGTATGTATGTATGTATGTATGTATGTATGTATGTATGTATGTAAACATGAGGCCCACTGGGACAGTAAAAATGAGAAAAGGTTAGTGTGGCAAATATGGTCTTACTCGCACACATATATCGATGCCATGGTCTTACTTGCACATCACATATCGGAATCCTATGTTATGACATATATATCCTATCTATTCTTAAGGCTCATACGGGGACTTCGGATGTCGCAACTCGATCGAATCGAACTTGTAACCATTGCTCTCAAACATATATCATTTCAGAACATTCTCAAACAATTATAACAATTCAATTCAGTATTTATAATATACATATATTGAAATTTGCAACATCTATTTGCCTATAAACTTACCTCGGACAACGATAATCGGAACGGGACGATTACTCGACAACTTTGGTTTTCCCCCGATCCAAATCTGATTTCTTTAGTTCTTGATCTAAACATATTCAAATTAAACTCATTAAAACATAATTTCATTCAATTTAGTCCAAAAACACATAAATGGGTAGATTACCATTTTACCCCTAACATTTCACACTTTTTACAATTTAGTCCAAATTGCACAAAACACAAAACATGCAAAATTTGCACACACTATATGCTTAGGCTGAATGTTACCCATGCTCATACAAGTCCATACATTTCATTTATTTCACATTTCAGTCCCTCAATTTATTATTTTTAGCAATTTAACCCTGATTACTCAAATTCATCAAAAATTCCAATACAAAATATATTAATCCAAAACATATCTTTCATAATTCATCAAATAACATCACAAAGATCAATTATTCATCAATGGAATAACTCAAAATATTCATCAAAATCAAAAATTAAAGCATGGGCTTTGTACATTACACTGCAACGATATAAAAAACGTAAAAATTATCAAAAACCGAGCTAGTTTCATACCTTAATCAAGCCAGTCTTTGGCCGAACCCTTAAAAGCTTTATTTATTTTCTTACTTTTATGTTTCGGTCATGGGAAGAAAGATGAACAAAATGGCTTTTTAAATTTTATGTTTTATTTAATACATATTACTACATATTTTACTAATTTAACCTTTGATATTTAATAACTGAAACTTATACATTAAGGCCACAACCGTCCATCACTAATTCATATGGTAATATTGCAACTTAAATACCACATGCAATAAAGACAACAACAATTTAGCCCTTACAAATTAAACCATAAATTTTCCATTTTACGCGATTAGGCCCTTTTATTAAATCGGGCACTCAAACGACAAAATTAAAACAAGAAAATTTCACGGATATAAATTCACACATAATAAACAAATAAAATAATTTTTAAAATTTTTTTGACTCGGATTCGTGATCCCGAAACCACTGTTCTGAATAGGGTCTAAATAGAGCTGTTACAACTCTCCCCCCTTAGGGATTTTCGTTCCCAAAAATCTTACCGGTGAATAGGTTCGGATAACGTTCTTTCATTGCATCCTCAGGCTCCCACATTGCCTCTTCAACTCCATGTCTATGCCTTAGTACTTTCACTAATAGAATTTTCTTATTTCGCAATTCTTTAACCTCACGAGCCAGAATACGAATCGGTTCTTCCTCATATGTCATATCAGACTTAATCTCAATCTCTTACAGATTAATCACATGTGAGGGATCAGATCATTATCTATGAAGTATTGAAACATGGAAAACATTATGAATCTTTTCTATCTCAGGTGGCAACAATAGTCTATACCAATCGGCCCGATACGCTCAATTATCTTATACGGTCCAACAAATATCGGACTTAATTTTCCTTTACAACCGAATCTGAGAATTTTCTTCCACGACGAGACTTTTAAAAACACTTTTTCCCTGATTTGAACCTCTATATCTTTTCATTTTAAGTTCACATACGATTTTTGACGATTTGATGCTGTTTTTAGACTTTCGCGGATCACTTTTACTTTCTGTTTAGTCTCTCTGATCAAATTGACCCCGTGTAACTTATTTTCACTGAGTTCAGTCCAATAAAATGGTGTACGACATTTACGACCGTACAAAGCCTCGTAAGGTGCCATTTTGATACTCGATTGAAAACTATTATTGTATGCGAATTCAATCAGAGGTAAGTATTGTTCCCATGTACCTTCAAACTCGAGAATGCAACATCTCAACATATCCTCAAGTATCTGAATGATTCATTCAGATTGACCATCTGTTTGCGGATGGAAAGCAGTGCTAAAGTGTAGTTCGGTACCTAGTGTATCTTGTAGTTTCTTCTAAAACCGCGATGTAAACCTCAGATCTCTATCTGAAACAATAGAAATAGGTACCCCGTGTAATATTATAATCTGATAAACGTACAATTCAAATAGCTTATCAAGCGAGTAATCTGTGCGAACTGGAACAAAATGAGCAGATTTAGTCAATCTATCCACAATAACCCAGATCGCATCTTTCTTGCTCGGTGTCAACGGTAAACCGAATACAAAATCCATCGTGACTTTGTCCCATTTCCACTCAAGTATCATAATCAGTTGAAGCAATCTAGAAGGTACCTGATGCTTGGCTTTTACTTCTTGATAGACTAAATATTTCGAAACAAAGCCAGAAATGTCTCGTTTCATTGTAACATCCCAAAATAGGGCCTAAACAGAATAGTGGTTACGAAACCACAAATCTGAGGTAGAAAATTTTATTTTATTATCATTTTAAGGTCTATGGCATGATTGCATGATTGTGTGAAAATTTTGTTTAGAAATTTTATTGATAGAGGGTTCAATTTGGTATCTAGGACTAAATTGCAAAAGTTGTAAAATGTGTGTTCTAGTTCAAAAAGGTACTAAGTACTTGTGAGTAATGGGTTTTCAAAGTGGAGGTCCTTGGATAGTAATTAGACCATTATACTAGTTTGGACAAAAATACCTAAAGGAAGATAAAACACCATAGTTTTTAATTAAGGGCATTTTGGTCATTTAGTTATTAAAATGAATTAAAAACAAAATTAAAAGCCAATTTTTGTCCATCTTCAACCCCTTGGCCGAATTTCACATGAGGAAGACATATCTAGGGTTTTTCAAGCTTCCAAGATCGATTGTAAGTCTGTTTTAGCCCCGTTTTTAATGTTCTTTACGTTTTTAGAGTCCCGCTAACTTGATTAAGCTTATTCTAGCAAAAATTTAACCTAGGATTTATATTTGGAAAAATACCCATAGGTGAAATGTGTTTATTTTGATGTTTTATGGTAGAATATGGAGCTTGAAATTGTGTTAAACAACTTTTGCTAAGCGATTTTACGTGAAAACGAGTAAAACGACATAATCGATAAAAATACCTAATGTTCATAAGTATATGTTAGAGTGAGAATTTGATGTTTCCATGGAAGGGAAAAATGATCAACATGTCTTAAAACATAAGAAAATAGGATGAAGTTTAATTTCTAAGCCTTGGGGTAAAAGCGTAAATATGTACAAGTTTAGGGGCAAAAATGTAATTTTGCCAAAGTTTGAGTCAAGGACTGTTTTAATAAATGTGAGTATTAAATAAGCTAAATTTGTTATTATAGATCAAGAAGAACGAAATCTAGAGTTAGACCGAGGAAAGAAAAAGATAGTGGACTAAATCGATATAGTTGATCGTATTATGTTTCGAGGTAAGTTTGCGGTAAATAAATGCAATATTCTATTATTTTATGTTAATGTTGTTAATTTCCAGCATGTGTATATTTATTTTATGAAATTATTCAAAGAAGACTCAAGCATGAATTGACGGAGAAGTAATTTCAGAAAGTCCCGGTTGAACCTTAGGAATGTGTAAGATACAAATGTCATGACATTAGGGTTTAAGGATACCATGTAAGACCATGCCAAGGCATGATAATTAGTAAGGTTTCTAAGGCAAGAAAATCATGTAAGACCATGTCAAGACATGGTATTGATAAGTTACTATAAGGAAAATGTCCCATGTAAGACCATGCCAAGGCATGGCATTGGTGAGTTCATAAGGCAAGGATACCATGTAAGACCATGTCAAGACATGGCAATGGTAAGTTTCAAAAGGATACCATGTAAGACCATGACAAGTCATGGCAATGGTAAGGTACCCGTGTATCCTTAGTATTCCAAGTGGTTCAACGGGAAAAATTTAAAGAGAATATCAAGGTAAGGAAAGGTAAGACGAGTTATGTAATGCCCCGTACCCGAGACCGTTTCTGGAGTCGAACACGAGGTGTTAACAGACTTAATTCATTACTTAAACAGCTCAAACAATTTAATTTTAGAAATTCCAGACAAGCTGGCTAATCGCATCACGATCGCTTAAAAATTCATATCTCGAGTTCTGAAACTCAAAATCAAGATCCGTAAATTTTCCCTGAAACTAGACTCATATATCTATTTACTAATTTTTTCTAGAATTTTTGGCTAGGCCAATCAGTATGATTTATTAGTTAAAGTCTCCCCTGTTTTGTGGTTCGACTACTCTGACCTCTGTGTATTACGAATCAGATATCTCTCTGTACAGACTCAATAAGAAATCTGTACATATAAATTATGACTTCTAATTATTTGTATACAATTTATGGTGAATTTCAAAGTCGAACAGGGGATCCAGTAAATCGCTCTCGCCCCTGTTTCACAAAAATTTAAACATCTCATAAAATATAACTCATATACCTGTTTTGTTCAATCCATATGAAAATAGACTTATAACTCTTCAATTCCATATTTTATTCATCATCTAATTATATCTCTACTATTTTTAATGATTTTTCAAATTCACGTCACTCTCTTTGTCTCGAATCTATTTTATGATAAATTTTACCTATTTCATGGTTTCCATGGATTAACTAGCAATTTGACATACATAACACCAAATATGAACATAATTAGCCATTCCAATGGCTAATCATTACCAAGCATTTTTATACTACTCAATAACCATATCATAAGACCATATATACAAAATGATTATAATGCTATACATGTCATACTCAAAATTTACAAGCCATTATGCCAAGATAGTATACGGATAGTGTGAGCGTGCCTCCGACCGTTCCCGATTTTTGAGCTGGCTTGTCAACACTACAAGGAATGAAAAGGAGGGAGTAAGCATAAATGCTTAGTAAGTTCACATGCAAATAGCAAGTAACATAACCATATAAGCAAACATAAAACATCATTTGCATAATCATCACCAAGACATTCATATCATATTTTCATTTATCATCTTACCATATTGTTGTTATATCGATTTTTCAACCCGAGGGTTAAGTACATACCTGTTCAAAGTATCCATTTCACAACACTTACCAATACGTCCCTTTCATCTTGAGTATTCCTCCATTTGAGTAGAACTTTACCCGTTGAACACATCAGAATATAATTCGGATACATGGAAAGTTTGCACATAAGTGCCACATATGTAGCCAAGCTACTATGTAACCCGCCCATAAGCGAACTCGGACTCAACTCAATGAGCTCGGGCGTTCGCATCCATAAGTGAACTCGGACTCAACTCAACGAGCTCGGATGCCTAGTTACATTTCACGAACTCGGACTCAACTCAACGAGTTCGGACATTCGCATCCATAAGTGAACTCGGACTCAACTCAACGAGTTCGGATGCCCAAATATCCCAGTGACATGTCACTTGTATCCTAATCCATTCCTAAGGTTCAACGGGACCTTTTTCCCAATCATGTGTCTCAACCATCTTCTATGGAATACCGATACCGATACTCGGTAGTATTTCACATTTTCCAAGTATATCACATAATTTGACATATTATCAAACAATTATCACGAGTATAATATTTCATAATAATTATCATATCATTTAAATAACATAAAAATATTTAAAATAATAACTATGTTACCAACATTTACATATGAACTTACCTCGTATGCGAAAATGGCTACTTTTACCATTTCGTCCACAACTTGGTATTTTCCCCATTTTAGCCCGAATTTCAGTTTTCCTTGCTCTATCATTTAAAATATAGTCTAATTAGGACCCACATTATTCAAATTGACCCAAAATCATATTTTGGAAAAATTACAATTTTGCCCCTAAACTTTTGCATATTTACACTTTTGCCCCAAAGCTCGTAAATTAAACTTCAGCCTATTTTCTTATGTTTTATGACATGCTGATCATTTTTCCCTTCTATGGCAACATCAAATTCTCACTCTAACATGTACTTGTGACTTAGTTATTTTTACCGATTAAGCCCTTTTGCTCGTTTTCACTTAAAACCGAGTAGCACAAGTTGTTTAACATAATTTAAAACCTCATATTCTATCATAAAACACCAAAATACACAAATTTCACCTATGTGTATTTTTCCAAATATAAACCCTAGGTTAAATTATTGCTAGCATAAGCTAAATCGAGCTACAATGACTCTAAAAACGTAAATAACTTGAAAAACGGGGCTAGAATGGACTTACAATCGAGCTTGGAAGCTTGAAAAACCCTAGCCATGGTTTCTCCTTGCTATATTCGACCATGGGGTTGAAGATGAGCAAAATTGGCTTTTAATTTTGTATTTTAATTCATTTTACCCCTAAATGACCAAAATGCCCTTAGTACTAAACTTTCCAAAAATTCCATCCATGTCCAATTTTTGTCCATAAACTTAGAAATTGGTAAAATTTCTATTTAAGACCTCCTAATTAATATTTCAAAACAATTTCATACTAGCAACTTCTAGAATGCAAGTTTTGCAAATTATTCGATTTAGTCCCTAATTTCAATTTAAGCACTTTATGCATAAAATTTCTTCACGAAAATTTCACAGAATTATGCAATCATATCATAGACCTCAAAATAATCATAAAATAATTTTTTCTATCTCGGATTTTGTGGTCACGAAACCACTATTCCGACTAGGCCCAAAATCAGGATATTACAAGTTATACTAAAATGGTAAGACAAGTTCATGCTAGAAGAGCAAAGGTAAGTATATAATGTTCATGTATGCTTGATAAGGAAAAAGGTAAGTAAAATGTATTAATAAATTTGATTAAGTAAGTATTTAAGTAAGTGAGTAAGTGAAGAAATTTAAAATATGTCTATGACAATTAATGAAGTTGCATTAAGTAGTATCATGCCAAGTAGTAGGATAATTCTTATTTAGTGACTATGACGCAGATGAACAGTTTATTTATGAAAGATGAAATAAATTGTTTTGATTTGTTTAAGTGATCGAAAAATTTTTATTGATTCCGATTTGTTCCTAAACTGTTTCAATTTCATGTTTTAGGGTCTCGAGGACCCTTTTTAAGGACATATTGAATGAATGAAACTAAATTAATTTTAAAAGCAAATTTTTATGTCCTGAATTAGTAAGCTAAGTCCGGTAACGCCTCGTGCTTGACTCCGGTGACGGTCTCGGGTAGACCATCGACTTAGAGCATCAGCAACAACATTAGCCTTTCCCGGATGGTAGTCAATCACAAGCTCGTAGTCTTTTAACAGCTCTAACCATCGATGCTGTCTCAAATTCAGATCTTTCTGAGTCATCAAATATTTCAAGCTTTTGTGATCAGATTAAACATGACCTTTTTCACCGAATAGATAGCGGCGACATATTTTCAACGCAAACACAATAGCTGCGAATTCTAGATCCTGCGTCGGATATTTCTTTTCATGTGGTTTTAACTGTCTCGAGGCATAAGCTACAACTTTGGCTTCCTACATCAAAACACAACCCAAACCATTCAAAGATGCATCACTATAAATAACAAATTCTTTACTCGATTTTGGCTGAACTAACACTAGGGCTTCGGTCAAAAGGGTTTTCAACTGATCAAAACTTTTCTGACACTTTTCTGACCACTCAAACTTAACATCTTTTTGTAATAGCTTTGTCATCGGGTTTGCAATCATAGAGAAACCTTTTACGAATCGTCTATAGCAACCAGCAAGTCCCAGAAAACTTCAGACTTCAAAAACATTTTTCGGAGGTTTCCAATCAAGTATGGCTGAAATTTTACTTGGATCAACCTGAATACCTGATGGTAATACAACATGTCCCAGAAAACTGACTTCGCGTAACCAGAACTCACATTTACTGAACTTCACATACAACTGTTTATCTCGCAAAGTTTGTAACACAAGTCTAAGATGTTTGGCATGCTCGATTTCATCACGGGAATAGATCAAAATGTCATCTATGAACACAACCACAAACCAATCTAGATACTGTTTGAAGATCTAGTTTATCAAACCCATGAAAACAGAAGGTGCATTAGTAAGTCCGAAAGGCATAACTAGAAACTCATAGTGTCCGTACCTCGTTCGGAAAGTAGTTTTTGGCACATTGGAGTCTTTAACTCGCAACTGATAGTAGCCTAATCTCAAATCTATCTTTGAAAACACTGTAGACCCTTTTAGCTAATCGAACAGGTCGTCAATCCGTGGCAACATATATTTATTCTTTATAGTCACCTTATTGAGCTATCGGTAATCAATGCACATTCTCAAAGTTCCGTCTATCTTTTTCACAAACAAAATCGATGCACCTCAGGGAGAAAAACTCGGTCACACAAAGCCCCTATCTGTCAATTATTACAATTGAGCTTTCAATTCTTTTAATTCGGTTGGTGCCATTCTGTATGATGCTATCAAAATCAGAGTAGTCCCCAGCACTAACTCAATAACAAACTCTACCTCTCGAATCGGTGGCAAACACGGTAATTCCTCAGGAAATACATCTGAATACTCACACATAACTGGTATTGATTCAATCTTATTTTTAGTCACTTTACTATCAAGCACATACGCAAAGTAAGCTTGACAATCCTTTCTCACATACTTCTGAGCTAACATCGAAGATATCACTGCCGGTAAACCATTCAGATCATTAGATTCAATTCGAATAATCACATCATTCTAGCACCTTAAATCAATAGTCTTTCTTTTACAGTTTACGACAGTATCGTGCAAAGTCAACCAGCCCATACCCAAAATTATATCGAACTCGTCGAATGGTAATAATATCAAATCAGCCAAAAAATATGAATCTTGAATCATTAACGGACAACTCTTGCACAATTTATCAACCAAAACACACCGGCCTAAGGGGTTCGATACTCTAATCACAAACTCAGTAGACTCAACAAGCAAAGTCTTACTGGATACTAAGGTCTCACACACAGAAGAATGAGTCGAACCAGGATCAATCAATGCAATTACACTAGTATCATAGAGAGTGAATATACCAGTAATAACATTTGGAGATGAAGCCTCCTCGCGTGCGCGTATAGCATAGGCTCTGGTAGGTACACGAGCCTCGGATCTAACTGCTGTATCTTTAGTCCCTCTCTGACTGTTACTCACATTACCCGTATTTTTGGGTAGTCTACCTCGAGCTGCAGTATTACCCGATCTTGTATTTTTTAATGAATCTTGCTCGGCCAATTTAGGACATTCATGGATGAAGTGATCCATCGATCCACATTTAAAACAGGCTTGATCATACAATCTACAATTGTCAGGATGTCGTTTACTACAATGTTTGCACTCCGATTGATTTGGTTTGACGTTACCAACACTAGCTACTAAGGTAGCTTTAGAATTCGCAGGTGGTCTATCCCAATCACGTCTAGTATAACCCGCAGTAGCCTTTGAATGGCTAGAATCATCTCAAAATATCTTTGATGTTGACTGAAATGACTTACTCGATGATCTCTTACGTGAATCTCTAGCTTCAAAGTTAGCTTTTCTTTTCTCTTTCCCGAGCTCTTCGGCTTTGCATGCTTCCTCAACCAGTACTACAAACTCTTTTATTTCAAGAATGCCAACTAGCAGTTTAATGTCTTCATTCAACCCATCTTCGAATCTTTTACACATTATAGCTTTAGTTGATACACATTCCTGGGTATATCTGTTAAGTCTCACAAATTTTCGTTCATATTCTATCATAGTCATGCGACTCTATTTTAACTCGAGAAATTCTTTGCAGTTTTTATCGATGAATCTTTGATTGATGTATTTCTTACGGAATTTAGTCTGGAAGAAGTCCCATGTCACCCGTTCTTTTAAAACCACTGATACTAGTGCATTCCACCAGTGATATGTGGTGCCTCGTAGCTAGGATATGGCACATTTTAAACACTCATCAGGGTTATAGGATAATTTATCAAACACGCGAATAGTATTATCAAGCCAGAATTTAGCTCGCTCAGCATCATTATCATCAGTGGCTCTAAATTCCTCAGCCTCATGTTTTTTGATTTTATCAATAGGGGGCTTATGTAATCTCAACGGATCAATCACTTGAGGTATAATAGGTATTGGAGGAGGATTAGTCGGGGATGGAGGTTGTTGTGCAGTCGGATTTGTCCAGATATACTGAGTGAACCAATCATTTATCATTTGGTAAAAGGCTTGTTTAGCCTCTCCCTCTTGGTTACTCAAAGTCGGTCAAGAATCAATCAGCGCTGTCCTTTGAATGAGAGCAGGTGCTATACTCACGACATCATCAGTTACGGCTCGATCGAGATCCATTTACTATATAAGAACACATTTTCAAATGTCAGGAATCATTACACTATTGCAATATAAAATATGACATGTATAGCTAAACTCACACGTGCTACGTTAGTCCTAGAATTGACTAAACCTTAGCTCTGATACCAATCAAATTGTAACATCTCTAACTCTTATCCGTCGTTGAAATGGGGTTACGAGGTATTACCGAACGAGACACAAATTCTGAACAATCATATGCATACACTTGCTCAAACTCTTAAACCAATCAAATATTAACATATATAACTAATTTAAATTCTTTACGAATCATATCATAACATTTTTGAAACATATAACCAGTTACGTAATTCATAAGCAAATAGTGTCAAATATATCATTTACCACATAGCATATGCACATATCAATGATAATACAAATAATTCAATCTATTATTACATACATAAATCATGTAAAGCAGAAATATTAAAGTATATATCATTTTTAGCAAAACTCCATTCAGCACAATTAGGATGTATCAAATTTAACCAAATCGTTCATGCCATATGTACAATACTACATATGGTTTGAAATGACTAAAACATGAACAAATCTACTTATAAATTCATGTTTGTAGTTTTGCGTAAGACCAATAGGTCCTGTATCAATTTACACATATTTTAAAAGAGCACCAAATAGTCTATCCATCAAAATACATACAAAATGTAACACCCCAAACCTGACCTAGACGTTATGGCCGAATCTGGCGATGTCACATTGAAGTATTTTTCGTAAAGTGTGATATCGTTTAAAAACCTATTCTATATTTAACCTCTTTGTGATCTTAACGATGATTTTAGGATGTCTTGTTCATTTTTAAAATGTAAGTCATTTGGCAAAAAGTTAATCATATTAAAACGTCATTAATTTTAAAAACGTTATTTCCTGCTGAAGCTCTTAAAACAAGTTATGTATACGTGGTATTTTTTTTGAAAAGCATTTATCTTTTTGGAAACCCGCGTCTTTTCCTAATGCTAGTAGTATTAAATAAAAAACCAATAAAAATCCCAAATTAAAAATAAAATCCAAAGAGGCCTTATTACAATAAGAATACCCCAACTAATAATACGTATAATTAAAATCATATTCGAAAATAATAGCAGTTGTGTAACCACCTTTGAGTCCCCCACTACACCGATCCACCTAAGTCTGGGGATTACCTGTGCAGATAAACAGATGGGTGAGTTTACGAAAACTCAGTGTGTAATCCCAAATCAAACAACCATACAGTGAGCAAATACAGTCTGAAGCCCATTTCAGTATCAGTATTAGTTTGGACCTGAGCCCATCTCAGTGACAGTAATAGTACAGATATGCAATCAAGAAATCCTACCCAACCAGCCTTTAGACTTTGGCCTATAGACTTTATAAATAATTGTGGATGACTTATTACACAAAGAGAGCCTATGGTGGAGTGGCAATATGGCGTGTTGTGTAACAATGATGTCTGAGGTTCAGGTCTTGGGGTGCGCAATGGATTATTTATTTTGTTGGCTGTGCTTGTAAGGAGGTGGAGTTGGACTGAGACTTTGAGGTTGAATTGGTCATGGGAGTTTGAATTAAATTTGAATGGGAAGTTGGAGTGATCTGTGGAGGAAATCAAGGAGAGGATTATTGAGAGATTTTAGGAGGAAAAAGGAAAGTTTGAGGGTGTATGGGTTTGTGCTGAATTTGCTTGGGGAAACTCATAATTTCGGCAATTGAAAGCATTTTGGTGTTTTCTCTTCTTTTGGAAACCGTTTGGGGATTAGGGAATTCTTCCGGTGTTTTTCTCTTTTTTGGGTGCTTTCGGGTTTTCTTTTGGGAATCTTTCCTCCTTGCCGACTTCTCCCTTTGCCTCTCTCAAGTGGTCCAGTTTTTCTTTGCTCTGGGGGTCTAACCGATTCTTTCCTCTTCTTTCTTTGTCCAAACCTTGGCCGAATACTGTAGAGGTCATTTTGTGTTGCATTCCTTCAAACGTTGTTCTCTTCCATCCTTTTTGGGTTTACTGTTGTCAAATACTGCTTCTTCTATCCCTCTTGTTGTGTTTTGGGCAATCTAGTTTACTTTCTTACCGATTTCCCCTCCTCTATTCTTCCTCTTAACGCTTCTTCATCTTAATACTTTAATCATTCTCTGTATCTCCTTTCTCCCTAATTCAATCGGTGAGTACTTGTTTTCCTTTGCCTTTTTTTTCCTCGTAGTGGTTTTCTTTCTGACATGTTCCTTGTTACCGTTTATGGCTTGGGGCTCGTGTGGATTCTCATTTTAAGAGTGAAGGCCGATTGTTCCCTTCCTTTGGAATCGATCTTGCGCTTTCCGGTAAGTACTTTATGTGTTGGTTTACTGTTATATGAACATTTGTGGTAAAGGTTAATAGGTTTCGATTTGAGTGTAGATGGTTTGTAAAAACCTGTGATCAATCTGCAGCCACGATTAGAGGGTGAGGAGCTTTAACTATTCGAACAAGGCAAGTGTTGAGTTATGGTTTGGTTAAGTGTTAGTTAAGGGATTTTTAGCCCGTTAATTTAAGGACTGACTTGGGTTGTGATTGAATCTAGGTTTGGAGTTTGTGGAGACTGCACTCTTTTCATAAATAGGTGTGTATTCCATACTGATTGGACTGAGGATCGGTAAAAGCCAAAAAGTCAAAATATGATGTTCGATGCCACACGAGCGTGCGATTGCACTTGTGGTGATTCGAGCCTACAAAACGTAAGCGTAGGACTGTAGAGGCTATGATGGGCCTCGATAGGCCGAACTGGGCCGTATGGGCCAATGGGTCCGTGTGGGTAAATTTCGCTGTTAAGCGAGAAGTAGATGGACTTGTCATGTCGCGCACATGACTTAGGTTGTTTTGGGCCTCGATGGGCCGAAATGGGTCATATTGGCCCAATAGGCTCGTGGGCTCACACGGATAAAATATGCGTAGGTGGCTATTAATGAACTGTGCTATGATGTAAACGTAGCCGTACCTAGATTTGGGCTAAATGGGCCACATGAGCATGTGGGCCCACTTTGGCCGAGAATGGGCCTTAGGCCCATTTACACTGTTATGTCTATTTAGGTTACCTAAGTCGCTCGAGGCGACGATGGACCTTCGGTTGGGTCGATAACACCCTTGTAGTGTAAAATTATCGAAATACCCTTGTAGTGTAAAATAACCATAATACCTCTGTAGGGTAAAATGACAGTAATGCCCCTATAGGGTAAAATGACCGTAATGCCCCTGTAGGGTAGAATGATCGTAATACCCCTGTATGGTAAAATGACGATTATGCCCTCTTGTTCTGTATGACTGATGCGCTTATGATTTACATATATGATTGTACTGAGTATGACTTTGCATACACGTAATATTTATGACATGGCATACTGCATGGGGTTGGAATTTTGATATGGAGGAAGTACTGTACTGGTGACTATGTCACATTCACTGTTACTGGTGGCTATGCCACAATTACTGATACTGGTGGCTTTGCCACATTTACTATTTCTAGCAGCTATGCTGCATTGTTATTACTGGCAGCTTTGCTGAGATATTGGTGTGCTGGTTGGGTGGGTCGATTTATATCCCCACATGGTGTGTTGGTTGGTACAGATGGTGTGCTGACTAGATTTGGGTGGGATGCATAATTGCATTACATCGCGATCGACATCAGAATGGGCTTAGGCCTACATCGTTTTCAGATAGGGCTAACCTGCATCTTGATCGACATTGAATAGGCTCGTGCCCGCATTGTTCTTGCATGCATTATTGTACTATTTTGTTACTGCATTGGGCTAAGGCCCATATTGTTACTATTACCATAATGGGCTCAGACCCAGACTGTTCCTGAATTGGGCTTAGGCCCATATTGTGTTGTTATCTGTTTGCTTGATATTGGGATTACACATTGAGTTTTCGTAAACTCACCCATTTGTTTTAACTGTACAGGTAATCCCTAGCCTTAGGTGATTTGGAGCCGTGAGAGACTCGGAGGTGGCCACACGATTGCTGACATTCTGCAACTTGACTTTATTTATTTTAAATTTCATATTAGGTTTTGATTATGTAATAAGGCCAATTGTGGGTTTAAGTTTTAATTGGGCTATTGATTTCTTACATTAAATTGCTAGTCTAGGAAAACACGAGTTTTCAAAATATTCACGATTTTCTAAAGAATACGAGCTTTAAACAACAAAGTTTTCAAAATGCATCCGTGGTTTAAGTTGAATTAAAATAGAATAGGCAAATTGTAATATCCCGAATTAGGGCCTAATCGGAATAGTGGTTTCGTGACCACAAATCCGAGATAGAAATAATTATTTTATAATTATTTTGAGGTTTATGATATGATTGCATGATTGTGTGAAAATTTCGTGAAGAAATTTTATGCATAAAGTGCTTAATTTGAAGTTAGGGACTAAATCGAATAATTTGCAAAACTTGCATTCTAGAAGTTTTTAGTATGAAATTGCTTTGAAATATTAATTAGGAGGACTTAAATAGCAATTTGACCAATTTGAAGTTCATGGACAAAATTAGGACATGGAAGGAATTTTTGAAAGTTTAGTAGTAAGGGCATTTTGGTCATTTAAGGGTAAAATGAATTAAAATACAAAATTAAAAGCCAATTTTGCTCATCTTCAACCCCATGGCCGAATATAGCAAGGAGAAACCATGGCTAGGGTTTTTCAAGCTTCCAAGCTCGATTGTAAGTCCATTCTAGCCCCGTTTTTCAAGTTCTTTACGTTTTTGAGATCCCGGTAGCTCGATTTAGCTTATGTTAGCAATAATTTAACCTAGGGTTTATATTTGGAAAAATACCCATAGGTGAAATTTGTGTATTTTGATGTTTTATGATAGAATATGAGGTTTTAAATTATGTTAGAAAACTTGTACTACTCGATTTTAAGCAAAAACGAGTAAAAGGGCTTAATCGGTAAAAATACCTAATAGTCACAAGTACATGTTAGAGTGAGAATTTGATGTTGCCATAGAAGGGAAAAGTGATCAGCATGTTGTAAAACATAAGAATAAGGAATAAAGTTTAATTCCTAACTTAGGGGCAAAAATGTAAATATGCAAAAGTTTAGGGGTAAAATTGTAATTTTGTCAAAATTTGAATTAAGGGTTAATTTGATAATGTGAGTGATAAATAAGTTAAATGTGTTATTTTAGATCAAGAAAGACGTGGAAACGACTCCAATCGAGGAAAAGAAAAGATTGTGGATTAAATTGCAAAACCTTTGTATTTTGGTACCAAGGTAAGTTCATATGTAAATAATGTAGCATAATTGTTATTTTTAAGTTATTGATGTCAATTATGTGATATGCTGATTTTTATCATGAAATATATGCTTTGTGGTTATTTTGAATAAAATGTAAATTATGTGAGCTACTTGTTAAATATAAATTGTTACCGAGTATTGGTTTGGTATCCTACTAAGAGAGCGGCAAGGATATATGTTCGAGGAAAATCCCGTTTGAACCTTAGGAATAGATTAGGATACAAGTGACATGTCATCTGGGATATTTGGGCATCCGAACTCGTTGAGTTGAGTCCGAGTTCACTTATGGATGCGAATGTTCGAACTCGTTGAGTTGAGTCCGAGTTCGTGAGATGTAACTAGGCATTCGAACTCGTTGAGTTGAGTTCGAGTTCGTGAGATGTAACTAGGCATCCGAGCTCGTTGAGTTGAGTCCGAGTTCATTATGGATGCGAACGCCCGAGCTCGTTGAGTTGAGTCCGAGTTCGCTTATGGGCGGGTTACATGGTAGCTTGGCTACATATGTGGCACTTATGTGCAAACTTCCTACGTATCCGAATTATATTCCGATGAGTTCAACGGGTAAAGTTCTACTCAAATGGAGGAATACTTGAGATGAAAAGAGACGTATTGGTAAGTGATGTGAAATGGATACTTCGGACAGGTATGTACTTAACCCTCGGGTTGAGTATTGATACAATAACGATAAGGTAGTAAAATGATGAATGATGATTAGAAATGAGATTTATGTTTTGGTGATACCATGCTAATGTTGTTTGGTATGATTGCTTTGTTATGTTACTTATTATTTGCATATGAACTTACTAAGCATTTATGCTTACTCCTCTTTCTTACTCATTTTAGTTTTGGACAAGCCAGCTTAGGAGTCGAGGATTGGTCGGAAGCTCATCACACTATCCGGAAGAACTTTTCAGTAAAATGGCTTGTAAATTCAAGTATGGCATGTATAGCAAAATACTTATTTTGTGTAAATGATCTTATGGTATGGTGATGAAATGGTTGAGGAAGTGCTTGATAATGATAAATTATGGAAATGGTTAGTTTAGAATATGTTTGATGTTATGGAAAGTTAATAAGTTACCTAGTTCATGAAAATTCATAAAAAGGATGAAATTTGCCATAAACAGAATATTACAGCAACACTGACGTGAGTTTGAAAATTTACTAAAAATCATATAAATTGAATTTGGTAATGTATTAAATATCAAATTGAAGCTTGTTATGTCTAGTTTCACATGAAACAAACTAAACTGGTAAAAGAATTATATGTTAGAAGATATTTGAATTTTAGTGAAACAGGGTCAGAGCAGTTTCTGAATCCCCTGTTCCAACTTTATAAATTTACCATAAATTGTACAGATATAATTAGGTGGCTTATTTCATATCCTAAGAATCCTTATTGAGTCTAGTTTCAGGAGAAATAAACCTCATATTCATATGAATTTTATACAGAGAGAAAAGTGGTTCGTAGTAAACAGAGGTCAGACCAGTCAAGCCCTGAAACAGGGGTAAATTTAACTAATAAACTGTACTAATTGGCCCAACCAAAAATTCTAGAAAAAATTATTAGATAGGCATATGAGTCTAGATTCAGAGAAAATTTACGGATCTTGATTTTGAGTTTCAGTAACTCGAGATATGATTTTTCTTGTGATCAGTATGCGCAAGTAGCTAAAAAGCTGTGAATGTAGAAACAAATAATCTAAAGTTCTTAAAATGTTAAATTAAGTTTAGTAACACCTCATACTCGACTCCGGTGACGGTCTCGGGCGTGGGGGGTTACATTTAGTGGTATCAGAGCAGGTTTAGTCGGTTCTCGGACTACGTGTTGTATGTACGGATTTTGCTATACATGCCATATGTATAAATTGTGATAGTACGACGACTTCGACTTTTTCAATGATTTTTTTATAGTAAATGGATCCCGATTCAGTTGTGGGCAGATGAAGTAGAGAGTAATGCGCCGCTCTCGGCTGAAGGAGCAGGCACGATCTGAAAATCCACCTCCTATTGTTGGTCGGGAGGAAGAGAAAGGGTCGAGAAGCCTTTCTCCAAATGATGAGTGCATGGTACACTGAGTTCGTTCGTACGAACCCAAATGTACAACCTCCCCACCTCCCCCAATTCCTCAACCTGTACCCCGATACCTCAAGGTATGGATCTGATGAAATTTCATAGAAATCCAGTTGATAGAATTCGCAAGCAAGGGGCTAAAGAATTTAAAGCAAATATTGATGATGATGCCGAGAAAGCAGAGTTTCGGCTTGAAAATTCTATTCGGTATTTGATGAATTATCTTGTACACTGAAGAATGTTTGAAATGCGCTATATCTTTGTTGAGGATTCAGCTTATAATTGGTGGAAGACTTTGATTTGGTGGTACCGAAAGAGAGAGTAACATGGGAATTCTTTCAAGAAGAGTTTGGAAGAAATATATTAGTGAAAGATTTATGGATCAGAAGCGTAAAGAATTTCTTGAACTGAAGCAACGTAATATGACGGTTACAGAATATGAAAGAGAGTTTGTTCGATTAAGTAAATATGCCGGAGAGTATGTTCCTACAGAGGCCAAGATGTGCCGACGATTTGAAGACGGGCTCAACGAAGACATCAAGGTATTTGTTGGAATTCTTGAATTAAAAGAAATGGTAGTATTGGTTGATCGAGCTTGTAAGGTCAAGAATTACTTAAAGAGAAGAAAAAGGCAGAGATCGAGACTAGAAGTGGAAGAAAAGACCGATGAGCGGTTCATTCTCACAAAGAACTGGAAAGTCAAGAAATATGAATCCTCGTTCTCAAACTTCATTTGGGCAATCATATGGAAACTATAAGAAGCAAAATGTGGGTCCTAAGTCCCGCACTACTTGGCACACACGGTGTAGGGAATTCGAGATTTGTTAAACACGAGTGCAGCGGTGTGGTAGAAATCATTTTGGCCCGTGCAGAGCAAATGAATGTTTTCAATGTGGTTCTCCGGATCATTTTATTAGAGATCGCCAGAGAGAGTGAAAAAGAAAAATTTGAGAATACAAAACAAGTGGGGCGGATTCGAGAGGAAGATAACCAAGAAAAGTTGGGACCGAAACAAGTAGTAAGAATGTAGCCAGGGATGCACCAATTAGACTTGAAGGAAGGGCTTCAGCTAGGACTTATGCTATTAAAGCGCGCGAAGATGCTTCCTCACCCGATGTGATTACCGGTACATTTTCTCTCTATAATGTTAAGAGCAAAACTGATGTTTTTACAATAGATTTCTGAAGCTCAGAAAGATGATCAAGATTTGCAAGCCAAAGGAAAGCAGTGTGAAGTTGATACAGAGTTAGATTTCAGAATCAGTTCTGATGGGTGCTTAATGTTTAAAGATCGGATTTGTGTACCAAAGAATGAGGAATTGATTCAAAAGATCCTACAGGAAGCACATAGTGGTTGTTTCTCGATTCATCCGGGTAGTACGAAAATGTATAATGACTTGAAGAAAATGTATTGGTGGAATGGAATGAAAAAGGATATATCAGAGTTTGTGTCCAAATGCTTGATTTGTCAACAGTGAAAAAGCTGAACACCAAGTGCCTTCGGGATTACTTCACCTATTATGGTTCTGAATGGAAATGGGATCGGATTACTATGGATTTTGTTTCAGGATTGCCATTAACTCCGGGAAAGAAAGATGCCATCCGGGTAATAGTTGATGACTAACTAAGTCGGCTCATTTTATCCCGTGACGTCACGGATTATTCTCTTAACAAGTTGGCTGAATTGTATGTTAGAGAAATTGTTAGACTACATGGAATACCATTGTCGATCATTTCAGATAGAGATCCAAGGTTTACCTCGCGGTTTTGGCAAAAATTGTAAGGCGCGTTAGGTACAAAATTAAATTTCGAGATCGCTTTTCATCCACTGATCGATGGACAATCGAGAGAGAGTAATTGATTCTTGAAGATATGCTCGGATGTTGTGTATTGGAATTTCAAGGAAGTTGGGAAAAATACTTACCGTTGGTAGAATTTGCTTACAATAATAGTTATCGACGAGCTTGAAAATGGCACCTTATGAAGCATTGTATGGTCGTAAGTGTCGAACGCCTTTGTATTGGATGAACTCAAGGAAAATCAGATTTATGGAGTTGATCTAATAAAAGAAATCAAGAAAAAGTGAAGGTAATTCGAGATTGTTTGAAAGCAACTTCGAGATAGACAAAAATCTTATGCAGATTGAAAACGAAAGGACATTGAATTTCAAGTTGGTGATAAAGTATTTTTAAAGGTGTCTCCATGGAAAAAGGTTCTCGATTTGGGCGGAAGGGCAAATTAAGTCCACGCTTTTTATTGGGGTGTATGAGGTAATTGAAAAAGTTGGACCGGTAGCATATCGGCTAGCTTTACCACCCGAATTAGAGAAGATTCATGATGTGTTCCACGTATCTATGTTACGTCGGTATCGTTCGAATCCTTCACATGTGATTTCACCCGACGTAAATTGAACTACAACCAGATATGACCTATGAAGAAGAACCGATTAAGATTTTAGCTCGAGAGGTCAAACAACTAAGGAATAAAAATATTGCACTTGTGAAGGTGTTGTGGCAAAAGCATGGAGTAGAAGAAGCTACATGGGAATCCGAAGAAACTATGAGAAATCAATACCCACATCTGTTTACTGGTAAGATTTTCGAGGACGAAAATCCTTAAAGGGGGGAGAGTTGTAATATCCCGAATTAGGGCCTAATCAGAATAGTGGTTTTGTGACCACAAATTCGAGATAGAAATAATTATTTTATAATTATTTTGAGGTTTATGATATGATTGCATGATTGTGTGAAAATGTCTTGAAGAAATTTTATGCATAAAGTGCTTAATTTGAAGTTAGGGACTAAATCGAATAATTTGCAAAACTTGCATTCTAGAAGTTTTTAGTATGAAATTGCTTTGAAATATTAATTAGGAGGACTTAAATATCAATTTGACCAATTTGAAGTTCATGGACAAAATTAGGACATGGAAGGAATTTTTGAAAGTTTAGTAGTAAGGGCATTTTGGTCATTTAGGGGTAAAATGAATTAAAATACAAAATTAAAAGCCAATTTTGCTCATCTTCAACCCCATGGCCGAATATAGCAAGGAGAAACCATGGCTAGGGTTTTTCAAGCTTCCAAGCTCGATTGTAAGTCCATTCTAGCCCCGTTTTTCAAGTTCTTTACGTTTTTGAGATCCCAAAGAGCTCGATTTAGCTTATGTTAGCAATAATTTAACCTAGGGTTTATATTTGGAAAAATACCCATAGGTGAAATTTGTGTATTTTGATGTTTTATGATAGAATATGAGGTTTTAAATTATGTTAGAAAACTTGTACTACTCGATTTTAAGCAAAAACGAGTAAAGGGCTTAATCAGTAAAAATACCTAATAGTCACAAGTACATGTTAGAGTGAGAATTTGATGTTGCCATAGAAGGAAAAGTGATCAGCATGTTGTAAAACATAAGAATAAGGAATAAAGTTTAATCCCGAACTTAGGGGCAAAAATGTAAATATGCAAAAGTTTAGGGTAAAATTGTAATTTTGTCAAAATTTGAATTAAGGGTTAATTTGATAATGTGAGTGATAAATAAGTTAAATGTGTTATTTTAGATCAAGAAAGACGTGGAAACGACTCCAATCGAGGAAAAGAAAAGATTGTGGATTAAATTGCAAAACCTTTGTATTTTGGTACCAAGGTAAGTTCATATGTAAATAATGTAGCATAATTGTTATTTTTAAGTTATTGATGTCAATTATGTGATATGCTGATTTTTATCATGAAATATATGCTTTGTGGTTATTTTCGAATAAAATGTAAATTATGTGAGCTACTTGTTAAATATAAATTGTTACCGAGTATTGGTTTCGGTATCCTACGGAAGACGGCAAGGATATATGTTCGAGGAAAATCCCGTTTGAACCTTAGGAATAGATTAGGATACAAGTGACATGTCACTGGGATATTTGGGCATCCGAACTCGTTGAGTTGAGTCCGAGTTCACTTATGGATGCGAATGTTCGAACTCGTTGAGTTGAGTCCGAGTTCGTGAGATGTAACTAGGCATTCGAACTCGTTGAGTTGAGTCCGAGTTCGTGAGATGTAACTAGGCATCCGAGCTCGTTGAGTTGAGTCCGAGTTCATTATGGATGCGAACGCCCGAGCTCGTTGAGTTGAGTCCGAGTTCGCTTATGGGCGGGTTACATGGTAGCTTGGCTACATATGTGGCACTTATGTGCAAACTTCCTACGTATCCGAATTATATTCGATGAGTTCAACGGGTAAAGTTCTACTCAAATGGAGGAATACTTGAGATGAAAAGAGACGTATTGGTAAGTGATGTGAAATGGATACTTCGGACAGGTATGTACTTAACCCTCGGGTTGAGTATTGATACAATAACGATAAGGTAGTAAAATGATGAATGATGATTAGAAATGAGATTTATGTTTTGGTGATACCATGCTAATGTTGTTTGGTATGATTGCTTTGTTATGTTACTTATTATTTGCATATGAACTTACTAAGCATTTATGCTTACTCCTCTTTCTTACTCATTTTAGTTTTGGACAAGCCAGCTTAGGAGTCGGGATTGGTCGGAAGCTCACCACACTATCGGAAGAACTTTTCGGTAAAATGGCTTGTAAATTCAAGTATGGCATGTATAGCAAAATACTTATTTTGTGTAAATGATCTTATGGTATGGTGATGAAATGGTTGAGGAAGTGCTTGATAATGATAAATTATGGAAATGGTTAGTTTAGAATATGTTTGATGTTATGGAAAGTTAATAAGTTACCTAGTTCATGAAAATTCATAAAAAGGATGAAATTTGCCATAAACAGAATATTACAGCAACACTGACGTGAGTTTGAAAATTTACTAAAAATCATATAAATTGAATTTGGTGATGTATTAAATATAAAATTGAAGATTATTATGTCTAGTTTCACATGAAACAAACTAAACTGGTAAAAGAATTATATGTTAGAAGATATTTGAATTTTAGTGAAACAGGGTCAGAGCAGTTTCTGAATCCCCTGTTCCAACTTTATAAATTTACCATAAATTGTACAGATATAATTAGGTGGCTTATTTTATATCCTCAGAATCCTTATTGAGTCTAGTTTCAGGAGAAATAAAACTCATATTCATATGAATTTTATACAGAGAGAAAAGTGGTTCGTAGTAAACAGAGGTCAGACCAGTCAAGCCCTGAAACAGGGGTAACTTTAACTAATAAACTGTACTAATTGGCCCAACCAAAAATTCTAGAAAAATATTATTAGATAGGCATATGAGTCTAGATTCAGAGAAAATTTACAGATCTTGATTTCGAGTTTCGTAACTCGAGATATGATTTTTCTTGTGACTGTAACGCAAGTAGCTAAAAAGCTGTGAATGTAGAAACAAATAATCTAAAGTTCTTAAAATGTTAAATTAAGTTTAGTAACACCTCATACTCGACTCCGGTGACGGTCTCGGGCGTGGGGGCGTTACACAAATAATTTGGCAAACGTTGTGACGAGATAATTTGATTATAGTAACGAAAGGGTCTTTAACTTAAAATTTGTTTTTAAACGATAAGTCCTGTTTTTTGAAATGTACTTTGATGTGACACTCTAAATTCGGTCGTAACTTCTAGGCCGAGTTTGGGTATTACATTTAGTGATATCAGAGCCAGGTTACAAAACTCGAC
The DNA here is from genome assembly GCA_025698465.1 of Gossypium longicalyx. Lineage (NCBI taxonomy): Eukaryota > Viridiplantae > Streptophyta > Magnoliopsida > Malvales > Malvaceae > Gossypium > Gossypium longicalyx. The sequence goes on from CM047005.1 coordinate 33,332,850, forward strand.
TGTGGAATGGGTTTTGAAAAATATTAGGAATTTTTGGAAAGCTGTTCTTGAAGTATTTTTGGAAGGTTTACCCGTGTGGCACACTGAGTTTCTGGTGCCAAATCTGTAAGTACTTTGACACTGTTTACTATTATAGACTGAAATGTTATACTAAGGTAGGGGTATTATACTAGAAACCCTAGAGTCTAAGTTAACCGAGACTGTAGAAGACTGAAAACTATAGTGAGATTCTGCTCTATGAAAACAAAACTTTAACTATTGCTTGATAATAAAATATCTGTTAATAATTACTGGAACTATGAACTGATTCATAAGACTTTTAAGCAGATAATTCGTTATCGATATGAGCACAAGAGGGACCCATGGAAGACGTACACCGGGTCGCAGTAGAAGCCGTGGAAGTGCTCGGGCTGGGTCTTCGGCATCGGGTCACATGCCTAACGATGAGGCTAGGGAGGCATATGCTGCACCAGTAATTGAGACGGAGGTCAGGGTAGGTCTGCCAACTACGGGTAGCGATAACCCGGCTTTTGCACAAGCCTAGGCTTGAATCCAAGACCTCTCAAACTCTTCCCAGGACACTTAACCATTGAAGTAGACATGCATTTGTGTCACTTTGTTGCACAACAAGACATTTATGTACGGCCTCCTAACTGTTCCCATGCTCAAGACCTAATACTTATCGGCCTAAAATTTGGGGCGTTTCACAATAGTTCATGAATCATTTCCATAAGGAAAATCGAATTTCACATACAAACAACTTCAATATTATTCTTATTTGACTGAATAATAAACTTATAAATCAATCAACTTATGCTCATCATTTAATGACTAACCTATACACTACTTAAACATCAATTTTTAACCAAGTCAGACATATTGTATCACTTAAAACTCATATAATCTTCTTGCTTTACCAATGCACAAATTACTATTCATTTGGTCATTTTTCAGTGCATTAGCAGAATGTAATCATGCTTAATACATATGCTTTGTTCAATGTTTAAATTTTGTCATTTTTAATATATCACTTTATACACATATAACCTTTCATAGAAATAAATCAATATACATATATATATCAACCATAATTTGCACATCAAGTCAAACATATTACAAATATATCTCATCTAATATATAAAAATATCAAACCAATACATCATATACTTATATATATATAAGTGTCGAATCATGACTAACTTACTAACATGATTCAAAACAATTTCTTCACTTAACGCAAGCATATTGAACTCACATTTATCACAAGCCATAACCGAATTACCTAGTTACCATAATACATAGCAAATCTAAATAAAACATGTTTCACATATAAATACATAGCATCGCTGAACCATCAATCAAATATAACTCTATTATCTAAAATCAACATTTAACTGAATACATTCATCAACCAAATTAAATCATTACTATCAAATACAATACATAGCTGAATCATTAAAAAATAGGTAACATATCAAGCATAATTAATACTTGTATATATACCAAAGCCGATTCAACCAAACCAAGTAAAATCATCATTTGAGCATAACATACAAACCAAACTTAGAACACACAAGAACCATGAGCAAGATAGCAAATACTTATACATCAAATTAGCCATTTTCGCATGGCATATTATACACAACACTTTAAACATATTCGAAAAGTAGTATAGCCTATACATGCCATAGGTTTGAATTTAGCTTTTAAAAGTACCGATAAACAAACGATAGTGTGATAGACTTCGCTGACGATCCCCTAGCCCGTTACTAATCTCCAAAATCTATAAAACAGAGGCAAACATACATACAGAGTAAGCTAACATAGCTTAGTAAGTTATAAGCAAATAACAACTCAATGACATTTATAATTCAATACAACAAAATCGAATTATGCTATTATGTTCATATACAATTTCAAACTTGCAATTACATTTATCAAACATATAACTATGCCTCAAATTCAAATTGGTCGAATGCACATATAGGTAAGAACATAATTAATTTTTCACTTCTAAGATCATATATATTCATTTGCATCATATACAATTTGCATCACATACCAAATAGCCAACTTACCTTAATTTCAAATAGGAAATTAACTATCACATACCTGATCACTTTAGCTCGATTACACATTCGATCACAACTTATCATTACTCGTTGAACCATTCGAAATTGAATAGGAGACTCAGATAATCACACATATCGTACAATGCCAACGTCCCAGACGTGGTCTTACATATAATCACATATCGATGCCAACGTACTAGACGTGGTCTTACTCGCACACATATATCGAAATCACATATCGATGCCAACGTATTAAACGTGGTCTTACTCGCACACATATATCGATGCCATGGTCTTAGTCACACATCACATATTGGAATCCTATGTCATGATATATATATCCTATCTATTCTTAAGGCTCATACGGGGCTTTCGGATGTTGTAACTCAATCGAATCGAACTCGTAACCATTGCTCTCAAACATATATCATTTTGGCACATTCTTAAACAATTATAACAATTCAATTCAGCATTTATAATATACACATATTGAAATTTACAACATCTATTTGCCTATAAACTTACCTCGGACAACGATAATCGGAACGAGACGATTATTCGACAACTTTGGTTTTCCCTCGATCCAAATCTGATTTCTTTAGTTCTTGATCTAAACATATTCAAATTAAACTCATTCAAACATAATTTCATTCAATTTAGTCCAAAAACAAATAAATGGGCAAGTTACCATTTTGCCCTTGACGTTTCACAGTCCTAGGAGTAATATGAAACAAAACCAAAATTGTTCGATAGACTTGGGGCACTTTAGGAAATTTTCGCCCAGTTGAAGTGTAACACGCCCGTGGGGCTTAGAACATGCCCGTGTCCTTTTTCCAGTATGCAACACAGCCAAGACACACGCCCGTGGGCTTAGCTCGTGTGCTACACTGACTTCAACCTCACCATTCTGTTAAATAAACAAGGCCAAGGCACACGCCCGTGTGCTTCGCCCGTGCTCTATGCTGACTTAAAATTTCAAGTGCAGGGGACACACGGTCATAGCACACACCCATGGGAGTAGCCCGTGTGTCACACACGGCCTAGACACACGGCCGTGTGTCTACCTGTGTGGACCTTGTTAGGCTATTTTCCAAGCCTTAAGTCACCCTCTACTAGCCAATTACACTTATAGAATACTATAGTGCATATTTAAGCCAAATTATCCATTAGTAAATATGAAACTTTGATTAACCTCATTGCATATGAACCTCACGTCATTGGTTTCATACATGCTAAGTTAATTCTTATCTTGCATTTAATGATTTATATGTCTGCTTGACATATTAAGATTGGCTCGTTATTATAATTCATTGCCAATTATAACTAAGCCATCGCATATGAATATAAACATGCATAGATTTCTAGGGCATAGCCTACCTTAAAATGAGCCAATTCCCATTGCCATATAAAAAAAGAGAAAAAGATAAACATATTTTTACATGCCTTCACTAGGCAAATCAAATGACATATATAACAAAATACTCAAAAATCCTATACATGCCATTGGATAGTTGATAGTGTGTTGACTCTCCAATTGTCTTCCAATTCTTATGAGTCTTTGAGCTTTGAAAAGAAGGGAAAAGAGAGGGGTAAGCATTTACATGCTTAGTAAGCCTGTATAACCAGAAAGTAAACTTACCAATTATTTAGCATACATCCATAATAGATAATGAAACCAACAAATATGAAAATGGTTTCCCTATCACATGCACTCAATCAATGAGTTAGTCATAAACAAAACATCATGTAATATATATTAGATGTTAGTCATAAACAAAACATCATGTAATATATATTAGATGAGCTCATCATTTAACATGTTATTCGTTCATATATCTCGTGTTAGTCCCATTGAGATTTTAGGAAATCTCGATGGATTATCCAATTGCCGTCAATTCATACGAATGATCGTTTCAGTATGCACATCCGCGAACCTCACATCTTACGCGCAGATTACACCCAAGCTAAATCCCCGTAATATAAACTCATAAGGCGATGTCGGGATTACATCCAAAGCTAAATCCCTTATAATGACAAACACCCTTAATGAGCTCGGATCTGAATTACCAGTCCAGGCTAAATTCAGACCCTAATCGGATTACCCGTTCGGGCTAAATCCACAATGCACACATATTCTTCGGGAGGCTCAATCACTCAAGGAACACCAGTCCAGGCTAGATCGTTTTTATACTTGTGATCTTGGGACACATCCAGCTAAATCCTTTTCTGCAACACATGCAGGATCTCAAGTCTCATGTAAATCATGGTTTACCCATCGAATTCCCTTTCCAACCTCAACCGAGACATTATTCGACAATTCATTATTAAAGATGCAATTCATGCATTTTCATGCCATCAACAATGCAATTATCATGCATTCACAAAACATACAATTATGCATGTTATAGGTTTACTTCAAGTTATCCGAACTTACCTGGTATTCGTTTTGGAGCTATGTTTCGGTTATTCTGAAACCTTGCGTTATCATTAATTCACTACATTACACTTTTCAAGTTTAATTTCTACCCCCGGTCCAAATGACCGTTTTGCCCCTAACTTTTGACATTTTTACTATTCAGTCACTAGGCTCGTATAATGAAACACATGCAATTTCTATCTTACCCAAGCCTATCCGAACAGTTTTCTCTCTTATGGCAACCCACATTTTCCATTATTTTCTCATTTCTACCACATATTTAACAACTTTTGCAAAAAGGTCCCTTTCGGGGTTTTTCATGAAAATCACCTAAGAAAATATGTTTAACACACCTTCAACTTTCATACCCCTCCATAATCCACCAAAATACAAGCAACTCATGCATGGGTAAATTTTTAAACCTAAACCCTAGCATGAAATATGGGTAGAAATGGAAAGATCAAGCTACGGGGATTTCAAAAATACAAAGAACATTAAAAAGGGGCTTGGGAGCACTTACTATTGATCTTGAAAATGTTAAAAACCCTAGCTATAGTGACAAGAGAATTTCGGCAGCTATGGGGAAGAAGATGGTTGATTTTGGCTTGATTTTTCCCATTTTATTTCATTAAAATGCCAAACCAAAATGCACTTAAGTCTTTTTTTTGAAATTTCATCCATGTAAGCCCATTTTTGTCCAAAAACTTAGAGATTGAGAAAATTGCTCTTTAAGACCTTCTAATTTATAATCTAAAGCAATTTTATACAAATTGCTTCTAGAATCCAAGTTTTGCAATTTATTCAATTTAGTCTCAAATTTTTTATTAGACACCTTACTCAAGGAATTTCTTCATGAAACTTTAACACATGCATAATCTAATATTCTAGGTCCCGAAACCACTATTCTGACTAGGCCCTATTTCGGGATGTTACATTTCTCCCCCCTTAGGGACTTTCGTCCCCGAAATTCTTACCAGTAAACAGGTTTGGGTATTGGTTTCTCATGGTTTCTTCTGGTTCCCATGTAGCTTCTTCCACACCATGTCAGTGCCATAGAACCTTTACTAAAGTCACACTTTTATTTCTTAACTGTTTAACCTCTCGGGCCAAAATCTTGACTGGTTCCTCTCCGTAAGTCATGTCTGGTCAAATCTCAATCTCCTCTAGTGAAATCACATGAGAGGGGTCTGATCGATATCGTCTTAACATTGGTAAATGGAACACGTCGTGAATCTTTTCCAATTCGGGTGGTAATGCTAAGCGATAGGCTAATGGTCCAATCCTTTTAGTGATCTCGTAAGGTCTGATAAATCGCGGAATTAGTTTACCTTTCTAACCAAATCTCAACACTTTTTTTTCCATGGAGACACCTTCAAGAATACTTTGTCTCTAACTTGGAATTCAATATCTTTTCTTTTCAGATCAGCATAAGACTTTTGCCTATCCATGCCACTTTTAAACAGTCTCGTATTACGTTTAATTTTTCTTCAGTTTCCCTAATCAGATCCACTCCATGAGTCTGATTTTCCTTAAGTTTTGTCCAGTATAATGGAGTTCGGCACTTCCTGCCATACAAGGCCTCATAAGGTGCCATTTTCAAACTTGTTTGGAAACTATTGTTGTAGGCAAATTCTACCAATGGCAGGTATTTTTCCCAGCTACTCTGAAATTCGAGGATGCAACATCGCAACATATCTTCAAGAATCTAAATCATCCGCTCAGACTGACCATCGGTCTGAGGGTGAAAAGCTGTACTAAAACTCAAGTTTGTCCCCAAGGCTTCCTGTAGCTTTTTCTAGAATCTCGAAGTGAACCTTGCGTCTCTGTCTGAAATAATTGATAATGGTACTCCGAGCAATCTTACCATCTCAGAAACGTATAAGTCAGCCAGTCTATCAAGGGAATAATCTATCCTTACCGGAATAAAATGAGCCAACTTGGTCAACTTATCCACTACGACCCATATGGCATTTTTCTAGGCAATCCTGCCACGAAGCCCATGGTAACTCTGTCCCACTTCCATTCGGGAACCATCATAGGTTGTAACAAACCTGAAGGCACTTGATGTTCAGCTTTAACTTGCTAACATACCAGGCATCTTGACACAAACTCAGAAATATCTCTTTTCATACCGTTCCACCAATACATTTTTTTCAAATCGTTGTACATTTTGGTACTTCCCGGATTAATAGACAAACTACTACTATGTGCTTCTTGCAATATTTTTCGGATAAGTTCATCATCTTTAGGTACGCATACTCTCTTTCTGAACATCAAACACCCATCAGGACTAATCCAGAAATCTGATTCAGTCCCTAACTCACATTGAGCCCTTTTTGCTTGCAAGTCACTATCATTAAACTGAGCATCATGAATTTCCTGCAGAAATGTTGGCCTAGCCTCTAGTTCTGCCAAGGCCGAACCATCATCAAGCAATGTCAAACGAGTATCCATGGCTTTCAAGGCAAATAAGGATTTTCTGCTCAGAGTATAGGCGACCACATTCGCCATTCCCTGGTGGTAGTCAATGATCAGATCATAATCCTTAATTAATTCTAACCATCTCCTTTGTCTCAAATTTAATTCTTTTTGAGTCATCAAGTACTTGAGACTTTTGTGGTCCGTAAAGATACAACACATTTCACCATATAAATAATGCCTCCAAATCTTCAAGGCAAAAACAATTACAGCAAGCTCTAGGTCATGGGTCGGATAATTCTTCTCGTGAGGCATAGGCTATCACCTTGCCATCTTGCATAAGCACACAACCCAATCCATTTAAGGATGCATCACTGTAGACCACGAATTCCTTTCCCGGTTCAGGTAGCACTAAAACAGGAGCTTCAGTCAGCAATGTCTTTAATTTCTCAAAACTTTGCTAAAACTTTTTCATCCATTCAAACTTAACATACTTCTGTAGCAACTTCGTCATCGGAGTCGCTATCATAGAAAATCCTTTTACAAACCTTCGATAGTAACCGGCTAATCCCAAAAAGCTTCTAACCTCAATTACATTTTTAGGCGATTTCCACTCAACAATAGCAGAGATTTTACTTGGATCAACTTGGATGCCTTCACCCGAAACAATATGACCTAAAAATCCAACTTCTTGGAGCCAAAATTCACTCTTGCTAAACTTAGCATACAATTGCTTTTCTCGCATAGTTTGCAATACAATTCTCAGGTGCTTCGCATGTTCTGTCTCATTTTTAGAATAAATCAAGATGTTGTCAATGAACACAACAACAAACTTATCCAAATATGGTCGAAAGATCCTATTCATTAGATCCATAAATACGGTCGGTGCATTCGTCAGCCCAAACGGCATAACAAGGAATTCGTAATGACCATACCTCGTCCTGAAAGCTGTCTTTGGCACATTTTATTCCTTAACACGCAACTGATAGTAGCCAGACCTCAAGTCTATCTTATAGAACACAGTGGCTCCTCTCAAATGATTGAATAAATCATCAATCCTTGGTAAAGGATACTTATTTTTTATGGTTACCTTGTTTAGTTGCCGATAATCAATACATAATCTCATTGAACCATCTTTCTTCTTTACAAACAACAAGGGGGCACCCTCAGGTGAAAAACTTGGCCTTGCGAATCCTTTATCCGACAACTCTTGCAACTGTGCTTTTAACTCTTTTAGCTTGGTTGGTGCCATTCTATACGAAGCGATAGAAATAGGAGTTGTCCCTGGCACCAATTCAATACCAAACTTAATTTCTCTCTCAGGAGGTAATCCTAGTAATTCCTCCGGGAATACATCTGAATACTCACATACTATCGACACAGACTCGATCTTTAACTCTGTTTCCTTAGTATTCAGTAAAAATGCAAGATAAGCTTCATACCCTTTTCTCATATACTTCTGGGCAACCATTATCATGATTACATTCGGCGGCGAACCCAATTCTCTTGATTCGACCCGTAGAGTCTCACCATCCAGACATTTTAACTAATATACTTACTACCACAATTCATAGTTACATCATGAAGGGCTAACCAATCCATACCAAGTATTACATCAAATTCATCAAATGGTAGCAACATAAGGTTAGCTAGAAAACAATGACCTTGAATCATCAAAGGACAATTCTTACAAACTTTATCAACTAGAACCTATTTGCCTAATGGGTTCAACACTTTAATAACAAATTCCGTAGGTTCCACAAGTATATTCATACTAGACACCAATTTCATGCAAATGTAAGAATGCATCAACCCCAGGTCAATTAAAGCAATAATACTCATATTAAAAAGGGAAAAAGTACCCGTGATAACGTTAGGAGCAGAGGCTTTCCTTTGAGCACGTATTGCATACGTTCTTGCCGGGGCTCTAGCCTCTGGTATTGCAGTATCTTTAGTTGTGACCCGACTGCCACTAGCACTTCCAAGGTATCTTGGAGGTTTACCTCGTGCCATGGAAGCACTCAACTTCGGAGTTACTTCCACTTCTTCTACGAATCGCTCTGGGCAATCCCTGAGAAAGTGGTCAAGAGAACCACATTTGAAACATGCACCGCTTTTTACTCGGCACTCTACGAAGTGAAATTTGTTGCAGCTCTTACACTTCAGCTTTTGATCATCTACGCTCCCCACACTAGTCATCATCGGGGAGGAAGAGTTTTGAATTCATCGTCTAGAACCCTTCACTCTACCCGAATATCCTACTGATGAAGTGGAGCGTTCATGCTGGCTCCTAGCTTTCTTTGTGGAGAATGACAGTATTTTACCGCTGGTCCTTTTGCTCATAACTCGAGCCTCTCTCTTTGCTTGCTTTCTTTCGTTATTAAGCTCCTCGGCATTTTTGGCCCAATTAGCCAATGCGACAAACTCCCGTATTTCAAGAATTTCAATCAACAATTTGATGTCCTCATTCAGACCTTCCTCAAAGTGTTTACACATTTCTGATTCAGTTTGGACCCATTCAATTACGTACTGACTTAGCCGTACGTACTCTCTCTCGTATTCTACTAAAGTCTTGTTCCCTTGTTTGAGTTCCAGGAACTCTTTTCGCTTCGAGTCTAAAAATCGTTGGCTAATAAATTTCTTACTAAACTCTGTTTGGAAGAAATTCCAAGTAATATTTTCCTTCGGCACTACCGAGGATATGGTCTTCCACCAGTGGTATGCAGTATTCTTCAAGAGGGACACGACACATTTCAAACACTCTTCGGGTGTGCATGACAATTCATCTAAAACCCGTGTAGTATTTTTGAGCCAGAACTCGGCTCTTTCAGCGTCATCATTGACTTTCGCTTTGAATTCCTCATCTCCATACTTTCTAATATTGTCTATAGGGACCTTACCGATTCTTACCAGTGCCATACCTCGTGGCACATCCTCATCAGGTTGGTTAAGGGGTGGGGGCGGTCGTGGTATGTCGGGGCGATACCTTAGATAATCCCCTAACCATTCATCCATCATATCAAAGAAGGTGACTCTGGCCTCTTCCCGGCCTTCAAACATAAATCTCCTACTACTACTGGATACAACTCGTTGTACGAAAGCTAGAGCATGGCTCTCGACTCCCTTAGACTCATCTTGTGCTCGATTGGAAGACATTTACTATATTCAAAACAATTTAAACAATTAGGAGATGTCACACTATCAAGATTCGAAAAATGGCATGTATAGCGAACTATAACATCCTCTACGGTAGTCCTAGAACTGACTAAATCCTAGCTCTGATACCATTAAATGTAACACCCCTCGCCCGTATCCGACACTGGGATAGGGTTCGAGGCGTTATTGGTAATTCACCTTTACAAACTTACTCAATCAGGTTACTAAATTTTGCTCGTGATTTAACACTTTTCAAACGTGTACACTTTGTCTCTTATACAGGCCTCCAAGGCCTAAAAACACTCCTAGGAGTAATACGAAACAAAACTAAAATTGTTCGATAGACTTGGGGCACTTTAAAAATTTTTTGACTAGTTGAAGTGGAAAACGCCCTTGGGGCTTAGAACACGCCCGTGTCCTTTTTCCAGTATGCAACACGGCCAGGCACACGCCTGTGGGCTTAGCCCGTGTGCTACACTGACTTCAACCTCACCATTCTGTTAAATAAACACGGCCAAGGCACACACCTGTGTGCTTCGCCCATGCAGGGGACACACGGTCATAACACACACCCATGGGAGTAGCCCGTGTGTCACACACGGCCTAGACACATGCCCGTGTGTCTACCCGTGTGGACCTTGTTAGGCTATTTTCCAAGCCTTAAGTCACCCTCTACTAGCCAATTACACTTATAGATTACTATAGTGCATATTTAAGCAAAATTATCCATTAGTAAATATGAAACTTTGATTAACCTCATTGCATGTGAACCTCACGTCATTGGTTTCATACATGCTAAGTTAATTCTTATCTTGTATTTAATGATTTATATGTCTGCTTGACATATTAAGATTGGCTCGTTATTATAATTCATTGCCAATTATAACTAAGCCATCGCATATGAATATAAACATGCATAGATTTGTAGGGCATAGCCTACCTTAAAATGAGCCAATTCCCATGGCCATATAAAAAAAAGAAAAAGATAAACATATTTTTACATGCTTTCACTAGGCAAATCAAATGACATATATAACAAAATACTCAAAAATCCTATACATGCCATTGGATAAAATAGAAATGTCTTTATACCAAAGCTTGTTTAGTTGATAGTGTGTTGACTCTCCAATTGTCTTCCAATTCTTATGAGTCTTTGAGCTTTGAAAAGCAGGGAAAAGAGAGGGGTAAGCATTTACATGCTTAGTAAGCCTGTATAACCCGAAAGTAAACTTACCGATTATTTAGCATACATCCATTATAGATAATGAAACCAACAAATATGAAAATGGTTTCCCTATCATATGCACTCAATCAATGAGTTAGTCATAAACAAAGCATCATGTAATATATATTAGATGAGCTCATCATTTAACATGTTATTCATTCATATATCTCGTGTTAGTCCTATTGAGTTTTTAGGAAATCTCGATGGATTATCTAATCGCCGTCAATTCATATGAATGATCGTTTCAGTATGCACTCCCGCGAACCTCACATCTTACGGTTGGATTACCAGTCTAGGCTAAATCTCCAGTAATATAAACTCATAAGGTGATGTCGGGATTACCAGTCCAGGCTAAATCCCTTATAACGACAAACATCCTTAATGAGCTCGGATCTCAATTACCAGTCCAGGCTAAATTCAGACCCTAATCGGATTACCCGTTCGGGCTAAATCCACAATGCACACATATTCTTCGGGAGGCTCAATCACTCAAGGAACACCAGTCCAGGCTAGATCGTTTTTATACTTGTGATCTTTGGATTACCAGTCCAGGCTAAATCCTTTTCTGCAACACATGCAGGATCTCAAGTCTCATGTAAATCATGGTTTACCCATCGAATTCCCTTTCCAACCTCAACCGAGACATTATCCAACAATTCATTATTAAAGATGCAATTCATGCATTTTCATGCCATCAACAATGCAATTATCATGCATTCACAAAACATACAATTATGCATGTTATAGGTTTACTTCAAGTTATCCGAACTTACCTGGTATTCGTTTCGGAGCTATGTTTCGGATATTTCGAAACTTTGCATTTACCTCGATCGACCTCCGAAATTTGTTCCTCGGGGTCTATAACAAAAAAAATTATATCATTAATTCACTACATTACACTTTTCAAGTTTAATTTCTACCCCGGTCCAAATGACCGTTTTGCCCCTAACGTTTGACATTTTTACTATTTAGTCCCTAGGCTCTTATAATGAAACACATGCAATTTCTATCTTACCCAAGCCTATCCGAACACTTTTCTCGCTTATGGCAGCCCACATTTTCCATTATTTTCTCATTTCTACCACATATTTAACAACTTTTGCAAAAAGGTCCCTTTAGGGGTTTTTCATGAAAATCACCTAAGAAAAGATGTTTAACACACCTTAAACTTTCATACCCCTCCATAATCCACCAAAATACAAGCAACTCATGCATGGGTAAATTTTTAAACATGAACCCTAGCATGAAATATGGGTAGAAATGGAAAGACCAAGCTACCGGGATTTCAAAAATACAAAGAACATTAAAAACGGGGCTTGAGAGCAGTTACTATTGAGCTTGAAAATGTTGAAAACCCTAGCTATGGTGACAAGAGAATTTCGACAGCTATGGGGAAGAAGATGGCTGATTTTGGCTTGATTTTTCCCATTTTATTTCATTAAAATGCCAAACCAAAATGCCCTTAAGTCTTTTCTTTGAAATTTCATCCATGCAAGCCCATTTTTGTCCAAAAACTTAGAAATTGGGAAAATTTATCTTTAAGACCTTCTAATTTATAATCTGAAGCAATTTCATACAAATTGCTTCTAGAATCCAAGTTTTACAATTTATTCAAATTAGTCCCAAATTTCCGATTAGGCACCTTACTCAAGGAATTTCTTCATAAAACTTTAACACATGCATAATCTCATATTCTAGGTCTCATAATAATCATAAAATAAACATTTTGATGTCGGATTTGTGGTCCCAAAACCACTATTTCGACTAGGCCCTATTTCGGGATGTTACAACTACAACTTATACATTAAGGCCACAACCGTCCATCACTAATTCATATGGTAATATTGTAACTTATATACCTCATGCAATAAAGACAACAACAATTCGGCTCTTACAAATTAAACCATAAATTTTCCATTTTACGCGATTAAGCCCTTTTATTAAATCGGGCACTCAAACGACAAAATTAAAATACGAAAATTTCATGGATATAAATTCACACATAATAAACACAAAATAATTTCTAAAAAAATTTCTGACTCAGATTCATGGTCTCAAACCCACTGTTCCGAATAGAGTCTAAATCGGGCTGTTACATTACCGAACAAATCACAGCTTCTGAAAATTCACATATTCACACAGGTCATATTAATATATATCTATAAAGCAAATGACTGATCAAATTTAAAACATACATTGTTAATAATAATGCATATACGAATCATAGCTCCAAGTCATACAGCATATATATACTTCGAATCATAAGCACATCACCTTAAGAGTATTTGATTACCTATTGAAAATCAAACATTTTTCTTCATCACTCTATTCATGCGCATATTGAACCAAATAAATCATATCATATGGCTTTTTTTATATTAACATATGTGGTAATATCAACTACACAAAATGGTCAAGTTTAACTTTTAAACATACTAGTCATATACGTATATAACTTATCAAGTATAACCCAATTCGCATACTAAGTAATATGCCTATAATGCATTTACACAACCAATCAAATCATTATATAATCAGTCATGCAAATTAACTTCCACATAATAATTAAAAACACACACATTCTTGCCATTATAAACCAAACCTAGATAGCCAATTACCATGACCAAACATACAACCACTTATATAAATAACACAAAGTGATAGAAATTTATTTTTACCATTACAAATCATATAAATAAAATGACCAATGCATACGGCATCACTAGTATATATATACATACCAAATACCTATATTGCATACTTATCAGTATGAACCTAAAGCCCTAGCCAATATTCATGTACATATTATCCACCATTTTCAATCTAATTCATCAATGCAATCATACCATTACAAACCAACTCAAAATAACCATATCTAATAATCAAATACCTATAGCATTGCATAGTTCTCACATAGCAAATACAACTAAATTCATTATTAATATATATAACTAAACACTTAACCACATAATTTAATCACCATTATCAAATCATAAAATAGCTTATAACCATCATCTATATTTACATCACATAAACCGAAATAACTTTTACATCATCTTTAATATACTTAGCATTTTACCTATTTAATCAAGCCAAATCTCAAGACCATTCCATCACACAATTTATACCATAAATCATACTTACAAATATAGTTAATACATGACCGAAAATCACCATCATTAACATCATTAACTAACCACAACCAAAACACATCCATATACCAAGCTTACCAAAATGAACTAATCATAAGCCATATATATATCATTACATCATGCCGGATTCATATACTAAACATACCACACACATATACCATGACCAAAATTACTTAAACATTAGATCATTAGCATTAAGATCAAGCCATTTTCGCATGGCTAAATATATATACAAATTTCAAAACCAACCAAAACAAATACTAGCCTATACATGCCATAGGTTCAAAGTTCAAACTTTTAAAATACCGAAACAATGATTGATAGTGTGACGGATTTCCTTGGCGATCTCCGAGCTCGTAACCAGCTTCGAAAATGTATAAAATAATGAATGTACACACATACAGCAAGCTTGAATAGTTTAGTAAGTCATAAGCAAATAAATCATTTCAATATCATACATAATTCAATTAAACTAGGCTGAATCAAGCAATCTTAACCACATATACATTTATCATGCTTGCAAATTCATATAATCATGTAAACACTTTACTTACCTTTACTTTCATGAGCATTTAAACCTTACTCGTACCTGAGCCATTTAGTTCAATTTCACATTCAGCCTCGTCTTAACATTGCCTGTTGAACCATTTAGAATCAATAAGGATACTTGAATAGCTCGAAAAGCTCATACAATGCAAACGTCCCAGACGTGGTCTTACATATAATCAAACATTGATTCCACTATCCCAGACAGGGTCTTACACGAGATTATATACGATGCCAATGTCCCAGACATGATCTTACATGTAAATATCAAATCGTTGCCAACGTCCCAAACGTGGTCTTACATGAAATTACATATTGAAATCTTATGTCATGACATATGTATCCTAACTATTCCTATGGTTCGTACCGGGATTTTGGACATCGTAATTCGATCGATTCATGCTCGTAACAATACATTCCATGCTAAATTCAATTCGGCAATGTAATTATACATACATACAATTCAATTTGGCTATGTACAAAATAAATACATTCAATTTAACATCATTTATTCACTTACGAACTTACCTCGGACGAAGACGAACGAATCGAAATGACTATTCGACAACTTTAGATTTACCCCGATCCAATTCTGATTTCCTCTTTTCTTGATCTAGATTAATATAAATTAAACTTATTTAGTCACATATGTACTCAAATTCACCCAAAAACACCTAAAAGGGAAATTTTCACTTTAGCCCCTAACATTTCACATTTTTTACAATTTAGTCCCTATTTCACAAAACACAAAATACACATAATTTCACTAAACTCTAGTCTAGCCGAATTTTACTAAGGTTCATAGCAGCCTATTTCTTTCATTTATTTCACATTTTGACCCCTCAATTTATAAAATTTATAATTTAATCCTATATAGACATTTTTACCAAAAATCACTTAATTAAACATCTTAATCTAGCAACATATTTTTATTTTCCATCATCAAACAAAAAAAAAAACCACAAGCTATCATCAATGGCAATTCATGAATACATCATCAAATTAAAAAATTCAAGCATGGGTTGGCTAGTATTCAAAGCAACGATCTCAAAAACGTAAAAATCATAAAAAATCGAGCAAAACACATACCCAAATTAAACTCCCAAAGGTGCCGAATGTTTAACGCTTCCAAAGCTTTATTTCCTTCTTAGCTTCAACCAAGAACGATGAACACATGCATGGCCATTTGTTTTTTTTTTGTTTTATTTAATACTTATTAATATCTCAATTACCAAATTAGCCTTTTTATTTTCATTTAAAATCCACTAACCTTAGGTTTTTATGTCCATCCAAAATTTCAATGGTATAATATCAACAAAAGGACCCCACATTAAAAAGAACATAGAAATTTAGCACTTTAATAAATAGCTAGCCCTTTTTACATTTTACGCGATTAGGTCCTTTTATTAAATCGGACACTCAAACGATAAAACTAAATCACGAAAATTTTACATATATAAATTAACATGCTGTAGACACCAAAAATAATATTAAAATCTTTTTTTGACTCAGATTCATGGTCCTGAAACCACTGTTCCGAATAGGGTCTAAACCGGGCTGTTACATCCACCCATCTTGGAAATTCTCACATTATGTATTAGAGTCATCTGGATTTTTATTGTGTAATCCGAAATATGGTATTTATCGAACCAAGTTCATTTGGTTAGACCAAATCAAAGGTATGGTGTGACTGGCGACCTTATAATATGCTAAAGCCAATATAAGAATCTGTTGAGTGTAGTGTCCAAGGGTATATTATTTTGATAAATGTATCCAATTTCTATCTTCAAACGATTGTGAAATGGGATTCACTATAATGTAGGAAGTCTGTAATTTGCCAATCTAGCCAGACGTGTACAAGGTGGTCAAGTTAAAGGTTGGCGTATAGTTATCCGTTAGAAATCAGAAAAGTTGTAACACCTTATACCCGGCCTGGTCGCCAAGCCCAAATATCAGGATGCCACACCACCGTCTCATGTCATAATCACGGTAAATTGTTACGTTATTAGGAAATTATCCTCTTTACCAGTGATTTTATAAATTTTTAGTCAAACATATATCAACCATCATTAAAACATGCCAAACATACTTTAATTCAACTTATAGTAATAATTGAACAAGCATTAGGATCACTTACCAAAATTTCCAAGGCAATCACGTAGGTATGGGTACTAGAACATGGGTATTGATATTTTCCTAGCATGGTATCGATATTGTTTGCAAAATTGGTACCAAATTAGTATTCTGTTTCTTGTCTAAAATCAAAGCCTCAGAAAATATCGCTACCTTTGCAAAAGTATCGTTAAAATTACCCCAAGTATCGATACTCGTGAGAGGGTATCGATACCAATTTACGATTCTGACTTCCTGCACATTTCAAAAATCATGTAGGTATTGATATTAAAACCCAAATACCGATACCTCTACTCCAGTCATAAAAAATACAATAATTTCAAACATATAACTCATACTAATTAGTTTCTAATCATCATGCTATCATATCATCATCAAACAAATGTCAAAACGACTATAACCACAGTTTCAGACATCGAGAATAAGTCCAAGCAATAATCAACATATCACGATTCAAACATTTAAATTTTGAGAACAGTAAACATTTGAAACATCCAATATATCATGGAAAAATTCATGCAACAATTCTACCACATTGCCTTTATTTCCCCAAAACATAAACAGATTAATAACACCTACTAAAGAAAGCTAACGTCTTGCTTGGATCACCCCTCAGAAATCACACAGCTCACGCCGGCACTTAACTACTCTGCAAGGGTTTTAAGAAAGGAGTGGGTGAGCTTAACAAGCTCAGTGAATGCTCATAATAACCACAATGCACAATGCAAACAATTCATCAAGCATCAACGAAACAACCATATAGCATAACTTCAACAATTCCAACTCTAGTGTCATATTATACTTGTGCATTATTACTAGTTCTTTTACATGGTAAACATATTCACTTTTAAGCATATATCACATTACACATATAATCACATAGCATTTAAGCATATATCACAATATTCATATAATTACATAATGTCTAATCAAATATCGCAATACTGATATAATCACATAACATTCAAGCATATATTGCAATACTCATATAATCACATAACATCCAAGCATATGTCGCAATACTCAAAAACATGTTTATAGATAAATTGCATAATGATCACATGTCATATAAACACATATAAAAATACATACATATTAATAATTTAAGATAATTTGACACTTGAGCTATGAAACATAAAAGTGAGCTCTATCATCACTTATCGGATACATAAATCTCCAACACACCATATAGACTCATATGTCCCAAAGGTGAAGCATAAAGCTAACACTCTCTTTATTTCCTCTCACATGTCCCATTGAATGGAGCTTAGCTCACATTCCCTTATCCCTCCAACATGTCCTAAGGCCTCAACGCCCAAAATCACTGTATGTATAGGTGAGTACTCACAATCCTATGACATGCCAACTATATTCAATGGTTTCATAAGGTCACAAGGCCAAAATATCCACAATTACACATTTTAATTACCGATTTAATGCACAACATTTTTGTTCATATTCATCAATTTACATCACAACTTGTATAAAATGCATGCTTATTGAAATCACATTTAACTGCACTTTAAGTGCCACAGTAATGCTCATTGAGCCATCAAATATCTGACCACATATGTCTGTATTAAAATCAGTACATTACATATCACATACAAGTATTATCACATATTACCTGTCATAATAATATTACATTCCACAATTCAACACATATAAACTTACTGAAATTCCACTCGCTTTCGCTATATATTTTCATCGTTAGCATATCATTATCATTATCATTTGGCATGAATATCATGCCCACAACACAAATCACAATACTCATCACACTTGTCTCATAACACAATATCTCATCATAATAATCAATCCACAATTATTCATATAATCACATAATTGGCCAAAATAAGACAAGGGAAATAGAAAGCTTATACTCGGAACTTAAGATAGGGTTTAGGCTATTCCTAAGATCCCAATTAATACTATGAATCAAGTCTACTAGAAGCAATTCCAAACCCTCACCGATTACGCTTTCGCCAAAAACCCGAAAACATAAACTAGCTTTTTCTTGCCTTTTGCCTTGCTCGAAGAAGGTTCCAACAGTTCTGACGCTTTACACATAATAACCACACAATATACACAATCAATATTTAGCCAAATACTCACTTAAACCAACCAAAAACGCAAGTCTAAGCTATATTGTAACACCCCTTAACCGTATTCCACGCCGGAACAGGGTATGAGGCATTACCGGACTTAAACACAAACAAACATACATTTTCGAGCCATAAATTTGCGTCCAATTTAAAACTATTTTCGTTCAATCATAAAGTCCCTCATACGAGCCTACGAGGCATAAAACATGATTTGGAAGTGGTTCGGGACTAAACTGAGAATATTAGAAAATTTTACAAAAACTTAGAAATTTTTTCACTAAACAGGGGACAACACCCGTGTGGATATGGGACATGCCCGTGTGGGCAGGTCGTGTGGTCATACACGCCTGTGTCCCGACCCTGTGTAACTCTTTGTTTGTCACCTAAGAACAAATTGAAGGCACACGGCCAAGTCACACGCCTGTGTGCTAGGTCATGTGGTCGATTTAAAATTTATGATTTTTCATTAAATAGGTACAGGCTTCACAAGCTTGTGCCTGAGGCCGTGTCATCCACACGGCTGAGACACATGCTAGTGTCTCTACGTGTGTGCTCAATTTTGAGCATTTTGTTTCTCAACATTAAGGTGCAGGGGACACACGGCCGGAACATATGCCCATGGGGCAGACCGTGTGTTACACACGGCCTAGACACATGCTTGTGTGGACAAAAATAAGGCTATTTACCAGGCCTTTTTTCCACCCTTTTATGCATACACCTACACAACAAAACATAGCACCAATCCAAGCATATACATACAACCAAATCAGCCACAACCAAGACATCAACACATCATTCACATGCTACCATCTATCGTACACAAGCATTACATATTTATCAACTCAAATCATGTAAATTCCCATATTCATGAAAGGCATCGCCATATAAATTACTTATACTAATCATATACAAAATGAACTTTCAACCAATATAAGCCAACATTAGGCCAAATCAATTATGACGCATAACAAAATGACCAAGTCCCCTATACATGCCATAACTCAAAACGTTGAATTCATAGATACCAAAATAATTATTGATAGTATGAGTGGATCTCCGACGATCTTCGATCCTCGAGCTAGCTTGGTGACACTATAAGACAAAGGAAAGGAAGGGGAGTAAGCTATAAAGCTTAGTAAGTTCCTATGCAAATAATAAACATCATAACCACACATTTAACATATAATTAACATAATGTAAGTTAGCATAAATGCTATTAAAATCTCATAATTATAGTCTTTCTTAACTTTGACATTCCCGTTGAACACTCGAAATATTAGCGGATACTCGAAAATCATGTACATAAGTGCATATATGTAGCCAAAGCTACCTCATATCTCTTAATACATATAGGCTTGCTCTCGAGCTATTCACGGGCCTGTTCACACTAGCTATCAGTCAGGACGTAGCTACATAGTGCTACTCACACAAGTTGTTAGGTATTCAGAACTCATGTCAGACTACCCAACCACTGTTAAGACATACGAGACCAGCACCCGGATCACATCAACACATAGGTTCCTAGTGACATGTCACTCATATCCTATTTTATTCTTAAGGCTCAACTGAGAGTTGTCGCTTGTCGAAACTTTGTCGAATACGTCCAAAGAGTCAATCACAATTCATACAATATTAAAGTATTTAAAAAATAAATATAACAATGCATTATTTACATACGAACTTACCTTGGTACAAAAATTAGTAGAATTTGACCTAATCGTCAAACACTTTGTTTTTCCCCCGATCTAGGTTCGAACCTCATTTTTCTTGATCTATAATAACAAATTTAACTCATTTAATACTCACATTGCTCAATTCAGACCAAAAATCACATTATGAAAAAATTATATTTTTGCCCCTAATGTTTCACATTTTTACAATTTAGTCCCTAGGCTTGTAAAAAGAAATGTATTCCATTTCTTCAAAACCCAAGCCTAGCTGAACCATTTTCATACTTATACATGCCCACATTTTCCACTTAGTCACCCTTTTACTACTTATTTTATTACTTTTACAAATAGGTCATTTTTGACATTTTTACCGAAACTTACTTTGTAAAAGTTGTTTATCTAACACCAAACATGCATTTTCTACCATTAGACATCAAAATACACAAATATCTATCATGGGTAAAATTTTAAAATTTCACAATACTTTATAATAGTCCTTAAAATAGCTAGATTAGGTTATAAGGATTTCAAAAACATGAAAATTATTAGAAACGGGGCTAGAACGGACTTACAATCCAGCTTGGAAGCTTGACAAACCCTAGTTATGTTCTCCCTTGCAAATTTCGGCCATGAGGAAGAAGATGAGCAAAAATTGGCTTTTATTTTGCTTATTAATTCATTTATTAACCAAATGACCAAAATGCCCCTAACTTAAAACATGAAATTTCTCTTACTTCATGTCCATTTTTGTCCACCAACTTAAGTGATGGTTTAATTACCATCTAAGGACCTCTAATTTAAAATCTCATAGCAAATAAACACCTTTAGCATATAGAACTCAAGTTTTGCACATTTTGCTAAGTTGAGTGCTCAAATGTCAAAATTTTTCAAATGAAATTTTCACTAAATCATTCCATAAAATTGCAGACCATAAAATATAAGAAAAACTAATTTTTTTTGTGTTAGATTTGTGGTCCAGAAACCACTGTTCCAACTAGGCCCAAAATCGGGTCGTTACAACTCTCCCCCTTAGGGATTTTTCATCCTTGAAAATCTTATCGAAAAATAGGTTTGGGTACTGTTTTCTCATAGCATCCTTGGGTTCCTACGTAGCATTTTCAACCCCATGTCGTTGCCATAAAACTTTCACTAGGGCTATACTTTTATTTTTCAATTGTTTAACTTCCCGAACTAAGATCTTGATCGGTTCTTCACCACAAGTTATATCAGGTCGAATCTCAACTTCTATTGGTGAAATTATATGCGAAGGATCTGATCGATAACGATGTAACATAGACACCTGAAACACATTATGAATCCTTTCTAAATTTGTCAGCAAATCTAACCGTTATGCCACTGGCCTTATTCTTTCAATAACCTCAAACAGCCCAATGAAACGTGGACTCAACTTGCCTCTACGGTCAATTCTCAGAATCTTCTTCCACGGGGATACTCTTAGAAATACTTAATCACTAATCTGAAATTCTATCTCTTTTCTTTTCAAATCTGCGTACTACTTTTGTCGATCTGAAGCAGCTTTCAAGCAATCACGGATTACCTTTACTTTTTCTTCAATTTCTCTAACCAAATCAACCCCGTGAATCTACCTCTCACTAAGCTCTGTCCAATACAACAGAGTTCAACACTTGCGACCATAAAATACTTCATACGGAACCATCTTTATACTCAACTGAAAACTATTGTTATAAGCAAATTCGACCAAAGTAGATATCTTTCCCAACTACCTTCGAATTCTAGAACACAATATCGGAGCATATCTTCAAGAATCTGAATTACTCTTTCGGATTGACCATCGGTTTGCAGATGAAACGCGGTACTAAAATTTAACTTTGTACCCAAAGCCTCTTGTAATTTCATCCAAAATCTCGAACTAAACCTTGAATCTCTTTCCAAAATAATAGAAATAGGCACTTCGTGCAATCTCACAATCTCAGAAATGTACAATTCAACTAATTTATCAAGTGAGTAGTCAGAACGTACCGGAATAAAATGAGCTAATTTTGTCAATCTATCAACAACAACCCATACGACATTTTTCTTTTTTGGAGTCAATGGCAAACCCGTCATGATTTCTATTGTAATTATATCCCATTTTCACTCAGGTACCATAACTGGCTAAAGTAAACCTGAAGGCACTTGGTGTTCGGCTTTTACTTGTTGACAAATCAAACATCTCGAAACAAACTCCGAAATATCTCGTTTCATACCTGACCACCAATACTATTTCTTCAAATCATTATACATCCTTGTACTGCCTAGATGAATTGATAAACAACCACTATGTGTTTTGTGTAATTTTTTTTGAATAAGTTTATCAGTTTTTCGGAACACATACTCTACCCCGAAACATCAAACAATCATCTGAACCAATTCGAAAGTCTATATCAATGCTCGATTCACACTGAGCTCTTTTGGCTTGCAATTCGCTATCATTTTTCTGAGCTTCACAAATTTTGCTGAATAAATACCGGTCTAGCTCTCAACTCGGCCAAAATTGAACCATCATTAGACAAGGTCACTCTCGTATTCATAGCTCTGAAAGCAAATAAGGACTTTCTGCTCAAGGTATCTGCGACTACATTCGCCTTTCCCGGATGATAGTCAATCACTAGTTCATAATCCTTCAGCAACTCGAGCCATCTCCACAGTTGCAAGTTTAGATATTTCTGAGTTATCAAATATTTTAAACTCTTATGATCTGTAAAAATATGACATTTCTCATCGTACAAATGATGTCGCCAAATTTTCAAAGCAAAAACGATATGGCCAATTCCAAGTTGTGTCGGATAATTCTTCTTGTGTAGTTTCAACTCTCTCGAGGCGTAAGCTACCACTTTTCCCTCTTGTATCAACACACAACCCAAACCATTCAATGAAGCATCGCTGTAAATTACAAATTCTTTTCCCGATTCAGGTTGTACTAAAACTGGTGCCTCAGTAAATAATGCTTTCAATTTCTCAAAACTTTGCTGACATTTTTCGAACCATTCAAATTTAACATCTTTTTGCAACAACTTGGTCATAGGAGTAGCAATCATCAAAAATCCTCTGACAAAACGTCGGTAATAACTGGCTAAGCCTAAAAAGTTTCTAACTTCAGATACATTCCTAGGCGGCTTCCAATCAACAATTGCCGAAATCTTACTTGGATCAACCCGAATACCATCACCTGAAACAATATGTCCCAAAACTCTGACTTCTTGGAGCCAAAACTCATTTTTACTTAATTTAGAAAACAATTTCTTATCTCTCAAAGTCTGCAATACAATTCTCAAGTGCTTAGCATGCTCAGAATCGTCTCGAGAATAAATCAAGATGTCGTCGATGAACACAACCACAAACTTATCTAAATATGGTAAAAAAATTCTATTCATGAAATACATAAAAACGGCAGGTGCATTAGTTAATCTGAAAGGCATAACAAGAAATTCATAGTGCCTATACCTTGTCCTGAAAGCGGTTTTTGACACATCTGACTCTTTAACTCTCTACTGATAGTAGCCAGATATCAAATCAATCTTCGAGAATACCGTTGCTCCTTTTAACTAATCAAATAAGTCATCAATCCTCGGTAAAGGATACTTGTTCTTAATAGTCACCTTGTTGAGCTGTCGGTAATCAATACGAAGCTTCATAGATCTGTCTTTCTTCTTTACAAATAACACTAGAGCACTCCAAGGAGAAAAACTTGGTCTCACAAAACCCTTATCTGTCAACTCTTGCAACTGAGCTTTCAATTCTTTCAATTCAGTTGGAGATATCTTATACAGAGCAATCGATATCGGTGAAGTCCCAAGTACCAAGTCAATAGGAAACTCCACTTCTCTGACCGATGGTAACCTTGGCAACTCTTTCGGGAACACATCCGGATATTCACAAACTATCGGCACTGATTTAATTTTCAATTCAAACATCTTTGTATTCAACACATAAGCAAGGTAAGCTTCAGAACCTTTCCTTATGTACCTCTGAGCAGACATAGACAAAATTACAATAGGCAATTCACTTGTTTCGTCGGTTTCAACCCAAAGAACCTCACCATTTTCACATTTCAATTCAATAGTTTTCTGTCTACAATTTACTATGGCATCATGCAGTGTCAACTAGTCCATACCCAAAATAACATCAAATTCATCAAATGGCAACAACATTAAGTCAGCCGGAAAACAGTGACCTTCAATCATCAAAGGACAATTCTTGTAAAATTTATCAACTAGCACATATTTGCCTAAGGGGTTTGACATTTTAATCACAAATTCAGTAGACTCAATAGAAAAAATCTTCCTAGATACCAAATTCACACAAACATAAGAATGAGTCGATCCAGGATCAATCAATGCAATAACATTAGTATCATAAAGGGAAAATGTACCAGTAATCACATTGGGAGATGACACATCCTCACGAGCATGAATGGCATAAGCTCTAGCAGGTGCTCTGGCCTCAGATCTCATGGCTGTATCTTTCGTCACACCTTTACTGCTAGTTCTATTCCTAGTATTTCTTGGTGGCCTACCTCTATTGTTAGTATTACCTGGCATTGCACTTTGAAATTATTTTTTCTCAGCCATTTCAGGGCAATCTCAAATAAAATGCTCTTGGGAACCGCACTTGAAACAAGCTCGGTCATTCATCCTATACTCGCCGGGATGTCTTCTTCCATAATGCTAACATTCTAGTCTGTTAGACCTAACATTACCCACACTCCCCATTGAAGTATCTTGAGATTTAAAACTTGAATATTACTTCCCACGGTCTCTGTGCGAATATCCAGCTGATACATTCGAACGAAAATTCATTTCTCTAGATTTTTTTGACTGAGATTGAAATGACTTACTCATCGGCTTTTTTTCTTGCATCTCTAGCCTCACTCTCGGCCTTTCTTTTCTCTTGTCTTAGTTCTTCGGATTTACAAGCTCGTTCAACCAATACTTTAAATTCTTTTAATTCTAAGATTCAAACTAACAGCTTGATGTCCTCATTCAGCCCATCTTCGAACCTTTTACACATAGTAGCCTTTAGGAAACACACTCTCCGGCATACTTACTGAGCCTGACAAATTCTCGCTCATACTCTGTCACCGACATTCGACCCTGTTTTAGCTCAAGAAATTCTTTACGTTTCTAATCGATAAACCGCTGTCTGATATATTTCTTTCGGAATTCCACTTGAAAGAATTCCCATGTAACCCTCTCTTTTGGTACCACAGATACTAGTGTCTTCCACTAGTGATATGCTGTGTCCCTCAATAATGATATAACAGATTTCAAACATTCTTCGAGTGTACATGATAACTCATCAAATACCCTGATAATATTCTCAAGCAAGAATTCGAATCTCTTGGGGTCATCATCTACATTAGCCCTGAATTCCTCAGCCCCTTGCTTTCAAATCTTATCAACCGGAGGCTTATTTTATCTTACCAAATCCATACCTTGGGGAACTACGGGAATCAATTGGGTATAAGGAGAGGGTGGTAGATGTTGAGCATACAGATTTGTCAAAACAAACACCGAATACCTATCATTCATCGTGTGGAGGAATGCTTCCCTAGCCCCTCCTCGACTAATCGGGGGAGGTCTATTTTCAGATGATGTTGCCCCTTGAGCGGGAGTCGGCGCATTACTTTCTACATCATCAGCTACAGCTCGACTGAGATCCATTTACTATATGAAAACATAGTTTAAAATTGTCAGGAGTCATCACACTAGCACAGTTCATATATGGCATGTATAGCTAGACTCTTACACATGCTACATTAGTCCGAGAATCGACTGAACCATAGCTCAGATACCACTAAATGTAACACCCCTTACCTGTATTCCACTCCGAAATAGGGTATGAGGCATTATCGGACTTAAACACAAACAAACATACAGTTTCGAGCTATAATTTTTTGTCCAATTTAAAACTTTTTGCATTCAATGATAAAGTCTCTAATATGATCCTACGAGGCCCAAAACATGCTTTGGAAGTGGTTTGGGACTAAACCGAGAACTTTAGAAAATTTTACAGAAACTTAGAAAATTTTTCACTAAACAGGGGTCACACACCCATTTGGATTGTGTGGGCAGGTCGTGCCCGTGTCCTGACCCTGTGTAACTCTCTATTTGTCACCCAAGAATAAATTGAAGGCACACGGCCAAGTCACACGCCCGTGTGCTAGGTCGTGTGGTCGATTTAAAATTTATGATTTTTCATTAAATAAGAGCAGACTTCACGCACCCAGGACACGCCTATACCTGAGGCCGTGTCATCCACACGGTTGAGACACACACCCGTGTCTCTGCTCGTGTGGTCAATTTTGAGCATTTTGTTTCTCAACATTAAGGTGTAGGGGACACATGGCCAAAACCCATGCCCATGGGGCAGATCGTGTGTTACACACGGCCTAGACACATGCCCGTGTGGAAAAAAATAAGGCTATTTACCTGGCCTTTTTGCCACCCTTTTATGCACACACCTACACAACATAACATAGCACCAATCCAAGCATATACATACAACCAAATCAGCCACAACCAAGACCTCAACATATCATTCACATGCTACCATCTATCATACACAAACATTACATATTTATCAACTCAAATCATGTAAATTCCCACATTCATGAAAGGTATCATCATATAAATTACTTGTACCAATAGTAGCCAATTTCAACCGGCCTTATACAAAATGAACTTTCAACCAATATAAGCCAACTCATTAGGCCAAATCAATTATGACACATAAAAAAGTGACCAAGTCCCCTATACATGCCATAACTCAAAACGTTGAATTCATAGATACCAATATAATTATTGATAGTGTGAGTGGATCTCCGATGAACTCCGATCCCCGAGCTAGCTCGGTGACACTATAAGACAAATGAAAGGAAGGGGAGTAAGCTATAAAGCTTAGTAAGTTTCTATGCAAATAATAAGCATCATAACCACACATTTAGCATACAATTAACAAAATGTAAGTTAGCATAAATGCTATTAAAATCTCATAATTATAGATTTTCTCAATCACAACCTTACCGAGAGTTCATCACCTATTGAGCTCATTACGTGTGAGATTTGCGTAAATACCTGTACTAACTCACAACATAACCATAGTCTTTCTCAACTTTAACATTCTAGTTGAACACTCTGAATAATAGCAGATGCTTGTAAATCTTGCACATAAGTGCCATATATGGAGCCAAAGCAACCTTATATCTCATAATACATATAGGCTCTCTCTCTAGTTATGCACAGGCCTGCTCACACAAGCTGTCAGTCAGGACGTAGCTACGCAGTGCTTCTTACACAAGCTGTCAGGTTTTTACAACTCATGCCGGACTACCCCACCACTGGTAGGACGTTCGAGACCAGCACCCCGATCATATCAACACATGGGTTCCTAGTGACATGTCACTCATATCCTATTCTATTCCTAAGGCTCAACCAGGAATTCTCGCTTGTTGAAACTTTGTCGAATACATCCAAAGAGTCAATCACAATTCGTACAATATTAAAGTATTTAAAACATAAATATAACAATGCATTACTTACATATGAACTTACCTCGGTACAAAAATTAGTAGAATTTGACCTAATCGTCAAACACATTGTTTTTCCCCGATCTAGGTCCAAACCACGTTTTTCTTGATTTATAATAACAAATCTAACTCATTTAATACTCATATTGTTCAATTCAGTCCAAAAATCATATTATGGTAAAATTACATATTTGCCCTTAATGTTTCACATTTTTACAATTTAGTTCCTAGGTTCGTAAAATGAAATGTATTCCATTTCTTCAAAACCCAAGCCTAGCCAAACCATTTTCCTACTTATACTAGCCTACATTTTCCACTTAATTACATTTTTACTAATTTTATAACTTTTACAAATTGGCCATTTTTTACATTTTTACCAAAAAATCACTTAGTAAAAATTGTTTATCTAACTCCAAACATGCATTTTCTACCAATAGACATCAAAATACACAAATATCTATCATGGGTAAAATTTTAAACTTTCACAATACTTCAAAATAGTCCTTGAAATAGCTAGATTAGGTTACAAGGATCTCAAAAGCATGAAAATCATTAAAAACGGGGCTAAAATGGACTTGCAATCGAGCTTGGAAGCTTGACAAACCCTAGCTATGTTCTTCTTTTCAAGTTTTGGCCATGAGGAAGAAGATGAGCAAAAATTGGTTTTTATTTTGCTTATTAATTCATTTATTAACCAAATGACCAAAATGCCCTTAACTTAAAATATAAAATTTCTCTTACTTCATGTCCATTTTTGTCCACCAATTTAAGTAATGGTCTAATTACCATTTAAGGACCTCTAATTTAAAATCTCATAGCAAATAAACACCTTTAGCATATAGAGCTCAAGTTTTGCACATTTCGCTAAATTGAGTGCTCAAATGTCAAAATTTTCAAATGAAATTTTCACTGAATCATTCCATAAAATTGTAGACCATAAAAATATAACAAAAATAAATTTCTTTGAGTCGGATTTGTGGTCCTAAAAGCACTATTTTGACTAGACCCAAAATCAAGCCGTTACATATTGTAACACCTCAAACCAGGCCTGGATGTTATGGCCGAGTCTGGCAATGTCATATAGAAGTGCTTTTCATAAAGTGTGATATCGTTGAAAAACCCATTTTCTATTTAACGTCTTTGTGTGATCTTTAAGATGATTTTAAGACGTCTCGTTCATTTTCAAAATGTGAGAATTTTCAAAATGTCATTAATTTTTAACACGTTATTTCTTGCGAAAGCTCTTAAAACAGGTTGCATATTCATGGTATCTTTGAAAAACCCGCGTCTTTTCTTATTGCTAGCAGTTATAAACCAAAACAAATAAAAATCCCAAATTAAAGTTAACATTCATAAAGGCCTTATTACAGTAAAAATACCTAAAATAAAATTACTTAAAATAAAAATCAAATATAGAAATATAAATAGATGTGTGGCCACCTTTAAGACCCTTACAGTACCGATCCGGATAAGACTAGGGGTTACCTGTACAGATAAACAGAAGGGTGAGTTTACGAAAACTCAGTATGTGATCCCATATCAAATAACCATACAGTGAGCAAGTACAGTCTGGGCCTAAGCCCATCTCAGTAATGGTTCAGTTTTAGTTAGGGCCTTAGCCCATTACAATATCAGTATCAATTTGGGACTCAGCCCATCTCAGTGACAGGAACAGTACAGAAATGCAATTAAGAAATCTTACCTAACCACCCTCTACACTCGATCTCCGTCCAGCCCTACACTCCATGTGGGGATATAAT
The DNA here is from genome assembly GCA_025698465.1 of Gossypium longicalyx. NCBI lineage: Eukaryota > Viridiplantae > Streptophyta > Magnoliopsida > Malvales > Malvaceae > Gossypium > Gossypium longicalyx. The sequence continues at coordinate 33,363,052 of CM047005.1, forward strand.
CAACCCACCCATCCCTACACTCCAAGTAGTACCGGTTGCTGCACTAAACAGTATTTGCAGTAGAGTTGCCAATATAGTACACTTCCTCCAATCATATTAAACCCATCCCCATGCAACGTATCATACAACATGTCATGCCATATCATGATATTACACAGGTACTCAATGCAGTTAAAATAGTATGCTAAAATATAGTCATACATCACATAGGGGAAAAATAGTCATTTTATAAAATAGGGGGTCTAGGTAAACTTACCAACCCAACAGTAAGTCCACAGTCGTCTTAGGCGACCCGTGCAACCTTAGTGGTCAAACAGTGAAAATGGGCTCATGGCCCATATTTCGGGCCCATGTGGGCCCACACGCTTGTGTGGCCCACACATCCCATAATGGCCTTAGCCACGTGTATTACACAGCCTGGCCCAATAATTTCCCCACGTCTGTGTGGTTTACCCGTGTGGGGGCTACATGCTCGTCAGGCCCACACGACCCAGTTCGGCCCAAAATAGCCAAATACGGCCTCAGCCTATGAAATCACTTATGGTCGGCCTCGTCGATCATGCGCCCATGTTTAGTCACACGGGCTACCACACGGGGTAACTGCATGCCCGTGTGGTGTCGACGATTAACTCTTTTCGGCTTTTTGCTAATTTATGATTAGGAGCAGTGCTTTCACACATCTTGTCTGTTCTGTTGCCTAACTACATGCGAGCCCTCCAGGTACCTATAATGGATCAAGTTTTCATTCAATTAACCACTATACAGTCTAATTAATCTAAACCCCACAAGATATTCAACTTCCAATGGAACAATCCATATCGTCAATCTAATAATAGAAGATTTCGCTTCCCTACCGCGTCAATAATGATCTCCAGTCCCTCGGTCGACTGCTAATCACAACAATACATGACCCTTAAACAAATTGCATCAAGTAACAGAACGATGAAGAATCAAATACTTACCAAAAGAGTGCTAAGAATCGTGAAGCAAATGATAACCAACAAAACAAAGAGAGAAGTTGTAATGACCAAGAAATCAATAGAGAGTGTTGAAGGAAAAGTTGGCACAGTGAGGGTAGGAGAAGGAGTAGTATTCGGCCAAATCAAAATCGATTTGAGAGAGAGAGAGAAGCAAAGAGAATCGACCAAAACAACAAGATGTAAAAGAGGGGGAATTATTAGACCCAAAAGAATTGAGAGAGGGGGACAGAGAGCATTCAACCAAGAAGAAAAGGGGAAGAGTGCCTATTAGAGGAGTAGGGGAAGAAGAACAAAATAACAAGTAAGGAACCTGAAGAAAAGTTCAAACCCGAAGTAAGCAAAAACGAAAGATACAGTAAAACTCCCTAGCAAAATTTGACCTCCAAAGAAAAGAAAAGAACCAAAAATGTTGACAGCAACTAAAATGGAGTGCAAATACCAACCAAAGCCGAATTCTTAAGTGACCAGAATACCAATTCGGCACCAACTCTCCCACAACTTCAAATCCCTATATTTTTCTCCTAAAATCCCTCCAACATAATCCCTTGAACCACCAAATTCAAACCCCACTCAACTCTGCAGTGTTTCGGTCAACCTCTACTACCCACATGGCAAATGCAGCAAAATGAAACACCCCAATGTGGAAAGCAAGACTTGAACTTCAGACCTCAGGTAACCATAGCACACCACTTATCCCCTAGGCCAACAGGCCCTTTTTGGCATGTTTTACCCACATTTATTTAAAAGCCTACTGACTAGAGAGTGTTTATTCATATTAAAAACAAAACTTTTGCAAAAGCCAAGGCTTGAACCCAAGACTTCTCAGACACAACCCATGAAACTTAACCACTGAAGTAGATGCACATTTTTGTAACACAACATACGGAAATGAACATTAAGGATTTTTACGGCGTTACACATATATTCTTCATGAAATTGAAAATTTGACTAACAAACTTGAAACTCAAATATCTTCCTCTATACTTAATATTTTCACTTAAAATTGATTATGTTAATCTAATTATTCTTCTACGACTAATTCTTAACCATTAAACTATACAAAACTACTCAATTCATAGTATCAACCTTTCAGCATGTTTTATGGCTATTTTTTGAAAATTCATTAAAACTCAAGAACTCTTTAACAAAAATTCAAAACAAGTTTATAAACCCTTAATCATGTCAAAACTAATTGAAAAATACTTTGAAACCAGGTTTTTACTCAAAAACCCGAAATCCATCAATAAGGACTCAATTTTTGGCTTTGATTTAAAACATGCGATTCAATGACTAAAAATTCCATTTAAAAGTTTAGGCATCATTTAAAACTAATTAGGAATTGAATTGTTACCTTAGACGATGAAGAATCGAGTGTTTGATCAAAAACCCAAAAAACTTACAAGCTTGACAATGGAGAAACCTATGGTGTTTTTGGGTGTTTCTCTTGGTATTTAATGGAGGTTTAATGTTGGGAATGTGAAAGAAATCAAGAGTATGAAGTTTGGAAATCAAAATCCATTGTAAAGTACTTAGAGAAGAAAGGGACGACAACAACAATAAAAAGGGAAGAAGACTAACGTGAAACTTATAGGTGGGGGATGATATTAGGGTGATTTTTAAAATTTGGTTTAATTGCCTCTTAAAAACTCACAATTTGACTCTTTTACAAATTAGTCCAATTTTCAAAATTAAAGATCTTTAAAACTCTTTTTCAAAAATTTATTTAATTTTCTAAAAACCATAGTAGACCATGTCGTAGAATTCCAAACACTAAGGTTAAAATCCTTAAAATACCCCTAAAACTCCTAGGCCCTATTTTGGGGAGCTATAAAAGTATCCTATAAATTTTGAAAGAAAGTCTAAATTTTTTAAATCGAGAAATTCAACATCATTGTTTAAAGGTAGCAATGGTTGAGATTTACTAAGTTTTGTTGAATTTACTGGCTTTTATTTGTGATACAGGTTTTTGGAATGGAACCAATGCCAGAGGGACCAAGTTAGGAATGTACTAGGGTGGCAGTTCGAAGAACAAAATTATTCATACAAGGAGGCACTCTTGGGAACGTGACAAATAGTATTCTACACCATAAATGTGCCTGTGTCATCAAAGATTTAGGTTGTAATGTTTATTACTGGTTTTAAAAGCCTGATATAATTAATAAATGTTTATTCAAATCTTTTGACTTAGAAAATATTTTAAATAAATAAGTACATCTAGTATGGTTTTTTCCAGTAGCAAAATTTTGTTAAGTATATAAGTATTGTGACATCCTGTGTTCGGATCTAGTAAATCAGGTAGGGTATAAGGCATTACAAGTTAATTGGTATCAGAGCTTTCGATTTAGTTGATCGTTTGAAAGTTGAGATAGAGTCAACCCTATATGCTTAATAAGCTGGGCCTAGCTTCATCCCTTGGGTAAGTTAAAGACTTCTGTTACATGAATACTTGGCACACTGTTAGTGTTGTGGTAAGTGAGATAGTTGGAAAGAAAGATGATAGTTTCAATCCTAAAAGAAAGAAAATAATACAAACTATACAAAGAAATTAAATACAATGAAAGAAAAAAGGTTTTCAATTTCCCTCCTGTACAAGTTGAGTGATTGGGTTAGTAGAGGCTTCTTCTACCTGGGGGTGTTCTGTAAGGACTTCTTCAAGATCAATTGAATATTCCAAATTTTCATATTCTATTTCTGGCTTATCGGGAATAAAGAAGTTGGTTGATGCTACCATTCCCTCTAGAACTTCTCCTAATCTTCGTCTTCAAGATTGTAAACATTGTAGTTCAGGGATTTAGTGGTGACCTTCTGTAGGAAGTTAAAGTTCACCTGACTCAGGTTGAGAGGACCAATAACCACTTGAGCGTGAAGGACCAAGTTGGATAGTAGAATGGACAATGCCTCTGCCAAATTCTTCTTAGTGCCCTCCTGGTACTTTTTTAGAGCTTCCACATTGATTTGGCATAGATGCTCCAACTCTGCTAAATGTCGTTGTTCTTAATAATTGAATTTCTTCTTCTAAGAGGACTCTCTGGCCTTTAGTCAATTATTTTCCTCATCCATTTTCTTAATTTGGATATCTAAATCATCATATTTGGCTTTCCAAGATGAGATGTAGGAGTTGAGTTACTTGATCTAGCTTACAACTTCTTGATGTGGCTGGCGTAGTTAAGCTAAGGACTATTTGCCAGAATGCACAGTTTTATTCAAGCTCGCTAGTTTGATGTTGTTCTAGTTGTAAGTATCTTGAAAGGCCCAACTCATAAGCCCATGCTTAACAACTAGACCTTACTAGCACCTAGAGTGGGGGAAGATGAGGATTTGAAGAGAGGGAAGAAAGGGAAGCTTCTTTTACTTGCGGAGGCAAGTTATTATTTTTCTGATGATAGCGTCGAGAGAGAAGGGATATTGCCATGGTCTTATTAGGTCACGCCATGGGAAGAGTCTACTAGCTTCGCCAGATGGCGTGGTTATGGGTAAGGATCCAAGAAGGGCTTCTGGCTGGCCTTGACGTGTTGTTTCCAGCATGAATGTAACCATAGGAGGATTCGAGACTTGGATTAGAGAGTCTATATAGTTGGTAGACTCTACTGGTGCATCTAGAACAAGAAGAAGGGTAAGAGCAAAAGTAATGATGGCTCTTAAGGGAGCAGGCTCTTTCCTAAGTCTGTAACGAACTAGTTGTGGGCGATCACTACCCTCAGTATCCTGGGTGCTTCCCTCCACCCTTGTCCTTTTCTTAGACTTATCAGCCGTTGTTCTTGGTAGGGTGGCAGTAACTCCTTCATTTTTGTGCATTGAGTCTAACAAGGCTAAGGCGTCCATATTAGTTGCTGGAGTTGGTAGAGAAGTACTAGATGTACGAGAAGAAGAAAACCCTTAGCCAAAATCAGTTTTGAGCTTGCATGTGACCCTTACGAACTTTTCTTTTTTGAGATGGAGGTTTGAGGTCCAATTCTGGATGATGGGCTTGTAACCCTGACGTGTACTAAAGTAGGCCATCCCAGCTAAGGCACCCTGCCTTTTGATCTTCACTTGATAGATCTTTTGGGAAACACTGAGAAGAGTTGACTTGTTGTGTAAACAAAAATCGATGAAATAAGCCACCAATGTCCGCTAGGAAAGGGCAGAGAGTTGCCTTAGTGCAATACCATATTCATTGGATTAGTTGAGAGTCATTTGGATGATTAGACCTTCTCCATGACTAGTCAAATAGCAACAAGGGTCTTCGTCAGATTCTCTTTACCTTCCCCAAATTTTTGTGGGAAATCAGGAAGATTTGGGTTAGGTAAGCATCGTCACTTGTCAAAGTCCACAGTAGGGGGACAAAGAGTTTATATCTAGTAAGGGAGAAGACATTCCATATCACTTTACTTTCTACTTTACGTTTTGGTTCTTCTTTTAACCTAAACTTTATCTTTTTCTTCGATAAGATAGAGTTAAGACCTCATTTAATTAATGGATGATTCAACCTTCTGGTATGTCTTATAGCCATGTATGCTATGATTGTTAATGAGTAAGGATGAAGAAAGGTGTAAGAACAATAGGGTGTGAGTGAAAGGCCCTACATGGGGGTTGTATGTAGTTGAAGCGTTAGTAAACTACCTGTAAATGGGGATTCTAATGAAAATTCCATGATATTGTAAATAGTTGCTATTGGATAGGGAAGGACAACACCGAAACAAAAACTTCAAGTCAAAGTAAAGATAAGTCTGTAGACCAGACTCCTGTACAATATATTATGATAACTCCTTGGATGCTCATATAGATGCGTATATCTCCTTGAGAAGTTGTTGTATGCATTTGTAAACTCTAAATTATATAGGGTTTTTTCTAGTCATTTTTACCACCTTTTTACTTAATAATAATAATACTAATCCCTAGTATTTGTTAATTAATTAAATGGATTTTTTATATTTTGATGATAGGCATGAATTTATAAGTAATGCAAATATAAGCTTTATTGTATTAATTCTATGCAAAATTTAAATTATTTCATGTTAATTATTGATTTGTTATATTTTATGATGCAAGGAACCATGGAGATGATGTAATATAAAGTTGCATGAACATGAGATATTTATTTCCTATGTTGGATGAAAAAACCATGCTAAATGGGTCATTAAGGTGTTACTTTAACGCAATAGGAAAGATAATACATGACGGACAAGACTGACAAGCTTAGTGTATCATGAAACTATCCAACAAGGGGGTGTCTAGCCCAAAATTCGGCACAAGCATATTGGGCAGCCAAGAATAAACTTTTGGGATATTCATTTGAAGGTCCTTACATTTCGAGAATCATTGGAAATTATCACACAAAGATTTCCCTTGAAACCGTCCAACCCATGCCTAAATTTTGCATGATTCTATGCTTAAATCAAGCAACCACTATCCACTTGCTTCCACCATATGTGGCTGACCAAACAATGGAGAAGATGGAGGGACTCCAATCCTTATTTTTAGTAAACTTTGGCATCTACTTCAAGTATAAATACCCCACTCATTCCCCATAACAAACATCTCTCATCCCTCATTTCATAAGCATTTTGTTGTGTGTAAATAACTAATGCAATTGTGTAAGTGCACACGTTATTTAAGTAATAAAGTGATAAGTAAGTATCGTCTCCAAAGGGATTGAAAACTGGTAAGAGATTGATTGAGTTTTTATAATCCTATTGATTAAGTTATTATAATCCTATTAACTATACTAAATAGTAGGAAGTACTCTTAAATTGAATAAGATGTTGGTATAATGAATGAATGTAATTTAAGGCTAAAAATAGAGAATTGATATGGCAAATAAAATGTAGTGGCAAATTATAGAGAAAAACAACAATAATTCTATTGTTGAATGAATAGGGTTGGAATTATTCAGGTGAAATGCTCATATCAAAATAATGTCATGACAAAATATTGTCTAATCAACTGCTCAAAGAGTTACTACTGTAACCTACCTCTTTCTATAGCTAGATTTTAAGCTAAAAATCTAAGTTACTGTATGTATACAGAACTCTGGATTAATAACTACAATTAACGTTCTTCTCTTCACAACTCGTAACATTTATGTCTAGAGTGCTTGGAATATTCTGTCGAATATTCACTTGTATCAAATGATTCTAGATCCAGTATATTTAACCTTTTCAGAATTAAAAATACATCTATTAACATAGCATACAATAAACTATATCTAGAGCTTGTATGCATGTATTTAAAATAACCATAAATCAAATAAAATAGTGACATAGACAATTTCAAATCACGAGCATTAAAGATGATAAAGCAATCACCCAAATAACTCCAACCCAGAAAAGATTTAGTCCATGGGTGGAAAAGTTAACACCAAAGTAAAATCTTTCATCAACATTAAAACAAGTTTGAATTACAGAAATAGGAAAACCAAAAATAGAACTCTAGGATTTCTTACCATACTCCAGGTTTATTTTTATCTTACGATTGTACGTGAACCCAGGTTAGATGTCTCTTCCCCTTCTTCACGTCTGTATTCTGCTCTCTGTAGCTGCTACCCTTTCTTTCTCTGGAATTCTCCAACTGAGTTTTTTCTATGTGCAGAGAGAGGACTGCTGTCACTAATCTCTTTCTCACATAAATTCTCCTCCCCTTTTTTCTTTTTCTCTCTCATTCTTTTTTTGGGTAGATCCGTCCCACCTCAGCACACTTTTTTCATTCCTCTTTTCAGGTTGTATTTTCTGGTACATGCATAGCTTGCTAAAAATGATGTGGATAAAGTGTTGAGTCGTCTTCCTAGAATTGCCATAGCAATTCTATTGGCAATCAATTTCACCATTTGCCATGATAATATTTCACTTCCTTTATTTTCCCTCTTCATCTTCTTGCTCTTCCTACACCTGTGTTTGCACAAAACCACACCTTTCCTCCCCAAGTGATAAAAGTAACAAAAAATGACGATTATATCAGAATCCAAGCTTTGTTATGCAATGCTCTAAAAAATATCCTAAAAATGCAAATGTATTCACTTAACTACAACCAATTAATTCTATTCAATGGCCTTAAATAGAACTCTTTTCAAGAGTTGTCACACCCTAAACCTAAATTATTTATTGTCCTCAAGAAAATGAAGTTTGAATATGCATGAATGCATGGAACTGCCAAAAAAATTGCCAAAACAATCAATTACCAAATGTACTGCCAAATCGTAATAGGCATATTATGTACATTTATTCTTAGCAATCTTCTACTGCAACAAAGAAAAATTTGCTTACAATTGTTGTAAACCTATTTACAAAAAATGTAGTGCAAAAAATGGTTCTTAAAGGTAAAATTTCCTAATTATTTCAGCAATTAAAACTATAGTAGATCTCTCCCCTAAACTCAATTTTTTAGGCACTCATTCAATTTTCAACACAAAATTTCCTTGGGAATTCATATTGTTACATGATTTTATACTTGACAACCTCAATGGAGTATACACTAGACTGCCACATATTATATCATGTCACAATTTGAGTATATATCACTCTTAAAATGAAAGCTTTTAACTAAAAAGATGGATGGAGCAAACAACTACGTTCTTAGCAATTTAGCCTCAAGATTTAGTGGAGTGTCCCTAGAATATGTACATATATATTTTTAGTCAAACACTCATATTTGAACTTATTTTTCTAGTCAACAATATAATGGAGCAAACAAAATATTACTAACCTACTCAATAGGTTCAAACATTGGAGTATTCATATTATGTTACCATGACAAAACTATACTCCATTACTATACTGAAATTAAGTCAAGAAGTCCTAAATTTATTCAAAGAATGCTACTATAACCTAATTACATTTATATTTAAATTATTCTACTTTTAGAAAGTCATTTTCAACAACTGTCCTATGCTAAATATGCTTAAACAATTGTTACCCTATTTCTAAGTTTACCAAGAAGAGTAATTATTCTCAATTAACATCATTGATACCCATATACTCACATAAGTAGGCAGTTGAATAGAAGTTGAATAGAAGTCAAATGTTGTGGCAAAAGGACTATATGAACAATTAACAATGCAGTATATATGCACAACACACCCCTAACCTAAGGGATGCATTGTCCTCAATGCGTGGACATGAAAAAGTAAAATTAATAAAAGCTATATGAATGTTGGAAAAAGATAAAAACAAAAATGAATGACCATGAAAATATAAAAACCAAAGCCTGGAGGGGAAAGAAGTTACTTCACTTGGGTTGTATGGATTTCCTTACAGCTTTCTTGTAATGTTGTGGCCTATCCTAGGGGGAGAAGATGGAAGTGTGCTAGTTTGCCAAGGCATTTCCTTGTCAGCCAGTTTCTGTGCAATATGCATAGTAATAGCCCCTTTGTTAGGACGGTGGTGTTCACTTGGTGGCAAAAGAACCTTGACTCTTTGGCAAAGTGCAGTGATCAGTAAGGGGAAATTCAATGCACCATCATTCTTTTAGCCACAACGATGAATCTCACGAAACATGATTTTTCCAAAATTAATCTTTCGGCCTACCGTTAGGGAGTGGAGAAGCAATAATCGGTCCTTAGGGATTGTAGCATTATGAGAAGGAATGAGACAAGTTTTTAAAAAATGGTACCAAATCTTGCTTTGAGGCTTCAATGAGATTCTGTCGATGGTGTAATAGTCATTTCTTGAGATTGACCATTGTGTTCCCTCCACACAAACATCAATGAGTACCTGGGTCATTTCTTGAGATTGACCATTGTGTTCCCTCCACACAAACAACAATGAGTACCTAGGTAAACGCTCTAGGGACACTGTCTTCACAAAGTCAGCATGCTCGTCAAGACATTCGGACAATCCATATTGAGCATTGATGGAGTCCTCATCAAGTAGAACTAGTACGCCACACACGTATATAAATGCATTGTCAGGAGAACTAATATGGGCATAAAACTCTTTCACTACCTTTGGGAGGACATCATCAGAATGGAGGCAGAAGATTCCCCACCCGTGCTTTTTGACAACTGATGAAACAACCTCTGTATACCCCATGAAAGGAGCATCCTGAAAAAGGAATCTTTTTTCCATGCAAAATGGTCATTTGGAAATATTTTTATGGTATTTCTCCTCAACAAGTTTACTGAAGAAGGTTCATGGAAAGGCAGAGGTTGAAGCAGAAGCCTTTTGAGGAGCCATTGAAGAGAATATAGATAGTTGAATGAAGAAAATAAATTAGGCTAATGGCTCTAAGCTGTAATTATTCTAGCCCAAAAAAACCTGTAACAAAAAAGAAAAAATTAAATGAGTTAGTGAATAACAAATTAAGAAAAATAAAAATAAAATTAAATGAAGAAAAATTTAAATGTAGGGGAGAAATTTTAATTATTCTGAAGAGAAATGGAATTTTTGTCACGCACTATAGGAGCTCCAAAATAATGTTTCAGGTGTTGACCATTGACTTTGAAAGTGGATCCTATTTTTCCATCTTTAATGTTGACAGCTCCATGAGGATAAATATGCTCGACTTGAAATGGTGTAGACCATCTCGACTTTAATTTTCTAGGAAATAGTTTAGGTTTGGAATTGAAAAGCAAGACTTGTTGTCCAGGTACAAATTGCAATGGCAAAATTTTTCTTGTCATGCCAGCGCTTTGTCTTTTCTTTGTACAATCTTGTGTTCTCATAAACTTAAGCTTGAAATTCATCCATCTCATTAAGCTCCAGTAGGTGATGAGTAGCAACAAAACCCCGGTCCATGTTTAGTTTCTTAATTCCCCAAAGTGCTTTGTGTTCTAGCTCAACTGGCAAATGACATGGTTTACCATAGACAAACTTGAAGGGTGACATTCCCAATTATGTCTTGAAAGCTATGTGATAAGCCCACAAGGCTTCATCCAAGCTCATAGACCAATCCTTACAGTTAGGATTGACAAGTTTCTCCAGGATCTACTTGATTTCTCTGTTAGAAATTTTAGCTTGTCCATTTGTTTGGGGTGATATGCTGTGGAAATTTTATATTTAACCCCATATTTTTTCAGAGCACTGGCAACTAATGTAACACCCCTAACCCATATCCGTCGTCAGAGTAGGGTTTTGGAGCATTACCGAAACATTCAGAACATTTTAGAATTTATTTACATAAATTGTTATTCAATTACCGAGATCATTCAAAATGTCCCTTAATTAGACCCTAGAGGCCCAATACGAGTATTAGAATCAAGTCGAGAATTAATTGAAAACTCATAAAATTTTTTACAACATTTCAAAAATTTTCCAAGGTGCAGGGCTCACACAGCCGTGTGGTCGGGCTGTGTACTACACACGCCTATGTCCCTAACCCGTATAACTCTCTGACTTTTAAAGCATGAAGAAATTGAAGTCACACGACCAAGTCATACGTCTGTGTGCTAGGCCGTGTGGCGAACTTGATTTTCACAATTTAGGTGCAGTTTTCACACGGCTACGTAACACGCCCATGTTCAAAGCCGTGTCAACTACACGGCTGAGACACACACCCGTGTCTCTACCTGTGTGCCCAATTCTGAACATTCTGTTTCTTATTTTTTTAATATGTAGGGGACACACGACCGGAACACATGCCCATGGGACAAGCAGTGTGTCACACACGGCCAAGACACAAGCTCTTGTGTCTGCCCGTGTGGACAAAATAAAACATTTCCTAGCCTCATTTGTCACCCAAAACTTACCATTTTCTTGCACCAAAACTCACAAGTATATATCCACCAATCCAACATCATTTTATTTTTGAAATTTAGATGTAGTTTTCACACGGCCATGTAACACGCCCGTGTTCAAGGCCGTATCAACTACACGGTTGAGACACACGCCCGTGTCTTTGCCTGTGTGCCCAATTCTGAGCATTTTGTTTCTCATTTTTTTAAGATGCAGAGGACACAGTCAGACCACATGCCCTTGGGACAAGCCGTGCGTCACACACGGCCAAGACACATACCCTTGTGTCTGCCCGTGTGGACAAAATAAAGCCATTTCCTAGCCTCATTTGTCACCCAAAACTTACCATTTTCCTGCACCAAAACTCACAAGCAAATATCCACCAATCCAACATCATATAAACATAAAATTTGCCATCAATCATGTGGTATTATCTCATGCATCAAAGAATATAAACTTACTCTTAAAATAAACTTATGTGCTAATAGAATTCCACCAAACTAACACATAATAAGCACTTTTGTGATTACCAAAATATTACTTCAAAAATGTCCAAACTTAGACCATCACTAGCCACTTCATTGGCTAGATTTGAAACTACAATTATAAGCCATCATTGGCCAAATAAGCTTATACATGCCATTGTACCAAAATGAGATTTCTATTTATACCAAAATGAGATAGTGGATAGTGTGATGATTGTTCCAACCGACCTCCAACCTTCACAAGCTTTGAGCACTATAAAACAGGGAAAATTAAATGGAGTAAGCATTTTATGCTTAGTAAGTTCATATAACGAAAAATAAACTTACCGGTCATATTTATTAATACAATCATACATAAATTTACATTCCATCGATTTTGGGTAAGTTACCTAAACACATACACTTATTCAACAAGTTAGTCACATAATCTCATATAAATATCAAGTAAACATAGATGAGCTCATCACATTACAAGCTTCCATTAATTTCACCTTTCCACACTTCAAGAGTATTTTTCATCGAACTATTGAAATCTCGATGGATGTTCGGGTAATATACACATGTGCAAAAGTATCCATTAAGGTACATAATAAAAAGGCACACTCTTGAGCCGTACATTTTACAGCAGGATGACCAGTCCAGGCTAAATCATATCCGTAGCATATGCTCCTAAGAGCTTAATATGGATCATCCGCCCGGGCTAAATTCTATTTGCAACATATGCACTATTATTCTTAACCCATCAAAATTCAATATTCGACCGGAACATGATAATTTGTCCATATTACATGACTTAAGACTATTTCATTATATATATATATATATATATATCATCTCACACATATCAACACGATCATACAATTCAATTCAAGCATATTAACATGCATTTTTAAGTTACACAAACTTACCTTGAAAATGGTTCGTATTTGAATGTTGTCTAATCTGAAACCTTTTGCTTTCCTCGATCTAGTTCCGTAGTTGGTCTTTCTAGATATATATGAGTAAATTTAACTATTAATCTATGACATTTCATATACAATTGCATTTTATTTCATCCTAAGAAAAATTACCATTTTACCCCTATCCTTTTCAAAAATTCTAATTTCATCCCTAGGCCTAGAAAATGAAATTCATGCAATTTACTCCCTATTCCAAGCCTAACTAAAATTTCAACTTAAAATTTACAGCACTTATTTTCTATAAATTTCAGAATTTTTCATGGGTTTTTACCACTTTTTCATTTTAGTCCTTAAATCAAGTTTTCATCAAAAATTGCTTTGTAAAAGTTGTTTATCTAAGAATAAATTTTCATTTTCTACCATAAATTTATAATTTTCAGCATATTCATCCATGATCCAAATTTCATACATTGATAACTTCTCAAATAAATCCCCTAAATTGAAAGATTAGGCTATCTCGACTCCAAAAATATAGAAATAACTAAAAATGAGACTTGATATCATACCTTATTGATCTTGAAAAGTTTTCTTCCTCTCTCCTAGGGTTTCCATAGAAAAATTGGAGAAGATGATATCAAATTAGATGATTTTTAATTAATTATCATTTAATAATTTTATTAATTTCTAATGTAATCCATACCCTTTTCTAATTTTTCCATGGATGAGTCATTAAAATATCTACGAACTACTCTTCAATGGTCTAATTACCATATAAGGACATTAAGTTTTGAATTCCATAGCTATTTGATACCTATAGCTACTAGCTTTCAAATTTTACATTTTACGCAATCTAGTCCTTTCCTTAATTAAACTCACAATCGGCAAAATTTTTGTACCAAAATTTTCATGTGACCTTCCTATCATGATACCAACCATAAAATAAAATATTTTTTTAATTTTGGCTCGAGGTTATGGTCCTGAAACCACTGTTTTGATCTCACTGAAAATGGGCTATTGCAACTCTCCCCCTTAGAAATTTTCGTCCTTGAACATTCTTACCAGAAAAGAGATTAGGGTATAGCTTCCTCATAGTATCCCAGGTAGCTTCCTCTAATCCATGTCGTTGCCAGAGTACTTTTACCAATGCCACCTTTTTATTTCTTAGCTCTTTCGTCTCATATGCCAGTATTTTAACTGCCTCTTCATTGTAAGTCATATCAGGCTAAATCTCAACTTCTGTTGGAGTAATAACGTGCGAAGGATCCGATCGATATCATCGTAGCATGGACACATGAAACACATTATGAATTTCATCAAGCTCCGTTGGTAATGCTAACCAATATGCCACAGGTCCGATTCTTTCAATGATCTCATATGGCCCGATGAACTGTGGACTCAGGTTTCCTTTACGACCGAATCAGAGAACTTTCTTCCAGGGTGACACTTTCAAGAATACTTTATCACTAACATGAAATTCTATCTCTTTCCGCTTTAAATACGCATATGACTTCTGAAGGTCCGAGGCCGTTTTTAAACTGTCTCGAATTATCGTCACCTTTTCTTCGGTTTCCCGAATCAAGTCAACTCTGTGTATCTTTTTCTCACTTAACTCTGTCCAATACAATGGAGTTCTACATTTATGACCATATAGAGCCTCATACGGTGCCATTCTAATACTGGACTAGTAACTATTATTATAAGCAAATTCAATCAAAGGCAAGAATTTTTCCCAGTTACCTCTAAGTTCATGTATACAACATCGAAGCATGTCTTCTAAAATCTGTATCACACGTTCAGATTGTCCATCTATTTGTGGATGGAATGCAATACTAAAGTGTAAACGAGTGCCTAGAGCTTCTTGCAACTTACTCCAACATCAGGATGTAAACCGAAGATCTCTATTAGAAATAATAGAGACAAGCACTCCATGCAATCTGACAATCTTAGAGACATATAATTTAGCCAATCTATCCAATGAAAAATCCTTACGTACTGGGATAAAGTGTGCAGACTTTGTTAAATGATCGACAATTACCCAGACAACATCTTTCTTTTTCGTTGAAAAAGGTAATCTCGTTACAAATTTCATCGTAACTCTTTCCCATTTCCATTATGGTATTGTAATTGGTTGCAATAATCCCAAAGGTACTTGGTGTTCAGCCTTCACTTGCTGACATATCAAACACTTCGATACAAATTTAGAAATATCCTGTTTCATTCCCGACCACTGGTACATCTTTTTCAAGTCACTATACATCTTATTACTACAAGGATGGATGGACATGTTACCATTATGAGCTTCATTCAAAATCTTCTATACTAGTTCTGAACTTTTCGGTACACATACTTTGCCACTGAATAACAAATAACCATCGGTCCCGATCTGAAATTATGAGTTAGGAGTTGATTCACTTTGTATCGTTTTTGCTTGCAACTTACTATCATTTTTCTGAGCTTTGAAGATTTGTTGCAAAAACGTCGGTCTAGCCTTTAGCTCAGCTATGATTAAACCATCATCAAATAAAGACAACTAGGTGTTCAACGCCCGTAAGGCAAATAAGGATTTTTGGCTTAAGGCATCCACCACTACATTAGCTTTCCCCAGATGGTAATCAATAATGAGATCATAATCTTTCAATAATTCCAACCACCAACGTTGTCTCAAATTCAGTTCTTTCTATTTCATTAAAAACTTCAGACTTTTGTGATCCATAAAGATATGACATTTTTCACCAAAAAGATAATGCCACCATATTTTCAATGCAAAAACAATAGCTGCTAATTCAAGATCATGTACTGGGTAATTTCTTTCATGCGGTTTTAGCTGCCTAGATGCATAAGCCACTACTTTACCATCTTCCATCAATACACATCCCAAACCATTCAATAAGGCATCACTATAGACTATAAATTCCTTACCCAATTCAGGTTGGACTAATAAGGGTACTTCCGTTAATAAAGCTTTCAATCTATCAAAACTCTGCTGGCACTCATCAGTCCACTCAAATTTCACTTCTTTTTGCGACAATCGAGTCATCGGAGAAGCTATCATTGAAAACCCTTTAACAAATCTCCAATAATATCCTGCTAGTCCCATAAAACTTCTGATTTCTAAAACATTCTTTGGTGGCTTCCAACTTACAATAGTTGAAATTTTGTTCGAATCCACCCAAATACCTTCTGCAGATGCAACATGTCCAAGGAAACTAACTCCCCTTAGCAAAAATTCACATTTACTGAATTTAGCATATAGTTGTTTCTCACGCAGAGTTTGTAATAGAATTCTCATATGTTCAGCATGCTCATTAACATCCCGAGAGTAAACCAAAATATCATTAATAAAAACAACCACAAACTTGTCTAGGTATGGTCTGAAAATTTTGTTAATTAAATCCATAAATACTGTCGAGGCATTAATTAATCCGAATGGCATCACCAAAAACTCATAATGCCCATATCTGGTTCTAAAAGCTGTCTTCGGTACATCTGAATCTTTTACTCATAGCTGATAGTAACCAGATCGTAAATTAATTTTTGAAAATACAGTGGCACCTCTTAATTGATCAAACAAGTCATCTATTCGAGGCAACGGGTACTTATTCTTTACTGTGACTTTATTAAGTTGTCTGTAATCGATGCATAATCTCAATGATCCATCTTTCTTCTTTACAAATAATACCGGTGCACCTCATGGTGAAAAGCTGGGTCAGGCAAATCCTCTATCAATCAACTCTTGCAACTGTACCTTCAGCTCCTTCAATTCAACAGAAGCCATTCTATATGGTGCTATAGATATCGAAGTTGTCCCTTGTACAAGATCTATAGAAAATTCCACCTCTGTAGGTGGAGGTAAACCAGGTAGTTCTTCTGGAAATACCTCAGGAAACTGATAAACAACCAACACTGACTGGATTTTCAACTCTGATACTTTGGTGTCCAGTACAATAGCAAGATAAGCCCCACACCCCTTTTTAATATATCTCTATGCTGATAGTGCTGAAATCATATTAGACAACCCATCCAGTTTCTCAGATTCAACCCGGAGTAACTCATCATTCTGACACTTCAATACATTGTATTTATGCTTACAATTTACCACTGCATCATATTGGGTTAACCAATCCATTCCCAATATTACATCAAATTAGCCAGAAAATAATAACCCTCTATTATCAATGGGCAATTTTTACAAATTTTATCCACCATAACATGCTGACCCAAGAGGTTTGAAACTTTAACCACAAATTCGGTGAATTCAACATTCATATTTTGACAGACACAAATTTTGTGCATATATATGAGTGCGTGGAACTAGGATCAATCAAAGCAATAATATCAGTATCAAATAGAGAGAATGTACCAATGATAACATCTGGTGCTGAGGCATCTTCCTTTGCACATATTACATATGTTCTCGCCGGAGCCCAAGCCTCAGATTTAGCTACTGAATCTTTTGCAGTACTATGACTACCACCGACATTTTCAGAATACCGTGGTGGTCTACCTCTCGAGACAAGATTACCCAGCTTCGGGGTCTATTTAATGTTTTTCTCAATCCTTTTCGGGAATTGTTTGAGAAAATGGTTGAGAGAACCACACTTAAAGTAAGCCCCACTTCTCATACGACACTCTCCAAAATGTAATTTATTATAGACTTTGCATCATGGTTCAAGGTTTCTAACACCCCTAACAATGGTTGTTAAGGGAGACGAAGACCTCGGGTTAGTACATTTAGAACTTCGTTCCTTTCCCGAATACTCCTTTGATGTAGCAAAACGCTCATGATAATTCTTTGATTTCTTTGAAGAAGATGATTGCATCTTGTTCATAAATCTCTTGCTCGTAACCAGAGCTTCCCTTTTCACTTGCCTCTTTTCTTTGCTTAATTCCTCAGCCTTATGTGCTCGTTCAGCCAACACAATGAATTCTCTTAAATCTAGAATTCTAATTAACAGCTTGATATCTTCGTTTAGCCCTTCTTCAAATCATTTGCACATTTCAGCTTCAGTCTAAACCCATTCACTAGCATACTTGCTCAATCTAACAAATTCTCGTTCATACTCGGACACTGTCATATTTCCCTGTTTAAGCTCTAGAAATTCCTTTTTTTCTGGTCCAGGAATATCTGGCTAATATATTTCTTTTTAAAATCTGTTTGGAAAAGTTCCCATGTAATATTTTCCTTTGGTACCGCAGAAGATATGGTTTTCCACCAATGGTAGGTTGTGTCTTTCAACAAAGATACCGCACATTTCAGACATTCGATTGGTGTACATGATAACTCATCTAAAACCCAAATAGTATTTTCTAGCCAGAACTCGGCCCTCTCCGGACTATCATCGGCCGCAGCCCTAACTTCTTCAACCCCATGTTTTCTGATTTTATCTATTGGAGCCTTACCATTTCTAACAAGTCTAGCATTTTGTGGCGTTTCGTCATGTTGTGAAACAGGTGGGGAAGGTTGTTGAACAACAGGGTTTGTTCTCATATATTCACTAAACCATTCACCCATCAATTCAAAGAAGGTTGCTTTTGCCGCCTCACTTCGGCCCTCAAGATATGGGCCTTCTACTACCACTAGATGCAGATCATTGCATGGAAGCTTGAGTAGCGCTCTCAGCTTCCTCAGTCTCGGCTCTAGCTTGTTTGGAAGACATTACTATATGAAAATACATTTAAAAGTGGCTAGGAGATATCACACTATCATAAATTATATAATAGCATGTATAGCTAAACTCATACTTGCTACGTTAGTCCGAGAATTGGCTAAACCGTAGCTCTAATATCACTAAATGTAACACCCCTAACCCGTATCTATCGTCGGAATATGGTTTCAAAGCATTACCGAAACATTCAGAAAACTTTACAATTTATTTACATAAATTTTTATTCAATTACCGAGATTATTCAAAACGTCCCTTAATTAGACCCTCGAGGCCCAATACGAGCACTAGAATCAAGTCGGGACTTAATCGAAAACTCATAAAATTTTTTGTGACATTTCAAAAATTTTCCAAGGTGTAGAGCTCACACACCCACGTGGTCTAGGGACACGCCCGTATGGTCAGGCCATGTACTACACATGCCCGTGTCCCTAACCTGTGTAACTCTCTAACTTTTAAAGCATGAAGAAATTGAAGTCACACGACCAAATTAGACGCCAATGTGCTAGGTCGTGTGGCGAATTTTATTTTTGAAATTTAGATGCAGTTTTCACACGGCCGTGTAACACGCCAATGTTAAAGGCCGTATCAACTACACGGTTGAGGCACACGCCCGTGTCTCTGCCCGTGTGCCCAATTCTGAGCACTCTGTTTCTCATTTTTTTAAGATGTAGGGGACAGACGACTGGACCACATGCCTATGGGACAAGCTGTGTGTCACACGCGACCAAGACACACGCCCGTGTGTCTGCCCGTGTGGACAAAATAAAACCATTTCCTAGCCTCATTTGTCACCCAAAACTTACCATTTTCCTGCACCAAAACTCACAAGCATATATCCACCAATCCAACATCATTTTATTTTTGAAATTTAGATGCAGTTTTCACACGGCCATGTAACATGCCCGTGTTCAAGGCCGTATCAACTACACGGTTGAGACACACGCCGGTCTGTTTACCGTGTGCCCAATTCTGGGCATTCTGTTTCTTATTTTTTTAAGATGCAGAGGAAACACGGCCTGACCACATGCCCTTGGGAGAAGCCGTGTGTCACATATGGCCAAGACACACACCCGTGTGTCTGCCCGTATGGACAAAATAAAGCCATTTCCTAGCCTCATTAGTCACCCAAAACTTACCATTTTCCTGCACCAAAACTAACAAGCATATATCCACCAATCCAACATCATATTCACATAAAAATTTCTATCAATCATGTGGTATTATCTCATGCATCAAAGAATATAAACTTACTCTTAACATAAACTTATGTGCTAACAGAATTCCACCAAACTAACACATAATAAGCACTTATGTGATTACCAAAATATCACTTCAAAAATAGCCTAACTTTGACCATCACTAGCCACTCCAATGGCTAGATTATGAAACTACAATTATAAGCCATCATTGGCCAAATAAGCTTATACATGCCATTATACCAAAATGATATTTCTATTTATACCAAAATGAGATAGTGGATAGTGTGATGATTACTCCGACCGACCTCCAACCTTCACAATCTTTGAGCACTATAAAACAGGGAAAATTAAACGGAGTAAGCATTTTATGCTTAGTAAGTTCGTATAATGAAAAATAAACTTACCGGTCATATTTATTAATACAAGCATACATAAATTTACATTCCATCGATTTTGGGTAAGTTACCTAAACACACACACTTATTCAACAAGTTAGTCACATAATCTCATATAAATATCAAGTAAACATAGATGAGCTCATCACATTACAAGCTTCCATTAATTTCACCTTTCCACACTTCAAGAATCTTTTTCATCGAACTATTGAAATCTTGATGGTTGTTCGGGTAATATACACATGTGCAAAAATACGCATTAGGGTACATAATAAAAAGGCACACTCTAGAGCTATACATTTTACAGTAGGATTACCAGTCCAGGCTAAATCATATCCATAGCATATGCTCCTAAGAGCTTAATATGGATCATCCGCCCGGGCTAAATCTAATTTTTAACCTAAACACAAGAGGGCTTACATTAGAATTACCCGTCCGGGCTAAATTCTATTTGCAACATATGCACTATTATTCTTAACCCATCGAAATTCAACATTTGACCGAAACATGATAATTTGTCCATATTACACAACTTAAGACTATTTCATTATATATATCATCTCACACATATCAACACAATCATACAATTCAATTCAAGCATATTAACATACATTTTTATGTTGCACAAACTTACCTTGAAAATGGTTCGTATTTGAATGTCAACTATTCCGAAACCTTTTGCTTTCCTTAATCTAGTTCTGTAGTTGGTCTTTCCGGATCTATATGAGTAAATTTAACTATTAATCTATCACATTTCATATAAATTTGCATTCTATTTTCATCCTAGGCAAAATAACCCTTTTACCCCTATACTTTTCAAAAATTCTAATTTCGTCTCTAGGCCCGAAAAATGAAATTCATGCATTTTACTCCCTATTCCAAGCCTAACTGAAATTTCAACTTAAAATTTATGGCACTTATTTTCTATAAATTTCAGAATTTTTCATGGGGTTTTACCACTTTTTTTCATTTTAGTCCTTAAATCAAGTTTTCATCAAAAATTGCTTTGTAAAAGTTGTTTATCTAAGAATAACTTTTCATTTTCTACCGTAAATTTCTAATTTTCAGCATATTCATCCATGATCCAAATTTCATACCTTGATATCTTTTCAAATAAATCCCCTAAATAGAAAGATTAGGCTATCTTGATTCCAAAAATATAGAAATTACTAAAAACGGGACTTGATTTCATACCTTATTGATCTTGAAAAGTTTTCTTCCCCTCTCCTAGGGTTTCCATAGAAAAATTGGGGAAGATGATATCAAATTAGATGATTTTTTTCTTTTTAATTAATTATCATCTTATAATTTTATTGATTTCCAATTTAGTCCCTACCTTGTTCTAATTTTTCCATGGATGAGTCATTAAAATATCTACTAACTACTCTTCAATGGTCTAATTACCATATAAGGACATTAAGTTTTGAATTCCATAGCTATTTGATACCTATAGGTACTAGAACTCAACTTTTGCATTTTATACAATTTAGTCTTTTCCCTAATTAAACACATAATCGGTAAAATTTTCGTACCAAAATTTTCATGTGACCTTCCTATCATGATATCAATCATAAAATAAAATAAAATAAAATTTTATGTTTGGCTCGAGTTTGTGATCCCGAAACCACTGTTCCGATCTCACTAAAAATAGGGTGTTACAACTAATCTACAGTCAAAATGTAAGCCTTCATCACTAATTAAAGCTCGAGGGGTACCAAACTTGGTAAAAATATTTGTATGCAGGAATCTTAGAACTAATTTGGCATCATTAGTAGTTAAAGCCACAGCTTCAACCTATTTGGAGACATAATCAACAACAACAATAATATAGATTTTTCCCCAGGATGGTGGAAATGGACCCATGAAATCAATTCCCCAAACATCAAATAATTATTTTGCAGTGGCATCTAGTGTCTTCTACATAAGTTACCAGTTCTTTGACAGCGATCACAATTTTTACAAAACTCATTAGCATATTTGAACATGGTGGGTTAATAGAACCTTTACAGCTGTTCTCATGCTTCCAAAATGTCCACCATAAAGTGTAGAATGACAATGATGCAGGATACTTTGAAATTCATCATCTGGAATACATCTTCAAATTACTTAATCTACACACTGCTTGAATAGAAATGGCTCATCCCAATAATATTACTTGACATCATGAAGGAATTTCCTTTGTCCTTAATGATTAAGTGCAGGTGGCATCAGTCCATTGGCTAGAAAGTTAACAATATCAGCATACCATGGCAATGCCATAGCTAACAATATTTTATCATCTGGGAATTCATCATTAATCATTTGATCCTCACCATACTCATTCCCTGCTTCCAGTCTTGACAAGTGATCAGCCATTTGATTTTTAGTGTCTTTCCTATCTTTATTTCCAAATAAAATTCCTACAACAGTAATATCCATCTAATGAGTCTAGGTTTGACCTCTTTTTTTTGTCACCGATTGGCCTCTTTTTTCGTCACCGATTGGCCTCTTTTTTCGTCACCAAGTATTTGATAGCAGAATGGTCTGTATAAAATGTGACTTTGGTGCTGGAGCGACAGAAATGTGCAAGTGTATACAATCGCAACAAGTAATAGACTGACAAGTAAATGTCGAGTTATCGTACCCACAGAGACTGTGAGAAGAATTATTTATGAATGCTATTTAAAACACTTTGGTGAATAAAAATATTTTGTTTGAAGAGGGTGATTAAAAACTAAGATTTAAAACTAAGTAAACTAAATAAATAAATCTCAAATGCACGATGTCAAAATACGATTTTAATCAAGATGACATAATTGTGCTAGATTAGTTACAAATAAATTCATGTTTATATTGTTACAAATAAATTCAGGCAACTCAGTAATTTGCTAACTTATGAACATACTTACCTACCAAAATCCATTCATTTCTTGACTATATCCCTATGTCAATTCAACCGATTAAACAAATCTTAATAGGCAAATACGTTATTGCACATACATACTTATTAAATCGAACTAATCTCTTAAACATATCCCTATGTCAATTCAAAAAATTAACTCGATTTAGTAAGCACATAAAAGACTTTGTGAGGTAACAAAGTATCCTTACCTTGAAACAGTTTAATCATAAGAATCTTGCAAGTTATGCAAGGCAAATGTATCATCAAAAACCGTTGCTAATTTAACCCTTAGCTACCTTAGATGATTAAACATGCACTGATTAAGTACTGTGTCCATTAATTACAATTTCAGTCCATTTAAATAATTAATTCATTAGTTACCTAACAATTGTAATGCAAGAGTAACTTAGTCATGATTTTACTTAATCAAGCATCTTACCGAGGCCTATAACAACATAAACACAATTTTAACAATTTAAGAAGATGAAATGCAATCAACCTAACACGAATTAAATTCAAGATAAATTGATTAAATAACCATTCCAACAACATAAATATTCATAGATATGTTCATCATAACAACAACAAAAATTAAAAAGATAGGGAATAAGAATCAAATCAGGTGTTTCTCCGTGGCTTGACTAGTTTGCTCCGTTCTTCATTCTCTATTGTCCTTGACGACCAAGGCTGCTATGAACACTTAATTGCTGCTCCAAATGGCTTATGAATTCCCCTTTTCCAAGAGGAGAAATCGGCAAGACAGCAAGGGAATTTGGAATGGAAAAGAAGAGAGAAAGTGGAGAGAAGAGAGAAAAGATGTGAATGCTTGAGATGTGTTGAATGATCAGTCAAGGGGGTTTTATAGCTGAATATGACTGCTAAAATTAGCTAAAAATAGCAGCCAAAGAGCCATCCCTTGGCCAGCCACACATGTGGCAAGGTTGATGGTTTCAACTTTGCTAAATTTGGCTTGGGGCATATCTACAAAGCCACCAATTGTGGAGGGGTTTGAATGCACTTTGAACAAGTCTTCAAGGGCCTCTTTGCAAGCTAAAATAATCAGCTAATAAGCTGATTTGGGTCAGCTCTTGGGACGGTTTTTGGGCTGTCCATTTCTTGGTCGGTTTGGTTCACTCAGTTCAGTTCAACTGGACCACTTTTTCATAATTAATTAATAATAATTTATTAACCCAAATTAAATTGGATATAAATTAAAATTAATTATATTATAAATTAATACATATAATTTTGGACCGTCTTAGGCTGAAATTTAGTTTTCCTCCATACTTCAAATTGCTTCTCGATTTTGTGCTACTAGCAGTGTCTGTCGAGCCATTTTTCGCCTTTTTTGCAAATATGTTGAAAATAACCAAAATTCATCAAAATTAATTATAAAATTAATTAAAATTAAAAATTTTCATATTTTAAGTGCACTTTAATTATTTTATAAAAATTAATTATTTTTTTACAATAATTTTATTGAAACTATATGATTTTAAGTTAAAAAGTGTATGTAAAAATGTGTAAATTTCTATGTTTCCACACGCCCAAACTTAATTCCTTGCTCGTCCCGAGTAATGCACAAATTTAAAAAGAATTTCTTGGAAACACCTTTCAAAAATTCCTTCAGAACAACATTCTTCCCGAATTATGAATTTAATATACTTATGCTCAAAAACAAGAAATTTGATAGTTATGCTTACTTAAGTATACATATGGTTCAAATTAATCTCAATCATTTTTATGATAGCCATAAATTAGACTAAATGCTTCCTAATAAAGTCATGTTAAATCTTACCAATTTAATTTTATTCCCTTATTCAAGATTAAGCTGCAATCATTAAGTTTAACTTATGCCTTCATATGTTGAACGTAGTAATTTCTCTCCACTAATGTAGGTAACATAGAATTTGAATCAATAGGCCTTTAACAAGGTTGTAACGTGGCTGGGCTTAGGGGTAGGTAGAAGATAGATAATTTTTAGGCTAAAAACCCTAGACTCAGCTTGCATCGGACTTCAAAATAATTACCTTCAATACATCAACTTTATTTGCTTTCACATGCTATTTTGTACATCTTATTATAAGAACTCATGCTTTTTTTTTTAAGACACGAGCATTTTACCGAATGTACTACAATTTTAGAGCATTTGATACTTCTTTTCAACTCCCCCAAACTTAGTTTTTAAAGAATACTTTGAATAGTATAGAGTCTAGTGTTTGGGACAATTTTAAGATAATTAAGAGAGAAGTGATAGCAAAATTTGCAAGGGTTCAAATAAAATTAGGCCATATAGTCTCAAAGTTGGGTTTCAAAGGATAAAAATTTCATTATGGTTAGCTTGAAAGGCTCAAACGGTCCAAATAGCAGTTGCATAAATCATTTTCAACATTACATGCTTCCTAGGATTTCGCCTCAAGAAACTACTAAGTCAATTCTAAAGACTTAAACTTTCATGCATTTCTAACTTTCCTAAGGAACTAAAAATTTTATGGTACGATTTGCATGCTTTATTAAAAATACATTTATGTCATTATTAAGCTAACATAATAATTATTGAAATATTCAAACTTTATTTATACTGAAGTGTAGCAAACTTAACAAAATTTCAAATTTATTGAACAAAATATATCCTAATCATAATTAAAAGAAAAATTTATTCTGAGCGGAAATAATTCAATTTTTTGGTCCCCTTACTTAAAATGAACAATGTCCTTATTGTTTAAAGTGAATAGATACTATACACCAGGTAGGATTCTAAAAAAGAGGAGGTGAGTCAATTTGACTGCTTAAGTACCAAACTCTCTCTAAATCTAATCCTAGACATGTATATATCTATTGCCACATTTTATACTTTGCAACTTGCTCAAATTTATTAATGATTTTCCTCTCTTAATTTATGGCAAGAATAAAAATTCCTAAATAAATTAATCCTAAAATAACCTAAAAACAAAAATAAAATAAAGTCAAGATCCTCTATTTTTATTTATTTGCAGATCCTTCCGAATTCGACTCATCTTTTGCTCCATCATTATTGCCTTTGCATGAATCGCTTCCCTCCTTCTTCGATAATGGACTCCATGGTTCAAATATGAAATCTGGAAAGTCAGGCACAAAAATAAATGGGTCATTGTAAATTTTTGTAATATCCCGAATTAGGGTCTAATCGGAATAGTGGTTTCGTGACCACAAATCCGAGATAGAAATAATTATTTTATAATTATTTTGAGGTTTATGATATGATTGCATGATTGTGTGAAAATTTTGTGAAGAAATTTTATGCATAAAGTGCTTAAATTGAAATTAGGGACTAAATCGAAAAAGTTGCAAAACTTGCATTCTAGAAGTTTTTAGTATGAAATTGCTTTGAAATATTAATTAGGAGGTCTTAAATAGCAATTTGACCAATTTCTAAAATTTTGGACAAAAATGGGCTTGTACATGAAAATTTTCAAAGAAAGGTATTAAAGGCATTTTGGTCATTTGGATAATTAATGAAATAAAATGGGAAAAATAACACAAAATAGTCATCTTCCCCATTTAGTTGCTGCTGAAACTTCACTCTCACCATAGCTAGGGTTTCTTCAACTTTCAAGCTTCATAGTAAGTGATTCTAAGCCCCGTTTTTAATGATTTTTACGTTTTTGAGATCCCAAAGAGCTCGATTAAGCTTATGTTAGCAATAATTTAACCTAGGGTTTATATTTGGAAAAATACCCATAGGTGAAATTTGTGTATTTTGATGTTTTATGATAGAATATGAAGTTTTAAATTATGTTAGACAACTTGTACTACTCGATTTTAAGCAAAAACGAGTAAAAGGGCTTAATCGGTAAAAATACCTAATAGTCACAAGTACATGTTAGAGTGAGAATTTGATGTTGCCATAGAAGAGAAAAGTGATCAGCATGTTATAAAACATAAGAATAAGGAATAGAGTTTAATCTCGAGCCTAGGGGAAAAAATGTAAATATGCAAAAGTTTAGGGGTAAAATTGTAATTTTGCCAAAATTTGAATTAAGGATTAATTTGATAATGTGAGTATTAAATAAGCTAAATGTGTTATTTTAGATCAAGAAAGACGTGGAATCGACCCCATCAAGGAAAAGAAAAGATTGTGGATTAAATTGCAAAATCTTTGTATTTTGGTACCAAGGTAAGTTCATGTGTAAATAATGTAACATAATTGTTATTTTTAAGTCATTGAGGTCAATTATATGATATGCTGATTTTTATCATGAAATATATGCTTTGTGGTTAACTTCGAATAAAATGCAAATTATGTGAGCTACTTGTTAAATATAAATTATTATCGAGTATTGATTTCGGCATTTTACGGAAGACGGCAAGGATATGTATTCGAGGAAAATCCCGTTTGAACCTTAGGAATAGATTAGGATACAAGTGACATGTCACTAGGATGGTTGAGCATCCGAACTCGTTGAGTTGAGTCCGAGTTCACTTATGGATGCGAATGTCCGAACTCGTTGAGTTGAGTCCGAGTTCGTGAGATGTAACTATGCATCCGAGCTCGTTGAGTTGAGTCCGAGTTCACTTATGGATGCGAACGCCCGAGCTCGTTGAGTTGAGTCCGAGTTCGCTTATGGGCGGGTTACATAGTAGCTTGGCTACATATGTGGCACTTATGTGCAAAGTTTCCATGTATCCGAATTATATTCCGATGTGTTCAACGGGCAAAGTTCTACTCAAATGAAGGAATACTCGAGACGAAAAAAGAGACGTATTGGTAAGTGATGTGAAATGGATATTTTGTACATGTATGTATTTAACCCTCGGGTTGAGTATTGATACAACCACGATAAGGTAATGAGATGATAAAAAAAAATGATTAGAAATGTGATATGTGTTTTGGTGATATATGCTAATGTTGATTGGTTTGATTGTTTGTTATGTTACTTATTATTTGCATATGAACTTACTAAGCATTTATGCTTACTCCCTCCTTCTTACTCATTGTAGTTTTGGACAAGCCAGCTCAGGAGTCGGGATAGGTCGAAGGATTAGTCACACTATCCGGAAGAACTTTTCGGTAAATGGCTTGTAAATTTAAGTATGGCATGTATAGCAATATACCTATCTTGTGTAAATGATCTTATGATATGGTGATGGAATAGTTGAGAAAATGCTTGATAATGATAAGTTATGGAAATGGTTAGTTTAGATTATGTTTGATGTCATGGAAGGTTAATAGGATACTTTAATCATGAAAACTCATAAAAAGGGATGAAATTTGCCATAAACAGAATATTGCAGCAACACTGACGTGAGTTTGAAAATTTACTAAAAATCATAGAAATTGAATTTGGTGATGGATTAAATATAAAATTGAAGCTTATTATGTCTAGTTTCACATGAAACAAACTAAACAGGTAAAGAAATTATATGTTAGAAGATATTTGAATTTTAGTGAAACAGGGTTAGAGTGATTTCTGGATCCCCTGTTCCAGATTTAGAAATTCACCATAAATTGTACAGATATAATTAGGTGGTGTATTTTATATCCTCAGAATCCTTATTGAGTCTAGTTTCAGGAGAAACAAACCTCATAATAATATGAATTTTGTACAGATATAAATGTGGTTCGAAGTAAACAGAGGTCAGTTCAGTCAAGTCCTGAAACACGGGTAACTTTAACTAATAAACTGTACTAATTGGCCCAATAAAAAATTCTAGAAAAAAATTATAGATAGGTATATGAGTCTAGATTCAGGGAAAATTTACGGATCTTGATTTTGAGTTTTGTAACTCGAGATATGATTTTTTTTGTGACTGTGACGCAAGTAGCTAAAAAGCTGTGAATGTAGAAACAAATAATCTAAAGTTCTTCAAATGTTAAATTAAGTTTAGTAACACCTCATACTCGACTCCGGTGACGGTCTCAGGCGTGGGGGCGTTACATTTAGTAGTATCAGAGCAGGTTTAGTCGGTTTTCGGACTACGTGTTGTATGTACGGATTTTGCTATACATGCCATATGTATAAATTGTGATAGTGTGACGACTTCTGACCACTTTAAATGATTTTTTTTATAGTAAATGGATCCCGATCTAGCTGTGGCAGATGAAGTAGAGAGTAATGCGCCAGCTCCGACTGAAGGAGCAGCGCCGACTGAAAATCCACCTCCTACTGTTGGTCAGGGAGGAGGAGAAAGGGGTCGGGAAGCCTTTCTCCAAATGATGAGTGCATCGTACACCGAGTTCGTTTCGTGCACGAACCCAAATGTACAACCTCCCCACCTCCCCAATTCCTCAACCGTGCACCTCGATGCCTCAAGGTATGGATCTGATGAAATTTCACAGAACTCCAGTTGATAGAATCCGCAAGCAAGGGGCCGAAGAATTTAAAGCAAATATTGATGATGATGCCGAGAAAGCAGAGTTCTGGCTTGAAAATTCTATCCGGGTATTTGATGAATTATCTTGTACACTTGAAGAATGTTTGAAATGCGCTATATCTTTGTTGAGGGATTCAGCTTATAATTGGTGGAAGACTTTGATTTCGGTGGTACCGAAAGAGAGAATAACCTAGGAATTCTTTCAAGAAGAGTTTCGGAAGAAATATATTAGTGAAAGATTTATTGATCGAAGCGTAAAGAATTTCTTGAGTGAAGCAAGGTAATATATGGTTACTGAATATGAAAGAGAGTTTGTTCGATTAAGTAAGTATGTCGAGAGTATGTTCCTCACAGAGGCCAAGAAGATGTTGACGATTTGAAGACGGACTCAATGAAGACATCAAGGTATTTGTTGGAATTCTTGAATTAAAAGAAATGGTAGTATTGGTTGATCGAGCTTGCAAGGCCGAAGACCTACTTAAAGAAAAGAAAAAGGTAGAGGCTGAGACTAGAAATTGGAAGAAAAGACCGATGAGCAGTTCATTTTCACAACAACCTGGAAAGTCAAGAAATATGAATCCTCGTTCCCAAGCTTGGTTTGGGCAATCATATGGGAATTATAAGAAGCAAAATGTGGGTCCTAAGTCCCGCACTACTGGCGACCGATGTAGGGAATTCGAGATTTGTTAAACTTGAGTGCCAGTGGTGTGGTAGAAATCATTTTGGTCCGTGCAGAGCAAATGAATGTTTTCGATGTGGTTCTCCGGATCATTTTATTAGAGACTGCCCAGAGAGAGCTGAAAAAGAAAAATTTCAGAATACAAAAACAAGTGGGGCGGATTCGAGAGGAAGATATCCAAGAAAAGCTGGGAGCAAAACAAGCAGTAAGAATGTAGCCAGGGATGCACCAGTTAGACCTGAAGGAAGGGCTCCGGCTAGAACTTATGCTATTAAAGCGCGCGAAGATGCTTCCTCACCTGATGTGATTACCGGTACATTTTCTCTTTATAATGTTAATGTTATTGCTTTGATTGATCCCGGTTCTACTCATTCATATGTGTGCATGAAACTGGTGTCTAGTATGAATATACTTGTTAAGAATACAGAATTTATGATTAGAGTGTCGAATCCGTTAGGCAAATGTGTGATTGTTGATAAAGTATGTAAGAAATGTCCTTTAATGATTCGGGATCATTACTTTTCGGCCGACTTGATGTTGTTGCCGTTTGATGAGTTTGATGTTATTTTGGGTATGGATTGGTTGACATTGCATGATGCTAAAATAAATTGCAAAGAAAAGGTTATAGAATTAAAGTGTGAAAATGGTGAAACTCTGCGGGTTGAATCAGATAAATCAGAGGCATTACCTAGTGTGATTTCTTCAATGTCGGCTCAAAGATATCTGAGAAAGGGTTATGAAGCTTATTTAGCATATGTAATTAATACAAAAGAAGTTGAAAAGAAATTTGAATCAATGCCGGTTGTGTGTGAATTTGCGGATGTATTTCCAGAAGAATTGCCGGGTTTGCCTCCAGTCAGGGAAGTAGAATTTGGTATTGATTTGATTCCGGGAACATCTCCGATTTTGATTGCTCTGTATAGAATGGCACAAGTAGAGTTGAAAGAATTAAAGTCGCAGTTGCAAGAGTTGACTGATAAAGGCTTTGTGAGACCAAGTTTTTCACCTTGGGGTGCTCCCGTGTTATTTGTGAAAAAGAAGGATGGTTCTATAAGGTTGTGTGTTGATTATCTGCAATTAAACAAGGTGACAATCAAAAACAAGTATCCGTTGCCAAGAATTGATGATTTGTTTGATCGGCTAAAAGGAGCGACATGGTTTTCAAAGATTGACTTGAGATCCAGGTATTACCAAATCATGAGTAAAAGAGTCGGATGTGCCTAAAAGCGCTTTTAGAACAAGGTACGGTCATTATGAATTTTTAGTTATGCCATTCGGGTTGACAAATGCTCCTCTTTGTGTTTATGGATTTAATGAATCGTATATTCGACCATACTTGGACAAATTTGTTGTGGTGTTTATAGATGATATTTTAATTTATTCAAAAGATGAGACAGAGCAGCATCTTGAGCATTTGAGGATAGTTTTGCAAACTTTGAGAGATAAGCATTTGTATGCTAAGTTTAGTAAAAGTGAATTTTGGCTCCAGGAAGTTGGATTTTTGGGTCATATTGTTTGTGTGATGGTATACGGGTTGATCCTAGTAAAATTTCAGCCATTGTTGATTGGAAACCACCGAAAAATGTAACCGAAGTTAGAAGTTTCTTGGGGCTATTTGGGTATTATCGGCGGTTTGTAAATGGATTTTCTATAATTGCTGCTCCTATAACTAGACTACTCTGAAAGGATGTTAAATTTGAATGGACGAAAGAATGTCAGCAGAGTTTTGAAGAATTGAAAAAGTTATTAACAGAGGCATCGGTGTTAGTACAATTTTAATCAGGTAAAGAATTTGTGGTGTATAGTGATGCTTCTCTAAATGGTTTGGGGTGTGTGCTTATGCAAGAAGGAAAAGTGGTGGCTTATGCTTCGAGAGGCGATTAAAACCTCATGAGAGGAATTATCCTACTCACGATTTGGAATTGGTCTGCGGTGGTGTTTGCTTTGAAAATTTGGCGACATTATTTGTATGGTGAAAAGTGCGGGTATATACCGACCATAAAAGTCTTAAGTACTTGATGTCACAAAAAGATTTGAATTTAAGACAGCGAAGATGGTTGGAGTTATTGAAAGATTACGAGCTTGTTATTGATTATCATCCAGAAAAAGCGAATGTGGTTGCCGATGCTTTAAGCGTAAAGTTGTTGTTTGCTTTGAGAGTTATGAACACTCGGTTGAAAATGTCGATGATGGTTCGATTCTAGCAGAGTTAAGAGCAAAACCGATGTTTTTACAAGAATTTTTCAAGCTCGTAAAGATGATCAAGATTTGCAAGCCAAGAGAAAGCAAAGTGTGAAGTTGATACAGAGTCGATTTCAGAATTGGTTACGATGGATGCTTAATGTTTAAAGATCGGATTTGTGTACCAAAGAATGAGGAATTGATTCAAAAGATCCTACAGAAGCACATAGTAGTTGTTTCTCGATTCATCAAGGGTAGTATGAAAATGTATAATGACTTGAAGAAAATGTATTGGTGGAATGGAATGAAAAAGGATATATCAGAGTTTGTGTCCAAATGCTTAATTTGTCAACAGGTGAAAGCTGAACACCAAGTGCCTTTGGGATTAGTTCAGCCTATTATGGTTCCTGAATGGAAATGGGATCGGATTACTATGGATTTTGTTTCAGGATTGCCATTGACTCCAGGAAAGAAAGATGCCATCTGGGTAATAGTTGACAGATTAACTAAGTCGGCTCATTTTATCCCGGTACGTACGGATTATTCTCTTAACAAGTTGGCTGAACTGTATGTTAGGGAAATTGTTAGACTACATGGAATACCATTGTCGATTATTTCAGATAGAGATCCAAGGTTTACCTCGCAGCTTTGGCAAAAATTGCAAGACGCGTTAGGTACAAAGTTAAATTTCAGTACTGCTTTTCATCCACAAACTGATGGACAATCAGAGAGAGTAATTCAGATTCTTGAAGATATGCTCAGATGTTGTGTATTGGAATTTGAAGGAAGTTGGGAAAAATATTTACCGTTGGTAGAATTTGCTTACAATAATAGTTATCAGACGAGCTTGAAAATGGCACCTTATGAAGCATTGTATGGTCGTAAGTGTCGAACGCCTTTGTATTGGACTAAACTCAAGGAAAATCAGATTTATGGAGTTGATCTAATAAAAGAAACTGAAGAAAAAGTGAAGGTAATTCGAGATTGTTTGAAAGCTGCTTCAGATAGACAGAAATCTTATGCAGATCTAAAACGAAAGGACATTGAATTTCAAGTTGGTGATAAAGTATTTTTAAAGGTGTCTCCGTGGAAGAAAGTCCTTAGATTTGGACGGAAGGGCAAATTAAGTCCGCGTTTTATTGGGCCGTATGAAGTAATTGAAAAAGTTGGACCGGTAACATATCGGCTAGCTTTACCACCTGAATTAGAGAAGATTCATGATGTGTTCCACGTATCTATGTTACGCCGGTATCGTTCGGATCCTTCACATGTGGTTTCACCGACAGAAATTGAACTACAACCAGATATGACCTACGAAGAAGAACCGATTAAGATTTTAGCTCGAGAGGTCAAACAACTAAGGAATAAAAATATTGCACTTGTGAAGGTGTTGTGGCAAAAGCATGGAGTAGAAGAAGCTACATTGGAATCCGAAGAAACTATGAGAAATCAATACCCACATCATCATTTATGGTAAGATTTTCGAGGACGAAAATCCTTAAAGAGGGGAGAGTTGTAATATCCCGAATTAGGGTCTAATCGGAATAGTGGTTTTGTGACCACAAATCCGAGATAGAAATAATTATTTTATAATTATTTTGAGGTTTATGATATGATTGCATGATTGTGTGAAAATTTTGTGAAGAAATTTTATGCATAAAGTGCTTAAATTGAAATTAGGGACTAAATCGAAAAAGTTGCAAAACTTGCATTCTAGAAGTTTTTAGTATGAAATTGCTTTGAAATATTAATTAGGAGGTCTTAAATAGAAATTTGACCAATTTCTAAAATTTTGGACAAAAATGGGCTTGTACATGAAAATTTTCAAAGAAAGGTATTAAGGGCATTTTGGTCATTTGGATAATTAATGAAATAAAATGGGAAAAATAACACAAAATAGTCATCTTCCCCATTTAGTTGCTGCTGAAACTTCACTCTCACCATAGCTAGGGTTTCTTCAACTTTCAAGCTTCATAGTAAGTGATTCTAAGCCCCGTTTTTAATGATTTTTACGTTTTGAGATCCCAAAGAGCTCGATTGCTTTATGTTAGCAATAATTTAACCTAGGGTTTATATTTGGAAAAATACCCATAGGTGAAATTTGTGTATTTTGATGTTTTATGATAGAATATGAAGTTTTAAATTATGTTAGACAACTTGTACTACTCGATTTTAAGCAAAAACGAGTAAAAGGGCTTAATCGGTAAAAATACCTAATAGTCACAAGTACATGTTAGAGTGAGAATTTGAAGTTGCCATAGAAGAGAAAAGTGATCAGCATGTTATAAAACATAAGAATAAGGAATAGAGTTTAATCTCGAGCCTAGGGGAAAAAAATGTAAATATGCAAAAGTTTAGGGGTAAAATTGTAATTTTGCCAAAATTTGAATAAAGGATTAATTTGATAATGTGAGTATTAAATAAGCTAAATGTGTTATTTTAGATCAAGAAAGACGTGGAATCGACCCCAATCAAGGAAAAGAAAAGATTGTGGATTAAATTGCAAAATCTTTGTATTTTGGTACCAAGGTAAGTTCATGTATAAATAATGTAACATAATTGTTATTTTTAAGTCATTGAGGTCAATTATATGATATGCTGATTTTTATCATGAAATATATGCTTTGTGGTTAACTTCGAATAAAATGCTAATTATGTGAGCTACTTGTTAAATATAAATTATTATCGAGTATTGATTTCGGCATTCTACGGAAGACGGCAATGATATGTATTCGAGGAAAATCCCGTTTGAACCTTAGGAATAGATTAGGATACAAGTGACATGTCACTAGGATGGTTGAGCATCCGAACTCGTTGAGTTGAGTCCGAGTTCACTTATGGATGCGAATGTCCGAACTCGTTGAGTTGAGTCCGAGTTCGTGAGATGTAACTATGCATCCGAGCTCGTTGAGTTGAGTCCGAGTTCACTTATGGATGCGAACGCCCGAGCTCATTGAGTTGAGTCCGAGTTCGCTTATGGGCGGGTTACATAGTAGCTTGGCTACATATGTGGCACTTATGTGCAAAGTTTCCATGTATCCGAATTATATTCCGATGTGTTCAACGGGTAAAGTTCTACTCAAATGAAGGAATACTCGAGACGAAAAGAGACGTATTGGTAAGTGATGTGAAATGGATATTTTGTACATGTATGTATTTAACCCTCGGGTTGAGTATTGATACAACCACGATAAGGTAATGAGATGATAAAAAAAAATGATTAGAAATGTGATATGTGTTTTGGTGATATATGCTAATGTTGATTGGTTTGATTGTTTGTTATGTTACTTATTATTTGCATATGAACTTACTAAGCATTTATGCTTACTCCCTCCTTCTTACTCATCTGTAGTTTTGGACAAGCCAGCTCAGGAGTCGGGATAGGTCGAAGGATCAGTCACACTATCCGGAAGAACTTTTCGGTAAATGGCTTGTAAATTTAAGTATGGCATGTATAGCAATATACCTATCTTGTGTAAATGATCTTATGATATGGTGATGGAATAGTTGAGAAAATGCTTGACAATGATAAGTTATGGAAATGGTTAGTTTAGATTATGTTTGATGTCATGGAAGGTTAATAGGATACTTTAATCATGAAAACTCATAAAAAGGGATGAAATTTGCCATAAACAGAATATTGCAGCAACACTGACGTGAGTTTGAAAATTTACTAAAAATCATAGAAATTGAATTTGGTGATGGATTAAATATCAAATTGAAGCTTATTATGTCTAGTTTCACATGAAACAAACTAAACAGGTAAAGAAATTATATGTTAGAAGATATTTGAATTTTAGTGAAACAGGGTTAGAGTGATTTCTGGATCCCCTGTTCCAGATTTAGAAATTCACCATAAATTGTACAGATATAATTAGGTGGTGTATTTTATATCCTCAGAATCCTTATTGAGTCTAGTTTCAGGAGAAACAAACCTCATAATCATATGAATTTTTTACAGATATAAATGTGGTTCGTAGTAAACAGAGGTCAGTTCAGTCAAGTCCTGAAACACGGGTAACTTTAACTAATAAACTGTACTAATTGGCCCAATCAAAAATTCTAGAAAAACATTAGTAGATAGGTATATGAGTCTAGATTCAGGGAAAATTTACGGATCTTGATTTTCAGTTTCGAAACTCGAGATATGATTTTTTTTGTGACTGTGATGCAAGTAGCTAAAAAGCTGTGAATGTAGAAACAAATAATCTAAAGTTCTTAAAATGTTAAATTAAGTTTAGTAACACCTCATACTCGACTCCGGTGACGGTCTCGGGCATGGGGGCGTTACAATTTTCTTAAGAGCACTTCTCATCCAGTCATTCCTTCTTTTTGAGTATATGCAATAAGCTTATTGATGCCATTGCATATGCTGCATTATGTCCATCAATTTTGACACTCATCTCGAAGATCTGGGCTAAGCGGTTGAGCTCTGAACATTGAGTTTTCGACATCAGGTTCAGCTTCTGGTTCCATTGGTTCTGCCATATCTGGGACTTCAGCTGATTGCATTGTGGGATCTTCTTCTTCCTCTTCGGGGTCCTAATTTTCTTGAACTCGTTGTTGTAGAACAGATTCTCCAGCTATTCAGTAGAGGTCCCAATCTATGATTGTGCCCTGGCTATAACCCATCTTCTTTACATTTACAAGAATTTTAGCTTTCAAGCACAAAATTGTTATCGTAAAGGGAAAGTAGGCTGGGCTAGGACGTCTAACGGCATAATTCTGCATTTCTCTCAGGATGATTTTTCCCTCATCAATGGTCTCTCCAGTTAAAATCGAGTATAATAAGACCATTCACTCTAATGAGATTATAGTTCCATGTGAGCTAGGCATAAGGCTGAAACGGACGAAATAGAACCATACCTTTGCGAGTGGTGTCAAATATTCTCTTCAACAAGTGTGGATTCCTTGCTTTGACACAGTCCACTTAGAACATGGAACTGTAAGTTCCTCGAGAATTTTTTGCAAATTTTTAGGCTCTATATTGCTCATCAAGGAAGAATATTCGTCGTTTTTGAAATTAGGCAATTTAAAGAACTCATTAATAGCGTTTGAAGTTATTGGTACATTTATTTCGTGAACTGGAACTTCCATTAACTCACTTGAGGTTAAATTCACATAGAATTCATGCACTAACTCCTCATCCACACTAGGTCTCTTCTCACAAAACAATTCCCAATTGAGGGCTTCAGCAACTTGACGAATACGTGCCATCAAGTCTTTGTAGTTGCTCTCTTTCAATGTAAAGCCTTTCTCTGGATGCATCTGTTGATTTTTGAAGATACTCTGGTATCTTGCTTTTGCTTCTTCACAATGGAACTTGTTTTGTGTTTCATCAATTTGGCCACAGGCACGAGTTCTCTTACGAG
Organism: Gossypium longicalyx; assembly: GCA_025698465.1. NCBI lineage: Eukaryota > Viridiplantae > Streptophyta > Magnoliopsida > Malvales > Malvaceae > Gossypium > Gossypium longicalyx. The sequence goes on from CM047005.1 coordinate 33,400,789, forward strand.
GCATGATTAACCTAAACAAAAGATGGGAAAATTTATTTTCTCAAAAAAATTTAATTAATAAAAATTATTAACGATTAAATAAATTGAAAATTTAAATATTAGAATAAAATTAAAATTTAAGAGAAAATTCGGTCTTACCACCTTTTTTTTAAGAACTCCTAAAAAAAATAGTTAGAAAGCAAAAGAGCTCGATTTAAGGTAGATTGGATGATTTAGCTAAGGATGGGTGAAGGTGTGTGCTGCTCAGGTGTTGGAACGCTGCTAGGTGTGCGAGTGGAAGGGTGCGGGAGAAGGCAGCAACGCGCGTAGGAACTGGGCTGGGTGTGCGAGCAACTTGCGGAGCCTTGTTGAGTAGGCCTGGTGTGAGCGTGCAGGCTCTAGCGTAGGTACGGGACACGGCTTGTGCAGTTGGGGCTGGGGTAGTAGGCGCTGAGCAGGGCCAGGCGTGCGTGAGGTCTGCTGGGCGTGTGCTAGCCGACTGCTGGGTGATGTTGTGGCTAGGGGCTTGCGACACTTAAGGGATTTGGTGCTTTGGGATTTTGAGTGATGAATGAATAGAGGGAAGGGTGGAATTTATAGTGAGAGTAGTAAGAATTAGAGTAGAATTCTTAGTATAATTGAACAATAAAAAAAATTCTAATTCTAATTCTACTCAAAGTTAACAACAATTAATAATAAAATATATGCGTATTAAATTATTAATGCTATTGGTTTATTAAAACAAGATTATTAAACTAATCCTAATTCCATGCTAAGTTGATAAAAATTAATATATAAATTATAATAGATATAATTATATATTAAAGATTATCATCTTATTATTATTATTATTTGTAATTTTTTTAATTAGAAACATTTATTCTAGATGCCTTTTGAAAATATTTACAAAAAGAGGCACCTAATTTTTATTATTTATGAAAAGAGCAACCAAATTTTAAAAATAATTCAATTAAATCCCTAGACTTAATGAAAATTTGAAATTGAGTTGCAATTTAAAACTTGGATCAAAATTGACCCTTTTATTTGAAAAACCAAAAATTTAATTTTCTATTTAGGGAATAATTTCTCAAAAAATTATGTTAAAATCAATTCACAGGAAAGATTGGAGGGGTCACAAGCTGTCCCGCTTAAGTTCCAATCTCCCAGACAGAATTTATTTAAACATACTAATATCGAAAATATACCCTAAATCATTTACTAAAAAGGAAATAAGGAAATTTAAACATTCGATAAAATGAACGAAATTTGATTACGTTCAATCTTATCTCCCCAGTAATGTTTCAGACATTGAGCATTAACTTGAAAATTACCTCCTTTACCTTGGAGTTCAACAACTATGTATGGATAGACGAGATGAATCGTAAATGGACCAGACCAACGTGATTTTAACTTACCTGGAAAGAACTTTAATCTAGAATTAAATGATAAGACTTGCTGACCTGCTTCAAATTCATGAACTCGAATGTGTTTGTCATGCCATTTTTTAAGTCTCTCCTTGAGCAATTTGGCATTTTAGTATGGGAACATTTGGAATTCTTCTAACTCGTTGAGCTGGAGCATCTATTTCTCTTTAGCAAGCTTAAGATCCAAGTTGAGTTGTTGGAGAGCCCAATAAGCTTTGTGTTCTAACTCCAAGGGTAGATGGCAGGCTTTCCCAAAAACTAAGCTATAGGGTGACATCCCTAAAGGTGTCTTGTATGCTGTCCTGTAAGCCCATAAAGCATCATCCAGTCTTTTAGACCAATCTCGTCGGTTCGGGCAAACTACCTTCTCAAGTATGCCTTTGATCTCCTTGTTTGCTAGTTCAACTTGCCCATTCGTCTACGGATGGTAAGCTGTGGCAACCTTGTGCTTGACTCCATGTTTGTCAAGTAACCATTTCAACCACTTGTTCACAAAAGGGGACCCTTCATCACTGATGATGGCTCTTGGGGTTCCAAACCTTGTGAACACATGTTTCTACAAAAACTTCATCACAACCTTAGCATCGTTTTTCAGATATGCCTCTGCCTCAACCCACTTAGACACATAGTCTACTACTACTAATATGTACTTGTGACCAAAAGACGAAGGGAAAGGATTGAGAAAGTCAATACCCCAAACATCGAATAATTGTACCTCAATGATGTTTGTTCGAGGCATCTCATTTCTGTTGGTGATATTTCTAACCCTTTGACATCGATCACAACTTTTTAAGTAAGCGTGTCTTTGAATAGAGTTGGCCAAAAAAATTCGGCTTGCAAACCTTGGCTGCAATACGTGTACCTCTAAAGTGTCCCCCACTCAGAGCTGAGTGAGAATGGTATAAAATCTTATGTACTTCATCTTCTGCCACGCATCTCCTGATTATTTGATCTGCACAGTTTTTAAAACAAGTATGGTTATTCCCAAAAATAGTATTTCACATCGTGAAGAAACTTTTTCCTTTGATGATACGTCTTAACAATCGGCATCAAACCACAAGCAAAATAGTTAGTAATATCAGCAAACCAAAGGGTATTATAGACATGATTTACCTTCAGTATGTGTTCATCTGGAAATGTTTCCTGGATTGGTATAAGTGGAGAATTCCTTTCTTGCGGCTTCAATTTGGACAAGTTATCTGCTACTTGATTTTCTACTCCCTTTTGATCTTGAATTTCTAGATCAAACTTTTGAAGTAGAAGTACCCACCAGATCAGTCTCGACTTAGCGTCTTTCTTGGCAAGTAAATACTTAATTGCTGAGTGGTCCATATAGATAGTCATTTCGGTACCTACAAGATAAGATCAAAACTTGTCAAAAGCAAACACAATAGCAAGTAACTCTTTCTCTGTTACCATATAATTTAGTAGAGCTCTTGTCAGAGTTCGACTTACGTAGTAGATGGGATGAAAAAATTTGTTCCTTCGCTAACCCATGACAACTCTTATCATGAAGTCACTTGCGTAACACATCAATTCAAATGGCAAATCCCAGTCTGGTGTGACTATAATGGGTGTCGAAACTAGTCGACTCTTCAAATCGTTGAAAGCTCTTAAGCACTCTTCATCAAATTCGAACGTCGCATCCTTCTCCAATAATTTGCATAAGGGTTTAGCAATTTTGGAGAAGTTCTTGATAAATCTTTGATAGAAACCTGCGTGACCCAAAAAGCTCCTAACACCCTTTACAGATGTTAGAGGTGGGAGTTTTTCAATAACATCTACCTTTTCTTTATCAACCTCTATTCCATGTCTTGTTATCTGATGCCCTAGAACAATACCTTCTCGTACCATGAAATGGCACTTTTCCCAGTTGAGTACGAGGTTTGTTTCTTCGCATCGCCTTAGTACCTTGGCTAGATTGGCTCGGCAATCATCATATGTATCTCCAAATACTAAAAAATCATCCATAAAGACTTCCAAATGTTTCTCAACCATGTCAGTAAAAATAGACATCATACATCTTTGATATGTAGCAGGTGCATTACATAAACCAAATGGCATGCATTTAAATGCGAAAGTACTGTACGGGTAGGTGAATGTTGTCCTATGCTAATCTTCTAGTGCTACTGTAATCTGATTATACCCCGAGTATCCATTGAGAAAATAGTAATAGTCTAGCCCTGCGAGTCTATCCAGCATCTGGTCCAAAAACAGCAAAGAAAAGTGATCTTTCCTAGCCGCCTTGTTCAACTTTTGGTAATCGATGCAAATTCTCCATCCCGTAACTGTTCTAGTCGATATCAACTCGTTATTCTCGTTTACAATGACTATGATACCTCATTTCTTTGGCACTCACTAGACCACATTTCTTTGGCACTCACTAGACCAAACTTACCCATGAACTATCTGAGATGGGGTAAATTATACCCGCATCTAACCACTTAATAATTTCTTTCTTAACTACATCCTTCATGATGGGGTTTAGTCTTTGTTGTCTATCAATCGTCCCTTTTTCACCATCTTCTAGGATAATCTTGTGCATGCATATAGATGGACTAATACCGTGAATATTAGCTATGGTTCATCTGATAGTCTTCTTGAATTGTTTCAATACAAGGATGAGTTTCTCTTCTTGCTCAGTAGTTAATTCTGCTGAAACAATCATAGGCAAAGTAGAAGCGTTACCTAAATAAACATATTTTAAATGTGAAGGTAGTAACTTGAGTTCTATTTTAGATGGCTCCTCAATTGAAGCATTTGGTTGGGCATAATCCCTTTTCTCTAATTCCAAAGATTCAAAGCGGGATTGCGGATTAAATCCCCTTTGATTAGCTTCCAGCAAAGCTAAGGATTCATCCTCCTCTTCATCATTCCGAGGGTCTAATGTCAAAATTTGTTGTAATGGATCTCAGTATAGTTGAGTTCCTTCTCCACTATTAAATCCTCTAAATCGGACACTGCAGAACAATCATCAATTGTGTCAGGAAATCACATAGACTTAAAAACGTTAAATGTTACCTGATCATCTTAAACATGCATAGTGAGCTCACCCTTCTGCACATTAATAAGGGTCCTTCTGGTTGCTAAGAATGGTCTTCCTAAGATAATTGGCACTTCTTTATCTGCTTCAAAGTCTAGAATAACAAAATCAGTAGGGAAGATAAATTTATCTACACGTACCAATACATCCTCGAATTTTCCTTCTGGATGTGCTAAGGATCGATTCGCTAATATTGACATAGGCATCAAATTAATTCTCGCACCTAAGTCACATAATGCCTTACCACAATATGTTGCTCCAATGTTGCAAGGTATGGTAAAACATCCAGGATCCTTCAACTTTGGGGGTAGTTTGTCTTGAAGATATGCACTGCATTCCTTCGTTAGAGCTACCGTCTAAATACTCTATGTCTTCATTTTTTGGATAGGATATCCTTCATGAATTTAACGTAGTTTGGCATTTGCTCAAGTGCTTCAACCAACGGGATGTTGATATGAAGTTGCTTGAGTACATCTAGGAACTTCTTGAATTGAATCTCTTGCTTCTGCTTTTGAAGTCTTTGAGGGTAGGGTGGTGGTGGTTTTGTAACGCCCAATTTTTGGGTTTTCTATGTTTCTGTGTTTTCTTTTTAGATTTGGGTGTGTTCTGGTTGGTTAATATATATTTTAGTAGATTACTAGGCCTTTGGAAGGCCCAAACTTAAGTTAAATCCGTGGTAGTCTTCGAAAATTTGATTTTAAGAACAAGTGATGCATTTGGCGTTTGGGCTTTTAAGAGTAAAGGGGTAAAAGATGACACAAAAAGGAGTGTGGTGTAGTGGCAAGGTAGCGCCACTTAGGGGACAAGGAAGTGACGTCATAGAGGAAGCAAGGGGTCCAAGGTTCAAGTTTTGGCTCTTGCAATTTATTTTGGTTTTTCTTTTCAATAAATCTGGAAGCAAGTAGGTGCGCTTTAAAGTTTAATGTGTTAGACTTATGACACATCGGGAAGCTAACATAAGAGTAGATGGAGAGTTGGCTTTAAATAGAGCAAACCATGAGGAGAGTTGGCATGCCCTTCTGGGCTGATCCCTTTCGCTTGGTGGCGTGCTCATTTGGGTTGGACATCAGCTAAGAGTGTAGGAGTACGGATTAACTGCAGTCTCCTAACAGGTGTGTATTTCTCATTACTCTAGTAGTAGGACGGCTATTTCGGGTGGGCCGTGTAGTCCCAATGGGTCCGTAGGCCCAAGTGGATAAGTTGTAGAATTACTAAAATACCCCTGTAGGGTAGGACTATCGATTTACCCCTAGAGGGTAAAATGACTATTTTGCCCCTCGTGCGTCAATGACTAACTTGTGTGATGATTGGGTTAGTTGACGTGGATTTATGGTAGTTATCGTTAATTTGTAAGTCTAAAGTGTTAGTGATCGATCGTAGGATTATCGCGTGGGAGATATCGTCATCAATCGTCATCAACCAGGTGTGTAACGACACCCTCCCCTAGATTGAATCGGTAAAGCTGAAATACCGAAACGTTGGTATTTTGTGAACTCGCGAGCGTGCGAGCGCTCATGAGACAGTTGTTAATGAATATGGTGCATTTGGATGATTAGAGTGCAGAGTGTGCATTTTCGTGCACAATAGTATATTTGGGCTTAATAGGCCGAAAACGGGCCAATGGGCCAACAGGCCCACTTTGGTAAAAAGACGAGGTAAGTACTTCTGGTTACTTGGTAAATGTTAGAATGATCATGAAACCCTAGCAATAGGTAATAATTACTAAAATACCCTTATCGGTGAAAAATTACATTTTACCCCTAGGGATATTTTATTTTATTTGAAAAGCATGATGTTCTGTTTCTGTGTACGTATGCCATGACATATTATTCTGTTGCATGGGACATGGGTTTATGTTGATGGAGGAAGCGTTCTGGCAGCCTCGCTGCAATCTGGTGGCCTCGCAACATATATATCTATTCTGGTGACTTCGTCACAATATCTGGCAGCATCGCTGCAATCTGGTGGCTTCGCCACATATATAAACATATATATCTGTTCTGGTTGCCTCGCCACAATATCTGTATTTGGTGACTTCGTCACAATAACTGGCAGCCTCGCTGCAATTTCTGTGGTGTGTAGCAATTGGGTGGGTCGAGTAGTTTCCCCACATGGTGTAAGGCTGGTACGGGGGTGTTATGGATGGCTCTGGGTTGAGATTTCTGCATTCATGATATATTTGTTCTGTATCTGCTATGGGCCTATGAGTTTCATTCGATTTCAGATGGGCAAGGACCGGATAAGTCCGACTCGAGGTTTGATCTGGTTTGGGCTATGGTTGGGTTATGTTACACACTGAGTTTACCAAACTCATCCTTTATTTTCATCTCTGCAGGAAATCCCCAACCATAGTGGGCTTGGAGCTGTGAGGGATTCGGAGTGGCCACATCATTTGCAAAGTTGGTTTTTCTAAGTTAGTTTATTTTTTATTATTTTTATTTTTTGATTATATTTATACTATGTCGAAACTGCTAGTGTTAGGCTGCGATGGTTTTCAAAATTAATGAACGTTTTCAAGACTCAACAAGCACGACAAATGGATAGCCTAAAGATTGATAAATCGGCTTTTTCATTCAATTGCTATTTTTACAAAGACCACTCTAATCACTTAAACCAACGAATGCATACTAAGTTGTAAGTCTATGTGACACGTCAGATCTGGCCATAACGTCTGGGCCGGGTCTAGGGTGTTACAGGTTTCTTTATTAGAACTGATTGATTCGTCTTCTGTTGCAATTCTGCATCTAATGGAGTTATTAGTTGACAAGAATTAGCTGGTTCTGAGGTTACTTTGTCAGATTTTGCAGACTCTAGTTCTGGTGAAACTGGAATTTCAACACTCAGTTGAACTTCCTCTGATTCTTGAGCATCAGCTTGCTCCTTTTGACCTTCAATGTTGTTGGGCTCTAAAGTCTTTCCACTCTTCAATGTCAATGCTTTGCAATGCTTCTTCCCTGGATTCCTCGAATTCTCCGTATCACTAGGTAAATCACCTTGTGGTCGGTTCCTGAGTTCAGTAGCAAGTTTACCCATTTGATTCTCCAAATTCCATAGAATGGTGTCATTTTTTACCATGTATGCCTTCAATAAATTCTATAAGCTATTGGATGATTCAGCTTGAGCTGGTTTCTAAACTTGTTGGGGGAAACTAGGCGGTTGGATTGGTCTAGGTTGGGCGTAAGTGTTACTAGTTCCAGTCCCCTGGTTACTCCAGGAAAATTTGGGATGATTTCGCCACATGGGTTATAGAAATTGGATTGTAGTCCTTGCCTTCCTTGATTTTGGTTCTGGTTACCCATATAATACACGAATTCTAGGTTTGATGGACATTCTTCGAACAAATGTCCTTCCCCACAATAGACGCAGGCTATATTTTCAAATTGTTTTGGTGGCTGTGCTGCAAAACTATTGGACCTATTAATAGTAAGATTTTTTAACATTGAGGATATTGATGATACCTGAGATGCGAGTGAAGTAAGAGCGTCTACTTTATGTATTCTAGCAACTCGCCTTCCTGACGCTGCTCGATGGGTTGGCCATTGGTAATTGTTACTGGCAATCCTCTTAATGATTTCATAAGCCTCATTATAAGACTTAGAAAGGAGAGCACTGTTAGCAGAAGTGTCCACTACCATCCTCGTGTGAGCATTGAGACCATTATAAAATGTCTCAAGTTGGATGCAATGTGGGATTTCGTGATGAGGGCACTTTCGTAATAATTCTTTTTACCTTTCCCATGCCTCATACAAGGACTCATTATCCATTTTTTGGAAAGCAGTGATCTCGTTCCTTAACTTAGCATTCTTTTTAGGCGGGAAATACTTCAAAAGGAATCTTTCTGCTAACTATTGCCATGTGGAAATTGAATTTGGTGGCAATGAGTTCAACCAGGCTCAAGCTCTGTCCCTTAGTGAATATGGGAACAGCTTCAATCGTAATGCATCTTTAGGTACTCCAGCTAACATGAAAGAATTGCTCACCTCCATAAACAGTTTTAAGTGTAGGTGAGGATCTTTGGTAGGCATTCCACTGAATTGGCCCACTGTCTGAAGCATCTGGAACATAACTAGCTTCAGCTCAAAATGTTGTGCCTCGATTTCGAGTCTCCTAATACCCGAATTAAGATCATGAAACACTGGCACGACATACTGTCTTAAAGCTCTATCCCTATCATCAGCAATAAGGATAGGATTTTGAGTAGGGTTTGCTTCGTTTCCTTGATTTGGATTTTCAAAGTTCATCTCTTCGGTCCTTCTCTGACTTAATTATCTTTTTCGTTGTCGGAAAGTTCGTTCAATCTCACGGTCGACAGGGAGTAAATCGATGATTCAGTCAATACTCATAAACACCTAAAATAATCACAGAAAAATTAATTAAGTTAAAATTTAAACAGAAAATTAAACCAAAATGCAAAACTAACAAATTCACAAACAATGACTTTTTAAAGCAATCCCCGGCAATGACACCAAAAACTTAGAATGACGGAAATGTGCAAGTGTACACAACTGCAACAAGTAATAAAGTGACAAGTAAATGTCGAGTTATTGTACCCATAGGGACTGTGAAAAGAATTATTTATGAATGCTATTTAAAACACTTTGGTGAAGAAAAATATTTTGTTTGAAGAGGGTGATTAAAAACTAAAATTTTAAACTAAGTAAACTAAATAAATAAATCTCAAATACACGATTTCAAAATACGATTTTAATCAAGATGACATAACTGTGCTAGGTTAATTACATTTCTTAACTTAGAATTATTAAACTCAAGTTTATATTGTTACGAATAAATTCACGGCAACTAGGTAATTTGCTAACTTATGAACATACTTACCTACCAAAATCCATTCATTTCTTGACTATATCCCTATGTCAATTCAACCGATTAAACAAATCTTAATAGGCAAATATGTTATTGCACATACATACTTATTAAATCGAAATAATCTCTTAAACATATTCCTATGTCAATTCAAACAATTAACTCGATTTAATAAGAACATAAAAGACTATGTGAGGTAATAAAGTATCCTTACCTTGAAACAGTTTAATCACAATAATCTTGCAAGTTATGCAAGGCAAATGTTTCGTCAGATACTGTTGCTAATTTAACCCTCAGCAACCTTAGATGATTACACATGCACTGATTAAGTACTGTGTCCATTAATTACAATTTCAGTCCATTTAAATAATTAATTCATTAGTTGCCTAACAATTGTAATGCAAGAGTAACTTAGTCATGATTTTACTTAATCAAGCAACTTACCGAGGCCTATAACAACATAAACACAATTTTAACAATTTAAGAAGAGGAAATGTAATCAACCTAACACAAATTAAATTCAAGCTAAATTGATTAAATTAACCATTTCAACAACATAAATATTCATAGATATGTTCATCATAACAACAACAAAAATTAAAAAGATAGGGAACAAGAATCAAATCCGGGTGTTTCTCCGTGGATTGACTAGTTTGCTCTGTTCATCGTTCTCTGTTGTCCTCATTGACCAAGGCTGCTATGAACGCCTAATTGCTGCTCCAAATGGCTGATGAATGCCCCTTTTCCAAGAGGAGAAATCGGCAAGAGAGCAAGGGAATTTGGAATGGAAAATAAGAGAGAAAGTGGAGAGAAGAGAGAAAAGATGTGAATGCTTGAGATATGTTGAATGATCAGCCAAGGGGGTTTTACAGCTGAATATGGCTGCTAAAATTAGCTAAAAATAGCAGCAAAAGAGCCATCCCTTGGCCGGCCACACATGTGGCAAGTTTGATGATTTCAACTTTGCTAAATTTGGCTTGTGGCATATCTACAAAGCCACTAATTGTGGAGGAGTTTGAATGCACTTTGAAGAAGTCTTCAAGGGCATCTTTCCAAGCTTAAATAGTCAGCTAATAAGCTGATTTGGGTCAGCTCTTGGGACGGTTTTTGGGCTGTCCATTTCTTGGTCGATTCGGTTCACTCGGTTCAATTCAACTGGACCACTTTTTCAGAATTAATTAATAATAATTTATTAACCTAAATTAAATTGTATATAAATTAAAATTAATTATATTATGAATTAATACATATAATTTTGGACCGTCTTGGTCTAAAATTTAGTTCACCTCGATACTTCAAATTGCTTCTCGGTTTTGTGCTTCTAGTAGTGTTTGCCAAGCTATTTTTTGCCTTTTTTGCAAATTTGTCGAAAATAACCAAAATTCATCAAAATTAATTATAAAATTAATTAAAATTCAACATGTTCATATTTTAATTACAGTTTAATTATTTTATAAAAATTAATTATTTTTCGACAAGAATTTTATCAAAACTGCATAATTTTAAGTTAAAAAGGGTATGTAAAAATGCGTAAACTTTCGTGTTTCCAGGTGTCCACTAAATAAACTCTGAATTTTTCGAAGGCAAACACCATTGCTAACAAGTCTTTCTCTGTGGTGGTGTGATTGAGTTATGCATTTGTCAGTGTGCGACTGGCATAATATATAACATGAAACATCTTGGCTTTTCCTTGTCTTAACACTACTCTAACAGCAAAGTCACTTACATCACACATTAGTTCAAATGGTAGAGTCCAGTCTGGTGCAGTGACCATAGGTGCTATAGTTAATTGTTCCTTTAACTCTTTGAATGCCTTTGAGCATAACTTATAAAAATGAAATGGTCTGTTTTGCTCCAACAATTGACATAGAGGCTTTGATATCTTAAAAAAATCCTTAATGAAGCGATGGTAAAATCTAGCACGACCAATGAAGCTTCTGATTCCTTTCACTGAAGTGGGTGATGGAAACTTTTCAATGACTTCTATTTTTGCTTTGTCGACAGCAATTCCATACTGTGAAATTTTGTGGCCCAAAATAATGCCTTCACAAACCTTGAAGTGGCATTTTTCCCAATTCAACACCAGATTTGTTTCTTGACAATAGCATCAGAATGACTCCAAATTTTTTAAGCAATCTTCAAAAGTGTCACCAAACACCGAGAAATTATCCATGAATACTTCAAGGAATTTTTCCACCATGTCGAAAAATATTGCTATCATGCAACACTGGAATGTTGCCAGGTCATTACAAAACCTAAATGCAATTTTTCTAAAAGCAAATGTTCCATAAGGATAGGTGATTGTAGTTTTTTCTTGATCAGTAGGAGATATGGCAATTTGGTTGTACATTGAGTAGCCATCTAAAAAATAGTAGAAGGCTTTCCCTACTAGTCTATCTAGCATCTGATCTATAAAAGGGAAAGGGAAATAGTCCTTCTTTATTGCCTTGTTGAGCTTTCGATAATCTATAAAAACTCTCCAACCTGTGACAGTACGTGTGGGAATGAGTTCGTTGTTATCATTTCTAACTATTGTGACTCCTCCTTTCTTGGGTACACACTGAATAGGGCTCACCCAAGAGCTATCAGAAATTGGGTATATAATCCCAGTATCCAACCATTTGATAATAGTCTTCTTAACTACTTCCTTCATGATAGGATTTAGTCTCCTTTTCTATTCAATAGATTTGTCATGGCAATCCTCAAGTATTATTTTGTGCATACAGATTGCTGGGCTAATTCCTTTGATATCCACAATTGACCATCCTAAAGCTTTCTTGGATTTCTTTAAGACCAAAGTAATTGCATCTCCTGCTCTGTTGTAAACTCAACAGAAATAACCATAGGCAGTGTATCATTTTCTCCCAAATAAGCGTACTTCAAATGCATTAGTAATGGCTTCAAATCTAGCACCGATGGATCTTCTATTAATGAACGAGGAGGGTTAAAAGAGCAACTTGAAAAATCTAATGATTAAAAGCACCTTTTGCATCCATTTTGAAATTTCTAAGTTTCCATCAGGTCTTCAAATTTTTCAGTTAAATTTGTTTCATTTAATTTGATAGAGTCTAGCTCAGAATTGTTATGCATATGTCTTGAAAATTCTTCCTGAATTACAATGTCAACAAATTCTACAACATGGCATTCTTCATCTAGGCCTGCACACTTTAAAGCATCAAACACATTAAAAGTCAATTGTTGATCATTAATTTTCATGGTTAACTTACCTTTTTGTACATGAATCAATGTTCTACCAGTTGCTAAGAAAGGTCATCCAAGTATTATAGGTACCTCTTTATCTGCTTCACATTCCAAAATAATAAAATCTACTGGAAAGATGAACTTGTCAACTTTTACCAGTACATCTTCAATTTTACCTTCTAGATAGACATATAATCTATTAGCTAGCTGTAGTGTGATTGTAGTAGGTCTTTCCTTTCCTATCCCAAGTTTCCTAAAAACAGACATAGGCATTAGACTGACACTTGCACCTAAATCACATAATGCTTTGCCTACATAATGGTTTCCAATTAAAAGGTATAGTGAAACTCCCTCGATCTTTTACATTTTTTGGCAGTTTATTCTTCAGCATTATTGTGCACCTTTCAGTAAGTGCTACAGTTTCGAACACCTCTAACCTTCTATTTTTGGATGGGATATCTTTCATGAATTTCACATAGTTAGGCATTTGTTCTAATGTTTCCACCAAAGGTATATTGATGTGTAATTGCTTCAAGACCTCTAGAAGTTTCTTAAATTGAGCATCTTGTTTCAACTTTTGGAAATGCTGGGGAAAAGCTGGCAGTGGCCTTCCTTCCATTTGTTGAGGTTGCCTTGACATGGCATTTGTATTGGCTCGACAAGATGAATTTACTTCCGTATGCTTTTGTCTACTCCCATCTTTTGTAGTTTGTCTCACTTCTGGTTCAAAAGTTGTGCTTCTGGGAACATTGGAACTTTTCTCCTCAGACAAGGCATCATTCACAACTCCTGGCAGCTGAGTGCCACTCTGGAGTTTGGTTATGGCTTTAAATTGTTCTTTTCCTTGAGATCTAGAACTTTCTATGTCACTAGGCAATGCTCCCTGTTGTCTGGAGCTTAATGTATTGGCAATTTGTCCCATTTGAATTTTCAAAGCTCTTAAGGAATCTACCTAGCTCTGAATAATTGCATCATATCTTTGTCATATACTCTTTTAATAAAGCTTCCATGGTTGATGATGAACATGACGAACTTTGTTGCACATTTTTTCGTGACATTGGTTGACTGTGTCCAAGTGGTACACTAGCCGTATTCTATCTATTAACAATGCTAGCATTTCCCATTCCCTGATTACTCCAACTGAAAGTTGGATGTTGCTTCCACCCTAGATTGTAGGTGTTGGAGTAGGGATTGTTGTTGCTACAATTAAAATTTCCTATGTAATACGCAGAGGCTGGATTCGATGAGCATTCATCAAAAACATGATCTCGTCCACAGTATACGCATGCTAGTTCTGCAACCTTCATCTCTTTCATTGTAGAGGGTCTTTTTAGAGTTTTAATCATATTTGTTAAAGATGATAGCTGAGCTATTAACGATGTAATCGCATCAAGTTCCATTGCTCCAACAACTCTTCTACCAGTACCAGCCTTGGTAGTGGGGTACTGGTAATCATTATTTGCCATTCTTTCCAGAATTTCGTAGGCCTCATTGTAAGATTTGTCAAGCAATGTCCCATTAGTAGATGCATCCACCACCATTCACATATAAGCATTTAATCCATTGTAGAAAATTTCTATTTGTGTCCAATGCTAAAAACTATGCATCAGGTATTTTCTAATTAATTCCTTGAAATGCTCCCATGCATCGTATAATGTCTCATCTTCATATTGCCTGAACGATGTAATGTCATTACTCACCTTGGCATTCATGTTGGGAGGATTGTACCTCAGCAGAAATCTCTGACACAGTTCATTCAAAGATGCCACCCTACCTGATGGTAATGCATTCAACCATGATCTGGCATGATCTCGTAATGAATGAGGGAATAATTTTAATCTAAGGGCATCTTTAGGAACACCCTGCTGCCTGAATAAGCCACAGACTTCAAGAAAAAGTTTCAAGTGCAATATGGGATCTTCAGTTGGTAAACCACTAAATTGCCCTACCATTTGTAGCATCTAAAACATTACTGGTTTTAATTCAAAGTGTTGAGCTTGAATATGTTGCCCTACCATTTGCATTCCTTTCATTCTGGAGTACCTAATCTTCTTTGATTGGATCATTTATTATTCTCTCTATTTCTTTTAATGCTTTCTTTATTCGCCTTAATGTCCTTGCAATCTCAGGATCAAAACAGTATTTTGTATCCTCTTAAATACTTCTTCTCATACACTAGTACAAAACTTTAAAAATCAAATAAAATACTAATTAACTGTTCTAACAAAAATGATAAGAATAATAACAAATAAATTTTTCACCAATGTTGTCGATCCCCAGCAATGACGCCAAAAACTTGTTGCGTGTAAATAACTAATGCAATTGTGCAAGTGTACTAGTAATTCAAGTAATAAAGTGATAAGTAAATATCGTATCCACAAGGACTAGAAATTGGTAAAAGATTGATTAAGTTATTATAATCCTATTAACTATATTAAATAGCAGGAAATACTCTTAAATTTAATAAGATGTTGGTATAATGAATGAATGTAATTTAATGCTAAAAACAGAGAATAGATATGGCAAATAAAATGTAATGGCAAATTACAGAGAAAAGACAGAGTAATTTTGTTGTTGAAGAAATAGGGCTGGAATTATTCAAGTGAAATGCTCATATCAAGATAATGTCATGGAAAAATATTGTCTAATCAACTGCTCAGAGAGTTACTACTGTAACCTGCCTCTTTCGATAGCTAGATTTTAAGCTAAAAACCTAAGTTACTGTATGTTTACAGAACTCTAGATTAACAACCACAATGAACATTCTTCTCTACACAACTTGCAACATCTATGCCTAGAGTGCTACGAATATTCTGTCGAATATTCGCCTGCGTTAAACGGTTCTTGATCCAGTATATTTAACCTTTTCAGAATTAAAAATACATCTATTAACACAATATACAATCAACTATGTCTAGAGCTTGCATGCATGTATTTCAAATAAGCATAAATCGAATGAAACAGTGACATAGACAATCTCAAATCATGAGCATTAAAGATAATAAAACATTCACCCAAATAACTCCAACCCAGAAAAGATTTAGTTCATAGGTGGAAAAGTTAACACCAAATTAAAATCATTCATCAACAATAAAACAAGTTTGAATCACAGAAATCGGGAAAACCAAAGGCGGAATTGTAGGATATCTTGCCACACTCTATTTTATCTTCCAATTGTATGTGAACCCAGGTCAGATGTCTCTTCCCCTTCTTCACATCAGTATTCTGATATCTGTAGCTACTACCCTTTCTTTCTCTGGAATTCTCCAGTGAAATTTTTTCTATTTGCAAAGAGAGGATTACTATCACCAGTCTCTTTCTCACACAAATTCTCCTCCCCATTTTCCATTCATACGTGATTGGATGCATTACAATTAGCTAAGCGATCTTGACCAGATGATGGCCAGTGGAAATAGTAATTGAAATGTGCATGCTCGATTTAGATCTTGACCCGACTAAATTGAAGGTTAATAATAACTTTGACGAGCTCTATTATCTTGTATAGTTTTTAGGTTTATGTGATTAAACTATTTCAAACCTGACCCGACCCTGTTACTTAACATGAATTCTATGAAACCCTATAATGCCCTTTACCCGTATTCGACGTCGAAATAGGTTACGAGGCATTACCGGACTCACATAACTAGCAATCATACAATTTTAAACCATAAATTTGCGTCCAAATTAAATCCATTTGTAATTAATCATAAAGTCCCTAATACGAGCCTACGAGGCCCAAAACATACTTTGGAAGTGGTTCGAGACAAAACTGAGAACATTAGAAATTTTTACAAAATTTAGAAAATTTTCCACTATACAGGGGTCACACGCTTGTGTGGTCACACATGCCCGTGTCCCGACCCCGTGTAACTCTCTCCCTTGTAACTCATGAACAAATTAAGATCACATGGGCAAGTCACACCCTGTGTGCTAGGCCGTATGGTTAATTAATTTAATTCGAATTAGGTGCAGGTTTCACATGGCTAAGAGACACACCCGTGTTCTAGGCCGTGTGGCACACACGACTGAGACACACGCTTGTGTCTTTGCTTGTGTGCCCAATTCTGAGCATTCTATTTCTCAAAATTAAGGTGCAGGGGACACACGGCCTAACTACGTGCCCGTGTTACTAGGGCCTAGACACATGCCCGTGTGGACAAAATAAAGTCATTTCCTAGCTTTATTTCTCACCCAAAATCACCCAAAAACCTGCACATGAAACACTCATCCAATTCCAACCAATTCAAGCATTCAAATTTGGCAATTCCATCATTCATCAAGGCATACCATTTCATGCATACATGGTTACTAACTCACCTTAGCTTAACTTAGGCATTAACAACATTTGATCACATGAACTTAGCATAACACATGTGTATATATATATGTATATCACAATAGCTTACTAAATCATACCCAAAATGAACCATCACTAGCCATTCCAATGGCTAGGTTACAAAATAACATTTCAAGCCTCCATTGGCGAAGTTGTCCTATACATGCCATTATACCAAAATGACTCTACTATAAATACCCAAGATAGCTAGCTGATAGTGTGACGATGCTCCAATGATCTCTCAACCTTTAAGAGCTTTAGAGCACTATAAGACAGGGGAAAAATAAAAGGAGTAAGCATTACATGTTTAGTAAGTTCGTATAACGGAAATTGAACTTACCAATATTGATTATTAAATCTAAACATAGAATAACATGTTGTCATCCATTTGGATAAATTTGCCTAAGTACATACATTCAATCAAACATGTTAGTCACCAAAATCTTCATATAAATCAAGTAACATAGATGAGCTCATCAAGAAATATTCTATCTAGCCATTACTATTTCATCTCAAGGTTTTTATGCGAAGTCAAGAGTTATATGTCCTTTGAATCATTGAATTCCAAAGAATGCTCAAGTAGTGCACTTGAAGTGTACGATTCAACAATTCGTCAATTTTTTATTCAAGGGTACCCATTAAGGCACTTGACCAAGAAACACTCTCTTGAGCCACATATTGTTTAACAAGATTACCAGTCCAGGCTAAATCCTTTATATAACATATGCTCAGGGGAGCTTAATTAGGATTACCAGTCCAGGCTAAACCTTAATCATTACGTAGGCTCAAGAGGTATTATATTGGGATTACCCATCTTGGCTAAATCATTTTTATAACAAGGTCAATGGGATCACTCGTCCGAGCTAAATCCTGTCCGTAACAAATGCAGGACCTTATCCGTTTAGGGAAAGTGCATATAAACATCGGAATTCAACATTTAATCGAGAATAACCCCTTTATCATCATTTCAAGCACGTATAAATTTCCATCATAACATACATATAAGGCACATTATATAAATCACATTAAATACAATATAACATTCAATTAACATAATAGCATATCCGATTAAGTTACACGAACTTACCTCGACACATGTTCGCGTAAAAGTCTACAAATGCAAAATCTTTTCTTTTCCTCGATCTAGCCTCGAGTTTTTTTTTTTTGGATCTATATAAATGAATTTAATCAACAATTTCATACATTTCATACTTAAATGGACTCAATTTATGTCCTAGGAAAAATTACTATTTTGCCTCTAACTTTTTCCAAAATTCCATTTTCATCCCTAGGCTCGGAAAATGAAACTTGTGCAAATTACTCCCTATTCCAAGCCTAACCAAAGCCCCATTACAAATTTTTCAGCACATGTATACCTAAAATTTCAAAATTTTTCTTCAAATTTTACAACTTTTCATTTTAGTCCCTAATCAAGTTTTCATCAAAAATCACCTTGTAAAAGTTGTTTATCTATCAATAATCTTTCATTTTTCACCATTAATTATCAAAATACAAACTTATTCATCATGGGTAAAATTTTAGACTTTGTCTTTCTTTCAAATTAGTCCTTGAAATATCTAAATCAAGTTACAACAATCTTAAAAATATAAAAATCATTAAAACGGGACAAAAAGGGACTTACAATCAATCTTGAAATCTTGGCCAAACCCTAGCTATGTCTCCCTTGTGAATTTCGACTATGGGGACTAATTTGAAGAAGATGACATCTTTTATTTTAGTTATTTTTATTTTTATTTACCAAATTACCTATTTACCCCTCACTTAAACTTTGAAAATTTTGCCTAGCTATGTCCATTTTTGTCCATCTTAAGGTATAATGGTCTAATTACCATTTAAGATCCTCCAATTTAGAATTTCATAGCAATTAGACACTTTTAACTTATGGAATTCAAGTTTTACACCTATTGCAATTTAGTCCTTCTAGACAAATCGATCACTCAATTGATAAAATTTCTTAACGAAATTTTCACACAATTATTCTACCATACTGTAGACCTTAAAGAAATAATAAAATAAATATTTTCACTTCAAATTTGTGGTCTCGAAACCACTGTTTAGATTTCACTAAAAAATGGGCTGTTACAAACCCTTAGTTTCATATGATCAATAAAATGCATGTTTTACTAAGTAAAAGATTCTGAGAGGACTCAATTTAGTTTCGAAACTCATGAAAGATCAAGTTGCCATGGAATATTTTTCGAACACTGTTAAACATGAGGAAAATGAACTAAGTTGAAAGATGTAATTATCCTAGCCTATTCATGTTATTGATTGTTGAATTTTGTGTCTTTGCTACTAAATTCATTTCATACATATCATTTCATACTTGACATTTAAATTAAATTGTATTAGGGATCATCTTGCATTTAGATAGCTTAATCATCATCACTCAAAATATTGTGTTTTTATCACCAAATAGTTAACTTTAAGCTTGCAAAATATCGATTAACATACACGGTCCCTATGAGGACGATAACTCTTATATTGACTTATTACTTGATAACAAATGTATACACTTGCACAATTCAAGCGTTACAAGTTTTTGGTATCGCTTTTGGGGACTATTGCCTTAATCATTTTTGTGAAATTATTCTTTGCAATTTGGTTTTTATTTTATTTTTATTTGTAACTTTACTAATTAATTCTTTTTTTATTTTTTACTCTTTATTTGTTTTGTGATTTTTTAGGTCTTTATCAACATAGATCGAATCACTGATTTACTCCTTATAGACCCTAAAATCAAGCGGGCAATTAGACAAAGAAGATGAGAAAGATTTGCCTATAGACAAGCCGTAGAAACGGGCCTGAGAATCAAAATGATGTTTAAGGGAATGGAGCCGCTAATGCTCAAAATCCAATCCTTATTGCAGATGATAGGGATCGACTCATAAGACAATATATTGTGGCACTTTTTAACAAACTAAATCTTGGAGTTAAGGGACTGAAGATCGAGGAATCACAGTTTGAATTGAAGCCTATGATATTTCAAATCCTTCAAACAATAGGCCAATTCAGTGGAATACCCACATAAGATCCACATATTCACCTTCAATTATTTGTGGAGGTGAGCGATTCCTTCAAGATAGCCAGTGTAATTGAAGATACACTAAGGTTGAAGTTGTTTTCATACTCGTTGCGGGATCGAGCACAAGCATGGATTAATTCGTTGCCATCCAACTCAATTTCTACTTGGCAAGAATTTTTTGAACACCTTCTGGTAAAGTATTTTCCATTTAGCAAAAATGCTAAGTTGTGGAATGAGATTACCACTTTTTTGCAGATGGATGATGATTCTCTATATGAGGCATGAGAAACATTCAATGAGTTACTTCGTAGATGCCCTCACCACAAAATTTTGCATTCCATCCAGTTGGAAACATTTTATAATGGTTTCAACGCACACACAAGGTTAGTAGTAGATGCTTCTACGAATGGTACTCTCTTGTTGAAGTCTTATAATGAGGCTTATGAGATCATTAAGAGAATAGAAAGCAACAATCACTAGTGGCTAACAAATCAAACAACTTCAGGAAGATGAGTAGCCGGAGTGCATGAAGACGATGCCCTTACCTCACTCTCAGCTCAGGTATCATTTATCTCTTCAATGTTGAAACAATTTACTACTAACGATTTAAATCATGTTGCAACTCAGCCACCAATCCACTACCAAGGAGGTGGACCAAAAAACAATTACATGTAATATAGATCAAATCAACCTCTTGGTTTCAATCAACAAGTTCAAAAACTACCACAAGTTGAACCATTTGGGGAATTTGTTGAAGGCATACATTGCTCAAAAATGATGCCTTGATAAAGGCCAAGCAACAACATTGGAGAATTTAGAAAATCAAGTGGAAAAATTAGGTAATGAGCTTAGAAGCAAACCCCAAGATGCTGTACCAAGCAACATAGAAACTCCTCTACCAAATGAGTCTTCTAATCTTGAGAACTTATTAAAAGCATACATGGAGAAGAATGATACAAATTTGAGAAATTTGGAGAACCATATGGGGTAGTTAGCCAACGAACTTCGAAATAAACTGCGAGGAACACGGTGAACCTAAGAAAATCGGGCAATGAGAAATGCAAAACGGCCACTTTACGAAGCGAAAGGACTTTGGAACCCTAAGGAAGTTGAAGATGAAAATGAACCTCCTAAGAAAGAGGAAATTCAACCAACAGTTGAAATTCCTACACTAGAGAAGCCAGATTCTACAAATTCTGAAGAGGTAAAATCTAAACTTATGAATTCTGATAAGCTAATCCCTTAGTTAGATGTAGATATATTACCTCGGAAGAGTTGTCCAGTCCAAGCCAATGTTTCACAGCCTCTATATCCTCAAAGACTCTAGCAACATAAGCAACAACATGATACTCAATTTAAGATAATGTTAGATGTATTGAAACAACTGCAAATCAATATTCCACTGGTGGAAGCTTTGAAGCAAATACCGAACTATGCGAAAGCTATGAAGGAATTTATGTTTAAGAAGAGAAGGCTTGGGGAATTTGAGATTGTAGCCTTGACTACAGAATGTAGCCTATTTTTCAGAACAAGTTTCCTTCTAAGTTGAAAGATCTAGGAAGTTTCACCCTACATTACAATATTGGAAAATCCTATTGTGGTAAGGCTTTATGCTATTTGGGATTGAGTATCAACACAATGCCTATATCTGTGTTTAGACAATTAGGTATTGGTAAGGCTAGATCGACTACAGTTGCACTCCAACTGGCGGATCGATCTTTGGCATACCTAGAAGGAAAAATCAAGGATGTATTGGTATTTGTTGATAAATCCATATTTCCTGCTGACATTATTAACTTAGATTTTGAAGCAGATAAATAAGTACCAATCATCCTAGGAAGGCCTTTATTAGCAACCTACAAAATGATAATTTATGTACAGAAAGGTGAACCCACCATGTGAGTTCAAGATGAACAGGTGACCTTTGTAACACCCCAAACCCGACCCAGACGTTATGGTCGAATCCGGCATGTTACATTGAAGTGTTTTAGCGAAAATCATGTTTTTATTGAAAACCCTTCTTAAAATAAAAGAAACCTTAATTAACTTAAAAAAACTCCTTTTAATCACTTGTTTAAAACATATGATTTTATGAAAACATGTCATTTTAAAATTTAGTTGCGGAAACGTAGAAAACATACTATAATTTTGGAAACCCATGTTCAATTTTTCGTATTTACAACGAAAATAATAATAATTCAAGTAATAATAACATAATGAAACCTTGTTATAATCTGGTCTGAAACATACTTAATAAAATAAAAACATCGAACCTTCTACTGAGCATCACCTAAAAATAAAATAAAAGAGGGGGTGAGTTTTCGCAAACTCAGTGTGTAAAACCCGCAACATAAAAAAAAACAAGCATTCTAAAACCATCATACATCAAACATGCAATGCAATCCTATCCAAATTATCCATCTGCTACACACCAGCTCCGTCCCCTGTCACACCATGTGGGGATATAAATATCGACCCACCCAACCGACACACCAATGGTAGCCCGGTTGTGGAACTACCTTCATTTACATATTGGGCTTTAAAAGCCGTCGGTGGATCCACGATTGTCAAGCAGCCATGCGATCCTCATATACTTCCTCCGTCCATAATTCCCAACCCATATGCAACCTAAGCAGAATATCATATGTATGCATGTCACATCCATAAAACTTACATTCAACATCTATGGGTATTTTGGTTATGCATTTCAGTAATTTTCCCTTTATTACTGTTTTCACTTACCTTGGCCCGTTAACAAATACCATGAGCTAAGATGAACGAATACTATGCATCAGGTAGGATTTCAGAGAAGAGGAGGTGGGTCATTAAGACCGCTTAACTACCAAGCTCTCCCTAGATCCAATCCTAGACATACATATACCCGTTGCCACACCTTAACCCTATGACTTGTCTGCGGTCACAATATATTAATTAAGTCTTATGTGGATATCATATACTAGGCCCAAAACCCCTTACAAAACCCAAACAATTTCACATACCTGTATTTGGCCCATTAAGCCCAATCATATTCATATGACCTATTAGGCCCAAATCACCTGTATATGGCCCATTAGGCCCAGTCACATTCATATTCATGCTCATATACAAATTCCTATCACATAGCATCACTATTCAGTTTTTGCCTATTATGGGTCCAATAGCCCATCGGGCCCATTTAGCCCATTCTGGCCAATATGGCCAAATCGCAACCCAAGCCCACAGAATCGCCCATGGGCCTCAGGCAACCTATCGATCTCCCCCTTACGAGTGTTCGCGCACTCACAAGACTACCGTAGCCAAACTTTTAGCTTTTTAGCTTTTTGGCATTTCGACTTTTGCCGATTCATAGTGTGTGTGCAGTGTATGTACACATCTAGTAAGCAAGCGTGTTGCGATTCCCTAAGTCACCAACCTACAAACAATATCATCCTTCAATTAATCGCATGCTTAATACATATCTTTACTAAAACTGAAACCTCACCTTAACCTTACCTTGCGCAATAAATATAGCAGCCCCTTCTTAAATCACTAACAATGATCAACTCCTAGATCAACACCGCAAGCACCTAAAGGCAAATTTGACAGAGAGATAAGATTCGAGATCCGATACTAATTCCACTAGATTTGTTCAAAGAGTATTCGGCCCTTGGGAGATTCGGCTTTCAAACTTAGTATGGTGAGTAAGGTTTATTTGGCATAGATTAAAGAAGAAGAGTAGAAGAAGAAATTGGCTAAGTGAAACAAAGAAAATTGTGTAGAGAAGAATAGAAATCGGTACAAAGAAAAGAAAGAAAAACAAAAGGGTTTTCGGCTTTTTAGATCTTGAAGAGAAAAGGGTTTCTGGCAACAAAGTGAAGAAGAATTTCGGCAGTAGCCTAGAAACCATGTATTTGGCCCTTATAGCCAAATTTTCCATGCCCAATTTCCAATTCGGCTCCATCACTTCTCCCTTCTCATCTCCTCGTTTTTCTCCCTGATAACCCCTTGATCTTTTTCTTAATTTTCTCTTCTGAACACTCCCCTTGGAGTCAATCTTCACGCCACTTCCATCCTTCTAGAAGGCCAAAATTAAACTTCTAAAAACACTAAGTTAGGATTTGAACCTTGGATCTCCTTGCTAGCTGCTAACGCCACCTCCCTACTCCCTAAGTGGCGTCACTTAGCCACTCCTCCACAAGGCTTTTTGATGTCATTTTCCCCCTATTTTTATTTAAAAGCCCAACTATTTGCCAACAAGGTCCTTTTAATTATTAAACTTTAATTTTCTTTTCCCCTAAGTTCAAATTCAAACCTTAGCCAAGACCTACTATTACCTACTTAACTGAAAAATACCTAGCACATTTTTTTTATTAGAACCGAAAAAAAAAATTTGGGATTTTGGAATTTTTGGGTTTAGGGATTTTTGGGGCGTTACAACCTTTAATGTACTTAAGGCTGTAAGGTCTCTTGATGAGGTTGAAGATTGTTCCACTGTCTCTAAGAAAGATCCGATGGTTCCTGTAAAATTAGAATACAATGATCCATTGTAAGGTATTACATCTGATTCTCCATATTAAGATGAGGATGATACATGTTTGGTCTTGTTGGAATTTAACTCGAAAGAATTCGGTTTAAAGGTTCAGTTCGAGTTATTAGAGCTATCATCACATGAGTACAAGCAACCCAACCGATTAAGAAAAGAGCCACCTGAGTTAGACTTAACGATTTTGAAAATGTCATTAGATACTGAAAAGAGTTCTATCTAGGGACGGAAGAGATTGATCGAATCTCAAGTATTTGATCCTAGGAAACTCAATTCTCAATAGGAAAAAGCAAGGATCATGGATCCCATCTATGACATTTAGTGGGTGGGGCTTGTACCAAAGAAAGAAGGTACAATGGAAAATGAGCTGATTTTGTTAAGAATCATCATGGGTAGGCCTATATGTATGAATGACAGAAAGTCAAGCAAAGAAAAATAGACAGACCATTTCCTACTGCTATGCTTTGATCAAATATTGAATATAATTGCTGGGCAACAATATCTCTTCTTTTCAGATGGATACGATTGGTATGATAAATGATCGTTTGACATCGCCTTTGTCAGTGACAATCATCAATAACATTGAGGGAGTTCTCTTCACTCTCTCTGTCTTTAATTTATTTTTTGTTCTTTTTTTCTCTATTTTGAATATATATCATGCTTAGAAATTGTTTTTCTTGAATTAGTACTTCCAATTAATTCTGTTTAAGAAGGTTTGAACTTAAGTGAGATCATTTGTGGGCCCTCCAAGCTTTCTTGGGAATTTAATTTGATATAATTTTTCTATAAGAAAATTTCTAAATAGCCTAGAACAAATTTAAGTTTTATTTAATTTTAATTTTAAGTTTATTTTTATTTTTACTTTTACTTTTTCAATAAAAGGGTCAAGTTGCCCAAGGTTTAATCAATTTATTTCTGTCAAATTTTATTTCAATATAAGTAATAAAATTTTTTAGTTTTGGGCTTGAGGGCTAGAATAATGTTGAGGAGAAACATATCCAACACTTGTTGCCCCTTCCCAACGCTGCAATAATCTCAAAAAAAGGGGATGACACAAAATAATAAAAAGGGGAGGAATTTCTTTTATTTCTTTTTCTTAGTATTATTTTTAGGATATTTTTATTTACTTAGGAATATTTTTGTTTTATGCATAAAATAAATTGAATAAATTGCAAACATGAATAAATTAAACTCAATGTCTCTTCTCTAATAAAAAGCAAAGTGATGTGGTAATATGGATTGTTGAGAAAGAAGTGTTTAGTTTTAATTCATTACTTTGTTTTCACAATGAGGACATTGTTTCTTTTTAAAATGGGATAAGGTAATATTTGTATAAATATTTAAAATTTTAAAGTATGTTTCAATCTTTTCATATAAGTATGTTAAATAAAATGATTTTCGGAGTAGATTTTTGTTCATAAGTTAGTTTAAATGTGGGCATGAACTCTTTTTTTATCTATGTTTTTTTTTTATGTTATCTTGAGTTATGGAATGCTTGTATGTTCTTAGATCTTATATAGTCGTTTGCCATGAAAATCAAACTCCCTTAGAAACAGACATGCATGAAGGTTAAATTCTTAGAATTGACTTAGTATCTTTCTCAAGGCGAAATTTTAAGAGACATAAGAATCTAAACATGATTTAGACACATTTTCTTTGGATCGTTTGAGCCTTTCAAGCCTACCATATGAATTTTACCCTCGAAACATTAGTTTGAGCCTTTAAGCCTATTTTATATCACCTGCATCATAAGCCATATTACCATATTTTTAAGTTTTATCCTATTTTCGCACTTATCTCAATTGTACTTGTCTTGGTGAGCAAAGATGTAATAGCCCATTTTCAGTGAAATTAGAACAGTGGTTTCGGGACCACAAATCTGAAGTCAGAAAATTTATTTTATTATTATTTTATGCTCTACAACATGATAGTATTACCGTATAAAAATTTGTTAAGAAATTTTGTAGTTTACATACTTAATTTGATAAAAAGGACAAAATCGCGTAAAGTGAAAAAGTTGTGTTCTAATAGCTAAAGGTGTAACAACCCAGTTTTAACGAAATCAAAATAGCGATTTCGAGACAAAAAATCTGAGGTCGTAAAATTATTTTAATATTATTTTTGGTGTTTACAACATTTGAATATATATGTGTGAAAATTTCGTGAGCTAATTTTATTGTTTAATAGTTCAATTTGAGAAAAAGGACTAAATTGCATAAAATGTAAAAGTGGCATTCTATATGATAAAGGTGTCTATTTTCCATGGCTTATTAAATAGGAGGTCCTTATGATGAAATTAGACCATGGATAGTGGATATTAACACGAATAACCATCCATTATGTGTTTTTAAATGAAATTAAATAAGGTCAAATTTGTAATTAGCCAAATATATCATAATTTAATAAAACCAAAGCTAAAATTATGTTCATCTTTTCCATTCTCAATCGAAAATAAAGAAGAAAAGTGTAAACTGATGGGTCAAATTGTGAAATAAATGAAAAATATGGGCTGCTAGGGACCTATAGAGAATTTGGCTAAGCATGGGTTATATTAAATTTTGTGAATTTTTTGTATTTATGAAATAAGGACCAAATTGTAAGAAATGTGAAAGTTTAGGGCCAAAGTGCAAATAGGCTTAAATATGTGTTTGTGGACTAAATTGAATGTGTTGATGAATAAAAGGGTTAATTTTGAATGTATATAGATCCTGAAAGAAAGAAATTGAATCTAGATCTAGGGAAATCGAAACTTGTCGAATAATCGATCCAGTCCCTCTATTCTGACTACGATGTAAGTTCATATGCAAATAAATGTCTTTACAATGAATTATATATGTTTTATTATGATTTAATTGCTATGAATGTTGAACAAGCAAATACGAGTAAGAATCGACAAAGTTTCGACATCTGAAAGTCCCGTACGAACCTTAGGAGTAGCATAGGATACGAATGTCATGACATTAGGTTATTGAGTTGTGATTACATGTAAGACCATGTATGAGACATTGGCATTGTATTGTGATTACGTGTAAGACCATGTCTGGGACATTGACATCATATATTGATTCGTGTAAGACCTTGTCTAAGACAGTGGCATCGATATGTGATAACATGTAAGACCATATCTGGGATATTGTATGAGCCTATGTGATTTCCAAGTATCTTTAACGATTTCAAGTGGTACAACGGGCAAAGTCAAGTCGAGAAAGAATATGTGAATGAACTAAGTGACTCAGGTACGTACGAAATTCTTATGAGTATTGAAAAGGAGAATTATTTGATGAACTTGATTAAGACATTGAATATATGTTTAATGGAAAGGTTGTGAATTTAAATCATATTAGCTATGTTAAACATATTTGAATTGATATGTAAATATTCATGTGATGATTTTCTTTGTATATGACTTACTAAGCTTTTAAAGCTTACTTTGTGTGTTCTTTCCTTGTTTTATAGATTATTGAAGCTAGCTCAAATTCGGGATCGTCGGGAATACGTCATCGCAGTATCAATCATCTTGTTGGTACTTTTGGAGCTTTGTATATATGATATATGGCATGTACAGGCTATTGTCATTTTTGGTATGTTTTGAGTTGTGATTATAGCCATAAGATTTGGCTTGTGAATGTTGGAATATGGTCATTTAAGTTGGCTTGAATTATGTGTTTGATAAATGATATATGTAAGGTATATAATGTCCTAAGTGATGGCTTGTTTGGAATGGTTGTATGAATGCTCTTTTGGATAGTTATATGTTGTGGTATTATTGCTTGGAAATTGGTATATTTTGGTATGAATTGAAGATGATAATTTGGTATGTTTAAGAGGTATGATTTAGTTGTTGGAAAGGTGGTGAAATGCAATTATAAGTTATGTGATTCTTGATGAATTTGGCTTAGTAATTTGGTATGTATTGAATATGGATTTGAGTATTTGAAATGGTTGTGGATAGATGGCATGATATCTGAATGGAATAGCATATTTTGGTTGCTAAAATATGTACTGAAATGGTATTATATGGGTTGCTTTTGTACATGAGAGTTGGGTGGAAAATTGGCTTTTCAAATGGCTTACTTTTGTCCACACGGGTGTGTGTCTCAGCTATGTACAACACATGGTCATGTTACACGATCGTGTGTCCCCTGGGGTACCCTTCGAATTAAAGTCAGTATACCCTATAGTTTTGACATGACATAGACACATGGGCGTGTCTACTAGTCTTGTGTGGTACACGGGCTGGCACATGGGCATGTGGTCAGCCATGTGACCCAAGTCAGTAACCCCTTTAGATTTCACACGGCCTGGCACACGGGCGTGTCCTCAGCCGTGTGGTACAAGTTAGTATGTATACCCTAATTTCACACGGTCTGTGACACGGGCGTGTCTGGTAGCCGTTTGAGGCACATGGCCTGTTCACACAAGCATGTGACCCTAAAATTAAAGAAAATTTTCTATGTTTCTCAAATTTTGCAAATGTTATCGGGTTAGTCCCGAACCACTTTTAAGCATGTTTTAAGGTCTCGTAGGACCTTACATGAGACAATGTGTTTGATATGAATGGATTTTGATTATGATTGCATATATGTATGTGAATGAAGTGTATGTTATTCGGTAATGCCTCGTAACCCTATCCCGACATTGGATACGGGTTAGGGGTGTTACAAAAGGTATTAAATAGCTATAGGACTTTAAAGTGAAGGTCCTTATATGGTAATTAGCCCATTAATGTTGATAGTGGATGAGCGTTGGTTAGTTTTTAAGGTTAATTTTAGAAATTTGTAAATAAAAGGTTAATTAAAATAAAACCAAATTATCATCATCTTCCATTATCATTTCACAACTGAAACTTAAATAAAAGGAAGCCATTTTTGGTGTTTAACATTTGGCAACCCTTATTCCTTCAATTAGATATGTATTTTTAATCTGTTTTTAATGATTTCTACGTTTTTGAGATTGTTGTAGCTTAATCTAGCTGGCCTGGGGACTAATTTGTGAAATTGTTAAACTGTTAGGGTTTTACCATTGATGAACATGCTTGAGTTATGAAGTTTGTTGTTAGAAAATGAATAGTTGTTGTTAGCTAAACAACTTTTGTAAAGGAATTTTTGGTGAAATTATCAATTAAGAGTTAAATTGAAAAATGTGATAAATTCATGGTAAATTTTGTGAATTTGTGAAATATTGGGGCTGCTATAAGCATGTATAAAAATCGGCTAGGCTTGGGTAGGGAAAAAATTGCATGAATTTCATTTTTTGAGCCTAAGGACTAAATTGCAAAGAAATTAATAGTATAAGGGCTAAATGGTAATTTTTCCAAAAA
Source organism: Gossypium longicalyx (assembly GCA_025698465.1). Taxonomy (NCBI): domain Eukaryota; kingdom Viridiplantae; phylum Streptophyta; class Magnoliopsida; order Malvales; family Malvaceae; genus Gossypium; species Gossypium longicalyx. The sequence goes on from CM047005.1 coordinate 33,430,481, forward strand.
TATGTGTTGGACTAAATTGAATATGAAATATATTGAATTGGGTTAAATTTATCTGTATAGATTCAGTCAGACCTTGTACGGAGTTAGATCAAGGTAAAGAGAAAAATCTCAGATTAATCGCCTTCGTTTCTACGTATACTCGTCGAGGTAAGTTCGTGTAATTAAATTGAGTATTTATATATTTTAATTGAATTAGATGTATGTGATTTGTATAATTTCCATGTATAAATACCGATCGTATATCCGACGACGTACGATTATTACCTAGTCCCGTTTGAACCTTAGGAATTCATAGGATACAAATGACATGTCATTAGGGTTACTGATTCTCAACTCGTATGAGCTTACTGATTTGTAGCTCTTGAGAGCTTACCGATTTACAGCTCGTGAGAGCATACTGATTCATAGCCCGTATGAGCATATATGTATAGGAATTGATGGATTACAGTTTAGCACACTATGTGTGAGCTATCTCGAGTATCCAACAATATTTTAAATGGTTCAATAAGCAATGTTCTGTTACAAGATGATATGAGTTCGGTATGAGCTATTATAGGTATATACATGAAATATATGGAAATGATATTATATGATATATTGGAACATGAAATGGATGATACATGTATATGGAACTTGCTTAATTATTATGTTTATCCATGTTCATTGGCTATTATATGTGTTTTACATGGCTAACATGTTGGTGAATATGTGCATAGGCATTTGTCCAAATTGAGTTGGAACATACTATGTTTTGTTACCTAAATTGTGACTAAATGGTAAGTTAAATTCTATGTTATACGAACTTACTGAGCTTAAATGCTTACTTTGTGTATTTTTCGTGTTTTATAGTGAATCGGAAGCTCGTTTGGGTTGGAAACTTTTTAGAGCTATATCACACTATCCAACGACTCTTTTGATACTTTCGGTTGTTTAATTTTGGTTATAATGGCATGTATAGATTTTTTTGGCTAATGTTGGCCTATATGTGTTGTTGTGATTGTGGCCACATGATTTGGCTTGTATCTTGGTATATTTTGGTATATATATAGGTAGCTTTATCTTGTTGATGTGTGGCTTGATATGATAGAATGATGGAAGGTAAAATGGTAGTTTGAATATGCATTTTGTTTAAGCTTTGAAGCTTGATAGAATTGTTGTGAATTGGTACTTGTTTGAATGGCTTATTTGGTGTTTTTTTTAGTGTACAAGTTATATATAAATTATATGACCATTTGATCCTAGTGATTAAGTGATATAATTGGTACCAAATGGTATGTTTTGATAATTGATCTATATGGTAAGTTTTGGTGAAAATACTAATATATGTTAGTTGACCAATTGGTTATTTTGAACACATAGTTAGTCATGTTTATAAATTTTGATTTGAGGTGCCTAAGGGCATACTGGTTGTATGTGATCATACCATTTGTATTAGGCTAGAAAATTCATGGTTTTGGTATTATGGTATCATGGTTTTGGTTTATGCCAAATTGGGTGAGAAATATGGCTTGTAAAATGACCAATTTTCGTCCACATGTGCAGAGACACGGGCGTGTGTCTCAGCCATGTGTCACACACAGCTAGGTGACAAGGTCGTGTGTCCCCTGTAGCTTTCAAAGGGTTGCAAGTTAGGCTGTTACATGGCCTAGCACATGGCCTGGCATAGGGCATGTAAGGTTACTTCGAATGGTACACGGCCTAGCACGTAAGCATGTGGCTTGGCCATGTGGCCCAAGTCAGTGAGTTACACAGGCATGGACATGGGCTGGGACACGGCCGTGTGCCCCTATTTCAAATGCCCATATTGCCTAAGACACAAGCGTGTCTCTTGGCTGTGTGACCACTGCAGCTTTGAAATTTTTCAATGTTTTTCAAAAAATTCTCTGAGTTTCTGATTTAGTCTCGACTTATTTCTAATGCATATCTTGGGCCTTAAGGGCTTGTATATGGGACAATATGAATAATTTTGATTGGTTTTTGATATAAATATTGATATGTAATGAAATGTTCGAAATTTTGTTTGTTTGTACTGTAAACTCTGGTAATACTTCGTAACCTTGTTTCGATGATGGATACGGGTTAAAGGTGTTACAAAAGATCGAGGAAAAATCTAAAAAGATGTACATGTTCTTCTTATGTTTAAATAAAAAAAAAAGCTTTATTCAAATGTCAAGCAAAAAGAGAAAAAATAAATACTCAAAGTATTAAGAAAGATTCATGGGCATATGCTTCAAAATTTATTTTTTTTGGGGGGGGTTAAGCCCATTAGCTAAAAGGATTTACCTCGAATTGATCCAAGGAAAAACTAGGGTTAAGATGACTGAACCTAAAAATTCAATTCTCTTTATCCCTACTTTAAGCCTAGCCCCATAACAACCTTATAAAAGACCTATTGATTTAGATGATTATGCTGACTACATTAGTGGAGAGGAATTGCTAAGTACAACATATGAGGACCATTTAATTATACCTTGTGATTGCTTTGTTTGATTGATAAGGAAACTTTGATTGAATGGTGAATGTTTTGTATGATCTTGAAAAATATGCACTCTATGACTTATGTTAACATTTTTCCGTACTTATAATAAAATTTTGAAATAATGTTTGCATATGTGTAACACCCCAAACTTGGCCTATACGTTATGGTCGAATCAGTGATGTCACATAGGAGTGTTTTTCCAAAACACAAATTCCATAAAAATTCGTTCTACATAAAACTTCTTTAGGTTATTAACAAAAGTCTAGGATGTCCAGTTCATTGTGAAAACTCAATTCGTCTTTGCAAAATATTAATTATATTAGTTTGTTATTAAACTTTAAAATAATATTTGTTGCGGAAGCTTTCAATATATATTGAGTAAACGTGGTGTTTTTAGAAAAACATTTGTTTATATTTTCTTGAAAATTTGAGACCTACTACTACCAGATTAAAATTCAAGTAACTAAATCCCCAAATTAAAATAAAAATAAAATTAAAGAGGCTTTATTACATAATGAAAACCCAAAATAAAATCTTATTTATAATATTAAAAGAAACTTTGTCAAGTGGCCACCTCTGAGACCTCCGTCGCCTCGATTCGTCTAAGCTTGGGTATTTCCTGCACAGTTAACAGATGGATGAGTTTATGAAAACTCAGTGTGTAAAATCCCATATAAGCAATCAATCAGAGTAAGCACATTTTGGGCCTAAGCCCTTTTAGTAACAGTTAGGGCCTTAGCCCATTTCAGTAACAGTAGCAGTCTGGGCCTGAGCCCATTTTAGTAACAGTGCTAGTCTGGGCCTTAGCCCATTTCAATACAGTATGCAAACAAAGAATCCTACCCAATCCATCCGCTACACACCATCTCCGTTCCAGCCTTACACACCATGTGAGATAAAATTGACCTACCCAACCTTACACACCAAGTCGTACCGGTTATGGCACTAACATAGTATTTGCAGCAGAGCTGCCAGTAATAGGCTTATAGCCATTCAGTACACTTCCTCCAAAATCATATATCCCACCCCATGCAATGCAACATAATATAAATGTACATACAGTAAAAATGGCATGCTCAAATAGTCATACATCATAAAGGGGTAAAACAGTCATCTTACCAAAATAAGGGCATGGGTATACTTTCCGACCCAGCAGAAGGTCCACAGTCGTCCAGGGTGACCCGTGCAACCTTAACAGTTAATCAGTGGCAATGGGCTTACAACCCATATTTTGGGCCCATGTGGGCCTACATGCTTGTATGACCCATATAGCCTTGAAATGGCCTTAGCTGTGTGGTTTACACAGCCTAGCCCAATATTTAACACACTCTTGTGCGATTTTCTCATGTGGGGCCCACACGACCCAATTCGGCCTAGAATGGCCTAATATCGTTTTGGCCCATGAAAGCGCTCATGGCTATCTCGTCAACCACATGGTCGTGTTTTACAACACCACCTGCCCCACGAGCGGCTACACGCTCGTGTGGTGTCGACAGCCTCTTTTCGACTTTTCGGCTTTCTATCGATCTATGTTACTACCAGTGTGGTTACACACCTATTGATGAGAGGACGCCAATCTCCATGTACTCCAACCTAGATCCAATTATGACCCCATGTCAGTATTTTAATCACTAGGGTTAAACACCCTTTTATGAATACTAAATCCCTAATAGTACATATTACTTACCTTGATTAAGTAGGGTTTAATCCTCCCTTAACCAATGACCACCAAATTCTTGGCAGATATCTATATTAAAACCTACTTTTGTTAAATAAAACCCTAAATGTAAACCACTTGAACCAAGTGAACCACTTACCAAAATATAGAACTACGAGTAGAGGGTATCAACAATCGGCCCACAACCAGTACACCTTAAACTAAGGCACAAGATAGCTCAGTCACCCCTGACAGCACCCAATAGAGAAAAGCCAATGTTAGAGGGGAAGAAGAAGAAAAACTATTGATAGGGAACAAAGATCAACACCTGCACCTACACCTGAAATGGGTATTCAGTTAACCCCATACAATGAATAGAGAAGAAAACCAAAGAAGGAGATGAGGGGAACAGAGAAGTCAAGAGTACCTACCCCAACCAAAACACAAGCGGTGGAGAGATTAAGAGAGTGGTGAGGTATTCGGCAACAAGAGAAAAGAAGGGAGGTTCAACACAAGTAGTAAATGAGACAAGCCAAAAGAAAACAGAAAGGGTAGAGGGATAAGAAGAGAGAGAACCTATTCGACAATAGCAACAAAGTGCAAACGTCGAAACCGAAAGTGATGAGAAGAGGGAAGGAGAAGGAGAAAATCAGACTAAAGACTTAGGTTAACTTTTTAAAGAATTGAAAAGGGAGAAAGGAGAAGGTAATCGACCCAAAGAGAGGGTTGATCTTCCGAAAGAAAAAAAAGAATAGAAGAGGTAATTGGTCATCTAAAAGACCTAAGGGAATGAGCAATCCGAAATAAACCCAAGATGAAATTTGGCACTATCTTGTGAAAAAAGGGACACCTCCTACGACACACGCTCCCACTTACGGCACAACACTTCTACACTTTTCAAATCTTTAATTTTCTCTTCAAAACCCTCCCCTAATCTCTCAACCACTAACTCCCATATCTACTCCTTATTTCCTTCCTAGATTTTGGCCACATCCTTTCACCTCATCCCCTCAACACCTGAACCATCCACCAGCACTAGAGTTCTAGATAAATACAACCACCTAAATGACACAACAGCAAAAAGACATCCCTTGCGCGCAGTAGGACTCGAACTCTAGTCCCTTGGCACAGTAACACGCCATTTGCCACTAAGCTAGAAGGCTCTTTATGTCATGCTTTACCTTCAATACTTTAAGAAGCCTACTATCAAAAAACAAGGGTTATTCAAATAGGAACAAAATTTGCTCAAGCCAAGGCTTAAACCCTTGACTTCCCAGACACTCCCAGAGCAGTTAACCACTAAGGCAGACATACATTCACGCTGCAACACACAACAATAATTTAACAGGGGTTTTCAAGAGTTGGGGCGTTACAATATGAGCGACTTATCAATAAAAAGAGTTTGTAAGCATGATTTTGTTTATGAATGATTGTGTTCAAAGATTGATGCTGGTTAAACTTATTACAAAAATTTGCCTTAGCAAAAGTTGTGTTTTATATGAAACATTACTCGGGATGAGCAATGAATTAAGTTTGGGAGTGTGTAAACTCTATATTATATACGGTTTTTCTAGTCATTTTTACCACCTTTTTACTTAATAATAATACTAGTCTTGAGTATTTGTTAATTAATTAAGTGGATTTGTTTTATATTTCGATGATCGACATGAATTTATAAAAAATGCAAATATAAGCTTTATTGTTTTAATTCTATGCATAATTTAAATTAATTCATGTTAATTATTAATGTATTATATTTTATTATGCATGGAACCATTGAGATGATATAATATGGAGCTTAATATAAAGTTGCACGAACATGAGCTACTTATTTCCTATGTTGGATGACTGTTACTTTGACCCAGTAAAAAAGGTGATACATGATGGACAAGTCTGACAAGCTTAATAGGTCATGAAATAGTCCAACAAGGGGGAGTCAAGCCCAAATTCGACACAAGCATATTGGGCAGCCAAGAATCAACTCTTGGGAAAATTATTTGGAAGGCCCTACATTTGGAGAATCATTGGAAATCAACACACAAAGATTGCCCTTGAAATTGTCCAACCCATGCCTAATTTAGCATGATTTTATGCTCAAATAAAGCAAACACCATCCACCTACTTCCACTATATGTAGTTGGCCAAGCAATAGAGAAAATAGAGGGATTTCAATCCCTAGTTTTAATACACTCTACCATCTACTTCAAGTATAAATACCCTCACTCATTCCCCATATCAAACATTTCATCCCTCATTTCATAAGCATTCTTCCTCTTATTCTTTCCTTTCTTCATTCCCACGCATAGCATCTCATTTCCCTTAGCCAGCAAAACCTTGAGAAGATCATCTCTCGGCAGGCCACTCTGATGAGCCATTAGCAAAATAGCAACACAAGTATTGGAGAAAAACATCTTTAATTAAAGTTCACGAGACTGTTGATTTGATAGAGTTTATTCTTCCTTTAATTTGTTATTTTGATTTTAATCATGTTTGCAATTTGCTTTGTTATTTTGTCATCAACAATGGTAGCTTAAATTTGTTTAGCTAGGATGATTACATTGATTCAATGAAGTTTGTTTAAATCATGTTTATAGTGTTTGTGCCTTAGTCGATCATGTTTTCAATTAAACTCAAGTATGTATTTCATTCATACGTGATTGTATGTATTAGAATTAGCTGAGCGATCTTGACTAGATGATGGCTAATGGACGAAATAATTGAAATGTGCATGCTTAATTTGGATCCTGACTCGACTAAATTGAAGGTTCATTATAACTTCGACGAGCTCTATTATCTTGCATAGTTTTTAGGTTTGTGTGATTAAACTGCTTCAAACCTGACCTGTCCCTATTACTTCACATGAATTCTAAGAAACCATTAGTTTAATATGATCAATAAAATGCATGTTTTACTATGTAAGATTCCGAGAGGACTTAATTTGGTTTCAAAACTCATGAAAGATCGAGTTGCCATGGAATATTTTCTGAACACTGTTAAACATGAGGAAAATGAACTAAGTTGAAAGATGTAGTTATCCTAGCCTAGTCATGTTAATGATTATTGAATTTTGTATCTTTTTTGCTAAATTCATTTCATACTTGGCATTTAGATTAAATTGCATTAGGGATCATCTTGCATTTAGATAGCTTAATCATCGTCACTCAAAATATTATGTTTTTATTACCAAATTGTTAACTTTAATCTTGCAAAATATTGATTAACATACACAGTCCCTGTGGAGACGATAACTCTTATACTTACTTATTACTTGATAACGACTGTGTACACTTGTACAAACCAAGCGTTACAAGTTTTTGGCGTCGTTGCCGGAGACTGTTTCCTTACTCATTTTTTTGTGAAATTATTCTTTGCAATTTGGTTTTTATTTTATTTTTATTTCCAACTTTACTAATTAATTCTTTAATTCTTTTTATTTTTTATTTTCAGGTCTTCATAAGCATAGATCGAATCATTGATTTATTTCCTGTAGACCCTAAAATCGAGCGGGCATTTAGACAAAGAAGACAGGAAAAATTAGTCTAGAGACAAGTCACAGAAATGGACCTCGAGAATCAAAATGATGTTCAAGGGAGTGGAGCCACTAATGCTAGAAATTTAATATGTGAATTCTATTAAAAAAATTGAAGTTGTAATTCTTTGTACTACTTTTGACTTAGAAAAGATTTTAAATAAATAAGAAGTACATCCAATATGGTTTTCTCCAGTTGTAAAAATCTTGTTATGTATTTAAGTATTGTGACATCCTATATTCAGAACTGGTATAGGGTGTTACACCTCCTATACATAAACTAGGGATACTTTGGAGACGAATCCAAGATACCATATTTGAAGGGAACGATTGAAATGTTGAAAAGTACTCCGTCCATGGTTGAACGGTTAAATAATATCCATATACAAACTATGCCCCCTCAGTTAGAGCATGAATATAACCAACCTTCGTACGTAATTTGAATAAAAAAATAGTCATTCTCCAAGTCCATAATAGAAATAGGAGTTGATGGTTTCCATAGATTATAGATTCTATTGGACAACGCACGATATCCAATTTTCCTCCCTAAGAGTTTCACAACGATCGTCTGATACATACTCTCCTACAAGATTTGATGCACACGATCAGAGAAACGAATCGATGGCATGCCATCCTTCATTCCCTCAATCACATCCCTTTCAAGCAACTGTAGATCATCTTCTTCCTTTTCATGCATTTTCAAACCCCCCATCTTTTTTGACCCAGCCAGTATGTCTTACGCCCAGCCAACAGACTATCCTCATAATCCACCCCTATCATTAGATCCTCATCATCCGAACTCTCCTACCTAAAACAAACCTTCTTGGTTGCCTTATTTTCCGACATGGCCAATTGGACGTAGCAAGGAGAATCCATAAACACTTCTTCTTCTTCTTTTTAAAAAAATGATTTTTTATGTTTTGGTATGTTAAAAAAATCCACTTCTAAGAAAATTAAATTTTCATTTAAGAACTACTTACATTCAAACATAAGAATGTGATTCTTTTAAAGTACGAATCTAAGCACTTTTATAGTTAGAGAGTTAAAATTTATATGTGAGATGAAATTATCCTTCCTATGTTTGTTTATTTTCATTTTTTTGGACTTTTTAATAATTATAAAACTATAAAATTATATTTAATTTTAACTTTATTTAACTTATTATATAATTAAATGTTAATTTGTATTCTAAATTAATAAATTTTTAGATAAACAATTTATTTTCTAATTTTAATACATATTATGTAACAGCCCGGTTTTAGCTAAATCAGAAAAGTGGTTTCGAAGCCATAAATTTGAGGTCGTAAAATTATTTTAATATTATTTTTGGTGTTTACAGCATGTGAATATATATGTGTGAAAGTTTCATGAGCTAATTTTATAGTTTAAAAGCTCAATTTGAGAAAAAGGACTTAATCGCGTAAAATGCAAAAGTTGCATTTTATACGTTAAAAGTGCTTAATTGACATGGCTTATTAAATGAAAGGTCCTTATGTTGTAATTAGACCATTGATAGTGGAAATTGACATGAATGGCCTTATATTTGATGATTAAATAGTTTAATGACCAAGGGTAAAAAGGTAAACTTTGTATTAATGTATATTTAATAAAACAAAACATGAAAATAAGTGTTAATGTTCACCTTTCTCACCAAAAATAAAAATAAAATAAAAGAAGGAAGCTCATTTAGGGTTCGACCATGGTTAAGCTTGATTGAGGTATGTTTTGAGCTCGGTTTTTGATGATTTTTATGTTTTTGTGATCGTTGCTTTCAGTACTAGCTATCCCATACCCTAATTACTGAAATTTTTGATAATTTTGTAAAGTTTCATTGATGAATCCATGAGTTTTATGATGTTTTATGATGAATTATGCAAGCTTGGTGTTTGATATACATGTTTTATAAAGTGATTTTTGACAAAAATGTCAATTAGGGATTAAATTAAGAAAAGTGTAAATTGAGGGGTTAAATTGTGAAATAAATGAAAAATATAGGCTACTAGGGACTTATAGAGAATTCGGGCAAGCATGGGTTTTGTCAAATTTTGTGAATTTTGTGCATTTATGAAATTGGGACTAAATTGAATAAATGTGTAACTTTAAGGGCTAAAGTGAAAAAAGCCCAAATATGTGTTTGTGGATGAAATTGAATGTGTTGATGAATAAAAGGGTTAATTTTGAATGTATATAGATCAAGAACGAAAGAAATCAGATTTAGATCGGGGAAAAATGAAAGTTATCGAATAGTCGACCCGGTCTATTACTTTTGAATACGAGGTAAGTTCATATGCAAATAAATGTCTTTGAATTGAATTATATATGTTTTATTACCATTGAATTGCTATGAATGTTGAATGGGAAAATACGAGCATGAATCGAAAAAGTTACGACATCCGAAAGTCTCGTATGAACCTTAGGAATAGTATAGGATACGAGTGTCATGACATTAGGTTATTGAGATGTGATTACTGGTAAGACCATGCCTGGGACATTGTCATTGTATTGAGATTACGTGTAAGACAACTTCTAGGATATTGGCATTGTTACTTGATTTCGTGTAAGACCCTATCTAGGACAGTGGCATCGATATGCGATAACATGTAAGACCATATCTAGGATATGGCATTGTATGAGCTTATGTGATTTTCGAGTATCCTTAATGATTCCAAACAACTCAACAGGCAAAGTCAAGTCGAGAAAGAATATGTGAATGAGCTATGTGACTCAAGTACGTAAGAGATTCATATGAATATTGAAAAGAGAAGTAATTGATGAATTTAATTGTGAAATTGTATATGTGTACCATGAGAAAGGTTTGTGATCATATAAGTGATTAACTATGCTTATCATATTTGAATTGATATGTAAATGTTTATATCTTGGTTTTATTTGTGTATGGCTTGCTAAGCTTTTAAAGCTTACTTTGTGTGTTCTTTCCATGTTTTATAGATAATCGAAGCTAGCTTGGAGATCAGGGATCATCAATAACCATCATCACACTATCGATCATCTCGTTGGTACTTTTTGAAGCTTTGTATTTATGGTGTATGATATGTATAGGCTAGTCTCTTTTTGGTATGTTTTGAATTTGGATAATAGCCATGAGATTTGGCTTGTAAATAATGGTGTGTATGGCCATTTAAGTTGGTTTGATTTATGTGTTTGATAAGTGATGTATATAATGCGTTATGAGTTGGCTTGTTTGGTAAGGTTATATTGATTGCTCTTTTGGATAGTTGTAATTGTGGTATTATTGTTTCAAAGTTGGCATATTGTGTTTCGATTTTTGAGTTGATATTATGGTGTTTTGTGACATTAGTTGTAACACCATGAATTTGGGCCTAAAAGTATTGGGCCTTGAGTATGGGTCCGTATGGAGGTTGTATATAAGTATTTAATTGTGCAAGGAAATGACACAATTAAATGTTTGCTTTGGTGGTTAGTGGCCCTGAGAAGTGTTGGAGAAATCTTGGGTTCAAACCTGGGCTTTAGTAAAAATTTTGGTTTTAAGTGAATAAAACCCTGGATGCTTGAATGATGGCCTTTTAAATTATTGTGTTAAGTAAATGACAGAAGGAAGCATGTGGTTTAATGGTCGTGATGTCATTAAGGTTGTAAGGGAGCCTAGATTCAAGTCTTGGCTCTTGTAATTTATTTTGGCTCTTGTAATTTATTTTGGTTTTTCTTTTAAAGGAACTTGGACTTTGGCCTATAGACCTTATAATTAATTGAGGATAAAATATGACACAGAAAGAGCCTGTGGTGGAGTGGCAAGGTGGCGTGTTGTGTAACTGTGAGGTCTGATGTTCAAGTCTTGGAATGTGCAGTAGAGTAATTATTTTACTATTTGAGCTGTGTAGGAGGTGGAGTTGGACTGGAACTCTGTGGTTGAAGTGGTTATAAGAATGAGAAATTTTCCTAATGGTTGAAAGTAATCCTATATCGAGAAGCTAACATGAGAATTGGTGAGAAGCTGGCTTTAAATAGAGCGAACCAGATGAGTTGGTGAGGGGGAAAGTGATTAAGACTCAATGCAGGATGTGCCAAGGTTGGTGGTCATGGACTTCGGCGCGTTCTCATAAACAGATGTGTATCCACGCCCTTCTTTGTTGGAAATCGGCAAAAGCCGAAAAGTCAGAATTTCGGCATTTGAGGCCTCACGAGCATATATCGCTCCTGGGGTAAATCGAGCCCACAAACCATGGCCGATAGACTGTAGAGACTGCCACGAGCATTCTCGTGTACTAGGCTTCGTTGGGCCAAATGGGCCCAATGGGCCCCATGTGCCCGCTTGTGTAAATCTAACTGTTAGGTGGGAAGTAGTTGGGCTTGTCATGTCGTGTGCATGGCATAGGCCGTTAAGGGCTTTGTTGGGCCGAAATAGGCCGTGAGGGCTCAATGGGTTCGTAGGCTCCACATAGATTAAATTCACGGTAAGTGATAAATCTTGGACTGGGTTATGTAGGTCACAGAGCCGTAGCTGAATTTGGGCTAAATGGGCCACACGAGCGTGTGGGCCCACTTGGGCCGAATAATAGGCCTTAGGCTTATTTACACCGTTAGGTCTATTTAGGTTACTTAAGTCGCTCGAGGCGACTGTGGACCTTCCAAGAGGTCGATTATCTGTACCGAGACCCTAGAGGGTAAAAGGACCAAAATACCCCTGAGAGGTAAAAATTACTGTTCTACCCCTATTGGGTGGAAATGACTATTATACCTTAGAGGTAGGTTAATTGATGAGTGTCTGATATATGCATGACCGTATCTAAATATGAAATCTTGCATACACGAAATATTATGACAAGACATTCTGCATTGGGATTGGGATGCTGATTTGGAGGAAGTATTGTTCTGGTGGCTTTGCCACGTATTCTAATATTAGTGGCTATGCCACGTTCACTGCTATTAGTAGCTTTTCTGTGTTACTATTAGCAGTTTTGCTACATTACTATTAGCAGGTACGCTGCGATATTGGTGAGTTAGCTGGGTGGGTCGATTTAATCCCCACATGGTGAGTTGGTTGGTACGGGTGGTGAGCAAGATGGATTGGGTTGGGTTGCATACCTGTATTGTGATTATACTATTTTGGGCATAGGCCCACACTGTTACTACATAGGGCTTAGGCCCAGACTGTACTGTTATTAAATAGGGCTCAGGCCTAGACCATTACTGTATGCACTGTTACTGTTGACTGATAGGGGATTACACACTGAGTTTTCGTAAACTTACCCTTCTTTTAATCGTGTAGGTAATCCCCAACCTTAGACGATTTGGAGCCGCGAGGGACTTAGTGGTGGCCACACTTCCTTAGATTGGTTGTTAATGACTCAATTTATTTAAGCTTTCATATTTGGGTTTTAATTATGTAATAAGGCCATTTGGGGGTTTTTAACTTTTAATGGGCTTTTGATTTCATATTCTAACTGCTAGAGTAGGAACATCGAATTTTCAAAATAATAACTGTTTCCAAACACTACATTTTCGCAACATTTTCAAAATGCTTTCACAACTTAGTTTTGTTTTACATCAAGTTTTAGTAATTAATTTAAAACTAGCTTCTGAAACTAAAAGAGATTTTGGGAATAATATTATGTATTTTTTAATGAACCACGTGTTGAAAATAAACTAACGTAATTGGGATTTCACCCAAGTTTTCAAATAGAAGGGTTTTCAAGGAATACAGGGTTATCGAAAAACACTCAGATGTGACATACCAGATTCGACCGTAACATCTAGGCTAGGTTTGGGGTGTTATATTTAGTGGTATAAGAGCCAAGTTACAAACTTCGGCTATGGAATGGGTTTTTGTGGATTTGAATATTAAATGTTGTGGATAGAAATGTGGCACACTGAGTCTCCATCACTAAATCAGTAAGTTTTCTGACACTGATTATTGTTATGAACTGAAATGTATTACTGAAGACTACCATGGGTAGTAGAATTGCACAAAAACTTAATAGTTAGAGTAGACTAAGATGATAGAAGACTGACAACTGTAGAAGATTCTATTCTGCAAAAACAAACTCTAATTGTTATTGTTCATAACACATTGTTAATAATTATTGAAATTATAAACAGATTCATAAGAATTTAAAACAGACAATTCACTATCGATATGAGAATAAGAGGTACTCGCGGAAGGGGTACACGAGGCGATGGAAGAGGTCGAGGAAGTGCTAGAGTTGGGTCTTCAGCATCGGGCCACATACCGACTTGGAAGGCACCAGCCTCGCCAATAACAGAGACAATGTCTCATGACCGAGCAGCTGGAGATGATGCTTTATCTCAAGCAATGCTACGAGTTCTTGAAAGGGTTGTTGGAGCAAGTACTGGATCTGTAGGTCGGGGGTCAATTTCGAAGCGACTCCGATCTAATAGAGCAAAAATCTTTAGGGGTGTTTCGGGTGTAGCCCCGAATGTGGCACAATCTTGGTTAGAGGCTACCGAACGAGTAATGGATGATCTTGACTCTACTTTAGAGAAAAAATTAAAAGGGGCAGTGTCTTTACTGCGTGATGAGGCCTACCAGTGGTGGCTCACTGTGAGAGAAGGTACGCAAGCTAACTGTTTGACATGGGATTTCTTCAAAGTAGCCTTTTTAAGGAAGTATGTGGGCGCAAGTTATGTAGACGCTCGAAGGAAGGAATTTCTGAATTTAACTCAAGGGAATAAAACTATGGCAGAGTTTCTATGATTGAGTCGGTATGCACGCGGGATAGTCGCAACTGAATATGAATGCTGTGTACGGTTTGAGGATGGCCTCCGGGATGAGTTACGTGTGCTGATAGCCTCGCAGAGGGAGCGGGACTTTGCTACCCTTATGGAAAAAGCAAAAATTGCTGAGGATGGGAAGCGCTCTGAGCGCCAGAACTGCAAGAAAGATAGGGGAAGAAATAAAAGGGATTTTAGTCCCTCATGTTTTTTTAGAAGGCCTGTAAAGAGGGCCAGATTTGATAGGCCAGTTTGAGTAGTTCCTGGTATTGTTGCAAAACTGCAGCCTTGCGCCGACTGTGGGAGAGCTCACAAGGGTGAGTGTTGGAAACAAACTGGGGCATGCTTTAGATGTTGGTCTATGGATCATCAGGTTAAGAACTGTACTCAAGGGTTTACTCAGATGCAAGCTGCAGTACAGGGTCATGTTCAGCCTGTGAGAGGTGGTCAGCAGCCACCGAGAGGCCGAGTTTAGGCCAGAGGTGGAAATGGGTTTGGTTGAGGTTGTAGAGCACCAGGTAGAGGTGCTGAAAACACTGAGGCGAGACAGCCAGCCTTGGTGGTGCTCATCACCGAGAGGATAGGGATGCCCCTGACGTCATAACTGGTACGTTCTTGATTTATAATTTACCATACACTATTTTAATTGATATTAGGTCTACACAATCGTATGTTGCGTGCACTGTGTACGAGACGTTGGGTATTCAGTCTAAAAATACAGTTAGTGAAATGACTGTGTTGAGTCTACTAGGACAATCGGTTGGGGTGAGTAAGTTGTTCAGAGATGTGCCCTTAGAAGTCTAAGGAGTGGTCTTTTCGGCAAATTTGATGGAACTGCCGTTTGGGGAATTTGATATTATATTAGGCATGGATTGGCTAGTGAAACACCATGCGAAATTGGATTGTGCTACTAAGCGTATGGTGTTGAAGTCTACGGAAGATGAGGAGGTGACTGTGATAGGGGAGCGAAGAGATTATCTGTCTAATGTGATTTCTACGTTAAGGGCTGAGAAGCTGGTTCGCAAAGGTTGCGAGGCGTTCCTAGCATATATTAGTATTTCTGATTCTAAAGGTCCTTCTGTGGGAGATGTTAGAATAGTCAAAGAGTTTTTGGATGTATTTCCTGAAGAGCTTTCAGGGTTGCCTCCAGACCGTAAGGTTGAATTCGGTATTGAACTCATACCCGGAATAGCTCCGGTGTCCATTGCCCCTTATAGGATGGCACCAAAAGAGCTGGTGGAGCTAAAGGCTCAAATCCAAGAGCTATTGGATCGAGGATTCATTCACCCGAGTGTGACTCTGTGGGGAGCTGTAACATCCCGAATTAGGGCCTAGTCAGAACAGTGGTTTCGGGTCCACAAATTTGACGTAAGAAAATTTATTTTTATTATATTTTTATTGTCTACGATTTCACAGAATGATTTCATGAAAATTTTGTTCGAAAATTTCGATGTTTGGGCACTCAATTTGGTCAAAAGGACAAAGTTGTAAAAAATGCAAAAGTTGAGTTCTACATGTTAGAGGTGTCTAATTGTTATGAAATTTTAAATGAGAGGTCCTTAAATGGTAATTAGACCATTGTATAACTTGTTGGACAAAAATGGCCTTAGTTGGGTAAAATTTGAAAGAATAGTAAAAACATCATTTTGGTCATTTAGGGGTAAAATGAATTAAAAGACAAATTTTAAAACCCAAATGTGTCCCTTTCTTCTTGCTTCAGTCGAATGTACCAAGAGCAGCCATGGTTAGGGTTTGGACAAGCTTCCAAGCTCAATAGTAAGTGATCCTAAGCTCCGTTTTTAACGTTCTATGCATTTTTGAAGTCCCGGTAACATGTTCTAGCTATTTCTACCATTTATTTGAGCTAGGATTTGTGTTTAAAAATTTACCCATGAATGATATGCATGTATTTTGATGTTTAATGGTAGAATATGAAGGCTCGGTGTGTAATAAATGACTTTTACTAAGCGATTTTTGATGAAAACGTCCGAAAGGACCGTTTTATAAAAATTGTAAAATTGGTCATAAAAGGGTGATTTAGTGGAAATTAGGGGCTGCCATAGTTATGAAAATGATTCAGCTAGGCTTGAAACGCAAGGAAATTGAGTAAAAATCATTTTACGAGCATTGGGGAAAAAGTGCAAATATGCAAAAGTTTAGGAGTCAAAATGAAAATTTGTAAAAATATGATTTTTGGACCCATATGAATAATGTGACTAATTAGTAGGCTAAATGTGATATTATAGATCAAGGAAAACAAGATTCGGGCTTAGAACGAGGTTGAACAAGGTTAAGCACAAACTCGAAATAAATAGTCATACTCGAAACCGAGGTAAGTTCATATGTTAATAATAATGCAATGATATTATTGTTCATACTTGAACTTAAATTGATGTGTTAACATTGTGTGATGGATATTTATTTAGTTGATATGAAGATTATATATTGTAACAAATGCCAACTTATAATTATATGCAATACCATGTTTATTTTATGGACTAATGTCTAAAAAAACATGGAAATGGGTTGAATTGGATGTACATTGCATGATCAGCTATGCATAATGAGATACTTGATGAAAAGAGAAAAATCTCGGTTGAATAAAAAAGGAAATTCGATGGATAAACCATGGCTTACATGACTTGAGATCCTGCATGTGTTGCAGAAAAGGATTTCGGGCAGACGGGTAATCCGTTGATCTCAAATATAGAAAGGATCTAGCCCAGACAGGCGTTTCATGAGTGATCGAGCCTCCCGAAGAATATGTGTGCATTAAGGAATTAACCTGGATGGGTAATTCGATTAGGGTTTGAATTTAGCCTGGACTGGTAATTCAGATCCGAGCTCATTGAGAGTGCTTGTCGTTACAAGAGATTTAGCCTGGACTGGTAATCCCGACATCACTCCATGAGTTTATATTACAGGGGATTTAACCTGGACTGGTAATCCCGCAGTAAGATGTGAGGTTCGCGGGAGTGCGTACTTGAGATGATCACTTGTAAGAATTGACGGTAAATGGATTATCCATCAAGATTTCTGAGATATTCAATGGGTATTATAATGAATAATGCGAAGAAAGTCCCGAGATGGGCTTGGTGATAAAGGTGAAGTTAAATGTTATGCTATGGGTATGTACAGGTACGTACATTATACTCATAAGTGATACCTTATCGAAATGTGATAAATGATGTGTAAGCGAATTCATGCATATGTATGTGTATACATGATGAACAAGTGAAAGGATTTAAAAGACGAACCATCCTTATGCTTATGATTATGAATTATGTTGCAATATCATGTTAACTTACATTGTGTAATTGAATATGAGATTTATGAAATAATGAGTCCATGATTAATGTGACAATGAAATTATCATAGCTATTGTGATTTTTGCACCGAAACAGTGTTGAATAACAGCAATATCCCAACTTCGAAAAATCACCATAAATAGTGGAAGTCTAATTAGAGGCTAAATAATATATTAAATTAAAGCCTAATGAGTCTAGTTTAACTAAAGGAAACGGCGTAAGGAAAAGAATTTTTTATTATGAGATATTTGAGTTCTTGTGAGACAGAGTCGGAGTGATCCTAGACTCCCCTATATTAAATTTATAAAATCACTAGAAATTTTAAAAAAAATAATTATGAGTTAAAATTGATATGAATGGAATTCTTAATGAATCTACTTTCAATAGAAAGAGACAAAAACATTATCCGAGTCATGTACTATGAGATATTTGAGTTTTAGTAGATAAAGGTTGAATCTATTAGACAGCGAAATAGGGGAGAGTTTAAAGAATAAACTGTACTTATTGGCTAGACCAAAAATTTTGGAAATTTTATGGTAAGAATACATATGAGTCTAGTTTTAGGGAAAATTAATAGATCTTGATTTGGTGTCCTGTAGCTCAAGTTATAAACAATTAATCGACTATGACTCGAATAGACAGCTTGACCAGGATATGAATAAAAGTGTAATTATAGTTGTTTTACCTAATGCAACATGTTGTTATAATGCTTATTATTTTCATATGGACTTACTAAGCGTAATGCTTACTCCCCCTTCCATTTATTCTAGTGTCCTTAGGTCGGCTCGGGGTTGGAGATCATCAGAGGCAACATCACACTATCGAGCTATCAATAAGGGTTATCGATAAGCCTTAAGCATCTTCAAGTGAGTGGCATGTATAGGAGCTTAATTATTGATATGTGTTTTTATGTTTTGACCAAGATGTTGGCTTATATTAATTCATTGTATATAGCCATGAGATGTGGCTTATAATGATTTTGGCTTGTAAGCCTATTTGTCAATGGTATGTGTTAATGTCTTGTGATGTGGTTATGTGATTATGCTTGTTCACTATGTATGAGAAGTATACGGCACTTGTACATGATGAATGCCCTAGGACCATTTGAGATGGTCATGGCCATGGAGTGAATGTGTGGCATGTTAGTAAGATAATGATGATTGAACATGGACAATTGTTGAATGTGTAGAGATTAAGTGTTGGGTAATAAACACATGTATGACAGCATGCAAATTATTTAATTGAATTTCACCAAAGGTTGATTAAACATTAAATTGATGTTAAAATTTGTGCCTACGATGTGTATAAGTAAGGGAAAAAAATACGGTCAACATAAGGCTTGGAAAATAGTCTAAATGTTTGCTTCACGAGCAGAGACTTGACCATGTGTCTCAACTGTGTGGAGAACACGGCCTAATACATAGGCATGTGGTCTGGCCGTGTGATATAAATTATTTTGCTGACATCATAAATAGAGAGTTACACGGGCTGAGGACACGAGCGTGTCCCAAGCCACACGGGCGTGTGTTACCACACGGCCCCACCCACACGGGCGTGTGACTCTCTAAAGCTAGAAAATTGTTAAGTTACCCAAAGTTTTTCGAATGTTTTCTATTTTGTCCCGAACCGCCCCAATGTATGTTTTAGGCCTCGAAGGCCTGTATAAGGGACGATATGCATGTGTTTGAAAAGTTTTAAATTTGGGAAAAATTTGGTGACCCGGTTTTGTATGTTTGTGAATGTTTAAGTCTGGTAACGCCTTGAGCCCTGTCCCGGCGTTAGATACGGGTGAGGGGTGTTACATTTAGTGGTATCAGAGCTATGGTTTAGTCGATTCTCGAGCTAACCTAGCATATGTATGAGAGTTCAGCTATACATGCCACCGATCTGTGATAGTGTAATGTCTCCCGATGCGCATGAGAGCCATTTTGTTTAGACAAAGGTACTCTCCAACCGAGCTACACTAACCATGTTGAATGTGATGCTAAAATATTCGAGTAAAGTATAGTCATGACGAACTGAACCATTAAAAGGTACGAATAAGGATTCATGGAATGTGTACATGGTGGAATGAGCTTATCTATGATTAGTAGATAATTCTATGATGTAAAATGGTCGATTTGCTCATGTAAATGCATGTGTTTAGATAACTTACCAAAGATATAGATGGAATGAATATTCACATACACTTATATGAAAGGTTATGGTTGATAAGCTCGTATAGCTTAAGTAAATGTGTTAAATTACTTGGACTAATTTATATGATTGTAACAATATGTCTAAATGATGGTGTACGAGGTAAAAGTATAGATTGTGATAAATTTATCTGTGTTTGTTGGCCCATGTATGATATCATGTGCATGACTTGTATGATTAAATGAATAGATAAGTAAAGTTATCCAGAAAACATGGAATGCATGTATAAGTATACTTGTTAAAATTAGATAACTGGAAAGTGGGCGTAAAATCAATATGGTATTTAGTTTACCTGAAATGAATGACATGATTATGATGATGAAAATTGTGTTACATGTATATGTATATGAGAGTCGAGTTAGAGGCCCTATGACCCCCTCTCCCTTACCAAAGTGGAGTTTTATAATGGAAATTCCTGAGATGCAAAGAGTTCAATGATAGAATGGTTATAAGCATGGTTAGAGAATAAGAATGGGTTAATAAGTACAAACATGAGCTAGAAAGATATCAGATTGACCGAAAGATTGTTTAATTTTTGCAACATCGCAGTTAGTAAAAAAGGTTAATTTTGGTAAAACAATCTATCCTGGTATGATGTCGAGAAATGTATTGATTGAAATTCCCTCGTGAACTGGTTCTCTTAGTGAAAGGAATATTATGGAATCTGGGACGACAGAAATAGTTAAAGGAATAATGTACGAAATGTGAAATGTCCAAGTATGGTAATTACAGTGAATAGTTTGTGATTGTCTCTATTGAGATATTATATGAGATTATTTAACCTCAAAAATGTTATTGGGACTATCTAATCTCTGATGAATTCTTATATTATGAAAATGTTCCCTGATCTTAACGTTAGACGAATACGTTGTCAATCTGATTGGCTTATGATCTGCATGGTTCTGTTTTTTCTCTGGTATTTTGTTATATTCCACCTGTTGAAAATCGATGAGAAATTGTGTATAGTGCCATGATTCTGTCTCTACCGATCATTACTCTGACTGATTTTATATATATATGAGAAGTATATAGTTCCAGTCGTATTTATTGTTAGTGGTTTGGAATGATGTTATTCCGGATTTCTTTTCTTTGAAAAACCATTGAGGCTTAGTCTGGTTCTCGGTCTTCTGATGCAGTGTTGTAAATTGGATTTATTTATCATGGTTTTCTTTATCTTGGATTTCTTTATTCTGGGCTTCTCCGTCTCGGATTTCTTTATCTTAGATTTTCTGGATATTTTTATCTTATAACTTGTTGATCATGGCTTGCATTTAGAGCATGACCTCCATCTTGTGATTGATATATATAAAGAACAAGTATGACTATACCTCTAAATTGATCATGATAATGTGGTGAAACTTCAAGTCCCAATTTGTATGATGGAATTTCTTTTCTCAAGTGAGTTAATTAGAGCTAATGTATTCAAGTGAGATATAAGTATTACTTATGCTAATGCATTTGTTTTGGTCTTCATTTGGCATGATGAGTGAATCTGGAATGATACATGTTGAATCGTTCTGTTGACTAGAAGAGAGAAATTCTTGAAATATCAATTACGGATGAATAAGGTCGACTTGACTGTTAAATCTATGTGGAATATATGTTTAGAATTTAATGAGATGTTCATGCTTGAGAATAAGATTTTATTTCTTCATGGGTAAAAGAGACGAATAGTCTAATTGAGAAGTGTATGTTTCTTAGAAGACTTGGATACAATAGAAAGATCTGAGTATAAAAGACAATGAAACGATCATTGTTGATCTTTGTGTATAAATTCTTGAAATGTTAAAAGTTTGATGACGTATAGCAAGAATCATAAAAATTATTTTTGCCGTTTGGACATTAGAATGGAGATAGAGAAAGGTAATATGGATTTTATTGTCTGGATTATTCTTGTCCTTGAAAGAGGAAAGTAATGTGTAGTGTTGTTAAATGTCATGAGATCTGTAAAATTTTGCGGGTATGCCCGAATGTCTGCTCACTAGATTCATAAAATTCTGTGTCTTTATGATTGTTGGATGTCTTGGAATTTTAATATCCACTAATTGGATTGAGATCCAGGTTTCATATCATGATTTCTTGGGAAAACTAGAGGAGGCTTTGAAATGAAAGGTAACTGAGAGTTGATTTGGCAAATAATCAAACTATGTGGAATTATAAAGAGTATGAGGCTGAGATGAACTGGCTAGTTTCACTATTCGAATCCAAAAAGACTCGGGTGCGAATGTATATGTAACATGATGGTATGGATCGGACCTTTGAGTACATGAGTTTTCTGATAGAGATTAAGTTTCAGTGAAAGTGTTATAAAGTGAATATCACTCATGATTTTTGTATATGGAATTTAAAGAGATAGGTAGTAAAAGCTCAGCTTGAGTGAAAGTCCTGTAACATCGATTATAGGATTGAAGAATCTAAACAAAAGCCAAAACCACTTTTCTGGTAAGATTTTCGAGGACGAAAATCCCTAAAGGGGGAGAAATGTAACATCCTGAATTAGGGCCTAGTCGGAACAGTGGTTTCGGGTCCACAAATCTGACATAAGAAAATTTATTTTTATTATATTTTTATGGTCTACGATTTCACGGAATGATTTCGTGAAAATTTCGTTCGAAAATTTCGACGCTTGGCACTCAATTTGGTCAAAATGACTAAATTGAAAAAAGTGTAAAGGTTGAGTTCTACATGTTAGAGGTGTCTAATTGTTATGAAATTTTAAAAGGGAGGTCCTTAAATGGTAATTAGACCATTGTATAACTTGTTGGACAAAAATGGTCTTAGTTGGGTAAAATTTGAAAGAATAGTAAAAATGGCATTTTGGTTATTTAGGGGTAAAATGAATTAAAAGACAAATTTTAAAACCGAAATGTGTCCTTTTCTTCTTGCTTCAGCCGAATGTACCAAGAGCAGCCATGGTTAGGGTTTGGCCAAGCTTCCAAGCTTAATAATAAGTGATTCTGAGCTCTGTTTTTACCGTTCTATGCATTTTTGAAGTCTCGGTAACATGTTCTAGCTATTTCTACCATTTATTTGAGCTAGGATTTGTGTTTAAAAATTTACCCATGAATGACATGCATATATTTTGATGTTTAATGGTATAATAAATGACTTTTACTAAGCGGTTTTTGATGAAAACGTCAGAAAGGACCGTTTTGTAAAAATTGTAAAATTGGGCATAAAAGGGTGATTTAGTGGAAATTAGGGGCTGCCATAGTTATGAAAATGATTCATCTAGGCTTGAAATGCAAGGAAATTGAATAAAAATCATTTTACGAGAATTGGGGAAAAAGTACAAATATGCAAAAGTTTAGGGGTCAAAATGGAAATTTGTAAAAATATGATTTTTGGACCCCTATGAATAATGTGACTAATTAGTAGGCTAAATGTGATATTATAGATACTTGAGAATATGTTGAGATGTTGCATTCTTGAATTCGAAGGTACGTGGGCAAATATTTACCATTGATTGAATTTGCATATAATAATAGTTTTCAATCGAGCATTAAAATGGCTCCGTACGAAGCTTTATATGGTTGAAAGTGTTGAACACCGTTGTACTGGACTGAGCTTAGCGAGAATAAGATCCAAGGGGTTGATCTGATCAAAGAGACTAAAAAAAAAGTGAAAGTAATCTGTGATAGTTTGAAAGTAGCATCAGATCAACAGAAATCATATGCAGACTTGAAACGGAAAGATATTGAGTTTCAAATCGAGGATAAAGTGTTTTTGAAAGTTTAACCATGGAAGATAATACTGTTATTCGGTCATAAAGGCAAACTGAGTCCGAGATTTATAGGGCTGTACGAGATTATCGAGTGAGTTGGACCAGTTGCTTATCTGCTAGCATTACCATCTGAGTTAGAAAAGATTCATAATGTATTTCATGTATCAATTGAGTTTCAGATCGGGGATAAAGTGTTTTTGAAAGTTTCACCATGGAAGATAATACTGCTATTCGGTCAAAAAGGCAAACTGAGTCCGAGATTCATCGAGCTGTACGAGATTATCAAGTGAGTTAGACTAGTTGCTTATCGATTAGCATTACCATCTGAGTTAGAAAAGATTCATAATATATTTCATGTATCGATGCTTCAACGATACAAACCCGGTCCCTCGCATGTTATTTCCCTGACAGAGGTTGAAATTTAATCAGATTTATCGTACAGTGAAGAACCTATCAAGATTCTAGCTCTTGAGATCAAAGAGCTGAGAAATAAAAGAACTGAATTAGTAAAAGTGTTATGGCATCGACAAGGGGTAGAAGAAGCTACGTGGGAACCCGAAGATGCTATGAGAAAGCAATATCCAAACCTATTCACTGGTAAGATTTTTGGGGACGAAGATCTCTAAGGGGGGAAAGTTGTAACAGCCCGGTTTTAGCTAAATCAGAAAAGTGGTTTCAGAATCACAAATCTTAGGTCATAAAATTATTTTAATATTATTTTTTGTGTTTACAGCATGTGAATATATATATGTGAAAGTTTCGTGAGCTAATTTTATAGTTTAATAGCTCAATTTGAGAAAAAGGACTTAATCGCGTAAAATGCAAAAGTTGCATTCTATACGTTAAAAGTGCTTAATTGACATGGCTTATTAAATGAACGGTCCTTATGTTGTAATTAGACCATTTATAGTGGAAATTGACATGAATGGACTTATATTTGATGATTAAATAGTTTAATGACCAAGGGTAAAAAGGTAAACTTTGTATTAATGTATATTTAATAAAACAGAACATGAAAATAAGTGTTAATGTTCATCTTTCTCACTGAAAATCAAAATAAAATAAAATAAGGAAGCTGATTTAGGGTTCGACCATGGTTTAGCTTGATTGAGGTATGTTTTGAGCTCGATTTTTTATGACTTCTATGTTTTTGTGATCGTTGCTTTGAGTACTAGCTAGCCCATACCCTAATTTCTAAAATTTTTGATGATTTTGTAAAATGCCATTAATGAATCCATGAGTTTTATGATGTTTGATGATGAATTATGCAAGCTTGGTGTTGATATACATGTTTTATATAATGATTTTTGACAAAAATGTCAATTAGGGATTAAATTGAGAAAAGTTTAATTTGAGGGGTTAAATTGTCAAATAAATGAAAAATATAGGTTACTAGGACCTATAGAGAATCTGGCCAAGCATGGGTTTTGTCAAATTTTTTGAATTTTGTGTATTTATGAAATAGGGACTAAATTGAATAAATGTGTAACTTTAATGTTTAAAGTGAAAAAATGCTCAAATAAGTGTTTGTGGATGAAATTGAATATGTTGATGAATAAAAAGGTTAATTTTGAATGTATATGGATCAAGAACGAAAGAAATCGAATTTAGATCGGAGAAAAACGAAAGTTATCGAATAGTCGACCACGTCCGTTACTTCTGAATATGAGGTAATTTCATATGCAAATAAACGTCTTTGAATTGAATTGTATATGTTTTATTATCATTGAATTTCTATGAATGCTGAATAAGCAAATACGAGCATGAATCGACACAGTTACAACATCCGAAAGTCCCGTACAAACCTTAGGAATAGTATAGGATACGAATGTCATGACATTAGATTATTGAGATGTGATTACATGTAAGACCATGTCTGGGACATTGGCATTGTATTGAGATTACGTGCAAGACCATGTTTGGGACATTGGCATCGTTACTTGATTTTCTGTAAGACCCTATCTGGGACAGTGGCATTGATATGTGATAACATGTAAGACTATCTGGGATATGGCATTGTATGAGCTTATGTGATTTTCGAGTATCCTTAACGATTCAAAATGGTTCAACGGGCAAAGTCAAGTCGAGAAAGAATATGTGAATGAGCTAAGTGACTCAGGTACGTATGAGATTCATACGAGTAATGAAAAGAGAAGTAATTGATGAATTCAATTGTGAAATTGTATATGTGTACCATGAGAAAGGTTTGTGATCATATAAGTGATTAACTATGCTTAACATATTTGAATTGATATGCAAATGTTTATATGATGGTTTTATTTGTTTATTGCTTACTAAGCTTTTAAAGCTTACTTTGTGTGTTCTTTCCATGTTTTATAGATAATCGAAGCTAGCTCAGAGATCAAGGATCATCAGGAACCATCATCACACTATTGATCATCTCGTTGGTACTTTTGAAGCTTTGTATTTATGGTGTATGGCATGTATAGGCTAGTGTCTTTTTGGTATTTTTTGAATTTGGATAATAGCCATGAGATTTGACTTGTAAATAATGGTGTGTATGGCCATTTAAGTTGGCTTGATTTATGTGTTTGATAAGTGATGTATATAATGCGTTATGAGTTGGCTTGGTTGGTAAGGTTATATGGATTGCTCTTTTGGGTGATTGTAATTGTGGTATTATTGTTTGGAAGTTGGCATATTGTGTTTTGGTTTTTAAGTTGATATTATGGTGTTTTGTGACATTAGTTGTTTGATAATATGATAGGAGAAATGCATAAGAAAGATAGGTGAGTTATTTGGAATTGACATATTATTTTGATATGATTTTGGTCATGGTTTTGAGTAATAAAATGGTATGTTTTGGTTGCTTAAAGATGTATTGAAATGGTACTATATTGGTTGCTAATTGTGCTTGTGGTTAGGGTGGCAAATTGGCTTTTCAAATGACCTATTTTTGTCCACACGGGCAGAGACAAGGGAGTGTCTCTCACCCGTGTGTGATACACGGTCATGATACACGGCCGTGTGTCCCCTGGGGTTCCCTACGAATTAAAGTCAGTATACCCTACAGTTTTGACATGGCCTAGACACAAGGGCGTGTCTATTGGCCGTGTGTAGCACACGGGCTGGCACATAGGCATGTGGTCGGGCGTTTGACCCAAGTCAGTAACCCCCCTTAGTTTTCACACAGCCTGACACACGGGCGTGTCCTCGACCGTGTGGTACAAGTCAGTATGTATGCCCTGTTTTCACATGGCCTATGACATGGGCGTGTTTAGTAGCCGTGTGAGGTACACGGCCAGTTCACACGGACGTGTGACCCTGAAATTTAAGAACATTTTCTATATTTTCCAAAGTTTGTAAATGTTATCGGTTTAGTCCCGAACCTCTTCTAAGCATGTTTTAAGGTCTCGTAGGACCTTAGAAGGGACAATATGATTGAAATGAATAAATTTTGATATGAATGCATAAATGTATATGTTATGTATGTGAATGAGGTGTATTATCCGATAATGCCTTGTAAGCCTATTTCGGTAACAGATACAAGTTAGGGGTGTTACATATTAAATATTAAATATTTAAAATTTAATTTAAATTTAATCTCGTTAATTTTAATTTATTAAATTAATTAAAATAAATAGATTAAATTAGATGTTAGGTAATATTAAACTAACTTTTGTTTATAAAATATCATTAGAAAATGTTAAAATTTAATAATATATATTTGTATTTATTCAAAAATTTTAATTTCGATAATTAGTAACATATTCTTAGTAAAATAGTTTAATAAATCAAACGTGTCAATCTAACTTTGTGGCAAAGACATTCTTAGCCAAGGCAAAGTTAGGAAATTATTATAGTGTTCAAAATTAGGCTTTTTTAC
Source organism: Gossypium longicalyx (assembly GCA_025698465.1). Classification (NCBI taxonomy): domain Eukaryota; kingdom Viridiplantae; phylum Streptophyta; class Magnoliopsida; order Malvales; family Malvaceae; genus Gossypium; species Gossypium longicalyx. Next base: position 33,457,932 of record CM047005.1, read on the forward strand.
TCCAATAATATAAAAAAATTAATTATCAAAATAGGACAGCTAAAAAATTTAATATAAAAATAGGCAAAGGCTATAGTACCCGCCGGTGCCGCCTGACTAACCGGCAGCACCACCCCCACTTTCTCCCAATCATGCCGCAATCATTAGCTTAAAAAAAAGGATTTGTTTTGTGTAGCCACAGTGTCAGGCAGCATCGATATGTATTTTTGAAAAAAATATCTAAAGAAATACAAGTATACCGAGTTTCCAAAAAAATTAATGTTGTCGATGTCATGTTAGGCGACACCAACGAATTTTTAAAATGTGTATTTTACTTCTGAAAAAAATCTAGAAAAAAAATTGAAAAGGCAAAAAAAATGTCTTGAAAAGCCAAAATAGTCAAGAACCCGTGACTGTGCGGTCACGTTGAAAATACCTTCTTCGTCGAGTGAAGAAGCATGAGGACAAAGAAAAAGAAGCACCATAACCGTTACTAAAATCCCATAATAAAGCTCTTTTCTTTTTCTTCTTTATCTCCTTCAACAACATCCCTTCCTTCATAATAAAGCTAATAAAAACTAATTTAATTGAGGGAATTAATCAAGAGAAATTGGAAATCTCCTTTATTAAAAAGCTGTAACTAAGGAATTGTCAACCTTGAAACCTCAATTGTCAACCTTAAAATAAAACTATAACAATCACCCTTTATTAAAAAATTGTACTTGTATTGGTACATTTTTATTCTCTGAAAAGAAAAAAAATTGTATATGAGGATTAAATTTCATTAATTAAGATTGGCCTTTCCAAGCCTTATAAGTTGCTTCTTTTTTTTTTTTTTTTTTTTGTCTTTTATCTCTACTACAATATCTACAACTCTACTAACTTAGCCCCAACAGTACCAAGAACTTTGGTTTAATCAAATAAAAACTTTACAATTTTCATCAAAAGAAACCATTAAATTCCATTGTGCCTTTCCAATAGATTTTCCACGTAATTTAATTAATGTAATTTTAATGGTTTTTCTTGAACGTTTTAATCGCATTAATTAATAGAATTTAATTAAAAAAAATTTATTCCAAACTCTTCAATTTCTTAAATTTTTCATTCTCATATACAACTTTTTTTAGAGAATAAAATATCTTTTATATTAAGTAAAGTACATTAAAACCATAAAATTGAAAGTCAAATCTATAAATCCAATTTCTTTTTTTTTTGGGAATAATTATTTTATTTTATTTTTTGTTTTTGATTTCTCCTTTCGTTTGACCTTATTGGCATGTTATTTATTTTGTAATATTTGTCGACCTTATACCCATTTTCTTGTAAATTAGAAAATTATTTGCAGTTATGAAAAAATTAATGTTATTTAATATATATATATATTGTAACACCCCTTACCCATATCCGATGTTGGGATAAGGTACGAGGTATTACCAGACTTAAGCAGAACTAAACGTACAAAACCGGGTCATAAAATTTCATCCAAACTAAAACCAATCAACTAAAGTCAATTTGTCCCTATTATGGGCCTACGAGGCCTAAAACATACATCATTAGTAGTCTGGGACCAAACTGAGAACTTATGAAAATTTTAAGAAAAATTCCTAAGTTAAAGCCTCACACACCAGTGTGGAAGCAATTCACACGCCCGTGTGCTTGGGGGCACGCCCATGTCCCACACCCGTGTAGAATTATTTGATTTATTCTCCAATTCGAATTTATAGGGGTTTTCACATGGTCGAGCACACGCTCGTGTCCTTATCCCGTGTCCCTCACACGGCCTGGGACACGCCCGTGTAGTAGCTCGTGTGATTTTTAGCGAGCATTCTGTTTATGACATCATCATACAAATTTGAGGCAAGCGGCCAAGCACACGCCCGTGGCCAGAGGCTATGTCCCCCACACGGTTGAGACACACGACTGTGTCTCTACCCGTGTGTTTACTACCATGCATGTTAACCTAAAATTCAAGGTGCAGGGGACACACGGCCGAATGACACGCCCATGTGTCTACCCGTGTGGACCATTTGGAGGCTATTCCCTAAGTCATTGGTCACCCTTAAACAAACATACACTTCCATATATTCAATGGCATATTACATGATATAATTGGTCACTTAAACATACAACATTATAGCATCATTATGGCCCCTTTTTATACTAGTCCATCAATAATCACATAACCTTATCTTTTAGTCAATCTACACCAATTTCATGGTTTACCATATTTCTTCTTATCAATCCATTTATGAGTGCTAAATCATGCAGCCACATACAAGCAATAAATAGTCATCCATCAAACCAACACATACACATCTTAGTATGCATGCAAAGATAAACTTAGGGATACATCCCAATCATTAATATGGACCAAATCACATGGACATATGCAAAATAATCAATGCCTAAATGAGCCATTACACTTGGCTACTTCAACATGACATATATACACAAAATGGACAAGTTTCCTATACATGTCATGACCAAAGTAATTAAACCCTTTTATACCCAAAATTCTCGAAGATAGTGTGCTCCGAGCTCTGACGTCTCCCGATCCTTTGAGCTAGATTGATGTATCTAAAGAAAAGGGAAAAGAGGGAAGGGTATGCTATAAAGTTTAGTAAGTACACATGCAAATAATCTACATTTTGCAATTATTGATAATCTAAGCATAATTACTTATCCATTATGACACTTTTTCACCATGTCATATATATATATACTTACCTTCCATATTCATATGCACATACTTATCCAAATACATATCTTTTCATAATATCATCATTTACCAAGTTCTCATAGGGTTTTAGTACATACCGGTGCCATCTTGCACACAGATGGCTTACTTACATTTTACTTTCGAAATTCATATTACGTTACCCGTTGAACACTTGGAATATGATTCGGACATACGAAAGTAATACACCAAAGTGCCTCATATCATAGAATCACATGCCGCTCTCAACGGGGCTACTCAAAGAGATAAAAGAGTACCCGAACACAACTCAGGATACCCAGCACCCGGACCCTAGCATGTATCACATATTAAATGAGCTCATAACACACATAACTATCCTAGTGACATGTCACTTGTATCCTCAACTATTCCTAACATTCAAACGAGGTTTTAGACTTCGAGACCTTTACCGAACGTACTCGCATAATTGGTTTCTTTCACATGGCCAACGTCTCATAGTCATAAGGCAAGCATCAAAACATGTTATTTTATCAACATAGCCAAATAAGCATATTACACATTCAAATATTGATAAATCATTTAATAACAATAATTAATGTATTTATTTGCATATGTACTTACCTCGGTACAAAATATTAGAAATCAAGCTTAAACTTCGTAAACCTTGTTCTTTCCCCGATCAAGGCCCGTATCTCGATTCTCTTGATCTATAATACCAAATTTAGCTTGTTTAATACATACATTACTCAAAACGACCCAAAATTCATACTTGGGTAAAATTACTATTTTACCCATATACTTTTTTATATTTTTAATTTAGTCCCTATGCTCGGATAATACAATGTATGGGATTTCATAGTTACCCAAGCCTAGCCTAACATTTTCATGTTCATAACAACCCACATTTTCCTTCATTTCACATTTTTCTACCCTTTTCTACAACTTTTACAAAATAGTTCTTAAAACACTTTTCATGAAAATCTACTTAGTAAAAGTTGTTTACCATCTTTTAGACTCTCATACTCTTCCATAAATTATCAAAACATAAGCTTCTCATGCATGGGTAAAATTTTAAACATGAACCCTAGCATGAAATATGGGTAGAAATAGAGAGAGCAAGTTACCGAGATTTCAAAAATACGAAGAACATTAAAAACGAGGCTTGGGAGCACTTACTATAGAGCTTGGAAAGCTTGAAAACCCTAGCTATAGAGAACCCTAAAATTTTAGCAGCAACTGGAGAGAATGAGCTGATTTTTGGCTTATTTTCCCTTTTTATTTCATTAATATACCAAATAACCAAAATGCCCCTAATGTTTTTCTTCAAAATTTTCCATACAAGCTTATTTTTGTCTAAAAACTTAGAAATTGGGAAAATTGCTCTTTAAGACCTCCTAATTAATAATCCAAAGCAATTTCATACAAATTGCTTCTAAAACACAAAATTTTGCAGCTTATTCAATTTGGTCCCTAATTTTCAATTGGACACTTTATACTTAGAATTTCTTCATAAAACTTTAACACATGAATATATTCATATTCTAAACCTCATAACAGTCATAAAATCAATATTTTAATGTCAGATTTGTGGTCCCAAAACCACTATTCCAACTAGGCCCTATTTTGGGATGTTACATATATATATAAACATCCCCTTTAAATGGATTCAACTTACAAGACATGGGTAGAATGCTAAAAGAGGATTAAATTTTTTTAAAATGTATTGGTACAAGTGCAATTTTTTTAATAAAGGAGGTTTCTTATTTCTCTTATTTAATTTCCTCAATTAAATTGGTCATTTATCAACCTTATTATGATTTTATTATGAAGGAAGAGATGTTGGAAAAGATAAGAAAAGAAAAAGGGAGGGGCTTTATTATGGGATTTTACTAATAGTGATGGCATTTCTTTTTCTTTGTCCTTATGCTTCTTCAATCGGCAATGAATGTATTGCGGATGTGACCGAACAGTCACAGGTTGAGTTTCCTAAGAATTAACTATATAAGCAATTTATCATTTTTGAGAAGTCAAAACCATTACCTACTCTCTCCCTTTGCCCCCTGCTTTTTGTGATTACATTCTTAAAAATCACATTCTGTTAAAATTTTAATATAGAAAAGTATGAAATGCCAGCTTAATGTTTATTCACTTAAATCATATTTTCCGTGTTAGGAATAAATTAATATTTTAACCATTTGTTTGATGTAATGAAAGCTCTTAACCATTAAAAATAGGGTAAACTATATCAACTGTCCCTAAACTTTGTTTAAAATTATATTTTGGTCAGTCATTTTTCAAAAGTTACGTAATGGCCACTAATGTTAAATTGTTACATTTTTGTCACTCGACTGTTAACTTTCGTTAAAAAAATAACATTGCAGCTTAATTCAAAAGGTGAATAGTTAATTTGGTCCTTGAGCTATAATTTTTTATATTTAAATTTTTTTTCTTAACAATATATTGCAAAAAAATTAAAGTCATAAAAATAAATTAAAAATTCATATAAAATATTAATTGCAACAACGGAAAACTAAGAATTTTGTAGCTAATTTTTCCATATGAAATCTCACAAAACAAATCACAATTTTTGAACTTTCGCAACAAAAAAAATTAAATACCCATTCACTATGATCTTACTCATTTTTTTATTTGTTTTGTCGTTTTGCACTCTCTTCATTTTCATATTTCTTTCCTTTTTCCCTCTTTTTTTATTTAGATCGGCGTGAGCTCCGTTCTTCCTAAATCATCAAAAATAATATATATTATATTTATAACTAAAACTAAAGTCTTGACTTGAAATTTGAGAGAAGAAAAGATGCATTTGGAGAAGAAGAAAAGCAATATGTATTATAAATTTAAAAAATCCAAAATTTAAAAACTAAAAGTTACTCAAAAACCCAACCAATCTAGTTATTGGAGTTACAGAAAAGAATTGATAGGTTTAGAAAAGAAGTAGGGTACTTTTTATTAAAATGAAAAAAAAAATCTCAAATTTCAAAGTAACTTTCAATTTTCAAAATTTTGGATTTTTTAAATTTATAATACAAAGTGTTCTTCTTTTTCTCCAAACCCACCATATTTTCTCTCAAATTTCAGTTAAGATTTTACTTTTAGCTATAAATAAAACATATGTATTATTTTTAATTGGGAAGAGTGGAGCTGAGTTATATCTATATGATAGAATTTCTATTTAAAATAAAGAACTTAACTAAGTTTGGTGTCATGAGTCAAGAGGCACCAACTCAATTAGTGAAAGTACAGACAAACCCAATAAGGTAAAAAAAAAGGCTTAATTCATGATTTGACCTCAAAAGTATACATATTTTCCCACTTTGGTACCTAAACATTTTTATCCAAATTTGGTACCTAAAGTGCACTCAAACTCCAATTAGATATGGAAGAATTTTGTAGAAAAGAAATATAAGATCTTCTCAATAAAAAAATAAAAAAAATAAACAGCTCTCATTAGAGTTGCTCCATATTCTTTGTGATAAAAAATGTGAAACTCGAAAGAGGAACACTAAGATTAGTTATTAATTACAAACCTCTCAATCAAATTCTAAAATCGATTAGTTACCTGATCCCAAAACGTTGCAATGCTAATATTTTCTCAAAATTTGACATGAAATCAGGATTTTAACAAATCTAAATGAAAGAAAAAGAAAGATACAAGACGATATTTACTATACTATTTGTGCAATACAAATGGAACGTCCAAAGAATTATTAATGACATTTTCTTATCCATATTCCCAATTTACAATAGTATACATTGATGATGTGTTAGTGTTTTCTGGAAATCTAAAAAAAACACCTCAAACACTTATCCATTTTTATCAAAGTTATAAAAAGCAATGGTTTACTACTATCTAAATCCAAGATTAGTCTATTCCAAACAAGATTAAGTTTTTTAGGTCATTATATTATCCAAGGGACCATTACTTCAATAGAAAGATCTATAGAATTTTCCAAAAAAATTCCAAAACAAATTTTTTATAAAGTCCAGATACAAAGGTTCTTAGGTATCTTAAACTAGAGTTGCCCATGTATCAGATTGGGCCCTAACAAAATTCTAAGCTCAATTGATAAGCTTGACCCGACCTAAAAAATGGGCCTAAATTTTTGCTTAAACCCGACCAAGATAAAAATGCTAAAACTCGAGTCCAACCTGACCTGCTCTTATTAAAATATACATATAAAAAATTAAAAAAATATATATAATACATAAAAAACACTAAAAGAATTAAAATAAATGTTTCTTAAAAAATTGAAAATAAATTTAAATATTCTGTATACTTAATAACACTAACATAGGTGCAATTTAACAAGTAAATGTCTCTAAAATAGTAGAAAAATTAACAATAAAACAAGAGTTATACAATATCCAAACTATGAAAAAGAAAAACAATCACATCTGCAGCTCTCTCATCATTGGTATGAAATTGTGAGAAATAAAAAATAAGGAGAAGAAAAGAAGAGAAAAAAGGGGGAAAAACTTGTGTTTTTTTTACATTAGTTTACATAGCCTATTTATAATAAAAAAACTTACATAAATAAGGAAAGTCAAATAAGGAAAGATATGATATGATATGTTTCTATAATATTGTGTTAATTAAACCTAGAACCATGACATAATTATGCGAGATATCACAGTTGTTCACAGTAATTCCCCCAAGCTGGTGAATGGATATCTTCCATCCCAAGCTTGCTAATAATATCTTAAAACACGGTGCTTATCAGTCCCTTTGTGAGTACGTCCGCTAACTGATCCTTGGTTAAAACAAATGGAGTACATATCAAACCACTGTTTATTTTCTCCTTGATAAAATGACTATCAACTTTAACGAGCAATACTGATGGTTGATTTATTATCATAGTACAACCTCATGGGTCATCCCCATTTTATTCTTAAGTCATCTAGGATTATCTTCAACTAGAGTAACTCACATATTCCCAATGCCATTGATCTAAACTCTACCTCTGCACTTGATCTTGCTACCACATTTTGTTTCTTACTTCTCTATGTTACAAGATTCCCACCTAGGAGAGTAAAGTAACCATATGTTGATCTCCTATCGACCAAAGATCCTACGTAATCTACATCAGTATAAGCTTCTAACGTCACGCTTGTGCCTATTCGTTACTTAAACAAAATTCCTCTTCCCGGGATACCTCTCAAGTATTGTAATATCTTGTTTACTGCTTTGAGGTGTGATTATTTGGGATTGTGCATAAATTGGCTGACCACACTCACTACAAATGATATATCTGGTCTTGTGTATGCCAGATATATCAACTTCTCGACAAGCCTCTGATAGGATCCTTTATCTACCTTGGGATCTTTAAGAGCATCACATAATCCATCAATGAATTTTCTGTGTCTCAATTGGTTTACAACCCATTTTTCCTATTTCTTTCAACAAGTTGAGTATGTACCTTTTTCGGGAGATAAAAATTCCTTGCTTTGAATGTGCTATTTCAATGCCTAGGAAGTATTTTAATTTTGCTAGATCTTTGATGTCAAACTCCTTTAAGAGACGTTGATTCGAATTGTTCATCTCTTCTACATCATTTCACGTCACGATGATATCATCTGCATAAACTAATGAAGCTATAACTCTCCTAGAATTTAATTGTCTTACGAATAAGGTATGGTCTCCTTGACTTTGCTTATATCCCAATAATATCATTACCTTAGCAAACCTTCCAAACCAAGTTCTTGGTGATTTTTTAAGCACATAAAGAGCTTTCTTTAGCTTGTACACCATTCCCTTTTTAGATTCAAATCAAGTGGGAACTTCCATGTAAATTTCCTCTTTAGGTTACCATGGAGGAACACTTTCTTAATATCAAAATGTTGTAGATCCCACTCAAAATTAGCAGCTAACGAAAAAAGTATCCATACTGTGTTCATTTTTGCAATAGGGGAAAATATTTCAAGATATTCAATGCCATAAGTTTGAGTGTATCCTTTGGCCACCAATCTTGCCTTGTATCTTTCCACCGATTCGTCAGCCTTTTATTTTATAGTGAAAACCCACCTACAACTGACTAGTTTCTTCCATTTTGACAATTCAACTAACTCCCATGTTTTGTTCTTCTCAAGGGCTTCTATCTCGATTTTTCATCTCTTATCTCCTAATGCCTTAGTTAAGTTTTTTGGTGTACGAATTGTATGGAGATTAGTTAGCAAGGCTTTATGGTTTTGGGATAGATTTTGATAGAACATTGAAAAGTATAGTGAATTTTTGTGCAAGTTCTTCATTTCTTATATATAATTGGCAAGTTTTCAGTACTCGATTTTTTTGTTCGTCTGTTGATTCAATTGGCTCTACACTTGGTGTAACACTGTTGGTTGGTCTAGAAATGGTTTCGAGAAATTGGGCAACAACACAAATAGGAGATTGTACTTGTACTCGATTTTGATTGTAACGAAGTGATACGATTGTGGGTATAGATTCATCAAGAAGAAACATATCTTTTATTTTATCTTCATTCAACATCTCCCACTGAAGATAAGCCTGTTGAAAAACAGAATCATTTTCGACAAAACTAACATCAGCTGAGGAAAAATTTTTAATAGGTGGATGAAAACATTTTTAACCCTTTTGCATGGAAGACTATATGATAAAAATGCATCGAAGAGCACGTAGATCTAATTTACTCCTATTGTGAGAATGAACATGAACAAACACAACATACCAAAGATTCGAGGAATAAGATTGTTTGATGTAGAAAATTTTGGGAAAAATTTTGTGAGAATATGAATTGGACTTTTGAACCCAAGGACATGTGTCGGGAACCTGTTAATAAGATCGACAGCAATTAATATAACTTCACCCATATATTGTTTTAGAACATTCTTGTGAAACAACAATGCTCCAATGATCTCTAGAAGATGGTCATTCTTTCGCTTAGCCACTCCATTTTGTTGTGGAGTTGTAACACATGAGGATATATGAATAATCTCTATTTTTAAAAGAATGGAGAAAGGGTTTGATTGAAATAATCCTTTACATTGTTCAATCAAAATCTCTTAATTTTTACATCAAACTAAGTATTGATCATGTTGTAAAAGTTAGGAAAAATAGTGCTAACATTTTATTTATTTTTCAAAAGGTAAAGCCATGTTACTTGGGTACAATCATCAATAAATGAAACAAACCACTTAGCACTAGAAATATTTGGAATGCTAGAAGGCCCCTAGATATCACTATAAATGAGAGAAAAATGAACAAAGGTTCTTTTATTTCTTATCAGAAAGGAAGCATGTTTGTGTTTGACAAGCTCACAATCAATACAATGAAATGTGTCAAAAGCAAAACCTTTAAATAAAGAAGAAAACATCAACTTGAGCACTCTAAAAGATGGATGACCTAAACGAAGATGATGAAGCCAAATTTTATTTTGGTTTGACAAGACAAACTCGGAAAAAAATAATATAGATATGAGATTTACACCTCCTATTATACAACTTTGTTTTTCTAGGAAGTAGATATCATCTCTCTAACTAGCACATCCAATCATCATTTTTGTGTCCAGTGCTTGAAAGACACAATGTAAGGGGAAAAAGGTTACCCTACAATTTGAATATGTGGTTAATTTTTGAATATAAATAAGGTTTGCAAATAGCCATGGAACGTGGAGGACATTTCTTAGTGTAAGGTCCTTATTTATGTAAATATTCCTTTGGCCAATTACGGTGGTGATGGATCCGTTGGCTATTGTGATATTTTTATGGCTATAGCTCAAAGTATAAAAGAAAATGTTTGGAGGAATAGGTCATATGGCCAGTGGCATTGGAACTGATCACCCACATGGGAGGAGAATTTTTTTTAGACATTAGTATAAGAGGAATAAGAAATACGTAAAAACACCAATGAACAAGTACCTATCGAGGTTGGCTTCTCAAACAATCCCAAAAAAGTTTTCAGTTTCTCAATTTCTTCAATGTTGAATTTAGGAGTAGATTTCTTTGAGTTATCTTTATTGGTCAACAAAGTACTCATCATATGTTCTTCAATTCGATCGTTCACACTTAGATTGGGCTTTTCATTGAGCCTACCATAAAGTTTCTAGTGTAACAGCTCGATTTTAGCTAAACCGGAATAGTGGTTTTGGGACCACAAATCTGAGACCAAAATAATTATTTTATTATTATTTTAGTGTGTACAGTATGATATCATGTTGGTGTGAAAATTTCGTTAATAAATTTTATTGTTTAATTGTTCAATTTGAGAAAAAGGACTAAATCGCGTAAAATGCAAAAGTATTGTTCTATTAGTTAAAGGAATTACATAGCTATAGAAACTTAAAGTAAAGGTCCTTAAGTGGTAATTAACCCATTTTAGAGTTAATTTATGATAGTGGAGTGGTATTTGGTGTAGTTATTAAATATTTTTAAGGTTAAAATTGATATTTAGTAATTAAAGTATAATTAAATAAAACAAAAATCTATTTTCTTTCATTTATCATTTTCATAGTCGAATGTTAGGTCAAAGAAAGCAATGAAAATGGTTTGAGGATTCAACCAATCTCATTTGTGCAATTGTAAGTCCATTTTTGCTCAGTTTTTAATGATTTCTATGTTTTTGTGATCATTTGCATCTAGCAGAAGCTAGCCCAGGGACTAATTTGCAAAATTGTTAAAGACTTTGAATGTTTCCACCGATGAATATTTGTGATTTTTTATGATTGATGATGGATTTTGAATAGTTGTTGATAGTTAAACAAGTTTTGTAAAGTGATTTTGAGTAAAAATGTAAAATAGTGATTTATTTGTGAAAATATGAAAATGTGTCATTAAATGTGTGAATAAATGAAAAATATGGACTATTAGGGGCATTATGGTAATTTGGCTAGCATGGTTCTATTGTGAATTTCATTAATTTGTGATTTTGTGGAATAAGGACTAAATTGTAAAAAAATATGAAAGTTTAGGGGCAAATGTGTAAAATAGGCCTAATGTGTGTTTTAGACTAAATTTAATAAGTAGTTGATTAAATAAGCTAATTTTGATTACTTACAGATCAAGAAAAGAGGCATTCAGACTTAGATCGGGGAAAAAGCAAAGTAATTGAATAGTCAATCCGTTTCGTCATTACTGTACATGAGGTAAGTTCGTATACTTGAACTTAAATATTTATCTATTTATTTGATGGATGAAATTGAGATAGTATTTATTATAATATATAAATATGGAGATACTAAATTTAATGTACAGTTAAAGTAAATGAGATGCTGAATAAGACCATAGCTGGGTTATGGCAAATCGGATAATAAGACCATAATCGAGTTATGGCACGTGAATGTAAAACCACGGCAAGGCTTTGGCAATGTATGTGTAAGACCATAGTTGGACTATGGCATCGAAAATTGAAGTATTTGTATCATAAGCATTTATAAGCTAGAGTGGTTTGATAAGAGAATTGTTGAGAAATAGATAAGTATCAGTACAGGTATGTACGAAAAACTAATTCAAGTAACGAGTTAGAATAAGTTGAGAACTTATGAGTTATGATATGGATAAACTTCATCATAGCTCATTGTTTGATGCTTTAAATGTTAATTATGTTATCCATTTTGAAATGTTAATGAATGTTGTGATTATTTCATATTTACATACGAACTTACTAAGCTTTATAGCTTATTTTGTTTAATTTTTGATGTTTTATAGTTTTACGAAGCTAGCTCAGATTCGTGGATCGTCAGAGTTTCATCGCACTATCAGACATCTATTTGGTACTTTTGAGTTGTGTAAATATGGTATACAACATGTATATATTTGTGTCATTTTGGTATGTTTGATAGACATGTATTTTGCCCTTTTGAGTTGGCATATGATGATGAACTTGATGATGTATATATATATGGAAATGGTTCTATTTTAAGTTAGGTAATTGACCTATATTGTGTAAATGAGGTTGAATTAATAATGCATGTTTGGAATGGTTTAACTAAATGAAATATATATGTGAATTATGTATAGTAAGGCATGTTGAATTGATAGGTAATTGAATAGATAAATGGCATTGAATTGAGTATTGAATTGGTTGAAATGGATATAGTATAATTGTGCATATTTGTGTCTTAAAATAGTACCAATTGATCTTGTATAGGTATGTGCAAAATGAGTGGCAAAATGGCTTGGTAAATGGCCTATTTTTGTCCACACGGGCAGAAACACAGGCGTGTGCCTCAGTTGTGTGTGACACACGGTCATGTTGCACGGTCGTGTGTCCCTTGGTGTTGAAATTGAATTGAAGTCAGTATGCTCGGTCTCATACACGAGCATGTGACTGGCCTTGTGATACTAGTCAGTATACCCCCTAATTGGCACACGGCCTAGCACACAGGCGCGTGACTTGGCCGTGTTGCATATATACCCTACAGATTTAGCATGGCCTAAACAGATGGGTGCGTGGTCGGCCGTGTGACACAAATCAGTATGTATGCCCTATTTCCATATGGCCTGAGACGTAGACGTGCCTGGAGCTGTGTGAGGCACACGGCTTGTTCACACGGGTGTGTGGCCCTTGTATGGTTGAAATTTTTCTATGTTCCAAAATTTTCGTATGTTATCGGTTTAGTCCCGAACCACTTCTAAAGCATGTTTAAGGCCTCATAGGCCTTTATAAGGGATAAATAGATTGAATTTGAATGGTGATTGTATGAAATGAATGTATGAGAAAAGTATGTTTATATGTATTGTAAGTTTGGTAATGCTCTGAAACCCTATTCTAGTGTTGAATACGGGTGAGGGGTGTTTCATTTATTGGTAGCAGAGCTACAGTTTAGTCGATTCTAGGACTAACGTAGCGTATGTGAGAGCCTAGCTATACATGCCATATATAACCTGTGATAGTGTGATGAATTCTGACATTATAAACTATGTTTTCGTATAGTAATGGATCTCAAACGAGTTGTAGCAGATGATGTTGAGAGTAATGTGCCAGCTCCCGCTCAAGGGACAACACCTTCCGAATCTAGACCCGTGTCGAGTAGTCACAGAGGTGAGGCTAAAGAAGCCTTTTTCCAAATGATGAACGAGTGGTTCACTCAATATGTTCGGACAAATCCAACTACTCAACAACCTCCACTACCACAAAATTCTCAATCAATCCCCGTGGTTTCTCAAGTTATTGATCCAATAGGATTGAATAAGCCTCCAGTCGATAAAATTCATAAGCATGGGGCTGAAGAGTTCATGGCTAATGTTGGTGATGATCCTGAGAGAGCTGAGTTTTGGCTTGAAAATACGATCCGAGTGTTTGATGAGCTTTCCTGTACACCAACTGAATGTTTAAAGTGTGCTATATCTCTTTTGAGAGACACTGTATACCAGTTGTGGAATATATTATTATCTGTGGTACCGAGAGAGAGAGTCACCTAGGAGTTCTTTCAGACCGAGTTTCAAAAAAATTACATCAGTCAAAGGTTTCTGGATTAAAAGCATAAAGAGTTTTTAGAACTGAAACAAGGCCGCATGACGTAACTGAGTACGAGAGAGAATTTGTACGGTTAAGTAAATTTGCTCGAGAGTATGTATCAACTGAAGAGATAATGTGCAAGCGGTTTGTTGACGGGTTGAACAAAGATATTAAACTTCTAGTCTGAATATTGGATTTAAAGAAATTCATTGTATTAGTTGAGCATGCTTGTAAAGCTGAAGAACTGGGTAAAGAAAAGAGAAAGGCTAATTTTGAAGCTAGAGATTTGAGAAAAAGATTGATGAATAAACCTTATCACTCCTTGTCCAAGAAATGACGAGATGTTTATAGTCGATCTAATACATCGATGGAGTACTCTAATAAAGATCGTGGGCAGCAATTTTTGAGTTCAAAAACTCTAGCCGTATCATTGGCAAGTGTGGGTAATGCTCGATCGAATAAACCTGAAGGTGGACGATGTGGAAAATGACATTTTGGAGAGTGTAGACTGAATGATAAAGCCTATTTTAGATGTGGTTCGCACGAACACTTTATTCGAGATTGTCTTGAGTTAGATGAGAAAAATAAATCTTAAAGTGCAAGACAAAGCAACAAGACTGTGAGAGGAAGACCATTCCGTAATGCTAGAAATGTGAGTGGTGGTAGAGGTGCAACACGAGATGCTGTTGAGAGATCAGAGGTTAGAGCACCTACCAGAACTTATGCTATTCGCGATCACGAAGAAACGTCATCTCCAGATGTTATTACCGGTAGATTCTCACTTTATGACACTGATGTTATTGCACTGATAGATCCTGGATAAACTCATTCATATATATGTGTGAACTTAGTGTCTAGTAAGAATTTACTTGTTGATTCTACTGAGTTTGTTATAAAAGTGTCGAACCCCTTAGGTAAATTTGTCCTGGTTGACAAAGTTTGCAAGAATTGCCAGTTAATGACTCGGGTTACTATTTTATGGCTAATTTTATGTTGTTATCGTTTGACGAGTTTGATGTTATTCTGGGTATGGATTGGTTGACATTGCATGATGCATTAGTAAATTGTAGACGAAAGATAATTGAGTTGAAATGTCAGAATAATGAAACTCTTCGAATCGAATCAAAAGATTTGAAGGGTTTACTAGCTGTAATCTTGTCGATGTTAGCTCTGAAATATGTGAAAAAGGGATACAATGCATATCTTGCATACGTACTTGATACAAAATTGCCAGAAACAAAGATTAAATCAATACCAATTGTTTATGAGTATCAAGATGTGTTTCTAGAAGAATTGTTAGGTTTGCCACTGATCTGAGAAGTTGAATTTGCTATTGATTTAGTACCGGGAACTTCACCAATATCGATAGCTCTATACAAAATGGCTCCGACAGGGTTAAAAGAGTTGAAAGCTCAGTTGTATGAATTAACTGGTAGAGGATTCACAAGACCGAGTTTCTCACTTTGGGGTGCACCAGTGTTGTTTGTAAAGAAAAAGGATGGTTCTTTGAGAATATGTATAAACTATTGACAACTCAACAAAGTGACAATCAAGAATAAATATCCTCTACCTAGAATTGACGATTTATTTGATCAGTTGAAAGGTGTAACAGTGTTTTCAAAGATTGATTTGAGATCTGGTTATTATCAGTTGCGACTCAGATGTGCCAAAGGCAATGTTCAGAATGAGGTATGGACATTATGAATTCCTTGTTATGTCTTTTGGATTGACTAATGCTCCTGCCATTTTTATGGATTTGATGAATTTGATTTTCAAAATGTATTTAGACAAATTCATGGTTGTATTTATTGATGATATTCTGATTTACTCTCGTGATGAATCTGAGCATGGCGAGCATTTGAGAATTGTGTTACAATCTTTGAGAGATAAGCAGTTGTTTGTAAAGTTCAACAAATGTGAGTTTTTGCTATGAGAGGTTAGTTTTTTGGGACATATAGTTTCAGTCGAGGGTATTCGAGTTGACTCGAGCAAAATTTCTACGATTATAGATTGGAAGCCTCTGAGAAATGTATCCGGAGTCCATAGTTTTATGGGACTAGCCGGCTATTAAAGATGATTTGTTAAATGCTTCTCGATGATTGCGACTCTGATGATACAATTGCTTCAAAAAGATATTAAATTTGAGTGGTCAGAAAAGTGTCAATAGAGCTTCGAGCAGTTGAAAGCATTATTGACAGAGGCCCAGTGTTAGTTCAGCTTGAGTTGGGTAAAGAAATCATAGTTTTTAGTGATGCATCGTTAAATGGCCTGGGTTGTGTTTTAATGTAGGAAGGCAAAGTTGTGGCTTATGCCACGAGCCAGTTGAAGTGTAACGCCCTAAATTTGGGCCTAGAAGTATTGGGCCTTGAGTATGGGTCCGTAAGGAGGTTGTATATAAGTATTTAATTGTGCAAGGAAATGACATAATTAAAAGTCTGCTCAAGTGGTTAATGGATCTGACAAGTGTTGGAGAAGTCTTGGGTTCAAACCTGGGCTTTAGCTAAAATTTTGGTTGTAAGTGAATAAAACCCTGGATGCTTAGATGAAGGCCTTTTAAATTATTGTGTTAAGTGGTTGGGGCGTCATTAAGGTTGTAAGGGAGCCTGGGTTCAAGTCTTAGCTCTTGCAATTTATTTTGGTTTTTCTTTTAAAGAAACCTGGACATTCGCCTATAGACCTTATAATTAATTGAGGATAAAATATGACAAAGAAAGAGCCTGTGGTGGAGTGGCAAGGTGGCGTGTTGTATAATTGTGAGGTCTGAGGTTCAAGTCATGGGATGCGCAGTAGAGTATTTATTTTACTATTTGAGCTGTGTAGGAGGTGGAGTTGGACTAGAACTCTGTGGTTGAAGTGGTCATAAGAATGAGGAATTTTCCTAATGGTTGAAAGCAATCCCACATCGGGAAGCTAACATGAGATTTGGTGAGAAATTGGCTTTAAATAGAGCGAACCAGATGAGTTGGTGAGGGGAAATGTGATTAAGACTCAATGCAGGATGTGCCAAGGTTGGTGATCATAGACTTTGGCGCATTCTCATAAACAGGTGTGTATTCACGCTTTTTTTTTTTGGAAATCAGCAAAAGCCAAAAAGCTGAAACTTCGGCATTTGGGGCCTCATGAGCTTGCATTTGCTCGTGGGGTACACCGAGCCTACAAACCATGGGCAATAGACTGTAGAGGCTGCTACGAGCGTTCTTATGTACTGGACCTCGATGGGCCAAATGGGCCCAATAGGCCCGTGGGCCCGCTTGTATAAATCTAATTGTTAGGTGGGAAGTAGTTGGGCTTGTTATGTCATGTGCATGGCATAGGCCGTTAAGGACTTTATTGGGCCAAAATAGGCCGTGAGTGCCCAATGTGCTCGTGGGTGCCACACAGATTAAGTCCATGGTAAGTGATAAATATTGGACTGGGCTATGTAGGTCACATAGCCGTAACTAAATGTGGGCTAAATGGGCTACACAAGAGTGTGGGCAGACTTGGGCCGAATTAGAGGCTTTAGGCCCATTTGCACCGTTATGTCTGTTTAGGTTACTTAAGTCGCTCGAGGCAACGATGGACCTACAGTTGGGTCGTTAAGACCCCGATTTGTAAAATTACTGAAATACCCTTGGTTTGTAAAATTATCGTAATACCCTTGTAGGGTAAAACGACCGTAATACCCCTGTAGGGTAAAATGTCTGTTATGCTCTTATATTATGTATGACTGGTTTGCTATATGATTTATATATGACTATGATTGAGTATGACATCCTACATTCACATATGATGTTATGACATGACATTCTACATGGGGATGGGTGATTATTGACGGAGGAAGTGTACGGCTCATAGCCATTCTATACAAGGCTTTTAGCCTTTCTGTATACTTATGGCTTATAGTCGTTCTGTTAATTGGCAGCGTTGCTGCGATATTTACAGCCTTTAGTCGTTCTGTTGACAGTATTAAGCCATTCTGTTGACTTAGTACCGCAACCAGTGCTAAGCTTGGTGTATTAACTGGGTGGGTCGATTTTATCCCCACATGGTGAGTTGGTTGGACTAGGCTAGGAATCTGTTTGCATATCTGCATCTGATATTGATTCTGTAATGGGCTAAGGCCTACCTGACATTGTTTACTGGTATGGGCTAGGCCCAATTGGTTCCGTTATGGGCTGAGACCCAAGTGATTTGTATTGAGCTTTGGCCACCTATACTCTTAACTAAATTGTTCTATTTTTGTTAAAGGGCTCAGGCCCAGACTGTTTCTATTTCTATTTCGGTATACTGACTATTACTCTAGTAAGGAGATTACATATTGAGTTTTCGCAAACTCACCCTTTCTATCGAACTGCACAGGTAATCCCTAGCCTTAGATGATTTGGAGCCATGAGGGACTCAGTGGTGACCACAGGTCAGTAGATTGGTTGTTAATGACTCAATTTATCTAAGTTTTCATATTTGGGTTTTAATCATGTAATAAGGCCATTCAGTATTTTTTAACTTTTAATGGGCTTTTGATTTCTTATATTAAGCTGCTCGTTTAAGAAAACTCGAGTTTTCAAAATATTCACGGTTTTCTAAAGAACATGAGCTTTGAGCTTTAAATAACAAATTTTTCAAAATGCTTTTGCGATTTAAGTTGGATAATATTCCAAAGTCAAATATTTTGGCAAAGGTTTGTGATGAGATGATTTGCTAACCCCGTACAAAAGGTTTTAATTTTAGAAATAAACTTTTAACGACAACTCAATTTTTGAACAACGCTTTGATGTGACACGCCAAATTCGGCCATAACATCTGGGCCGAGTTTGGGGTGTTACATGAAGATGCATGAAAAGAATTATCTGACGCACGATCTAGAGTTAGCCGCGATGGTGCTCGCATTGAAAATTTGGTGTCATTACTTGTTTGGTGAGAAATGCCATATTTATACCGACCATAAAAACTTGAAATATCTGATGACTTAGAAAGATTTGAATTTGTGATAGCAGAGATGGTTAGAATCCCTAAAAGACTATGAATTAGTGACTGACTATCATTCGGGGAAAGCGAACATAGTTGCTGATGCTTTGAGTCGAAAGTCCTTATTTGCTTTACGTGCTTTGAACACACAATTAGCTTTGTCTGATGATGGTTCGATAGTAGCCAAGTTGAAAGCAAGACCGTTATTTCTATGAAAAATTTGTGAGGCTAAAAAATTTGATAATGAATTGCAAGCAAAACAAGCTCAATGTGTGTCGACTTCTGATTCTGAGTTTCAAATAGGGCTTGATGACTGTTTGATGTTTCGTGATAGAATATGTGTACCAAGAAATTCTGAACTCATTCGGAATATTCTAAATAAATCACACAGTAGTTTTTTATCAGTACATCTAGGTAGCACAAAAGTCTATAACGATTTGAAACAACTCTATTGGTGGCACAGCATGAAACGTGATATCTCAGAATTTGTTTCGAAATGTTTGATTTTTGAGCAAGTCAAAGTTGAGCATCAAGTACCGTCAGGTTTATCACAGCCTATTATGATTCTTGAGTGGAAGTAGGATAGAGTAACAATAGATTTCATATCGGGTTTACCCTTATCTCTAAAAAAGAAAGATGTGATCTAGGTTATTGTTGATAGATTGACGAAGTCAGCTCATTTTATTTCAGTACGTACAAATTTTTGGCTTGATAAATTAGCTAAGTTTTATATTTCTAAAATTGTGAGATTACATGGTGTTCCCCTATCTATTGTTTCGGATAGAGATATGAGATTCACTTCGCGATTTTGGAAGAAATTGCAAGAAGCTTTAGGTACTAAGCTACATTTCAGCACCGCATTTCACCTGCAAATGGATGGTCAATCTGAACGAGTTATTCTGATACTTGATGATATGCTACGTTGCTGCATTCTTATGTTTGAAGGTAGCTGGGAGAAATATCTACCACTGATTGAATTTGCTTACAACAATAGCTTCCAATTGAGTATAAAAATGGCACCATACGAAGCTCTATACGGTTGTAAATGTCGAAAACCGTTATACTGAAGTGAGCTAAGGGAAAATAAGATTCACGGGTTGATCTAGTCAGAGAGACTAAAGAAAAAGTGAAAGTAATCCGCGATAGTTTAAAAGTAGCATCGGATCGACAGAAATCGTATGTAGACTTGAAACGAAAAGATATTGAGTTCCAGATCGGGGATAAAGTTTTTTTGAAAGTGTCGCCATGAAAAAAGATATTGCAGTTTGGTCAGAAAGGGAAATTGAATCCGCAATTTATCAGACCGTATGAGATTACTGAATGAGTTGGGCCAGTGGCATATCGACTATCATTACCGACTGAGTTAGAGAAAATCCACAATGTATTCCTTTCTTTTATGTTGCATCGTTATAGATTGGATCCTTCACATGTGATTTCTCCGGCAGAGATTGAAATTCAACACGACGTGACATACAACGAAGAACTTATCAGAAGTCTAGCTTGAAAGGTTAAAGAATTGAGAAATAAATGCATAGCTTTAGTGAAAGTCTTGTCGCAATGTCACAGTATCGAAGAGGCCATGTGGGAGCCTGAGGAAGCTATGAGCAAACAGTACCCTAACCTTTTCACTGGTAAGATTTTAGCAGACGAAAATCCCTAACGGGGGAGAGTTGTAACAGCCCGGTTTTAGCTAAATTAGAACAGTGGTTTGGGACCACAAATCAGAGATCAAAATAGTTATTTTATTATTATTTTAATGTTTACAGTATGATATCATGTTGGTGTGAAAATCTCGTTAAGAAATTTTATTGTTTAATTGTTCAATTTGAGAAAAAAGACTAAATCGCGTAAAATGCAAAAGTGTTGCTCTATTAGTTAAAGGTATTCAATAGCTATAGAACCTTAAAGTAAAGATCCTTAAGTGGAAATTAGCCCATTTGAGAGTTATTGAATGATAGTGGAGTGGTATTTGGTGTAGTTATTAAATATTTTTAAGGTTTAAATTGGTATTTAGTAATTAAAGTATAATTAAATAAAAAATCTATTTTCTTTCATTCATCATCTTCATAGCCGAATGTTAGGGCAAAGAAAGCCATGAAATTGGTTTGAAGATTCGGCCAAGCTCATTTGTGCAATTGTAAGTCCGTTTTTGCTTGGTTTTTAAAGATTTATATGTTTTTGTAATCGTTGCATCTAGTACTAACTAGCCCAGGGACTAATTTGCAAAACTGTTAAAGATTTTGAATGTTTCCATCGAAGAATATGTGTGATTTTTTATGATTGATGATGGATTTTGAATAGTTGTTGATAGTTAAATAGGTTTTGTAAAGTGATTTTGAGTTAAAATGTAAAATAGGGATTTATTTGTGAAAATGTGTAAATGTGTGGTTAAATGTGTGAATAAATGAAAAATATGGACTACTAGGGGAATTATGGTAATTCAGCCAGCATGGGTCTATTATGAATTTCATTAATTTGTGATTTTGTGGAATAAGGACTAAATTGTAAAAAAAATGTGAAAGTTTAGGGGCAATGTGTAAAATAGCCCTAATATGTGTTTTAGGCTAAATTGAATAAATAGTTGATTAAATAAGCTGATTTTGATTACTTATAACTTAAGAAAAGAGGAATTCAGACTTAGGTCGAGGAAAAAGATAGGTAATTGAATAATCGGTCCGTTTCGTCATTTTTGTACATGAGCTAAGTTCGTATATTTGAACTTAAATATGTATCTATTTATTTTATGGATGAAATTGAGATAGTATTATTTTAATATATAAATGTGGAGATATTAAATTTAATGTACGGTTAAAGTAAACAAGATGTTGAAAAAGACCATAGTTGGGCTATGGCAAATCGGATAATAAGATCATAACCGAGTTATGACATGTGAATGTAAGACCACGGTAGGGCCTTGACAATGTATGTGTAAGACCATAGTTGGACTATGGCATCGGAAAATCAAAGTATTTGTATTGTAAGAATTTATAAGCCGGAGTGGTTTGATAAGAGAATTGTAGAGAAATAGATAAGTATCGGTGCAGGTATGTACGGAAAACTAATTCAAGTAACGAGTTAGAATAAGTTCAGAACTTATGAGTTATGATATGGATAAACTTTATCATAGCTCATTGTTTGATGCTTTAAATGTTAATTATGTTATCCATTTTGAAATGTTAATGAATGTTGTGATTATTTCATATTTACATACAAACTTACTAAGTTTTATAGCTTACTTTGTTTCATTTTCGATGTTTTATAGTTTTACAAAGCTAGCTCGGATCTGTGGATCGTCAAAGACTTCATCACACTATCGGACATCTATTTGGTACTTTTGAGTTGTGTAAATATGGTATATGACATGTATATATTTGTGTCATTTTGGCATGTTTGATAGACATGTATTTTGGCCATTTGAGTTGGCATATGATAATGAACTTGATGATGTATATATATGCAAATGGTTCTATTTTGAGTTAGGTAATTGACCTATATTGAGTAAATGAGGTTGAATTAATAATGCATGTTTGGGATGGTTTAACTAAATGAAATATATATGTGAATTATGTATAGTAAGGCATTTTGAATTGATAGGTAATTAAATTGGTAAATGACATCGAATTGAGTATTGAATTGGTTGAAATGGATATAGTATGATTGTGTATTGGATGATGACTTTTGGCTGCATATTTGTGTCTTAAAATGGTACCAATTGATCTTGTATAGGTATGTGCAAAATGGGTGGCAA
This sequence comes from Gossypium longicalyx, assembly GCA_025698465.1. Classification (NCBI taxonomy): domain Eukaryota; kingdom Viridiplantae; phylum Streptophyta; class Magnoliopsida; order Malvales; family Malvaceae; genus Gossypium; species Gossypium longicalyx. Next base: position 33,480,732 of record CM047005.1, read on the forward strand.
AATGGCTTGGTAAATGGCCTATTTTTGTCCACACGGGCGGAGACACGAGCATGTGTCTCAACCGTGTGTGACACAAGGTCATGTTGCATGGCCGTGTGTCCCCTTGTGCTGAAATTGAATTGAAGTCAGTATGCTCCACACGGTCTCACACACGTGCATGTGCCTGACCGTGTGGTACAAGTATACCTCCTAATTGGCACATGGCCTAGCACACGGGCATGTGACTTGGCCGTGTTGTATAAGTCAGTATACCCTACAGATTTGGTACAGCCTAGACACACGGGCGTGTGGTCGGTCGTGTGACACAAGTTAGTATGTATGCCCTGTTTCCACACTATAATAGATCGATTTTGGCTAAATCGGAACAATTTTAGAACCACAAATCCGATGTTAGAAAATTATTTTAATATTATTTTTGGTGTTTAAAGCATGATAGCAAGTACGTGTGAAAATTTCATGAGCTAATTTTGTTGTTTGAATAGTCAATTTGAGAAAACAAACTTAATCGCTTAAAATGAAAAAGTTGCATTCTACTTGTTAAAGGTGTCATATAGCTTTGGATTTTAAATATGACGGCCTTAAATAGTAATTAGACCATTTTAAATGTTGGTGGACTTTTATGGACATCATATTAGTGATTTTTAAAGGTTATTATTAAAGGTTAATATTGGAAATTGATAAATTATGTTAATATTAATAAAACAAAGTTAACTAAAACATTATTTTTCATCTTCATGCACCGAAATTTGAAGAACAAGAAGAGAAAATAGGGTTCTTCATTTGGCTATGAATAATTCAAGCAATTAGGTTTGTTTTGAGCTCGGTTTTTGATGATTTTTACGTTTTTGAGATCGTTGATTTGTATTCTAGCAAGACCGTGCCTTAATTTTTGAATTTGTTCATGATTTTGTGAAGTGCCATTGATGAATATTTGAGCTTTTGAATGTTTGATAATGGAAAATGACTATTTGTTTATAGATTTAAATGTTTTGTAAAGTAATTTTAGGTAAAAATTGCATTTTAGGGATTTAATTATGAAAAGTGTAAATTGAGGGGTTGAAATGTGTAATAAATGAAAGTTTAGGGCTACTAAGGACCCTATAGAAATTCGAAACTCATGACTTTAGAAATAAATTGTGTAATTTGTGTTTTTATGTGATAAAGACTAAATTGTAAAAATGCGGAACTTTAGGGGCTAAAGTGTAAAAATGCCTAAATATGTTCTTGTGGACTGAATTGAATGAATGACTGATTAAATGAATTAATTTTGAATACATTTGGATCAAAAAGAGAGGAATCCAGAATTAGATCGGGGAAAAGACAAGATTATCGAGTAATTGACTCGTTCTGCCGTTTTCATACTCGAGGTAAGTTCGTATATGGTAATTTCATTATACATGTATGATATATGTTTTGATATTGCATAAGCTGTGATTATGAGATTACGGATAATGATTGAATTGTGAATACGACTTTATGGATATGTTCGACAATGAAATCGACAAGTGAAACTTCCCAGTTGAACATTAGGGATAGTTTAGGATGTTAGTGACATGTCATTTGGTTATTGTGTTGGCTTTGGGCCACGATATTGGCACTTAGGTTGTGAGTGATACCTTGATTTGGCTACAGGCAATAGTATAGGTATTTCAGAGAAGAGTTACCTTGATTTGGCTACGGGCCATGGTATAGGTACTCTGGGATAAGTTACCTTGATTTAGCTACGGACATGGTATAAGTACTTATCGATTGTGATCTTTGAGTATCTGACTTCTATTCCGAATGGTTCAACGGGTAAACGAGTGATGTGGTTGAGAAAGAGGTTTGTACGAAGTGTTACAGGTACGTATGGAACTTATTAGAGTATTATATTGAGAAAGTTCAATGAAATGGTATTTGATCATGTTTTGAGACATGAAAAAGGTTTTTAGTTGATATGGCTATGATTTGGTAATGTGTAATTGATTGAATTACATTCATTTGATGAATTGAGTTATTCACTTACGAACTTACTAAGTTATGAAGCTTACTTTGTGTTATTTGTCTGTGTTTTATAGTGTATCAAAGCTAGCTCGGATCCAATAGTAGTCGAGAACATCATCGCACTATCAAACGTCTAATTGGTACTTTTGAGTTGTGTATATATGGTATATGGCATGTATAGGCTAGTTATGGTACTTTGGTTGTAAATATAGCCATATGATTTGGCTTGTAAATGTATATGTTTTGTTTTGTATATATAGTCATGAGCGATGGCTTATTTTAGTATGTTTTGGTATAAATGTGGTTATGGTTTCATAATTGCTCAAATGGTTATATTTTGAGTTTGGTAAATGATTTACATGGTGTGATTGAAGTTGATAATTTGGGAAGTTTTATGCTTGTGAATTGATGCTTGATAATATAAGTGTTGAATAGGTAATTGACATTAATTTGGGTATTGAATTTGGTTCTTTGGTTCTTGATCTAAACAATTTCAAATTAAGCTCATTTAAACATATTTTCATTATTTAGTCCAAAAACACATAAATGGGCAAATTACCATTTTACCCCTAACATTTACACTTTTTATAATTTAGTCCCTAGTACACAAAACACAAAATATACAAAATTTAAATATACTCATGTTGCATCGAATTTTCCCACACTCTTACAAGTCCATATATTTCATTTATTTCACATTTTAGTCCCTTAAATTATTATTTTTACATTTTAGTCCTAATTACTCAAAATCATCAAAGACTCCAATACAAAACATGTTAATCTAAAACATATCTTTCATATTTCATCATCAAACAAAAAAAATCACAAGCTCTCAACAATGGCACAACTCAAAATATTAATCAAAATAAAAAATTCAAGCATGGGTTTTGTAGTACTCGATGCAACGATCTCAGAAACGTAGAAATTATCAAAAATTGAACAAAAACGAACCTTGATTGAGCTTGAATATATGCCGAACCCTAGCTTGGTTTCTTTATTTCTCTTTGTATTAAATTTCGGCCAAAATAAAGATAATGAACATGGTTTTTATTATTTTATGTTTTATGATATACTATAACTTAACTTTTAATTTACATTTTTAACCTTAAATAAAACATTATACTATCATTATATTATGTCCATTACTGTCCACTTTACTTAGTATTGGGCTAATTGCAACATAAAGGCTTCCATTTAAAAATCCAAGTGCAATTCAACCCCTTTTAGAAATAACCACCTAATTTTCATTTTACGCGATTAAGTCCTTTTATTTAATCGGACACTCAAACGACAAAATTAAATCACAAAAATTTCACAGATATAAATTCACACAAAATAAACATAGAAAATAATTTTAAAATATTTTTCTCACTCAGGTTCGTGGTCCCGAAACAACCGTTCTGATTAGGGTCTAAATCGGGTTGTTACAATTCTCCCCGTTAGGGATTTTCGTCCCCGAAAATCTTACCGGTGAATAGGTTCGGATAGCGTTCTCTCATTGCATCCTCTGGTTCCCACGTTGCTTCCTCAACATCGTGTTTATGCCACAATACTTTAACGAATGGAATCTTCTTATTTCATAACTCTTTAATCTCGTGAGCCAGAATACGAATCGGTTCTTCTTCATACATCATATCGGGCTTAATCTCGATCTCAGACGGGCTAATCACATGTGAAGGGTAAGAATGATATCTACGGAGCATCAAAACATGGAATACATTGTGGATCTTTTCTAACTCAGGTGGCAATGATAATCTGTAAGCAACTGGCCCGATACGCTCTATTACCTCATATGGCTCAATAAACCTTGGACTCAATTTGCCTTTGCGACCAAATCTAAGTATTTTCTTTCACGGTGAGACTTTCAAGAGAACTTTATCTCCGATCTGAAACTCTATATCCTTGCGTTTCATGTCTGCATAAGATTTCTGACAGTCCGATGCTGCTTTCAGACTTTCACGGATTATTTTCACTTTTTGTTCAGTTTCGTTGATCAAGTCGATCCCGTGTATCTTATTTTCACTGAATTCAGTCCAGTATAACGGTGTACGACATTTACAACCGTACAAAGCCTCATAAGGTGTCATTTTGATACTCGATTGAAAGCTATTATTATACGCAAATTCAATTAGAGGTAGGTATCGTTCCCACGTACCTTCAAACTTAAGAATGCAACATCTCAACATATCCTCAAGTATCTGAATGATTCGCTCAGACTGGCTATCTGTTTACGGATGGAAAGAAGTACTGAAATGTAATTTCGTACCTAGTACATCTTGCAGTTTCTTCCAAAACTGCGATGTAAACCTCGAATCTCTATCCGAAATAATAGATATAGGCACACCATGTAATCTCACAATCTGAGAGACATACAATTCAGCCAACTTATCCAGCGAATAGTCTGTACGTATCGGAAGCTGATTTAGTCAGTCTATCTATAACAACCCAGATTGCATCTTTCTTGCTTGGTGTCAATGGTAAACCAGATACAAAATCCATCATGACTCTGTCCCATTTCCACTCAGGTATCATAATTGGCTGAAGTAATCCAGAAGGTACCTGATGCTCGGCTTTTACTTGTTGACAGATTAAGCATTTCGAAACAAAGCTAGAAATATCTAGTTTCATACCATACCACCAGTAAAGTTGTTTCAGATCATTATACATCTTTGTACTACCTGGGTGAACAGACAATCGACTGCTGTGGGCTTCATTCAAAATCATCTGAATTCATCGGAACACATATTCGGTTTCTGAACCTTAGACAACCTTCAGCATCAACTCAAAACTCTGAATCAACCTTCAAATCACCTTGGACCTGCTTTGCTAACAAATCATTTTCAACTTTTTGAGTATCACAAATTTTGTTGAATAAATAACGGTCTTGCTTTTAATTCAACTATTATGGAACCATCATCAGACATAGCCATATACGCATTCATTGCACACAAAGCAAATAGTGATTTTCAGCTTAAAACATCAGTAACAATATTAGTCTTTCCCAAATGGTAGTCAATCACAAGCTCAGTCTTTTAACAATTCTAACCATAAGGAATCACAGGATATCTCTGTGTACTCCATTATTAGAACATACTTCAACCCGTTGATTGACACATGACTGAGGTTCGTAAACTCTTTATTCAATTTAGGCTAAATCAAAACTAATATTTTAGTGGATAATGTCTTCGTGCAAAAGAAAGCTTCAACAATTGAACTAACTTTAATTTACCACAACATTTATCAGATAGAATTGTTCCGATAGACATAATTTTGTATCAAATCCTCAAAAATACAAGTTCTACTTTCATACTATCCTTCAGATCACACATGTACATTTAAAATTTCTTTTCGATCTTGTGGATAGATTCAAACTCATATAACCCAGTTACATTTTCAATCAAATAATTTCAGATCAGATTAAACCACAGAATTGGTCTTTTCGAAGAAATCTTTTCTTCTTGTTAGAAAGAATATTCCAGACATATCTTTATATATATATATACTACAATCATCAAATAGAAATCATATTGTCATAATAGGATTGTCGTCTTACCCGTGACAATAGATAATATCCCGGCTATTAACGAAGCATCTGAACCCAAAAGAAAATCAAATATGATTTGAACAACAACCAATGCAGAAGCACAACTTTTATAACCATTACCTTCAAATGGACATCTCTTATAAATAAACACATAGAATCATGAGAAAACCAGAATAACTAAATTTTTAACATATAAAGCTACACTGAATATCAGAAAATTACAACCCATAAGAATGATATCAATCTCGATGATATTCCAAAAATGTCCAGAAAGAACAATATTACTTGTAAATACTGAAATCCACAGTAACAGAAGTAATATAATCTTCACATATTTTCAACAGAACAATAGCCAGCAGAAACAGAGTATTAGCATTATACAGATTTCACCATCGACTTTCATATCCACACAAAGGAATAAATACCAAAGAAAGACATAGCAATGTCGAATACAACCCCAAATAAACCAACGATACTTTCGTCTATTAATATGTTTAGCCAATGTTCTCTTACAATAAGAATTCCTTCTGAAATTAAACAATCACATATACTTCTGAGAATAAATATACACATAGAATGCCCAAAAGAAATCATAATAACTACCCAACTATAACCACTACACTCAGCCCTCAATACAATTCAAACATTATTTCAATTGTCTAATTCTGCCATCAGAAATTTTCACATTATCCCTTCACTAATAGAATTTAATTCAGAAAAGCTTTTAGCTAATATTTTCCTTAGTTAACATACTTGAATAGGTCATTTGATTGGAGATAACTTTTCTTTAACAGTGATGTCACATAATCTGAATAATCTGCAGAACTATCCAATGTCTCTTTTAATACTGTCTTCATTTGTTGATTCAATCTCTTTTCTGGCCACATTATTAATCTTCCGAACACAGACTTCTGTAACTCAACACTCTTGAGCTTATTCAACCCAGACCTTACAGATTTCACAGTAACATTTCACTAATAAGGGGGATGAGGGTAATAAAGCCTCAAATCTAACTTACACATAAATACACATAACACATACTTTCACAAATAGTCAATTCATTAATAATTTCACATTGTCCAAACATTTAATAAACATTTTCTTTTAATCACCTTTGCTCTTAGCACTTAATTCATATACCAACTCAAATCATTAATTCACAATCAAAACATTTCAGATAGCAATCACAACTCACATATCATAATCTATATGCTCATATAATTATAACATTTGTCAACATCAATATATCATACTCTTTGATCCATACCTTTATGAGTTTCAACTCATCATCAACACATTTCCATTCAAACATTCGAGTACACATTCCGTACTATCAAAATTAGCTCGGTTGAAACTTATCTGTCTCATCAAAATAATTTTTGTCAGAGTCAGGAGATATCACACTATCGCATGTTAAATATGGCATGTATAGCTAGACTCACATACACTATGATAGTCCTAGAATCGACCAAACCATAGCTCTACTACCAACAAAATGTAACACTCCTAACCCGTATCTGTCACTAGAATGCGGTTACGAGGCATTACCGATCATAAAAAAATTAGAATAGACTTTCTTTACAAGGTTAATCATCTAGTAAATATATACATTTTTTTGCAAAGCAACTAACATGCTTCAATTCTATAATTCATATACTTTCCAAGATTATATTTAATCAATACAACAAAGAATCATGAAAATCGGTTGTTAAATTCATAACCAAGTATATGTCATTCCACATACCAATCATATATGTATACTATAACAATTATGACACTCAAATAATTTAAATATAAAATATCTTATTATCTTTCTAATTTTATATACATACTAATTAGTAAGCAAACATACATCATATCATCTTATAAAAATGATATATTCCATTATAGCATTTGTTTACCTAAATACAATACCTGCACATCATAAAAACATATAAGTAATAATCCACTTAGCATATGCCAAAATATATCATCAACTTAACCAATTAAACCACTCAAATAAATTATCCAAAATGTTCAAATAATGTGCTATTTGAAAACAATACATAATCATATTCATTTCATGTCTATTCGGCAACCAAGATCTACTAGTGCATATTAATTGATTTTCAAATAATTATCAAATCCATATAGTCATACCTATCATTATTTTATAACATAAGCTTACTCCAATGTACCATATATACTTGACATACATTTTACTAATTAATGCATTATATATTATAACTCAAACACAAACATCATTTATTCCATAACCGAAACACCACATTATATCCTTATACATATATACCTTGAGTTAATAAATGTGTCATACCATTTCATCTTGTGCAAAAATATATTTATACACACATATATATATACAGATACCGAATCACCAAGTTGACCATAACCCTTTCGTATATTTTCACCAAATAACTGAGTACACAAGTACATTATACTAGCTTCCAAATCAATTCATGATACAATTTATACTTCACAAGAACAAATTAATAACCAAATATAAACATATATCCCATACACAAATCTTATCCACCATGTAATAAACATATCAAAATAAATTTTTCTATATTCGAATATAACCTATCATCCTTTAATACCGAATCATAAATAACACCTTAACCAAATTAACAACCAAATTCACTTATACTTTTATCTATCCATATGTCATAATTGAATAAATCAAATGCACACATCCAAAATCACCAACCAACTTCAATGCACAAAATAGATATCACAAATACCATTCATTCAGGACACATAGCATAATAACCAAATGAACTTAAGCCATAATCAAACAAAATCGTAATAAAGCATTGAAGTTAAGCCATTTTCATGTGGCTTAAATTATACAAAACCAAAATTTAACATTTCAAATTACAATCTAGCCTATACATGCCATAGGTTCGAAAATTTAGCTTATAAAATACTGAAGACAATCGATAGTGTGATAGGCTTCTCTGACGACTCCTGAGCTCGAAATTTGAAACCAAAATCTATAAAACAGAGGTAAACATGAACACACACAGAGTAAGCTTTCATAGCTTAGTAAGTCATAAGCAAATAAACAACTTAATTACATAATCAAATCATTTAAACTAAACCAAAGTATACTATCATAGTTACTCTAAATCTTAAGCTTACAAATTCATGTATTTTATATGTACTTTCACATGTATATTATTCATGGCCGAATGGACATATATATATTTTAACAAACTATCATTCAATGACCAAGCCAAAGCATCTTTATCATACCAAATACACATACACTTATATGCATATACTCGTAAGTCAAAGTATAACAATCATATATATATTTATATCGATAACCGAATATACCACCAATTGCATATATTCAAAAATAATTTCAACAATGTTCATATTATTTATTTACAAGGCCGAATACCTTTTTCACATTCACATATATTCTTACTTTACTTCAAGCATGTTTTGCAACAAATATTAAATAACTTATTCACTTTATTTCAAATAGGTAATAAACCAATTCATACCTGATTATTTTAGCTCACTTTTGCACATTTGATCACAACTTATCAATGCCCGATGAACCATTCAAAATTGGACAGGACACTCGGATAATCACACAAATATCGTACAATGCCAACATCCCAGACGTTGTCTTACATGTAACCACAAGATACCATTGTCCCAGACAGGGTCTTACTTGCACACATATATCGGAGTTACATATCGATGCCATGGTCTTACTCACACATCACATATCGAAATCCTATGTCATGACATATGTATCCTAACTATTCCTAAGGTTCATACGGGGCTTTCGGACTTTGTAACTCGGTCGAAATGAATGCTTAAACATGGTTACCAAGCTTGTTCACATTCGAAAATAGCACATATAAATTCATATTTTTCATACCAGCATATATATTTAGCATTTATCTACAATTAAACACATCTATTTGCCTATAAACTTACCTCGGACAATGTAAAATAGAACGGGACGACTAGTCAACAACTTTCATTTTTCCCCGATCTAAATCCGATTTCTTTGGTTCTTGATCTAAACATATTCAAATTAAGCTCATTCAAACATATTTTCATTCAATTTAGTCCAAAAACACATAAATGGGCAAATTACCATTTTACCCCTGACATTTACACTTTTTACAATTTAGTCCTTATTACACAAAACACAAAATATACAAAATTTTAATATACCCATGTTGGGCTGAATTTTACCCATACACTTACAAGTCCATATATTTCATTTATTTCACATTTTAGCCCTCAAATTATTATTTTTGCAATTTAGTCCTAATTACTCAAAATCATCAAAAACTCCAATACAAAACATGTTAATCTAAAACATATCTTTCATATTTCATCATCAAATAACAAAAATCACAAGATCTAAACAATGGCACAACTCAAAATATTCATCAAAATAAAAAATTCAAGCATGGGTTTTGTAGTACTCGAAGCAACGATCTCAGAAACGTAGAAATTATCAAAAACCGAACAAAAATGAACCTTGATTGAGCTTGAATATATGCCAAACCCTAGCTTGGTTTCTTTATTTTTCTTTTTTTTTTTAACTTTCGGCCAAGAGAAAGATAATGAACATGGTTTTTATTATTTTATGTTTTATGATATATTATAAATTAACTTTTAATTTACATTTTTAACGTTAAAAAAACATTATACTATCATTATATTATGTCTATTGCCATCCAGTTTACTTACTATTGGGCTAATTGCAACATAAAGGCTTCCATTAAAAAAGCCAAGTGCAATTCAACCTCTTTTAGAAATAACCACCTAATTTTCATTTTACGCGATTAAGTCCTTTTATTTAATCGGACACTCAAACGAAAAAATTAAATCACGAAAATTTCATAGATATAAATTCAAACAAAATAAACACAGAAAATAATTTCAAAATATTTTTCCAACTAGGATTCGTGGTCTCGAAACCACCGTTCTGATTAGGGTCTAAATCAGGCTGTTACACTCGAATCACTTTTAAAGTATGTTTTAGGCCACGTAGGCCCTTATAAGGGACAATGTGAATATGACTGAATGGTGTTTGAGAATGGATGAATAAATGTATGAGTTATGTATGTTAAATGATATGTATTGGTCAAGAATACCTCGTAACCCTATTCTGATCGTGAATACTGGTGAGGGGTGTTACATTTATTGATATCAGAGCTACGATTTGTCAATTCTAGGACTAACGTAGTATGTGTGAGAGTCTATATATACATTGCATATATACTCTACTTATTGTGATGGTTCCTAACAGCTTAAATTATGTTTTCGTATAGTAATGGATTCCAAAAGAGCGGTAGCTAACGATGTAGAGAGTAACGCGCCCACTCCTGCTCAAAGGGTAGCGCAATTTGACTCTAGGCGTATAACTAATAGCCACGAGGGAGAGGCTAAACAAGCCTTCTTCCAAATGATGAATGAGTGGTGCACGGAGTTCGTTCAAACGAATTCGATTGCTCAACAACCTCCACCACCACTTGTTCCTCAGCAAAACCCTTTTATTCCTTAAGTTATAGATTTGACACGGTTGAACAAGCTGCCAGTGGATAAAATTTGTAAACATGGGGCTGAAGAATTTTGGGCTACTCTTGATGATGATGCGGAGAGAGTTGAGTTCTGGCTCGAAAACACGATTTGAGGATTCGATGAATTATCTTGCACTCCTAATAAATGTATCAAATGTGTTGTATCTTTATTGAGAGATAATGCATACCATTGGTAGAAAATGTTGATATCTGTGGTTCCTAAAGAATGGGTTACTTGGGAGTTTTTTCAATTTGAATTTTGAAAGAAGTACATTAGTTAAAGATTTCTTGATCAGAAGCATAAAGAGTTTCTAGAGTTGAAACAAGGCCGGATAACTGTCACCGAGTATGAAAGAGAATTTGTACAATTAAGCAAGTATCCTCGAGAGTATGTGTCTACTAAGGAAATTATGTGTAAATGGTTCGTTGACGGGTTGAATGAAGATATAAAATTATTCGTCAGAATTCTAGAATTAAAAGAATTTGTTGTTCTAGTTGAAAGGGCTTGAAAAGCCGAAGATCTCAGCAAAGAAAAGAGAAAAGTAGATTCTGAAGCTAGTGACTCAAGAAAAAGATCGATGAATAAGTCGTATCAATCTTCATCAAAGAAATCCAGAGATTTGTATACTCGCCCAAATTATTCAAATGAATATTCGAACAAAGATAGTAGAAAACAACACTCTAATTCTAAAGCTCAAGCTACATCAATAGCTAGTGTTGGTAGTGTAAGAGACAATAAACCCGAATGTTAGGATTGTAGAAGATGACATTTCGGACAATGCTGGAATAAAAGTAATAAAGCTTGCTTCAAATGTGGCTTGTCGGATCATTTCATTAAAGACTATCCTGATATGGGTGAGAAAGATAGACTTCAGAATGTGAGACCGAGTAATATGTCGAATAGAGGAGGACCACCAAGAAATGCTGGGAATATGAGTGGTAGTCGAGGGGAGATAAGAGACTCTATTATGAGATCTAAGGCCAGAGCATCTACTCGAGCTTATGCTATCCGTGCACGGGAGGAGGCATCATCGCCAGATGTTATCACCGGTACTTTCACTCTGTATGATACTAATGTGATTGCATTGATAGATCCAGGATCAACTCATTCATATATATGCATGAATTTAGTATTTAGTAAGACTTTGCTTGTAGAGTCTATTGAATTTGTTATTAGAGTATCAAACCTCTTAGGCAAATGCGTATTGGTTGATAAAGTTTGCCAGAATTGTCCGTTAATGCATAGGGATTTCTGCTTTCTGGCTAATTTGATGTTGTTGCCATTCGATGAATTTGATGTGATTTTGGGTATGGATTGGCTAACAATGCATAGTGCAATAGTGAATTGTAGATGAAAGACAATAGAATTGAAATGCCAGAATAATAAGACTATTAGAATTGAATCTGATGATCTGAATAGTTTTCCAGTTGTGTTCTCGTCTATTTTAGCTCAGAAATTTGTAAGAAGAGGGTATGAAGCTTATCTTGCTTATGTACTTGACACGAAAGTGACAAAAACAAAGATTAAGTCAGTACCAGTTGTGTGCGAGTATCCAGATGTATTTCTCGAAGAGTTACTGGGTTTACCACCTATCAGAGAAGTTGAATTTACTATTGAATTAGTACTAGGAACAATGCCAATATCGATAGCTTCGTATAGAATGGCCTCGACAGAGTCAAAAGAATTGAAAGCTTAATTGCAAGAGTTGACAGATAAGGGTTTTGCTAGACTGAGTTTCTCTCTCTGAGGTGCACCGATATTGTTTGTGAAAAAGAAAGATGGCACGATAAGAATGTGTATAAACTATCGACAGCTCAACAAAGTGATGATCAAGAATAAATATCCTTTACCACGAATAGATGATTTGTTTGATCAGTTAAAAAGGGTAACAATGTTTTCAAAAATTGATTTGAGATCTAATTATTACCAGTTACGAGTTAAAGACTCTGATGTGTCGAAGATTGCATTTAGAACAAGGTACAGACACTATGAATTTCTTGTTATGCCTTTCAGATTAATAAATGCACTTGCTATTTTTATGGATTTGATGAACTGTATTTTTAGGCCATATTTAGACCGATTCATAGTTGTGTTTATTGATGATATTTTGATTTACTCTCATAATGAATCTGAGCATGCCGAGCATTTGCGAATCGTGTTACAAATTTTGAGAGATAAATAATTATTTGCAAAGTTCAGGAAATGTGAGTTTTGATTACAAGAGATTATTTTTCTTGGACATATAGTTTTAGCCGCGGGTATCCGAGTTGACCTGAGCAAAATTTCTATGATTATAGATTGGAAGCCTCCGAGAAATGTATTTAAAGTCTAAAGTTTTCTAGGACTAGCCAGCTATTATAGACAATTTGTGAAAGGTTTCTCGATAATTACGACTCTGATGACATGATTGCTTCAAAAAGATGTTAAATTTGAGTGGTCAGAAAAGTGTCAACAGAGCTTCGAATAGTTGAAAGCATTATTAATAGGAGCACCTATGTTAGTTCAGCCTGAGTCGGGTAAAAAATTTGTAGTTTTTAGTGATGCATCGTTAAATGGCCTAGGTTGTGTTTTGATGCAGGAAGGCAAAGTTATAGCTTATGCCTCAGGACAGTTGAAGCCGCACGAAAAGAATTATCCGATGCACGATCTAGAATTGGCTGCAATTGTGTTTGCATTGAAAATTTGGCGTCACTACTTGTTTGGTGAGAAATGTCGTATTTATACTGACCACAAAAGCTTGACATGTCTGATGACTCAGAGAGATTTGAACTTGCGACAGCGGAGATGGTTATAATTGCTAGAAGAATATAAATTGATAATTGACTATCATCCAAGGAAAGCAAATGTAGTTGCTGATGCGTTGAGCCAAAAGTCTTTATTTGCTTTATGTGCTTTGAACACAAAATTAGCTTTTTCTAATGATGGTTCGTTAGTAGATGAGTTGAATTCGAGACGGTTATTTCTACAGCAGATTTGTGTGGCTAAAAAATTTGATAATAAGTTACAAGCAAAACGGGTTTAGTGTGAGTCGATTTCTGATTCTGAATTTCGAGTAGGGCCTGATGACTGTTTGATGTTTCATGATAGAATATGTGTACCAAGAAATTCTAAGCTTATTTAGAGGATTCTAAACGAAGCACATAGTAGCTGTTTATCAGTGCATCCGCGAAGCAAGAAAATGTATAACAATTTGAAACAGTTTTATTAGTGGCATGGCATGAAATGAGATATCTCAGAATTTGTTTTGAAATGTTTGATTTCTTAACAAGTCAAAGCTGAGCATCAAGTGCCGTCAGGTTTATTACAACCTATTATGGTTCCAGACTGGAAATGGGATAGAGTAACAATTGATTTTGTATCAGGTTTGTCTTTATCTCTTAAAAAGAAAGATGCGATTTGGGTTGTTGCAGACAGATTAACGAAATTGACTCATTTCATTCTTGTACGTATGGATTATTCACTTGATAAATTGGCTGAGATGTATATTTCAGAGATTTTTCGATTGCATGGAGTGCCACTATCTATTGTTCCAGATAGAGATTCGAGGTTCACATCGCAATTTTAGAAGAAATTGCAAGAAGCTTTAGGTACAAAGCTGCATTTTAGCACTGTGTTTCACCCAAAAATGGATGGCCAATCCAAACGAGTTATTCAGATACTTAAGGATATGTTGCGCTGCTGCATTCTTGAGTTTAAAGGTAGCTGGGAGAAATATCTACTGCTGATTGAGTTTGCTTATAATAATAGCTTTCAATCGAGTATAAAGATGGCACCATACGAAGCTCTATATGGTCGTAAATGTTGAACACCATTGAACTGGACTGAGCTTAGCGAGTATAAGATTCACGGGGTTGATCTGATCAGAGAGACTGAAGAAAAAGTGAAAGTAATTCGCAATAGTTTAAAAGTAGCTTCGGATTGACAAAAATCGTATGCAGTCTTGAAATGGAAAGATATTGAGTTTCAGATCAGGGATAGAGTGTTTTTTTAAAGTGTCACCGTGGAAAACGATATTGCGGTTTGGTCAAAAAGGAAAATTGAGTCCGCGATTCATCGGACTATACGAGATTATCGAGCAAGTCGGGCTGATTGCTTATTGACTATCATTACCGTCTAATTTAGAGAAAATATATAATGTGTTTCATGTGTCGATGCTTCGACGATACTGATCTGACCCTTCACATGTCATTTCCCTGACCGATGTTGAAATTTAGTCAGATATGCCATATGCTGAAGAACTGATTCAAATTTTAGCCGTGAGATCAAAGAGCTGAGAAATAAGAGAATTGCATTAGTGAAAGTATTATGGCATCGTCATGGGGTTGAAGAAGCTACATGGGAACCCGAGGATACTATGAGAAAGCTATACCCTAACCTTTTCACTGGTAAGATTTTCAGGGACGAAAATCCCTAAGAGGGAGAGTTATAACAGCCCGATTTTAGCTAAATCGAAAAAGCAATTTTGGAACCACAAATCTGATGTCAGAAATTTATTTTAATATTATTTTTGGTGTTTAAAGCATGATAGCATGTATGTATGAAAATTTCGTGAGCTAATTTTGTTGTTTGAATAGTCAATTTGAGAAAAAAAGACTTAATCGCATAAAATACAAAAGTTGCATTCTACTTGTTAAAGGTGTCATATAGCTTTGGCTTTTAAATATGATGGCCTTAAATGGTAATTAGACCATTTTAAATGCCGATGGACTTTTATGGAAATCATATTAGTGATTTTTAAAGGTTATTATTAAAGGTTAATATTGGAAATTGATAAATTATGTTAATATTAATAAAACAAAGTTAATTAAAACATTATTTTTTGTCTTCATGCACCGAAATTTGAAGAAAAAGAAGAGAAAATAGGGTTCTTCATTCGGCTATGAATAATTCAAGCAATTAGGTATATTTTGAGCTTAGTTTTTGATGATTTTTACGTTTTTTAGATAATTTATTTGTATTGTAGCTAGCCCGTGCTATAATTTTTGAATTTTTTCATGATTTTATGAAGTGACATTAATGAATATTTGAGCTTTTGAATGTTTGATAATGGAAAATGACTATTTGTTGATAGATTTAAATGTTTTGTAAAGTGATTTTAGGTAAAAAATGCATTTTAGGGATTTAATTGTGAAAAGTGTAAATTGAGGGGTTGAAATGTGTAATAAATGAAAGTTTATGGCTGCTAAGGACCCTATAGAAATTTGGCACTCATGAATTTAGAAAGAAATTGTGTAATTTGTGTTTCTATGTGATAAGGACTAAATTGTAAAAATATGGAACTTTAGGGGCTAAAGTGTAAAAATGCATAAATATGTGCTTCTGGACTAAATTGAATGAATGAATGATTAAATGAATTAATTTTGAATACATTTAAATCAAGAAAAGAGTAATCCAGAATTAGATCAGGGAAAAGACAAGATTATCAAGTAATTAACTCGTTCCGCCGTTTTCATACTCGAGGTAAGTTCATATGTGGTAATTTCATTATAAATGTATGCTATATGCTTTGATATTGCCTAAACTATGATTATGAGATTACGGATAATAATTGAATTGTGAATACGACTTTACGAATATGTTCGATGATGAAATCGACAAGTGAAACTTCCCTCTTGAACATTAGGAATAGTTTAGGGTGTTAGTGACATGTCATTAGGTTATTGAGTTAGCTTCAGGCCACGATATTGTCACTTCGGGTGCAAGTGATACCTTGATTTGGCTACGGGCCATGGTATAGATACTCTGGGATAAGTTACCTTGATTTGGCTACGGGACATGGTATAGATACTTATCGATTGTGATCTTTGAGTATCCGACTTCTATTTCGAATGGCTCAAAGGGTAAACGAGTGATGTGCTTGAGAAAGAGGTTAGTATGAAGTGATACAGGTACGTACGAAACCTATTTGAGTATTATATTGAGAAAGTTCAATGAAATGGTATTTGATCATGTTTTGAGACATGAGAAAGGTTTGTAGTTGATATGGTTATGGTTTGGTAATGTGTAATTGATTGAATTACATTTATTTGATGAATTAAGTTATTCACTTATGAACTTACTAAGCTATTAAGCTTACTTTGTGTTATTTGTCTATGTTTTATAGTGTATCAAAGCTAGCTCGAATCCAGGAGTCATCGGGAACATTATTGCACTATCAAACGTCTAATTGGTACTTTAGAGTTGTGTATATATGGTATATGTCATGTATAGGCTAGTTATGGCACTTTGGTTGTGAATATAGCCATATAATTTGGCTTGTAAATGTATATGTTTTGTTTTGTATATATAGCCATGAGTGATGGCTTATTTTAGTATGTTTTGGTATAAATGTGGTTATGGTTTCATAATTGCTCAAATGGTTATATTTTGAGTTTGGTAAATGATTTACATGGTGTGATTGAAGTTGATAATTTGAGAAGTTTTATGCTTGTGAATTGATGTTTGATGATATAAGTGTTGAATAGGTAATTGACATTAATTTGGGTATTGAATTTAGTTGTAATGGATATAGTCTAAATTGCATTTGGTTGGTGATTTTGGAATGCCTATTGTATGATGAAATGGTACCATTTTGGTTGTTTAGGTGATCATGAAAATGGGTGGCAAATTGGCCTTGCAAATGGCCTATTTTTGTCCACACAGGCAAGGACACAGGCATGTATCTTAGCCATGTGTGACACACGGTCTTGCTACATGACCGTGTGTCCCCTGGTGTTTAAATTAAATTGAAGTCAGTATTCTCCACACAGCCTCACACACGGGCGTATGACCGGCCGTGTGGCACAAGCCAGTATACCTCCTAAATGGCACATGGCCTAGCACACGGTTGTGTGACTTGGCCGTGTTGCATAAGTTAGTATACCCTACAGGATTGGCACGGCCTAGCACACGGCCTGGCACACGAGCGTGTGTGGCCACTTCGAAGGGCACACGGGCTAGACACACGGGCGTCTGGTCGACCGTGTGACCCAAGTCAGTATGTATGCCCTGTTTTCACATGGCCTTGGACACGGATGTGTCTGGAGCCATGTGAGGCACACGGCCTGTTCACACAGGCGTGTGACCCTTGTATGTTTGAAATTTTTATAAGTTTCCAAAATTTTTATATGTTATCAGTTTAGTCCTGAACCACTTTTAAAGCATGTTTAAGGCCTCGCAGGCCCTTAAAAGGGACAATGTGAATATGATTGAATGGTGTTTGAGAATGGATGAATAAATGTATAAGTTATGTATGTTAAATGATATGTATTGGTCGATAATACCTCGTAACCCTATTCTGACCATGAATATTGGTGAGGGGTGTTACACACACGGTCTGAAACACGGGCATGTTTGGAGCCATGTGAGGCACACTGCTTGTTCACATAGGTGTGTGACCCCTGTATGGTTGAAATTTTTCTAAGTTTTGAAATTTTTCGTATGTTATCGGTTTAGTCTCAAACCACTTCTAAAGCATGTTTAAGGCCTCGTATGCCCTTTTAAGGGATAAATAGATTGAATTTGAATGGTGATTGTATGAAATGAATGAATGTATTAGAAAAGTATGTTTATATGCATTATAAGTCTAGTAATGCTCCGAAACCCTATTCCAGCGTTGAATACGGATGAGGGGTGTTACATCTAGCATCTCTCCTTGGTGTGACGATACTTCTTGCAATATGTGCAGAATAAAGAATCTTGGTTGAATGATTTGATTGAGTCCCCTAAAAAAACTAATGAAGGATTGTTTACCTCTTTTAACTCTATGGTTTTGGTAATAAATGTAGAACCATTGATCTATCATAATTCTGTGCAGTAGACGAAACTAATTTTCAAACTTTAGGAGCTTGAAAGCAAGCATTTTCATTAAGTTTTAATTATGTTTTTGTAATTTTTCCTAAAGTTAATAAAATGTGTAAATGTGTAAATTGAATCTTTTATTGACCTTAGAGGCTGAATAAGACCATCCAAAGGCATACTAAATTTATACTGGTCACTTTGTCGCAACACAGAATGATCAATGTTGCAACATAGAGAACAGAATGGGGAAATCACAAAACTTCCTTTGATGTTGCAACACAGCTTAAGGGTGTCGCGACATACCCCTAAAGATATCCCTAGATGAGTATACTGACTTCTATGTCACAACATAGGTCCTGGTATGTGGCGACATCGACTCTAGATGAGAGTGAAACACGAGCTAGTAGGCATTTTGGTCTGTACAATTAAACTTAAAGCTTGCGAACATCGACTAACCTAGGGTTAAGGACGAAGATCACCTGAAACCTATAAATAGACTCCATTGTCACATATTATGGACACCAATTACTTAGTTTAGTATTCTTCTTTTAATTTCAGTTTAGTTTTCTCTTTTCTTAGGTTTTTAGATTTACTTTCAATTCTTGTTTATCTCAAGAGATCTAATTTTGTGGAGACGATAAAACTTGTGGATTCACTTCATTTTGAATGCAATCAGGTGTTTTTATAAACTCTACACTTCAATTCATTAACCATGTTCTCTCTTTACATCAATTGCATATTATTTATGAAAACAATAAGGAACTAATCCTTCTATATGGGATTAGCATGTGGAGGTTTGATCTGTTAACTATTTTATAGAGTTACTCAATGGATCAGTTGTTTGGGAAAGGAAGAACCTAAACCCTAGGCCTGACAACTCTAGGAAGTCATCAAGGTGGGAATTAACCCAAAATTGGTATTTCCTATCCGTGAACACCTTCACCCCAAATTAGTCTGGATTGTGAGGTCGGAAGATAAGTAGTCCTTGCTGACTCGTTATTTAAGTGAAAGATAGGAGGATTCTACTGGGATAACGACTGGTTGACTAACAAGAACTCGACACAATGGTTGATGGGGATTACCGAAGTGAGCTCACCACCCATAATCAAATTTGATTTATTATACTTTTTTATCTCTTGAATTTTGTTCCTTTATGTTATTTTATTATTGAAATCTTAAAAACTCTTTTTATTTTTACTTTTGTACTATAACTAATTTAGAGTACTAATTAGATATTTTGGTGTTTAGGTTAGAATTGATCTAGCACTAGCCTCCCTTGGATACGTTCCTCAGAGTATACACCTACTTTGTTGTAACTATATTAGAACTGAACTTGTATACTTATGGATACGGCCTCATCGATATACCTTTTACTATTGTATTCACACTCTAGACGTTAGTACGTCCAGAGGCGGTGAACCATCTCTTTCTTGAGGTTCAAGCATAACATTTTGATGTCTCGCTTTAATGCGTATAATAGAGATTGTCTCATATAAAGATGGAAAGTCTAGTTTTCCCAAGATTTGCACTCTTATAGCATCAAATTCAACATTTAATCGTGCAAGAAAATCACTAATACGATTTTTCAAGAAATCGCTTCAAAGTTATTGCATCCTCACTGTAGCGCATTTGGATACATTGATAATGATCCATCTCTTGCCACAAGCCTTGTAAGAGACTCGAATATTCAGTGAAAGTTTGAGTCCCTTGTTTGGTTGCTAAATTTTTGTCTTAATTGCGTAGATTTGTGCAACATCATTAACATTGGAATATGTCTGTCAAATAACTTCCCAAATCTCCTTGGCAGTTCCGAGAAACATACATGTATCACTAAGTTCTAGTAGCATCAAGTTTCATATCCATGACATGACCATTGAATCTTGTTTGTCCCACGCCGTAAATTTGGGATCGTTCTGTGAATGACCTGTGCTCATTAAATGGCTCAATTTTCCTCTGACCTTTAGAAAATTGTGAACCAATTGTAACAACTTCAAGTAATTCTTCCCATTCAATCAATATACGGCTTGAATGTTCTGCGAGTCTTCGATTGTAACAGCAATAGTATTTTTTAATGCTGGGGCACTCGTGACAGGGCGAGTGATTTCAGGAAAACTTTTGGGTGATTCCAACATGATTGATTGAATAAAAAATAGATACATACAGGGAAATTTGAGAGAGAAGGCAACGACAATTGAGAGGAACAGAAAAGATGGAGCTTGACTAGAGAAAAAAACTTCAGAGTTTATAAGGAAAGATTCAATGGCTCCGGTACCATGTAAAAAAAAACAACTATTTTTGTAGCTCTACCATTGGTTGTAGCAGTCATGAGAAAGAAAAAATGAGAAGAAAAAAAGGAAAAAAACTTGTTTTTTATAATAAAAAAACTATACACAAGTAAGGAGACTCAAATAAGGAAAGATATAATATGATATTGTATGATTTTGTAATAACTTGTTAATTAATCCTAGAATCATGATATAATTATGCAAAATATCACATCTGTTCACAACACAGATAATAATAACAAATTAGTAGTAACACAATATTGAAATAATAGCAAAATAGTGGGAAAACAGTAGCAAAACAAATGGGTTTTTTTGCAAACTCAAGTCATGTTGGACTGAGCCTCAAGCCAATAAAACCTTACCTGAAGCCCAACCCATCTCACTTGTTAGGCGGGCCTTCTAGAGGAAAAGAATCGATAGTCCAGTTTACGTCTCAACATTGAAATCCAACTTAACAAAATTACAGTACCATCAAAAAATAAATTTTATCAATTATTTTATGTAGTAGAAAATTTCAAAGTGATTTATTAAATCAAAACTCCTTTTACGAATTGATTGCAAATCTTCAAAAGAAGTTTTACAAAAAAAAGATGCCCAAATATTGCCTCAAAATAGATTTTTGCAAGATGGGAAGAAATTTTGAGTATAATTTATTTTGAAATTAAATACATAAAAGGAGAAATTAATTTTTTGTCTGATTTTTTCACTAGAGAACTCCTTCAAAAGGGCTCTAAAAAGTCAAAAACAAATAAAAAACAAAAGTAGAAGAATTCTCCTCCAAAACAAAAATATCCTTAAAACCCATCAAATCATGGTATGAAATTTGCCTGCACAAAAAAAATGAAGGATCATCATCCTCATAAAAAACCTCCAGTAATACATATCTCGAAGATGTACAAGACCCAAATGAAATCAATTCGCAAATAAATAAATAAAAAAGGATTGAGTCTCTCTCTCAATCCTTAGAAATGACATTAGCCGTAGCCCAATCCAAATAGGAAACTCTTCTCAAACGAATTACTGTTGAAGTAGCCAAGATTTCAAAAAATAAAGAGATCATTTTACACAAACTAAAATATCTTAAAAATATTTCAAAAGGAACATCTCTTTAAGAGGTTTTTCCAAAAGAAGTAGCATCTTCACAAATTGTATAACTCTCTCGCTCGAATCAATTATTGAAATCGAGTTACGGGATGCTATGAACGTTGTTAGAGCAGTTACCGATGAAAATATAAAAATTATATCAATCAAATATTTACGATTTAAGCACATTTATAATACAATTCACAACTAAATTCGAGCCTTAATCGATATTACAAATGTTCTTATGTAGACCTGAGCATGAATTAGGACCAAATTACAAAGTTTTAAAAATATATGGTCAGCGTCGTGACATTGCCTTCTCCATGTTGTGACGTCTTTTCACACCCCAGTTCAGATGGGTTCAAGGATAAGGCATATAATAGTGAAAGAACCTATGTTTGGAGGATTGTAATTTGCCTAATTGTTTCTTTTGACGTATACTTGTGGGCATATAGTATAAGCCAAGTAATTAAGTGGAAAATATATTTTATATTATTTTGATTAGCCAAAGGGTAAGGTGTTTTAGTTGGACAAAAACGTAAATTATAGCATGAGTTATCGCCAAATGTGTAGTACACGCAGTTTGTTTAGTACTGTTCTCGTTAAACTGTGAAGTGCTTGGTTAGGAACCAACTGAAGTAATTGTCTTAAGAATTATTATACATAATTTATTATTTATGTTTCCTTTACAGTCTGTAGTCCACTAAGAGAGACAAGCCCTGAATTTAAGTGACACTTATTGAATGTCTGTAAGGGAGATTGGATATATATTTATATATTATGATAAGGGCTTTTAGAAGAGTTTTGGGGAAGGGTTGGATTAAAAATGTTACTTTTCATTTATTTTCTGGAACTGATTTCATTTCTTCTTTCTTGAGCTAGAAACTGAGATTTCCAGTTAAATTAGTGATTATTTTATCTTTGGGTAAGTATTACAACTCTGCATGTTAAATTCTAAAAGAGTAAATATGTAATGAGTGTATGAACAATAAGATGTATGTATAAGGCTTTGCATGGGGGTTGTAAGTATTTGAGATGATGGTAAATTGTATACAAGTAAGTCTTTAATTGTAACAGCCTGATTTTAGAGCTAGTCAAAATAATGGTCTCGAGACCACAAATTCAAATTCAGAGAAATTATTTTATTATTATTTTGGAGTCTTAGCATTTTTATAATAGTGCATGAAAAATTTGGTGAGCTAATTTTAACGTTTGTGAGCCCAATTATGAAAAAAGACTAAATAGCATAAAATGCAAAAGTCCTAAATTGATAGCTAAAGGTGTCAAATAGCTAGAGAATAAAAATTGGGGGTCTTTAAAGGGAAATTAGACCTTGTTGTGATAGCTTGGCCGACCATAGGGACAAAAACATGAGAAAAGTCAAAGATTAGGTGATACTTAGTGGCTTAATTGAATAGAAAATAACAAAAAGAAAAAATTGCCATTTCCATTTCTTTCTCATCTCTTTCCTACTTAAAATATCAACCATTAGAGGGGTTTTGAAGCTAAAAAATTTTAGCCACTTAGCATCTCTACAAGTGATTTTAATGACTTTTCTTGAATATTTTTGTACTCTTGAGACCCTTAAAGCATGAGCTTTCAAATGAGGGTACTATTTTGCAAAATGATTAAGAGTTTAGGGTTTTGACATGAAAGGATTTTTAATGTTTGCTGAGTTTTTATGGAAGAAAATGAGTCTTGGGTGTCTTATAAACAACTTTTGTGAAGGGTGTTAGCATGAAAACACTTAAAGGGACTATTTTGCACAAGTTGTAAAATAATTGATAAATGTGTGAAATAAAGAGAATTTGGGTTTGTTATAAGAGTAAAAAGAGTTTAAATAGGCTTAAGATGCGAAGAAATTTGATAAAAATCGATTTTTGAGCATAAGGATAAAATGGTCATTTTGCCAGTCTAGGGGCAAAATGGTCATTTTATCGAAAATGTGAAATTTTAATGGCTTAATTTTATTTAGTGATTAAATGTGTGCGTTTTACTATTTTAGATCAAGAATTTCCAAATCCAAACCTAGATCAGAGGAAAGCCAAGCAAATTGACTAAACCGACTAGTCGCCACATTTTGTAATTTGAGGTAAGTTGTATGTAAATAATACAACTACATTGCTAATGTAGGTATTGAATTAATATAGCATGAATTGTTTGATTTTGGAATTGAGAAGTTATGGTGATAATAGAGATAGTAGAGTTCCCGTTAGAACCTAGGAAATAAATCGGATATTCATGTCATGACATATGGGTTATTGTTGGCTAGTGTAAGACATGTTTGGGACATGCATCAGCCACATTATGAGAGCTAGTGTAAGACCATGTCAGGGACATGGCATCAGCATTGAAACGAGAGCTAGTGTAAGACATGTTTGGGACATGCATCGGCCTCGAGACGTAAGCCAGTGTAAGACATGTCTGGGACATGCATCGGCTACGAGATGGCAGTTAGTGTAAGACCATGTCTAGGACATGGCATTGACTTGAGATATGAGACAGTGTAAGATCATGTCTAGGATATGGCATCGTCACTTTACCCACGTTTGAGGCTTAATGAATATCTGGTAGTGTTTCAAATGGTTCAACGGTGAACATTATGTTCTTAAGCTAAAGAGGAAAGTATAACCGTGCTGTGAGTGGTACAGGTAATTAATTGGTACGTAAGGGATATGAGCTCATTGTATAATATGTGACTTGTATCAATGGTAATGATTAAGTTATGCTTATGCCTACCTTGGTATTATGAACATGTGGATTATTGATAAATTATTGTTATTGTATACTTACTTATATGCAACTTACTAAGCTTTTATGCTTACTCCTTTTTCCTTTCCATTTCCTTTCAATGTAACCTAACTAGCTCAAGGATCACTAGAAGTTAGAGATATCGATCACACTATCAATCGAAGCCTTCGGTATAGTTGGATTTTTATTTTTGAATATGGCATGTATAGGTCTTAGACTTTATTATTTTGCGTCTTTGAGAACTGGCCAAATGTGTTTGCTTGGGTTGGAAACCCTTCAATTTGTATTAAGCTTTGAATGATGGCTAATATTCATTTTGAATTTGTAAAAAATGCATTATCTTGGTTGAATGCAAGTCTATTATGGCTGATTTGATTATAGAAATTGTGTTCGTTTTGGTATTGGTTGGCATTTGTTTGAAAATAGGTATGTAAGGGTGGCAATGAGGCATGGTAGATAGCCTTATATTGTCCACATGGGTAGACACACGGGCATGTGTCTAGGCTGTGTGTGACACACAGTTTGCCCTATGGGCGTGTAGTCCAGCCGTTGTCTCCTGCACGTAAAAGTTTCAAGTCAGTATGCATGGTAATAAACACACGGGCAGAGACACGGTCGTATGTCTCAGTCATGTGGAGGACACGGCCTAGGACACAGGCGTGTGCCTTGGCCTTGTGACATTTTGAGTTTGCTGACGTCAAAAATAGAATGTCCATGTTTTCGTACATGGCCTAGGACACGGGCGTGTCGTGGTCGTCTGAGGGACATGAGCCATTGACACGGACGTGTGTCTGGACGTGTGAAAACCCCTGTAGGTGTGAATTAGAAATTAATTCTATACGGGTGTGGGACACGGGCGTGTCCCAGGGTGCTTAGGCCGTGTGAGCCACACGGGCCATTAGCATGACCATGTTGATATGGTCACACGGGCGTGTTACCGTTCTATACAGGCGTGTGCCCTGTTTTTGAGGTAAATTTCTTAAGGTTGGGTTAAAGGACCTGGAATGGTCCAGAATAGTTTTCAACAGTTAAATTGGGGCCTATAGGCCTCTAATAAGAAGTTTAAAGTAGAAATTGAAAATGTTTTAAATTGGACCAAGTTTCGGTGACTTGAGATTGTTGTATGTATGAGATAAGTTTAGGTAATGCCTTGCACTCTGACCCGGCGTGGGTTACGAGTATAGGGTGTTACATTAATGGTGTTTCTATGTTTTGTAAGCAGTTGTTTCTACTAAATTGTGTTAGATGTTCAAGTATGGAGCTTTGAAATATTACAGTAGGTGAAAATGAGGTGAGTTTTCAACTTGAATATTTTATATGAACTATTCAAATAAGAAAAATATTTATATACATACAAAAATAGAGTTATGATGAAGTTTACGAAAACTGGTAAATATGAGAGATGTATAAAGTTCAGTTAAAGGAATGATGTTTTGATAGTAGACAAGAAAGGTATGGTATACGAGATGGATGAGTCAGTAAATAGTTAACCATCTGGGTAAGTAAATACTGAGCTGAAGTTTTATTGTGAAGCCTCTGGTAGGGTTGTTTTAGTACTAACTAGACTGGCATCTCATTGTTTGAAAATGATTGTAAGATCATGGAATAGAAGTCCATGGTAGCATGGCATGATTGGGAACCATTCATGGTATATCCTTCAGTAAAATGAAACTAAAATGGCAGAACATGTAACATCCCGAAATAGGGCCTAGTCAGAATAGTGATTTTGGGACCACAAATCTGACATTGAAATATTTACTTTATGATTATTTGAGGTTTAGAATATGAGAATATGCATGTGTTAAAGTTTCATGAAGAAATTCTTTGAGTAAGATGTCCAATTGGAAAATAAGGACCAAATTGAATAAATTTCAAAACTTGGACTCTAGAAGCAATTTGTATGAAATTACTTTAGATTATAAATTAGAAGGTCTTGAAAAGTAATTTTCCCAATTTTTAAGTTTTTGGACAAAAATGGGCTTGTATGGATGAAATTTCAAAGAAATGGCTTAAGGACATTTTGGTCATTTGGTAATTTAATGAAATAAAATGGGAAAAAGAAGGCAAAAATTAGCCATTCTTCTTCCTTGTCCAGCCGAAATTCTCAAGTCACCATAGCTAGGGTTTTCAATATTTTCAAGCTCAATAGTAAGTGCTCTCAAGCCCCGTTTTTAATGTTCTTTGTATTTTTGAAATCCTAGTAGCTTACCCTCTCTATTTCTACCGATATTTCATGCTAGGGTTCATGTTTAGAAATTTACCCATGCATGAGTTACTTGTATTTTGATGTTTTATGGAGGAATATGAAAGTTGGATGGGTGTTAAACATCTTTTCCAAGGTGATTTTCATGAAAAACCCCAAAAAGGACCTTTTTGCAAAAAGGTGTAAAATGTGTGGTAGAAATGAGAAATAATGGAAAAATGTGGGCTATCATAGGAGGGAAAAATATTCAGCTAGGCTTGGGTAAGGTGGAAATTGCATGTGTTTCATTATACGAGCTTAGGGACTAAATTGTGAAAATGTGAAAGGTTAGGGGCAAAACGATCATTTGGAACGAGGGTGAAATTTAGACTCAAAAGGTACAATTTGAGGTGTTAATGATTTATTTTTATTGTTATAAACCCCTTCCGGAGGTCGATCAAGGAAAACGAAAGGTTTCAAAATAACCAAAACACGATACCGAGATGAGTACCAAGTAAGTTCGAATAACTTAAAGTAAACTCATAATATGCCTAATTGTATGATTTAAGAATGTATGATAATTGTATTTGATGATGGCATGAAAACACATGAAATGCATCCTTAATAATGACATGTTGAAAAATGTCCCGGTTGAGGTTGGAAAGGAAGTTCGATGGATGAACCATGTTGCTTGGGATTTTGAGATCCTGCATGTGTTGCATAAAAGATTTAGCCAGGACGGGTGATTCGGTGATCTCAAATATAAAAAGGATCTAGCCCGGACGGGTGTTCCTTGAATGATCGAGCCTCCCGAAAAATATTTGTACATTATGGATTTAGCCCGAACGGGTAATCTGATTAGGGTCTGAATTTAGCCTGGACTGGTAATCCCGATATCACCATATGAGTCTATGATATGGGGGATTTAGCCTGGACTGGTAATCTCGCCCTAAAACGTGAGGTTCGCGAGAGTGCATACCTAAAATGATCATTCTTATGAATTGACAGTTAACGGATAATCCATCGAGATTTCCAAGAAACTCAATGGGATTAATATGAGATATATGTTCAAAAGGAAATACTGAATGATGAGCTCATCTAAGACAAATTACATGGTACGTTATTATTGTGACTGACCTGTTAATTGAGTGTATGTGATAGGGATACCATTTTCATGCTTGTTAATTCTATTACCTAATATCGCTTTATACTAATTAATTAGTAAGTTTCCTTTCCAGTTATTCGGGCTTACTAAGCATGTAAATGCTTACCCCTCTCTTTTCCCTGTCTTACAGAGCTCGAGGACTCGTAAAGATTGGAAGATGGTTGGAGAGTCAAAACACTATCAACTAGTCCAGCTTTGGTATATAGACACTTTTATTTTGTTCAATGGCATGTATTGGGCTTGTGGTGTATTTTGTTATATGTGTCATTTGATTTGTCAAAATGAAGGCATGTAAAGATATATCTATCTTTTTGTATATGGCTATGAGAATTGGCTCATTTTGAAGTAGGTTGTAACCTACAAATTTATGCATGCTTATGTTTACATGGGATGACTTGACCGTAATTGGCAATGAGTTACAATAATGAGCAAATTTTAAAAGTGCCAATGAGACATGAAAACTCTTATTACAAAGAAAATAACCTAGCATGTGTTAAACTAATGATATGAGGTTCACATGCAATGAGGTTTATTAAGGTTATTTGTAAGTGTACAATCATGTCTTGCCTTGTATTTTGGTAACCTTTAAGTATAAGTGATGTAGAGGGTGACCAGAGGCTTGAAAAATAGCCTAATAAGGTCCACACAGGTAGACACACAGGCGTGTGTCTAGGCCGTGTGTCCCCGTGTGTCCCCTGCACCTAAAATTTTAAGTCAGAATGTATGGTGGTAAAAACACGGGTGAAGGACACGGGCGTGTCCCATATCACACGGACGTGTGTCTTGGCCGTGTGCCCCTAAATGTATGCTGACTTCATAAATAGAATGCTCGAGTTTTTGGACAAGGGCGGCCACACGGGCGTGTCTAGGCCGTGTGAAGGAAATGGGCCAGGGACATGGGCATGTGTTCGGCCTATGAAAACCCCTCTAGGTTTTAAATGAAAAATAATTTTCATACATTCAACACGGGCAGGGGACACAGGCGTGTCCCAAAGCAAACGGACGTGTGCATTGCCTTCACACGGGCGTGTGAGGCTTTACCTAGAAAATTTTTCATGAACTTTTGCAAGTTTTCGGTTTAGTTCTGGACCTTTCTCGACATATGTTTAGGGCCTCGAAAGCCCATAATAGGGGCATTAAGATGTTATTTGATTGGTTTTATATTAGGATGAAATTTTATAATCTGTATTTTCTAAAAATATTCGTGTACATATTTGTAACGCCTCGTATCCAGTCCTTGTCTCGGGTACCGGTAAGGGGTGTTACAGAACATGATACATGAATGTGTGTAAGATCATGTTGTTAAAGCCTATGGCACGATATGATATGACTGTATGTATGTTCATGCTGTAGCCATCGGTGATGTATGAATCGAAGTGGTAGATCACGATACATGAATTTATATGAAAGTCTATCGGGACAGTAGAAATAAGACTATGTATGATGCCTCTATGGCATATTTTATTGTGAAGCCTTTATGGCATATTCTGTTTGGCCTTTGTGGCGTGATCTGTCCTATATGTATGGTAAGATTTATATATCGGTCTTTGTAATAATTATGCATAAAGCCTGGCAATTTTGTATGAAGTATGGCTAGATAAAGTATTAATGTTTGCAGGATAAGGGTTGAGTAAGATCAGTGAAATAAATGAATAAGTTCAGACAATGCTATTGAAAAGAACTGTGTATCTGGATGATAGTGAAGGTATTCTCCATGATGATATGAGAATGTTGTAACTGGACTTATTCGTATTATGTATTATCTAAGATATTGTCAATGTGAATTTGTTATGGTATGATTTAATCAAATTTGTTTAGAATATGCTAAATCTGAATTGATAATGATTTTGCTTGAAATCTGATGAAATCTAAATATTGATTATCATGAACACTTCGAATTTGGAAGTATTGTTGTGGATGTTACTAGATTGATTTATGAAGTACTCTATCGATATGAGTTGTATGATATTAATTCAGGATATGATTGGTTTAATAATTTGATGGTGCTCAGATCTGTATAAGTAGTCGCCAAATGTGTATGTATCCGTCTATGGGTAATGATAGGAACAACTGTTTTGAGATAAGTGTAAGAAATGGGATATGATCTGTAGCATCCCGATTTAAGGCCTAGTCAGAATAGTGATTTCGAGACCCCAAATTCGAGATGGTAATATTATTTTATGATTATTATAAGGTCTATGATATGTCTCTATGCTTGTGTGAAAATTTCATGAGGAAATTTTATGTGAAAAGTACTTAATTAGACTTTAAGGACTAAATCGAATAATTTGTAAAGCTTGTGTTCTAGAAGCAATTTGCATGAAATTGAATTAGATTATTAATTAAGGGTCCTTAAAGAGTAATTTGACCAAGTTATAAAGATTTTGACAAAAATGGCTTTGGATGAGAAAATTTTGAAATAATAGTAAAAAGGGCATTTTGGTCATTTAGGGGTAAAATGAACTAAAAGACAAAATAAAAGCCAAATTAGTGTCCATCTTCCTCCCATGGCCGTGTGAATCAAGAGGGGAGCCATGGCTAGGGTTTCCAAGCTTCCAAGCTCAATAGTAAGTGATCCCGAACCCTATTTTTAATGTTCTATGCATTTTTGAAGTCCTAGTAACATGATCTATTCATTTCTACTATTATTTTGAGCTAAGGTTTATGTTTAAAAATTTACCCATGTATGACATGCTAGTATTTTGATGTTTAATGGTAGAATATGAAAGATTAGAGTGTGTTTAACACCTTTTACTAAGTGATTTTTCATGAAAAAACCTAAAAAAGGACTACATTGAAAAAAGTGTAAAATAGGTAACTAAAAATCTATTTTAATGAGAAATGTGGGCTGCCATAAGCTTGAATATGTTTCGACTAGACTTGGATAATCAAGAAATTGAACACATTTCATTTTATGAGCTTAGGGACTAAATTGCAAATATGTGAAAGTTTAGGGGCAAAATTGTAAATTTTCCAAAATATGATTTTTGGATCACATTAAATAATGTGACTAATAATTAGACTAAATGTGATATTATAGATCAAGGAAAATGAGGATTGGACCTAGATCGGGTGAAAAATAGAAAATCGACGGTTAGGTTCCTTTTTGCTATTTTGGGTGTCGAGGTAAGTTCGTATTATAATAACAATAAAATATCATGTTTGAATTGTAATTCTCTATTATTTTGGCATAAAGTGTATGATTTAATATATTGGAAGTTTGATGGAATATGGTGTTTCATTGAAACGAGTAAGTTTGTATGTAAATAACATATCGTTTTTACTATGTTATAATATTTTGTTGTTATATGATATGTGGTTGTATAATGAATGATCACTTGATGTAAATTATGAATTGAAGTTGATTATGAATGAATTGGTAAAATGTTGAAATATGAGGAATTTCTCAGTTGGACCTTCGGAATAGAAAAGATATGAATGATCCGTTGTGAGAACACATGTGTAGTACTATGTGTCTAAGATGGTTTTAGGTCACCTAGGTAGTACTAAGTGCAGGCTACTATGTGTACCAGATGCTTAGGTCGTATGTGTAGTACTAAGTGTAGGCTACTATTCGTACATGATAGCTTCGATCACATGTGTGGTACTAAGTGCAGGCCACTATGTGTAAGAGACGGTTTTGGTTACAGATGTAGTACTAAGTGCAGGCTACTATGTGCACCAAATAGCTTCGGTTACAATGGTGGTAATATGTGCAGGCCACCGAGTATCTATTATTATTCCGATAAGTTCAATGAGAAATTGACTAACTAAAAATACATGTGATCATGTAATGAATAGTGTAATTGAATATGACTATGTGATGAATAAGTGTAGGTATATGTGTGTGAAAATTTATGAGCAATGTGCTCGATAGTTGAGCAAACTTTCAGAATGATGGAATGGATTAAGTGAGATTATGTAAGAGTGAAGTTTGTAACAAAACAGTTTTGGACAGCAGTAGTTGTGTGAATTTGAAAAATCACCAAAAATGGTGGAAATGAAATTAGAAGTTGAGTAAGATATGA
This sequence comes from Gossypium longicalyx, assembly GCA_025698465.1. Classification (NCBI taxonomy): domain Eukaryota; kingdom Viridiplantae; phylum Streptophyta; class Magnoliopsida; order Malvales; family Malvaceae; genus Gossypium; species Gossypium longicalyx. The sequence continues at coordinate 33,513,091 of CM047005.1, forward strand.
AATAAAATCTTATTGAGTATATTTTCACATAAAAGAAATGGTGAAAGCAAAAGAATTTTGTATTCTGTGATATTTGAATTTTTGTGAGACAGAGTCCGAATGATTTCAGAATCCCCTGTTCTAATTTGAGAAAATCATTAAAAATTGTAAAAAAATAATTATGGGTTATAAGTTATATGCCTAAAGTCCTTTATGAGTCTATCATTGAAAGAAACAAACAAGAACATTATCCAAATCTTGTACAAAGAAATAATTTATTTTTAATGCAGAGGGGTCGAAACTATCGGACAACAAAACAGGGGTGAATTTAAAGAATAAACTGTACTTATTGGCTAGACCAAAAATTCTGAAAATTTTATGGAAAGAAGATATGTGAGTCTAGTTTTAGGGAAAATTAGTTGTTCTCAATTTGGAGTCCCTTAGCTCCGGATATAAATAATGTAGTGACTGTGACTTGAGAAAACAACTTAACTGGACTTTGAATAAATAGAGAGAAATTGGCACATAGCATGTTAATACATTGCTTATTATTTTTCATGCGAGCTTACTAAGCTTAAAGCTTACTCCCTCCATTCCATTTCTTTTAATGTTGTCAGGTCGGCTCGGGGTTGGAGATCGTCGGAGGCAGCATCAAACTATCAAGCCAATACCTTTGGAATGTTGTTACATATGTTAGAATTATCAAGTGAGTGGCATGTATAGGGACCTAGTTTTATAACATGTGTTATTATAATTTGACCAAATGTGTTGGCCTATATTAAGCTATTGATTATGGTTTGTAAATCTAGCTATTCATGTTATGTCTGATAGTTGTGATGTGAATATGGTTGTTTGCCATGCATGGTTGGTAATATGTCATGTGTGTTGAATGCATGTTTTATGACCAATCGAGGTGGTCATGACCATAAATTAAATGTGTAATATGGAAATAAAATGATAATGCCTTGAATATGCACGTTTGATGGATAGTTTGGTAACCATGGTACAATGCTTAATGTGAGAAATAGTAATAATGTTATATTGAATATGGAATTGGTGTAGAATGTCCTAGTCAAGCATATTGTTTTATGCATGTGAAATGTGGATATGCTATAAAGACATAACTTGGCTAGAATATGTATGCTTAATGATAAGTTAGAATTAAAATGGCACAAAGATAACTATGGCATGACTAGTCTTGGTTTAATGTGAGAATGTGTAACACATGCATGTTGATAGGTAAATGATATGTTTGTGTCATAATTGAGGATGTTGAATGCCATTGGATCCATGTATATGTTTGTGCATGTAAGGGTGACAAAAAGGCTTGGAAAATAGCCTAACAGTTAACTATACGAGATGAGACACGACCGTGCGTCTCAACCGTGTGAGGGACATGGCCTGGTGACACGGGCGTGTGACTCTCTAAACATGAAAATTTTTTAAGTGTTGTAAAAATGTTTGTGAGTTCTCGATTTAGTCCCAAACCGCTCTTAATGCATGTTTAGAGCCTCGAAGGCTCGTGTATGGGATGTTTTACATGTGATTGAATGATTCTGATATGATTGAAATTTTATGGCTCGGTTTTATATGTATTTGCATGTTTAAGCCTGGTAATGCCTCGTATCTTGTCTCGGTGTCAAACACGGGTAAGAGGTGTTACATTTAGTGGTATCAAAGCTATGGTTTAGTCAGTTCTCGGACTAACCTAGCATATGTATGAGAGTTTAGCTATACATGCCACCGATCTATGATAGTGTGATGTCTCCCGACGCATAAGAGAGCCATTTTGTTTAGACAAAGGTACCCTCCAATCGAGCTATATTCGACCATATTGATTGTGGTAATGAGGTATTTGTGTAAAGTACAATCATGATGAGTTGAAACTTAGAAAGGTACGAATAAGATTCATAATATCCTATTACGAATAATATATCATTGTCCCGTTTGGATATTAAAATTTGATGGATTGAAATGAATTATTGAAATGAGATAAAGGATCATATGGCATAATGAACTTACTTGTGGTTGGTTGATAATTCCATGATGTATGTGACTGAATTGCTCGAGTAAATGCATGTGTAGATACCTTATCAAAAATATTAATGGGATGAATATTCATGTATATCTGTTTGGGTAATTATGATTGGCAAGCTCGTATAGCTGGAGTAAATGTGTTAAATTGCTTAGACTGATTTATACGATTGAAATGATATGTCTAAATAATGGTGTACGAGGTGAAAGTATAGATTGTGATAAACTTATTCATGTTTATTGGCCCTTGTATGATATCATGTGCATGACTTTTGTGATTAAATGAATAGATAAGTAAAGTTATCTAGAAAACATGGAATGCACGCATAAGTATACTATACTAAATGAGATAACTGGAAATTGGGCGTAAAATCAATATGAATGTTAGTTTACTATAAATGAATGACATGATTGTGATATGATTGCTATGATATGAAAATTGTGCTACATGTATACATATATGAAAGTCGAGTCAGAGGCCCTACGACCCCTCCCCCTTACGAAAATGGTGTTTTATAATGGAATTTCTCGAGATTTCTGATGAATAAGTTTCCGGATGAGAAACCAAAGAATTTAGTGATAGAATGGTTATAAGCATGATTACTGATTGAGAATGGGTTGATAAGTATAGATAGAGCTAGAAAGATATTAGATTGACTGAAAGATTATTTAATTTTCGCAATATCACAGTTAGTAAAAAGGTTAACTTCAGAAATCGATCTATTCTAAAATGATGTCAGGAAATAATATTTGAAATATGAGATGTTCGCGTATGGTAATTACAGTGAGCAGATTATGACTGCCTTTATTGAAATATAGTATGAGATCATTTGTCTGTGGAAAGGTTATTGAGCCTATCTATTTTCTGATGAATTTTGATATTATGAGAATGTTTTCTGATCTTAATGTTAGACAAAGACATTGTCAATTTGATTGGGTTATGATCTACATGATTCTGTCTCTATAGATTATTTCTCTGTATGATTATATATATACATGAGAAGTATATCGTTCTGGTTGTATTCATTTTCAGTGAGTTGGAATGATGTCTTTCTAGATTTCTTTTCTCTAAGGAACCATTGAGGTCTTTCATACTTTCTTATGAACTTTGTTCTCCGTCTTTCGATACGGTATCTTGATTTTGATTTCTATATTTTGGATTTCTCTGTATTGGGTTTCTTTATCTTCAGTTTCTGGTTATCTTTATCTCATAGCTTTTTGAGCATGGCTTATATCTAAAATATGATCTTCAGTTTGTGATATATATATATCAAGCATGACTATGTATCTAATTTGATCATGGTAATTTGGTGGTCTTAGTACTTGGATTTCTCCAACTTCCGTGCAAGGGCATAACATCGGCAAACGTATAAGTGGTGACAATGCAAGTTTTAATTTTTATGGTGGATTTCTTTTCCGCAATTAAGTTAATCAGCGTTAATATATTTGATTGAGATTTGGGTTCTACATCTTGATATCTTAGGAAAGCTGAAAGAGGTTTTGAAATTTAAAGACAACTGAGAGTAGAGTCGGAAAACAAACGAATTGTAAAAAGGTTTTAGAGAGTATAAGGCCAAGATGAACTAACTAGTTCATTATTCAAAATAGAAAAGATTCAAGCATGTGAGTAATTGAGTTATGATGGCATAGATCTGACCTTTGTGTATTTCAACACTCTCGAATAGAGGTTGAAATTTGACCGATGTGTGGCATAGCAATAAACCGCCTATGATACTAGTATGAGAAAATAAAGAGAGACGTATTGAAGGCACAGCCTGAGTGAAAGTTCTTTGGCATCAATTATGAGATTGAGAAATCTAAGTGAAAACCAAACCCACTTTCCCGGTAAGATTTTAGGGGACAAAAATCCCTAAAGGGGAGAGAAATGTAACATCCCGAATTAGGGCCTAGTCAGAACAGTAGTTTTGAGACCACAAATTTGAGATGGTAATAATTTTTTTATGATTATTATAAGGTCTATAATATGTCTCTATGCTTGTGTGAAAATTTCATGAGGAAATTTTATGTGCAAAGTGCTTAATCAGACTTTAAGGACTAAATCGAATAATTTGTAAAACTTGTGTTCTAGAACCAATTTGCATGAAATTGAATTAGATTAAAAATTAGGGGTCCTTAAAGAGTAATTTGACCAAGTTCTAAAGATTTGGACAAAAATGGCCTTGATGGGAAAAATTTAAAAGAAAATAAAAGGGCATTTTGGTCATTTAGGGGTAAAATGAACTAAAAGACAAAATAAAAGCCAAATTAGTGTCCATCTTCCTCCCATGGCCGTGTGAATCAAGAGGGGAGCCATGGCTCGGGTTTCCAAGCTTCCAAGCTTAATAGTAAGTGATCCCGGGCCATGTTTTTAACGTTCTATGCATTTTTAAAGTCCCGATAACATGATCTATTCATTTCTACCATTATTTTGAGCTAAGGTTTATGTTTAAAAATTTACCCATGCATGACATGCTAGTATTTTGATGTTTAATGGTGGAATATGAAAGATTGGAGTGTGTTTAACACCTTTTACTAAGTGATTTTTCATGAAAAACCCTAAAAATGACTAAATTGAAAAAGCTGTAAAATAGGTAACTAAAAATCTATTATAATGAGAAATGTGGGTTGTCATAAGCTTGAATATGGTTCGGCTAGACTTGGGTCATCAAGAAATTGAACACATTTCATTTTACGAGCCTAGGGACTAAATTGCAAATATGTGAAAGTTTAGGGGAAAAATTATAAATTTGCCAAAATATGATTTTTGGATCATAATAAAATTAATGTGACTAATAACTAGACTAAATGTGATATTATAGATCAAGGAAAACGAGGATTGGACCTAGATCGGGTGAAAAATGAAAAATCGACGGTTAGGTTCCTTTTTTATATTTTGGGTGTCGAGGTAAGTTCCTATGATAATAATAGTACAATATCATTCTTGAATTGTAATTTTCTATTATTATGGCATAAAGTGTATGATTTAATATATTGGAAGTTTGATGGAATATGATGTTTCATTGAAACGAGTAAGTTTGTATGTAAATAACATATCGTTTTTACTTATGTTATAATATTTTATTATTATACTAGATGTGGTTGTATATTTAATGATCACTTGATGTAAATTATGAATTGAAGTTGACTATGGATAAATTGGAAAAATTTTGAAAAGTGGGGAATTTCCTGGTTGGACTTTCGGAATAGAAAAGATATGAATGATCCGTTGTGAGAACACATGTGTTGTAACGCCCCCATGCCCGAGACCGTCGCCGGAGTCGAGCTTGAGGTGTTACCGAACATAATTTATCAAATTAAGAACTTCGAATCATTTGTTTCTACATTCACAGCTTTTTAGCTACCTGCGCTACAGTTACAAGAAAAATCATATCTCGAGTTACGAAACTCGAAATCAAGATCCGTAAATTTTCCCTAAATCTAGTCTCATATATATATTGTTTTCTAGAATTTTTGGTTGGGCCAATTAGTACAGTTTATTAGTTAAATTTACCCCTGTTTCAGGACTTGACTGGACTGACCTCTGTTTACTACGAACCATATTTCTCTCTGTGAAAAATTTATATGACTATGCCGTTTGTTTATCCTGAAACTAGACTCAATAAGGATTCCAAGAATATAAAATACACCACCTAATTATTTTTTTACAATTTATGGTGAGTTTCTAAAGTTGGAACAGGAGATCCAGAAATCGCTCTGGCCCTGTTTCACTAAAATTCAAATATCTTCTAACATATAATTTCTTTACCTGTTTCGTTTGTTTTATGTGAAACTAGACATATTAGGCTTCAATTTCATATTTAATCCGTCACCAAATTCGATTTCTATGATTTTTAGTAAATTTTCAAACTCACGTCAGTGTTGCTGTAATGTTCTGTTTAAGGCAAATTTCATCTTTTCATGAGTTTTTATGGACTAGATAACCTATTAACCTTCCATGACATCAGACATGATCTAAATTAGCCATTTCCATGACTTATCATTATCAAGCATTTTCTCAACCAAATCACCACCATATCACAAAATTATTTACACAAAGTAGGTATATTGCTATACATGCCATACTTAAGTTTTACAAGCCATTTACCAAAATAAAAGTCCTTCGGATAGTGTGATCGAACCTTCGACCTGTCCCGATTCCCGAGCCAGCTTGTTCAAAATTATAGTGAATAAAAAGGAGGGAGTAAGCATAAATGCTTAGTAAGTTAATATGCAAATAACAAGTAACATAACAATACAATTATACCAAACAACCTTAGCATGGTATCACCAAAACATATATCACATTTCTAAACATCATTCATCATCTTACCACCTTATCGTTGTAGTATCTATTTTCAACCCAAGGGTTAAGTACATACCTGTCCAAAGTGTCCATTTCACAACACTTACCAAAACGTCACTTGCATTTTAAGTGTTCTTCCATTTCACTAGAAATTTTACCCGTTGAACACATCGGAATATAACTCGGATACATGGATAATTTGCACATAAGTGCCACATATGTAATCAAGCAATCATGTAACCCGCCCCTAAGTGAACTCAGACTCAACTCAACGAGCTCGGGCGTTCACATCCATAAGTGAACTCGGACTCAACTCAACGAGTTCGGATGCCTAGTTACATCTCACGAACTCGGACTCAACTCAACGAGTTCGGACATTCGCATCCATAAGTGAACTCGGACTCAACTCAACGAGTTCGGATGCTCAAACCATCCTACTGACATGTCACTTGTATCCTAATCTATTCCTAAGGTTCAAACGGGGTTTTCCTCGGACACATATCCTTGCCATCTTCCGTAAAATACTGAAACCAATACTCAGTAGCACTTTATATTTAACAAATAATACACATAATTTGCATTTTATTCGAAAATAACCACAAAGCATATATTTCATGATAAAAATCAGCATATCATATAATTAACATCAATAACTTAAAAATAACAATTATGCTACATTATTTACACATGAACTTACCTTAGTACCAAAATATAAAGATTTTGCAATTTAGTCCACAATCTTTTCTTTTCCTCGATTGGGGTCGATTCCACGTCTTTCTTGATCTAAAATAACACATTTAGCTTATTTAATACTCACATTATCAAATTATTCTTTAATTCAAATTTTAGCAAAATTACAATTTTACCCCTAAACTTTTGCATATTTACACTTTTGCCCCTAATCTCGGGATTAAACTTAATTCCTTGTTCTTATGTTTTAAAACATGCTGATCACTTTTCCCTTCTATGGAAACATCAAATTCTCACTCTAACATGTACTTATGACTATTAGGTATTTTTGCCGATTAAGCCATTCTACTCGTTTTCACTCAAAACAAGTAGCACAAGTTGTCTAACTTAATTTAAAACCTCATATTATATCATAAAACATCAAAATTCACAAATTTCACCTATGGGTATTTTTCCAAATATGAACTCTAACTGAAAATATTACTATCATAAGCTATACCGAGTTACCGGGATTTAAAAAACGTAAAAATCATTAAAAACGGGGTTTGGAATCACTTACTATGAAGCTTGAAATTTGAAGAAACCCTAGCTATGGAGAGAGGGAGCATTCGGCAGCAACTAAGGAAGATGATAACCAATTTTGTGTTATTTTTCCCTTTTTATTTCATTTAATATCCAAATGACCAAAATGCCCCTCCTTACTAAACTTTCAAAAATTCCTTCCATGTCCTAATTTTGTCCATGAACTTAAAATTGGTCAAAGTACCATTTAAGACCTCCTAATTAATATTTCAAAGCAATTTCATACTAAAAACTTCTAGAATGCAAGTTTTGCAACTTATTCGATTTAATCCCTAACTTTAAATTAAACTCGTTATGCCAAAAATTTCTTCACGAAATCTTCACACAATTATGCAATCATATCATAAACCATAAAATAATTATAAAATGATTATTTCTATCTCGGATTTGTGGTCACGAAATCACTATTCTGATTAGGCCTTAATTCGGGATATTACATGTGTAGTACTATGTGCAGGCTACTATGTGTCTAAGATGGTTTCAGGTCACGTGTGTAGTACTAAGTGCAAGCTACTACGTGTACTAGATGGTTAGGTCGCATGTGTAGTACTAAATGCATGCTACTATTCGTACCTGATAGCTTCGATCACATGTGGGGTACTAAGTGCAGGCCACTATGTATAAGAGACGGTTTTGGTCACAGATGTAGTACTAAGTGCAGGCAACTATGTGCACCAAATAGCTTCGGTTACAAGGGCGGTAATATTTGCAGGCTACCGAGTATCTGTTATTATTCTGATGAGTTCAATGAGAAATTGACTAAGTGAAAATACATGTGATCATTAATGAATAGTGTAATTGAATATGACTAAGTGATGAATAAGTGCAGGTATATGTGTGTGAAAATTTATGAGCAATGTGCTCGATAGTTAAGTGAACTTTCGGAAAGATGGAATGGAGTAAGTGAGATTATGTAAGAGTGAAATTTGTAACAAAACAATTTTGGACAGCAGCAGTTGTGTGACTTTGAAAACTCACCAAAAATGGTGGAAATCGAATTAGAAGTTGAATAAGATATGAAATAAAAGCTTATTGAGTCTATTTTCACAAAAAGAAACTGTGAAAGCAAAAGTATTTTGTGTTCTATGATATTTGAATTTTTGTGAGACAGAGTCAGAATGATTTTAGAATCCCCTATTCTGATTTGAGAAAATCATTAAAAATTGTACAAAAATAATTATGGATTATAAATTATATGCTTAAAATTATTAATTAGTCTATTTTCGAAAGAAACAAATGAGAATATTATCCAAATATTTTACGAAGAGATAATTAATTTTTAGTGCAGAGGGGTCGAAACTATTAGACAACAAAACATGGGTGAATTTAAAGAATAAACTGTACTTATTGGCTAGACCAAAAATTCTGATAATTTTATGGAAAGAAGATATGTGAGTCTAGTTTTAGGGAAAATTAGTTGTTCTCAATTTGGAGTGGCTTAGCTCCGGATATAAATAATTTAGTGACTGTGACTTGAGAAAACAACTTAACTGGACTTTGAATAAATAAAGAGAAATTGAAACATAGCATGTTAATACATTGCTTATTATTTTTCATGCGAGCTTACTAAGCTTAAAGCTTACTCCCTCCTTTCCATTTCTTTTAGTGTTGTCAGGTCGGCTCGGGGTTGGAGATTGTCGGAGGCAGCATCAAACTATCAAGCCAATACCTTTGGAATATTGTTACATATGTTAGAATTATCAAGTGAGTGGCATGTATAGGGACCTAGTTTTATAACATATGTTATTATAATTTGACCAAATGTATTGGCCTATATTAAGCTATTGATTATGGTTTGTAAATCTAGCTATTCATGTTATGTTTGATAGTTGTGATGTGAATATGGTTGTTTGCCATGCATGGTCGGTAATATGTCATGTGTGTTGAATGCATGTTTTATGACCAATCGAGGTGGTCATGACCATAAATTAAATGTGTAATATGGAAATTAAATGATAATTCTTTGAACATAGACGTTTGATGGATAGTTTGGTAACCATGGTACAATGGTATAATGTGAGAAATAGTAATAATGTTAAATTGAATATGGAATTGGTGTAGAATGTCTTAGTCAAGCATATTGTTTTATGCATGTGAAATGTGGATATGCTATAAAGACATAACTTGGCTAGAATATGTATGCTTAATGATAAGTTAGAATTAAAATGGCACAAAGATAACTTTGGCAAGACTAGTCTTGGTTTAATGTAAGAATGTGTAACACATGCATGTTGATAGGTAAATGATATGTTTGTGTCATAATTGAGGATGTTGAATGCCATTGGATCCATGTATATGTGTGTGCATGTAAGGGTGGCAAAAAGGCATGGAAAATAGCCTAAGAGTTAACTACATGGGATGAGACATAGCCGTGTGTCTCAACCGTGTGAGGGACACGACCTGGTGACACGGGCGTGTGACTCTCCAAACATGAAAATTTTTTAAGTTTTGTAAAAATGTTCATGAGTTCTCGGTTTGGTCCCAAACCGCTTTTAATGCATGTTTAGAGCCTCGAAGGCTCGTGTATGGGACATTTTGCATGTGATCGAATGATTCTGATATGATTGAAATTTTATGGCCTGATTTTACATGTATGTGCATGTTTAAGTATGGTAATGCCTCGTGTCTTGTCCCGGTGTCAGACACGGCTAAAGGGTGTTACATGATCTATACGAAATGAATTCTGTAGAGAAGTTCGGTTGGGTTGCATATATGTCAATGAGGGACTTAATTATTATTTCAAATAATCATTAGATAATCAAGTGATAAAGAATTGGAATATTATGAATATAATAGTTGGTGTGTATGTGAATCAAACTATATTGGTATCCGCACGATAGATAGTTCAGAAAGTTAGTTGGCACGCAAATGATAATCTAATAATATAAAGTAACCATCAAGATTCAATGAAATGATGTTCATTAATTACTCATGAACTTACAAGACTTGTAAATTGTTTTAGGTTTTGATTACAAGATACTACGTCTGGAGGGACAATGTTAGGACTACACCAAGGAAGAGGCGTGTCGGGTTATTATGCATACAGAGTTGTTGGGGTGGCGTATTGTAGGAGTTCTTAAATGAATCTAAAATTAGTAGATGATTATTTTAGATAGATTTATTGAGAAATTTTGTAATAGATTATGTTTAAGCACCATATTAGTTTCTTGAAATTTAGTTTTAAACATAATTTAAAAGAGTATGTATTAAATATGATGCTATCCGAGATGGTTTTTTAAGTTTGGCTAAGTGTTTTTGAGTAGTAATACATAAGATTTGGATTCGATGAATCGGGTCGAGTTTAAGGTGTTACACATCACCAAATAGTTTGTCACGTTACAACATCTGGCCACTCAATGTCAGGACATCACAAACTATTGGCCGACATTGCAACGAGGAGAGTTTCTCGTCTCGACGTAGACTCTGTTTTGGTAAATATTGGGCCATTTGGTACCTAATCTATACCAAGCCAAACCATTAGCTCATTTGGTGTCTAATGCACACTTATAACCTGCAAAAAATCTTTCCAAGGACATGTTTAACCATCCATATAACTACTTCTAAACTTCCATTCCAACATTTCCATAAATTGGCAAAAACAAATCAAGCTAAGCTACACCAGTTTAACCATTTAACTATTTCTCATTAATTATAAGTCATTCCATAACATTATAAGCCATGACCAAAAACCAACATGTACTACCTAGCAAGGCGATAGGTAACTCCAAGCATTTACTAATTCAAATCATGATCATAGGCAACTTACCAAATTATAAATAGCAACTATGTATAAGCTTAACAACACAGCTCACAAATTTTAAAGTACAAAACATAAGTAAATGTACCTAAAATCTCATTAACATATCGCCTATATACATGCCAAATAACTGAACATAGATGTAACACCCCATACCAGACCTGATCACCATGTATAGACTATAGGATGTCACAACTCAATTTATGATCTAACTTATACTTTCAATCACGTTTATTTGCATTAAGAAAAGAATGAAAACAAGAATAAATTTATGTCTGCTACTAGGTAAATTTCAAACTTTCAAGAATCTATGTCGAAGTATAAACTTTAGTTTAATTTACAACAATGTCACCAATTAATCTTTAACATATTTAAAATTGTCTGTTGTGAGTATGATAGTGGATGGTATTGTATTTATATGTATCAATCCTAATTGTGGATGTTTGGTTGCCTTAGTATGCCATGTTTTGTGCCATTGAATTGGTGTAAGTGCATTTGTGAAAAAGGGTAGAGAATGGCTTGGTAAATAGTCCTTATCGGGTAGTCACATGTGCGTGTGTCTAGGCCGTGTGTGACACACGGTCTGCCCCATAGGCATGTGTCCTGGCTGTGTGTCCCATCCACCTTAATTTTGAGAAACAGAATGCTCAGAATTGAGCACACAGGCAGAGACACGAGCGTGTGTCTCATCCGTGTGGATGACATGGCCTCAAGGACGGGCCTGTGTCTTGGGTGTGTGAAGTCTACACTTATTTTGTGAAAATTTAATTATCCATATGGACTAGCACACAGACGTGTGACTTACTTATGTGACATCAATTTATTCATGCATTGCAAAACAGAGAGTTACACGGGTTAGGGACACGGGCGTGTGTAACCAGACGCGTGTGTAACCCCTGTTTAGGGAAAAAAATTTCTAAGTTTTGTAAAAATTTCTAAAGTTCTCAATTTAGTCCCAAACCACTTCCAATGCATGTTTTGGGCCTCGTAGGCTCGTAATAGGGACTTTATGACTAATTGCAAATGGTTTTAATTTGGAAGTAAATTTATGACTTGGAATTGTATGTTTACTTGTGATGTAAGCCCGGTAGTGCTTTGTACCCTGTTCTGGCGTCGAACATGGGTAACGGGTGTTACATAGTCACTTTGTACTAAATTTTTTAATATGACCATTTAATTCCATTTACAAAAATGACCCTAAAACTCCACCTTTAGGTTATCTCGCTGTATGTAAGTTACAACTAAGAAACAAATTTGTTGATGGGCAGCGATCTCTGACCTAGTCCCTTCTCGAACTTCTAAAATTCCTTATTTACCTACAATACATAACTCTAATGCAATTGCACTGTTTGGCTGGAACTTCTCAATGGCTTTGTTTGTATTAAGACAGTACGCCATCATCCTCTTCACAGTAGATGATTCTTTTAGCGATTTTCCCCTTACAGATTCCATTTTTAATTATTGCCTTCACGACCCTTATGTACCTATCTCCTCAAGAGGGAAATCCTCACAGATTCCTACATGCAAACTTTAAAAGATAACCTGTAGACAATACCCATAACACACCTTGCACTGATGACTACATATATCCACAAAAAACCAATCTTGGTGAATAATCTCTATTGCGGGCTGTTAATAGGGTTTGTCTTACTGAACTTGGACTCATATTATAATCCTCCTAGACCCATAAGAGAAGCACCCTTGTGATGTAATATATAAAGCATGCTCATTCCTATCAAATGAATAGATCAAATGGTACATCATCCCGCCCCTGTTCCACAATCAAGTAGTCTACTCTTAGTGGTTATCACTTTGAATTAGATAACTTGTAAGCGAATTCTTAATATCGAATCCTTTATTGGCGAAATTAGACATATAAGTAGTCGTAGTGGACTAACGTATCTTTCATATACAGTTCTTCATTTTAGAAGTATAGGAGAATACCCTTATATCATCCCCAAAGAAACTGGCGGACTTCATATATATGATCTAACTTCCATACAAATTGCATGTACAATGGGCTTGAGCTTAGGATGTGCTACTAGTACGTGGACTTGCAAAGTTAAATTTGAATCCTTAAATTCCTCCATGGCTCTCATCAAAATGAATTCATTAACTACTGTCAGTACAAATCTGTAAGAATAAGCTGGCGAACCATCATAACTTATGTCCGCCTAACCTTATCTTCTAGTACAGGCACAATGGCCTTATCATAATAATAGACCACCCCTATTCAAGCCCATACCAACGGACATATAGTGAAATCATATTCATAAGATAGTTATAGCGAGTTCTCCTCACAACGATAGTCCTGGCAGACTTTCCCCATATTATATAGTCCTTACGAACCTCCACAAGAGATAGTTTTAATGACTTCTGACTGCCTCCAGATGTACTAACGTTCAGAGTGTGAATACTGCAATAGAATGAAAAATTATAAGGCAGTATCCACAAGTATATGGTTCGAGTTGTAAAATAGATTTTACAATGAAATAGGTAAGTCCTCTGAAGATCATACCCAAGGGAGTTGAGTTCTAAATCAATCTTAACCTAAACAATTAAAGATCTAATTAATACTTTAAGTCTGTTATAGTTCGAAAGTAAAATAAGAGATAATTTTAGGGTTTCTTAAATTATGGAATTAAATAACATTAAAAGAAAATTGCAAGAGATAGATATGGGTAAGTGATGTCACAAAATTGGGTCAATTTGTAAACTTCTTCATTACTTCCCTTGATGTTCTGAAATAGTGTTGTCTTTGTCGCAATGTTAACGTTGTTTTCCAAATTTTTGATCCGTCGGTATGCTTCAAATGTCTGTTGGACCATTCTTTGACCTACCTATAACCTGTTAACAATTTTTGTTAGTAAAATATGTAGTTAGTACAGTTAGTAATGGTCAACTAGTAGAAAGAGTTAGGTTTTGCTGCCGGACTCATCCGTTAGCTCAGTTAATATGCACCGATAGGCTTCTTGTAATTTGTTTCTATCTATATTATTTCAGCACCTATCATTCCAATCAATTCAACTACGGTTGTCTCGTTCTCTAAATTTACCTTTCTAGCTTACTTTAACGATCGACAACTCTTTTTTAAGGTTATAACTATCAGTAATCTGCATGGCCACATACCCATATAACTACTTTAATTGGTGTTCATCATTTGTATGTTGGAGAAAGGTTATGGATTATGGTTCACAATGGTTTTCTATGGTGTTTCTGTTCTTTTCATTAACCAGGTATGCCTTTTCAGAAGTACTGTTTAAAGCTATTCGCAGAGAGATAGAGAAGGAATATTATATTACGTTATTGGAGTTCTACTTCAGTTGGATTTTAAATCCATCTATTAGACTTTGGATAATTCCCTTTGGTGGTCCTTGGAAGAATCAAACATTCTGTAACAGCCTAACTCAATGTTTATACATATTGACTGTTCGACCTAACGGTAACCTGTTATATGATTGTAAGTTTTGTCAATATATTTTTTTCCCACTCATTTGAGAAGTTGGCAATTTCCCAGATCTATAGACTTCTAGGGTGCTTAGTTTAGGACTAGGGGAGTGAACAAAACAGTCAATTTAGGCTCATCCTTCAGAATCATTGGTTTCTCATCTTGACATCCTATGAACTTCTGAATCAATAGACATTTTTCTATTATCTCAATCCTAACTATCATCGTCTTTGTTAGTGGGTCTTTATTATATTGTTCTTGTGGTTCGGTATCACTTGAGGTTTCTGAGACAATATTTTTCTGATCTATTTGATTCTTCAATTCATTGTCCATTTCCTCTGCTAGTTGCATATCTCCTCTTTCTGAAGTTCCATTTAAGTTCTCTGAATATTTTTCCATCGGCTAGAGGGTATAATAATCTAAAGATTCTCCTTCTTCACAAGCTCCTATGATAACATTCTCTTCTCTAAGTAGTTTCGGACTTGGCACCTCTTAGTACGTTTCTGATGGCATATTATTGTGGTCATTATCATCTTAGGGATGAGCTAGGGTCTCTTCTCGGAGTTTACTTAATTTGAGCAATCGTTAATTCTCCTAGATTTCCCAATCTTCATAGACTCCTTCTTAAATATCTTCATCATAATCGAAGTCTTCATCAGGCCACATATAATAGAAGTCATCCATGACTTATGCTGACTGATTGTTTTGTGTCTAGGATTCCTAAAATTAAACAACTATTAGAATTGTTATGTAAAAAAATAAATTGAAAAGCGTAGCTATAACCTATAAATTTCCTAATTATTCCTTAACAAAGCAAAACGTAGAAACAATCTAATGACATTACCTCCTCTGCAACGGCGCCAACAACTTGACCATCTCCGACCATACTAACATGCAAAATGTAAATACTGTAATAGAATGAAAAATAACGAGGCAGTATCCCTAAGTATACGAGTCGAGTTGTAATATAGATTTTACAACGAAGTAGGTAAGTACTTAGAGAATTGTACCCAAGGGAGACAGGTACTAAATCAAAATTAAACTAAACATTTAAAGATCTAATTAATACTTTAAGTTAGGTACTAAGGAAATAAAATAACATAAAAAGAGTAAAATTGAAAGAGATGGAGAGAAGTCAAGTGCATCAAATCTAAAGATGGGTAATTAGCTTGCTTCAGCAATATCAATCAACTGTCATCTCAGGTTCTTCGTCAATCAACTAGTCACTTCCCTAGTAGGATCTTCCAATCTTCCACTAACATAACGAGTCAGCAAGAACTTCTTATCTGCTAACCTTATAGTCCAAACTAATTTTGGGTCAAGGTGTTCACGGATAAGCAATACAATTTTTAGTTAATTCCCACCTTCATGATTTCTTAGGGTTGTCAGGCCTAGGGTTTGTTTCATGTTCTTCTTTTCCCAAACAATTGAAACATTGAATAACCCTACAAAATAGTGAAGAGATCATGCTTCCACTCACTAATCCCCCACAGAAGGATTAGTTCCTCATGGCTTTCATAAACAATATGGAAGAAATGGAAGAATTAATCATAGGAAATGGATTGAAATAGAGAGTTTAAGAAAAACCTTATTGATATTGATAATAAGCATGAATCCACAGAAGTTGATCCCCTTTACAATCAGATCTCTTGAAGAAAGAAAATAACTGAAACTAGGAAAATCTAAGAAAGAAACAAAATAAGGCTAAATTTAACGGAAGAAAACTATATTAAAACTTAGATGTCCTTTACATGTGCTAAATGGGCCTAGCTATAGCCTTCATG
This sequence comes from Gossypium longicalyx, assembly GCA_025698465.1. Classification (NCBI taxonomy): domain Eukaryota; kingdom Viridiplantae; phylum Streptophyta; class Magnoliopsida; order Malvales; family Malvaceae; genus Gossypium; species Gossypium longicalyx. Next base: position 33,529,668 of record CM047005.1, read on the forward strand.
TAGCCATCGTCCTTAACATGTGTGCCACGATGTCCTTTACATGTGCTAAATGGGCCTAGCTATAGCCTTCATGTAGCCATCGTCCTTAACATGTGTGCCACACAGCCTGGAACACAGGCTTGTGTCCTGACCATGTGAGACCTGCACCTAATTCAAATTAAATTAATTAACCACATGGCCTAGCACACGGGCGTATGGAATGGTGGTGTGTGCAAGTTAGAGAGTTACACGGGGTCAAACACAGGCTCTAGCACGGGTGTGTCCTAGGGTCACACGGGCATGTCTCTTGGACCACACAGGCGTGTGGGCCCTACACCTTCAAAAACATTTGTAATTTCATGAAAAATTCTTAGAGGTCCTGATTAAGTCCCGGCTCAATTCTAGTACTCGTATTGGACCTCAAGGGTCCAACTAAGGGATGTTATAAATAATCTCGGTTAATGAATAGTGATTTGCATGAATGAATTGAAATATGTTCTAGATGTTCTGGTAATGCTGTGGAACCCTGTTACTATGACAGGTATAGGTTAGGGGTGTTACATTTATTGGTATCAGAGCTATGGTTTAACCGATTCTCAAATTTGATGTAGCAAACACAAGTTTAACTATACATGCCATTATATAAATTGTGATAGTGTGATGACTCCTGATCATTTTTAAATTTGTTTTTCATGTAGTAATGTCATCCAAACAAGCTAGAGCTAAATCCGAGGAAGCTAAGAGCAATGCCTCAGCTTCAGTACAAAGAGTTGCCTCAGCATCCGATAGTGAAAGGCCAGTGTCTGAGGGCCGAAGTGAGGAGGCAAAACAAGTCTTCTTTCAAATGATGAATGAATGATTTACCCAGTACTTGAGAACAAACTCCACTGTACAACGACATCCCCCACTTACTCCTCAACTAGTTCTTAAGGTACCACAGGGTGCTGAACCTGTTAGGATTGGTAAGCCTTCGATAGATAAAATTTACAAACATCAGGCGGAAGAATTTAGGGCTACTGTAGATGATGATCCAGAAAAGGGCAGAGTGCTTGCTTGAAAACACTATCCGAGTTTTTGATGAACTATCCTACACACCTGTTGAGTGCCTGAAATGTGTAGTGTTTTTATTGAAAGATATGGCTTATCATCGGTGGAATACCATCACATCAGTTGTACCAAGAGAGAATATTACATGGGAGTTCTTCCAGACTGAATTGAGGAAGAAATATGTTAGTCAGAGGTACATGGATCAGAAAAAGAAAGAATTTCTGAAACTCAAGCAGGGAAGCATGATTGTATCTGAATATGAACGAAAATTTGCTCGACTGAGTAAGTATGCTAGGGAATGGGTTTTAACCGAGGTTGAAATGTGTAAACATTTTAAAGAGTGCCTAAATAAAGATATCAAGTTGTTGATTGGGATTCTCGAGATAAGGGAATTTGCGGCGTTAGCCGGCCGAGCACATATAGCCGAGGAACTGAGTAAAGAAAAGAAACAAGCCAAAAGAAGCTTGGATTTCTGGGAAAATAGCTATGAGTAAGTCAAAATAAATTAAAGAAGTATTATGATCATGTGACCACTTCTACAAGATATTTTAGAAGGGAGCGGGACTCTCAACGATCTAACCCGAGGTCTTCAACTCTATCTGTGACCAGTGTGGGTAGTGTCAATAATCCCAAACCGAAATGTAAACATTGTAACAAGTTTCATCATGGGGAATGTCAGACTAGAAGTGGAGCTTGTTTTGGATGTGGTTCACTTGACCATTTTCTTAGGGATTGCCCCAAAAGAATTGAAAAAGAGATAGAATCAGCTCCAAAGCCGAGCAATCCTGTTACGAGAGGCAGACCACCCTGTCATTCCGGTAATGTTAGTGGTAGTCGAGGTACTACCAAGGATACAACAGCTAGATTTGAAGCACGAGCACCTGCAAGAACATATGCTATTCGTGCTAGAGAAGATTCCCAGACGTCATTACTGGTACATTTTCTTTACTTGATACTAATATTACTGCATTGATTGACCCTTGTTCCACACACTCAAATATATGTACGAACCTAGTGTCTGTTAAAAATTTACCTTTTGTATTCACTGAATTTGTGGTTAAAGTTTCAAACCCTCTAGGCCAGAGTGTTATGGCGGACAAAGTTTGTAAGAATTGTTCGTTTGTGGTAAAAGGTTATTTTTTTTCGGTTGACTTGATGTTATTGCCCTTTGATGTGTTTGATGTAATCTTGGGAATGGATTGGTTAACCCGATATGATGCAATGGTAAACTGTAAGCAGAAATATATTGTATTGAAATGTTAGAATGGTGAATTACTTCGTGTTGAATCTAATAAACTGGATGGATTACCTAATGTGATTTTAGCAATATCAGAACAGAAATATGTCAGAAAGGGGTATGACACTTATCTTGCATATGTGATGGATACTAAGGTATTTGAATCAAAGATTCAGTCAGTGCCGGTAGTAAGTGAATTTCCTAATGTATTCCCTGAAGAATTACCTGGTATGCCACCGGAAAGAGAAGTGGAATTCTCTATAAACCTTATCCCGGGAATGACACCGATATCCATAGCGCCTTACAAAATGGCTCCTACTAAGTTGTAAGAGCTGAAAGTATAGTTGCAAGAATTGATAGACAAAGGTTTTGCTCAACCTAGTTACTCACCTTTGGGTGTGCCAGTTTTATTCGTAAAGAAGAAGGATGGATCGTTGAGGTTGTATATTGATTACAGATAGCTCAAAAAAGTTACAATAAAGAACAAGTATCCATTGCCTTGGATCGATGATTTGTTTGACCAGTTAAAGTGTGCTACTATATTTTCAAAGATTGATCTCCGATCTGGTTACTACTAATTACAGGTAAAGGAATCGGACGTGCCAAAGACAACTTTTAGAACTAGGTATAGACACTATGAGTTTCTTGTGATACCATTCGGCCTGAAAAAAGCACCTGCATTGTTTATGGACTTGAGGAATATAATTTTTAGCCCATACTTAGACATGTTTGTGGTGGTATTTATAGATGATATTTTGGTTTACTCTCGGAATAAAAATAAGCATGCTGAGCATTTGAGAATAGTGTTGAAAACTCTGTGAGAGAAACAACAGTACACCAAATTCAATAAATGTGAATTTTGGCTGAGGGAAGTTAGCTTTCTTAGGCATGTAGTATCTGTTGAAGGTGTCTGAGTAGACCCAGTTAAAATTTCAGCCATTGTAAATTGGAAACCATCGAAGAACGTCTCTGAAGTCTAAAGTTTTATGGGACTACCTGGTTATTATCGGAGATTTGTAAAAAAATTTTCGATGATAGCTTCTTCGATGACTCATTTGCTATAGAAAGATGTAAAATTTGAGTGGACCGATAAATGTCAATAGAGCTTTGACAAATTAAAGGCTTTATTGACAGAAGCACCTATGGTAATCTAGCCTGAATCGGGTAAGGAATTTATAGTTTACAGTGATGCGTCATTGAATGGTTTAGACTGTGTTTTGATGCAAAATGGTAAGGTAGTAGCCTATGCTTCATAACAGCTAAAGCCTCATGGAAAGAATTACCCGACACATGATCTTGAATTGGTAGCCATATTATTTGCATTAAAAATCTGGCGGCATTACTTGTTTGGTGAAAAATGTCACATATTCACTGATCATAAAAGCTTGAAATATTTGATGTCACAGAAAGATTTGAATTTGAGACAGCGTCGATGGCTTGAATTGCTGAAAGATTATGTTCTTGTTATTGACTACCATCCGAGGAAAGCCAATGTAGTGGCAGATGCTTTGAGTAGAAAATCCCTATATGCTCTGCGAGCAATGAACACTCGATTGTCATTGTCTGATGATGGTTCAATCATAGCTGAGTTAAAAGTTAGACTGATGTTTTTACAGTAAATTTTTGAAACTCAGAGAGATGATATCAAGTTGCAATCAAGACGGGTAAAGAGTGAATCAACTTCTGATTCTGAATTTCAGATTGGGACTGATGGTTGTTTGTTATTCAGAGGCAGAGTATATGTATCGAAAGATTCTGAATTAGTACAGAAGATTTTGAATGAAGCTCATAATGGTAACATGTCTATTCATCCTGGTAGTAATAAAATGTATAACGATTTGAAAAAGATGTATTGGTGGTTGGGAGTGAAACGAGATATTTCTGAGTTTGTATCTAAATGCTTGATATGTCAGCAAGTAAAAGCTAAACATTAGTTGCCTTCTGGACTATTGCAGCTGGTTACGATACCGGAATGGAAATGGGAAAGAATTACTATGGACTTTGTAACGGGATTACCCCTATATTCAAAGAAGAAAGATGCCATTTGGGTAATTGTTGATCAGTTGACTAAGTCTGCACACTTTATCCCAGTACGTATGGATTTTTCCTTGGATAGATTGGCTGAGTCATATGTTTCTGAGATAGTCAGATTGCATGGAGTGCCTGTCTCTATTATTTTAGACAGAGATCCTTGGTTTACTTTTTGATTCTAGAACAAATTGCAAGAAGCTCTGGGTACTCAGCTACAGTTTAGTACTGTTTTTCACCCCCAAATAGATGGTCAATCTGAATAGGTAATACAAATCTTAGAAGAATGCTTTGGTGTTGTGTACTCGAGTTTGAAGGTAACTGGGAAAGATATTTGCCTCTAGTTGAATTCACTTATAATAACAGTTATCAGTCTAGTATTAAAATGGCACCGTATGAAGCCTTGTATGGGCGCAAATGTAGAACTCCATTGTATTGAACAAAACTTAATGAGAAAAAGTTACACGGGGTTGACTTAGTCCGAGAGACCAAAGAAAAAGTGAAGGTAATTCTAGACAGCCTGAAAGTAACCTCTAATTGATAAAAGTCTTATGTTGATTTGAAAAGAAAGGAAATAAAATTTCAGGATGGTGACAAGGTATTCTTGAGAGTGTCGCATTGGAAGAAAGTACTTCGGTTTGGTTGTAAAGGAAAATTGAGTCCATAGTTCTTTGGACCATATGAGATTACTGAAAGAATTGGATTGGTTGCATATCAGTTAGCTTTACCACCAGAGCTTGAACGAATTCATAATGTTTTTCATGTGTCTATGTTACGCTAGTATCGATCTGATCCTTCACATGTTATCTCTTCGACAGAGGTAGATATCTAGCCTGATATGACATGTGGTGAGGAACCAATCAAAATCTTAGCTCGAGAAACAAAAGAGTTAAGAAATAAAAAGGTAGCTTTGGTAAAAGTTCTTTAGCAAAGGCATGGTATTGAGGAGGCTACCTGGGAAATAGAGGATACAATGAGAAAGCAATACCCGAATCATTTTACTGGTAAGATTTTCAGGGAAGAAAATCGCTAACGAGGGGAGAGTTGTAACAACCTATTTTTCAGTGAAATCAGAACAGTGGTTTTGGGACCACAAGTCTGATCCAAAATACATTTTATTTTAATTTTACCATATGGCCCGTAATATGATAGAAATGACGTGTGAAAATTTTGATATGAAAATTTTATCGATTTAGTGCCTAATTATGAGAAGGACTAAATCGCATAAAATATGAAAGTTGAATTCTAGTAGCTATGAGGATCAAATAGCTATGGAATTTAAAACTTAAGGTCCTTATATGGTAATTAGACCATTAATAAAAATTTGTAGATTTTTTATGGCGCCACATCCATGGAATTATAGAAAAAGACAAGGGACTAAATTGGAAATACCAAAATACATGATTAATTAAAAAGATTAATAGAATTATATCATCTTATTTTGTCATCTTCATCCTTAAAAACACATGGAACCCTAGGAGAGAGGAAAGAAGCTTTCAAAGCCTAATTGGGTAAGTTCTCTTGTTTCGTTTTTAGTAATTTTGGTATTTTTGGAACCGGGATATCTTAATCTCTCTATTTGAGGGATTAATTTGAAAAGTTATCAAGGTATGAAAATGGGTCATGGATGTCTTATGCTGGAAATTATAAATTTATGGTAGAAAATTAAATATTATTGTTAGATAAACAACTTTTGCAAGGTGATTTTTGATGAAAAATTGATTTAAGGACTAAAATGTGAACTTATAAAATTTGATGAAAAATTCTAAAATTTTATGTAAATATATGCTGGAAAATTTGTAATGGGGCTTTGGTTAGGCTTGAAATAGGGAGTAATTTGTACAAGTTTCATTTTTCGAGCCTAGGGACAAAATCAAAATTTTTAGAAAAGTTAGGGGCAAAATGGTAATTTTGCCTAGGACGTAAATTGGGTCCGTCTAAGTATGAAATGTATGAAATTAATGATTAAATTCATTTATATAGATTTGGAAAATACAAACTCGAGGTTAGATCGAGGAAAGGAAAAGATTTCAGATTAGTAGATTTTTACGCAAACAAGTGTCGAGGTAAGTTCGTGTAACTTAATCGAATATTTAATTATGTAAATTGGATCTTGTATTGTATGTAATCTGATTTATGTTAATGTGCCTTACTTGTATGTTATGATGGAAAATTATCCATGCTTGACATGGTAATAAAAGGGTTAAGTCCCGATTGAATATTGAGTTCCGATGAATGTATATGCTTTCCCGAAACTAATAAGGTCCTGCATTTGTTGCAGATGGGATTTGGCTCAGACGAGTAATCCTAATAACCTTGTTAGATAAAGGATTTAGCCCAACGGGTAATCCCGATATAATACCTCTCGAGCACACGTTATGATTAGGGTTTTGCCTGGACTGATAACCTTAATTGAGCTCTTGTGAGCATATGTTATTTAAAGGATTTAGCCTAGACTAGTGATCCTGTTATACGACATGTGACTCGTGAGTGTGTTCCTTGGTTAAGTACCCTAAAGGGTACCCTCAATAAGAATTGATGGATTAATGAATCATACACCTCGAGTGTACTACTTGAGCCTTCATCGGGATTTCAATAATTCAATGGACATATAACTCATGACTTGGCATGAAATGCTTGAGATAAAATGATAATGACTTGAAAGAACATTGCTTGATGAGATCATCTATGTTACTTGATTGATATGAATATTTTGGTGTCTAACATGTTTGATTGATTGTATGTGTTTAGGCAATTTAGCCAAATGGATGGAAAACATGATATGTATGCTTAGATTTATTAAATAAGATTGGTAAGTTTAGTTTCTATTATACGAACTTACCAAGCATTTAATGCTTACTTCTTTTACTTTTCCCCTATTTTATAGTGCTCTGAAGCTCGTGAAGGTTGGAAGATCGTTGGAGCATCATCACACTATCAACCTAGCATTTTGGATATATTTAGTGAAATCATTTTGGTGCAATGGCATGTATAGGGAAACTTGGCCAATAGTGGCCTAAAGTGTCATTTTGTAACCTAGCAATTGGAATGGCTAGTGATGACTCATTTTGGGATATGATTTAGTAAACTATTATGATATATATCCATATGTGAACATGTGACCCAATGTTGTGAATGTCTAAGTTAAGCTAAGGCGAGTTAGTAACCATGTATGCATGAAATGGTATGCCTTGATGAATGGTGAATTTGTTCAATTGGAATGCTTGAATTGGTTGGAATTGGTTAAGTGTTTATTGTGTAGGTTTTTGGGTGATTGTGGGTGAGAAATGAAGCTAGGAAATGGCTTCATTTTTTCCACATGGGCAAACACACGGGCGTGTGTCTAGATCGTGTGTGACACACGGACTGGTAACACGGGCATGTGGTTAGACTGTGTGCCCTACACCTAAATTTTGAGAAACAGAATGCTCAGAATTGGACACACAGGCAGAGACACGGGCGTGTGTCTCAGCCATGTGTGCAACATGGCCTAGAACACGAGCTTGTGTCCTAGCCGTGTGAAACCTGCACCTAATTTGAATTGAATTAATTAACCACACGGCCTAGCACACGGGCGTGTGGCATGACCATGTGTGCAAGTCAGTGAGTTACACGGGATCGAACACGGCCTCTTGCACGGGCGTGTCCCAGGGCCTTGAAATTTTTTTTTGTAATTTCACGAAAAATTCTTAAAGGTCCCGATTAAGTCCCGACTCGATTCTTATTGGACCTGGAGGGTCCAATTAAGAGATTTTATAAATAATCTCGGTTAGTGAATAGTGATTTGCATGAATGAATTGAAAAATGTTTTGGATGTTCTGATAATGCTTTGAAACCCTATTCTGGCAATGGGTACGGAATAGGGGTGTTACAAAAACGACATGTTTCGTGTTTTGTTCTCGTCACAAAGTTGATGTCATGACACACCAACACCTGTGTTGTAACACATAGCAACCAGCATGTTCCTCTGTAGCCATCTTTAGGGGTATGTCGCGACACCCTCAGCCTATGTCACGACATTGAAGGCAGTTTCTCACTTTCTCTATTCTGCTCGCTATGTTGCAACATCCGGTATCCCATGTTGCGACATAACATCCAATATTGACTCGAAATACCCACTAATGGTCTCCTGCACACTTACAAATTACATTAGCTCTCCCTTAGGCCTCATTTGACCCTTAAGGTTAATAAATGACTCGATCTGCACATTTTATTGAATGCAAACAAAACTAAAGAAACTGAATTAAAACATAACGGAAATGCTTGTATTCAAGCTCCTTAAATATGAAAACTAGTTTAATCCGATACACCGAATTACGGCAGATCAACTTCCCACATTAGATAGTCCTGACGGGCTTCTTACATTAGATAGTCCTGGCGGACATCCCACATATACGTTAATGCCATGACCATCGACTTCCATTCATCCCACTAAGGGCTCTTATCCCTTTCCTGAGGGGCTCTAAAGCATCCCACACAATGGGTTCTCATATACAGGTGCACACTAAGTCTTCATATAATTTAATCTCCTTTCTAACTCAGTCCAATTGAACCTCCCTTAAAGCCACATAAATATAATGCATATGTAATCCCATGTATGACCATCTGAGCCTCCTCAAACCCATATATATTTTATGTATACATATTCAGCCAACTTATGTTGTCTATCATGCGACATATAGTACACCCATCATACCATTATGCATCATAATCATATTTACTCACAGGCATAACATTGCATCTCATTAAACTACATACTACACACCATATCATTAATCTATTAAACCATTATCAAACTCATCCAAACGATATTTACATTCAATATCACATGCACACATAAGACATCAACACTTCGCCACAAGTTGATTCACCATTGGTAAATCCCCAATTCATCACATTCAGTAATTAACAAAACAGGACACATTCATTTAAGGTCTGAGTTAAAGAACTCACCTGAGCTTCATCACCAATTCCATCTTCTAAGCCTTTTTCCTTTGCTACACGAGCCTCTTTAATCAATACAACACAAAAACTATATTAGAATCCAACTCAAACCATTCATTATTACAAAAACCATAATTTCTTTGCATGCAGAGGTCATTTCTCTTCCACTTTACCCCAAAATAGAACAAAACCAATAATTTACTAAAATCCTTAACTATCGTCTTTTTCTTGAATCTACTAATGTAGAGAGATTAGAAAAATTACCTTCATGTAAGATTTCCAATTTCTAATACTTAATCTTTAGTCTCTTTCGTTCATGAAGGAACATTCCTCAATCTTTCTCGCTTTCATGACAAACTAGAACAAAAAGAAAAAGAATAGAAAAACAGAAGAATCGCCCTCGGAGAAGAATGCTTCTCCTATATATATAGTTCTTCAAAACCAATACACCGCAACCTAGAAATACCTCAATCATCATGTCTCCCACTAATGTTTACTTAGTTCAATACTAAATGGACTATGGTTGAAATTCAACTTTTCCTCAACCAGTCCACTTATTGTTCTTATTTACAAAAAAAACCTGCCAGATTAGAGAACCTTTATATTTAGTACGCCAAACTATTTTGCTATTTAGGACCTTACAAATCCTGGTGTGATAATATAATTGTCAAAAGTCTATCGAAACGAGGGATGGATAGTGTGAACTCCTAAGCGATCTGATCATCAAATTCTGCTAGTGGACAGCTACAAATTCTGTATGGCGTCGACAGCCATGTTTTCCGTCATTTGAAAATTTCAAAAAAATGGGTTTTCGTTACACACCTGACACGAATTTGTCATAGGAACAACCGAAGTGATTTCAGAACCTAAAAATGATAATTCAATGACCGAATACACATTTCTTCTCAATGATTACAAGAAATCAAGTTACAAACTTAAAATCATGTCGAAAGATTTGACACAACCCAAACTCAAAAATTCACCACTCATATTGCACGAAAGAGTGAGAAACGAGCATAATGCATTGGAGGAATGTCTCTCATAGGATCCTCGCCTAAATAGGAAACCAATCGGATGCTTAACCAGAGAATTCGAACAAATAGACGCAGAAAATCCATTTCGAAAAAAGAACGATAACAAACTAAAACTCGTTAAAACAAAGTAGAATCACAATGGAACTTACACAATAACCTTCCAATCGACACAAAGAGTAACTTAGAACTCCCAATTCAACCCAGTAACAGTCTACAGAAAGAACAAAAAGAAAAGAGAAGAAAAGAAAAAGGAAAAGGAGAAGAACGGTAAGAGGATGAAGGAAGAAACATTTTGTTTTTGTTTTTTTTAAAACTATTTAATTTAGGAAAGCTATAACTAAAAAATTTACCGAGCAGCAAAAACATTTCCTTAGCACATACACAGAGTCCCAAAAATAGAACTAGAAGGTATACAAAAGCTTCACCATCGAACCAGCAAGGTCATTCTTGACATAGAATTACACATAATTAAACTTAAGTAGATAGTTTAAGAAGAGGGATTAAGAGAATTTAAAAACATAATCACAAAACTTTCCAATAGTGAGAATCAAACCCTTGACCCCAAACATATAAGCAGAACACTTAACCACAAATACAGAGACTTAATTATTAAAAGATGTTAATAGGCACACATTAAAATTTTCGGGCATTACAACTCTCTCCCCCTAAAAGAAATTTCATCCTTGAAATTTACCTGACTGAAACAGATAAGGGTATTGCTAACGAATCGAATCCTCAGGTTCCCAAGTGGCTTCCTCAATTCCATGATTCTACCACAAAACCTTAATCAGAAGAACAATATTTCTTCTTAAGACCCTTTCGTCTTGGTCCAAAATTTGAACAGGTTCCTCCTAAAACATCAAATCTGGTCTCACCTCAATCTCCTCGATAAGGACAATATGAGATGGGTGAGACCGGTACCGTCTCAGCATAGAGATGTGGAATATACCGTGAATCTATTCTAATTCAGGAGGTATCCCTAACTGATAGGCAATAGATCTAATATGTTCTAGAATACGTTAAGGTCCAATGAACCTCGGGCTTAACTTATCCTTACGTCTAAACTGAAAAACCTTTTTTTTACGGAGAAACTTTCAGATACACTTGATCACCTACAAAATACCTAATATCTTTTCTATTTAAATATGCATGCAATTTTTTTCGGTCGAAAGTTGTATTTAGACGGTCTAGAATCAGTTTAACAGTATTCTCAGTCTCAAAAACTAGCTCGGGACCTAAAACCTGATTCTCACCTAAGTCAGTCCAACACAGAGGAATACGACGCTTACAACCATGCAGAGACTCGTAAGGTTCCATCTGACTGCTAAACTGAAAACTATTATTATATGTGAATTCAGCTAGTGGAAGATATTCTTCCCAACCACCTCAAAAGTCAATCACATAGCTCCGTAATATATCCTCCATAATCTGAATGACTCGTTTAGACTGTCCATCGGTCTAAGGTGATACACAACACTGAAATCCAATCGAGTGCCTAAAGCCTCATAAAGCTTCTTCCAAATTAGCTAGCTTATGAAGTGAATAATCTATCCTGACATATAGAAATCGATCGATGATGACCTAAACAAAATCCTTTTTAGTGGGTGTCAAAGGCAACCCACTAACAAAGTCCATCGTGACATGCTTCCATTTCCACAGGGAATCTTAACCAGCTGTAGAAGACTAGAAGGCAACTGATGTTCAGCCTTAACCTTCTAACATGTTAGACAGTGGGAGATGAAGGTAGTAACCTCTCGTTTCAAATCGAGCCACCAATAGAGCTTTCGGAGATCTCTATACAATTTATTTCCATCAGGATCTGTAAAATAAGGCCTACTATGTGCTTTTCAAAGAATCGATTACCTTAACTCTACATCATTAGGCATACAAATTAACCCCTAAAACACAGAACCCTATCCAATTTGACGAAAACTATAAGGTTCACCTGCTTGAACCTGACGAAAATGCAGAACCAGAGACTCATCACTAAACTGTTTGGCTCGAATTTGATCAATACATGTTGGTTTAACCTATAAATCAGCTAGAAAACTCCCATAATTAAACATCAGACAAGCAAGCATCGCTCTCAGATCAGTTACTGCTCTACGACTAAGAGCATCGACCACAACATTGGCCTTACCAACATGGTGCTCTATCGTGCAGCTGTAATCCTTAAGTAACTCAAACCATCTACATCGCCTAACATTTAACTCTTTTTGAGTTAGCAAATACTTGGGGCTTTTGTGGTCGGTGTAGTTGATACACCTCTCACCATACAAATAGTGTCTCTAGAGTTTTAGGGCAAAGCCAACAGAAACCAAGTCAAGGTAGTGCGTAAGATATTTTCTCTCATGTGACTTAAGCTGTTGGGACGCATACGCCATTACCTTACCCTTCTCCACCAGAATGCACCCCAAATCGACGTATGAAGCATCGTTGTAGACAAAAAACTCCCTACCAGACTCAGGCTATACCAGAACAGGTGCCTACATCAAAACGGACTTGATCTTCTCAAAGCTAACCTGTTGCTCATCAAACTACACAAACGGAGAGTTCTTATGCAATATATTAGTTAGTGGAGCTGGTATAACACCCTTAGCCCATATCTGTCGCTGGATTAGGGCCACGAAGTATTATCGAATCATAATGTCAAACAATGAACAATTTACAACCATAAACAAATCACAAGTTAAATCATGGTAATATCAATCAAAAACATTCATACAGTCCCTTATATGAGCCCTCGAGGCCCAAAATAGACATTAGAAATGACTTGAGGCCCAAAACAGACATCAGATGGTAGTGTGGCCAAGCCGTGTGACTCCCACGGCCACAAGAAACGTCTGTGTGGCCAAGCCGTATGACTCATAGGGCCAATAGACACGCCCGTGTGGCTAGGCTGTGTGTGCAATTAAAATAAGGACACATTATCGTGTCCCAGCCCGTGTTCGCGCCCCTGTAACTCACTAACTTGGGCAACAAGGCCAAGCAACACGCCCGTGTACTCTACAAAATAACCTAACAGGCCTGTGTGTTAGGCCGTGTAACGGCCTAACTTGCAACCATTTTGAAAGCTACAGGGGACACATGGCCGAGTCACCTGGCTGTGTGTCACACACAATTGAGACACACGCCTATGTCTCTACTGATGTGGATGAAAAATAGGGCGTTTCCAAGCCATTTTTCTCACCCAAACTTACAACCAATGCACAAGCCAATTGCAACAAAAATCAAGCATTCAAAACTCATTTTGCATTTGCATATCCAGGCTTAATCAACCTAAAATCTAACCATTCAACCAATATGCCAAAATGGCACCTCAATTTAACAAAAAAAATTTTACTTTAACACCTAACCAATTCAATTCACAATTAAACTACTAATTGGATCGTCCTAATACTATATTTGCCATAATGTTCATAAACCAAATATGCATACATAACCAATACAAAATAGCCATATACATAACTAACTTATACCATACCAAATTTACCAAAACATGATCATTTTCAAACTACCAAATCAAACCAATAGCAACCTTATGAAATATTCCTTTTTCACCATTCACCAACTCATATTATAACATTTCTATTCCATCACTATAACATCCCGAATTAGGGCCTAGTCGAAATAGTGGTTTTGAGACCATAAATCTGAAATAGAAATAATTATTTTATAATTATTATGAGGTCCATCATATGTAAGCATGCTTGTGTGAAAGTTTCATGAAGAAATTCTATGCATAAAATGTCCAATTGAACCTTAGGGACCAAATTGAATAAGATGAAAAACTTGCATTCTAGACGCTTTTAGCATGAAATTGTTTTAGATTATAAATTAGAAGGTCTTAATTAGCAATTTCAACAATTTCTATAATTTTAGACAAAAATGTACATACATAGGAAAATTTTGAAAAAAGGCCTTAAGGGCATTTTAGTCATTTGGTAATTAAAAGAATAAAAAAGGAAAATCAAAGCAAAAATGTGCTCATCTTCTTCATGTGGCTTCCAAATTTTCTAACGTCTCCATAGCTAGGATTTTTGACATTTCCAAGCTCAATAGTAAGTGTTCCCTAGCCTGTTTTTAATGTTCTTTACATTTTTGAAGTCCTTATAGCTTGATTTACCTATTTCCACCCTTATTTTGAAGTAGGGTTCATGTTCAAAACTTTACCCATATGTTACATGCATGTTATTTGATGTTTAATGAAGGAATATGTGAGTTTGATGCATGAAGAACATCTTTGGTTAAGTGATTTTGCATGAAAACATCTAAAAAGGGCTAAATTGAAAAAGGTGTAAAATAAGTAGTAAAAACCTGATTTTTATGAAAATATGGGCTGGTATGAGCACAAGAAAAATTTGGCTAGGCTTGGGTAACAAAGAAAATCCATGCATTTCATTTTACGAGCCTGGGGACTAAATTGTAAATAAGTGAAAAGTTAGGGGTAAAATGGATAATTTGACTAAAGCGTGAATTATGGATCGATGTGAACAATGTGATTATTAAACGAGTTAAATTTGGCATTATAGATCAAGAAAAACATGATACGGGTCTTGATCGGAGAAAATAAAGTTTACGACGAATAGACTCGTTTATCATAATTTTGTACCGAGGTAAGTACATGTGCAAATAATGTAGCATTATAACATGTCTTGACTTATTGATATTGTATGATAAATATTTTTTTATTATTATGTTATGCTTATTGATGGCTATGTAAGTATGAATAATATTATGGTCGTTATCCACGACATCACGAGCAAGTGCAATAAGGATGTTACATGCATGAGAGAAAGAATCCCATTTGAACCTTAGGAATAGTTTAGGATACAAGTGACATGTCACTAGGAATTAAGAAATCTGAACTTATTGAGTGGTCTGGGTTCGTGATACATGTGTCATCTGAGCCCATTGAGTGGTCTAGGTTCATGATATACGATGTTACGTGTAATTTGGTCCCAGGTACTGGTTGTGTGTGTCCTACCGGTGGCTAGGTAGTCCTGAGTGGTTCGGATACCTGACAGCTTATGTGAGCATCCCGTGTAGTTACACCTTGACTGATAGCTTATGCTAGCAAACCCATGAGTAGCTCTATTACGAGTGTTACATGATATGAGGTAGTTTTGGCTACGTATGTATATGTGGCACTTATGTGCAAGTTTTCCACATATCCAATATTATTCCAAGTGTTCAACAGGTAATGCAATGGATGATGTAATGAAAGTCCCGAGGAGGGCATGTTAATAAAGGTATGCTTGTATACTACACTACGAGTGGGTACATGTATGTACGCTAAACTCATGAGCAATGCTTTGATAAATGATGAATTGTGATGAGGAAGTATATATATATATGTAAGTATATGTTAAACAAGAAAAAAGGGTTTGAATGGTGGACAATCAATATGTTTATGTTATCATGTCATTATAGGATATTGCTTACTAATATTTCATATTATTTGCATGTGGACTTACTAAGCTTTAAAGCTTCCCCCCTTTTCTTTCCATCCTTTGTAGTTCTACCAAGCTAGCTCGAGGATCGGAAGTTGTCAGAGTATTCGATCACACTATCAAAAGAACATTTGGGTATAGTGAATTTGATTATTTTGAGTATGGCATGTATAGGGGACTTGGTTATTTTGTGATATGTGTCATGCAAATTTGGCCAAATTGTGAAGGCCTATAATATTAATGATTCATTTTGTAATGGCCATGTGATATGGCTTATATTTGATTATTTGGTTGTAATCTAATTACCCATGCATGCATGTGTTAATGCCTTGATGTGGTGACATGTAATTGCTTGGTGAATGTATGATAAGGTGTGGGCTAGATTCTAGAACATAAGAAATGACCTAATGACTTAAGATGATAAATTTGGTTATGTATGAAATTAGGGTGGAATATTCTTGGAAGGCATGACTAATCGAATGTGTAATAAGAGGACATTATGAAGACATGAAGGTGCTATAGAAATGGAAATTGAGGGTTTAATCATGTTATGTTGCATGCTATGAACCATGTTTGAGTATGTGACTGATTGAGGGTGATAATTGGCTTGGAAAATAGCCTCTAAATTGACTACACGGTTAGACACACGAGCATGTGTTTTGACCGTGCATGGGCGTGTTGTCCGGCCGTGTGTCCCCTGTACCCTAGTTTTACAAGTCAATATGCTCAGTAGTAAACACACGGGCTAAGACACGGGCATGTGTCTTGGCCGTGTAGGAGACACGGCCTACCCACATGGGCTTGTGCTCTAGCCGTGCGAAGTCTGCACCATTTATGAAAGATTCATTTATTTTTAATGTATCACACGGTCTAAACATACGGGCGTGTAATGTGGCCGTGTGACCTTATTTTGATGATGACGTCATAGTTAGAGAGTTACACGGGTTGAGAACACAGGCGTGTCCTAAGCTACACGGGTGTGTGTGACCACACGGCCTACCCACACGGGCGTGTGACTCCTGTTTTGAGGAAAAATTTTCTAAGTATAGTAAAAGTTCCAAAAGTTTTTGGTTTAGTCCCGAACCACTCCCAATGTATGTTTTGGGCCTCATAGGCCTTTACAAGGGACAATTTGCATGTGATTGAAAAATTTTAAATTTGGATGAAATTTTATGGCCTGATTTTGTATGTATGTTTATATTTAAGTCCGGTAATGCCTCGAACCCTGTCCCGGCGTCGAATACGGGTAAGGTTAAGGTGAGATTCCTGCTTTTGGTAAAATAATCGATAAGTACGTGTGATTAATCTTTGAGTGATATCGATTGTAGGTTTGGGCTAAGGAGATCGCATCACGCTTGCTTACCAGGTGTGTACATACACTGCACACACACAATGAATCGGCAAAAGTCGAAAAGTCAAAAAGTTGAAAAGTAGAAATGCTGAAAAGTCGAAAGTTTGGCTACAGTAGTCTTGCAAGTGCGCGAACACTCGTAAGAGGGAAACTGATAGGTTGCCTGAGGCCCACGGGCGATCCTATAGACTTGGGTTGTGATTTGGCCATATGGGCCGAAACGGGCTAAATGGGCCCGATGGGCTGTTGGGCCCATAATAGGCAAAAAACTGAATATTGATGCTTTGTGATAGGAATTTGTATGTGAGCATGAATATGAATGTGACTGGGAATAATGGGCCATATAAATGTGGTTTGGGCCTAATGGGCCATTTATAGGTGATTTGGGCCTAATGGGCTATATGAATATGATTGGGCTTAATGGGCCAGATACAGGTATGTGAAATTGTTTGGGCTTTGTAAGGGGTTTTGGGCCTAGTATATGATATTCACATAAGACTTAATTAATATATTGCGACCGTGGACAAGTCAAAGGGTTAAGGTGTGGCAACGGGTATATGCATGTCTAGAATTGGATCTAGGGAAAGTTTGGTACTTAAGCGGTCTTAATGACCCACCTCCTCTTCTCTCAAATCCTACCTGGTGCATAGTATTCGTTCATCTTAACTCACAAGACTTGTTAACGGGCCAAGGTAAGTGAAAACCGTAATTAAGGGAAAATTATTAAAATGCTCCTAAGGGCGTAAATCACCAAAATACCCCTAGGTGTTGAATGTAAGTTTTATGGATGTGACATGCATACATATGATATTCTACTTAGGTTGCATATGGGTTGGGAATTATGGAACGGAGGAAGTATATGAGGATCGCATGGTTGCTTGACAATCGTGAATCCATCGACGGCTTTTAAAGCCCAATATGTAAATGAAGGTAGTTTTGCAACCGTGCTACCATGGTATGTGGGTTGGGTGGGTTGATATTTATATCCCCACATGGTGTGACGGGGGACGGAGCCGGTATGTAGTGGATGGATAATTGGATGGGATTGAATTGCATGAATGATGAACGATGAATGATATTTTTTTTGTGAATGCTTGTTTTCTTCGAGGGTTGTACACACTAAGTTTGTGAAAACTCACCCCCTCTTTTATTTATTTTTAGGTGATGCTCAGTAGAAGGTTCGATGTTTGGAGGGACTCTAGGTTGCCAACTAGCAAGATAATTTGGAATTGTTTTTTTAAGCATATAAGTTTTCATTTAATTAAGTACGTTTCAAATCAGATTGTAATAAGGTTTTCATTGTGTTATTATTACTTGAATTATTATTATTTTCAATGTAATTGTGAGAAGTTGAACATGGGTTTCTTAAATTGTAGTATGTTTTCTACGTTTCCGCAACTAAGTTTTTTTTAATCAAATGTTAACAAGGCTTTTGTAACTGAAGGTTTTTTTTCAAGTTAATTAGGGTTTCTTTTATTTTAAGAAGGGTTTTCAATGAAAACACGATTTTCGCTAAAACACTTTAATGTGACACACCAGATTCGGCCATAGCGTCTAGGCTAGGTTTGTGGTGTTACATTTCCTTTATTTCACAATTTAACCATGAAAATTTTTATATTTTTCAATTTAAGCCCTAATTGAAAAATTCATCAAAATTTCCTTTATCAAAATTTAACACCTAGACTTTTAACAGTTTTGCAAATTAGTCCTCGGGCTAGCTAGATTAAGCTACAACGACTCCAAAAACATAAAAATCATTAAAACTAGGACAAAAATACTCACCATGCACCCAAGGATACCATGGTTGAACCTAGCAAGCTTAAATGGTGTTCTTTCCTTAGCAAAATCAGTTGAAGACGGTCAAGAAAGATGATAGCTATGTTTTGTTTTATTTTATTTATCTTTATATACTAATTTACTTTAATAACCTTTAAAAATATTAAAATTTTCACTTTTACCAAGCCATAATCCTCCACTATCTTTTTTAATGGTATAATTGTCATATAAGGCCACTCATTTTTAAATTTCATAGCAATTTAACATCTTTTACTAATAGTACACAAGTTTTGCACTTTATGTAATTTAGTCTTTTTGTCAAATTTAGCATGCAAACTATAAAATTTCTTCACGAAATTTTTATACGATGCTACTATCACGCTCAGACCATAAAATAGTAATAAAAAAAATTTACGACGTCAGATTTGTGGTGCTGAAACCACTTTTCTAATTTCACTGAAAACGGGCTATTACAACTCCCTCTAAGAAATTTTCATCCCTAGAAATCTTATTAGAAAGTAGATTAGGATATTGATTTCTCATAGCTTTCTCGAGTTCCCAGGTGGCCCCATCAATCCCGTGACACTGCCAAAGAACCTTCACTAAAGCTATGTTTTTGTTTCTTAACTCTTTAGTCTCTCGTGCCAAAATTTTTACCGGTTCTTCGTTATACGACATGTCGGGCTAAATCTCAACCTTTGCCCGAGAAATTATATGCAAAGGGTCTAATTGGTACAGCCATTGAATGGATACATGAAACACATCATGAATCATTTCTAATTTTGACGGTAAATCTAGTCGATATGTTACTGGCCCAATTCTCTCGATAATCTCATACGACTCGATAAATTGCGGACTAAGCTTCCCTTTTTGACCAAAACAAAGAATCCTCTTCCAAGGCGATACTTTCAGAAACACTCTATCACCAATCTGAAATTCAATATCTTTATATTTCAAATTTGCATACGATTTCTATCGATCTGAAGCTACTTTCAAACTGTCACGAATTACTTTCACTTTTTCTTCAGTCTCTCTAATCAACTCAACTCCGTGAATCTTTTTCTCACTGAACTGAGTCTAATACAAAGGAGTTCAGCATTTACGACTATATAAAGCTTTGTACGATAAATATTTCTCCTAACTACCTTTGAATTCTAATACGCAAAAACGAAGCATATCTTCGAGTATCTGAATTACTCGCTCAGATTGACCATCTATTTGGGGATGAAATACGGTACTAAAATGTAACCGTGAACCTAAAGCTTCCTGTAATTTACTCCAAAATCGTGACTTAAACCGAGGATATTTCTATTTGAAATAACTAAAACTGGCACCCTGTGCAACCTGATAATCTCAAAGATGTACAACTCAACTGATTTCTCGAGTAATTTGCACATACCAAAATAAAATGTGCTAACTTTGTTAGACAATCAACAACAACCCAAATAGCATATTTCTTTTTTGGAGATAAGGGAAAGCTCGATACGAAATTCATAGTAACACGCTCCCATTTCCACTATGTTATCTTCACTGGTTGTAACAAACCAGAAGGTACATGATGTCCAGCTTTTACTTGTTGACGTACTAAACATCTCGATACGAAATCTGAAATCTCACACTTCATTCCCGATCACCAATACATCTATTTCTTATCATTGTAAATTTTAGTGCTACCTGGATGAATGGACAATCTATCACAATAAGCTTCGTACAAAATCTTCTAAATCAACTTCGAATCTCTCGATACACAAACTCTACCTCTAAATAGTAAGCAATCATTAGAACCTATTTGAAAAACTAAATCAAGAGTCGTCTCACATAATTTTTGTTTAGCTATCAATGCATCGTCGCATTTTTTAGCTTCACAGCTCTGTTATAGAAATAACAGTTTAGCTTTTAACTCAACAAAAATTAAACCATCAACAGACAATGACAACCGCATATTAAATGCTCGCAAAGCAAATAGAGATTTTCTACTCAGATTATCAACAACTACATTTGTTTTACTTGGATAATGATTAAAAATCAGATCATAATCTTCCAACAACTCAACCCATCTGCGCTATCTCAGATTCAAGTCTTTCTTCGACATTAAATACTTCAAGCTCTTATGATCGGTAAAAATGTGACATTTTTCACCAAACAAATAGTGTCGCCAAATCTTCAATGCAAACACAATCTCTGCCAATTCTAAATCATGTGTTGGATAATTGTTTGCATGTCGCTTTAACTGGTTGGAAGCATAAGCTATCACTTTACCTTCTTGCATCAAAACACGGCCTAAACCATTCAGAGATGCATCACTAAAAACTACAAATTCTTTACCCGACTCAGGTTGAACTAAAACTGGTGCATCAATCAACAGTGCTTTCAACTGATTGAAACTTTGCTGACATTTCTCAGACCATTCGAACATCACTTCTTTATGTAATAAATGCATCATCAGAGTAGCTATCATCAAGAATCCTTTGACAAATATTTTGTAATAACTAGCTAATCCTAGAAAAATTGTAACTTCTGATATGTTTTTTGGAGGTTTCCAATCAATAACTGCTGAAATTTTACTCGAATCCACTCTTATGCCTTTAGCTGATACTATATGTCCAAGAAAACTAACTCCTCGAAGCCAAACTTCACATATACTAAATTTGGCAAACAATTGCTTCTCACGCAAGATCTACAATGTAACAACCCGTTTTTAGTCAAATCAGAGCAGTGGTTTTGAAACCACAAATACGAGGTCAAAATATTTATTTTATTATTAATTTAATGTTTACAGTATGATATTATGTTGGTGTGAAAATTTCGTTAAGAAATTTTATCGTTTGATTGGTGAATTTGATAAAAAGGACTAAATCGCGTAAAGTGTAAAACTTGAGTTCTAATAGCTAAAGGTGTCAAATAACTATTGAACCTTAAATTTAAGGTCCTTAAGTGGTAATTAGACAATTTTAATTTTGAGTGGACAATGATGGACACAAAATGGATGTTATTAAATGGTTTTATTAAAGGTTAATTTTGTAATTTGTTTATTAATCATAAAATAAATAAAACAAAATAGATAATTTGTGTCCATCTTCTTCTCATAAACACCAAAACAGATTCTAACATGAAGAAACCATAGCTACGGTTTGGCCAAGTTAATTTATGCAATTGTAAGTATATTTTTGTCTCATTTTTAATATTTTTTTTGTTTTAGTGATCGTTGCATGTAGTACTAGCTAGCCCAGGGACTATTTTACAAAACTGTTAAAGATTTTGAAAGTTACAATTGATGAAAATATGCATTCTTTGATGTTTGAAGATGAAATATGAAATCTTGTTGTTAGATTCACATATTTTGTAAAGTGATTTTAAGTAAAAATGCAAAATAGGGATTAAATTTAGAAATGTTGAAACTTTGTGGTTGAAATGTGAAATCAATGAAAAATATGGGATGTTAGGGGCATAATAGTAATTTATCTAGCATGGGTTTTTTTTTAATTTCATTAATTTGTGATTTTATGAAATAATGACTAAATTGTGAAAAATGTGAAATATTAGGGGCAAAAGTGTAAATGTGTTTTAAAGTATGATTTAGACTAAATTGAATAGATGGATTAATAAGTGAGTTGAATTTGATATTATATAGATAAAGAAAAGTGGAATTTGGAATTGGATTGGGGAAAAGATAAAGTACTCAATTAATCATCAATTTCATTGTTTTTGAACCGAGGTAAGTTCGTATGTGATAAATTTCATTTTAAATGTATATTAAATGTTTTAATATTGTATATAACGTGAATACAAGACTTTAGATAAGTTCAATAATGACTCTATGATAATTCGGCATTTGAAATCCCGGTTGAACCTTAGGAATAGTTTAGGGTACTAGTGACATGTCATTAGGGGATACATTGAGTTGGCTTCAGGCCATGATATTAGCACTTCGGGTGCGAGATATACCGATTTGGCTTCGAGCCATGAATATCGGTTGATTTGGTTTCGGGCCATGATATCAGTACTTCGGATATAAGTTACCTTGATTTGGCTTCGGGCCATGGTATAAGTACTTATCGTGTGAAACCCTTGAGTATCTGACTTCTATTCCGAATGGTTCAACAGGTAAACGATAGATGTGGATGAGTATGAGATTGATGCTAGATGATATAGGTACGTACATGAATTATATAAGTTTCAAATTGAGGAAACTTGTGAAGGAAGTGTATACTCTCATAATTGAGGATTTGAAAGGTTTGTTAGTTAATGTAAGCTATATGTTGGTGTATTCAAATTATTGAATTATATTTGTGAGATTGTATCGGCTTTATTTCATACGAGCTTACTAAGCTCTATATCTTACATCGTTTATTTTTCTATGTATTATAGTGAATTCAAAGCTAGCTCAGATTCAGGGATTGTTGGAGATCGCTTCGCACTATCTACCTAACTTTTGGTACCTATGAACTTTGGTATTTTAAGTATATTGCATGTATAGGGACTTTGGTCATTTTGGTTGTGACTTAATAATGATTTTGACCATATGAATTGGCATTGTAAATGTTTAAGTTTTGGCATGTATATATAGCTATGAATGATGGCTTATTTTGGCATATTTGACATGTTTAAATCATGTATATATATATGATTATATCTTGTGAATTGAGTTGGTTGATGGTTGTGTGATGATTGATGGTAATATGTGTTATGAGGGTCAAATGGATGATTTGTGGTTATTGGTATGCTTGTGAAATTAGGCCAAATAATGCATATTTGTTAATGGCCATTTTGATGATTTGAGAAGATAAGGATTGGTATGAATTTAGATGGCATAATGTGGTATTTCTGTTTTGTATTGATTGGTGTTGGAAATTGTATAAATCATACTTGATTTGGAATTGAATTATATGCTTTTTGATGCTATGTTTTGTACCATATAAGTTGTGTAGCTGTGCCTAAATTTGGGTGGCAAATTGGCTTGGTAAATAGCCTATTTTTGTCCATACGGGCAGAGACACGGGCATGTGTCTCAGTCGTGTGTGACACACGATTAAGTAGACAGCCATGTCTTCCCTAGAGTTGAATTTGAAATCAAGTCAGTATGCTCCACACGGCCTCACACATGGGTGTGTGACTTGGCCGTGTGGCATACGTCAGTATACCCTACAAATTTGGCATGGCCTAGCACACGGCCTGGCACACGGGCGTGTATGGCTATTTTTAGGGCACACGGGATAGCCACGCGGGCGTGTGTGCTAGCTGTGTGACCCAAGTCAGATAGTTACACAGGTTGGGACACGACCATGTACTCCCATTTCAAATGTCCCTATTTTGAGAAAAATTTTATAAGTGTTCCAAATGGTTCCAAAGTTATCAGTTTGGTCCCGAGCCACTCCCAATGTATGTTTAGGGCCTTGTAGGCTCATATTAGGGACTAATTGGTTGAGATTGAATGATGAATGCTTGAATTGTGAAAATGTATGCTAAGTAGTTGTTTAATTGTTTTATAAGTCCATTAATGTTTCGTAACCCTATTTTGGCATTGAATACGGGTGAGGGTGTTATATTTATTAGTATCAGAGCCATAATTTAGTCAATTTTAGGACTAATGTACCGTATGTGAGAGTCTAGCTATACATGCCATATATAAACTGTGATAGTGTGATGACTCCTAACATTTTAAAATGTGCTTTCATATAGAAATGGATCCTAATCGAGCTATAGCTGATGAGGTTGAAAGTAATGCGCCAGCTCCCGCTCAAGAGACACTGCCTTCTGAATCTAGACTCGTATCAAGTAGCCAGGGAGGAGAGGCTAAATAAGCCTTCTTCCAAATAATGAATAAATGGTTCACGCAATATATTCGAACAAATCCAGCTGCTCAACATTCTCCACCCCCTCCTAATCCCCAACCGGTTCTCGTAGATTCTCAAGGTGTCAAACTTTAAGATTGAATAAGCCTCCAGTTGATAAGATCCGTAAACACGAAGCTGAAGAGTTTAGAGCTAATGTTGACGATGATCCTGAGAGAGCTGAGTTTTGGCTTGAAAACAATATTAGAGTGTTTATGAGCTTTCTTGCACATCGGCGGAGTGTTTAAAATGTGCTATATCACTACTGAGGGACACCGCATACTAGTGGTGGAATACGTTAGTATTAGTGGTGCCAAAAGAGAGAGTCACCTGGGATTTCTTTGAGACTGAGTTCCGGAAGAAATACATAAGCCAATGGTTTCTGGATCAAAAGCACAAAGAGTTTTTAGAATTGAAACAAGGTCGTATGACCGTTACCGAGTATGAGAGAGAATTTGTGCGGTTGAGTAACTATGCTCGAGAGTATGTTTTTACCGAAGAGATTATGTGCAAACGGTTTGCTGACGGGTTGAATGAGGGTATTAAACTTCTATTCGGGATATTAGATTTAAAAGAATTTATTGTGTTAATTGATCGGGCTTGCAAATCCGAAGACTTTAGCCGAGAAAAGAGGAAAAATGATTCAGAGGTTAGAGATTCGAGGAAAAGACTGATGAATAAACCTTATCATTCTTCATCAAAGAAATCTCAAGATTTGTTTAGTCGATCAAATGCGTCAGTAGGATACCATAATAGAGATCGTGGAAACGAACATATGAATCCTAAAGCTCAAGCTACTTCTATCTCGAGCGTTGGCAGTGTGAGAAATAACAAACCCGAGTGTCAACAGTGTGGGAGGAAACATTTTGGAGACTGCTGGTGTAACACCCCTAAACCATAACCGTCGCCAGAATTGTTTAAGAGGCATGACCGGACTCCTAACACAGATCAGAATCATCAAATATTAAATAACTTTTCATTTCAATAAACATAAATCATTCTTATTAAACGCAAATTTTACACAATCGTATGAAATCTAAAACATGCTTTCAGGATCAATTTAATAACATATAAAAATTTCAAAACTTATAAAAATTTTCAACTTTTAAAAGGTCACATGCCCGTGTGAATAGGCCGTGTGCCTCACACAGCCTTAGACACCCCCGTGTGTCTAAGCCATGTCAAAACAGGGCATAGCTATTGGCTTGCTCACACGGCTACAAGACACACCTGTGTGTCTTGGCCGTGGTCGAGCCTGACTTGAGCCACACGGCTAGCCACACGCCCGTGTGCTTTGGCTGTGTTCGAAACTGACTTAAAATTTTAAGATACCCCAGGGGACACACGACCGTTGGACATAGCCATGTGTCGAACACAGCTGAGACACACGCCCGTGTCTCTACCCGTGTGGACAAAAATAGGCCATTTGAATAGCCAATTTGCCACCCCAAAATGAGTCAACTTACAAGCAAAGAAACAAGTATATTTACTCATCCATTTTAGCCAATATCTATACCAATTCATACATAATTCAAGCTAAAACAGTACCAATCATTTCCATTCTCAATTCATCACACAATTCATACCAAAACTTAAACTAACATTATACCTAACCAAATGATCAAAACATCATTCAAACTTATGCTATGAACTTACCAAACTTGTCATTTTTACCATCTCTTTTAACTAGCCAAAACATACCAAATTGAACATTGGCATCATATATTATATACCATTATCAACTATAAGATCTCACATAAACTAGCCAAATCTATACCATTATCATCTATCAAATCTATACCATCATAATTCATATGCTCATACCGATTCAATGAACTTCACATACATGATATCATTTACCACTTAGGTATCGTATGTAAAACCCCTATCCCGTAACCGTCGCCGGAATAGGTAAGGGGCATTACCAGACGAACAGAACATTTCAGACCAATTCAGAATCACAGATATTAAATAACATTACTACATAAGTAATCATCAACAATTCATCCCTTATGATGGTCTACGAGACCTAAAACATACTTTTAAGGATAGTCGGGATTAAACCGAACACATTCATAAATTTCAAAACTCAAAAAATTTGTCAATTCTGTTGAGGTCACACGCCCTTATGACCAGGCCGTGTGCCTTACACGGGCACTAGACACGCCCATGTGATCCAGCCGTGCCAAAATAGAGTATATATACTGACTTTTACACACAGCCAATAGACACGGCCATGTGCCATGGACGTGTAATACTGAGCTGGCTGCTGACTTAAGCCCACGGCCATATGACACGCCCATGTGTATTAACCGTGTGATCTTAAGAGGTTACTGCTTTGCATATACGGCCACGAGGCATGCCCGTGTTTCCTAACCGTGTGGCACAATGCAGGCTTGGTTTAAGCCAACTTGCCACCCCTTTTTGGGTCATTCCTACAAGCAATATTAAACAACATTTATACCAAACTTTTTAGCCAATTCCATGCTCAAAACATTCTTCATTATAACTAAATCATCATTATTCAATAACTTATTCAAATCCATATCAAAACACATTAAAATTTTATTACAACAACATGCCATAATGCTCATTTCCTAACTCACTTATGGCACCTTATAACTCATGCTTAAACTTACCATTTCTTCAACTTGGCATATTTCAAAATGACTACCACATACCAGGCCATATAACCATTATAAGCATACACAATTTGGCATCACAACCATTTACCAAAACTAAGCACAAACATACCATTTGCTAGCTAACTCTCATGGCATAACATATATACATATCAAAGCTTAAATACATAGACATTCTAGCCTATACATGCCATACTGAAAAATATTTACACTTTCAAAAGTACCAAAATGAGTTCGATAGTATGGTGACAATCCTCGACTATCCCCGAGCCTTCAGTAGCTACGATAACTGTAAAACAGACAGAAATCACACAGAGTAAGCTACAAAGAGCTTAGTAAACCAAATACAATTGGTCTAACTATTAAAGCATATAAAGTAAAAGTCAATAGTAAGAATTCATAGCCCTTTCACAGAGTAATTCATGAGCTTAACCATGCTCATTTGTTTTTATACATGTCATGCTTCATTTCCATGATTTCATACATACTTTGCATTCATTATTTCACAGAAACAGAGTCTTTCATATTCAGAAATTTAGTACGATACAAACGTACCTATATAAATTATACATTTCATATATTCATTCCCATATCTCGTACTCTATCATCAGAAGGTTTAGAAACGATACATATATTTATAAACGAGTACAATGTCGACGTCCCAGACGTGGTCTTACATGTAATTCAGTATCGATGCCTCTATCCTAGACAGGGTCTTACACAAAATTAAATACAATACCGATGTCCCAGACATGGTCTTACACGTAAATCTCAAATTGAGGCCTGTGTCCCAGACACGATCTTTCACGATATCTTAGATCAATGTCAACGTTCTTTTAAAAATGTACAGAGCTTTTCAGATACTAGCATATTAACGGAGTTTGCTCGAAATTTATTCATCAGGCTCTCAAGGCCGTCCAATATAGATTACAGTATATATGTGCAGAATTTAGTCAATTTAACATGTAATTGTAATTTGACTTACCTCGTACAAATTTCGGACGAAAACGAGTCGACTATTAAACTATTTTGGACTTCCCTCGATCTAAGTCTGATTTTCTTTGTTCTTGATCTAATACAATTCAAATTCAACCATTCAATCATTCATTTCATTCAAAATAATCCATGAACATAAATTTAGGGCACTTTACATTTTAGCCCTTACATTTTCACACTTTGACAATTTAGTCCATTTTTCACAAAATCACAAATATGCAAAATTCACCAAGATTATAGCTTGGCTGAATATACATAGCTTCCATACAAGCTCAAATAACATATTTAATTCACAATTTAGTCCTTCAAAACCTAATTTTCATAAATTAGCCCAAATAGCTCTATTCCATCGAAAATTCAAGAACAAAGCATGATAATCTCACATATATCTTTCATAATCCATATAAAAACATTACAAAGCTCATATAATCATCAATGGAACATTTCATAATCCTGAACAGAAACAGTAATGCAGACATGGGTTTTGAAGAACACGAAGCAACGATCACAAAAATGTAAAAATTATTAAAAACCGAACTCGAATGAACTTACAATTTAAGCGTGCAAGTGTCGAATCTAAAAATGCCTCAATGGCTTTCCTTTTTCTCCTTCATAATCGGCCAAGAGGTAAATTTTGCATGGCCATTTATGTTTTGTTTTTATTAAACAACATATATTAAACCTTTTACTAAAATACCCTTGCATTTAAGCATTAATAAACCATTTACTAATGTCCAACAAAGTCATTTAATACATTACATGGTCAAATAACCACATAAGGACCTATTAGTCCAAAGCCATTTCAAATACATGCATTTAACATGTAGCATGCTAATTTCACCTTTTGTACATGTAACACTCCAAACCCAGCCCGGACGTTATGGCCGAATCTGGCGCGTCACATTGAAGTATTTTAGCGAAAACCTTGTTTTCATTGAAAACTCTTCCTTAAAATATGAGACCTTGATAAACTTATAAAAACTCTCTTTTCAATCGTAAAAGCTTGTTTAAAACATATGATTTATGAAAACCTATCATTTGAAAATTTAGTTATGGAAACGTAGAAAAACATACTATAATTTAGGAAACTCATGTTCAACTTCTCGTAATTACAACGCATAAAAATATTAATCCAAATAATAACAATAAGGGAAGGCCTTATTACAATCCGGTCTGAAAATTTCTTGATAAACTAAAAAACTTATACGCTTTTAAAAGGAAAACAAGTCCAAGTTATCCTGCTAGCTGGCCACCCAGAGTCCCTCCAAACATCGAACCTTCTACTGGGCATCACCTAAGAAAAATAAAAGACGGGATGACTTTTCACAAACTCAGTGTGTATTACCCTCAACAAACATAAAGCAAACATCAACCACCGTAAAATCATACATGCAATGCAATGCAGTGCAATCCCACCTCAATAATCCAACCGCTACACATCAACTCCGTCCCCCGATACACATTATGTGAGGATATAAATATCGACCCACCCAACCGATACACATCAATGGTAGCCCAGTTGCAGAACTACCTTCATTCATATATTGGCTTAAAAGCCGTCGGTGGATCCACGATTATCAAGCAACCATGCAATCTTCATATACTTCCTCCGTTCCATAATTCCCAACCCAGATGCAACCTAAGCAGAATATCGTATATATGCAGCAGATATACATGTAACATCCATAAAACTTATATTCAACACATAGGGGTATTTTGGTCATTATTGCCCTTAGGGGCATTTCGGTAATTTTTCCTTTATTACGGGTTTTTACTTACCTTGGCCCGTTAACAAATCCCGTGAGCTATGATGAACAAATACTATGCACCAGGTAGGATTCCAGAGAAGAAGAGGTGAGTCATTAAGACCGCTTAAGTATCAAGCTCTCCTTAAATCCAATTCTAGACATGCGTATACCCATTGCCACACCTTAACCCTATGACTTGTCCACAGTCTCATTTAATTAATTAAGTTTTATGCAGTCATCATATACTAGGCCTAAAACCCTTTACAAAGCCTAGACAAATCCACATACCTGTATATGGCCCACTAGGCCCAATCATATTTATATGGCCCATTAGGCCCAAATCACATTTATATGGCCCATTAGGCCCAAATCAACATATGGCCTATTAGGCCCAAATCACATTTATAGTCATGCTCACATCCGAATTTTCCATCACATAGCATCAATTATCAATTTTCGCCTATTATGGCCCAACAGCCCATCGAGCCCATTAAGTCCATTCTGGCCTGGTTGGCTAATCACAGTCCAAGTCCATGGAATCGCCCATGGGGCCTCAGATAACCTATCGGTTTCCCCCTCACGAGTGTTCGCGCACTCGCAAGTCTGTTGTAGCCAAACTTTCAGCTTTTCGGCTTTTCGACATTTCGATATTTCGGCATTTCGAGATTTGTCGATTTATTGTGTGCGTGCAGTGTATGTACACACCTAGTAAGAAAGTGTGCTGCAATCTTCCTAGCCACGAACCTACAATCAATATCACTCAAGAATTAATCTCACATACTTATCAAATACTTTACCAAAATTCGAAGTCTCACCTTAACCTTACCTGAAACGCCAAGCCTTAATAACTTTCCCTTGATCACTAACCATGAGTACTTTTCAAATCTGCATTAACCTTTATCATTAAAAGCATAATGGGTGACTTGTATCCAACATATGTCACCATTTTCTACTAAAGCCTATTTGGCCAACCCTCACTAAGTGAAGAACACTTACCAAAGTCTCATACCTGAGGAGTAAATAGGCAGGGATCCAAAAGACTGGGATTTGATCCTAATCCTACCAAAACCGATTAGAAGAAGTGAGGAATAGAATAATTGATACTTAGCAAACCGATTGGAAGAATAAAGCACTTACACCAGGATTGACCAATTAAAAATAATAGTGACGACACCAAGGGAAAATAATATTAAAATATTTTTTTTAGAATCGGTTATGTGGTCTCGAAACCACTGTTCTGACTAGGGTCTAAATCGGGCTGTTACATCGTACATACCTGAGTCTTCCCGTACTTATTCACTTTCATTCTCACCTCTCGTTTGAACATTTTAAGTCTTTCCATAAATTATTCATACTTTAAGCATCCGCACACTTTGTGCTGTAAAGGTTAGCCGAAGCTAAAACGATTTCACACACTTAGTGCCATCTCAATTAACCGAAGCTAAATCGGTATCGCACACTTAGTGCCTTATATAGCTGAAGCTAGTTTAAATTGCATACTTAGTGCCAAATAACATTGATTTATCATCAAACTCACCTAAACCAAATATATATATATATATATATAAAATCTATGTATAATGAAAGCATCAAAACATATGTATAACATCATATTTTACGTACGAACTTACCTCGTACTCAGAATTGTTGACTCGGACTATTTACTCTACAATCTTCAACTTCCCTTGGTCTAAGTCTGAATTCCTCTTTTCTTGATCTATATGTATTCAAAATTAACCCTTTTATTCCCCAAATCATTCAAAACAATCCATAAACATATATTTAGGGCCTTTTGCAAACTAGCCCTCATATTTTCACATTTTGACACTTTAGACCCTAAATTACAAAATCACAAAATACACACAATTTACTTGTACACAAGCTTAGCCGAATTCTTCTGGCTCTCATACAAGTCCAAAAATTTCATTTATTTCGCATTTTAGTCCCTCAAAATAACATTTTTACAATTTAGCCCATAATACTCAATTTCATTAAAAATCCAAAGACCAAACATGTAAACCCAAC
Source organism: Gossypium longicalyx (assembly GCA_025698465.1). NCBI lineage: Eukaryota > Viridiplantae > Streptophyta > Magnoliopsida > Malvales > Malvaceae > Gossypium > Gossypium longicalyx. The sequence continues at coordinate 33,561,759 of CM047005.1, forward strand.
ATCAAGCTTCTATAATTCATTAACTAACATCACAAAGCTCATAGTTTCATCAATGGCACATTTCAAAATCATCATCAAAATTAGAAATTAAAGCATGGGTTCGATAATATACGGAGCAACGATTACAAAAACGTAGAAATTATCAAAAACTGAAGCAAAAGCATACCTAAATCAAAGCTTACAAGTGCCGAACCCTAGCCAAAGCTTTTATCTTTTCTTTTTCTCTTATTTTCGGCCAAGAACATGTATATTGGCTTTATTTTATACTTTTTTTATTAGTATTAACATAATAAACATTTTACCATTATAACCTTTGTTAAACTATTATAAAATCACATAATGGATAAATAACAACATAAGGACCCTTGTTTTATAAAGCCAACTCAATTAGGTACTTTAACTTCTAGCAGACAGCTTTTACACTTTACACGATTAGGTCCTTTTTGAAAATTAAGCACACAAACAGTTAAATTTTTACACAAGGCTTTCACACATGTCAATTCACTTATAATAGGCATGGAAAATAATATTAAAATATTTTTCTAACTTGAATTTGTGGTCTCAAAACCACTATTCCAACTAGGGTCGAAACCAGACTGTTACAGTTGGAATAAGAGTAGTAAAGCTTGTTTTAAAAGTGGCTCACCACATCATTTTATTCGGGATTGCCCAGAGTTATTTGAGAAAGATAAATTTTATAATGCAAGATCGAGCAATACGACTACGAGAGGGAGACCAATTCAAAATACGAGGAATCTGTCCAGTGGCAGAGGTATGACTAAGGACTCAACTATGAGATCCGAGGCCAGAGCACCTACTAGAGCCTATGATATTCGAGCTTGCAAAGAGGCGTTATCCCCAGATGTTATTATGAGTACATTCTCTCTTTATGACACTAATGTGATTGCTTTAATTGATCCTAGATCGACACATTCGTATGTTTGTGAGAATTTAATGTCTAGTAAGAAATTACCTGTTGAAATTACAGAGTTTATAATTAAAGTATCAAACTCCTTAGGCAAGTATGTTCTAGTTGATAAAGTATGCAAGAACTGTCCTTTAATGACACGGGATTACTGTTTTTCGGCTGACTTGATGCTTTTACCATTTGATGAGTTCGATGTGATTCTGGGTCTGGATTGGTTGACTCTACATGATACTATTATGAACTGTAGATGAAAGATTATAGAATTAAAATGTCAGAATAATGAAATTCTTTGGATTGATTCTGATGAGTCGGGTGGATTGCCTACAGTAATTTCATCGATGTCAACTTAGAGATATGTGAGAAAAGGTTGTGACGCATACCTAGCATATGTATTAGATACCACAATGTCTGAAAAGAAGATTGAATTGGTATTTGTGGTTTATGAATATCCGAATGTATTTTCAGAAGAATTTCTTGGATTGTCACCAGTCAGAGAGGTTGATTTTGCTATTGAGTTAGTATCGAGAACTTCACCGATATCTATAACTCAGTATAGAATGGCTCTGATAGAGATGAAAGAGTTGAAAGCTCAGTTGCAAGAGTTAACAAATAGAGGTTTTGCACAACTGAGATTTTCACCCTAGAGTGTGCCTGTATTGTTCATAAAGAAGAAAGACAGGTCAATGAGAATGTGTATTGATTATCGTCAGCTCAATAAGGTTACGATAAAGAATAAATATATGTTGCTAAGAATAAACGATTTGTTTGATCAGTTGAAAGGTGCAACAGTGTTTTCAAAGATTGATTTGAGATCTGGATATTATCAGTTGAAAGTTAAAGACTCGGATGTGTGGAAAAATGCATTTAGAATGAGGTACGACCATTATGAATTCCTTGTTATGCCTTTTGGACTAACTAATGCTCCTACCATTTTTATGGATTTGATGAATCAGATCTTTAGACCGTATTTAAACAAATTTGTTGTTGTATTCATTGACGACATTCTGATCTATTCTTGAGATGAGTCTGAGCATGCCGGGCATTTGAGGATCTGTTGCAAACATTGAGAGATAAGCAATTGTATGCTAAATTTAATAAGTGTGAGTTTTGGCTCCAGAAAGTTAGATTTTTAAGACATATTGTCTCGACGGATGGTATTCAAGTTGATCCGAGTAAGATTTCTGCAGTTATTGACTGGAAACCACCCAGAAATGTATCCGAGGTTAGAAGCTTTCTGGGATTAGCGGGTTACTATCGACGTTTCGTTAAAGGATTCTCGATAATTGCTACACCGATGACCAAATTGCTACAGAAAGATGTAAAGTTTGAATGGTTTGAGAAATGTCAACAGAGTTTCAATCAATTGAAAGCATTGTTAACTAAGGCACCAGTGTTGGTTCAACCTGAGTCGGGTAAAGAATTTGTGATTTAGAGACGGTTTGGGTTGCGTGTTGATGCAAGAGGGAAAAGTGATAGCTTATGCATCCAGACAATTGAAGCCGCATAGAAAGAACTATCTGACGCACGATTTAGAGTTGGCCACTATAGTTTTTGCATTGAAAATTTGGCGTCATCATTTGTACAGTGAAAAATGCAACATCTTTACCGATCATAAAAGCTTAAAGTATATAATGACTCAAAAGGATTTGAATTTACGACAACGAAGATGGCTCGAGTTATTGAAAGATTATAAGTTAGTGATTATTATTACCTGGGGAAAGCGAATGTAGTCATGGATGCTTTGAGCAGAAAATCATTGTTTGCCTTGAGAGCAATGAATACGAAGTTATCATTATCTGATAATGGTTCGATTTTAGCTAAGTTAAAGCTAAACCAACATTATCTGAGCAAATTTGTGAAGCTCAGAAATGTGATAGTGAATTGTAAGCAAAAAGAGTGCAATGTGAGTCGACTAGTGATTCGGAGTACCAAATAGGATCTGATGATTATTTGATGTTCCGAGATAGAATCTGCGTACTGAAAAATCCAGAGTTGATTTAGAAAATTTTACACGAGGCACATAGTGGTTGTTTATCCGTTCATCTTGGAAGTACTAAAATGTACAATGATTTGAAACAACTGTATTGGTGGTCCGGTATGAAACTAGACATTTCTTAATTTGTAGCGAGATTTTTAGTGTGTCAGCAAGTTAAAGCTGAACATCAAGTGCCTTCAGAATTGTTTCAACTTGTGATGATACCAGAGTGGAAATGGGACAGAGTTACGATTGATTTCGCATCGAGATTGCCTTTTTCTCTAAAAAAGAAAGATGTTATTTGGGTTGTCGTTGATCGATTAACGAAATCAACATATTTCATTCCGATACGTATTGACTATTCACTTGGTAGATTAGCTTAATAGTACATTGCTGATATCGTTAGATTGCACGGGGTGCCAGTTTCGATTATTTTGGATAAAGATCCGTGGTTTATGTTGCAGTTTTGGAAGAAATTGCAAGAAGCTCTGGGTACGAAATTGAATGTTAGTACAGCTTTCCATCCGCAAACTAACGGACAGTCTGAACGAGTAATTCAGATCCTCGAAGATATGCTCCGATGTTTTGTTTTAGAGTTTGAAGGCAATTGGAAGAAATATTTTTCGTTGGTTGAATTTGCATATAATAATAGTTTTCAATCGAGCATAAAGATGGCACCGCATGAAGCATTATATGGTCACAAATGCCGAACTCTATTGTACTGGACTGAGCTTAGAGAGAAACAGATTCATAGGGTTAACTTGGTTAGAGAAACCGAAGAGAAAGTGAAAGTAATTCGCGACTGTTTGAAAGCAGCTTCAGATCATTAGGAATCATATGCGGATTTGAAACAAAAAGATATTGAATTTTAGATCGGTGACAAGTGTTTTTGAAAGTATCTTCGTGGAAGAAAATACTTCGTTTCGGCTGCAAAGGCAAATTGAGTCTGCGATTCATTGGTCGTACGAGATTAGTGAACAAATAGGGCCAGTGGCATATCGATTAGCATTACTGTCAGAATTAGAAAATATTCATAACGTGTTTCATGTATCGTTGTTGCTTCAATATAGATCGGGTCCATCACATGTAATTTCCCCGTCAGAGATTGAGAATCAACTCGATATGACGTATAATGAAGAACCAATCAAAATTTTAGCTCGAGAGGTCAAAGAATTAAGAAATAAACGCATCACCTTAGTGAAATTTTTTTGGAAAAGACACAGTGTCGAAGAGGCTACATGGGAGCCTGAGGAAGCTATGAGAAAACTGTACCCTAACCTATTCACTGGTAAGATTTTCAGGGATGAAACTCCCTACGGGGGGAGAGTTGTAAAACCCGTTTTTAGTCAAATCAGAAAAGTGGTTTTGGGACCACAAATCTAAGGTCAAAATATTTATTTTATTATTATTTTAATGTTACAGTATGATATTATGTTGTTGTGAAAATTTCGTTAAGAAATTTTATCGTTTGATTGGTTAATTTGATAAAAAGCACTAAATCGCGTAAAGTGTAAAACTTGAGTTCTAATAGCTAAAGGTGTCAAATAGCTATAGAACCTTAAATTAAAGGTCCTTAAGTGGTAATTAGATCATTTTAATTGTGATTCAACAATGATGGAAACAAAATGGATGTTATTAAATAGTTTTATTAAAGGTTAATTTTGTAATTTGTTTATTAATCATAAAATAAATAAAACAAAATAGATAATTTGTGTCCATCTTCTTCTCATAAACACCAAAACTGATTCTAATATGAAGAAACCATAGCTAGGGTTCAGCCAAGTTAATTTGTGCAATTGTAAGTTCATTTTTGCCTCATTTTTAATGATTTTTATGTTTTTGTGATCGTTGCATCTAGTACTAGCTAGCCCAGGGACTATTTTGCAAAACTATTAAAGATTTTGAAAGTTACCATTGATGAAAATATGTGTTCTTTGATGTTTGACGATGAAATATGAAATCTTGTTGTTAGATTTACATGTTTTGTAAAGTGATTTTGAGTAAAAATGCAAAATAGGGATTAAATTGAGAAATGTTGAAACTTTGTGGTTGAAATGTGAAATAAAAGAAAAATATGGGCTGTTAGGGGAATAATAGTAATTCGGTTAGCATGGGTTTATTTTTAATTTCATTAATTTGTGATTTTATGAAATAAGGACTAAATTGTGAAAAGTGTAAAATATTAGGGGCAAAAGTGTAAATGTCTTTTAAAGTATGGTTTAGAGTAAATTGAATAGAGGGATTATCAAATGAGTTGAATTTGATATTATATAGATCAAGGAAAGTGGAATTTGGAACTAGATCGGGGAAAAGATAAAGTACTCGATTAATCGACAATTTCATCGTTTTTGAACCAAGGTAAGTTCGTATGTGATAAATTTCATTTTAAACGTATATTAAATGTTTTGATATTGTATATGTCCTAAATATGAGGCTTCAAATAAGTTCGACAATGACTCTATGATAATTCGACATTAGAAATCCCGGTTGAACATTAGGAATAGTTTAGGATACTAGTGACATGTCATTAGGGGATACATTGAGTTGGCTTCGAGCCATGATATTAGCACTTCAGGTGTGAGATATACTGATTTGGCTTCTGGCCATGAATATCAGTTGATTTGGCTTCGGGCCATGATATCAGTACTTCGGATATAAGTTACCTTGATTCAGTTTTAGGCCATGGTATAGGTACTTATTGTAACACCCCAACCCGTATCCGCCGTCGGAACAGGGTTACGGAGCATTACCAAAATATTTAGAAACATTTACAAATAACGTATATAAATTACTATTTATTTACCGAGATCATTCATAACGTCCCTTGATTTGGCCCTCGAGGCCCAATACGAGCATTAGAATTGAGTTGGGACTTAATCAAGAAATTTAAGAATTTTTAGCGACTTTTCAAAATTTTTCCGAAGTGCAGGGGTCACACACCCGTGTGGTCCAAGTGTAACACCTCTAACCCGTATCTGTCGCCAGATTAGGGTTACGAGGCATTACCGATCATATTACAGTTCATACTAATATGCATTATATTTTACAATTCAAAATGTATTAAACACTTTAATGCTCTTGACAGTATCAAATATCAAATCATAAGATTCATGTCAATCACATGATAATATATTTAAAAAATGATTCAACATAAATTGAACAGATCATATATTTATAAATAGAGCATATAACAAATCAACAACTTCGATAATGGAATGTTAACCCTTTTTTTTTATAAAAACTTGCACACGTATAGATTGTACCACATATGAAGCTAACTTCCATATATTATACTTGTCATTCATTCCTGCAACATTTCCATGTTTGTAAATGTGGATTTCCTATCTCATATATTAATAAAATTTATTTGCATCCATTCGAAAATATGTAATTTAAATAAGGTATCTAAGCACTTTCAAGTTAAGCTTTATAGCAAGTCGTATTTACTATTTAATAAACAGCCAACATATAAGAGATTTAGCATATGTTACCGAGCTCAAACACATTTTACCATTGAACCTAAACCATTTTTGAACCCTAATGATCACTTAATACCAAATCATGCATAATTCACTATATCATCAAGCTGCCAATTAATCTTAAATAACAACCTATGCTCACGCTTATAAATAAACTAATGGAATTCATAGTACATAATTTTAATAAAAATCACATGTGCATCATTGGTACAATATAACATGGCCGTACCTGTAATTAAAACATACATATATCTAATGCTCATTTACCCAAAATTTTAAGGCCACACTTAACATATTTATACCAAATAATTAACCAAAACAATTATGGAACATATTAAATACTTGTAGCTATTCATCACCGAATTGAATTACTTAAATCTAAACTCACTAAACATTATATATATGCACACACGAGACTAAGTCAAAGCATAATAAGCATATTCACATACGTATACTTTATCTTATTACAATCACATCCAAACTAATTAAACATGCTTATGACCGATTCTACCTTGCCACATACAAGGTCATAACCAACCTTAATATAAAATCACATAACACAATTTATAATTATTCATAGCACACGACATCTTGACCAAAATAGACTTAAACCATAACTAAACAGAAACCAAAATCAAGCAAAGTAGTTAAGCCATTTTCGCATGGCTAATATACATTCATTTTCAAAATAATTAACCCCAAAGCCAGCCAATACATGCCATAATTTAAGTTTAGCTTATAAGGTACCAAAACAGTAGATAGTGTGATGAACTTGGCTGACAGTCCCCGAGCTTGTAGCTTGACTTCAAAATCTATAAAACAAAGACAAATATACACACATTAAGCTATTTAAGCTTAGTAAGTCATAAGCAAACAAACAAATCGATAATGTAATCAACTTAATTTAACCAACCAAATTACAATATCATTATCAAGCTTATTCTCAACATACAACTTCAATAATAATATACGTAAACACATATATATATTACCTTGGCCGAATATTCACAAGGTTAAGTCATCAAATCATTGTTCAATTTTCAAAAGCCAAAATGTCTTAATATAATCAAGCATACACATACACAATTATTTAAGTTCAAGAACGATAATTTAACATCATGTACATATACCACTTATATGGCCGAATACACATACTAAGTTCACATGAAATCTTTATTTGTATCACACATAATTAGTAACCAATATCAAGTTACTTATTTACCTTATTTCAAGTAAAGAACAAGCTAACTCGTACCTGATCATTTAACTCGTTTTACACCTTCATTCACAATTTTCCTTTGCCCGATGAACCATTCGAAATTGGATAGGACACTAGGATAATCACATAAATAGTACAATGCCAATGTCCCAAACGTGGTCTTACATGTAGCCACATATCGATGCCACTTTCCTGGACAGGGTCTTACTCGTAAACACACATCGGGATCACATATCGATGCCATGGTCTTACTCGCACACATGTATTGGAATCGTATGTCATGACATATGTATCCTAACTAATCCTAAGGTTCATACGGGGCTTTCGGACGTCGTAACTCAGTCGAAACGATTGCATGAACATAGATACCGTGCTTATACACATTCGGCATTAGCACATATTAATTTATATATTTCATTTCAGCATATAAACTTTGCATTCAATTAAAGTTTAGTATGTCTATTTGCTTATAAACTTACCTCGAACAATACAAAACGGAACGGGACAGGTAGTCGACAACTTTCGCTTTCCCCCGATCCAAATTCGATTTCTTTGGTTCTTGATCTAAACATATTCAAATTAAGTTCATTCAAACATATTTTCATTCAATTAAGTCCAAAACACGTAAATGGCCAAATTATCATTTTACCCCTAACATTTACAATTTTTACAATTTAGTCCCTATTGCACAAAACACAAAATATACAAAATTTCCCTATACTCATGTTGGGCCGAATTTTACCCATGTTTATACAAGTCCATATATTTCATTTATTTCACATTTTAGTCCCTCAAATTATTACTTTTTTCAATTTAGTCCTAATTACTCAAAATCATCAAAAACTCCAATACAAAACATGTTAATCTAAAACATATCTTTCATATTTCATCATCAAACAACAAAAATCACAAACCCTCATCAATGGCATAACTCAAAATATTCATCAAAATAAAAAATTCAAGCATGGGTTTTGTAGTACTCGAAGCAACGATTTCAAAAACGTAAAAATTATCAAAAACCGAGCTGAACACTTACCTTGATTGAGCTTAAAGTCAACCGAACCCTAGCTTGGTTTCTTTCTTTTTCTTTGTTTTAACTTTAGGCAATGAAGAAAAAATGAAACAAAATAAATTTGATAACTTTATTATTAACTAATATATGTTTATTAACTAAATTACTTAAATAACCTTAATGAAATAATAATAAAACTATACAATATATGTCTTTTACCGTCCACTTATTACGCTAATGGAATAATTTCAACATAAATACCCCAAATTAGAAAACCATTAATAATTCGGCCCTTTTACAAGTTACCTCCTAATTTTTATTTTACGCGATTAAGTCCTTTTATTTAATCAGACACTCAAAAGACAAAATTAAATCACGAAAATTTTACAGATATAAATTCACACAAAATAAACATAGAAAATAAGTTTTAAATATTTTTCTGACTCGAATTCGTGGTCCCAAAATCACCATTCCGATTAAGGTCTAAATCGGGCTGTTTCACCAAGGGACACTCCCGTGTGACCCATGGGCACGCCGGTGCTAGATGTCGTGTTCAACCCCGTGTAACTCTCTGACTTGTGCACACGGCTGTGCCACATGCCCGTGTTCTAGGCCATGTGGTCAATTAATTCAATTCGAAATTAGGTGCAGGATTCACACAGCTAAGACACACGCCCGTGTTCTAGGCCGTGTGGCATACACGGTTGAGACACTCGCCCGTGTCTCTACCCATGTGCTCAATTTTGAGCATTTTGTTTCTCAAAATCAAGGTGCAGGGAACACACAACCTAACCACATGCCTATGTTACTAGGTCGTGTGTCACACACGGTCTAAACACACGTTCGTTTGGACAAAATGAAGCCATTTCTATCTTCATTTCTCACCCAAAATTTCACCCATGACCTGCACTTGAAAAACACATCCAATACCAACCAATCCAACCATTCAACTTAAGCAAATTTCTTCATTCACAAGGCATATCACTACCAGTATACATGATCACAACCTTACCTTAGTTTAACTTAAGCATTCACAACATTGATCACATATTCTTAACATAACACATGTGTATATATATATCATAATAATTTTCTTAGTCATACCAAAATGAACCATCACTAGCCATTCCAATGGCTAGGTTACAAAATAACATTTCAAGCCACTATTGGTCAAGTTGTCCTATACATGCCATTATACCAAAATGATTTTACTATGTATACCCATAATGACTAGTTGATAGTGTGACGATGCTCCAGTGATCTCCAACCCTTGCAAGCTTCCGAGCACTATAAAATAGGGAAAAAATAAATTGGAGTAAGCATTACATGCTTAGTAAGTTTGTATAATGGAAACTAAACTTACCAATCCCGTTTATTAAATCTAAGAATACAATAACAAGTTTTCTATCCATTTCGCTAAATTGCCTAAACACATGCATCCAATCAAACATGTTAGTCACAAAGTTCACATATACATCAAGTAAGAATAGATGAGCTCATCATGCAATACACTTTAAAGACATTTTCATTTCATCTCATAATTCTCATGCCATGTCTAGAGTTATATGTCCATTGAATCATTGAAGTTCTGATGGATGCTCAAGTAGTACACTCAAGGTGTACGATTCCATAATCCGTCAATTCTTATTCGGCGGTACCCACTAGGGTACTTAATCAAGGAACACACTCTCAAGCCACACATCTTATTACAGGATTACCATTCCAGGGTAAATCCTTTATATAACGTATGCTCAAAGAGTTCAATTAGGATTACCAGTCCAGGCTAAACCCTAATCTTAATGTATACTCGAGAGGTATTATTTTCGAATTACCCATCCGGGCTAAATCCTTTCTATAATAAGGTCAATAGGATTACTCGTCTGAGCTAAATCCCATCCGCAACAAATGCAAGACCTTATTCATTTTGGGAAAGCGCATATATTCATCGGAATTCAATTTTCAATCGGGGCTTAACCCTTTTTAACCATATCAAGCATGTATTAAAGTTCTCATTATAGCATTCAAGTAATATACATAAATATAAGTCATATTCCATACAACACAACATTCAATTAAACATATTTACATGCCAGATTAAGTTACACGAACTTACCTCGACACTTGTTCGCGTTAGAAATCTACAAATCCGAAACCTTTTCTTTTCCTTGATCTAACCTCGAATTAGTGTTTTTCGGATCTATATAAATGAATTTAATCATCAATTTCACACATTTCATATTTAAATGGACTCAATTTATATCCTAGGAAAAATTACCATTTTGCCCCTAACTTTTCCATAAATTCTAATTGTCCCTAGGCCCGAAAAATGAAACTTCTGCAAATTACTCCATATGCCAAGCCTAACCAAAGCCCCATTACAAAATTGTTTATCTATCAATAATCTTTCATTTTTCTTAATGGTATAATTACCATATAAGGACCTCTAGTTTTGAATTCCATAGCTATTTAATCCTTATAGCTACAAGAATTCAACTGACGCATTTTATGCGATTTAACCCTTCTCGTAATTAACCACTTAATCGATAAAATTTTCGTATCAAAATTTTCACATGTCATTTCTAACATATTACGGACCATGTAATAAAATAAAAGTAAAACATATTTTTGGGTCGGATTTGTGGTCCCGAAACCACTGTTTCGATTTCACTGAAAAAATGGGTTGTTACACTTATCGTGTGTGACTTTTGACTATTCGACTTCTATTCCAAATGGTTCAACGGGTAAACGATAGATATGGATGAGTATGAGATTGATGCTAGGTGATACAAGTACGTACATGAATTATATAAGTTTCAAATTAAGGAAACTTGTAAAGGAAGTGTATACTTTCATCATTGAGTATTTGATATTTGAAAGGTTTGTTAGTTAATGTAAGCTATATGTTGGTGTATTCAAATTATTGAATTATATTTGTGAGACTGCAACGAGTTTATTTCATACGAACTTACTAAGTTGTATAGCTTACGCCATTTATTTTTCTATGTATTATAGTGAATTCAAAGCTAGCTCAGATTCGGGGATTATCGGAGATCGCTTCACACTATCTACCTAATTTTTGGTACCTATGAACTTTGGTATTTTAAGTATATGGCATGCATAGGGATTTTGGTCATTTTGGTTATGACTTAATAATGATTTTGGCCCTATGAATTGGCATTGTAAATGTTTATGTTTTGATATGAATATATAGCTATAAGTGTCAAATGGATGATTTGTGGTTATTGGTATGCTTGTGAAATTAGGCCAAATAATGCATATTTTTTAATAGGCATTTTGATGATTTGAGAAGATAAGAAATGGTATGAATTTAGATGGCATAATGTGGTATTTATGTTTTGTATTGATTTGTGTTGGAAATGGTATAAATCATGCTTGATTTGGAATTGAATTATATGCTTTTTGATGCTATGTTTTGTACCATATGAGATGTGTAGGTGTGCCTAAATTTGGGTGGGAAATTGGCTTGGTAAATAGCTTATTTTCGTCCACACGGGCAGAGACACGGGCGTGTGTCTCAGTCGTGTGTGACACACGGTTAAGTAAACGGCCGTGTGCCCTGGTTTTGAATCTGAAATCAAGTCAGTATGCTCTACACGGCCTCACACATGGGCGTGTGACTTGGCCGTGTGGCATAAGTCAGTATACCCTACAAGTTTGGCACAGCCTAGCACACGACCTGGCACATGGGTGTGTATGGCCATTTTTAGGGCACACGGCTAGCCACACAAGCGTGTGTATTGGCCGTGTGACCCAAGTCAGAGAGTTACACAGGGTCAGACACGGGCTGAGACACGGTCATGTGTTTCCATTTCAAATGTCCACACGGCTTGTGACACGGGCATGTCTGGTGGCCACGTGAGACCCACGGCTAGGCTACACGGACGTGTGTCCCCTATTTTGAGAAAATTTTTATAAGTGTTCCAAATGTCTCCAAAGTTATCGATTTGGTCCCGAACCACTCCCAATGTATGTTTAGGGCCTCGTAGGCTCGTATTAGAGACTAATTGATTGAGATTGAATGACGAGTGCTTGAATTGTGAAAATGTATGCTAAGTAGTGGTTTAATTGTTTTATAAGTCCGTTAACGCTTTGTAACCCTATTCCGACATTGAATACGGGTGAGGGGTACATGCAATACAATTCTGAAATGCTCGGCATGCTTAGCCTCATCTTGTGAATAAATCAGAATATCATCAATAAAAACCACGATGAATCGGTCTACATACGGTCTGGAAATTCTATTCATTAAATCCATAAATACTGCAGGTGCATTAGTTAACCCAAACAGTATCAAAAGAAATTCATAGTATTCGTACTTGGTCTTAAACGCAGTTTTTGGCACATCCGAATCTTTAACCCGTAACTGGTAATAACCAGAATGTAAATCAATCTTCGAAAATACCATTGCACCTTTCAACTGATCAAACAAATCATCAATTCGCTGCAATGGATACTTATTCTTGATCGTAACATTGTTGAGCTGTCGATAATCGATACACAATCTCATTGATCCGTCTTTTTTCTTAACGAATAGAACCGGTGAACCCCAAGGCAAGAAACTAGGTCGTGTAAAACCTCTATTTGTTAACTCTTACAACTGAGCTTTTAACTTTGTAGGATTCATTTGTACAGAGCTATCGATATCAGTGATGTTCCCGGTATTAACTCAATAGCAAATTTGACTGCTCTGATAGGTGGTAACCTAGGTAACTCTTCTAGAAACACATTTGGATATTCACAAACTATAGGCATTGATTCAAGTTTCAACTCAGACACTTTTGAAACCAGAATATAAGCAATGTACACATTATAACCCTTTCTCACTTATTTCTGCGCTGCCATAGCTAAAATAAGAATAGGAAACTCTTTTGATTCATCAGATTCAATCTGAAGTGTCTCACCATTCTGGCATTTTTGTACAATAAGCTTTCATCTACAATTCACTATAGCATCATGCAGAGTTAGCCAATCCATACCCAAAATCACATCAAACTCATCAAAAGGTAATAACATCAAATTGGTCGGAAAGCTGTAACTCCAAATCATCAAAGGACATTTCTTGCAAACTTTATCAACTAATAAATACTGACCTAGGGGGTTCGATACTTTAACCATAAATTCAGTGGACTCAACAGGTAAATTTTTACTTGACACTAGATTCATGCATACGTATGAATTAGTTGATCTAGGATCAATCAAAGTAGTAACTTTAGTTTCAAAGATAGAAAATGTACAAGTAATAAAATCTAGAGCAGAAGCTTTCTCACGCTCACGGATCGCATACACTGTAGCATGTTGTAACACCCCTTACCCGTGTTCGACGCCGGAACAGGGTACGAGGCATTACCGGACTTAATCACTAATCATCGTATAAAAATCGATTCATAATTTCACTCTAATTTAAAACTTTTTCAAACACATTCAAGCTGTCTCTTAAAAAGAGCTTACAAGGCCCATATCATGCTTTAATTCAACCACACACATAGGCAAGCATGCACATTCATAAATTGCATCATTTAATTGATAACATAATCAAGACTATCTACATTAAATGACTTTATACAATAGAGACCTTCAAATAACATTGGTCAGTATTTTAGGCCAATTCCTAGAAAGTTAGTAACAATTAAACGAGTCTCTATACATGCCAAATACTTAAAAATACTTTAAAACCTTTATATATCGATCAATAGTGTGATTTAACCTCCGGCGACCTCCAACTCGAGCTAACATCTGAGACACTATAGGAAAAAGGAAAGGAAGGGAGTAAGCATTATAGCTTAGTAAGTAAGTATGTAAATATTAATAAACAATACATTATCATACTTTAAATGAAGTCACAATATGTTCCCGGAATATTACCATCACAAACACACACATACTTTCACTATTACAATCATAAACAGGTTCAAAATAAGTTGTCTAGCAGAGTACCAGAAGCTAAATTATTTATTTCTGGAGCTACAGAACTCCAAATTACAAACCGTTAATTTTTATTGAAACTAGATTCACGTATATTCTTACCATAAAATTTTCAGAATTTTTTACCTAGCCAATTAGTACAATTTATTCATTGAAGTTACCCCTGTTTCACTGCTCAACTGTTCTGACCACTCTTCACTACGAATCAATTTTATTCTTGTACAGAATTAAAAGGATGTTATCATTTATTTCATTTGAAACTAGACTCATTAAGGATTTCAAACATATAAATTATATCCCATAATTATATTTTTACAATTTTTAATGATTTTTCCAAGTCAGAACAGGGGATCACATAGTCATTCTGAACCAGTCTCTCAAAAACTTAAATATCTCATAATATAGAACTCCTTTGCTTGCTCTGTTTCTTTTATATGAAAGTAAACTCATTAAGCTTTAATTTGATATCTCATTTAGTGTCTGATTCAATTTCTACTTTTTTTGGTAAATTTTTAGATTCACGTCACTGCAACTATCCATAACAGTTTTATTGTCAATTTTGATCTTTCACACTTCAATTGTATTCATCACTTACCCATAACAATCTTTCCAATTTCCAACCACATATCGAGCATATTGCTCATAAGTTACACACGTATATACTTATACTTATCATCACAAAGTCATACACAATTTCATTTAATCAATTTCCCAGTTGAACGCTTCGGAATAATAACAGATACGCGATGGTATCGTACACAACCCACCTTTAAAATCGAAGTTCTCTTGTACACATAGTGGCCTTCACTTAGCACCACTCATGTGACCTAGCTCGATTGTACACATAATTTTCACTCTCTTGTACACATGGTGAACACTTAGTACCACCCATGTGACCTAGCCAGTTTATCTCGTAGCTCTCTTGTCTACATGGTGTCCTTCACCTGGAACCACGCATGCGACCTAGCTACATATATCCCGTAGCTCTCTTGTCTACATGGTGTCCTTCACCTGGAACCACGCATGCGACCTACCTACATATATCCCGTAGCTCTCTTGTCTACATGGTGTACACATAGTATCACCCATGCAACCTAGCTACATCATAATGTCTCGTAACTCTGTTGTACACATGATGTGCACTCAGCACCATACATGTGACCTAGCTACATACCATCTGTATCATCCAATCTTTCCAAAGGTTCAACCGGGATTTCTCTCTCTTTCTAATACTTGATTCCATACTCCCAATAGTCAATTATGATTCAAAAATCAGCTACAATACATAAAATATGCTGAAATATAAAAAAACATAATAAAGATAATGTATTATTTACATACAAACTTACATACTTTCTCATTTCCATGTCGAATTAATATTAAATATTTAAATCATCATAATTATACTTACTTTCAACATCTCGGCAATCAAAGTAAATATATCAATTTTACATTGAAACATGCATAAATTAATGCTTATTATACATATGAACTTACCTCGATACTAAAACGACCATTTTACCAACTTTCTCGATTTTCGATTTTTCTCCCATTCTAGGTTCAAATCTCATTTTTCGGGATCTAAAACATCATATTTTACTTATTTAATTAATTTACTATTCAAAACAGTCCTTAACTCAAACTTTGACAAAATTACAATTTTGCCCCTAAATTTTTGCATATTTACACTTTTGCCCCTAGGCTCGGGAATTAAAATTCATCCCTTATTCTTATGTTTTATGGCATGCTGATCATTTTTCCCTTCTATGGCAACACCAAATTCTCACTCTAACACATAGTTATGAACAATAACAACTTTTACCGATTAAGTTATTTTACTTATTTTTGCTTAAAATCGCTTAGCAAAATTTGTTTAACATAATTTCAGCCTTCATATTCTACCATAATACATCAAAATAAACACATTTCACCTATGGGTATTTTTCCAAATATGAACCCTAGCTTAAATTATTGCTAGAATAAGCTTAATCAAGTTATCGGGATTCGAAAAACGTAAAGAACTTGAAAATTGGGGCTAGAACGGACTTACTATTGAGCTTGGAAAGCTTGAAAACCCTAGCCATGGCTTCCCCCATGCTAATTTTGGCCTCCACGAAAAAGATGAGTCAATTTTGGCTTTATTTTCCCTTTTTGTTTCTTTTAATTACCAAATGACTAAAATGCCCTTAAGGCCTTTCTTTAAAAATTTGTCCTATTCATGCCCATTTTTGTCCAAACGAAATATAATGGTATAATTACCATTTAAGGACCTCCTCTTTAAACCCCCATTTCAATCAAGTACTTATGAATTAGAACACATATTTTGCAACTTTTGCAATTTAGTCCTAAAAGTCCAATTAAGCACTTTATCAGTAAAATTACTTAATGATATTTTTACATAATATTTTAATTAATAAATAAACCTTAAAACTTAATGAGAATCAATTTTTCGACTTCAAATTCATGGTTCTAAAACCATCGTTCCGTTTAGGCCCTAAATCAGGCTGTTATAGCAACTTCTGCAAATAAGCCCTAATAGGCAAATTAAACATGCAATCTATAAAATTTCTTATCAATACTCTAACACATGCATCTAATCACTCGGTAAATCATAAAAATTAATTGAAATAAACTTTTTTATCTCAGATTTGTGGTTTCGCAACCACTATTCCATTTAGGCCCTATTTCGAGATGTTACACATGTGCTCGTGCCTCGGATCTCACAACTAAATCCTTAGTCACACTTTGAATAATATTCACATTTCTAGGGTTCCTTGGTGGTCTCCCTCTCATAGCTGTGTTGCTTGGTCAAACAGTCTGAATTTTGTCTTTTTCAGGTAACTCAAGACAATCCTGAATAAAATGCTCCTACGAACCACATCTGAAACAGACTCCGTCATTCATCTGAGATTCACCAAAGTCTCGCCTTCCACATTGTTGACAATTAGGTTTGTTGGCCTAAACAATACCAATGCTTGCTATTGGTGTAGCTTGAGCTTTAGAACTTGCGTGTTGCTTACCATGATCTCTACTAGTATATCCCACTGAAACGGTCGAATGATTATGGTAATCCTTCGATTTCTTTGATGATGAATGATATGATTTCCCCGTTGATCTATTTCTTAAATCTCTAGCTTTCGAATCAACTTTTCTTTTCTCTTTACTAAGCTTCTCAGCTTTGCGTGCTCTGTCAACCAAGACAGCAAATTCTTTCAACTTTAGAATTCTGACTAAAAATTTGATGTCTTTATTCAACCAGTCTTCAACCCGTTTACATATAGCAACTTCAGTTGGAATGCACTATCGGGCATACTTACTCAATCTAACGAACTCTCTATCATATTCAGATACTATCATACGACCCTATTTAAACTCCAGAAATTCTTTGTGCTTCTGATCGAGGAACCTTTGACTTATTTATTTCTTTCAGAACTCAGTTTGAAAGAATTCCCAAGTGATCCTCTTTCTCGGTACTACTGAAATTAATGTGTTCCACTACTACTATGCTAAATCTTTCAATAAAGATACGACACATTTGACACATTAGGTCAGTGAACAAGATAACTCATCGAAGACTTTTGATTGAGGAACCTTTGACTTATATATTTCTTTCAAAACTTAGTTTGAAAGAATTCCAAAGTGATCCTCTCTCTCGATACTACTGAAATTAACATGTTTCACTACCAATATGTTGAATCTTTCACTAGAGATACGACACATTTGACACATTCGGTCGGTGAACAAGATAACTCATCAAAAACTCGGATCATATTTTCTAACCAAAACTCAGCTTTCTCAAGATCATCATCAATTGTAGCCTTGAATTCTTCGGCTCCATATTTGTAGATTTTATCAACAGGTGGCTTACTTACACGTAAAGGTTCCAAACCTTGAGGAACTACGGGAACTAATTACGAAATAAGTAGGGGTGGAGGTCGTTGAGGAGTCAGATTAATTTAGGCAAACTCTGTGAACCACTCGTTCATCATTTGGAAGAAGGCTTCTCTGTCCTCTTTTCCTCGGCCCTTAAATATGGGCCTCGGTCCTGATGACATTGCTCCGTGAATAGAGGCTTGCACATTACTTTCTACATCATCGAAGTCTGCTCGGTTGGAATCTACAATTCAAAACGTGTCAGGAGTTATCACACTATCAAAGGTTATATAATGGCATGTTTATCTAGACTCACATACACTACGTTCAGTTTGAGAATTGACTAACCGTAACTCTGATACCAATAATAAATGTAACACCCTTAGCCCATATTCGTCGCTGGATTAGGGCTACGGAGCATTACTGAACCACAACGTCAAACAATGAACAATTTACAACCATAAACAAATTACAAGTTAAATCATGGTAATATCAATCAAAAAACATTCATATAGTCCCTTATATGACCCCCTCGAGGCCCAAAACAGACATTGGAAATGACTCGGGACTAAATTGGAAACATATGCAATTTTTTTGAAAAAAAGTTAAAAATTTTCAAACTGCAGGGATCACACGGCCAAGAGATATGCCCGTGTCTTAAGCTATGTGTGCATTCAAAATAGGGACTCACGGCAGTGTCTCAGCCCGTGTCCGCACCCGTGTAACTCACTGACTTAGGCCACATGTCTATGTCTCAAGCCGTGTGTTAGGCCGTGTATCAACCTAACTTGCAACCTTGTTGAAAACTATAAGGGACACATGGCCGAGTCACCTGGCCGTGTGTCACATACGACTAAGACACACGCCTTTGTCTCTGCCCGTGTGGACGAAAAATAGGTCATTTGCAAGTAATTTTTCTCACCCAAACTCACAACCAATATGTAACATCCCTTACCCATGTCTGACCCTGGGATAGGGTACGAGACATTACCGAACTTAAACATAACCAATCATACAAAATCGAGCCATAAAATTCATTCAATTTAAAACCATTCATACACATGCATACCGTCCCTTATATGGGCCCACGAGGCCCAAAATAATGTATAGGAAGTGGTTCGGGACTAAACCAAAAACTTTGGAAAACTTAAAAAAAAATTCATCAAAACAAGGGTCACACGCCCGTGTGGCTTGGGACACACTCGTGTCCTCAGCCTGTGTAACTCTCTGTTTATGACGTTATACACAATTTGGGGTCACACGGCCAAGTCACACGCCTGTGTTCCGAGGTCGTGTTCATACGGCTGAGACACCTGGCTGTGTCTCTGCCCGTGTAGCCAAAAAAATGGCTATTTACCAAGCCATTTTCCACCCTCATTTGCACACTCACATACACACTTTCAATGGTACTTAACAAGGCACAATTAAGCTACCAACACAACCATAATCAAGGCTTAAACATACCATTTCCTTACCTTTATATACACGCTCATAACATCATACTTTATCAAGTCCACACATACCCAGTCACCTTCAACATAACAACTTCCCATATGTATCATCTAGTCTAACTTCATTAACATACTGTTATAAACTACATCACACAATGACATTGGCATAGGCATATGGGTAATTAATATGCTTCCAACTCATTAGCCAATATAATCCAATTTATGTGGCTACATACCAAATCAAATCCTTAATCATTACAAGCCAATACATTTGGCCATATCATAATGAGACATACACAAAATGACTAAGTCCTTATACATGCCATAGACTCAAGGGTTTGGGTTCATTTGCCCAACATGATAGCTTGATAGTGTGATAGCATCTCTGGGGATCTCCAACTCAAGCTAGCATACAACCCTATAA
The DNA here is from genome assembly GCA_025698465.1 of Gossypium longicalyx. Taxonomy (NCBI): domain Eukaryota; kingdom Viridiplantae; phylum Streptophyta; class Magnoliopsida; order Malvales; family Malvaceae; genus Gossypium; species Gossypium longicalyx. The sequence goes on from CM047005.1 coordinate 33,582,063, forward strand.
GATATGGGAAAGGAAGGGGAGTAAACTACAGAGCTTAGTAAGTTCGTATGTAATTAATAAGCAATAATAGTCATACATTTGTCATACAACAAACATAACACAACACAACATAAATGTCATTAAATCTTCATAGGCATAACTTACTCAATCACAATGCTTACCCCCTTCAATTTATAAGCATAATTTAATACATCTTAACATTTGCCAAACGATCGTAGCCTCTCCAATACATCATACCATAATAATCATTAACAAATCATTTCAAGCCTTGTAGTAACATGCACATTAATTATAGGTATTCATATTTTCAAGCCCAAAGCTTAACATCTTTCAATAATTTAAACTCTTAACTTCACATGCATTCATAACCATTTTAATAGGTAATTATGCAAATCTTTCATTATTTTTTTACACGTATCCAATGAATCACAAATCAAGTGAACTAAACATCTTATCTCTCAATTTGATATGGCTTAAAAGCCTAACACATGATTCTCAACTGAATTTACCTTGAATTTACACATCATCAACATAAATACTCATTTACTAGTTTAACTTAAGGTCACTTTCATAGTGATCATGAACTCATAATATCATAAAGCCAGTGCTTATAAACTTTACGTACATACATGTACAAACTCGTAACACAGTCATATCTTTTCACACCTTTGACATAATCTTTGAATTACCCGTTGAACCACTTGGAACACTAAAGGATACCTGGGAAACCTCATACACATAGTAAGATGCCAATGCCATATCCCATATATGGTCTTACATAAGATCACATATCGATGCCGATAGCCCAGCTATGGTCTTACAAGATGTCTCATATCGATGCTATGTCCCAGACATGGCCTTACACGGAATCACATATTGATGCCATATCCTAGATATGGTCTTACACGAAATCACACATAACCCTAATGTCATGACATTTGTATCATATCTATTCCTAAGGTTCAACTGGGACTTCTTCGTTATCTTGGCATTATCGAACTTGCTCATAATATCAATCATATAAATCATATAATATTAAAGCAATTTAAAATATAAATATAACATTGCATTATTCACATACAAACTTACCTTGATACTAAAAATGGTGAAAAGGACCTAACCGTCAAATACTTGTTTTTCCCTCGTTCTAGGCCCGAATCTCATTTTTCTTGATCTATAATATCAAATTTAGCTCACTTATTTGTCACATTATTCAATGTGACCCAAAAATCATATTATGGCAAAATTATATTTTTACCCCTAAGCTCTAAAAATGAAATTTATTCAATTTCCTTGATTCTCAAGCCTAGCCGAACCTCTTTTATACTTATAGCAGTCCATAGTTTTCATTAAATCACACTTTTATGACATATTTTATAACTTTTATAAATTAGTCCTTTTAGGCATTTTCATCGAAAATCACTTAGTAAAAGTGATTTCTCTAACCACAAACATGCATTTTCTACCATTAAACACAAAAATACACACATATTCATCATGGGTCAAAACTATAGACTTTAAATATATCTCAAATTAGTGGTAGAAATAGATAGATCTTGTTACGAGGATTTCAAAAATATGAAAATCATTAAAAATGGGGCTAGAACGGACTTACAATCGAGCTTTGAAGATTGAAAAACCCTAGCCATGGTTTCCCCTTGTGAAATTCGGCCATGGGGTTGAAGGTGGACAAAAATTGGCTTTTAATTTTGTTTTTAATTCATTTTAATTACTAAATGACCAAAATGCCCTTAACTTAAAAATATTCTATTTCACCTATTTCATGTCCATTTTTGTCCAACAAATTAACCAATGGTCTAATTACCATTTAAGGACCTCCAATTTAAAATTTCATAGCAATTAGACACCTTTATCTTCTAGAACTCAAGTTTTGCACTCTTTACGATTTAGTCCTTTTGACTAAATTGAGTGCCCAAACATCGAAATGTTGGAATAAAATTTTCATGAAATAATTTCGTAAAACCGTAGACCATAAAAATATAATAAAAGTAAATTTTTTTTTCCTTGTGGTCTTGAAACCACTCTTCCGACTAAGCCTAAAACCAGGTTGTTAAACAATGCACAAGCCAATTGCACCTAAAATCAAGCATTCAAAACTCACTTTGCATATGCATATCCGAGCTTAATCAACCTAAAATCTAACCATTCAACCAATATTCCAAAATCGCACCTTAATTCAACAAAATAATTTTACTTTAACACCTAACCAATTCAATCCACAATTAAACTATTAATTGGAGCATCCCAATACTATATTTGCCACAATGTTCATAAACCAAATATTCAGATATAACCATTACAGAATAGCCATATACACAACTAACTTATACCATACCAAATTTACTAAAATATGATCACTTTCAAACTACCAAATCAAGCCAATAGCAACCTTATGAACTATTCCCTTTTTCACCATTCACTAACTCATATTATAACATTTTCATACCATCACTTTACCCAACACAATAGCAAGTTACCAACCACACAAAATACAATATAAATATACATCATACCAAATAGATCATTAGCCATAGTATCATATATATACAATCCACAGTTAATGGCTAGAATCCATCAAACAAAACACTTATACATGCCATTATAACCATGATCCAAAATTTTCAAAATATACTAATATAACCGATGGATAGTGTGATGAAATCTCCAACAACTTCCAATTGAATGAGCTTCTGATATCTAGAAATACAAAGAAATTAACACGAAGTAAGCATGTAATGTTTAGTAAGTTTGTAATTTGAAACTAAAGCTTACCATTTCAATTTATAAGCATAAAACAATTTGAGACAATCCATCATGACTTGGCATTAGCCTAAGTAACAACAACCTCTCAAATTAGATAATCACATAGTTTAACAAATCATCTCAAAACATCATAGCATATGTACACACTACTGTAAGCATTCATATTTTCAAGCATATGGCTAAGCATATTTCAACCATCAGTGTAACACTCCAAAAATCTAAGTAGCTATTTTTGTATGTTGTGTGAATAAATTCATGTCTGCTTTAGTGGTTGAATGTCCTGAGAAACGTTGGAGAAGTCTAGAGTTCAAGCCTTGGCTTGTACTAAATTTTGTTTTTGGCTTGAATTAAACCTATCTCTGTTCTGTACATCTCTTAAAGAAAATTGGGTAAAATATGACATAAAAAGTTGGTTGGTCTAAGGGGTAGTGGTGTGTTACTGCTGTTAATAGGTCTTGGGTTCGAGCCTTATTGTGCACAAGGGTGTTTATTTTTATTTCTAAGCCGTGTAGGAAGTTGGGAAGTGGAACTCTGAAGCTAGTGGGTGGTTGGACTGTTTGAAGGGGAGTAGGGTGTGAGGCCAAAATTTGGGAAGAGTTTGATAGAGGTTTGAATTGGTCGATTGAGGGTTGTGGGGAGAGATTTGGGGAGAAAGTTGATGAGGAGATCATGGAGTGGGGGAAGTGGTAGAAGTTGGCCGAAAATGGGATTCCCCAATGTGCTAATTCGGTGTTAGGCTTGTAGGTGCCGAAATTGTATGGTTTTGTTTTCCACTCTTTCTAGCTATCATTTCTTTTGCTACGTTTCTCTCGATTTTCCTTTCTTTCGGGTTTTTTCTATTGAGGATCTTTCCTTTTGTTTCTGAAGCCAAATTGGTTAGTGTTTTGGGGTACGTTCATTTTGGGGATATCTCAGTTTCTAGTCTTTTCTCTTTACACCATTAGAAGCGTTCTCCTTAAAACCTCTTATTTCTGAATACCCTTCTTTCTTCTCTCTTAGACCCTTTCAATTTTTAGCTTTAGTCTTAACTGAATCTCTTCTTCTTCCTTTGGCTCAATTGATTACCTCCTTGACCGATTGCATCTTTTCTTTCCTCCCTCCTCATTTAGATATATTCGCTAAATTTTGTATCCCTCTGTTTAGTTACGGTTGTTGCAAGTATTCTCTAGCAAATTGGTAAGTACTTGGTCTCTTCTTGTTTCTCTCAATTCTTATTAAGTCTTTTCTCTTTTGCAAAGTTTTGGCCTATTACTCTTCTGTTGTTATTGCCGAATCTCATTTTCCTTTTCCTGTGTGGTGTTCGTGGGTTCCTAGTTTCTCATGGAGTGAAGGAATTGCAAGTGATAATCGAAGCATACAAAACATTTCCTCATCTTTCAATCAAATGTAACTTTATTATGGTTATCGTGTGCAACTGGGGCATGTTGGCTCACATTCCTTAGTATGGTTGAATGCTCTATTCCCCTGTACTAATGAGTTTTTGGTTTTCTATGTAATAGTGCATGATGTTTCAAGCCATGTGTTAAGCAATCGTGTTAATGGATTTCACTGATTACGCAGATTTTCAGCAAGGAGCAAGGGACCAATTTTAGCCAGCGATCTAGGAGGGCTAAGCCAATTGGCCAATCAAGGAAAGTATTATTATTGGTTGGATTAAGAGTAAAAAGGAGGGTGTTTAACCCTAATAATTGATAAGTGACTAATAGAACTTCTAACTGTGATAGGTGTGGAATATTTGTGAGCCAATAGAGCATTTTCGTAATTAGGTGTGTAATCATACTACTATAACTGTTAGGGCAAAAGACGGAAAACATGTCCATATACACTATACGAGCGTTCGCTCGGTCGTGTAGTGATCCAAATGCTCAACACGTAGGCGTTTGATAGTAGAGGCCTCCGTGAGTGATTTCATGGGCTTAGGCCATTTTGGGCTACGTTAGGCCAAAATGGGCCGTGTAAGCCCCACGAACTCTTGGGCCCCGCATGGGTAAACCACATAGATGTGTGGAGATTTTGGACTGGGCTGTGCAAGGTCATTTTTAGGCTTTATGGGTCACACGAGCGTGTGGGCCCACATGGGCCGCGTTATGGGCTTTGGGCCCAATGTCACTATTTGATTGTTAAGGTTGCACGGGTCATGCAAGACGACTGTGGACCTAATGTTGGGTTGGTAAGTACACTTAGGCCCCATATTGATAAAATGATCGAAATACCCCTATATTATGTATGACTGTGTTTTAAGCATGATATTCCTGCATACACGTATGATATTATGACATGACATGTGCATGGGATGGGTTTGATATAATTGGAGGAAGTGTACTATATTGGCAACTCTGCTGCATATACTGTTTAGTACCGCAACCGGTACTAAGGTTGGAGTGTAGCAATAGGTGGGTCGATTTTATCCCCACATGGAGTGTAGGGTTGGACAGAGTGGAGTGTAGAGGATGGATGGGTAGGACTTCATATTACTTTTCTGTTACTATTTCTGAAATGGGCTAAGGCCCACACTACTACCAATACTATATTGGGCTTAAACCCTACTGTTACTGGACTGTTACTGAATCGGGCTTAGGCTCAGATTGTACGTGCCTACTGCATGACTGATGGTTTGTTTAATAAGGGTTATACACTAAGTTTTCATAAACTCACTCTACTGTTTTACTGTGCAGGTAATCCATAGGCAGGTCGGTGCTGCGAGGGACTTGATGGGGGCCACACGATTGTTTTAGCTACTGCTTCCACTTTTATACTTTAAGGTATCTAATTTGGGTTTTGGTTTTGTAATAAGGCCTCTTAAAGTTTTTATTTTTAATTTGGGATTTCCGATTTCTTTGTTTAATAACTGCTAGTATTAGGACATGAATTTTCGAAAATATAAACGTTTTCAAATGCCACGACGTTACAAAGTATTTCAAAAGTTTCCGCTACAACCAATGATTTGAGACGTAATAACAACATAAAATAGGTAATAAATTGCTAAATCTAGTTTTTATCAAGAACCATGCTACTTAAGAGTTTAGTAAAAGGCCACCACAAAGATTTTTAGAATGTATGGACTTTTCTAATATAACAATGTTTTTTAAAATCACGCTTCAATGTGACATCTCAGATTTGGCCATAACGTCTAGGCCGGGTTTGGGGTGTTACAATCATAAACTCATACATTTTCATACTTTCATACCAACTCTAATTGAAGCATTTGCCGATCCTTTTTTTATTTTTATACCTACTGAACCACTAGAATAATATTGGATACGTGGGAATCTCGCACAATATGTGCCAACATGTGGTCGAAACCATTACTATTTCATATCTCGTATCAATGCTCTCTCTCGAGCCATAAATGGGTCTGCTGACACAAGCTGTTAGTCAAGACGTAGCTACACAGTACTGTTCACACAGGCTATCAAGTAACCACAACACATGCCAAAAACTCAACCACCGGTAGGACGTGCGAGACCAGCACTCAAAACACGGTATCCTTTAATGACATGTCATTTGTATCCTATATATTCCTGAGGTTCAAACGGGGTTCGAAAGTTTTCGAAACTTTATTGGATATTTTCGTAGAGTCGTAATACCAAGAGTATAACATAAAATCATTTAATCAAACATGATTTAATGCTAATTAAATATACAAACTTACCTTAAATTACCTTAAACATGTACAGAGAAAAACGATCGATTAATCTAGTACTTTTTATTTTCCCCAATCTAAATCCATACATTGCTCTACTTGATCTATATAATCAAATTTAACTAATTCAAACTTCATTCTATTCAATTTAATCCAAAAATCATGTTTTGGAAAAATTACACTTTTGCCTTTAAATTTTAAATTTAATACAATTTAGTCCCTAGCTCATAAAAATGAAAATTCATGCAATTTAATCCATACCCTTGCTAGCCGAATATTAACTTAGTCCATAGCAATCCCTACATTTCCTTTATTTCACAATTTAATCATGAATATTTTTATATTTTTCAATTTAACCCCTAATTGACAAATTCATCAAAATTTCCTTTACTGAAGTTCCTCAACTATCATCAAGCATTCATTTTCATCCATCAAACATAAAAAAAAACTAACATACATTCATGGTAAAACCCTAGACTTTTAACAGTTTTGCAAATTAGTCCCCAGGCTAGCTAGATTAAGCTACAACGACTTCAAAAACAAAAAAACAAAATCATTAAAACAGGGACGAAAATACTCACCATGCACCCAAGGATATCATGGCCGAACCTAGCAAGCTTAAATGGTGTTCTTTCCTCAGAGAAATCGGTTGAAGATGGTGAAGAAAGATTATAGCCATGTTTTGTTTTATTTAATTTATCTTTATTTACTAATTTACTTTAATAACCTTTAAAAACATTAAAATTTTCACTTTTACCAAGCCATAATCATCCATTATCTTCTTTAATGGTATAATTGTCATTTAAGACCACTCATTTTTAAATTTGATAGCAATTTAACTTCTTTTACTAGTAGCACACAAGTTTTGTACTTTATGCGATTTAGTCCTTTTGTCAAATTTAGCATGCAAACTATAAATTTTTTTCACGAAATTTTTATACGATGCTACTATCATGTTGTAGAAAATAAAATAATAATAAAATAAATTTTACAATATCAAATATGTGGTTCTGAAACCATGTTCTGATTTCACTGAAAATGGGTTGTTACAATTGCGATAAGAGAGAACCCTTCGGCAATCCTCTGGTAGTAACCTATGAAACCTTGGAAACTCCGAAGCTCAAACATATTCTTCGGCTGTTTCCACTCGATCTTAGCCTTGATTTTCTTCGGGTCAACCTGGATCCACTCGGCAATCACAACATGCCCCAAAAAGGTAACCTTTTGCAACAAGAATTCACACTTGCTAAACTTAGCATATATCTGTTTCTCACGAAGTATCTACAGGACTATTCCAAAATGCTCATCATGCTCATTCTCATTCTTTGAATAACTGAGGATCTCATTAATAAATACTACCACAATTCGATGCAAATATGGTTGAAATACCTGGTTCATCAGATCCATAGACGTAGAGCATTCGTTAACCCAAATGGAATAACTAGAAACTCGTAATGTCCCTAACGAGTCATGAAAGTAGTCTTATACACATCGGTTTCCTTAACCTTGAGCTGGTAATAACCATAATGGATATCAATTTTAAAGAATACAGACGCCCTATGGAACTGATCAAACAAGTCATCGATCCTTAAAAGTAGATATTTATTCTTTACTGTCAATTTCTTCAGCTGACGATAATCTATACATATTCTCACCAATCCATCTTTCTTATTAACAAACAGAACCTGTGTTCTCTACAAAGACACAATTGGTCGAATTAACGCTCGACCAACAAGTTCCTAAAAGCTTAACTTTTAGCTCCATAAGCTCTTTTGGTGCCATACGATAAGGAAGAATGGACATGGGAGCTATACCCGATAATAGCCCAATACCAAATTCAACCTCCCTGTCCTGAGGTACACCTAGTAACTCCTCAGAGAATGCATCTAGAAAGTCTCTCACAGTTCTTATATCTTTGACAGAAAGCTTTTTAGAACTAAAATCAGATACAAAGGCTAGGTATGCTTGGCAACCTTTCCGAACTAGTTTTTTAGCTACAAGAGTAGAAATTACATTAGAGAGACAATCTCAACGCTTGCTAATCATAATAATCTCTTAATCCTCATCAGATCTTAGAGTAACCCTCTCAGAGGCACAATCTAAGTTAACACGATGTTCAACTAGCCAATCCATCAATCCACACCGAAGATAAGCCCCCATCTTCCTCCACAGCTCACCTAGACAGAGCCTCCCACTGTTGCTACAGGTTTGAACCTTAGTCGATAAAGTTGAAGCCTCAGTCCTCAGAGGCCCATCAAACCTCACACATTTCATGGGGCGCTGAACAAAATTAGAGGGAACTGAATCCCTCTTAACCTTACTCTAGCCTCTCTCCCGGTCTCTCTTCTCGTGCTCAATGCACTTAAACTTCTTCACTATCTTTGTCTTGTCAACCAAGGCTGCAAACACTTGCTCCGGCTGAGGAGCTATCAGAATTCTCAGATCATGCCATAGACCTTCCTCAAATTGTACACTCTTATCATAGTCGACCGTAACCAGTGCTTGAGCATACCTATTCAATCTCAAAAACTCAGCCGCAAATCTCTCACCTTGAACTAAACTCATAAACTCGCGCCTATGTGCCTCCACATAACTCACCCCTACATACTTGTTTTGGGAGGCATTCTTATAGAAATCCTAGGTAATATGTTCAGGTTGAGCACCTCGTTCAGCAGTTATCCACCATTAATAGGCCACATCTCTTACAGAGACACGATACCCCTCAATTTTTGAGCAAGAGTGCAGTTGATGTCATTCATGATGCGCTTAGTGGCCTCCAACTAGTACTCAGCCACAGTAGGGGCAACTCTAGTGACACTCCTAAACAGCTCAGCATCATTCGACTAGAGTTATTTAGTAATAACCCTTGACCTCTAGATCCAAAAAGGGTCCTAGTGACCCTCTCTAAAACTCGCAACATGGCTTGGGACAATGCGTCGTCCCTAGCAGTAGGAGTCTGAGACCTAGTCTCAATAGTAAGGGTACCTATCAACTCATTAAAATCAATATCGGGTAGACTACCCATCAAGGAAGACTATAACGCCCCAAAAATATCTTATATTAATTTATCATATGTTTGTGACACAAATGTGTATCTACTTTAGTAGTTAAGTGTTTTGGGAGTGTCTAAGAAGTCTTGGGTTCAAGCCTTGACTTGGGCAAATTTTGGCATTTTTATAAATAAACCCTTATCTCTAGTCAGTAGGCTTAAAAAATAAATATTGAAAAAATATGTCAGAATAGGCCTGCTGGTCTGGTGGTTAAGTGGTGTGTTGGAGTGCTAGGGGTCTTGAGTTCGAATCCCTATACGTGCAAAGAGGATTTTTTTTTTTTTTTGCAAATGTGTCATGAAGGAGTTTGAAATGTGGTAAAATTCTGAGTATTTGAGAAGTGTGGGGATGTTGTGGCCAATTTTTAGGAGGATGTTGAGGGAATTTCGGTTGTTAAGGGTTTTTGGGATTGAGGGGAGTGTTTTGGGGAGATTTCGATGGAAGTGTTTGGATAGAACCGAAACTAGTAGTGGCAATTTCGGCTACCCTCTCTCATTCCCTAATTTTCTGATAGTTTTGTCGTTTCTGCTTTTGGCTTTTCTCTCTACTTTTAACTTTTTTTTTCTTTTCTTCCCAAGCCGAATGATGGAATTTCCTTTGGAGACGTCCCTTTGGAGGTTCAAGGGGCTATTTTCCTGGCTGATCTGATGGAATTTCCTTTTGGAGAATTTGATCTGATACTGTGAATAGACTGGTTGGTCAAGCACTGAGTGAGCTTAGATTGTGCCACAAAAAGGTTTGTATTGAAAACGGTGGAGGACAACGAGGTAGTTGTAATTGGGGAATGTCAGAATTACTTATCAAATGTAATTTTTGCACTGAGGGTAGAAAAGTTGGTTCGTAAGGGATGTGAGGCATATTTGGCCTACATCAGTGTTTCAGATTCTGGGGATTCTTCAGTTAAGGATATCGGATGATTAAGGACTTTTTGGACTTTTCCTGAAGAGCTACCTAGGTTACCTCCGAATCGTGAAGTAGAGTTTGGGATTGAGCTCCTTCTTGGTATAGCTCTGGTGTCTATCGCCCCTTATATGATGGCACCAAAGGAGCTGGTGGAGCTTAAGGCTCAAATTAAAGAGTTACTGGATCATGGGTTCATTTGCCCTAGTGTGTCTCCGTGGGCAGCACCAATTCTGTTCGTGAAAAAGAAGGATGGATCCATGCATATGTGTATTGACTACTGACCATTGAACAAGTTGACGATTAAGAATAAGTACCCCCTACCGAGGATAGACTATCTGTTTGACTAGTTTCAAAGAGCTTCGATTTTCTCTAAGATTGGTCTCTGATTAAGATATCATCAGTTGAGGGTTAAGGAGACTGATGTGCACAAGATGGTGTTTAGGACTCGTTATGGTCACTAAGAGTTCCTAGTAATGCCATTTGGACTGACTAATGCACCGGCAGCTTTTATGGATCTGATGAACCGAGTGTTCCAGCCCTATCTGGATCGATTCGTGGTGGTATTTATTGACGACATAATGGTATATTCGAAGATTGAGGATGAACATGATGAACATCTTAGAGTGGTTCTACAAATTCTGCGAGAGAAACAACTATACGCCAAGTTCAATAAATGTGAGTTCTGGTTAAGTGAAGTAACGTTTCTGGGACATGTGGTTTCTTTTGAGGGGATTAGAGTCGATCCTCAAAAGATTGAGGCTGTCTTGGATTGGAAGCAGCCTAAGACTATATTTGAGATCGACAGTTTTCTAGGATCGGCAGGGTATTATCGATGATTTCTAGAGGGGTTTTTACTTATTGCAGCACCCTTGACTAAGCTGCTACGTAAGGGTGTACCATTTAATTGGACTGATGCGTAGCAAGAAAGCTTCGAGAAGCTCAAAACTGTATTGACTGAGGCCCCTATCTTAATAAAGCCAGAGTCTGGAGAAGAGTTTACTGTGTACAGTGATGCATCACTTGTCGGTTTGGGATGTGTGTTGATGCAAGAGGGTAAGGTGGTAGCGTATGCGTCTCGTCAGCTTAAGACTCATGATGCGAATTATCTGACGCATGACCTAGAGTTGGCCACAGTAGTGTTCGCACTGAAAATCTAGAGGCATTACCTATAAGGGGAAAGTGTATCATCTACACTAATTACAAGAGACTTAAGTACCTCCTCACTCAGAAAGAGCTGAATCTTAGGCAGCGTAGATGGATTAAGCTGCTTAAAGATTACGATTATACAATTGAATACCATCCTGGTTAGGCCAATGTGGTGACCGACGCACTGAGCTATAGGGCTATGACTGATCTGAGGGCAATGTTTGTAGCACCCCTAGCTCATATCCGTCGTCGGAAAGGGGTTATGAGGTATTACCAAACGAAACACAACTTTCGAACATTCATAGATACACATAGAAATTAATCATCTTTATAACACCCCAAACCCGGCCTAGACGTTATGACCGGATCTGACGTGCCCCATCGAGGTGCAAAAACATTTTCTATTTTTAGTCCAGAAAATCGGGCTTAGTGTTCAAAGGATGCTTTTATTATGGTTTAAAGTGAATGGAAGCTGTGCACCAGGTAAGAAATCGGAAAAGAGGAGGTGAGTCCATTGGACTGCTTAAGTACCAAGCTCCCTTCGGATCCGATCCTAGACATGCACACCACCATTGCCACACCTTAACTTAGTGTATGTTCTTAGGAAACCAATTCATTTAAGTCCATTTTAAGAAAAAGTGATTAACTTTGGAAAGCGTTTTCATTGCGGAAGTTTTGCTTTATTGTCGTGATATTTTAAAATCAATTACTGTTTTTGAAAACACGCCCTAAGACTAATCAGTTTCAGTGATTAAGATAATATTATACCTATTCTAGTAAATCATATTGAAAACAATTAAAAATCATTAAAGCGGCCTTATTACAACTTAAAACCCAAATCATAAAAGTAAATAAAAAGATGTCCAATTCACGTAAGAAAACCAAATTTGCAGAAACGCGTGGCCACTCCAAATCCCTCACAGCTCCAAGCCCACTATGGTTGGAGATTACCTGCGTGGATGAAAATAAGGGGTGAGTTTGGAAAACTCAGTGTGTAAAATAACCCAACCATAGTCTAAACCAGTTCAAACCACAGAAACAGATCAAATTGGCCTTAGCCTAGAACAGATTTCAGAATGAAGCCCATAGGCCCATAACAGAATAGAACAGAAATTACATGTTTATGCAGAAACCCAACCATATCCAACCGTTAGGGGGCCCAATCGACAGCCTCCCTAAGCCTTTAGGGGTTTCAGCTTTTTTAAAACCCGAAATAAAGAATAGATTCGAAAACTTACCACCGGTTTCTTCCGTCAACGATTCCACTTCAATTTCTATTTGATTTTGATGCAGATCTACCCTCTTCAAACGTTAGCAGGAATCCAATCTTTAAAGGTCTTAAAGATTCGACTATGCCCCTAAGACTATGGGGTTTTCGACTTTTTGAAATAGTGAAGAGAAAGATGAAATATCAGGGTTTTGCGGTGGTTTTGTCGACAAGATTTTGGGGTTCAGAGGATGAGAGAATCGGCCAAAAAGATGGAGAAGAATCAGAGGGTTTGGCTTGGAGAAATCAGCACAGAAGAAAAACAGGCTTTCGGGATTTCGGCTTTTATGGCAATCGGCTATAAGGCTTAGGAACAAATGGTAAGAAAGTGGAGTTGAGTAGAATGGTAGAAAGATTCGGCTATAGAGGAAAAGAAGAAGAAAAGAGAAAATAGATGAAAATAGGAGAAAAGAAGAAGAGAAAAGAATTGTCAGAAACGACACCCCCTACCCAAAGAGAAAAAAAAAGAAATAAATCCTAAAGGCCAAAGATATATGGCCCTTATTAGCTATGGCCGAATGAGTGTATTTCGGCATAGGAATTCTTCCAAAATTCCAATTCCCCGAATTGCTCCTTGAATTTTGGACAAATTCAATGTTTGAATTTCATTCAAACTCCTAACCGATCAGCCCACCGCTTGCACCGCTCCAGCATGCTGCCAAGAGTCCTGATCAGACCCCAACTCCTTCCCCACGCGTGCAGTAAAAATCCCAACCTTACGTGCGCGAGATGAGGCTCGAACCCCAGACCTCCGTCCGCCTTGCCCCCTTGCGCCTTCGCCCGAGCTATTGGCCACTGCACCATGCATCTTCCTTTACTAATATATGGTCACAATTAATTTTAACCTTTAACCCGCTTCAGTTCTAGCCCGTTTCAAAAAAAATAAAATAGAAATCGCTTTCCCCTGGAATCGAACTCATAACCTCTTGACAGGCCTAGCACGTTGCTGGCACTACACTGAAGCTCTTCTCATGATACAATCTACTCACAACTAATTTTAGGACTTATCTGCAGCAGTCCCGGTTCATTTAAAAATAAAACAAAATATCGCTACTTACCAAACTCGAACCCCTAGCCACATGCACACTCTTAACGCCTCCTTGCAACTTGACCACGTGCCTCTTTTGTGTCACCTTTCGTCCCGAGATATTTATAAGGCCTCCTTGCGGTAATCCTTGGTTGTAAAAAAAACAACCATTTGCACACGCTGTGCCTCGAACCCAGGCACCTCCCATGCCTTCCTGGCGTGCTTAGCCACTGGGCCAGGTGCTCCTTTATGCTAAAACTCAGCCCAAATTAATAAGGCCTACTGCCCAGATTCTCTTAAAAGGAAAAATTTGAGAATTTTGCTAAAGTTATAGGCCGAGCCCCGGACTTTTCCCACACTATAAGCCTTTCATTATTTATTTAATTACTAAACTAAGCTAAACATAATAATAATAATAATAATTAACTAGAACATCTGAATTATTTGAGCCGTCTTCTACCCGAACCCAGACTCAAGTCCCAATACTTTCTAGGCCCAATTTTTAGGGCGTTACAATCTTAATACATTACATTTGAACATATACTATATCAAACCAAATATTATAGATTACACATAAATTAAATAACATTCAACCATAATCATTATCAAATGGTTAGAGATAAGCATATGGATTAAAACATCTCATTACTCATTACATAAGACCAAATATACATGCAACCTTATTATAAATTTTATCTAAACCAACTTACTTATTTGATACTTCGTTAATACACACATAATGTCATATAAGATTTACTTAATAAGTAAAGCACAATAACAAAGCCACATATTAAACTTGCATCAAATCATTTTTTTTATTAAAAACCTAAGTTACTATTCATATGGTCATTTACTAAAACTTTAGCCGAAAATATATATAACATGCTAAATACATATGCCTTATTTGATGTCAACTACCATTATGCTCTATCACTTTACACGCATGAAACGTTTCCAAGAACTAAACCAAATAATCAAACATATTATTTTACCTTTCACACCAACATATCAATTATATATATATAGGTACAATACATAATAACTATTCGTCCAACATTTTTATCATACCAAAACTGAATTTTAACATGCTATTATCACTTATCAAGCAATCTAACAAAAGTCATTTTCAAAACTAATTCAATAATCACATATTCGGCTAAGTATATATATATGCATATAGCCAAAAATAATCTAACTTTAATATCAAATACATATCACCCTGATTATCTAGCATCCACCGAAACTTAATTCACCTATTTTCCGAATCAAAACATGGTCTTTTCACAAGCGTTTCATTACACCTAAAATAATATTTACAATCTATGATCAAAGACATACAAATATTGTCCATACCTACTTCATCACATAACCAAATATCAATACTGCAAATCATGGCTATTTACCTAATATATTCCATTTATATATTAAGCATATCACTCAACAAAATAGCCAACCACAATTTCACATCATACCAATGACACCAAACACATATACTTTGGCATAATTTCATTAACATTGACAAATATATATTAACCATGGTTCACATATAAACATATATAATGGCCAAAACATCAAAACCACAATCAAACATATCCATAGTATATTCAAACTTAAAACTGGAAACTAACATAAATAAACAAGCCATTTTCGCATGGCTTATAGATATATATACAAACCAAAATCCAACATTTCCAAACATTATCTAGCCTATACATGCCATATGTTCGAAATTTAACTTATAAAGTACCGAAAACAGTCGATAGTGTGAAAGATTTTGCTGACAGTCCCCGAGCTCATAACTTGATTTCAAAATCTATAAAACAACAGAGGTAAACATACACACATAGTAATCTATCATAGCTTAGTAAGTCATAAACAAATAAATAACTTAATAACAATATCAATCCAATTTAACCAAGCCAATTCATACTAAAATTTTAAACTTACAATTTCATATATAACATTCATAAGTATATATTCATGAATCATTTCATAAGTATTCACATTTATATTCATAAGGCTGAATATAATCATTTATATATGTTTGCACATAGATCACAAATGTTATATCATTATATATAACCTTTGGCTGAATGTACTTTCCATAAGCACATATATTTTTCATTTACATCATATATGATTTGCAACACATATCAAGTAACCTACTTACCTTATTTCAAATAGATAGTAAGCTATCACATACCTGATCACTTTAGCTTGTTTTACACATTCAATCACAACTTATCATTGCCCGTTGAACCATTTGGAATATAATAGGATACTCGGATAATCACATATATCGTACAACGCCAATGTCCCAGACGTGGTCTTACATGCTATCACATATCGATGCCACTGTCCAAGATAGGGTCTTACACAAATCAAATACAATGTCGATGTCCGAGACATGGTCTTACACTTAACCATATATATTGATGCCAATGTCCCAGACGTGGTCTTACACGAGAACACATATTGGAAATCCTATGTCATGACATATGTACCCTAGTTATCCCTAAGGTTCATATGGGGCTTTCGGACGTCATAACTCGGTCGAAAAAAATTTGTAAATATAACTCCTTAGCATATACACATTCGGCTAACAACATATATACTTCACATAATTCATTTCATCATAATAAGCTCATATTTATTTAAACTAAACAACATCTATTTGCTTATAAACTTACCTCGGACAACGAAAATTAAAACGAGACGACTAATCGACAACTTTGGTTTTCCCTCAATCCAAATCCAATTTCTTTGGTTCTTAATCTAAACATATTCAAATTAAACTCATTCAAACATATCTTCACACAATTTAGTCCAAAAACACATAAATGGGAAAATTACTATTTTACCCTTGACATTTAGTCCAAATTGCACAAAACACAAAACATGCAAAATTTGAATACATTATGCTTAGGCCGAATATTCCTTATATTCATAAAAGTCCATACATATCATTTATTTCACATTTTAGTCCCTCAATTTTTTATTTTTGCAATTTAGTCCTAATTACTCAAAATCATCAAAAATTCCAATACAAAACATGTTAATCCAAAACATAGCTTTCATATTTCATCAACTAACATCAAAAAGCTCAATTATTCATCAATGGCATAACTCACAATATTCAACAAAATCAGAAATTTAAGCATGGGCTTTGTACATTACACTGAAATGATCTCAAAAACATAAAAATTATAAAAAAACCGAGCTAGTTACATACCTTAATCAAGCTTAGCTTTGGCCGAACCCTTAAAGGTTTTGTTTCTTATCTTTCCTTTTGTTATTTGGCAAGAACAAGACAATATGAATGCTTATTTTAATTTTTTTTTATGTTTTATTATAAACATGCTATTACATATTTTACATAATTAACCTTTAACTTAAAATATAAAGCTATTATATAATAAGGTAACTATAGTCCATTACATTCTATCATGGGCAAATTGCAACTTAAACACATCATATTACAAAGACAATTACAATTCGGCCCTTACACATTAAACCATAAAATTTTCATTTTACGCGATTAAACCCTTTTATTAAATCGAGTACTCAAACAACAAAATTAAAGAACGAAAATTTCACAGATATTAATTCACACATAATAAACACAGAAAATAATTTTAAAAATATTTTTTTGACTCGAATTCGTGGTCCCAAAACCACCGTTCCGAATAGGGTCTAAATCGGACTGTTACAATGTTTGCTCGCCTCACTTTATTTGATGATAGTAGTTTATTAGCCTAACTTCAGGTTAAACTGACGTGGATTAAGCAGATTAAGGGTAAGCAGTTGGAAGACGAGTCTTTGGGTCTTCACTTTTGACAGGTTGAGAGTGGGAATACTGTGAATTTTGGACTAAATAAAGAAGAGGTATTTTATTTTTGAGGGAGAATATGTGTACCGAAAGATACTAAATTGAGGCAGTTTATACTGTAAGAGGCGCATAGTAGCCCTTATGCTATGCATCCTGGTAGAAATAATATGTACTGAGACCTTTGTGAGTTATACTCGTGGCCAGGTCTTAAACGAGAGGTTACCAATTTTGTGGCTAAGTGCCTGACATGCCAGCGGGTTAAGGCTGAGCATCAGTTACCTTCGGGTTTGTTGCAGCCAGTTAAGATTCTGCTTTGGAAGTAGGAGAGAGTGATTATGGACTTTGTTAGTAGGTTACCCCTCATACCTACTAAGAAGGATTCTGTGTGGGTCATTTTGGATCGATTGACCAAGTGTAACACCCCTAACCTGTATCTGTTGCCGAAATGGAGTTACGAGGTATTACCAGACTAGACACAAATTTTGAACAATC
Source organism: Gossypium longicalyx (assembly GCA_025698465.1). Lineage (NCBI taxonomy): Eukaryota > Viridiplantae > Streptophyta > Magnoliopsida > Malvales > Malvaceae > Gossypium > Gossypium longicalyx. The sequence continues at coordinate 33,600,204 of CM047005.1, forward strand.
ATATGCATACACTTGCACAATCTTTTAAACCAATCAATTATTAATATAAATAATAATCAATTTAATTATTATTACCATATAGCAGAATATAACTTTAATGCTACTTATAGAATGAGCAAAACATACAAACTACAATACATTTCAATCGCATACTAAAAATCATACATAAATAGACTCACAAAACCAAGTACACATAATCATATCAATTTTACCATATCATATTCGACACTTGTACATTACTACATATTCAATCAATTTATAATCATAATTTAAGGACTAACCTATACACTTCTCGACATTCATCTACTATCAAGTAGAACATTTATACATCACATAAAAACTCATATAATCTTCATGATTTATTAATGCACAAGTCACTATTCATTTGGTCATTTTTCAATGCATTTAGCGAATACAAATATGTTTAACAATTGTTCACTTTCAACTTTATTCAATCACTTTACAAGTTTATACATTTCAAATATCTAAGTCAATATATATAAATATATATCAAACATAGTTTATCTAACATTTTAACATACCATAACTGAATATACACATGCTAATGTTACATATTAAGCAATATAACAAAGATTACAAATAGGATACTCAAATAATCACATATATCGAACAATGCCAATATCCCTGATATGGTCTTACATGCTATCTCATATCGATGCTACTGTCATAGACAGGATCTTACATGAATCAAATATGATGTCGATGTCCCAGACATGGTCTTATACGTAACCACATATATCGATGCCAACGTCTCAGACATGGTCTTACAGGAAAACACATATATCAATGCCAAGGTCCCAGACGTGGTCTTACACGAAAACACATAACATAATCCTATGGTTCGTACGGGGCTTCTGGACGTTGTAACTCGATCGAATCGAACTAATAAACTTAGTTCTCATGCATATATACATTCGAATTTCACTTATATAATCTCATATAATTTAATTTCAGCCTATAAAATCATATATAATTAGAATTTACAATATTTATTTGTTTATAAACTTACCTCGAACGATCAAAAACGAAACGGGACGACTAGTCGACAATTTTAGTTTTCCCCCGATCCAAATCCGATTTCCTTGGTTCTCGATCTAAAAATATTCAAATTAAACTCATTCAAACATTTTTTCAACAATTTAGTCCAAAAACACATAAATGGGTAAACTACTATTTTACCCCTGACATTTTACACTTTTTACAATTTAGTCCAAATTGCACAAAACACAAAACATGCAAAATTTGCACATACCAAGCTTAAGCTGAATGTTTCTTGTGTTCATAAAAGTCAAATACATTTCATTTATTTCACATTTTAGTCCTTCAATTTATATACTCAAAATCATCAAAAACTCCAATACAAAACATGTTAATCCAAAACATATCTTTCATATTTCATCAACTAACATCACATAGCTCAAATATTCATCAATGGAATAACTTAAAATATTCATCAAAATTAAAAATTCAGGCATGGGCTTTGTAGATAACTTAGCAACGATCTCAAAAACGTAAAAATTATCAAAAAACCAAGCTAGAACTTACCTTGAATCAAGCTTGAAAATGACCGAAACTAATTTTTATTTTTCTTTTCTTTTGTTTTCGGCAAGAACAAAGTATGAACACAAAAAAATGACTTTTATTTTTATGTTATAATATAACATATATTAACATAATATCTAATTTACATATTTAACCTTATTATAAAATATAAAACCATGTTAAATCATAACCATTACCGTCCATATCATTATGTTATGGGAAAATTGCAACTTAAATGCCTTCACTTAAATAGGCAACAATAATTCAGCCCTTACATATTAAACTATAAAGTTTTCATTTTACGCAATTAAGCCATTTTATTTAATCGAACACTCAAACGAAAAAATTAAATCACAAAAATTTCACACATATAAATTCACACATAATAAACACAAAATAAAATTTTAAAATATATTTTTGACTCAGATTCAAGGTCCCAAAACCACCGTTCCAATTAGTGTCTAAATTGGGCTGTTACACCAAGTCAGCCCACTTCATACCAATTCGTATTGACTACTCTCTACAGAAACTGGATAAGCTGTATGTGTCTAGGATAGTGAGACTGCATGGGGTACCAGTTTCAATAATATTCGATAGGGATCCTCGCTTCACGTCTCAGTTCTGAAAGAAGCTACATGAAGCTCTAGGTACAAGATTGGACTTCAGTACTGCAATCCATCCTCAGACGGACGGTCAGTCAAAGAGGGTGATTCAGATACTGGAGGACATGTTAAGGAGTTGTGTATTTGATTTCCAAGGCAGTTAGGAGGATTATTTGCAGCTAGCAGAGTTTGCTTATAACAATAGTTACCAGTCTAGCATTCAGATGGCACCTTAAGAGGCATTATATGGTCGTAGGTGTCACACGCCTTCATGTTGGATTGAGTTGGGTGAGCAACATGTTCTAGGCCCTGAACTGGTTTTTGATATCTAGGACAAAGTTAGATTGATTTGGGACCGACTGAAAGTGGCATCAGACAGATAGAAGTCCTATGCAGATTTGAAGCGTCGAGAGATTGAGTATTCTGTGGGGACTTTGTCTTTCTTAAGGTCTCGCCATGGAAGAAGATACTGAGGTTTGGTCGTAACGGCTAGTTGAGCCCTAGGTTATTGGGCCTTACCACATACTAAAATGAGTGGGACCAGTTGCCTACCAGATGGAGTTACCTCCAAATTTGGATCAGATTCATGACGTGTTTTACATCTCTATGTTGAGGCGCTACTGCTTTGATCCTACGCATATTGTTCCGACTAAGGAGATCGAGGTTAGGCCAGATTTGATCTTTGAGGAAGAGCTAGTTCAGATATTAGAGCTAGATATAAAGGTTCTAAGAAGGAAATCCATCCCACTAGTTAAGGTTCTTTGGCGTAATCATAGCTCTGAGGAGGCCACGTGGGAGCCTGAGGATGCTATGTAGCAGCAATATCCTCATTTGTTCTGATCAGGTAAAATTTTGAGGCTAAAATTTTCTTTTAGGGGGTAGAGTTGTAACGCCCCAAAAATATCTTATATTTATTTATCGTATGTTTGTGATACAAATGTGTATCTACTTTAGTGGTTAAGTATTCTGGGAGTGTCTAAGAAATCTTGGGTTCAAGCCTTGACTTGGGCAAATTTTGGCATTTTTATGAATAAACCCTTATCTCTAGTCAATAGGCTTAAAAAATTAATATTGGAAAAATATCTCAGAATGGGCCTGCTGGTCTAGTGGTTAAGTGGTGTGTTGGAGTGCTAGGGGTCTTGAATTGAATCCCTGTACGTGCAAGGGGAGTTTTTTTGTACATGTGCTGTGAAGGAGTTTGAAATATGGTAAAATTTTGATTATTTGAGGAGTGTGGGGATGTTGGGGTCGATTTTTAGGAGGATGTTGAGGGAATTTCGGCTGTTAAGGGTTTTGGGGATTAAAGGGAGTGTTTTTGGGAGATTTAGATGGAAGAGTTTGGACAGAACCGAAACTAGCAGTGGCAATTTCGACTACCCCCTATCATTCCCTAATTTTCTGATAATTTTGACGTTTTTGCTTTTGGTTTTTCTCTCTGCTTTCTTCTTTTGTTCTTTTTCTTTTCTTCCCAAGCTGAATGATAAATTTTTATTTTCCCAAATCTCGGTTGCTCCTAATTTTTTTACGTTTTCAATTTATTCTCTTTGCTGCCGAATTACTGCCAAAATTGATACTGAAAGTTCTTTCCCCTCTCACCTATTTTCTTTTCCTATTTGCTTCCTTGTGTTCATTCGTCCCGTGAGTAAGTATACGTTTTCGTGGTACGGTAAGTTATGTTTCTGCTTCTTGATTAACTTTTGTTTGGTTAAATGGTTTCAGGGGATTTTCTGTTGGTTGGATAGGAGTTGACCAAAGGGCTAGAGATCTCTGATTGATGTCTTAAGTGGGCAAACCTCCTTATTTACTTGATTGAAGGTAATGTTGTTGTGAGTTTAATGCTTGGTCAACTTGTGTGTATTCGATTGAGTAAATGTCTAAGTGAATAATTGGTGATTGTCCGGTCAAGTGTAGGTTTCAAAAACTTGGGGCAGTTTTCTCAGCAAATAGAAACCAGGTGTGTAAACACAACTCCGGAATTGGAATTTGACAAAAGCCAGAATAGGTGAATGTCGGCGCCATGCGGGCGTGCAGTCGCCCCTGTGGTAGGCCACGTTACCGAACACGTGTATGTGATCAACAAGGCTAGCCATGTGCGATTCGTGGGCCAGGTCGAATTGGGCCATGTGGGCCACACGGGCGTGTGGGCCCTACATGAGTGTGTAGAAATATCGGGCCAGGACGTGTGATCCAAACTGCCAAGGCCATTTTCAGCCGTGTAGGCCACATGGGCGAGTGGTCCCACATGGGCATGCAACATTGGCCCATTTTCACTGTTTGACTGTTAAGGTTGCACGGGTCACCCGAGTCGACTGTGGACCTACTATAGGGCCGGTAAGCTTACCTAGACCCTTAATTGACTGAAAGGATTGTATGACTGAAATGAATAAGCATGATGATGTCTCACTTATTTGATATTGTATGCCTTGATTACATTCATGATATTTTGTTATAGCATATTGTATTTGTATACTGCATTGCATTGGGTTGGGGGTTTATTTTGATCAGAGAAAGTGTACTAAAAGGCCTCAAGCCTAATTTAGTGGTAGCTTAGCTGTAAACTACTATTTAGTGCCGTATTCGGTACTTTTTTTGGAGTGTAGGGATGGGTGGGTTGATTATATCCCCGCATGGAGTGTAGGGTTGGACAGAGTTGGAGTGTAGAGGCTGGCTGGGTAGGATTTGATATTGTATATCTGTTACTATAATGAGTATTGATACTGTAATGGGCCAAGGCCTAAATACATGACTGCTTCTTTATTGTAATGGGCTAAGGCCCTAACTGAAACAGAAACTGTTACTGAAATGAGCTTAGGCCCAGACTATGATCGCATTATGTCTGCTTGTTTATATGGGAATTACACACTGAGTTTCCGTAAACTCACCCTTCTGTTTTCTCTGTATAGGTAATCCCCAGACTTAGATGGATCGGAGGGGCGGAGGACTCAGCGGTGGCCATACGACCCCCTTTTTACACTGTTTCGTACTTAATTAGATTTTTAAAGTTTTATTTGGGGTATTTTACTGTAATAATGGCCTCTATGGATTTTTGTTTTAAATTTGGATTTTAAACTGCATTATATTTTATATCTGCTAGAGGTAGGTAAAACACCGTGTTTTAGCAAAATACCTACAAGGACACAAACAGTTTTAAAAAGCTTCCGCAACGTATAATGTTTTGAAAACTAACGACTAAATCAAAACCACGACTTTGGAAATTAATAAAAGATAATGACAAGTTCTAAACGGAAAAATTTTAAAGCTAAGTTACGGTTTTTCAACACAAGGTACAATTTTCAAACACGCTACCATGCGACATTGCTAGATTTGGCCATAACATCCAGGCCGGGTTTGGAGTGTTTCAAACACTTAGCTCGACCTTTCCCTCGACACCCACGGCGTCCACGGACACCACGTCTACGCGCACATGCGAACTTATGCTATTACTATATCTAAAATTTTAGAAGTGCTCAAATCAGTTCGAAGTCTTTATCAGATTCCTTATAACACAGTTCATTAAATAATACTACACTAAACAACAAAATCAAACATCATATCATGTTCAACTAAACGGTATAACTAGGTAGGAATACTTACATGTTCGTCATTGGAACTTGGTCTCTTAAAAAATCAGTTATCAAATTTTTCGTGTAACACCCCAAACCCGACCTAGACGTTATGGCTGAATCTAGTGTGTCACATTGAAGTGTTTTAGCGAAAACCGTGTTTTCATTGAAAACCCTTCTTAAAATAAAAGAAACCTTAATTAACTTAAAAAAACACACCCTTTCAGTTACAAAAACCTTGTTGAAACATCTGATTTAAGAAAACTTATCATATAAAAATTTAATTGCGGAAACGTAGAAAACATACTATAATTTAGAAAACCCATGTTCAGCTTCTTCTAATTACATTGAAAATAATAATAATTCAAGTAATAATAACACAATGAAAACCTTATTACAATATGGTCTGAAACATACTTAAAAAGAAGTAAAAATTTAAATGCTTGAAAAAAAAACCCAAGTCCAAATCATCTTGCTAGCTGGCCACCCAGAGTCCTTCCAAATATCGAACCTCCTATTGAGCATCACCTAAAAATAAAATAAAAGAGGGGGTGAGTTTTCGCAAATTCAGTGTGTACAACCCTCGATCAAAAACAAGCATTCAAAAAAAACATCATTCATCAATCATGCAATGCAATCCCATCCAAATTATCCATCCGCTACACACTAGCTCTGTCCCCCGTCAAACCATGTGGGGATATAAATATCGACCCACCCAACCCACACACCGTGGTAGCTCGGTTGTGGAACTACCTTCATTTATATACTGGGCTTTGAAAGCCATCGGTAGATCCACGATTGTCAAGTAACCATGCGATCCTCATATACTTCCTCCGTTCCATAATTCCCAACCTATATGCAACCTAAGCAGAATATCAGATGTATGCATGTCGCATCTACAAAACTTACATTCAACACCTAAGGGTATTTTGGTCATTTTCGCCCTTAGGGGAATTTTGGTAAATTTCCCTTAATTACGGTTTTCACTTATCTTGGCACGTTAACAAGTCCCGTAAGCTAAGATAAATGAATACCATGCACCAGGTAGAATTCAAGAGAAGAGGAGGTGAGTCATTAAGACCGCTTAAGTACCAAGCTCTCCCTAAATCCAATCCTAGACATGCATATACTCGTTGCCGCACCTTAACCCTATGACTTGTCCACGGTCGCAAATAATTAATTAAGTCTTATGTGGGAATCATATACTAGGCCCAAAACCCCTTATAGAGCCCAATCAAATCCACATACCTGGATCTGGTCCCTTAAGCCAATCATATTCATATGGCCTATTAGGCCCAAATCACCTGTATATGGCCCATTAGGCCCAAATCACATTTATATGGCTCGTTAGGCCCAGTCACATCCTTATTCATGCTCACATATCACATAGCATCAATATTCAATTTTTGCCTATTATGGGCGCAACAGCTCATCGGGCCCATTTAGCCCATCTGGCCCATATGGCCAAATCACAACCCAAGTCCACGGAATCACTCGTGGGCCTCAGGCAACCTATCGGTTTCCCCTACACTCGCAAGATTACCGTAGCCAAACTTTCAGCTTTTTGGCATTTCAGCTTTTCGACTTTTCAACTTTTTGGCTTTTGCCGAATCATTGTGTGTGTGCAGTATATGTACACACCTGGTAAGCAAGCATGATGCAATCTCCTTAGCCCAAACCTACAATTGATATTACCCTTCAATTAATCGCATGCTTAATACTTATTTACTCAAAAACCGAAACCTCACCTTAACCTTACCTTGAGCCTAATCCTTAATCGTTTTTTTCCTTGATCATGTATTTCCTAGATCTGCACAATTCTTAACTATTAAAACCTAAATAATAGGTGACTCGTATCCAACACAAGTCTCCTTGCCATAACTATGACCATTCGGCCACATTAGCCAATGGAAGAAGATTACTTACCAAAACCGCAACACCTTAAGGAGCAATTCGGCAGAGAGCTAAAAACCAAGATCTGATACTAATTCCCTACCAAAGTTGATTAGAAAGAGTGAGGGAAAATAATCGATACTAAACAAAGAAAAACCGATTGGAAGAGCAACACTTACACTAGATTCGGTCAAAAAGTATTCGGCCCTTAAAAGATCTGTTTTTTCGGCTTTTCAAACTAAGTATGGTGAATAAAGTTTATTTGGTACAGATTAAAGAAGAAGAATAGTACAAGAAATTGGCAAAGAAGATTGTGTAGAGGAGAATAGAAATCGACAGAAGGAAAAGAAAGTAAAATAGAGGGTTTTTGACTTTTTGGATCTTGAAGAGAAAAGGGTTTCTGGCACAAAGTGAAGGGAAATTCGTCATTAACTTCTCAACCCTCCCATTCGGCACCTATTTATAGCCCTATAGCCGAATTCTTCAAGCCCAAGTTCGCAATTCAGCTCCACTTACACCTAACTTCTTATCTCCTCGTTTTTCTCCCTGATAACCCCTTGATCCTTTTCTTAATTTTCTCTTTTGAACACTCCCCTTGGAGTCCATCTTCACACCACTTCCATCCTTCTAGAAGGCCAAAATTAAATTCTAAAAAATACTAAGTTAGGATTCGAACCTTGGACCCCCTTGCTAGCTACTAACGCCACCTCACTGCATCTTATGTGGCATCACTTAGCCACTCCACCACAGGCTCTTTTTGTGTCCAATTGTTTCTTCATTTATTCAAAAGCCCACCTATTTGTCAGCCCTGATTCTTTTAATAATTAAATTATAATTTCTTCTACCCCTTAATTCAAACTCAACCTTAGTTAAGACCTACTAAAATTATCGCTTAGATAAGAATATTAAACACATTTTTATCAAATTTAAAAATAAAGAAATTTCGGGATTTCAGGATTTTTGGGTTTCTAAATTTTTGGGGCGTTACAACTCTACCCCCTAAAAGAAATTTTGTCCTCAAAATTTACCTGATCCAAACAGTTGAGGATATTGACGTCGTATTGCTTAAGTTACACCACTACGCTTCTACTGCATACTCTATTTCTAATTTCAAAATAGATAGATCGCACATTGTGGATAAAGTACTTACTAATATTCGCTTCTAAAGCATCTTCGTCTTCTCGGTGAGGAGCAGCAAAAACCAAAGCTGACTGCCTCCCCTCAGCATGGCCTGCATTTCCGCCTAGTACTCCACGTCCATGTCCATTGGCGTCACCACCCCTGGCCTGCTCACGGCCCCTTGGTGGCAGCTGACCACCCCTTAGTGGCTGAGCACCAGCTTGGCCCACTACTGGCTCTTGACCTAGCATTCAGGGGCAATCCTTGACCCTATGCTCCATAGACACACAAGCTAAACAAGCTCCCATCCTCTTCCAACACTCGCCTCCATGGCTTCTCCCAAAATCAGCACACGGTGGCACCCTTGGATTAACAGTAGGGGGCCCTGCTCTAACTGGCCCATTAGCTCTGGCCCTAGCCCTAGGCATCTGTCCAACACCCGGAGTCTCAGCCTCCCTTTTATTCCTACCCCATTCTTCTTCTAGATTTAAGTGCTCAGTGCTTAACCTCCTCCGCTATCTTTACTTTCTCCACCAACTCTGAGAAAACTCATTCCCTTTGTAGAGCCATCAGTACCCTGAGGCTATCTCTAAGCCCATCCTCAAACCTAACGCAACCCTTGCATACCTACTAAGGCGTAGAAACTCCACCTCATACTCTGCCACCGATTTATTGTCTTGGGTCAAGTTCAAGAACTCCTTCCTCCTAGCATCCACATAGCTTGCACCCACATACTTCTCTTGGAATGCAGCTTTGAAAAACTCCCAGGTGACCCGCTCCGGTTGGGTGCCCTCTTTCACTGTCAGCCACCACTGGTAGCCTTCCTCCCTAAGCAATGACACAACCCCTTTCAACTTTTGCTCAGGTGAGCAGTCCAAATCCTCTATTATCCTTTCAGTGGCCTTCAACCAATGTTCCACCACATTCAGAGCCACGCTAGCCACGCCCTTAAAGATCTCAGCCCCGTTCGATCGAAGTCATTTTGGAATAGACCCCCGATTTTCGTTGCCATTATTGGGCCCAGCGATCCTTTCCAAAATCCTCAGCATTGCCTGCGACAATGCATCTTCTCCCGTGGCCCGATCATACTGTCTATTCCTAGCCACAGGTGAGGCCAGAGCCTCTTCTACTCCAACATCGGGCATATGGCCCGATGCCAATGATTCAGCCCTAACACTTCCGCGGCCTCGGCCACGGTCTCTTGCACCTCTTCTAAGACTTATCGTCGATTCGCGTATTATCTGAATTAGAAATTTTATGAAGTTTTAGTTAGTTTAATAATTATACAGATGTTTTATGAAAATATTTAAAGAGAAGATCATTTTCGAAAATCCTCTATAGTTTCCAGATCCTACGGGCTTTAGTTCCATTCTAACCATCCTCTAAAGTAGCCCTTTAACTACCTACTGCATAACAATTTAAACAAACTTAAATAAAAGTACCTGGTTCGATGTCGGAGACTCGGTGTGCCACTCAACAAGATTTCTCTTTTTCCAAAGCATCGCAATCCAAAATATATATTTTTTAAAATCGTAAAAAATAAGTAGAAAAGAAACCAAATAATAATAATAAGGCCCAATTCAGAGCTCTATTTTTATAACCTAGGCTCTGATACCACTAAATGTAACACCCCAAACATGACCCAGATGTTATGGCCGAATCTGGTGTGTCACATTAAAGTGTTTTAGTGAAAAACATGTTTTCATTAAAAACTCTTCTTAAAATAAAAGAAACCTTAATTAACTTAAAAAAAATTTTCAGTTACAAAAACCTTGTTGAAACATCTAATTTAAGAAAACTTATCATTTAAAAATTTAATTGCGGAAACGTAGAAAACATACTATAATTTAGAAAACCCATGTTCAACTTCTTGTAATTACATTGAAATTAATAATAACTCAAGTAATAATAACACAATGAAAACCTTATTACAATATGGTCTGGAACATACTTAAAAAGAAGTAAAAACTTAAATGCTTGAAAAAAAAACCCAAGTACAAATCATCTTGCTAGCTGGCCACCTAGAGTCCTTCCAAACATCGAACCTCCTACTGAGCATCACCTGAAAATAAAATAAAAGAGGGGGTGAGTTTTCGCAAACTTAGTGTGTACAACCCTCGATCAAAAACAAGCATTCAAAAAAAACATCATTCATCAATCATGCAAAGCAATCCCATCCAAATTATCCATCCGCTACACACGGCTCCGTCCACCTTCACACCATGTGGGGATATAAATATCGACCCACCCAACCCACACACCATGGTAGCCCGGTTGCGAAACTACCTTCATTTACATATTGGGCTTTGAAAGCCGTCGGCGGATCCACGATTGTCAAGCAACCAAGCGATCCTCATATACTTCCTCCGTTCCATAATTCCCAACCCATATACAACCTAAGCAGAATATCAGATGTATGCATGTCGCATCCACAAAACTTACATTCAATACTTAGGGGTATTTTGGTCATTTTTGCCCTTAGGGGCATTTCGGTAATTTTCCCTTAATTACGGTTTTCACTTATCTTGGCCCGTCAACAAGTCTCGTGAGCTAAGATGAAAGAATACCATGCACCAGGTAGGATTTCAAAGAAGAGGAGGTGAGTCATTAAGACCGCTTAAGTACCAAGCTCTCTCTAGATTCAATCCTAGACATGCATATACCCGTTGCCACACCTTAACCCTATGACATGTCCATGGTCGTATATAATTAATTAAGTCTTATGTGGATATCATATACTAGACCCAAAACCCCTTACAGAGCCTAATCAAATTCACATAACTAGATCTGGTCCCTTAAGCCCAATCATATTCATGTGGCCCATTAGGCCTAAATCACCTGTATATGGCCCATTAGGCCCAAATCACATTTATATAGCCCGTTAGGCCCAATCATATCCATATTCATGCTCACGTATCACATAGCATCAATATTCAGTTTTTACCTATTATGGGCCCAACAGCCCATCGGGCCCATTTAGCCCATCTGGCCCATATGGCCAAATCACAACCCAAGTCCACAGAAACGCCCGTGGGCCTCAGGCAACCTATCAGTTTCCCCCTTACGAGTTTTCACGCACTCGGAAGACTACTGTAGCCAAACTTTCGACTTTTCGCTTTTTTGGCTTTTCAACTTTCCGGCTTTTGTCGAATCATTGTGTGTGTGCAGTGTATGTACACACCTGGTAAGCAAGCGTGATGCGATCTCCTTAGCCCAAACCTACAATTGATATCACCCTTCAATTAATCGCATGCTTAATACTTATTTACTCAAAAATCGAAACCTCATCTTAAGCTAACCTTGAGACCAATCCTTAATCGTTTTTTCCTTGATCACGTATTTCCTAGATCTACACAAATCTTAACTATTAAAACCTGAATAATAGGTGACTCGTATCCAACACAAGTCTCCTTACCATAACTATGACCATTCAGCCACCTTAGCCAATGGAAGAAAATTACTTACCAAAATCGCAACACCTCAAAGGGCAATTTGGCAGAGAGTTAAAAACTAAGATCCGATACTAATTCCCTACCAAAGTTTATTAGAAGGAGTGAGGGACAATAATCGATACTAAACAAAGAAAAATCGATTGGAAGAGCAACACTTACACTAGATTCGGTCAAAAAGTATTCGGCCCTTAGAAGATTCAGTTTTTTAGCTTTTCAAACTAAGTATGGTGAATAAGGTTTATTTGGTACAGATTAAAGAAGAACAGTAGTAGAAGAAATCAGCAAAGAAGATTGTGTAGAGGAGAATAGAAATTGGCAGAAAGAAAAGAAAGTAAAATAGATGGATTTTGACTTTTTGGATCTTGAAGAGAAAAGGGTTTCTGGCATAAAGTGAAGGGAAATTCGTCATTAACTTCTCAACCCTCCCATTCGGCACCTATTTATAGCCTTATAGCCGAATTCTTCAAGCCCAAGTTCCCAATTCAGCTCCACTTACTCCTAACTTCTAATCTCCTCGTTTTTCTCCCTGATAACCCCTTTATTCTTTCCTTAATTTTCTCTTTTGAACACTCCCCTTGGAGTCCATCTTCACTCCACTTCCATCCTTCTAGAAGGCCAAAATTAAATTCTAAAAAATACTAAGCTAGGATTCGAACCTTGGACCCCCTTGCTAGCTACTAACGCCACCTCACTACACCTTATGTGGCGTCACTTAGCCACTCCACCACAGGCTCTTTTTGTATCCAATTTTTTCTTCATTTATTCAAAAGCCTACCTACTTGTCAGCCCTGATTCTTTTAATAATTAAATTATAATTTCTTCTACCCCTTAATTCGAACTCAACCTTAGCTAAGACATACTAAAATTATCTCTTGGATAAAAATATTAAACATAATTTTTATCAAAATCAAAAATAAAGAAAATTTGGGATTTCGGGATTTTTGGGTTTCAAGATTTTTGAGGCATTACATTTCGAACCAATATTTCATTTAAAGCACATTTTTATCAAATAAAAAACCCAAAAAACACAAACAAAGCCCAGAAAACACAACTCGGGTGCTGTAAACCTAGCTTTGATTCCACTAAATGTAACACCCCATACCTGGCCTAGACGATAAGACCATATCTAGAGGCTACATCAAAACATTACGGAAAACCTACCTTTAAGAATTCTGAAATTCATTGAACAGAAACCATTTAAATAGTCAACCCTGTAACAACCCCTTTTTAGTCAAATTAGAACAGTGGTTTCGGGACCAAAAATTTGTAGTTGAAATAGTTATTTTATTATTATTTTAATGTCTACAGCATGATAGTATGATTGTGTGAAAATTTTGTTAATAAATTTTATCATTTGAATGTTCAATTTTATATAAAGAACTAAATAGCGAAAAGTGTAAAACTTGAGTTCTATTAGCTAAAAGTGTCTAATAGCTATAGAACCTTAAAGTGAAGGTCCTTATGCGGTAATTAGCCCATTAATTAAATAGTGGATGTGTAACACCTCAGTTTAGACCCTAATCAGAACGGTGGTTTCGAGACCATGAATCCGAGTCAAAAAATATTTTTAAAATTATTTTTCGTGTTTATTTTGTGTGAATTTATATCTGTGAAATTTTCGTGATTTAATTTTGTCGTTTAGGTGCTCGATTAAATAAAAGGACTTAATCGCATAAAATGAAAATTTGATAGTTTAATGTGTGAGGACCGAATTATTAATGTCTTTTTAATAGGAATTTTTTATGTTGTAATTAAGCCGTTAGCATGTTGTATGGACGGTGTTATACATAGATTATAAAATTCCATTATTATTTCATTAAGGGTAAAATGGGAAATGAAATAAAATGTTATAATATAACATATTATAACATAATAATAAAACCATATTCATTATTTTTCATTTCCTAATTGCCGAAACTAAAAAAAAGAACAACAAGCTAGGGTTCGGCCATCTATTTAGCTCAATCAAGGTTCTTTTTTTGTTTAGTTTTTTTTTATAATTTCTATGTTTTTGAGATCGTTGCTTAGTAATCTTCAAGACCCATGCTTTAATTTTTTATTTTGATGAATATTTTGAGTTGTGTCATTATTGACAGCTTGTGATTTTTGTTGTTTGATGATGAAAAATGGAAGATATGTTTTAGATTAACATGTTTTGTATTGGAATTTTTGATGATTTTGAGTCATTAGGACTTAATTGTAAAAATAATAATTTGAAGGACTAAAATGTGAGATAAATTGAATATATGGACTTGTTTGAGAGTGGCTAAAATTCAGCCCAACATAAGTATAGGGAAATTTTGTGTATTTTGTGATTTTTGCAATAGGGACTAAATTGTAAAAATTGTAAATGTCAGGGGTAAAATGGTAATTTTCCCATTTATGTATTTTTGGACTAAATTGAATGAAAATATGTTTGAGTGTGCTTAATTTGAATGTGTTCAGATCAAGAACCAAAGAAATCAAATTTGGATCGGGGAAAAATGAAAGTTGTCGATTAGCAGCCCCATCCCGTTTTACGACGTCCGAGGTAAGTTTATAAGCAAATAGATGTGTTAAATTGTAGTTAAATGTAAATATTATATGTTGTTATGTAATGTAAGAATATATATAAGCTATAGTCGAATATGCTTAAGCTTGACTATCACACTTCAGAATTGATTTTGACCGAGTTACGGCGTCCGAAAGTCCCGTATAAACCTTAGGAATAGTTAGGATACGTATGTCATGACATAGGATTCCTATATGTGTGTACGAGTAAGACCATGGCATCAATATGTGATTATGAGTAAGACCCTGCCTGGGACAGTTGCATCGATTTGTGGCTACATGTAAGACCAGGTCTGGGACGTTGGCATTGTATGATTTATGTGATTATCAGAGTGTCCTATCCAATTCAAAATGGTTCATCGGGAAAAGATAAGCCGAGTTCAAGTATGTAAATCGAGCTAAATGACCAGGTATGAGTTAGTTCGACAATTATTAAAAATAGGGTAAGTGTATTCGGCCTATTACACATTATTGAATGAGTGTTAATTTTGTGTATGTGAATTTATGTGTATTCAGTCAAATGACTAATAAATGTACATGAGACTATATTATGATCTATGAGTTTATGTATTTATGAGTATGTGAACTAGGTACTTAATGAATATTCGGCCTTGAAGGTTAAATAATGATTTGTTAATTTTGATTATATAAGCATTCGGTTAAAGTGATGATATAATTGTATACAAATGTATATGATTATAAGTATGTAACATGAATATATAAGTGCCTGGATTTAAATGTGAATTAATATAATAATCTAGTTTAATTTAGTTAAGTTGAATAAGTCATTGAGTTGTTTATTTTCTTATGACTTACTAAGCCTTGATAGCTTACTCCCTATGTTATGTTTACTCTGTTTCATAGATTTTGAAGTCAAGCTACAAGCTCGGGGATCGTCAGCCAAGTTCATCACACTGTCTACTGCTTTGGTACCTTTAAGCTAAACTTAAATTATGGCATCTATAGGCTGGTTTTGGAATTAGTTATTTTGGAAATGAGTGTATATACAAGCCATGCGAAAATGGCTAAATTCTTAAGTTGGTTTGTTGTTGTTATTTCTCTACTTGAATTCGGATATGTATGATCATGGTATGAGCTCATTAGAGTTAATATGTTGTGAGTGAATGAAACTTTAGTTAAGCTTATGTGTGATATGTGCGTCGAAATAGTTGATGATTTGGGTAGTACCTATGGTTGATACGGTTATAGTTTTTGCATGAGTATAAATATATAAATGGAAACGGTTGTTATATTTTGTTAGAGTGTTATTATGTGCATTGGTGCCAAGGAATATTCGGCTATGTTCTAATGTGATAGGGATTGATTTTATTGCATGTAATATATGTTATGTTTGGCTGTTTGGTATGGTTTATTAATGATTTATATTTTTGACAAATAATTTGGTGTGTGAGTTTAATTAAAAAAATGTCTAGGTTGGTATGTATTCGGCCATGATACTTAAATTATTTTGGAAACTATGTTATATGTTTATAAGGTGACTGTAATGGATAATGTATATGCATGATCGGTTATAAGACAAGAATGAATGAGGTGTTTATAATCAACATGATTATAAGTATATGTTTATGTATCTATTTGTGCATTTAATGAATTGACTTGTTTGTGATATGGTACTTGTCCCTGTTAATATACTTTAGGTAATAATGTGGTCTGTAATATGTATGTATGTGAGTCTAAGAAGCATATGTAAATATTAAGTTTGTAACACCCCAAACCCGGCCCAGACGTTATGGCCGAATCTGGAGTGTCACATTGAAGTGTTTTAGTAAAAATCGTGTTTTTATTGAAAACCCTTCTTAAAATAAAAGAAACCTTAATTAACTTAAAAAAAACACACCTTTCAGTTGCAAAAACCTTGTTGAAACCTTTGATTTAAGAAAACTTATCATGTAACACCCCAAACCCAGCCCAGACGTTATGGCCGGATTTGACGTGTCACATTGAAGTTTTTAAGAAAACCCATGCCTCTTTCAGTGTCCTTCTTAGTGTTTTAAAAGATAGTCTTTGCTAAGTTAATAAAGTGAATGGAAGCTGTGCACCAAGTAGGTATCTGAAACAGAGGAGGTGAGCCATGAAGGCTGCTTAAGTACCAAGCTCTTGACTGGATCCAGTCCTAGACATGCCCACAACCATTGCCACACTTTGGTGCGAGGTTAGGTTTTGGAAAAACGAGTTGGAATTCATTTAAGTAGATATTTTTGATAAACCGATTAATAGTATCGTTGCGCTATTTTAAAAACAAGTATCATTTTGAAAACGCGCCCTAAGTCTAACCCATTTTGGATTATTAACAGTAAAATATAGAGTATAAAATAAAATAATCCTATAAAGATAATTAAAATGGCCTTATTACAACCCAAAACCAAATAATAATAATTTTTAAAAAGAAACCGGTTACTTATTGTAAAGTTCGAAAGCGATCATCACGGCCACTCTGAATCCCCCCCGGCTCCAAGTCTCCACATCAAGGCTCACCTGCAAGGTTAAGAAAAGGGGTGAGTTTGGAAACTCAGTATGCAACAAGCCCCTTCCAGAGCCCAAACTAATATCAGCATACTGGGCCTAAGCCCTAATTCAGTCTCGACATATATCGGGCCGAAGCCTTTCGTTTAT